>OX415236.1:27800154-29050154 GCA_948330725.1 Sherardia arvensis
CCCCAGAAACTTTACATTTTCAGAAAATGTGAGAACCAAAGAATTGATAATGCAATTAATGACTGATTAATTGTTAGCATATTTTATTCCCCACCTTAAGTTTCCTTGAATGTTTAATATGATAAACATTTTTTTTGATTTTGTTTTAGAAATGGTTTCTGAAATTAAGGCATCAACTAATTGATTATAAATTACTTTTAAATGCATTAATGAGCAATTAAGTGCATAGAAAACTTTGTTTGGTGAAACAATGTCATATTTGAACTAATCTCAATAAGTTTAAAGAGTTTAAATTAAATTAGTTAAATATGTTTGTAATATATAATCAGTTTGAATAAATAAAGAGAGATAAATTGTTTATTTGCTTATTTATTCAAATCACTTTGTATTGTTAGCAATTAATATGATTAATTGAGTTTTAATTTGATTAATTTAGCAATGCAAGTGAGAAGTTACATATGTTATATAATCAATGAGATTAATTTTATTTTAATTTGATTAAACATATGTAATCCAATTAATGTGATTAGTTGGATAGTATAACTGAATGAATTGATGAAGATTGATTTAGTTTCAATATGATTGAAATCTAATTAATGAGATTAATTGGACGATTTCAATTTGTATGACGTTACATATGTTATATCAGTTAATAGGATTAATTGGGACTCCTGAATATAGTAATCAATAAAATTAATATGATTAATTGAATTGTACCAATTGTTGACACAACATGAATAATGTGATTATTTGAGTGTTAATAAAATTAATGTGATTAATTGGATAGTATCAATTGGTTGTGCATATGTTTTACAAATAATGTGATTATTTGATACCACAATGAAATTAATATGATTAATTTAATTGAACCAATTGCTGATACTACATGAATAATGTGATTATTTGAGTGTTAATAAAATTAATGTGATTAATTGAATAGTATCAATTGGTTGTGCATATGTTTGACAAATAATGTGATTATTTGAAATCAATAAAATTAATGTGATTAATTGAATAGTATCAATTGGTTGTGCATATGTTTGACAAATAATGTGATTATTTGAAATCAATAAAATTAATTGAGTGGATTGAACCAATTGGTTATACAACTATTACATGCATAAATAATGAGATTATTTGATTAAAGTAAAGTTGATGCATGTAATTAATTGATACCAATTGGTTGCACACATATTTCACAGATAATTTAATTATTTGACTTAATTGAAATTAATGTGATTAATTGAAAAGTGTCACTGGTTGGTTCTATTATATTATTTGAATATAATATGGTTAATTGGTTTTACCAGTTGGTTATGACATGTGTTATCTACTAATGTGATTATAAAGAATATAAATGATTTTTTATTGAATGAATAGAAGGGAGTAAAATGTTTAAATATTTAATTTGTTCAATAATAGTATCATTTTTATTATGTGATAATATGATTATTTCAAGGTCCCTCACTTAATATTAAATCATGAATTGTTGCCTTCCATTATTGGTGGTATCAAATAAATTTGTTGTTGGTTTGACTTGTTGGGCATACCCAAGGTTACTCCACCAATATCATAATTTGTGCCATTTAAATTTGATTTGTGAATAATGGGTTCGATTTAACAAAACATTTGATTTGTTGGGCATACCCAAGGTCGAATGGTTTTGAGGCAAGTATCTAGGAGTTATAAGGATTTTGTCATAATGGATGAAATGTTCATACTGGATAAGGATTTAAGAGTAACTTTTTAGTAATATCCAATACAAATTCTGTCTAAGGAGGCTGGCGATTTTAAGCCGGACCATTTGTGACCCCTCCAAAAGCCTATCCTGGGAATTTTGAGGAAATTCTAAAGTACTTAAATCTGTTATATCGTGATTATGACAAAATAAGATATGTTGATATCTAAAATGTTATAATTGGTAAAGTGTTACCTACCTAGTTGAGGTTATTGTGGTTTGTTGGGCATACCCAAGGTCATAATAGCTAAGATTTGGATCCTAGCCTGCTATGAATTTATATGTAAATTCTCGAAGTTAAAATTGAGGGATATTGACTTGGATAAAATAGTGGGAACAAAACTAAAATGGAGAGATGTCATTTATTTTTAGTTTTGTCTATGTGTTGGATAATTTATTTTCTTACATTTGTTATTGTAGAAATGTCTTCCAATTTGAAACTGCATAACGTACTTCTTGAGAATAAGCTCACTGGTTCAAATTTAATTGAATGGATTTAAGCGCTTAAAATAGTTTTAAGGCTTGAGAATATCGCTTACGTCCTTGATAACCCTATCCCTGATGCTCCTTCTGATGAGGCTGATCAAGCAGTCAAAGATGCATTTTGGAAGCATTTTGATGATTCTGAAAATGCTTGTTGTCTTATGTTAGCCTCAATGAGCTTTGAGCTACAAAAGAAATATGAGGACACGACTGCTTATGGAATGCTTATGCATCTTAGATCTTTGTATCTTAAAAAGGCTAGAAATGAGAGATAAGACATTTCTCAGGAGCTTTTTCGATCAAAGATGGCTGAGGGGTCAGCTGTATCGTCTCATGTGTTGAAGATGATAAGTCTCATTGAGAGTTTGGAATCATTGGGATTTGTATTGCCACATCAGTTAAGTGTTGACTTGATTTTGCAATCACTTCCTGATAGTTTCTCTAACTTTGTGGTGAACTTTAACATGGATGATGTTGATGTTACCACTCTATCTCAATTGCTGAATATGTTGATTACAGCAGAGGAATATATTAAGCATGATAAGGGAAATATGTTATTGGTTGAACCTCTTTCCAATAAAAAGAGTTAGCTTAAGAAAGCTATGGACAGAAAGGCTAAGGGCAATTGTTTCCACTGTGGTCAAGATGGACATTGGAAAAGAAATTGCAAGGAATATCTTAATATCGTGACGGAGAAGAAACTTAGAGAAGTTTCTACTTCAGGTATATGTGGATTGAATAAATCTTATACTTTATAATTTGGGTATTTGATGCCCGTTCTCATATTTTTGAAATATGTAGGACCAATGAAAGAGTAAAAGATTGGGCGATGAAGAAATTGACCTACTATGGAGCAATTGTTGCTACTTAGATTGTAGGAACATTAAGTATTTCTTCGCTAGATGGATTTTAAGAATTCATTATTTATTGTTTTTATAACATTTCTTTCGAAGAATGTTTTATCTTCCATTTCATGCTGAATTTGGATAATTTCACAATTAAGAATAATCGTTGTTCTTTTATTGTGTTATTTAACAATAAAATTTGAATTTAGGAATAATCTTATTTCAATTAGTGCACACAAGATATTCAAAGATAATGGATTAGAAAATCTATCCTGTAACAAAGTAGAATTATAAACTAGAATATATGCAATTGCATAAAATGCATGTTTTTTAAGTTATTTATTGGGAATCATTAACGTTGCATATATTGTTTATTAACCTATACAACCTTCAAGTAGGAGGGTAAAGTAGTCTACTAAGTACTAAAGTCTAATGCATGTTGATGGATGCAGACTTATGTAAAAATAGGACGGTTTTCTTTTTCCTTTACTTCAAAATGGTCATAAGTATTTATTGAAATACTTTTCTGAATTCTTTTGAATTTAGAAATATAAAATTTGAAGTACGAGATTATCTGATTGAACTATATTTTCATTTAACCTTAGTCGTGTGATTTTTCTAACCATTTTATATATGTATTAATGTTGTGTCACTCAAATTTTCAATCATGTGATTTTGAGGTTGTTCAGAGAACAAGATCTAGTTTGTTATGAAATATTTTCGAATAAATTATTTATTTTAAAATATTTAGTGGGAGAAAGATAACTTACAGAAATTATTAAACCCCAAACTAGTAGTCAAAAATATGTTTGAATGGAACTTATATGATAAGTACATAGAACTTAGAGAAGTTCTAAAACCACTAACATAGAATCAAAATTTGATTTATGGAACTTATATGATAAGTAATTTAAGTATACAAGATTTACTTATATGATAAGTTATGAGTATACATGAGTCAAGTGGGAGTAACATGGTATTTTCTATTTAATTAATGCATATGAGAAATGTTTTACCTACCCTTATGTACGTTAAGGATGTAAATAGTAATTTCTCGATGAAATGGTAAACCCGCAGTGTTTCTAGTGTTTAAGGTTCATATCAATGTAATGATGTGCATAACGGTATTTGATGCTTCCGCTGATTAGTCATGCACATTTTACGATGAGACATATCGAGTGTTTTGTGTTATAAATAACACTAATACATTTTCGATGATTCTCAAGTGTTGAGAATTGTGAGACACTAATTCATTTGATGATTCTCAAATGTTGAGAAAGAAGTGTGAAACACAAATGCATTCTATGGTTCTCAAGTGTTGAGACATGTGAATCACTAATTCATTCGATGATTCTCAAGTGTTGAGAAGTATGAAACACTATTTCATTATGATGAAATTTTAAGTACTTGAGAAGTACAAGAGGGTGAATTAAAATACTAGTGACACGTATTGTTTGAGAGGTACGAGAAATGTGTTTTTGATTCATGAGATTACTTGAATCATGGAATATGACATTTATAAATTATCCTATATGCACATATCATATGACAATTTTATCGTTTTTGATTATATGTACTTGGCTACTATTAAAATGATAAAGTCCTTAGAATAATATGATTGTTATTCTTAAAATTCCCTAGTCATAGTATTAACAATAATAAGGGCATTGTTATTACGGACAGACTAGCATGTATGATGATACATGAGTGAGCTATTGGAGAATATCTCATTGGAATGACCATTTAAAGATTTCCATAAGGTTAAAAACTTTTTTGTGCTAATGGAAATTCTTTGTATGACAGTAGTGTAAAGTAATCCTTTGACTTGAAATCATAAAGAGTATAATTTGTGTGTATAGTTGTGCTTTGGTCCTTCTCATCTTTTGTCGTAACTGACTCTGCGTATGGTTGGACTGGGTATAACAAGAAGCATAGATTGATATTTTATGATTGATATAGGATTCACCACTCCAGTGGGAGAGTATATCCTAGAGATGGCCACTTGTTGGAATATCAACTCAAAATGTTTGCAAACGGTCTAATAAAGTTAGAAAAGTTCTAATTTTATTTAGAGGGAGTTGAATTCTGGAGCAAGAAAATATCAGTACTTTAAAGAGTTGGCACAATACCTTACTCTTGTACTGATAAAGGATATAGTATGGTGAAAGGATATTATTACATGGAATCTGATTCATGGATAGGTGAAGTCGACCATTTGACTTATTTCTAAATACTTGGGTGGTCATGATGCCTGGCTAGAGGCCAATCTTGATCTATAAATATGATGATAAATTAAGTTGTTAATTTGATCAGTATTAGAAATACCACGACTAAATATTGTCTTTAGTCCAAGTGGGAGTTTGTTGGATTATGGACTAAATCTAATGTAATTTCTAATTACATATTTGTTGCTAAGTGTTTAGGAACCTGAAGGGTCACACACAATAGAACAAGTTATTGGGTATAATGGATTAATAATGTTATTAATTCATGAAGGTTAATAAGCAATTGAACAGGGACTTGTAACGTTTGACGTTACGAATTCATGGTGATGAATTCAGCATTAAGTCCCTCCTTCTCAATTCTTATAAATAGCCACAGTCAGGCTCATCTAAAGATCAGTTGAAACACAACAATATTAGAAATCAGTTCTATACAGTTGGTTTTAGATGAACGGAGCTGGCACGTTAAACTGACTTTCCCAATAGTCGAGTTCGTGTGGATACCGTCAGAGGTCGGACCATTTGTGCGACTAAAGATCGACTTCAATCGGTATAGCACTTATTCACGAAAATAGAGGATTCGACAATCCGGTATGTCATTTACGCATTACATATATCATGATCCGAGCTATTTAGTATCATAGATTACTTACAATGTCCGAGGTGGTAGACCTCGAGGGATAACTGGTCCTCCTGTAGGGATCTCACATGGAAGGGGAAGAGTGGCGCCACCTATTCCGAGTTTGAGGCAAACAACGAGACAAGGGCTTCCTAAGGCTCGAGATATACTTGGTTCTCCTTCTCAACCTGCGCCCATAGAAGGAAGAGGGGAATCCCCCCTATCCTCTCAGTTGATGAGTGTAGCAGAGGAGTGTAACTGGGGCCAAGGCCTACAAGGAGATCGAGGTCGTGCCTCTACTTCTTCTCGTGGTCGAGGATGTACCCCTATTTTTAAGGACCTTCACGAGGTGTAGAAAATACCACAGTGTAATAACACTTTCAATTTTATCTTTATAAAGACCTTGTATTTTGGCCCTGAAGAGGACTGATAATCAGGCTTTTAAAGCCTGCTTTAACTTATATTGGATAAGTATCAATATGTACCTTGTAGGTACATTGTCTCGGGATGAGCTCAATGGGGTTGAATATCAAACTTTGTGAGTTTGTTTGACCTATATTAGATAGGTTTCAACCGTATACTTATTAGAAGCATACTATCTTGAATTTAATTTATTTTAGCATAAGGTGATTGTGGCTCGGGCATGGGGTTCGAGCAGCTTATATTAGATAAGCATCAATCACACGCTTGTTGGAAGCGTAATAACTTAGGCAACAGTCTTACTTATGCTTTATAAGGCATATTATCTCTTCACATTAGAGACTGATTAAAATAAAATAGAATAGTTATACGAAAAAGAGTTGTATTCTTTGAACCCATAAGTTCAGTAAAATTATAAAGACAACCCCGAGTTTTAGGACTCGGGTAGGAAATAAAAAGATAAAGGGATAGAAGCTTGGCCCGTAGGCCTTATTGAAGTAGTTTCTCCTTATTTGGAGAAGGTCTATTTTTTTTTAGCCCCGGGGTACCTGCGTAGGAAAGGTGCCATTATGGCAGGATCCAAGTGTTATCCTTTGCAGGTTTGTAAGAGGTAGAATCCACCGGATTGGACTGTGGAGACTTTGTATGGTCCTTTGGGCCTTGACTCCAGCGCTTATTCTAGCTTGTCGATACACCACGGGCCTACTGACATTACCAGTTCCCCTACATGAAAGGTTTGATTGCGTGGTCTATGTCATTGTGCAGTCATCTCTTCATATGCCTCGGGTTCGAAGTGAAACACCAGGGGTTGCTCAAGAGTAGGATCTTGTGTCAAGTCCCCCTAAGATGGCGTTGACGACCGAGACATTACTCCCTTTTATAGCATCACGGATGGCCGTTATCATGCAAGAACGTGCCACTCCTTGATCTCCCTAATAGAGGCCACTCCTTGAGCTGTTGGGAATTTCAGTACTAGGTGGTAGGGGGACCATACGGCTTTAGCCTGGCACATCAAGGGTCTACCGAGGATGACGTTGAAGAGTGTGACTGTGTCAACCATCACAAAGGTGCAGTAGAGGGTTAGGCTCTTATCTCCATCTGCTACTTTGACTGGGAGTGTGATCTCTCCGAGAGGTATGATTGGGTTACCGGTGAACCCCGAGATCGGGCCAGTAGGCATGGGATCGTCCTTGGTAAACCCTAGTTTTTCGAAGCAGTCCTGGAACATTACCTCTATCCCACTCCCGTCATCCACGAAGACTCTCTTTACCAAGGAGTCATGGATTGTGGCCGAGATGATGAGGGGATTTGAGTGGGGTACTTGATTTGGCACGGCGTCCGCGTCCGAGAAGGTGATCATTTCCTCGGGGCGGAGCCTCTTGTTGATCAGCTCAGTGTGGGGTATGGTCCGGACACTGTCCTTCAGCTTTGTTAGGGAGATTGCTTCGCCGATGTAGCCGTTGATGCCATTGATGACTCGGTTGGCTCCGTTTGGCGGCGGCGGAGGAGGATCTTGAGGGTTGTTGCCCCCACCCCCTTGGTGGTGATTGTTGTTATTGTTGTTCCAGGGGCTGTCCTTCCTCTTCTACCAGGGTTTTCCCTCATACTTTCTCTGGGTACCCTGGTTATCACCGGCTATTAAAGGGGCAATCTGCTGCACAATTCCTTGTCGAATCAGCTTCTCAATCTCATTCATAATTTGATAGCACTCCTCGGTGTCATGCCCCCGATCTTGGTGGTACTGGCAATATTTCGGGGACCGTTTCCGCTCAACTGATTCCTTCATGGCAGGGGGATCTTTGAGGAGGTGCCTATAAATGGATAATATTTCAGCCCGAGATCGGGCCAGAGGAGTGTAAGACTCGAAGGTAGGCTTGTAAGGGCATTCAGTTTTCTCTACCTTGGGTACCTTTAGCTTTGGCTCCTTGGTTTGTTTTCTGCGTAAGGTTCGCACTCTCTTTTGCCAGTTATCTCTACCTTGTTGTCATACTTCTCCATGATTGCCTGGAGATGCTGGATGGTAGTGGGGTTCTTTATAGCCATCTTCATTCTTAGGGTATCATCGTCTACGTTCATGCAGTACATGTTGATCAAGAGGACCTCATTCCGGTCATAGCATTCGGTAGCTAGATCCATTTAGTGGTGGTAGTGTTCTACCACAGTCTCTCCTTCTCGGCAGGGCACGTACCCTAAATCTCCAAGGGATTTGGGTAAAATTCTTCTTTTGGAAGAAGGCTAGGAGAAGAAATTCAGCAAAGTCCCAGTAATAACAAGCTCTCGGGCTTTGTTTGTATGAACCATGTTTGGGTCTTCCCCCGGAGATAGCTGGGTACGATCTTGCATATCTCCAGCTCATGAAAGTTCATGGTCTCTAGGGTCTTGAAGAAGACTGACAGGAATTCTCGGGGATCGCTAGTACCATCATAAGTAGGTGCTAAGGGACCCTTTTGGTACTATTGAAGGGAAGATTCACGATGTGCCGTGAGAAAGGGAAGCGGGCAGACTGTCCTCTGGGTCCGAGGATGCGATTTATCTCCTGGTCGACCTCATATTTTCCTCGGGTTGGATATGCTCCTTCTTGGGTAAAAGGTCGATCAGCACTGGACTGCCATTCGCTCTGGGTCCACTCTCAATTTTGCTGTCGTAGCTCCTCTTGGATGTTTTCGACGCGCATTCTCTGCACATCCTCCTTGCTTAGGTTCGTGCCATCGTGGCGGTAGTAGACCGAGTCTGGAGGTGGCGGCAGGTGTCGCTGAGTACTATATGGAGGTAGACTCCGAGATAAGTCATCCAAGAATCTCTGCTGTTGAGCAGGATTAGAGGGCAGTGTGGTTCTGGCTCCCGGGATCGACATTCGACTCGGGGCTTCATGCGTCTGGGCTTGAGACTGCTGGTTTGGGTTCAGAAAAGATGCTACAAAAGCAGGATACTGGGCATGCAGGTTCCTCATCAAAGTCCAGACATCTTCAGGTATAACACCGGAGGGATGGTCCGAGGCAGGGTTAGAGCGGGGTTGATCAGAGCTCGGAGGGTGAGGAACTGTCTGTCCCAAAGGTTGATTCAAGAACACTATCATGCGTCTTCTTCTTGCCTCTTCCTCCCACCTTTCCTGAAGGATTTGGCTATCTCTCAGTATCCTTTCGTCCTCGGTAAAGATCGAGTCGGAACCGCTGTATCCTAACCCGTTCTCGAGGCTGAGACCTTCTATACCATTTATGAATTCACTGTAATTCGTATTGGTTTTGATTGAGACTCTCGGATTTGGCCGAGCATTGGATGGTCCAGGACCCTGGTTTGGCACTCCAGACGCAGCAGGGTTAGGTCCACAGATCAGTGCTCCGGAGGCGACAGGATTTGGACCAGAGATCGGTGCTCCGGATGCGACAATATTCGGACCAGAGATCGGTGCTCCGGACGCGACAGGATTTGGACTGGAGGTGTTCGGAACGTTGGAGTTTCCGGCACCCACGGTAGAGCTTGGCGGTGGTTCTGACGTAGAACGTGATTGAGACCCTCTCGGCCGACCGCGTCCACGTCCTCCGGGGGCTTTTTCTCCTTTTGGGTTTTCTTCCGGGTCTCTCCTTTGCATCCGGGCGCTCCATCTGGGGTTTTTGGCTTCAGACATGAAGTTGAAGGTTTGCTGGACAAGTGATCGGATCGGGAGCAAAGTTCGGCGACGTCGTCAAATAACACGCGATATCCCACTGGGCGTGCCACTTGATGTATGGCACACCATACTTGACGACGAACTCGATTCTCAAACATATCTGTAAAACAAGGCCTGAGTTTCCTGAGGATAAACACTCCGACGCTCAAGTTAGTATGTACGTAAAGCGTATTGTATGAGTTATGAGATAGAAAAGGTGTACCAAACTGGTGAGCGTCGTTTCACTCACACAAATAAAACCCGCAATACACTAAGGATAAAATCCTAACACAGTGGTAAGCAAGGTCGAATCCACAGAGAACGGTGTGAAACTATTGATTAACCTACTAATTTAGTTTGGTTTAGCAACCACGCCTTAAATTGAGAGTTGTTCGATTATGACTACTGAAATTAAAACAATAAGACACACAAGCAATGTAAATAAAATGTAGAAAATATATATGATAAAAGAAACCGGGTTTAGCTAATCAGTTAGTTCAATCATTGATCATTGACACTTACAGTTCATTTATTCTCTACAAATCAACCAGTTATAAGAGAGCAAGTATTCTTTGAACCCTCAAAATTCCCCCTTAATTATTCGATCGCAAGCAATTATTTGCTAAACCTACGACTTCCCTAATCAAAGTGTCCTAGCAAGTGTTCGCTAAACTAGAGAAACACCTTAATATCATTAAGATCTAGGAGAAACCAATTCAGATAATTAAGCACGTATTCGCATGCAAACATTACACACTTAAGTGTTCATCATCCCTGTTATTATATAGTCTGCATCAGTTATCTATTGTATAGACAGGAATTTTGCTACTTTTATTAGCTCTAGCCTAACAAATTAAGGTGATCAAGCTTAAACATGCAGACATAAATTATATCATGAACAATCAAGAACTCGTAGAGATTAAACTCCATGCAAGCATTAAGTCTCACAATTCATGAACCACTTAATTAACCTAAGACGATTAAAAGAATTTAGCTACTCATGCTTAAATCCGACTTCCTTATTCCTAGACATTTCATCAGCCACACTACTAGAATATCAAGCTATCTAAGGCAGTTCATCCTTCATGTGTTAAGGTAGAAAACAAATGCCTTCCCTGGTTGTGACTTAAATGAGAAAAATCATCTAAAGCGGTCCCTCTTCCGCCTTAGATGTTTTTAGGTTTAAGGCGTTTCTTTCCGCCTTGGATGAAGGCTTATACGCCTTGCTCAAAACTTACAAACTCGCTAGCATTAACGTCTAACTGATATGTATTTGGTTGTTGCGATATCGTAACTAGGAAAAGCTAGTACCAAACAAATGGTTGATTGTTTAGTTACGACAGAAGCTTACGGATCGCCAGATGCAATACTAGCGATATCGCTACATTGGAAAGCCTAGATTGTAAAATTAATGTGTACGAGACTGGTTACGGCGTCTATCGTGCGGATCGCTAAAAATTAGTTACGACAGTGTAAGGCAGCCTAGCTTGTCATGCATTTATCTGCTGACGAGACTAGTTACGATATATTGAGGCGATTCGCTGGGTCTAAGGTAGCGAACTCGCTACAAGCCAAATTCAACATTTAGGGTTGAACAAAACGAGCCAGGTTACGACAGAGACGTGCTACTCGCTAGTAAAACTGTAGCGAGCTTGCAACTGAACCACCCTATATAATAAAAATTGTTGGTGCGGAACAGATAATGAGTTCGTAAGAAAATCGCTTATATGTATAGTACCGAGCTCGCTACATTCGTCGCTAAATTGAAACGACGTCGTGTGATCATTAGGTGAGGGAGAAAAACACATGACGTTGCGAGTAAGCTAGTGATTCGCCTGATGTTGGCGTGTTTGGTTACGATGTCGACAGAGATCAGATTGGAGAGGCAGAGAAGAACGAGCGATTGGGTAGCGATGGCGCAAAAACTAAGTTAAGAAATATGATTCTTGTGAGTGTAGTAGTGATAGTACAAGATGGTCGCAAAAAAATTAATGTCACTTGCGAGACAAGTAACGAGCTCGCAGGGATTTCGTAAGTGTCACAAATTTTATAGGATTTGAGCCATTTCCACCCATTTCCACTAAATTTGGGTTTCATTTTAATTGTCTAAGCTGTCAATTGCAAGATGCATGGTATCTAAGCACAAAACATGAACATGAAACACTAAAAAGTCACACTTTATAAACTAATTGAAGTAATGGAACTCAAGAGTATATATATGCATCCATTGGACAAAAAAATAAACTAGCTTTTATTGGGTATGTGAGGCCTAGAGATGTACCGAGATCTAATAAGGATCAAGTGTCTAGCAAATGCATCTCTACCATCCTCCAACTCCTTTTTGGTGTATGGTGCATGATTTTTCTCGAGAATCTAAGAATAGGAAATGTTTTTTTAATACTATTAAAGGCAATGTAGATAGTAATAGGTACAATAAGTAGGTTGTAAGAATGCTTACGCGATGTAATTCCAAATTATCATCAACAAGGCCAACGATGCACTCGGTGGCATACAACATCATATAGTAACCACACTCCCAATTTGACAATTGCTTTCGGTGCTGAAAGTGAAGAAGTATAACAAATGATTTGAAATGAAATCATAGTGGAAATAAATGAGCATTGGATTTGTAATGTCACCTGAATATGTATAAGGTTGAAGGGAAGTAGTGTGCCGTCATGTGCACTATGCATAGCAACCTCTAATAAATCTGCAAATTCTGTAGATGGACCAAGGTGTAGGGGGTCCATCCAATACACTCGTTTCAACAATGGTATCATAGCTACAAAACTCCAATGGCCACTACATATTTTAAGAAATGAAAATGTAAGAACCCGGCTCGAAGATTAGAATGTTTACAAAATGCAAATATCCATTGTAAAAAAAAACTAATCTCTCTAGATATGGGCCTAGGTAAATTTTCTAGGTCTTGTCACTAAGAATATTAGAAAGATAAGCAAGTCATGATTGATTACTTTCATTCATTTCTTGCAGGCACATTGGGTGCAAAATACCAATGAAAGTCTTTGCGTTTAGAGCAAGGAATTGCATGTACCTAAATAAACAATGGAGTGCCATATGAACGCATAATAGTGCACATGTATATGATAATTTATAAGTTGCAATACGATAGAAGAGATGAGATCAAGTAGCTTACATTTGATGTAGTACAAGGATTGTTTCGGGAAGGGTTTGATAGTGCCAGAAAAGGGCAAAGTCTTCCCATGGAACGACTAATTCCCTCGCTTCGCCGAATACCTGTTTATTGGCGTAGAAATAGTAAACGGAATCCTGGCTATGGTGGCCCACCATATCATAAAACGTGCAAACGAATCCCGAGAGTGCTTTCATGAATCCAACTTGTTCCGCCGACATCGGCTTCTTAGCTACTGGAAAATTTAGTGGTTCTACGACGGTTGATGGTTTCTTTATATTAATTGGGATAAAATTATAATTCACATCAATGACCACGACCAACCATTTGGGCCACACAAAAAAAACGGCCCAAACCTTTACCCACTGTCGTGCACTCTTTATCCGCGACCGGTACCAAGGCATCCTCGACTAACACATGTAGTATAGAAACCCTAACGAAGCCAATATGGACTTTGTCTTCATGATGTAGTGTCATGTCAGAATATGAATTTCCCATTGCTACGTGGCGGGGTTGAGAATTCGTCCCACATTCAACGTACAACTTGCAAGAAGGGGAATTTTAATATACAAATAAGGCATGTTTCATTAGGTCGAATTAGACATATGTAGAAAGTTAGAGTATGTTTATAAAATATCAATAATAATGAGTTGTGTAGAATTATTCATTTGATTGAGGTGCAAGTAATTAAACGTACCTTTGGTTTGGGATCGGATTGTTGTATGTGAACTTGCTCTTTGATAGGGGCCAAAGGTGTGCATATTTCCTTGTTGGGTTCAACAATAGGTTGGTCAAAAATAGGTTGGTCAACCTCATGTTGTGGTGGGGAAGGATGTGATCCTCTAGACGAGGGTCCATTGATTGGATCGGTGTCACAAAAATCGGATGGAAGAGGATAATTTATAAAAGAACACACATTGTCAACATTATTTTAAATTTCTTGACCTCTTGGTTGGATTTTTTGACTTGGCTCAATGCTATTTGGAGTTTGGATGGTTTAGGGTCTTTACTACTACGTTTGATACTAAACGCCTCTATTTGAGTAACATAACCACCAATTCCCTTAGCTCTTCACGAATGCTCGGCCTTCCCAAGTGCCCTACATAGCACATCGTGTTTACCGACTGGGATGAACAAGCTTTCTTCAACTTCACGCTCGACCTCGTCCTAAAAAAGGTTTATTGTAAATTAAAAGTTATTATCGTCATCAATTGTTGTGTTTGATGGTGTGATTGTAGATACTAAAATGGAACATGGGATTGCGTAGTAGGTAAAGCGTACCACTCGATTAGCCACCCTATTTGCCTCATCACTTGAGAAAGTCCCGTCTTTTTTAATTCTACCAAAAACAAATAATTGTTGTCTGTTATATGTTGTAGGGTCTTCGGCAATGATTATCTTGTTCGCTCTTCCGCGTCCATGCCCCCATCAACAAGCTCTTTCACCTTGGTTTGTTTTTTTGAAGTCTTCTTCCCCACACCCAAGTACCCCCCCCCCCCCCACCCAACCCCCGGTGTAAGGCATAACATTATCGATAGTTGCTTTGCGCTTCCTATCCCCCAAACCCTTTTAAACATTGTATGTTATTTTAAGCATTAAGCAGTAACGGAAACAATAATACTTGACAAAATCGCATGAAATTATTATTGCGAGATGTAGTAGACTAACCTCTGCGTTATTTTCTAACCATCGATTCTTGAATGCCTCCCATACATATTATACACAAAGCAGTATTACAGTCATGCATACCCTAATACTTAATTTAGATTTTAGATTTTTAATTATTTCAAAAGAAACCCCTATATTAGTTATATATCTAATTATATATATTTGCTCAATAAGGTCGTCGAGCTTATCGAAATAAAATTTAAAAGATCAGACTCGACTCATTACAGATTCGAACGAGTTCGAGATCGAGTTTGGTCAACCCCGAGCTCGAGGTCGAGTTTTGACCGAGCTTCTTGAGATTTTCTCACGAACAACTCGACTCATTTACACCCCTACCTAGGTTTAGGACCTTGATACCTAGAGAATTAACCATGGTTTCTCGGGTATTGGTCTTGGTTAAACTTCAATAAATCAATCCTGCCATTTATTCTGGAAAATCAATCCTTCCATTTCATTTGGGGAAAGGATCTTGGCTCCTAGGGTATTGACCTAGGTTGTCTTGTTGCATAGGTTTTCGAGGGTGATAGTACCCTCCTCATGATGGTATTTGGTCTACCGCTCCATTTCCATACCTCAAGTTTAGATGATCACGCCACCCAGGATTATAGGTATTAGAGTAGGCGTCATACCTAGGTGCATTTGGTGCATTAGGAAAGCCCGCGACATTCACCTCTTCTGAGGGCCCATCAAATAAGGTAGGACATGTATGGGTGGGATGATCGTCTTGGCATATCCCACACGTTTTCACATGGTGGCCCTTGACCATGAACTCCCTCACCATAGAGGTTAGTGCTTGCACTTGATCCTCTAGCTTTGAAGTGCTAGCTCCATGCACATCTACTCTTCTTTGGTTAGATCTGGGCTCGAATTGTCTTGCCCCCTCCTCAAATTTCTTAATCAATGCACGAGCTTCTCTCGGGATTTTATCGGTAAACACACCTCTACTTTCCGCGTTAACCATTCTTACCGTCTCATCCAACAATCCATTATAGAAGAAAAGGATAAGATATCCTTATCATCATAAATGTGGTAGGGGAAACTAGGCAAAAACGTCTTAAAACACTCCCAATCATCATCGAGGTTTTCATTACCTCGTTGCTCCACATTGCTAATCGCATTTTTAGTGAAGGAGGATCTAGAGGTAGGGTAAAACTTCTCGAGGAAGAGCT
This sequence comes from Sherardia arvensis, assembly GCA_948330725.1. Classification (NCBI taxonomy): domain Eukaryota; kingdom Viridiplantae; phylum Streptophyta; class Magnoliopsida; order Gentianales; family Rubiaceae; genus Sherardia; species Sherardia arvensis. The sequence continues at coordinate 27,816,119 of OX415236.1, forward strand.
TTTTGAGTCCCACCCAGGAGGAAATGGCATTAGAAGGAAGGTAGCCATACCAATCCTTTACCTAGTCTCGAAGGGTGAAAGGAAAAACTAGAAGCATATGTTGCTCTTTCGTGATGCCATTAGGTATCATGCTCCTACACACCACATGAAACTCTGATGAATGCTTGTTAGGGTCATCCCTACTCATGCCATGGAAGGTTGGCAAGAGGATGATAAGTCCCATCTTAATCTCAAAGTTTGTATTGGCATCAAGCTCGGGAAAGTTTATCCCTAAAGGCTGGTCATCTAGGTAGGGTGCGTGTAGCTCTCTCATGGTTCTACACTCCATGGTAGGGGTTGGTACTTCTAAAGGGTCACTAACTTGCATTAGGAGATGTGTGACTTGTCTACGGTTCCTTCTCATTTGCCTCCTAGTTCTACCTATCTTTCTGTCGTATGGCAAGGTCTCTTGTTGTTCAGCACGGGTATGTACCATGCAACTTGAGGTCAAGCAATAGCAACGAAGAGAACTACTCCTAAAAAGAAAGTAAAGGAATAAAGATAAAACTAAAACACACAAAAAACGCTCTTCTTCTTACATTGAAAAACCTTTCGGGCTTTCGATTCTTTATCCCCACTAATGTAGTGATGGAGGGAAACGTATATCACAACGTCGGTGGATAACCTTAGAACCACATATAGGATTACCCATACCTAAGGTTGTTCATGCTGACCCGTGGGTCAGGACGGATCATCTATTTTGGCCCAAATTGTCCCAAAATTTAGGGTCGATCTGGTTGGATGCGGTCGGGACGGGTTATTACGATTTCGGGTCGGGTCAGGACGGGACATATAATAAGAAGCCAATACCCAATTTGACCCAATCTGGCCTGAATTCACTGTTCATGTTCTTCTTCCCTTCTCTGCAGATTTCAGATTTCAATGGCGATTATGACTTTTCTCGCAAACCCTGTTTCTTTGGTAAGCATATCTGTGTAATCTTCCCATTGGGTTTCGATTTGCTTACTTCTGTGTAATCTTCTGTTTGCTACTTGTTTTTGTTGTGCTTTGTGCATCTGTATATTGCTCCCTAGAAACTGAACCATAAGGCATATGTATATTCCTCCCTAGTCAGATTTCTGGGCTCTGTATCTGAACCATAATGTCTCTGTGTTAAATTCCTCCCTAGAAAATCCCTTGCTTCTTTGACACTCTTGCATGACAACATTTTTTGCTAAACTCTATTTCCCTCTTCTTTCTCTAATATTTATGTTCCATAAAAATGCAATCTTTCTCTAATGTTTCTTGTCAACTTATGTTATTCGCCATAGCAGATATGATTGGTGCCTATTTTTGTTCTTTTTTGTGTTATATATATATACATACATATATATATACATACATATATATATACATACATATATATATACATATATATATATATATATATATATATATATATATATAATTTGACCATTTCAGATACAGTTCTTAGCTTATGCCTTAAATCTAATTAATAATCTCATGACTCTATTATCTGTGGTGAAGCCATTGTAGGTCATCTGTATCAGGCGTCAAAAAATGAGGTTTCGATCAAGGTAATTTCTTTCTGGAACCCTTCTGCATACATTGTACATTTTGATTAAGTTGTTGTAGAAAATATAAGTGTCATATTGTTTAAAAAATAAGTGTTAGGGATATATTCAAACTATGAAGCAAACGTACTGGACAAGCAGGATTTTGTCTTCTTCTTTATTCCCAGGTTCTGCTAGAATATCTATTGTTTTTGTTTGCAGTTTTGATGGTGGATTATAATTGTTTAGTTTGGGTGTTATTAGCCCGCATGGGAGTTTAAATTATTGTTGTAGTAGATATAAAATGTTCACTGTTAGTATGGATGGTTGTTGAGCCTGTTAGAGTAAGATTTTTTTTCATGTTTCTTGAATAATGGTTTGAAATGGTGGTTGTTTTATGTGGTGCTTGTCGTTGAAGCTTAATCGTGTGAGTTGAACTCTCAAAATGGAGTTCCATTTTCTCAGGGTATTGAAATCTTTGAGTTGAATAACCTTCTGAGATACACTTATTTTTTGGTTTGCAATGGAGATAATGGTATTCTTATTATGCTGTTTCTATCTGGTGTACAAGTTTACTTCTCTTTTTTGCAAAATAATTTTCATTCATAAGCCTTTACTAGTTGATGTTTTGATACAAATGTTTTGTGAGAGGTAGTGTTTAACTATTAACTATGATTTGTTCAATTATGTGAGCAGCCGAGAGCAACTAGTCCTGTCATTTCGTCCCACCGATGCACTCTGCCATTGTGTTTAGGATCTCCTCCGGCAGACCATCAAGTATATTCCATCTCTGAATTGAATTGAAAAGCTATCTAGGTCAAAGTGTGAATTTCTATTGAGTTTACATCAATGTATCAACTTTCTATTCTCCAGAAAATTAAATATTCTATATCAGCTTTCTCACCGTCATAAACCTATTTTTGCTTCTGTAATTGTTGTTTCTGGTTATGAATCAAATTGTGCAGATTTCTTCTGTACATGATATTGTCATTAGGGTTGATTGTCATCTGATACCAAGTTGTCTTGACTGGTATTGTATTGTTTCTTGTTTCTACCTTCATGTGGAGTATCGTTCGACATGTCAAAAAATCACTGAGTTCTGGGAGTTGATGTGATTGATGGAAACCTTGAGTAATACTTCTCTTGACAAATGGTGTTACACATGGCTATTTAAGGTTAATTTGTGCTCATTCTCATCTGTCAAAAACATAATGATGAAAGCCTAGTACTCTGCTAAATGTAGCATAAAGTTTTTTAGTTTTGGCAAGAATCTTAATTAAATAAAGGTTTTGATTAGCTTTAAGAGTTTATTATGGCAGACTGCGTATCTATTTCTCTTCTTTTTGTATTTTGTAATTGTCATTTTAGTTCTTGGCTTCATTTTTCGGCTGTACTCAATAGGATTTAGTCGAGTGCAAGGTTGTATGAGTCTGTTTCTGATAAGGCTGAAGTAGTATTAGATGGAGATGGTATTATGCAATATGTTCGGTTCTTTTATGGATGGAGATTGTATTTTTCCTTCTGCAACTTCATCATTCATGAATGTTCTTTTTCTAGTACTTTTTAATGGTAAATGTAGTACTGGAATGCCTCATATCTCATTTGTTTCCAGAAACATTGTTTCTTGATGATACTTTTATCTGCGAGGATTTTGAGAATAACTGGAGGAAGTGGACATTTTGGCGGTTTAAGTTGTGTTCAAGAACAACCTTACCCATACCGATGGATGAGATTAGGGGACTAGTTAAACTACTGATGCAGCGTGAACTACTAATGATGTGGCATGAACCTTACCTGCGGAAGTTGGATCAGCCGAACTGTTTTCGCGGATTCTGATGTGTTTTACTGCAGTCTCAGATTTCAACAAACAAGTAGTGTTTTTTTATTGGAAACGTCTTTCTAATAATAACTCATGTTATTATTGAGCACTGCTGATTTCTGGGCGAATTCTTTTGGATTAAGGGTCAAAATTGTGTTTTATTATATTTGGATACTTAAAGTAATATTTTAAGTTAGTGAGGACCTTTTTGTTATTTATTACAATTAGTAGCAGTTAGGGTTTAGTATATAAAAAGTTTTATGGTTATTTTGTAAGAGGGCTTTTGATATTGAATGAAAATTGAGGTTTTTCCTCCGTACATGTAAATTCTTCTGTTGTTTTGATAAATTAAACAAGGATTTGATTCATAATTTGTTGTTTCTTTCACGCACGCTTTCATCAGAGTGGTATCAGAGTTTTTTGTTTCCCTAACTTAAAATATTATTTTAAGTATCCAAATATAATAAAACACAATTTTGACCTTTAAACCAAATGAATTCGCCCAGAAACCAGCAGTGCCCATTTATAACATGAGTTATTATTAGAATGACGTTTCCAATAAAAAAACCACTACTTGTTTGTTGAATTCTGAGACTGCAGCAAGAAACATCAGAATCCGCTAAAACAGTTCGGCTGATCCAACTTCCGCAGTTAAGGTTCATGCCACATCATTCTCTCCAGGACAGAAAAGATTCGTCCACGAATCTCAAGCTGTACTATCACCAAAAGAATAATCTTGAACTCCACAACACGAAGGTTTGAATCACCATGGACTTTATTGTACTGAATGCTAGCAAGAAGCTGCAACTGACCCTGATGTAGATGCACAAATTCCATATCCATAGAAGGCCAAACATATGACTTTGAAAGAAGCTGAAAAGTATAACCACGCTCAACATGACCCTCATTATGCAATTCTTGAATCAACTTCAAGTAGTGGCAACAGACAAGACTGGATAAGTGGCCACCACAGTTCTCAGCAAGAAATCCACGGCAAACACTCAAAACTCCACCCACATAAGGTTTATCCGACAACAAAATAATCCACTTTCCACCAAACAAGAAAGAATACATATTGGAATGACCATACAGAGCCTCATGCTCATATTGCCATGGACAACCAAGTATCAGTACACGGAATTGAGTCAATTCAAATCTCCTCAAGAAACCGTTGGAAACAATAATATCAGTAGTACCATTATGAAACCAAGCAAGCTGAAATTTTTTAGGGTGAGCATCAACAAAAAGGTCCAATTTTGAAGCCCCAACCACATAATTTTCATCCTCACCACCACCCAAATCAAGAACATCAAGAACGAAGGAACAAATAGCATCATCATAAACATACCCATCAACAACTTCGTTCTCACAAATATCATCATCAAAAACATATCCATGAACTACTCCCTCACAAATATCCTCATCGTAAATACAATGAACCACTTCCTCCTCACAAATATTATCATCATAAACTATAGTATTCAAAAGAGGGGCATAATCAACTTCACAACCATTAGTATCAAATTGAAAACCCGGAGGTAGAGAAATTTTAAGAGTGTTAGAAAATGTCTTGCAATCAATTGACTCGAGAACATCAACTTCATCCATCACTTCAATCTCTTCACCAAAAAGATTGTCATCATCATACACTGGAACATCAAACACATAACCATGCTCGAGAACCTCCACTTTATCCATCACCATAATCTCCTCACCGAAAAGATTCGCATCATCATACACGGGAATATCAAACACTGGAGCAGCAAAGTTGTCATCATCACCATCGTCATACACAAGATCATGATACACTGGAGCAGCAAAGATATCATCTTCACCCTCATCATCGGTGATCTCACTGAATTTGACATGTGGTTTTCTCGGACACACAAGAGCATCCAGCCGCTGGGTCAATAGTTCGAGTTGTCATCGCATAGCAACAACTTCATCCTTTCTCAGCATCACACCCATTATCCGTTGCGGGTTCTCGTCAGAGAAGGCGGCAAACCTTAGGATCGATTTGGAATCTGATACCACTCTGATGCAGCGTGCGTGGAAGAAACAACAAACTATGAATCAAATCCTTGTTGAATTCATCAAAACAACAGAAGAATTGACAGGTACGGAGGAAAAACCTCAATTTTCATTCAATATCAAAAGCCCCGTTACAAAACAACCAGAAAACTATTTATATACTAAACCCTAGCTGCTACTAATTGTAATAAATAACAAAAAGGTCCTCCTAACTTAAAATATTATTTTAAGTATCCAAATATAATAAAACACAATTTTGACCCTTAAGCCAAAGTAATTTGCCCAGAAACCAAAGTGTTCATGTATAATTAACATGAGTTATTATTATAATTAACATTAATTATTATTATGACGTTTCCAATAAAAAAAACACTACTTGTTTGTTGAATTCTGAGACTGCAGTAAGAAACATCAGAATCCGCAAAAACAGTTCAGCTGATCCAACTTCCGCAGGTAAGGTTCAATCCACATCAACTACCCAACCTATGGAAGCATTCATTGTAGCATGCTCATCCTTACCTAGCTAGGGTTCCAAATTTACAGAATTAAACATAATGGTTACTTGCTCTAGTTAGGATATGTGACGCATTCCAAACCAGGTTGTCAATTCATGCATACAAGTTACCCAAACATGTTGGCACTCTATATGGGTAAGATTTCTACAAAGATCCTTTGATGAGTTAAGATCAATAACATTAAGAAACTAGAGAAATACATGGATCTACACATGAAATGGATATGTAATCATGGCAAAACACATCTACACATGAAGGAGCATATATAATCATGTTAAAAACACATAAACATGGAAGAATTGACTTATGGATGAACATGAGAGTAGAGAGAATATGAAAATGATGAATTAAGATCTCACATCACTAGAAATTAGGTCTACATCAACCCTACTATATAGATGTTTAGCCTAGAAGACTCATAATCAAAACACAAGATTCAAATGTTAAAGGCATGAATTTTAGATCTAGGAAATAAACAGAGAGAAAAACAGAAGTTTTGGAAGTTCAGAATGAATGTAAGATGATCTATTACAAGGGATAAGGCTTCATATATAGCAAAGAAAAAAAGACAAGCCGGGATGGTGACTGTGCGGCCAGGCGCGCGGTCTGTTGCAGGAATTCTCGAGCGGGTGCACGGGCGTGGTCAGTCGCACGGGTATGCTGCTAGGCGCGCCAGTAGTGTGTGACCTCTGTCAAACTCGGCCTGGCGTGGTTTCTCAGCCAGCCGTGCCCGGTTTCCTCTTTGCTCTCTTTGGCTTCTTCTTCTCTTTGTGGCTCGAGCGACTCTTCTTCTTCATTCCTTTTGCTATTTCTGGAACTCATTCTTTTTCTTCGCGATCCTCTTCAAGTGTGCATTCTTGGCAAGCAAACCTTCGAAAGTATCTAAAAGAAATTCAAGGCAAAAGTAGTTGAAACGACCACTAGGATACAAAGCCACACTAATGCTTATTAAGAGCACCGAATCCAACCCAAACACAAGTTTAAAATCTAGTATGATTCGTCCCATCACTTATTTTATGCGGAATAGCCAAGCTCATTGGAAACAACACCACTTTTAGACTGTGGACTCTTCGAGTGAGACAATTATATTTTGGTATTTTCCTTACTACTAGAGTGGACTCTTCAAGTGGAATAACCATGTGGCAAATATAATCCCATCATCTCGAACTCGGATGGAATTTTTTATGTTTCACGTTCGAACATAAGAGATAGTGCTACACGTTCGAATATAAAAGATACTGCTACACGTTCGAGAATATTTTCTTCGCTTGTGAGATGCAGCATTTGGAGTTGAGATCTTGGAATACAATAATTTCATGGCTCCTACCGAACATGTTATTAAATGGATGTGCAACTATAACTATCGATCGAGTATCCCAACCGCGGATCTCTGATCACATGCAAAAGTAAATTTTTTGCTAATAAAGAGAGGAACCTGCAGGTTAAAACAAGAAATCATGAGTATTATTCAGCACCCCAAGCACGGGCTAATGCAACTAGTGCCGGTTCTAACTATTTTAAGGTTTGAGGTGATTTTTTAAAAAAGATCCACCAATATTCAAAAATATAATTAAATGCGACAAATAAATTTTTTTTGATATATAATCAGTTATAATTTTTTAAAATTTTGCGTATCTAAAATTACTAAAAGTTACTAAAAGTTTCGAGGCCGAGGCAAGTGCAAGCAACTAAGATGTTGTTATAATCATTTTAAACCTAACAAATACAGGGGAAAATGCAAAACTCACACAAGTAGGCGACATGATTAACTTATTTTGACAATCTACACAAGCATTCCATTAAATTTATAATAAGAGTCAACTATGCTAATTATTTGTGGAATCATATCATTAATTGGCACGTGCAAGTCAAATTTCAACATTTCCTTCATATATGGGTCTGTAACAAACACAACCAGGTCAGCCCGCCCGAATTTCCAAAGGACAGCTGCAAGTCGTCCATTGTGAAATGCTAATGGTAATTATTGACCTAAAATGGGTTATGGTGGTTCGGAGCTATCCGTGACCACATATACCAAAGTAGTAAGTTGAACTTGTCCCAAGAGATGAACCCATTATTAGTATCTAAATTCTCATCTTGAATCATCACTTAAAATCTAGCATTATTGAATTCGTTAATAAACAAAAAGTTGATATCCTCTTTTAAATTATAGCAGAAATTTGATGCTAATTCAAAGATAAAGAGAGTATTCTCATGGAATATAAGAAAACGTATTTTATAATCAAACACGATGATGAAAATAATGGACTACATCTACTTTTTAAGAAAATTAATTCAAATACTTGTTGTAATTGTAAGAAATCAATTATATATGTTAATTAAGCCAATCAAAAAATCATAATATTTTAGAAGCAGTTACTAATGTGTGCATATATACATTTGTTCACACATCAAGAACATACATATTTACATCTGTATACCTACCAAATAAAAATTGATACTCAAAAAATTACGAACGTGCATGTTTTTTTCTTCACTATTGGACAGTGAAAGAAATAGAGATGCAGGTACACACCCGTTGATCTTCGTAAGACCAAATAAAATAAGTACTGCTACGTGCACTCCATTATATTAATTTTCTAGTCCAACGGTTAAAAATATGTAAATGACCTTAACTTATTTGATTTTTGAGAAACTAGCAAACTTGCAAAGAGATGATATTGTCATTTTATCGATATTTTGAATTATGTTGAGTAAAATATTGGATTGTGTATAGCATTCCATCAGAATAAAATCTCAGGAGTGCAGATACTCAAGGGGCTTTAGACCGACATCAATCAGTTATGAATTCTGGTTTAGGTCTTAAGCCTGGATTTGGGAATATTAAATTTCAAGTGTAAGCAATGCGAAATCGTGTCTTGTGGTAAACAGATTGGACCCATATGGATGCATTACTTTAAAGTGAAAACTTTATATGTAATGGCGGGGCTTCCATGGAAATCAAATCACACTTGAGATTCAAAGAAACAAGCAATAAAAATGGGAGTGTTCTTCATCTCAGCACTGTTAACGTTGCTGCTATCATCAGCTTCATCACCATCAGCTGCTTCATTGGATCAGAAACTGTACCGGTGCATCAATCTGTACACCGATGTCCCCGTACCATTCTCCAAGGCGTTTTTCAACCCAAACAACGCCTCGTCCTTCAACTCCGTTCTGGAATCCACGGCGCAGAACATGAGGTGTCTGGCCCCATCAAACCCAAAACCACACCTCATATTCAAGCCCCTAGAAGAATCCCACGTCCAGGCGGCGGTCATCTGCAGCAAGCAGCTGGGAATTCAGGTCAGGATACGCAGCGGCGGCCATGACTACGAAGGCATGTCCTACACCTCCGCCACCAGGTCCCGGTTCCTCCTCATCGATCTCGCCAATCTCCGATCCATCAACGTCAGCATCGAGCAGAACAGCGCGTGGGTTCAGGCCGGCGCCACAATCGGTGAAATGTTCTACTCGATCTCCCAGAAGAGCAAGACCCACGGTTTCCCAGCTGGCCTGTGCACCAGCCTGGGAGTCGGCGGCCACATAACCGGCGGCGCGTATGGCCCCATGATGCGGAAATACGGGCTCGGGGTTGACAACGTTGTGGATGCTCGAATCGTGGATGCAACGGGGAGGATACTCGATAGGCAATCCATGGGCGAGGATCTTTTCTGGGCTATCAGAGGCGGAGGAGGAGGGAGCTTCGGCGTCATCCTCGCGTGGAAGCTGAGGCTGGTCCCTGTACCTTCCATAGTCACAGGTTTTGCAGTGCCGGTTACTCTGGAGCAGGGAGGGACTAAGCTTCTGTACAGATGGCAGCAGGTTGCTGATAAGCTTCTTGAGGACCTGTTCATCAGAGTGCTCATTCAGGCTGTTCCAGCAGCGGATTCGACAAGCAAGAGGACTGTGCTGACAGTGTACCAGGGGCTGTTTCTCGGGAGAGCTGATAGGCTTCTTCAGGTGATGAAAAGGAGCTTCCCTGAATTGGGATTAGCCAACAAGGACTGCAATGAAATGAAATGGATCGACTCCGTGATGTTCATCGCAGGGTACCCTAGCTCCCTGAAGCCTGAGTTTTTGCTTCAGGGGAAGCCATTTATGAACAAGACCAGCTTCAAAGCTAAGTCTGATTTTGTGAGGCAGGCAATCCCAGTGCATGCTCTTGAAGGGATATGGGAGAGGTTTCTGAAGGAGGACATGCCGTTCAGCATCTGGAATCCTTATGGAGGAAGGATGGCTAAGATTCCTGAATCTGCAACTCCTTTTCCTCACAGGAAAGGGACTAAGTTTATGATCCAGTGGATCACAGGATGGCAGACTCAGGACCAGAAATCTGCAGATAAGCACACTGGTTGGGTCCGGGAGCTCTATGATTTCGTGGCTCCTTATGTTTCCAACTCTCCGAGGGAAGCATATGCTAATTACAGAGATCTTGATCTGGGAGCAAATAGCATCAGCGGGAACAATAGTTTGATGAGAGCAAGTGTTTGGGGAACCAAATACTTCAAGAATAACTTCAAGAGGCTGATGCTTGTGAAGACAAAGTATGATCCTGATAATTTCTTTAAGCATGAACAGAGCATTCCATCCCTTCGTGCCTTGTCTAAAGGAGGTGACGCCAAAATGCTTAACTGAATCATTGGCAAAAGTAGCCAAGTATACCGTATCCTGCAATATCTCTGTTTGTTTCCATATTTATTTCCTTATTCCTATTACTCGACTGTCGAAAAACAACTATTTAGACTCGTGTGTACATACTTACATACATGCATACACATACATACATACATATATACATGTATATATATACAAAATCGGAAGTTTTCCTAAGTTGATCAATTTATCAACTTAGATCAATAAGCTAGTCACTCTATTCTGGACATTATAATGTCTTGCAGTTAGTTGGATATTATAATGTCTAAGATGCGGAATTTAAAGAACAGATCAATTGATAACGCAGTTCGGTGCACCAACACCCACATCTGCCGGACACTCTACCCAACTTCAAAAGATTCACTAGAATGCCCGCTAACAGTTCAAAAATCTCTTTTGCTACTAAACCCTAATTCTAGTGTGAGCTAAGGCTGCACCTCTTCAGTTTGGCCCAAAAACGAGCTCCCTTTAACGTGATCGATGTCGTTGTAAATCAATGTATGCGAACCCCAATAGTTGGCTTAGCTTCTACATCGATTCTTCAGTGCTAAATCTCAAACTCTCGGTTTATACTTCTGCTTCAAAACTCCTGAATCGATGAAGAATAACTCCACGAGGTCATTCTTTTATAGAGTTGTTGGATCCATGATCTGTCGGATCCAATACTCTTATTTTGCTTCTCTGAATCTAATTGCTAAATTTGCTATAGTATAGAAAAGGAAAAACAATGTTCTAATCTAATTCTAACTAGGAAAAGATCATATTTAATTTTGATCTCTTTCCTTGCTTGTTTTAATCAACCAAACTAAAACAATACATAGAATCTAGATTGAACCCGGCTGAATATTAACCTTCCATAATATTCTGATCAGCCATAATAAACTTGGACTTCCTTGTTTCTTGTTTTTCTACTTCTGCTGGACATGATAATGTCTAAGTTCTGGAAAAAAGTCGCCAGATATTATCAGTTCTAAATCTTCGTTCTTTAAAATTGCCAACTTAATATTTCTTTACTTTACAATCTCCCCTTTTGGCATTTTTGTAAACCCAACACTTCTTGAATTTTTAAAAAACATTCGTAGCACATAAGTGTTGGTGTAGCTCCCCCTGAATCCTAGAACATAGCTTGATATAGAATACTAGAAATGCAGTCCATTAAAAGTTACAGGTCACGCAGTAAACAGTAGAATGTCCAGAAACATCAGAAAAATATTACAAGGAAATAAATTAAAAAGTTTAAGAAGTCCAAGAAAAGACTAAATTTCATTTTTTGTACCTAACACTACTACAAAGGGGTGGATGCAAGGCACATATTTAAGGCGTTTGATGGGGGCGCGTTTTTTTACGCCTTGATTGACAGTAGCGAGTTCGCTACCTCTTCAAGCTAGCAAAAAAAAATTACATTCAAGACGGAAAGAGGCAGTTAAAGGCGGAACTGGGATTTGACGTTAAAAGATACTTGACCAAGGCGGAAAAAATGTATCCGCCTTAAATTGAATTGGTTGTTGCGATCTCGTAACCTTTGTAGTAATATAAACGTGTCTGTAGCGATTTCGTAGCTTAGCTCGGTAGTCGTAGGTTTGTTCGTTGCGATATCGTAAGCTTTGCTAAACCCTAATTTTAGCAGGCGAGGATATGGGAGATGTCGTAACTGGGACGGTAGTATATAGAGTTTGCTGTTACGGTATCGCTTCTTAAAAGGTCAAATTTGTCATTGCTCAATGTACAGTGCATGTGAGGGTGATTGAAATGTTACGAGGTCGCTGGCTACTCAAATGTGTGAGCAAGGTCGTAGCGAGTTCGCAACAGACTCTGTATGGGTCACAGATTTAAGTTGAACTGGCCGTTCTAACTCCAAAAACAAAAACTTTAAAAGGGTCTAAACAGGTGGGTATTGAAGGGTGATCAGTTGAAGTGTTCTCGGAGGTCTCATTGTTCCCGTGTTGGTGTAGGTAAGGTTTAACTTGCGTAATGTACTGGCTTGTCTCTTGATTTTGGTTGATTTTATGCATAATTTTTGGTTGCATTTTGGTTTATCTTGGTTGTTTTGTTAATGCAGTGTGTAGTTTATGTGTTGATCATCTAAAGTCAGTGGGTTAGTAGTATTGTGTAGCTGTTTGTCTGATTTGTGAATTATGGACCGCGAACGAATAATGAAGGAGAATGCTCGATTATCGAAGGAGTACTTAGATTTGGTTGAACAGTTCTTAGATGTTGGGTTGCGACATTGTAGACAGAACAACATAGGAGGGGTTAGATGTCCATGTAACAAGTGTAGAAACAACGCCATATTTGAAGATATTGCTGTCGTGCGTGAACATTTAATCTGTAAAGGTTTTGACAAATCCTACACAGAATGGGTTTGGCATGGGGAAGGCCATTATGGAAGTGACCAGGTGGAGATGGAGGAGGGAAGCGCCGAGGAAATCCTGCAGTATAATGAACAGCTTTCAGACATGTGCGACGATGTTGTTATGGAGTTTGTTGGGAAGAAAAGTATGCTGGAGGCAATGTATGACGATAAAAAGACAAACTTATATGTTGGGGCTAAGCATTCTAGACTGGGAGCAACATTGTTGTTAATGAACCTAAAGGCAAGGCATGGTCTTTCTGATAAAGGAATGACGGAATTGTTAGAGTTGGTTAAAGAGTTACTTCCTCAGGACAACTTATGTCCTGACAGGGTTTATGTTGCGCGGAAGATATTGTGTCCTATGGGCATGGAGTTTACCAAGATTCACGCATGCCCAAATGATTGTATGTTGTATAGGGGGATTGTTGATTCCTTGAGGGATGATTGCAAGGTATGCGGTGAGTCTAGATGGAAAAAGAAGGAGGGAAAGGTCGAGGTATGTGGAGAAACAGTGACAACATCGACAAAGCAAGGTCCTGCTAAGGTGATGTGGTACATGCCCTTGAAACCGAGATTGAAGCGTTTGTATGCCAATCCAGTTGATGCAAAATTGTTAACATGGCATGCCGATAGGGTTCGAGAGGAAGATGATGATATTATATCTCACGCTTCTGATGGTGATCAGTGGAAGAAGATGGATGCTATGTACCCAGAATTTGCTGACGAACCTAGACACGTGCGCTTAGGACTATCTACTGACGGAATGAACCCTTTCGGGAACATGTCCAGCACCCACAGTTCATGGCCAGTGATGCTTGTTATTTATAATCTACCTTCATGGTTGATGATGAAACGAAAGTATGTGCTTTTGAACACTATGATCTCGGGGCCTAGGCAACCTGGCAATGACATTGATGTATATCTAGCACCTCTCGTTGAGGAGTTGGAATCCTTGTTTAAGCATGGGATTCATATTCCTGACAGAAGTCGAGGGGACGCGACATTCCAACTTAAAGCCATGTTGATGTGGAGCATCAATGATTTCCCTGCTTTGGGTAACCTTGGAGGGTGTTCTGTGAAAGGGCATTTTGCATGTCCCGTTTGTGAGAGCCATACTAGTCATTGTCAATTAAAGCACGGTGGTAAGCCTGTTTATCTAGGTCATAGACGATTTCTACCTAGAAGCCATCCGTGGAGGAGTGCAAAGAAGTGGTTTAACGGTCAGGAAGAGCATGGTTTTGCCCCAGTCCCACTATCAGGTACTGAAATATTGGAAAAGGTAGCGGGCATGGAGTTTGTGTTGGGAAAGGGAAAAAAGAAAAGCGCTCAAACTACGATTTGGAAGAAATGTTCGATTTTTTTCAAGCTCGAATATTGGGAGCACTTGGATGTGCGCCACTGTCTAGATGTCATGCACATAGAGAAGAATGTATGCGAAGCTTTGGTTGGGACGCTATTGAATACACCGGGCAAGAGTAAGGATGGATTGAAAAGTAGAAAGGATTTAGTCAATCTTGGCATAAGGACGTCACTTGCTCCCGTTCAAGAAGAAGCAGGTACGACATACTTACCACCTACTTGTTATTCCTTGTCATCTGAGGAGAAGGAGAGTTTTTGTAGAACTCTAAAATTAGTAAAGGTGCCTTCTAAATATGGTTCGAACATTAGTAGTTGTGTATCTACCGCCGAGTTGAAATTAGTGGGAATGAAGTCGCACGATTGCCACAACCTGATGCAGGATTTGAATGTCATTGCTCTGAGAGGTTGCTTGCCTTCTCACGTTGGAGACGCAGTTGCAAGGCTTTGTTATTTTTTTAAACAAATATGCCGCAAGAGAGTAAGCCGTCGTAAGTTTGATGAATTGCAGGATATGGTAGTTGAATTACTGTGCAGGCTAGAGATGTATTTTCCCCCTTCATTTTTTGACATAATGATTCATTTGATAGTTCATTTGGTGCGGGAGGTGAAGCTGTGTGGACCGGTGTACTTGAGATGGATGTACCCATTTGAGAGGTACATGAGCATTTTCAAGCATTTTGTTAAGAATCTTATCGACCGGATGCCAGTATAGTGCAGCGATATGTCGCGGAAGAGGTAATAGAATTCTGTACCAACTATTTACAATGTACCTACTATAGGACTGCCAGTCTCCAGACACCATGGTAGATTGGATGGTGTCGGACTACGCCATAAGTCTAAATTTAGTCCTTCTTCCGATGAAATATCTACAGCACATCTGTACATTCTGCGCAACCATCATTCAGTGAGTCCTTATGTTGATGTTCACCTTAATGATATTAGGTCAGCACACCCGAGCTGGTCGGAACCTAGAGTTCTAGAAGCTCATTGCAGAGACTTTACTAGTTGGCTGAAAATACATGTGCAGAATGGCGGTCAACACCCCGACGTTGTAAAATGGGTTGCCAAGAGACCCCTAGGCACAGTTACGTCGTTTAGCGGGTATGACATTAATGGATACACGTTTGGTACTAAGTGGAGTGATGATAGGTCTGCAACCCAAAATAGTGGGGTATCAGTACCTGGAGAGGGTGATAATGGTTTTTTTGGTACCATTACTGATATATGGGAAATGGACTTTGTTCATGTCCGAATCGCATTGTTTAAATGTGAATGGGTAGATCAAGGTGAAGGGGAGCGTACAGAGGATTTAGGCATGACTCTAGTTAATTGAGGAATTCTCGGGTCTAGGGATGATCCATTCATCATGGCGGCTCAAGCTCATCAGGTATTCTATGTGGAAGATCCAACTGATGCTCGATGGGAGATCGTTGTTGATGGTAAGAAAACATTCATCTATGGTGACGGCTTGGTCGACGATGACTCCACAGTTTCTACCGACACCATTCCGCCCTCGGTGTACGAAACTCTGGAGGAGGATGATGACATTGTTTGCGCGTCGGTGTGCAGAATGGATCATGAGGAAGGCATGTGGATTAATCCTGCGGGGAAAACTACAAAGAGGAAGGGGAGGCAATCAAATAAGAAGAAGAGTAAAAAGAGTAAAAAACAAAAGTAGCTATTTAAATATGTATTTCATGGTTCATGTAGTTAAATTTTGATTTAATTAATGTTAGTACACTAAATCTTTTAATTCTTAAAAACATTTGTACACTGCTGTAGACGTGGCGATACCGTAACGAAACACGCTAGAAACCATTGCATGTTAACTTGTTGCATTGCGAGTTCGCAACATTGGCGAACCGGTTACGATTTCGCAACAAAAATTCGCAGATAAGTTTCTGTCTCTTGAGTCTGACAGGTTACGATCTCGCTTTATGGGATCAAATTTGTATAAATTTGATTAACTAGCAACTAGCGAATTCGCTAGTATCTCGCCAGGTGAGTAACTTGATACTGGCGAGATCGCTAGTATAAAGCCACATACCAAAAAATTAGATTTAACTCCTTAGTAAAGTGGTGTTATAAATTGAAAATTTAGCCACACTAAATAATTAATGGAAGTTTAAATAATCAAATATACATAATAAAATAGATGACATTCAAATTCAAATATTGTTTGCAATGTTGTTAGAGAAACTGATAAAAACAAATTGAAAATGAAATTGTTTGGATTTGAGTACAAGTACTAGCCAACATTAACGAATGCAAATCTAATCATCATTGCTAGGAGGTGGTGTCTGTGATGGTGCTGGTGGATCCCCTTCGATTTTTTCCTCGCACTAGCCCTTTCAATGCCACGTATCACCTTCTCCGTTAACCAGTTTTCGTGATTGATTTTGGCCACTTTATCCCTGAAAAGATCGATTGTCTCTTCTACACCCTTGTAGTATGCCTCTGAGGGTACACCTGTTCATGATAGTGAAACAAAAAAAGGGTGAGTATAGCAAATAAATTGTATAAAACAGAAAATAAACTGTAGGGGTTTAGTTTGGCTAACCTTCGACGTTCTCTCTGACTTCTTCAGGATTAAACTGTAGCGGTTTCTTGGGTCCATCCGCTACTTTCTGCCACACACCATCAATCAACTCAAACTTACCTTTCCTCTCAAAATATGACATCGTATAGAAGCAACACTCCTGGGCTATTGGAGATAATTTTATCTTGGGATGCACTGAGGTAAGAAACATGGTTATGAAATTACCGTAAGGGAGCTTCTTGACTGTCCTATTATTTTCGACCACACTTTGTCTCATGTGCTCGAAAATGACATGGCCCGGGTTCAACTGTATCTCCTCCATGACGCAGTAAAATATGCTCACAGTAGTATAGTTCATCTCGGTGATCCAACCACCCTTAGGCACGACACTCCTAGCGACCATCTCATAAACATTCCTCTCCTCACCACTAAGTTTATCCAACTTATAAGATCTAGGCACCCCTAAATCGTCAGCATCTCTATCAAAGTACTTCTTAGCATACTCTACAACTTGAGCTCGATCCAAAACCCCATACTCAGGCCATTGTTCTCTAATGTAAAACCTCGGAGGGGGTTGGTTGCTATAGTCCTCATCGTCCTCGTTAACAGCATAGAACATGTTCAATGCCTTGTTAAAAAACTCCTCCCCAATCTCGTAGTCCTTCTTATTAACCCTGGTGAACCACCTACCCGTCTCCTTTTCTTCCTCAATCAACTGGTGAAAATTAGCATAAAATTGGCACGTCTCATCCTTATGTGCCGGATAATTCAAACCTAACAAGTCACCCAACTCATGAAATTGAAATATCTTTAACACATTCCCCAAACCTAGTTCTTCTATCTGATCAAAATCAACAACATAACAATCTAGCAATTGACTATGCTCCATGTAATTAGAATAGGCTTGGGATGCATCAAAACTTATATATCTTTGCTTATCATATTTGGTTGAACTTGTTCCCGCCGTCGCCTGTGGCTGAGATCCCGTCGCCCGTGGCTGAGATCCCGTCGCCCGTGGCTGAGATCCCGAAGCCCGACCTTCATCACGTCAGGCACCCTGCACAAACGGATTGGGTGCCAAATTCTTCGTCCTTGCCATTGCTCTTGTCGGATGGGTATGTGAGATTTTGGTTTGTTTATTTTTTCTAAGCTCTGAGACGTTCGATCGATGTTTGAAATCAGAAGATCCCCAAATTTGATATTTAAAGCTTCACGTCTTGCGATATCGTCACTGCCAAGACAGCATATTCAGGTTGGTTACGATTTCGTAACAGATTTACGCACAAAACTAAACGACGCCGTGTAACATGCTATTTAAGTTTTATTGTTCTATGTGTCAATCTTTGTTGTTACGAATTCGCAAGGGTAGACAACGTACGCTGCGATATCGCTACAGATTCTCTAACTAGGCTCTGTTGACTGAATACGGCTTGTTGCAATATCGGAAGTTCCTCGTAAACATGTGCTAGTTAGTTGCGATATCGCTGGGTGTTCTGTTCATAATAAATCATCATGAAACGTGACAGTGACGATTTCGCTAGGACCACGCACTATACAAAAAGTGAATGATTTTTCTGACACGATATTGTCTCTTAGGATGAAAAAATAAAATGTAAGGGACAATATATCAAAACAAGAAAAAAATACATGTACATGTGCCAAAATGGAAAACACAAGTTCATTACAATAGAAACAAACTGGTGATACAAAAATACATAGTGAAGAACAAACAACTAATACTAGTAGATCGTTCGTTCACCGAGGACATGAAGCAGTTCCTGATCGCAAGTGCATGCATCACAGGTGATGTCCGCCGGATCAAGGGGTGCCCAAGGATCGTACCTCTCAAACTTATTGAGGCCAGCATACGGAATGCAGCAGATCGGCCTAGGCCTAACTGCTACTTCTGAGAAGTACCTGAGGTAGTGTCTCCAACCCCAAGCGTATCTTAGACCTCTTTTGACGCGTTGCCGAGCTAGACGGAGGCCCTGTTTGTCGGTTCTCTTCATGGTTGTGATGACATTCATGCCTCTTTGAATGTCACCTTCGCAGATTGCAAAAACAGCCAACACATAGGTCGACGGTGTGTGACCTACTGCAGAAGCTTCGGTGAGCCACTGTCGAGCCCACTCGGTCGCTCTTCCGCTCACGTAGCGACGAAGAACCCAATCGAACTCAGCACGAATCAATACCAGATTTATCATGTCATCTGGTAGGGCGCTGAATAGAGACACATCCATTGGAAGCAGAAGGCAAGGAATATGAGAAGGCAGAAGGGAATGTGTGAATGAAGGGTCTAATGAGGTTCTAAATAGAGAAGGGGTTGATATTTAAAGGGTTGAGGTGCTCCATTATTCAAAAATATGTCAGAGTTCCTAGACAAAAAGCAGTCACTATGGTATTAATGGAAGGAAAATGTAAAGGCATTCTAACCTTTCCATGGACACCCCATGCAAACCCCCAAAATAAATTAATTACTGATAGAATTTCAAAGGTTTTTACTGATGTCACAGGTCAGACAAAGCCCTTATCTCCTTGCGATATCGCTAGAGAATCGCCAGCTAGGCTCTGTTGACTGAATACGAACTGTTGCGACATCGTTAGTACCACGTAACATATAAGCGAGTACGTGACGAGTTCGCTTGTGTTGATTCATCTAATAAACGTTATACTTACGATATCGCTAGGAACACGCACAATAGCAACAGTAACTGATTTTGCGATGAAGCTAGTGATTTAGCGAGCAATTTAGAATCCTAACAAATTTTACATAAAAAACAACGGAATAAAATAAGAAAGAAACTACACTACAACATCCAAAGTGGCGGAGGGGTTAGAAGGATGTGAAGCACTTCCTGCTCGCAAGTGCATGCATCACATTCGATGTCCGCTGGATCAACCCTCGTGTAGCGTCGGTACTGAAGCCGTCATTGAGGTGAGCATGTTCCTGGCAGCATCTAGGCCGAGGCACTACTACATCGAGGTACCCCCTGTAGTATGCATTGCCCCAGGCGTAAGCCAATTCGAGTTGCACGCGATCCCGAACTTCCTTGAGGCCTTTGTTGTCGGTTCTCTTCATCTCGGTGATGACATCCATGCCTCTTTGAGCATCATGACCTTCGCAGATTGCAAATATAGCCAAGGCATAGGCCGACTCTCTGTGGCCTATTACAGAAGCGTCGGTGAGCCATTGTCGAGCCCAATCGGTCGCTTGGAAGCTCACATACCAACGAAGAACGTGTCTGAACGTAACACGAATCATTATAAGATGAATCATGTCATCTGGGAGGGCGCTGAAAAGTGTCAAATCCATGGGAATAAGATGGCAAAGAATAGGAGAAGATTGAAGGGAATGTGAGAATGAAGGCTCTGATGGGGCTCTAAAGGGAGAAGGGGCTGAGTTTTATAGGGGTGAGGTTCTACATTGGTCAAAAACATGTGAGAGTTCCTAGACTGAAATTAGTAATTGCTGTATTAAAAGAAGAAAAATGTAAAGGCAATCACACCTTTTCATTGACCACATTCACACCCCTAACAAAATAATTACTGATGGAATTTCAAAGGTTTTTACTGATGGGTCCGTGGACTGTAGCGATATCGCTAATCTTCAAGCCTAACAATTGTGTGAAGCTTTTGTTGTTACGAAGTCGCTAGAGTATCTCACAACAGGCTCTGTCGATTGAGTACGACTTGTTGCGAGTTCGCTACTATAAGTTACACAGGTAGCGACTTCGTAAGAAAGATCGCCAACATTTGTCCCACATCGGCTGATTAGAAGGTGATTTTTCAGTTTATATACACTTACATTTTACAAGGGTTCGATAAGTCGCCGACCAGCGCAAACTGAACATAAAACACCAAGGCTGAGGCCCAATACTTACATAGGCTATGGCCCAATACTTACACAAGCTAATGCCCAACACTTATACGTCCAATATAGACCCAAACCCAAAAACCATTTTTTGATGGGTTCTTATCATGTAGCGAACTCGCTACGGAGGAATCATTCTAATTAGTAGCGAGTTCGTAACACAAAAAGCCTTTTTTTTATTGAACTACTAACTAGCACTATCGCAACCCCGTCGCCAACTGGTTTTCTGGGTTATGTGAGTTTGTGGGTCTGCGGGTTTGTTGGTTTAGGGTTTAGGGTTTAACTGTGGTAACGTGTATACTAGCGATATCGCTACTACACAAGCTAATTAGATTGTAACTAAAAAATCAAACTTTTTAATTTTTTATTAGCAATTTTCACATTCTAACATATATATATTTTATATAGATGCAGTACAATACTCTATTTGTTAAATATCCATCATGATATTCACTCAGGTAGAGTAAATCTTTGTACATAAGCAGTATGACATAACTCTATGTACAACATCAATAATTCAGTTTAAATTTTTAAACGCAATATCATATTCTTAAATATGTACATTTTATATCTAAACAGTATAATACTCAATTTGGAATATATCGAACATCACATTATGTCAAACAGAGTACATGTTAGTACATCAGCATGCAATGTTATTAAGCGATACTCGGTAGTATGATGAGTGATGACAGTTGGTGAGTGAACGTGTGCATGATACTTTGTTTAATTCAATAATCGTGCTTGTAATCACATAAATGAGTTGTAATAAACTAAGTATCTCTAATGAAATGCACTTGAACTGCGCATATATATATATATATATATATATGTAGTTCATGTGTGAAGCTCTACTATGCTGTTGTCTCTAAAGGTAAGCGATGGATAGCGTTTTCAAGCGTACACATGATGTGTAGAGTTTCTTATTGTCTTACAATTAAAGACTAAGTTTCTTAAAACTCTTTCAAAATATGTAATTGCAGATTAAGTGACCAAATCCCTATCCCGTTCTACATGAGCATACGACGGAACAAATGAAAATTATTCTTAAAATAGAATGATTAGTGTCTTATACCATCATTTCGTTTAAATCGTTATTTAAAAATGTATGAGTGCATTAAAAAAACAAAGAAAAATCTTAAGTAGGGTTCTAGCGAGCATTTGTAGCGAACTCGCAACATCCTAGTAACATACTTTATGTCAGCTTCTCAGTTACGATGTCGCTAGAAGGATAAAGTAGAGCATAAAAGGCAATCACATGAGCACGTAACGACTTCGTAAATAGCCACGTCAGGCGTAACGAGAGAGTTCCGAGTTCGCAACAAGGTAAGCTAGAATAAAGTAAACACGTTATAGAACAGGAAAACCCTACACTTTTGGCATCTTATCCATCACTTCTTACGGGTTTCATCTCCAAAAGTTCAAACTTTTGCACATCTTCTCAAATCTCCTCAACTTTCTTCACATCAAATCTCCATTACCCATCCCATACATGTTGGACACATCAATTGTGTCAAAACAAAGTGGAACTAGCCACTAATTGCATCCAAAAGATTGGTAAGTTTTGCAATAAATTCTCAACCACATTTTTGCCTATAGTTTTTGCAATTAATGTCAATCTTTATTTGTTCTTGTTCAATTTGGTAACATCCTTTGTTATGGGTAGGAGAGGGACAAACAAGGTAGACCATCCCCAACCAAAATAATCAATTCCACCGACACAACTTTGTCATATACCAAAGGTACGATTTTTTTCATTCTTATATGCTAAAAATTTGATTTTCTTGTACATAGTGCCTCCATTTATCATGTTATTACTAAATATCATGTCAGAAGCATGTCCTGAACGAAAATCAAGATTTTCGTTTAAAATTATCCGTAGCTAGCTTAGCCCTAAATTTTAGGATTATGAAATATAATGTTTTTACTACAAAGTACAACTTTGATTTATTAGTATTGTGTTAGTCATTAACTAAATTCAATATACAAAGGAAAGCTTAATGGAGAGCCCTTCAAGTTCCGACTCAAGTGGGAGGGAAAATGTTGTTGGCGGTTCAAGTGAGGTTAGAAGACAACAAGAAGTGACTCGCGCATCGAAAGAAGCTCAACTCCTCACACATTGTCGCGAATTAGAGATTAGGATCGATAACAAAATACTAACACATGTCAAGTTTAATGACATTGGTGTTGCTATTTCACCCGTAGATGATGCCGCGCGATGGTCGAGTTGGTGTGCTAAGACGGGTAGGATACGCACACCATTAGACACAACGGATTGGAGGCTACTAAGCATCGACATCAAAAAGGATATATGGAAGGAATGCAAGGTTAGTGTGGTACTTGTTATTTTTAATTTCAATTGAAAATTGTGAGTGTGACTATTTTTATGATCACATTTGTAGCGCCCCTTTATTATCGAGGCAACATCCTATGATCAAGTGAAAAAGAAGGCTCTTCAAATCGCATTAAAAGCTCATCGAGAACACAAATATACCCTTGCCAAGGATTATATCAAACCGAAGGGCACGAGGTTTGGGCAAGATCCAAGTACGCGTTACAATCACATTGTAACCCTTACTTGGGAGGCATTCAAGAAACGATGGTTAGAAAATGACGCAAAGGTTAGTTTACTTACTACATCTTGCAATAATAGTTTCATGCGAATTAGCCAAATATTTTTGTTTCGGTTAGTGCTTTATTCCTAAAATAACATAGAATTTTTAAAAGGGTTTGGGGGATAGGAAGCGCAAAGCCACTGCTGATAATGTTATGCCTTACACCGGGGGTAGGGCGGGGTACTTGGGTGTGGGGAGGAAGACCTCAAAAAAAAAACATGAAACCGAGGTGAAAGAGCTTATGGATGGGGGCATGGACGCGGAAGAGGCGAACAAGCTAGTCATTGCCGAAAACCCTACAACATATAGTAGACAAAAATTATTCGTCTTGGGTAGAATTAAAAAAGACGGGACTTACTCAAGTGATGAGGCAAAAAGGGTGGCTAATCGAGTGGTACGCTTTACCTACTACGCCATACCATGTTCCATTTTAGTATCTACAATCACACCATCAAACACAACAAATGATGACGATAATAACTTTTCATTTACTATACTACCTTTTTAGGACGAGGTCGAGCGTGAAGTTGAAGAAGGCTTGTTCATCCCTGTCGGTAAACACGATGTTCTATGTAGGGCACTTGGGAAGGCCGAGCATCCGGGAAGAGCTAAGGGAATTGGTGGTTATGTTACTCAAATAGAGGCGTTTGGTATCAAACGTAGTGGGAAAGACCCTAAACCATCCAAACTCCAAATAGCATTGAACCAAGCCAAAAAATCCGACCAAGAGGTCAAGAAATTGAAAACAATGTTGGCCAATATATGTTCTTTTATAAAGTATCCTCTTCCATCCGATTTTTGTGACACCGATCCAATCAATGGACCCTCGTCTAGAGGTTCACATCCTTCCCCACCACAACATGAGGTTGACCAACCTATTTTTGATCAACCTATTGTTGAACCCAACAAGGAAATATGCACACCTTCGGCCCCTATCAAAGAGCAAGTTCACATACAACCATCCGATCCCAAACCAAAGGTACGTTTAATTACTTGCACCTCAATCAAATGAATAATTCTACACAACTCATGATTATTGATATTTTTTAAATATGTCTAATTCGACCTAATTAAACATGCCTTATTTGTATATTAGAACTCCCCTTCTTGCAAGTTGTACGCTAAATGTGGGATGAATTCTCAACCCCGCCACGTTGCAATGAGAAATTCATATCCTGACATGGCACTACATCATGAAGCCAAAGTACCTATTGGTTTCGTTAGGGTTTCTATACTACATGTGTTAGTCGAGGATGCGTTGGTACCGGTCGCGGATCAAGAGTGCACGACAGTGGGTAAAGGTTTGGGCCGTTTTTTTGTGTGGCCCAAATGGTTGGTAGTTGATGTGAATTCTAATTCTATCCCAATTAATAGAAACACACCTTCACCCGTCGTAGACCCGCTAGATTTTCCGGTAGCTAAGAAACCGATGTCGGTGGGAGAAGTTGGATTCATAAAATCACTCCCGGGATTCCTTCGCACGTTTTATGATCTGGTGGGCCACCATAGTCGGGATTCTGTTTACTATTTCTACTCCAATAAACAGGTGTTCGGCGAAGTGAGGGAATTAGTCGTTCCATGGGAAGACTTTGCCCTTTTCTGGCACTATAAAACCCTTCCCGAAACAATCCTTATACTACATCAAATGTAAGCTACTTGATCTCATCTTTTCTATCGTGTTGCAAGTTAAGAATTTTCATGTACTTGTGCACTATTATACGTTCATATCCCATCTATTGTTTATTTAGGTACATGCAATGCCTTGCTCTAAATGCAAAGACTTTCATTGGGTTTTTGCACCCAATATGCTTGCAAGAAATGAATGAAAGTAATCAATCACGACTTGCTTATCTCTCTAAGATCCTTAGTGACAAGACCAAGACAATTTACACAGGCCCATATCTGGAGGGGTTAGTTTTCTTTGTTACAATTGGATATTTGCACTTCGTAAACATTATAATCTTCGAGACGGGTTCTTACATTTTCATTTCTTAAAATATGTAGCGGCCATTGGAGTTTTGTAGCTATGATACCATCGTTGAAGCGAGTGTATTGGATGGACCCGCTACACCTATGTCCATCTACAAAATTTGCAGATTTATTAGAGGTTGCTATGCATAGTGCACATGACGACACACTACTTCCCTTCAACCTTATACAGATTCAGGTGACAGTACAAATCCAATGCTCATTTATTTCCACTATGATTTCATTTCAAATCATTTGTTATACTTCTTCACTTTCAGCACCGAAAGCAATTGTCAAATTGGGAGTGCGGTTACTATATGATGTTGTACGCAAGCGAGTGTGTAGCTGGCCTTGTTCAAGATAATCTGGAATTACATCGCGTAAGCATTCTTACAACCTACTTATTGTACCTATTACTATCTACGTTGCATTCAATAGTATTAAAAACACATTTCATATTCTTAGATTACCGAGGAAAATCATGCACCGTACACCAAGAAGGAGTTGGAGGATGGTAGAGATGCATTGGCTAGACACTTGGTCCTTATTAGATCTCGGTACATCTCTAGGCCTCACATTCCCAATAAAAGCTAGTTTCTTTTTTTGTCAAATGGATGCATATACTTTTGAGTTCCATTACTTGCATTAGTTTATAAATTGTGGCTTGATAGTGTTTCATGTTCATGTTTTGTGCTTAGATACCATGCATCTTGCAATTGACAGCTTAGACAATTAAAATGAAACCCAATTTTAGTGGAAATGGGTGGAAATGGCTCAAATCCTATAATTTTGTGACACTTACGAATTACCTGCGAGTTCGTAACTTCTCTCGCCCGTAACATTAAAATATTTGTGGACATCTTGTACTATCGCTACTTTAATCGCCAGGATTATATTTCTGATCTTAGTTTTTGCGCACTCGCTAGCCAATCGCTCGTTCTTTTCTGCCTCTCCAATCTGATCTCTGTCGAGTTCGTAACAATACACGCCAAAACCAGGCGAATGTCTAGCTTACTCGTAACAACATTTTTTTTTCTCGCTCACCCGGTGGTAAAACATCGTCGTTTATTGGTTCTGAGCTTAGTTTTTGCGCCATCGCTACCCAATCGCTCGTTCTTCTCTGCCTCTCCAATCTGATCTCTGTCGAGCTCGTAACCATACACGCCAATGCCAGGCGAATGTCTAACTTACTCGTAACGTCATTTTTTTTTCTCGCTCACCCAGTGCTAAAACGAAGTCGTTTAACGTAAGCGAGATTAGTAGCGAATTCGTTACTACACACATAAGCGATTTTACTTACGATATCGTTAACTCTCTCGAACCAACAACTTTTATTATATTTTTATAATATCATTTTCACAATTTTTACATTTTTATGAAAAACAATTGTTCGGTTGCGACCTCGCTACGGTGTTGCTAGCGAGTAGCTAGTGGCTGTCGTAACCTGGCTCGTTTTGATTAACCGGAATTGTTTAATTTGGGTTGTAACGAGTTCGCTACCTATAACCGAGCGATTCGCCTCTATTTGTCGTAACCAGTCTCGTCAGCAGATAAATATATGACAAACTAGGAACACTTACGAGATCGTAACTACTATTAGCGATCCGCACGGTGGAAGTCGTAACCAGTCTCGTACATATTCATAACAGTCTAGGCTTTTCAATGTAGCGAACTCGTTAGTATTTCATCTGGCGATCCGTAAGCTGCTGTCGTAACATAACAATCAACCATTTGTTTGGGACTAGCGTTTGCTAGTTACGGTATCGCAACGAGCCAATTCATATCATTCAGACTTTCACGCTAGCGATTTCGTAAGCGTGTAGCAAGGCGTATAAGCCTTCATCCAAGGCGGAAACAAACGCCTTAAACCCAAAAACATCTAAGGCGGAAGAGGAACCGCCTTAGATGATTTTTCTCATTCAAGTCACTACCAGGGAAGGCATTTGTTTTCTGCCTTAACACATGAAGGGTGAACTGCCTTAGATGGCTTGATATTCTAGTAGTGTAACATTGCTCAAAACGTTAATTTTTGTTCCTAACATTCAAAGTGGTCAGATTGTATACCTAACATTCCAATATTGATCAATTTTTGTAACTAACATTCAAAGTGTTCAAAACGTGTACCTAACATTTCAATATTGCTCAATATTTGCACCTCACGTTAATTTTAAGATGAAGTTGCTTTTACAGTTTCACTAGGGGTATTTTGGTAATTTTCAGACTAAATGTAAAATACATAAAATTTATACATTTTTTAAAAATTCAGTATAAAATTATTGTATATTACTAAAATGTAAACATAATTAACAGTTTAAATTCTGAATTTAATTCAAAAAGTTAAAATCTTTTAAACTGAAATTTTGAAAATTTCTAATTTTATTTCAAGTGAAATTACCAAAATACCCCTAGTAAAACAGTAAAAACAACAATTTCATCTTCAAATTAACACGAGGTACGAAAATTGAGCAATATTAAAATGTTAGGTACACGTTTTGAACACTTTGAATGTTAGGTATGATCAATATATTGTAATGTTAGGTGAACAATCTGAACACTTTGAATGTTGGATACAAAAATTAACGTCTTGAGCAATGTTAGGTACCAAAAACGAAATTTATCCCAAGAAATCCATGCTACTCTCCCCCTGGGGACATTAAAATGCCAAATCTACCTTGCCACCATCTTGCAGCTGGTTCAAAACAGCATCTTCACCACCGGAACTGCAAACTTGTGCATCAGATCAACACTAAAAAATTGCAGAAACTTCAAATCCCCAAAAACTTCACTTCTTGAGAGTAGCTATGTCTTCATCATTCTCAGTTCCTCATCCTCATCCCGATCTGATCCATCAGTGTCATCATCCTCATCTGATTCTTCACTGGATCTAGTAGGACTTTAGCTTCACTCATTCTCATCAGAAGAGTTCTCATCTTCACTGGACTAAGATTTCCCATCATTAACTGAAGCATCCTGTTCTTCGGCAGCAGCAGTGGTGGCAAGAGTTTCTGCTAGGGTTCCCCTTTCTTCTTCAATCAATCTCATCTCATGGTTGAGCTCTTCACTCATCTCATCAGAAGAGTTCTCATCTTCACTGGGCTGAGATTTCCCATCATTAGCTGAAGCGTCCTGTACTTTGGCAGCGGCAGCAGTGGCAAGAGTTTCTGCTGGGGTTCCCCTTAATTCTTCAATCAACCTCATCTCATGGTTGAGCTCTTCCATCTAGGCTGCTAAAACAGCATATCTAGAGTTCAGAAACTCTAGCCTTTGTTTCATTCCTATGTATTTCAATCTGTTCACTCTTTTCTGCTGGTGGGATGTATGGTAGATCAACTTTTCTCCCCCTATTTGACTCTTTCTAGGTAGGTTTGTACTGTTTGATGGTCACAATCTTGTCAGTCCAGTGCAAGCTCAGAGAATAGGCTTGTAATGAGGCCAGGATTGATCAACCTCTCATTCCTAACATAGTTAGCACACTTAGCAATGTGTTGAAAAATCACAGCTCCTAGGTTGATATCAGCTCTGGTCCCCAAAGCATACAGAAAATGCCCAAGATCCTTGGTGACGTCTGAGATGTCTGATGTGGGCATCCAAATGTGTATTCCCATCTTGAACAGATAGAAATATCTGAGGTCAATTTTGATGATGGAACATACTTCCCAGACCACTCCATTACTCTTTGGTTTGTCATCTCAGCAGCAGCATCATGAGTACAATAGGCAAAGTCCATTCGGAATGCAGCATCACTATCCCTAACAGGAAATCGTAGTATCTCCCTAATTCTTCTGGGAGAGAATTCTAGGATTTGTCCCCTGAGCTGGATTCTATGATAATATTGGGATTCAGGCTTATCCATCCCATCATGCATAACTTCATAGAATTCATATACAAGGTTCTCATTGTATGCATCAAAACCTTCAACAGTACTAGCCAACCCTAAGTAAGTGAGGTTATCATATGAACCTGTAATTATGAATCACTTTTCCTCAAATTCCACTTCTGGCCAACTCTTTCTCCCTCTGATTGGCTTGGCCGACTTCTTCCTCCTGGCTGCAGTAGCCTATCTCTTCTTTCCAGCAACTGGATCAGTCTCCTCTTCCTCATTCCCTGCAGTTGCATGTACACCATCTTGATCATCCTAACTACTGGACATTTGAATGTTGTTGTCAGTAGAAACATTTTCTTTTGATGCAGCAGCTTCAGCCTTCTTGGAAGCTCTCCCTTTCCTCCTTTTGGATAGTCTGAACTGGGAGAGAGGTACATCATCACTGGAAATGTGATCCAGTCCACCAGTAGGAGCAGTGTGAGTAGTAGGTGACTCCACTTCTTGTTGAGCAGCATGCCTTGCTGCTGATGTCAATATGTTACCTCCAGTCTTCATGGAAACACTGGAATGTGACCTCTTCTTGGCCATCATCTTCCTCTTATACACCTTGGGAGTTACCACTTTCTCTCCCTCATCAACCTGCTTTGGGCCAGAAGACATTAGAATGTCCTGTCTCACCTCTTCGTCTTCAAGTTGGTGTCCTGACTTAGACATTAGAATGTCTGATTGGGCGTAATCAGCAGCACCCTTTGCAAATGGTCGTTGCTCATCAGATGCAACTGGACTCAAATTCTCTGCCAAAGATGCTATTTCAGCCAACACATCCAATGACTCATCCCTTCTAGCAGCATCTTCAATCACAGGTTCAGATGGCCTAAATCTCTCCATCAAACCACCAAGATTCAAGTTTGATGAGATGACCTTGTGATAAGTCCATGGTTCGTATTCGGACCTCGTTCATACTCGGACTAGGGCCCGAGAAGGGTCATGGGCTCGAGATACGCGGAGGATGGTTCCACAGGTCAATCAATCCTAATCCTTATAAGGAATGCGTATATTATGAATGTTCCACAAGGAATATACATCTTCTCAAAGATGGTAATTCAGCTATCCTAAACATGGTAATACAACCATGTCCGAAATACACTTCTATTATACATGGTAATACAACCTCTATTCCTATAAGAGTTGTATTCATATTATAAATACATATCTTGGTGATCTACGGGTTGTAGCCATACAAATACCCTAAGAGGTTTGGTAGACCTCTCATCTAATCTCACACTTTATACTTTACGCCTTAAGCAAATATACTGACTTGAGCGTCGGAGTGTCTATCCCCGGGACACCCGGGGCCTTTGTCTTGCAAATCAGTTCGAGAGCCTGAATCTTCGTCGAAGTGTTGGTGTCCGGCATACATCAATTTGGCACGCCCGGTGGGACCTCTCACACTCATTGACGACGTCGCTAAACCTTGTTTCCGATCTAGTCTAACAGACCCGAAGAAGCAACTTCTCCAACAACATGTCTGAAGCCGAGCAACCCAAACGAAGCGCCCGTGTGCTAGAGGAGAATCCAGGAGCGGACAGCCCTTGCAAGGACGAGGACGAGGACGAGGACGCGGTCGACCCAGAGGATCTCGCACACGCTCCACCTCTGAACCACCGCCAGGCTCTACCGTGAGGGCAGGAAACTCCAACGTTCCAAACTCCTTCGGTGCAAACCCTGTCGTATCCGGAACACCCCTTTCCGGTCCAAATCCTGTTGTGTCAGGAGTGCCACCTTCTAGATCGAATCATGTTGTGTCAGGAGTGCCACCTCTTAGATCAAATCCTATTGTGTCAGGAGTGCCACCTTCTGGATCAAATCCTGTTGCGTCATAGGTACCACCTTCTGGATCGAATCCTGTTGGATCTGAAGCACCGAACTCGGGACCAAGAATTTCGATCCAGACTGACATGAACTACAGCGAACACGTCAACAATCAAGACGGCCTTGACCCAGAGAATGGGCTTGGATATGACGGGCTTGATTCGATCTTCACTTCAGAAGAACAGCACTAAGAGATCAACAAATCCTCACGGAAAAATAACAGGAGGAGGACAGACAAAGACGTCTTAGGGAAACCTTGAGCCAGACTATAGGACATAACCCTCCAGGTTCTGGGTCGACTTATATCAACCTCGACCTCCCGAGAATGATCCCTGAAGATGTCCGAACACTGATGAGGAACTTACAGGCCCAATATCCTGATTTTGTCGCATCTTTGATAAACTCAAGTCAACAACTCAGTGCACAGATGCATGAAGCTCCCAACCGAGTATCTGTCTGAGGAGCTCAAACTACACCACCTGCTGATCCTACTCAGAAGAGAAGACTGCTCAACAATTTATCCAAGGATCTGCCACCTTATAATGCTCAGAGCAGTCTGCCGCCACCTCCTAATGTATCCAATTATCAAGGTGAAGGCACAGGATTAAGTAGGGAAGAGGTAAGAAGGATGCGTATCCTCAATATAGAAGAAGAACTCAAACGTGAGAAGAGGGAGCGATCTCGAAGCGAATGGCAAAATAGCGCCGACCGGCCCTACTCACAAGATGAGCCTACCCTACCCGAGGTAAATACGAAGTTGACCAAGAAATCACACGTATTCTCGGACCCAGAGGACAAGCTGCTCGTTCTCCCTTCTCGCGCCATACTGTGAACCTCCCATTTGATAACCACAAGAAGGTCCCAGAGCATTTGCCCACATACGGTGGCACCAGCGATCCTAGAGAATTTCTCTCGGTCTTTTTTAAGACCTTAGAAACCAGGAACTTCCATGAATTGGAGATATGCAAGATCGTCCCCAGTTACCTCAGAGGAAAAGCACATACATGGTTTACCCAGACGAAACCAGAAAGTTTGTTTGATTACTGGGATTTCGCCGAGTTTCTTCTCCATGCTTTCTTCCAGAAAAAGAAGTTCACCAAGTCCCTCGGAGATCTGGGGTATGTGGCCCGCCTCGAAGGAGAGACTGTGATAGAACACTATCATAGGTACATGGATCTAGCTACTGAATGCTATGATCGAGATGAACGCCTCCTGATAAATATGTACCGGATGAGCGTGGATGATGACGTTCTAAGGATGAAATTGGCAACCAAAAATCCAACAACCATTCAACACCTTCAAGCCATCATGGAAAAGTACTCTAGCAAGTCAAATGCTATGACGGGAAAAAAAGCCCCAGAATTCCTGATGGACAGAAAAGAATCCAGGGTAAAAATACCGAAGGTTGAGAAGACCGATAACGCTTCAAATCCTACCTTCGAGACATACACTCCTCTGGCGAGATCTCGGACCGAAATTCTATCGATTCACAAGCACCTTTTGAAGGACCCGCCTGCCATGAAGGAATCAGCCGAATGTCAAAGGTCCCCGAAATACTGCCAATATCACTGAGATCGGGGGCATGACACGGAGGAGTGCTACCAGCTCAACAATGAAATCGAGAAGCTAATCCGTCAAGGAATTGTGCAACAAATTGCACCTTCCATAGCTGGCGAAAACCAGGGAACCCAGAGAATATATGGGGGAAAGCCCTGGCAGAATAAGAAGGATGGCTACTGCAATAATAACAATAACAACCAGGGCGGCGGATGCAACAACCCTCAAGATCCTCCTCCACCACCTCCAAACGAAGCCAACCGAGTCATCAACGACATCAATGGCTATACAGGAGAAGCAATTTCCTTGACCAAGCTGAAAGATAGTGTGCGAGCTATACCCCACACTGAGCCAATCAACAAAAGGCTCCGCCCCTAGGAAACCATTACCTTCTCGGATGCGGACGCCGTGCCAAATCAGATGCCTCACTCGGATCCTCTCATCATCTCAGCAACCGTACAAGATACTCTAGTAAAAAGAATCTTCATAGATGATGGGAGTGGGGTAGAAGTAATGTTTCAAGACTGCTTCAAGAAACTAGGATTTACCAAAGATGATCTTAAACCTACGGGTCCGATCATCTTGTGAACCCCGAGATCGGACCCGTAGGTTTAAGATCATTTTTGGTAAATCCTAGCTTCTGGAAGCAGTCTTTAAACATTACTTCTACCCCACTCCCATCATCTATGAAGATTCTTTTTACTAGAGTATCTTGTACGGTTGCTGAGATGATCAGAGGATCCGAGTAGCAGAAATCACACTCCCCGTCACAGTAGCAGAAGGAGCCAAGAGCCTAACCTTGTACTGCATATTTGTGGTAGTAGACGCGGTCACACCCTTCAACATTATCCTTGGCAGACCTTGGATGTGCCAAGCTAAAGCTGTATGGTCTCCCTACCACCTGATGCTGAAGTTTCCAACACCACAAGGAGTAGCTTCAATCAAAGGAGACCAAGGAGTGGCGCGCTCTTGTATGATCACGGCCATCCGTGATGCCAGAAAAGTGAGAAATATCTCGGCCATCAACACTATTCTAGGAGATCTGGTACCCGATCCTAATCTCGAACAACCCATGGTGTTCCATTTTGAAGAAGAGGCCTATAACGAGATGACTGCACTATGGCATAAATGCCGCCACCAAACCTTCCAAGTGGGGGAACTGGTAATGCCAGTTGGCCCGTGGTGCACCAACAAGCTAGGAGGAGCGCTGGAGTCGAGGACCAAAGGACCATACAAAATCTCCGCAGCACAATCCGATGGATTCTACCTCTTGCAAACACACGAAGGAGAGCACTTGGACCCTGTCATTATGGCGCCTTTCCTACGCAGGTACCTCGAAGCTAAAACCAAGTAGACTTTCTCCATATAAGGAGAAGCTACTTCAATAAGTCCTACGGGCCAAACTCTTTTTCTTTTCATCTTTTTACATTTTTATACCCGAGCTCCCAAACTCGAGGTTGTCTTTTATGATTTTACCGAACTATCAAGTTCGAAGAATGCAATTTCTTTTCGATATATATATATATATATATATATATATATATATATCTTCTATTTTATTTTGAAGCAGTCCATACTCTCTAAATACAAAGAGAAACTATACCTCACAAAGCATAAGTAAAGACTGCTGCCTAAAGATTCATACGCTTATAAGTGTACGATTGATGCTTATCTAATATGAGTTGTTTAGACTACGTGTCTGAACTACAATCATCTTAGGCCAAAATAAAATAATATACTTATAAGAAGTATATGGTCAAAGACCAACATGATATGAGTCATGCAAACTCACAAAGTTTGGAACTCGACTCTTCACGTGATACTCCTATTAAGGTACACATCACTATCTATTAAGGCTATTCATAAGCCTAAAGAGTCAATCTTCTCAAGGATTGCGATATAAAGACCTTTATAAAGGCAAAATCAAAAAGTGTTATTACACAATGAAACTTCTTACACCTCGTGAAGGTCTTTAAATACAGGGTCACGACCCCGACCGCGAGAAGAAGTAGAGTCACGACCTCGAACACTCTGGAGGCCACGGCCACAATTACTTTCTTCTACCACCCTCATCAACTGAGAGGGCGTAGGGGATCCAATTCTATTTATCATAGGTCGAGCGGGGGAGCCAATAGAGCCACGAGCTCTAGGAGTAGGTGTCACCTCTCTGCCCCTTCCACATGGGATCCCCTCGAGATACACCCCTTTGGGCATGAGGCCTTATCAAAGGTCCTGAATGTAGGAAACCGGAAGGTCCACCTACTTCCCTCCTTGAAGACCCTGAAGGCATGACAAACACACCTTGGGCCTCTAGTTCCTTTATTTGGAACCTGCAAGCGTTAAGCTCGGCCTGGCACATTCTCAACTCATCTATCCTGGAGGCAATCTTGTGATTCACAGTGATAGTCTCATCTCGGAGTCTAGAAATAAGAAGATCATTCTCATGACTTTCACCCTTGACCTTCATTAAATCACTCTTGACTTTCCTCCATCTTGGTCATACTCCTTATTGGTGGCCAAAGCTTTGTCGAGCGCTTCTTCTAGCTCCTTACACCTCTTCTGAAGATCGCTCACTTGCTGATTCAGCTCAGCTCTTCATTCCAAAGCTTCTTTGAGCCCACCTCGAAGACTCTCACAGTCTTCCCGCACAATGCTAAAACAGCCTTTGGAGTCATCCAGATCTTCCTCCAGTTCCTTGTTCTTTTGAAGGACAGCTTCATACTTGACCTGCAAATCAGCACATGCGGCAGAGCAACACTGGACATAAAGGAAGGAAAAGACCAATTAATTCTAAAAACAAAACACATGTTCAGAATACATGAAACGCCAAAATTTGGCAAAAAGAGAAAAATCTTAAAGTAAAAGACAAGGCTCTAAGAAGTTACAGACTTCTCCTGCTCATCAGAAGTCTTCTCCTGCTCCTGCTTCCCCATCAGGAACGTCAACTCAGGATATAAACCGGACAGTGTGTCCTGAAACTCCTCCAGAGTTAAAGCCTTATTCAAAGATTCCAGATTAGACATCAGACTGGTCTCAAACCCCCCAATCTGGCTAAACTTCGCCCGAAATTCCTTCAAATTCTCTGGTACTTCAGGCCAAGTGTAGGTTGGGGCAAGATATCCTTGAAGCTCTTCACCGAGAAACCCCTTCAGAGGAGTCAACATCTTCGAGAGCTCAGATTTATGGTAGAATTCACCATACTCTTGGCGATGTGCCTCCATCTCTGGACAGTTGAGGCAGAAGTCTATTATCAACCGAACTAGCCGCCTCTGGCTAACAGGATCAGCATACCGATCTCTCTCAGCCTCCACCGAAGCCATGTTCCTCTTCAATTCTAAGAAGGAACCATCAGACAGCCTTTTTGCCTTCTCAAAGGCTCGATTCTCCTCTTCTAAGGCTCTTATTTTGTCCTTAGCCTGAGCCAGCTAATTCTGGAGATACTTCAGCATATCTGAAGGTTCCCTAGACCTCTTGGACATCTCCTCCTCCATCAAATCGAGCTCGGACTCCTGTCCCCGAGAACGGTCATACAGTGTCCGAAGAGAATTGTGCATATGCCTCATCAGACTTGAAGACTGTAAAAGAAGGCAAAGAGAATTAGATAACTACACAGCTAATCATATCAGAAGCCATGACGAATCATACCTGGTTAATTTCGGGACAGCCCGGTACCACCTCAACCAGAACCTCAGAAGGAGAAGGCGACACATACTTCTCAAACTCTTCCAATGGTCCGAGTTTGAGCCTTGGCTTCTTTGGAGACTTATTTGCAGAAATCCCTGAAGCCTCGAGATCCCTCTTATTCTCATTACTACTCAATAGCCCCCTTGATTCAGCTATCTGAGACAACAAATTGGCTGCCCTGTTCGTCTTAGAAGCACCCACTGCACATACAAAGAATGAAGTTAGCATAAGAAGCAAGGGATACAATGTAGACGAGAATATAACACAAGAAGAAATACTCTCTCGCAATGCATCTGATCCTACCACAGAAGTTATCATCATGACCTCGTCAACATTTTCGGTCGTGATGGGAAGGACATTAGAGGTCCGAGACATTTCCTTTCTCGGACACCGAACTAAGGCAGAACCCTCATCATCTTCCTCATCTGATGGATCTAAAGCCACAGGAACAAATATGCAATCGGCCTCCCCAATCCCTTTCAGTTGTGATTGAGTCTTCTTGGGTCCTTGAACCAACCTTTTAAACCGACGCCCACGTCGAGCATCTTTCATCAGACCCGAGATTTCCTTATTTGCCTCTTTCTCGGATATCTCATCTTGGACAGCTCTCTCTTCTAATTCTCTATAGGCCTGCAATGCCTTAGCTGCACCACCTGGATCCTGCTCCATAGACAGAAGGGCTTCATACCAGTCCATCTCAACATCTTCTGGCTGATCAAAATGTGACAACTTCAAGAAGCTGCAATTTTGAAGAGTACGACCAGATAGTTGATTCAACCAGTCATACGTTTCTATAGGCCATTGCCAACCCATTTGATGATCTCCAAATACAAACCTACCCTCTCTAAGTTTGATCTTATCATTCACCAACTCCTCAGCTCTATCCAGCAGTTGGCGGGACGACTCCACTTCATGCCAAATCTCATTTTGGACATCTTCATTCCAATGAGGAACTTCATACTTGGTTCGATCAAAGGTTAATTTTACCTTATCCCACTTACCACAGTTCGCAGGAAGCACAAAAAGTTTGCCTAAAGTGGTGTCACGAGAGGTCAAGGTCACACTTTGTTTAACAATGGAAACCTTATACATGGTCCGCAACAAGGAGAGACTGGGGCGATAACCTTTACGAGCACACCAAGTTATTAAGGCCATAATGATTACTATCACATTGGCATGTAACTGACCTGGATGAACCCTATAATGCTGAAGAAAATCATCCAACAGTGGGGGAAAAGGAAAGGCTAACCCATGCTGCAGAAACCTCCCAAATATGACCCGTCGGGTCGGAGTTACTAACTCAACTGCAGACTTATCTTCTCCAAAGTACATGAGGTCAGCATCAGAAGGGATTGAAAAGGGACAACCTTCTGCGAAGATAGCAGCATCAGTGCGTGATTTATCCTCCTTCTTCGACTCTTTGCTACTACCTTCACCATCCAGGGATACTATACCTCTGAATGCATGCATGACCACGGGGCTATTTCCCTCTATTTGGGCCCTCCTGGCCATAACCCTCAACCTCTTTTCTTCCTCAGAGGCTTTCTTCTTCAAAACTACATGTTTTTTCCCACTTGCTACCTCAGCTTGTGGCGGTCATGGGAGCTACTCTCCTCAGCCTGAGCTTCTACATACTCTCCCTCATCATGATGTGGGATGAAAATTTTTCTACGACTATTGTTCATGATTACAGAGAGTATGGGGGGAAATACACACACAAGAGATAAAAGGAAAAAACAGACACAAGCAAATGTGCAGAGAAGGAAGATGGCACTTACTGGTGATGGAAGCATAAATTTGGAGCTTCGGAAATTGATGAAGTATTGATGCGCCTTCTGAACTTGGAAAGAAAAAAAATTTCGAATAAGAGAAGACAATGGGAATGATTTGGGAAATTTAATCCAAACCCAGACAGCATTGAAGATGAGCAATTACCTCGATTTTGTTTCCAAGGCAAAGTAATTGGAGAGACGGGGGACAAACCGTCTCTGCTTGCCAATGAAGGCACGACACGTGTATCTATCATCTGGACTTCAAAAGAAGCTAATCTCAGCCGTCCATACATCTGATGGAATATGAAAGAACTTGAATCTAGATATTCAGAAGGGTAAGCCCGAAAGGACAGTCCTAGAAGGACACCCTGAGCTTAACACCCCGAGTTACTCTCCCTCGAGGTATTGGTTTTCCCTCGAAAAGCAAACCTCTCCTTCAACCTTCGAGACGGAGCACTCTATATTCTGAAGATCTACCTTGGGGCTACTATTAAGTCCATGGTTCGTATTCGGAACTCGTTCATACTCAGACCAGGGCCTAAGAAGGGTCATGGGCTCGAGATACGCGGAGGATGGGTCCACAGGTCCATCAATCCTAATCCTTATAAGAAATGCGTATATTATGAAGGTTCCACAAGGAATATACATCTTCTCAAAGATGGTAATTCAGCTATCCTAAACATGGTAATACAACCATGTCCGAAATACACTTCAATTATACATGGTAATACAACCTCTATTCCCATAAGAGTTGTATTCATACCATAAATACATATCTTGGTGATCTATGGATTGTAGCCATATAAGTACCCTAAGAGGTTTGGTAGACCTCTCATCTAATCTCATACTTTATACTTTGCACCTTAAGCAAAGATACTCACTTGAGCGTCAGAGTGTCTATCCCCGGGACACCCGGGGCCTTTGTCTTGCAGATCAGTTCGAGAGCCTGGTTCGTCGTCGAAGTGTTGGTGTCCGGCATACATCACCTTATTCATCTCCTTCTCTGCCTCACCAACGGAATGGTCTTGCACATTCTAAACACCAAGACCCTTGTTCTCTTCAGTGGCCCCTTCTTGTTCTTCAAGTTTAGCATCCTTGTGGCCCTCATCAACAATATCCTGGTCCTCAAGCTCTTCAGCCGCATCCAAAAAGTCCTCATCGAGATCAGAGGCACCAATTTGTTCGGCTTAAATCTCCACATTAGGGTTTTGCAAACCCTCATTAGCAGCAACTTGAGGAATTGGGGCTTCTGGATCTTGATCCTCCACATGCATTGCTGGATCATCAATCTCCCTGGGGTCTGGAGTGTGCTCCCCTGCTGCGGCTTGAAGCATAATTGTATACATCTCGGGTAGAGTTGATTTCCTATGAGTCTTTTTGATCCTCATGATTGCAATGTTTGATTCCTGCTCCTCACAACCAGATAATCCCAAATCACAAGTGAAACCGTGACTTTGATTGATTAACTTGATAGGGATATGTACATAGAGAGGATTGGATTTGAGAGGAAATCTGTTCTTGGAATGGATTGGGGAAAGTTTGTTTCTTCATATTCGAATTCCCTTATTGTGGCCGAAAAAGGTAACCATTTCCAAGATGCCATTTATGGCTCATGTAACGGTCAGATAACCGTCACATTTGGCCCGGCTCGGCCAAGCCCAAAATCTTTATCTTCTAGCACAGATGACATAGATATTAGAATGTCTAACCATCCTTCAACTCTTCAGTACGGTCTCATGACATTCGAATGTTCAATCATCCCGTTTAGCTCAGCACTTCTTGACAGTATTGAATCCAAAAAAATACTCCTAACTAAATTTCTAACTATTTTTTTATTTTTTATTTTTCTAGTTTGTTTCTTTTTGTTTTTCTTGAAAGTAATTACATAAAAGCTGTAAATCTACACTACTTTTAAATGGATAGAAAAAATACCTCACATTCTCCAAACACCTAAGTGTTGCATGAGAGCTTCAACCTTTTCACCATCAAGAGACTTGGTGGTTTTGTCAGCATGCTGTTCTGAAGTAGGCACATAAATAAGATGATCCCTTCTTATAAAATGCATTTCTAGTCACCAGAGTAAGACTATGTCCAACATGTCCAGCTTGTTGAAGCATACACAAGACTCCCCCTCGTTTGTAGCATGTCAGAAACTGTGGCAAACATTCATGCCATTCCTTTGAAATTTGCTTCAACCCATATAATGTAGTCGTCACAACCAATTCATCATCCACTGATTTAGTCTTAAGCATCCATCTGGTTACACTGACATTCGAATGTGCACTGCTTAGAGTAAGAATCCAAACATCATTCTTGAGAGACTGTTTCAACTCGGCTTGCACAACAACTATCCAGTACTCATTCTTTAAAACTTCTTGCACATCTTTGGGCTCAATTATAGAGGGTACAACATGAATATCCGGTCAATGTAGAGACAAATCCTTACAATCCAGCTTACTCCTTGTAGTTTATAGGATTTGTTAGTCGAAGTTGCATCTATGCTTCCTTTGAGTCTCAACTTCATCTATAGATAGCTTATGCATAATCTCTGATTTACCTTCTTCCGGAACCATACTACCCACATCATCCGAATCAGACATCATACTCTCAGATGCATCCTGTTGATCAGTGGACATTAAAATATCCGGACTCTGGAGCATTCTGTTCCTTTCTTCACCCATAAGTTTACCATCTTCCTTCTGATCAGAATTCTCGGAGTCTAGACTTGCACTCATACATATTACATCAACCTCCAATACATAGCAGTTATTAGAGATTCTCGATCAGTAAAAACTCCATCATCATGCTTCACAGTGCATTATTGCTTATCAAAATCCATAAACATGTTGTTATCACACAAATGACTGACACTAGGCAGATTTGCTTTCAAGTCCTCCACCAGAAATACATTGGTAAACACAGGAAAAACTTCAATCAAAAGATCTCCCTTTCCAATGACCTTGCTTATCTTCCCATCTCAAAATTTCACATAACCAGAAGAACAAGGTTTTAAATGTTGTAGCAGATCTTGAGATCCAGTCATGTGTGTTGAGCATACACTGTCAAAATACCAAGAGTCTTGAAATTTAGTGTTGTTATGTACAAAGCTTGAGAGAAATACTTTATGTGCTCCTTTGTTTGATAATTCATTTTGCCGATGTAACTTGAAACATTTATTCTTGGAGTGTCCCTGTTCTTACAATAACTACATTTTTGAATCCTTCGTCTTTTTTTGGCCCGCACTCTTCTCAACATCCTCCATTATAGGTTCATCATATTCCTTACTTTGACTTAAGGATTTTGAGATAAACTTTTTATACCCAATTCCATGTCTGGTGGTTTGTCCCATGATAAGCACTTCTTCTAGTATGGCTCGTCCAATGTTGAGTCTATGTATGGAGTTTTCTGCTTTCTTAGCTCTTTTAGTACTATTGATCAGTTCTCTCAAGTCTTCATTATCTCTTGTCATTTTTGAAATTTTTTCAGTGGATTGTTGATCCTTTTCAACTAGCAGTTCCCTTTCCCTTATTAGGATCCTGTTGATTTCGATAAAATTTTCCAAAGATTCATAACTCATTTCTTTTACAATCATCCTTTCATCATCACAAGATTTTTCAAAATCACTAGAGTCCTCAGTATTGGATTGGACATTCAAATGTGTATCTTTTATCCCTGAAATCTTAGAAACTCTAGCTCCAAATGCCACATAGTTGCTAGTTAGATCTTCAACATCCTCATCATCACTTCAGCTAGAAACCATAGCCATGTCACTTCTTTTAGCACTAGGACAAACATTTTGTAAATGTCCTAAACCTCCACAATTTCTGCACTTCTAATTGCCCTCTTTATTTCCTGCTCTGGAAGTTTGTGTTGATGCTCTGTCAGCTCATTCCTTGAGGATATGAAGTTTCTAGGTTCTTAGGTTTCCAGGCGTTAAATCTGTCTTAAGAGTTCCTGTTGGTGACTAGCTCTATTCAGAATCTTGGAGAAATTCCCGGACAATACAGCTACCTCTTCACTGCAGTCATCATCACTTGGAAATTTAACTTCCCTGGTTGCAGTGGTTCTGAACGCCAAATTCTTATTGATTTTTTTCTAAGAATCACGATGATATTCAATCTCATAGGCTTGTAAGGGCATCCACAATGGAGCTATTTAACCCAACTTTTCTTAATAAGGAGTGCTCCTTATTCATTTTTTACCATGGTGGATTTTTAAGGAGCACTCGTTATTAAATAGTTACTCCTTACTTAAGGAGTACTACTTACTTAAATATAGATGACCCCACCAATTAATAATTGTAATTTCTTATTTTCCTTTTATGTTTTTGACTTTTTTTAGATGGTATATATACAAATTAGCATATTGTACGAATTGTCCGATTATTTTTAAATTTGAAACTATTGTAAAAGATATGTATTTAAAATCAATTTAAATGGAAATTATTATCACATACGCAAATAAATATTTAAAACATATATTTGTTCATATAAATAGATATCTATCAATCACCTCATCCAAACCAAATTAAATATAAATAAATATGTGCTTGAATATAATGTCACAAAATAAATCACCTGATTAAAGTATAAAATTCATAAAATAAAAACATAATAGAATGATAATAAAAATGCATACTTAAAAAATCATAAAATTTCATGATCTAATTTATGTTATACTTGGCTTTGATAATTGAAACCATTTGTTGACGAACTTTCCTTTGATCCACTGTCATTGTATTTGGATCTTCCCTCAATAGACTGAACTCTTCCTTCATTGTGCTCATCGACAATTTTGTTCCCAAATCTTTTATTGCAACCAATTTCTCTTTTGCATCTCTTTTAGATTATGATATTATTATTAACATGTTTTCAATAAAATGAAAGAAAAAGCTTAGTTTTTTAAATGCGTATATTCAAAACGACTAAATGTATTTATATTAATATTTTATACTAGATAAAGAATAATCTTATAATTATTTTATTACATTTTAAATTTATATGAAATTGAAATTATACATCAACAAAAAATTGAATGTTTCATTATTTTATTATTCTTATTATTACATATTTACTTCTTACAATGAATATTATTATTATAATTAATGATGTATGGAACTTAAAAACCATTCCATTGTTGATGGTTGATCCTTATTTAGATTCTATCAAAAGTGATGATGTGGCATTTAAGAAGCACTCCTTATTTTCTTACCATTGGAGATGCTCTAATGTCCCAACCAATTCATTTAGAGTCATCTTGGTCCAATCTGTGGCTTCCTTTATATCTTTAATCTTGTTACCAAACTTGCTCTCTGGTAGACATCTGAGAAATTTCATGATCAACTTCGGTTGCTTGTGCTTTTTCCCAAGAGTAACATCTCTAAATCTGCTGTTGAATTGAGCTATGGTTTCATCTTCGTTCATGAGAAAATGTTCATACTGTCCAGTTAATACACTCAGGTTAACGTGATCGATGTCCCAAATACGAGCTCCCTTAAACGTGATCTATGTCGTTGTAGATCAATGTGTGCGAACCTCAATAGCTGGCTTACCTTCTGCGTAGATTCTTCAGTGCTAAACCTCAAAATCCCGGTTTATACTTCTACTTCAAAGCTCCTGAATCGATGAAGAATAACACCATGAGGTCCTCCTTTTATAAAGTTGTTGGATCCAATACTATTATTTTCCTTCTCTAAATTTAATTGCTATATTTTCTATAGTATAGAAAAGGAAAATTAATGTTTTAATCAAATTCTAACTAGGAAAAGACCATATTTAATTAGATCTCTATCCTTACATTTTTTAATCTACCAAACTAAAACAATTCTTAGAATCTAGATTGAACTCGGATGAATATTAACATTTCATAATATTTTGATCAGCCATAATATACTTGGACTTCCTTGCTTGTACTTTTCCTGAAGTCTGCGTCTGTTAGACATGATAATGTCTAAGTTCTGGAAGAACTGTTGTCAGACATCATCATGTCTAAGTTTTCGTTCATAAAAATTGCCAATTTATTGTTTCTTGACTTTACGATATATATACACACACATATATGGAAATTGGAATTGGGATCATGTGAGAACTATTGCTATGTAAAAACTCTCCATCTTAGTCCAAAACCTAAAATCACTTATTTTAAATGAATAGCTACAAG
This sequence comes from Sherardia arvensis, assembly GCA_948330725.1. NCBI lineage: Eukaryota > Viridiplantae > Streptophyta > Magnoliopsida > Gentianales > Rubiaceae > Sherardia > Sherardia arvensis. The sequence goes on from OX415236.1 coordinate 27,860,265, forward strand.
ACTAGCATGTTGGTCTGGAACATTAGAGGTTATGGCACCTCAATGGAAAGACTTAGAACTCTACTTTTACTGCATCATGTGTCAATTTTATGTATAATAGAACCAATGCATGATAAAACTGAAATTAGGAACCTACAGCATGATATAGGTTTTCAACACAGTCTAGCAGCATCATCAGCAAAGATCTGGATTTTCTATAGAGATAACTTCAACATGGATGTCATATCTGAAACTGATCAGTTTATACAAGTTAGGATTACTGATAAGAATTCTATGTTGTCATGGTACTCTATTTTTGTTTATGCTCATGTAACTAGATACCCTAGATTACAGTTGTGGACAGATCTAGCTAGTATTCCCAATCAGCCTACAATGTATGCAGGTGATTTCAACACAGTGGCTTCTGTGATGGAAAGAAAAGGTAAACATAGGCCCCCTTTAGGTAGCATAAGAGAATTTAGTAGTTTTATTGATGCTAATCAGCTTCAGGAGATACCAACAGTGGGCAACCATTTCACATGGACAAACAATAGGATAAAAGATGACAGATTGCTTCAGAAACTAGATAGAGGACTGTGTAGCTTAGAGTGGTCAGCCAATTTCCCTCATTCTTCCATCCATGTTTTGAACAGAACCACTTCTGACCATAACCCTCTTCTTATAACTATCCAAAACTCCATACAGCACACCCCTAAACCCTTTAGGTTTCAGGATATGTGGCTACATAGATCTGAATTTTTGCAACTAGTTAGAAGCAACTGGGAACTTCACAGCCCTTATGAAGGAATGGTCAATATGGTGTTTAAGCTTAAGAGATTAAAATCAGTTTTATCTTCTTGGAATAGAGACATCTTTGGAAATGTTCATCAGAATCTCCTCCAAGCAGAAGAAAGTGTTTCAGAACTGGAAGATAGATACCAAGAAACTGGAACTGAACTAGATCTACAGAATCTCAATGAGGCTAGAGCAGCTCTGATCAAGGCAGAAAAAGAAAGCACTTCTTTTTGGAGGCAGAAAGCAAATATTAAATGGTTGCAAGATGGTGATGCAAACTCCAAGTATTTTCACAATACTGTCAGAGAGAAAAGGTGTAAAGCAAAGATCACAATGATCAAAAACAGTGATTGGAACTGGTTATCTGAAATTACTGAAATTCAGAAAGAAGCAGCCTCATACTATGAAGGTTTACTAAATGAAAGGGAGGAGGAAGCAGATATTTCTGGTCAGTATTTAGCCAATTTTATGGGAGAGATTCCTAAAATCATCACTGAAGAAGACAACATCAGTCTGCTACTGGACATAGAAATGGAGGAGTTAAAAATGGCTACCTTTGACCTCAATAAAAATAGTGTGGCTGGCTCAGATGGATACTCAGGTGGTTTCTACACAAGTTGCTGGGATATTATTAAGTTTGATTTATTAGAGGCAGCTAAAGAATTTATGGGAGGGAAAAAACTACCAAGGGCTATAGCCAGTACATGGCTGGTATTGATTCCCAAAAAACCAAACCCCAATTGTTTTGGAGATTACAGGCCAATTAGTCTGTCAAATTTCCTTAACAAAATTTTTTCAAAGATCCTTATGGAGAGATTGAAGCTATGCATGCCTAAGCTCATTTCAGAAGAACAGACTGGATTTATGAAAGGCATTGACATAGCTGACAACATACTACAGATGATGGAGATGGCCAGGTTACTCCCTAAAAATCAGAAGTATGGAAACCTAATAGTCAAACTTGATATGCAGAAAGCATTTGATAGGGTCTCTTGGTACTTCCTGAACTCAGTACTGATTCAGTTTGGATTTCATGGCTCTTTTGTGAAGCTAATAATGCAGAACATACAGGCAGCTTGGTTCTCAGTAATAATAAATGATGTTGCCACAGGATTCTTCTCCTCCAGCAGAGGGATAAAACAGGGTGACCCAATATCACCATTTCTGTACAACATTGTCACAGAAGCTTTCTCAAGGGGCATTAAGAAACTCTTCTCCATTAATTATCTGACCCCTTTTATCATGCCCAGAAATGTCAACACAGTATCTCATCTGATGTATGCAAATGATACTGCTATCTTCATCAACAGCAGCAACAGAAACATGAGGAGATTGAAGCATTTTCTTTTTGCTTATGAAGCTGTCTCAGGCCAAAAAATTAGCTATCAGAAGTCAGAATTTTATGTTCACCCAAATACTCCCCTAAGCAGAAAGAAAAAGATTAAGAGAATTCTGGGAATGAAAAATGGATCTCTACCCTTCACTTACCTGGGAGCACCAATTTTTTATGGAAGGAATTTAGTGAAGTACTATTTGGGCTTACTGGAAAGAATGGAGAGGTCTATTGTTAACTGGAAAAACAAATGGCTTTCACTTGCTGGCAGATTAGTTTTAATTAACCATGTTCTTATGGCTATCCCCACCCACATATTCTCAGTTCTGCAACCTCCAAAACTGATCATGAAAAGAATGAAAAGGCTGGCCTCTAGTTTCTTTTGGGGGACCTCAGAGTATGGACAGAACAGGAGCTGGTGCAGATGGGATAAAATGGCACTTCCAACTGTTGAAAATGGAGTTGGTTTAAGGGACATCAGAGTTGTAGTTAAAGCCTTTGCTTGTAAACTCCGGTGGAAGCTCCAGAAAAATGATACATTATGGACAAGACACCTGTGGTCACTCCCAGACAGCTATAAAACCTCACACACATGGTCAAGAATTTGTGGAGTCACTGCTCATGCTAATAACCTATCCCAGGTCATTTGTGGCATTGGAAAAAGTTCTTTTTGGAATGCCAATTGGTTGGGCATCGGAGCTCTTTTCTACCATTGGACTGATCTTTCAGTATCTTTTCCCAACCTTACTGTCTCACAATTCCTAACCAGTAAGAACTTCTATATTAACCAGATGGAGCACTTTGCTACCAATATTTATTTTCTTTTGCAGGAAGCTGAACAGGACTCCTTCCATGAGGACAGATTAATATGGAAACCTGGATGGGATGGTCATTTTTCAATTAAATCTGCCTACCAATCTCTCAGAGTCACTGGTACATCAAATGCAATTTTCCAACAGGTTTGGAAATCTAAGTTACCCACAAAGATTGCCATTTTCCTATGGAAAATGAAAAATGATTTCTTACCATTTGATGACATGCTCACAAAAATTGGTTTTACAATATCTTCCAAATGCATGTTTTGTTGTCATTCTGATACACTAAATCATTTCTTTCATGAGTGTCCTAGTAGCCTACAGGTTCTAGAAGCCATGCATACTGCATGTTTGATGCAGGTCCCACAGCTCAGAAATTCTAAGAGTAGATTGAGTTTCTACTTATCATACAAGGGCTTTTCCAAGATCCATGCAGAGGTGATCAGAATAACCATGATGGTCACTCTCTGGCAATTATGGATCAGAAGAAACAAGCTCTTTTATGATGAGCAGAAATTCTCTACTTCAGCAATATGTGAGAAAATAATACAGCAGACCTCACTCATATTTACAGCCACTCCTCTCTTAGGGAATAGAGACTCAAATCAATTTTTGATTAGTGCCAAGCTACTGCCTTTTATTAAATTAAAAAGGCCAAAAATGGTTAAAATTGTTAAATGGCACCCCCCTGATTTTGGTTTTAAAGTATATGTGGATGCAGCTTTTTAAAATGGGAGAAGTGGAATAGGAGTAATTATAAGGGATTACAAAGGTTCAGTAGTGCTTTTAAAAATGATATATTCTCTTTCTGAATCTCCCTTGCATGCAGAATTGATTGCTATTAAAAGTGGCATTTTGGCTGGTCAGGAACTACTCCTGCAAAACTTTGAACTTGAATCTGATTGTAAGCAGGCAGTCACTGGATCTTTACTCCCTCATAGGTGTGACTGGAGATTGTATTCACTGTGCACACAAATTAGGGATCTTGCTCACAGCCAGTTTAAAATTTCCCACATCTTTAGAGAGGCTAATAGTGCAGCTGATTTTTTAGCCAAGCTTTGCTTGCAACAGCAGAGAAGTGCAACTCTAGATATTGGACAGGCACCTATGGAACTCAGGGGGATAATTTCCCTAGACAGAATTGGTATGGCTAATCTCAGAATCTCTTAGTCTTGAACAGTCTCACTTGGTTTGTTTTTAATTTTCAGATCATGAAGAGCCCACAATCATCCCAGTAATACCAAACCTATGAAGCTGATCAGGCCAGGAGCTTCACTGCCCAGGCCTGGAGGCTTTTCATTGTGCTCATGTCACCTCTGGAGGCTTTTCATGAAGCTGCTCAGGCCAGGTGGCTTTTCATTGTGATCTGGACAGAATTTTTATACATTGTTCAGGAATCAGCTGCTCATGTCACCTATTATCATCACCACTGTCCTCCTAATTACATTAAGGGCCATTTTTTGAACCATTCTTATGGTTTTTTGGGTCTACTGTGAATATGCTAGCTTGTGAAAATCTTGGATTCCATATCAAAGGGTGGCTAAATAGTGCTTCTGTATTTGTTTACTAGATCACTGACTTGCTCCCCTTTTAGATTTTGGATCTACAGATTCCCATAGTCACATAGAGCTAGGTATTTTTTCTACCATTTTTTGAGAAGCTTAGATGCTTCTTGGGTTAATCCCTAATTTGTAACAAACTTTGGGATATGCCTAATTTGGTTATGGGGTGCCAAATAAATCCCCCACCAATGGTGGTTTGTCTTAAAAAAAAAAGAAGTAAAAACTCTCCATCTTCCACCATTCATCAGTGTGATCTGACAGCCCTCGTTTAATTCAGATTTGCTTATGTTTTATGAATTTTCGCGGGTCATATTTGCGGGTCATAACATATGAATCGGGTCATAACATGATACCATTTGTTTCTGAATCTCCGGTAAAATTCCCCAACCAATTTGGAGCTCTACCGGTCATCTTCTCCCCTGTCAGCCACCGCAACGACGCTTTTAAAAATGGCAACGAAAATCCGGTCTGTAGCGAAGTCGGCGATGAATGATAACATTGACATTGTGGCGCAGGTGAAGCAGGAAAACTTGTTTTCCCGGTGAAGGAGACAAAAGAGGAAGATGGGTTTCAAATTTGAAGTATTTTAATTTTAGTCCCTAAAATTCTTGAGCCTTTTAAAAATTACTTTTAGTATAATTATTTCATGGCCCATTCAAAATTAATAAAAGCTAGAGTCTCCTTTTTAAAATTGGTATTATAAAATTTGGCTTATTTCCTTTGTTGGTTTTTGTACAGATATATGATTGGTACTTCAAATCAAAACGTAAATTACTGTGCATATAGCTTAATACTTATTTTAAATTAAACAGAGCAAATGATGGTATAGCAATGAACATCGGGATTGAACTTTTAATCAAGTTTTATTGATTTAAAATTAGATTACATTAGATAGAATTAAAATGACGATACATAGTACCCATGATATAAGCTTGCAGTACTTGTAAGTTATAAACACAGTACTTCCCTTAAGAGTTTGCAATACTTTTAAAGTTATAGACGAAAACTAAAAGATGTACTACCCATAGTTAAAACTCGCAGTACTTTCGACATGTAGACGCAGTACCGAAAAATGAAGTACCCTCAACACAAGCGCACAGTAATCTCAAATTGTAGACGCAGTATCGAGGAATGCAGTACTCACATAAGAAGCGCGCAGTACTCACATTAGAAGCGCACAGTACTCTCAAGTTGTAGACGCAGCATTGAGAAATGCAATACCCACATCACAAGCCCACATTACCATCAAGTTGTAGATGCATCACCGAGGAATGCAGTACCAACAACACAAGCCCGCATTATTCTCAAGTTGTAGACGTAGTACCGAGGAATGTAGTACCCACATCACAAGTCGGCAGATACAAGTCCGAAGATACATTGACGAAGATCAACTGCAGGATATTCCTCTGCAACCACATCCTTTTTGAAATCACTCTGGAGTGTTTTGGTGTCCTGGTACTCCTCCGGGATTTGGGTGATGTTATGCGCGTTCCAAACATCATCTCTTCACCGTCCCAGTACATCACGTATGATAAAATATTGTCAAAATTCATTTACAGTTGAATCTTAAAAATGCGTTGAATCTTTAATTTCAGGGTCGTAGGTGAAATAATATTGTTCATTCCGATTTCGCATTTCCCTAAACTTCTCAAGGAATTGCATTTTTCATTGTTTCAAAGAAATCAATTATTTTTATGCACATAAAATCATATCTTAACGTGCAATTGGCGTTCGTGTATTCTTGTAATTTTGCATTAGTAAATTTGTGCATATATAGTATAAATCGAGTTAAAGAATGAATTTCTAGATTAGCGGTCTTTCTTCTTTTACATAGATTTGGTAACTCGGGCTTCATTCAGAACTCTTCTCTCTCCTCTCTTTCTGTGCTCCCAATTAATGCCACTCTCTTTTTCCCCAAACAGTAGCCTTTCTTTCCGTTACTCACTGATTCTGATCAGATCTAACCGTTGAACGGTCACAAACGGCAACAATGTCGTCGGAACCGCCGCTCCCCCGCGGCGGTGCCACCGTCCCACGTAGTTTTCTGCAAGCTCTGAACACCAAACCCGCCCCTCTCTTCACCTCACTCCCCTCAAATCCAGCGATTCAACCAGTTCTTACGCACAAAGGAAAAATAGCTTGTTTGATCTCACCGGAAGAAGTAGCCCAGCTCTCTGCTCATTACAATAACGCTCTCATTGGGAAATTTCCCAAAATCAAGCCATCGATGGAATACCTGAACGAAGCATTTAAATCCGTTGGTTTTACTGGCAGGTATCAACTTGGTTCCATTGATTATAAGCATGTGTTGATTAGGTTTGAGGATAAGGAAGATTACCAGAGATGTTGGATGAAATCACTCTGGTTTTTGAAAGGTGTCCAAATGAAAGTTTTTAAATGGACACCAAATTTTTCCCCAGACACTGAAACCTCCATTTTGCCTGTGTGGATAACCTTGCATAACCTACCTATTTTCTGGTACAATTCTGCCATGCTAGAGTCTATTGGTAATAGTATTGGTAGATACATCAAGATGGATGCAGCTACAGCCAGCCTTACCAGACCCTCTGCTGTTAAGCTTTGTGTTGAGATAGATTTATTGTCTAAGCTTCACACTTCTGTTACCCTAACCACTAATCTGGATGGTGAGGTTGCTGATTTCCCAATTGAGTATGAGTACCTTCCCTCCTATTGCAAGCATTGCAAAAAACTTGGGCATGAAATCAGTGAATGCAGAATACTGCACCCTGAGATGAGGCCAATGGTTAACAATAAGCCTCCAGTCAGAAATGTTCACCCTCCAAAATCCTCCTCCACTCAAATGCCTCCGTCTACATCTGCTGCTGAGACTTCTGGAGTTAGGAAGACTCATCTACACTCTCAGATGAAGTACACTAAGACATGTGTAGTGCTGAGCTCTCTTGACAAAGGCAAAGGACCATCTTTTTCACCATCACAACCAAGCCCCACAAAGACTCTACCACTTTCCCTTTCTCAACATGGATGCTCCACTCCTCCTACTGACCAAGCTCCAAACCTATCCAAATTACAGCAGGCCCCTATAACTATATCATCTGATGGTGAAGAGGACCTTTCTACTCAGATGGATACTCCCAGCTGCTCAGAACCTGATCCATCTACAACTAAGAGCCCAACTCCCACCCCTGCTCATATCTCCATCACACCTTCCCAACTACAAGCCTCCATCCCTGTTACCACCATCATTCAATACTCCTCCCCTGTCCAGCAAATCATTAAAGCTCTAAACAAATCTCAGCAGGAAGAGTGGACAACTCCTAAAAAGCTGACAAAATTTGCATCTGATGACATTAATGTTCATCCAGGTAATCTCTCTGACTCAAGTGATTCCTCCCTTTCTACTAACCACATTTCTTTCTACTCCCAACCAAGACAGCCAGGTAATAGATTCCTCCCTTTGATACTGGAGGATGAAGAAGATGGATCCAAGGAGGAGGTGGAAGAAAGTAATGAAGAACCAACTCAGGAAACTCCTCAGAATTTATCTCAAGAAGTACATAGAGTTTCCTCTACTGATATTACAGTGGCAAATGAAAATGTTGACCTCCTAGTAAATGATTCTAACAACAATAAGGTAAACTCTTATTTCAATCAAGTTAATAAAATCATTACTAAGACAGCTACTAAGAGTCTTAAACCTAAGAAAAAATGATTAGTACAACTATGGGCTTAAATGTTCTTGTCTGGAACATCAGAGGTATGGAATCTTCCATGCTAAGATTGGCTAGACTTATAAGAACTCACAATGTTGATTTACTGTGTATTATTGACCCTCAGCATGATAATGATAAGTGTACTTCATATATGCATAAGCTGCATTTTAAACACTGCATGTTCTCTAATTTTTCAAAAATATGGCTTATGTGGAATAGTAATGTCAGTATTACTTCTAGTTTGGATCATAATCAATTTCTCTCAGTACAGTCCTCTTGCCATACTTTAAACTTAACCACTCAACTAGTTTTTGTGTATGGCTTAAGGACTAGGAAGGAGAGAGAGCAATTATGGTCTGATCTAAAAGCCTTAAATCTAGGTAATGCCATGTTCATAGGTGACTTTAATGCCATGTCCTCTGTATCTGAATATAGAGGCCCTTCTTCACCTAGCTTAGCTAGTATTAGAGATTTCAGTACTTTTATTTCCTCATTAGGTTTAATTCCAGTTCACACAGTAGGCAATTTCTTTACATGGTCCAATGGTAGAACCAAGGATAATGGAAAGAAATTGACTACTGAGAGATTAGATAGGGGAATTTGCACCATTCCATGGCTGACACAATTCCCACAGTCATCTATACATGTGCTCAATAAAGAGCCTTCAGATCACTATCCTTTACTTTTAAGGATTGGCAGTGATATACCCTCAGTCCCCAGACCATTTAGATTTATAAATACATGGTTTAAAAGGGAGCAGTTCTTGGATGTTATTAATACCCATTGGACTGCTCCTATTGAAGGTCAGGGAATGCTAAAAAGTTTTCTCAAACTAAACAGCCTCAAAAAAGTTCTTAAAGTATGGAATAGGGAGGTGTTTGGTAATATTGATGAAAATCTATTTGTGGCTGAGGAAAATTTAAGGATCCAGGAAATTATTTTTGAGGCTGATGGCTCAACCAATGAGTTAATCAAGCTTAAAAAATGTAAGGCTCTTCTTACTAGAGCTCTGAAAGAACAAAATAATTTCTGGAAACATAAGGCCAAGCTAAAATGGCTAAAAGAAGGTGATGAGAATACAAAAAAAATTCATAGCTCTGTTATGGAAAAAAAATGTAGGCTCAACATCACAAAGATCAAGAGCTCAGATGGGAGATGGTTGACAGACAATTTAGAAATAGAAAAGGAGGCAGTCTCCTATTATCAAAATCTGTTGACTGATGATCCTCATGCTGACAAAGATCAATTTAGTGCACATTTTCTCTCTCAGATTCCTAACATCATATCTGTGGAGGATAATGCTGAACTAACTAGACCAGTTACACTAGTAGAATTACAGTAAATTGTTTCTAGTCTTAATAAAGCAAGCAGTCCAGGGCCTGATGGCTTTACTGCATTATTCTTTATTAAGGCCTGGGAAATCATAGGCTCAGATCTTCTAGAGGCATCAAATGACTTTCTGTCAAGGTCTAATATCAACAGGGGTATTTCTAGCACTTGGATAACTATTATCCCTAAAAAAGACATCCCTGTCAGTTTTAATGATTACAGACCTATTAGTCTTTCCAATGTTACAAACAAAAATTTTTCAAAAATTCTTATGGAAAGATTAAAACCTTTGATGCCAAAATTAATTTCTCCTCATCAATCTGCTTTCTTGAAAAATAGAGATATCTCAGATAATGTGATCTATTTAAAAGAAATGTTTAGATTTTTGAACAGAAAACAAAGGGACCCTAACTGTATTTTAAAGCTTGATCTCATGAAAGCTTTTGACAGGGTTAGCTGGGATTTCCTCACAAAAATTCTCCAAAAATTTGGTTTTTCAGGCAGGTTCATTCAGTGCATCCTAAAAAATTTGTCTAATGCTTGGTTTTCTGTTTTGATAAATGGAAGGCCTGTAGGCTATTTTCAGGCCACTAGGGGTATAAAGCAAGGAGATCCTATCTCTCCTTTCCTTTTTGACAATTTATCAGAGGCTTTTACCAGGAGCATTGCATATGTTTTTCAGACTGGAAAAATGGACTATTTTTCTCTACCCAGAAATGCAATACCAATTTCTCATTTGAGTTATGCTGATGATACTGTTATTTTCCTAAAAGCATCAAAATTAAACCTCATTAAAATGAATGCTTTCCTTTTGAAATTTGAGGAAACTACTGGTTAGCTTTCTACAGGTGGGAAGATTACCCTAATTCAGTCTTGTTTGATGTCTTTGCCTCAACACATATGGGCAGTTATGGAGCCAACTAAGGCAATAATCAGAAAGATTGAGAGAAGACTGTCAATTTTCTTCTGGGGCAGTACTGAAAATAGGCCTAAGAAGACTTGGAGAAAATGGAGGTCTCTGTGCAAGCCTGTAACTGAAAATGGTCTGGGAATTAGAGACATCACTGCAACTATTAAGGCCTACTCTTGCAAACTCTGGTGGAAGTACCAGATCGGGGAAGCTCCCTGGACCTGTTTCATTGCCTCTCTACCCCCTTCCTCTAGATCCTCACGGAACTGGAGAAGGATCTGTAATATTAATTTGATAGCTGAAGCTAACCCAAGGGTAATCCATGGCACTGGGGACTGCAATTTCTGGACAGCCAATTGGACTGATAATGGTCCCCTTATTGATCTCTTCCACCCTGGAAATGAGCATTACCTGAGTTTCACTGTCAGACAATTTGTTGAAGGCAAATCCATTTATCTCCCTCTCCTTTCCATGATCCTCCCCCATAATATCATTTTGATCCTCCAGAGAGCTGAGATACATCCACAAAGGAAAGACAAATTAATATGGAAGCATGATCTGCAGGGGGTTTTCACTACAAGATCTGCCTATTCCATCTTTTCACAGCAAAATCAGAAATTTCCATCTTTGATAAAGATCTGGAGACAAGGTATCCCCAAAAAAATTCTGTCTTTTCTTGGAGGCTTTTAAACTGCTTGTTACCCTTGGATGATATTCTGAGTCAGTTTGGCTTCAATTTTGCTTCTAAATGCCCCTTCTGCCATCATATAGACACAGTGCATCACTTCTTCTCAGTTTGTGAAATTTCTGTGCATTTGTGGAAGTATATGCACTCAATATGTGGTTCCCTATATTTTAGTGTGGATAATTTATGGGATAGACTGTCCACTGTATGGTCTTTCTCTGGCCTATCTAAGCTACATACCAAACTGAATCAGATAGCTCATGTTTTTGTGCTGTGGATTCTTTGGAAATGTAGAAACAATTGGATCTTTGATGGTCAGGCTCCCAGTCTGAATCTGATGGAAAAACAGTTGCAGGATCTCATCTACTACTCTCTTCTTGTCAGTCCTGTTCCCCTTACTAGGCCAGTTGATGATAATCTGATCTCCCAGACATGTATACCACCTATTTATATACCTCCAAAGCCAAATATAATTGCTGTTAGGTGGTCTAGGCCAGTGCAAGGGCTGAAAGTCAATGTGGATGCTGCTTGGTCTCAGAATAAAACTGGCATTGGATTAATATGTAGAGGCTCAAATGGTGAATTCTATGGTGCCAAATGTTTTCACTCAGTTGCCATATCATCTCTTCAGGCTGAAATGCTGGCCATTGAGGCTGGAATTCTCTATGGTATCTCTCTTGGAGCCAGGCTCTTCTGTGTTGAATCTGACTGTAAGGCAGCTATACAAATGATCTCTGATCCAGATTCTGCACATTGGAAATTATTTTCCCTCTCTCATAGCATCAACACTCTTCTGGGATCTAACTCCATTTCACATGTCCTCAGGGAGGGGAATAAGGCTGCTGATTACCTTGCCAAGCTCTCCATACAGAACCAATCAGACAGGACCTATGACTGGTCAGCTCTACCTATGGAGTTGCAGGGGATACTCAATCTAGATGCATGGGATGTTCCTTCTCTTAGGATCCCTATTTCTCACTAATCTCTTCAGCCTCCTGGCAACTTAACCTACTCATGTTTTGACTTAGCTTTAGTTTAGGCTCTTAATTTTTCTCTCCTTTTCTTTCTTCCATTAGTAGGTGGCCGCTTAGTGTTTCGCATGCGATTCGCTTATAGGTCATGTACTGTTTTGGTGAAGAAATGAGAAGGGGAGATACTCTTCCTATTAGCTAGGTCTATGTAGCACTTATCTCTTTTTGAAGCATATTTTCATGCTTATGGCCTAAATTGGGCTACTGTAACTGGCTTGAAACACAGCCCTATGCCACTTTTGTGGTTTTTGATTTGGTGTGGGAAGCCAATAAAAATATCCCCCATTTTTTGATGGTTTCACCTAAAAAAAAAAAAGAATTTCTAGATTAGATGTTCAAAAACATATTTTTGAAGAATGTTCTGTGGAAACGTTTGCTTGAGCATTCTGTGTTTTTATTTTTCTGTTGTTGGCCGCTTCTTGCTACTTATTATTAGATAACATGTATCCAAAACTTTTGAAAGGGCTCCTGTCTGAAACCCTTGAAAAATTGCAGGAGATGCAAACACCTTGCTTGAAATCATGAGGATTAGGGCATTTCACAGCAAGATACTTCGCTGTTCAAGTCTTAGCTGACTACTGGGTTCATGATCTGTCGTGGTGTTTTGATAGTACTCTCTCAATGGAAATAATACATTTTAAGATTCCATAATGATTGTTGTTATGCATTATATATGGTGCAAATTTAATATTATCTAATCGTGCAATAATCGTGCATTTTAATAAAATGTTCAAAATTGGTGGCAAGATTTAAGTTGATGAAAGAAAGCATCAGTTATATATTTTTGCGATTTACACATTTATTATATTTTGCCCAAGGATCACATTAAGAAAATTGGGCATGAAGAGTCTAAGTGCATACACCTACATCCTGAGTTGAAGAGGGTATGGAAGAGGAAAGAGATGGCTTCTGAGCCTAGCTCATCTGGCTTGTCAGCAACTGAGAAAGATATGGCATCCAAAAAGCAAGCTGAGGTGCTGAGAAATGAAAGAAATGATATGGTGGTATTGAAGGAGAACCAGAATGCACCAAAATCCACCTTTGTATTGCTATCTGATCAGGATAAAAGAAAAGGGAGTTCAACTGTATCCTTTTACTCATTTGATGATCTTAATGTTGTCAATTTAAAGAAATGCTTAAAAAACCAAAACAAAAACACCATGATGGAAATGATACCTTACTCACCAGTACAGGTATCCAACACCTTCTCCATATTGCAGGAATCTGATTCAGATGATGAGCAATCATTGAATGACTTGGAGTTAGGATCTGACATACAGGGATCTGAGATGGAATCTACACCGAGGCAACTAGGTAAGCCAGGTGAGATCTCTCCATCAAAGAACATTGTTGTAAATGTGATAGCTTCTGAGGTATCGTGAAATGAGGTAGTTCATACTGAATTTTCTGGTAAATATAGGAGTGATGAACATGATGGGAACACATTGGAGCCTGATATGCATGTAGATAATCCAGTGGATGTTGATATGCATATTTCTGAAAGTACTATTTCCAAAGATTTTGTGAAACTTGATCAGAAAAAAAAGAACAAAAAAACTGGTACTAATGATAGTTTCAGTAGGCTGTTAAGGCCAAAACAAAAAATTAAATATGATGTTTAATGATCAGTCACAAAATCATAGGAAATATGCTTATTTGGAACATTAGAGGCTTAGGTACCTCAATAGATAGACTTCAAACTCTCATCATCATTCATAACATTTCATTATTATGTGTTATTGAACTTATGCATAATAATGATATGATAACCACCCTGCACCAAGTTTTGCATTTTCATAACTCATACCCTGCTGAGCATGCTAAAATATGGTTACTTTGGAAAAACAATTTTAATGTAAATATTCTTGCACAATCTGACCAGTTTGTCTTTACTAGCATATTTGATACTGCTAATTTAATATCTTGGAATGCTGTTTTTGTTTATGCTAAAGTCTTGAAGAGGTTGAGAAGACAATTGTGGAAAGACTTATTATCCCTCCCTCAAGCACCTACTATATATATAGGAGATTTTAACACTGTAACTACTATAGAGGAGAGAAGGGGTAGATCCAAGCCTCCAATAGAAATTATCTCTGAGTTTAATACCCTTATAGGAAGTCTGGCTTTACAGGAGGTAAATACAGTTGGAAACCAATATACTTGGTCCAACAAGAGGGCTGGTAGAGACCTTCTCCTACAAAAATTGGATAGGGGGCTGTGTAACTTGGACTGGATCTCTCTATTCCCACACATCTCTATTCAGGTGCTGAATAGAAGTACCTCTGACCATAACCCCTTATTCTTGTCTATCCAAGACTCAACTAAACAGACTCCAAAGCCCTTTAGGTTTCAACAGATGTGGATAGAAAGGGAGGACTATAGAGAAGTGGTTGACCACAGCTGGCTGCAACCTAGCTCATACACTGGAATGGAGAACATGGTATTCAAATTGAAGAGGGTAAAATCAGCACTTAAGGAGTGGAATAAAAATTGCTTTGGCAATGTCCATAGAAATCTTCTGAGTGCAGAATAGGAGGTAGCAACACTAGGATAGAAATACCAGAGTAGTGGGAGTGCTGAGGATTTGGATGACCTAAGAAGGGCTCAGTTACTGTTGGATAGAGCAATAAAAGAGGAAACAATCTTCTGGAAACAAAAATCCAACATCAGATGGCTTAAAGAGGAAGATGCTAGTACCAAATTCTTTCATAACTCAGTGAAAGAAAGACACGGGAAAGCAAGAATTAGTAAAATTAAAGCTTGAAATAAACAGTATATTTTGACCCTGAGAGGATTAAGGAAGAAGGTATTAATTTCTACACAGAGCTACTTAATGAGCCTGAGGAATCCCAAAGTTAAGCATTTTACCTCTCAAATCCCAAAGTTGGTGACAGATGAAGATAATATTATACTTATGAGGGAGGTAACTGTACAGAATTTACATGATGTGGTATTTGAACTCAATAAAGACAGCTCTCCTGGATCAGATGGAATCTCAGGAGCTTTTTTTAGATATTCATGGGACACAATCAAAGAGGACCTCATGGATTCAGTAAAGGAATTCATGCATAGTGCACTGATTCCCAAGGCAATCTCAAGCACCTGGTTAACCTTGATTCCAAAAAAACAAAATCCAACCTCCTTTTCAGACTACAGACCAATAAGTTTGTCTAATTTCTTGAATAAGATCTATTCAAAGATTGTGGCAGAAAGGTTGAAGCCATTGATGGATAAATTTATTTCAAAAGAACAATCTGCATTTGTGAAGGGGAGAGATATTACTAGATAATATCATCCAAATGCAAGAGATTACTAGACTGTTAAGGAAAAATAAGAAAGAGCAAAATTTGATTATAAAATTGGACATGCAGAAAGCCTTTGACAGAGTTTCATGGGGCTTTTTGAATTCAATATTACTTCATTTTGGTTTTCATGGATCTTTCGTCAAAATAATTATGCAGAATTTAGCAGCAGCTCATTTCTCAGTACTAATCAATGGAGTGGCATCTGGCTTTTTTCCCTCCACTAGGGGAATAAAACAAGGTGATCCAGTGTCACCTTTGCTATACATATTACTGACAGAAGCCTTTTCAAGAGCTCTAAAGAAATTGGTAGATATACAGTATATTGAGGGATCTAAAATGCCAAGAGGTGTGGATCTGGTTACACACCTCATGTATGCTGATGATACTGCTCTATTTGTCAGTTCCAAACAGAGAAATATGAAAAGAGTAAAGCACTTCCTGGAAGCTTATGAGACCATATCAGGACAGAAAGTCAACTTTACTAAGTCTGAGTATTACACTCCTCCAGACTGTACAAGACATAGACTCGGAACAATTAAAACAGCTCTGGGAATGACAAAAGGTAAAATGCCATTCTAGTATCTTGGAATACCCATCTTTAATGGAAGGAACAAGATCAAGTATTACCAACCTCTGCTGGAAAGAATGGAAAAGGCAACATCTAACTGGAAAAACTGCTGGCTCACTGCAGCTGGAAGGATGATTTTAATACATCATGTACTGCTAGCTATCCCAGTGCACTATCTCAGTGCTTCAACCTCCAAAAGGTGTGATCAAACACATGGAAAGAATAGCTAGCATATTTTACTGGGGAGAATCCAGATGGGGAAGGAGGAAGGCTTGGAGAAAATGGCAAGGTTTAGCACTGCCAAAGACTGAGAATGGCCTAGGTTTTAGAGATCTAAAGGCATTTGTGGATGTTTTTTCTTGCAAAATCTGGTGGAAGTTGCAGATGAACAATACAGTGTGGTCAAAATTCATATGGAATCTCCCAGAGTCATATAAGACATCTCACATTTGGCATAGGATATACAATGTTACTCAGCACTCCAATGATAATTCAGTGGTGTGCTATGATAGAGGGACCTGCTCCTTCTGGGATGCTAATTGGACAGGGAAAGGGGCTCTTTGCTATATATGGCCTGAGAACACTCCAAAGCCATTCCCTGAGATCTCACTGGCTGATTTTCTAGAGGATAAAAATGGTTGTATGCCAGCTTTAACTCCATATCTTTCCACTGATATTCTACTTATTTTGCAGGAGGCACGGGCAATTTCAGATCACCCAGACAAGTTGATTTGGAAGCCATAAAAAAATGGGGCATTTACAGTCAAGAGTGCATATCACAGCCTAAAAAGGAGGGGAGAGGAAAATGGAATCTTGAAACAGGTATGGAAAAAACCCTTGCCTCCAAAAATATCTACATTGCTGTGGAGAGTTAGAAATAATTTGCTCCATTTTGATGATAATTTAATCAAAATTGGTTTTATGATGCAATCAAAATGTCCTTTGTGCTGCTCATCTGACAATGTAGAACACTTTTTTCAACACATGTGTCTGTAACCTAGAGGTCTGGAATTTAATCCACAATCTGCTTGCCATAAGAGTCACTGATTTCAGAACTTTCAGTCAGAGAATTACATATTACTTATCATATGTTGGCCTATCTAAGGTCCATAGAAAAGCCATTCAGATAACTACTCTGGTAGCTGTCTGGGGCTTGTGGACTAGAAGAAATAGGCTGATATATGATAATGTAAACTATAGTTCTTTGACATTGTTTAAACAAATCATCAGACAAGTTTCCCAAATATTTACTGCATCTCCACTAATTGGTAATCCTCTGAGGAACCATTTTATAGTTGAAGCTGGACTGGCCCTTACATTAATAGGAAGAGGCCTAAGCCAGTCAAAATTATCAAGTGGGAGCCTCCAGATAAAGGATTTAAAATTAATGTTGATGCATGTTTTAAAAATAATGGCAATACAGGTATTGGTGCAATAGTTAGGGATACAAATGGTGAGGTAACACACATGTCAATGGAGTATACTGAGTGTACTTCCTCTATTCATGCTGAGATATCTGCTATAAAACATGGTTACTGTGTGGGAGCTCACCTAAATTTAGATGCATTTGTAGTGGAGTCAGATTGCCAGGTTGCTGTCACAGGCATAAACAATCCAAATACCATTGCATGGGAGTTTTACTCTCAGTGTCATGAAATCCATAAAATGGTGGTAGCACATCAGCTCACACACACATATAGAGAGGCAAATAATGCTGCTGATTACTTAGCTAACATGAGTATGGAGCAGCAGATTACTCAGCAGTTGTTGCTCAGTCTTACCCCATTTAAGCTTAGAGCCATTATCCAATTAGAAATATTTGGAGTCCCAAATCTCAGATTTTCCTTACATTCCAGTTTGTAAGAATATTGGTACTGCTGCCTTCTATTGTTTTCATGCAGGAGAGAAGTGCTCCAGAAACAAATGGGATAACAACTGCATGCAGTACACCAGGAGGAGAAGATAAAAGGAAACAAAAATCACTGAAAAAATGAAGAACATCACAATGAAGATGGAGACCTTTACAGAGCTGGCTCCTAAGGATAATTCCTATGTATATTTTTGTATATCTAGATTAGCATTCTTTTGGCAATCTAGCTTGATTGTATGGATATCCATTCTTGCTTTCATTATTTGGGTGGCAAATTTGTGCTTTGACCTTTGCTGGCTCAGTCACTAACATGCTCCTCAAAGACATGAACCAAGAATGGCAATATAACAACCATAGGATTAAGGATTAAGAGTGGCCATCTTTAGGTTATTCTTTTTGACAAGTAGGAGCTCACCAAGCTCAATCTTGGACAAACATAAATTAATGCCTTTTATAGGCTTTTTATGGTTTGGGGTGCCAATAAAATCCCTCCACCAATGGTGGCTTTAACTTAAATTTTTTTTTTTTTTGATTTTTATGATTATCAGTTGTGTATTATAAGGTGTAATATTACAAGGAAGGTACAGTTGAAGGGTACATAGTTTACTGGAAAAAAGAGAATGGAGGTTGTTCGTGCCATCATTTCTAAATAGAAATAAACATATCAAATACTCTTAAACTTTTCATTGTCAGGAGATTTCTTTACAGCCAGATCCTCATTGAAATTACTCGGGAGTGTTTTGGTGTCCTGGCACTCCTCAGGGATTTGGGTGATGTTCTGCACGTTCAAACATCATCATTCCACGCCACCTCTTGACCGTCCCCGTACATCACGTATGATAAAAGATCGTCAAAATTTATTTACTGCTGAATCTTAAAAATGCGTTGAATATTTCAGGGTCGTAGGTGAAATAGTATTTTTCATTCCAATTTCTCGTTTCCCTAAGCTTCTCAATGAGTTGCATTTTTCATTGTTTCAGTGAAATCAATTACTATTATGCACATAAAATCATATCTTACCATGCAACTGGCGTTCGTGTATTCTTGTAGTTTTGCTTAAGTAAATTTGTGCATATATAGTATAAGTCGAGTCATAGAATGCATTTCTGGATAAGATGTTCAAAAAACTTTTTTTGAAGAAGGTTTTATGGAAACCTTTGCTTGAGCATTTTGTGTTAATATTTTTCTGTTGTTGGCCTCTTCTTGCTTCTTATTATTAGATAATATGTATCCAAAACTTTTGAAAGGGCTCCTTTCCGAAACCTTTGAAAAACATCAGTAGGGGCAAAAACCTTGCTTGAAGTCATAACGATTAGGGTATTTCACAATAAGATACTTCGTTGTTCTTGTCTTGGGCACGACTATTGGGTTCGAGATCCATCGTGATGTTTTGATAATACTGCACTCCAGTGATGCTCTCTTCAACACTCCCAGTGGAAGCTGCTGACTTGAAGCTAGCTACTTCAGCTGAAGTTGTCCCTCACTCTATCATAGTCTCAGATAGCCAAGTTGTTGCAATTCTGGACGACTCTCCTGTTCACTCCCCAATAGCCCTTCACTCAGTGATCCACCTCTACAAACCATCCCAGCTCTGAAATTCCTGAACTTGAATGGGAGTCTCCAAAGAGGCCTAATAACTATGTTGCGGATGATATCAAAATTCACTCAGGTAAGTTACCAGTCTCCCCTGATAGCTCATTTAATACTGATAACTTTACTTTCTACTCCCAGCCAAGAAACACAGGGAATAGATTCCTCCCCCTTATAGAAGAGGGCGAGGAGCACACAGACTTGATACAAGATGCACTACATGAGGATAAAATGAAAAAGAAAGATGAAGACTCCAGCTCACTGGATTCTGCTCCACTGGAACCCTTGGCCTCAAGTAGCAATATCACTACCCCTATCCAGGTCAGTCAACAATGCCCCTCACTATTGCCTGCTGATTATGTGCTCATTATTGATTCAGAAACAGCAAACACCTATTTTACTCAGATAAATAAGGTTGTTACTAGAATAGCCACAAAAAGCATAAAAAATCGTAAAAAATGATTAATAAGACCTTAGGCATAAATGTGTTAGTTTGGAATGTTAGGGGAATGGAAACATCAATCCTGAGATTAGAGAAATTGATCAGAATCCACAAGTTGGACATGGTCTGTTTTATTGAACCTCAACACCATTTTTCTGAATGTGCCATTTATTGTGATAAACTCAAGTTCAAAAATTATTTATACTCTTCTATGTGCAATATTTGGATAATGTGGAACACACAGTTAGATATAGTTTTAAAATCTGAAAATAGTCAATTCCTCTCAGTACATACAGATCATAAGTCATTTTCTGAATGAAATCTTTGATTTTGTGGCAGTTTATGGCTTGAGATCTAGGAAAGGAATGAGAGAACTATGGTCAGATCTTAAAACTCTAAATCTTTCTAATGCTCTCTATATAGGTCAATTTTAATGTTATGACTTCTATAAATGAATCACAGGGTCACTCCTCCCCCCATTAGGTAGCAGCAAGATTTTAAAGAACTTATTGATGCCATGGCACTGCAAAATGTAAATATTGTAGACAACTTCTTTACATGGTCTAATGGTAGAGTCAGGAATTGTGGGGAGAAACTTACACTGGTGAGACTGGATAGGGCTCTTTGCAGTCTCCAATGGCAAGCTAAATTCCCACTTTCCTCAATACAAGTCCTAAATAGGTTATCCTCAGACCATAGCCCTCTGCTACTAGAATTGCTAGTAACACCCCCTCAGTCCCAAGACCTTTTAGATTCATCAACACTTGATTTAAAAGAAATCAATTCATGGATCTCATTACATCTCACTGAAATCATTCACAGGAAGGTCAGGGTATGCTAAAACTTTTCCTAAAACTAAATTACCTCAAAAAATTCTTGAAACAATGGAATAGAGAGGTATTTGGTAACATTAGTTAAAATGTTGTAAGGGCTGAGGAAAATTTGAGAATCCAGGAATTAGCATTTGAATCTGACAGTTCAACTGATGAACTTATCAGATTAAACAAAGCTAAAGCTCTTTTACAGAAAGCATTAAAAGAGGAAAAACATTTCTGGAAACATAAAGTTAAAGTAAAATGGCTAAAAGAGGGTGACGAAAATACCAAATTTTTCCATCAATCAGTTTTGGAGAAAAGAGGTAGATTACAGATCACAAAAATAAAAAATTCCACTGGATCTTGGCTTGTTGAAAAATCTGATATAGAAAATGAAGCAATCTCTTTCTATAAAGAGTTACTAACTGATCAGCCTCATCCTCATCAGGAAGTTTTTACCTCACTTTCTGTCCAAAATCCCACAGATAATAACTGCTGAGGATAATCACAGATTGACACAGCCAGTTACTTTGACAAAACTTAAGCAAATAGTCTTTGGCATTAATAAATCGAGCAGTCCAGGGCCTGATGGCTACACAGCTCAATTTTTTATTAAAGCTTGGGATATAATATACTTAAATATACTGTAGGCATCAAATGATTTTCTATCAAGATCTCACATTCATAGGGGTATTTCCAGTACTTGGATTACTATTATTCCTAAGAAAGAGACTCCAATTACTTTTAGTGATTATAGGCCTATTAGTCTTTCCAATGTTACAAACAAATTTTTTTCAAAAATAATAATGGAAAGACTTAAGCCTTTGATGCCAAAATCAGTTCCCCACAACAAACAGCTTTCTTGAAAAATAGGGACATATCAGATAATGTCATCTATCTCAAGGAAATGTTTATATTTTTAAACAGATGGGACAGGAAACCTAACTGCATTTTAAAGCTTGATCTAATGAAATATTTTGATAGGGTAAGCTGGAATTTCTTAAAAAATTTCTCCAAAGATTTGGTTTTCACAGTAAGTTAATTCATTACATTGTAAAGAATTTGCCTGATGCTTGGTTTTCTGTTCTTATAAATGGCTCACCTGTAGGTTATTTTAAGGCCACCAGGGGAATAAAACAGGGTGACCCCCTTTCTCCTTTCCTTTTCAACATCTTCTCTGAAGCTTTTTCCAGAAGCATATCCTTTGTTTTTGAAACTGGCAAAATGGATTATTTTTCCCTCCCCATAAACTCTGTCCAAACATCATACCTGAGCTATGCAAATGATACAGTAGTTTTCTTAAAAGCTTCCAGACCTAATTTGATCAAAATGAAAGCTTTTTTAGTTAAATTTGAAGAAACCTCTGGACAAAAAATTAATTTTGAAAAAAAGTGAGTTTTATGTCAAGAACACCATTTCTGCTCCCAAGCTCAGACAGATAAAATCTATATTGTGCATGAAACATGGTAGCTTACCTTTCAAATACCTTGGAGTACAAATCTTTACTGGGAGGACCCTAAAAATTCATTTCCAATCTATATTGGAAATGATAGATAAAAGGGTCAAAAATTGGAAAAATGTGTGGCTATCAACTCGGGGAAGATTAACTCTAATTCAGTCTTGCCTTTATTCACTGCCACAACATATATGGGTTGTCATGCTCCCCACAAAGCAGATCATAAAAATGATAGAAAGGAAACTATCTATTTTTTTCTGGGGGAGCACTGACTCAGGCCCAAAAAAAACCCGGAGAAAGTGGGATTCACTGTGTTATCCCACTTCTCAGAATGGTTTAGGTTTCAGGTCTATATCCACCATTATACAAGCCTTTTCCTGTAAACTTTGGTGGAAATAGCAATTGGGAAGTGCTCCATGGACTGGGTTTCTGGCTTCCCTCCCTGAAACATCAAAAAAGTCACATACTTGGAAAAGGATCTGAAAGGTAGATCTATTTGCTGAATCCTGTACCAAAGTGATACATGGAGCTGGAGATTGTATCATGTGTTCTTCCAACTGGACAGACCTTGGTCAATTAATTGACCTGAATGATCCACCTGATGACTCCATCCTAAATCTGTCAGTTGCTGAATTTGTCTCAGACAGAAACAACCTAATCCCTACACTTTCTCAGCAATTTCCCCCTGACATTATATCCATTCTCTCCTCCACACTTATAGTTCCAGATAGGCCAGATAAATTGATTTGGAAACTAGACCTGGTTGGAAATTTCACCTTTAGAACTGTCTATTCTAAGCTCAGAACTCCAAAGCAGCACCTTTCTGTTATGAGTAAAATCTTGACTCCTGAACTTCAAAAGAAAATTTCAATCTTTATGTGGAGATTATTGAATGCATTGCTCCCTTTTGATGACATCATTAGGCATTTTGGCTACCATCTTCCATCCAAATGCTGTTTCTGTAACAGTTGTGATTCTATCCACCATTTTTACACCCAATGCCCTGTAGCCTGTGATCTGTGGAAAAAAATGCATGCCTTTTGTTTTTCTGAATACTTTACATTCTCTAATCTATGGGACAGGTTGGCTACATGTTGGGCCTTTACAGGACTATCCAAGGCTCACTCCAAGATCAACCACACTGCTCCCTCCATTGGATGCTGGATTCTCTGGAAAGCAAGAAACAAAAAGTTATATGATGATATCACTCCTACTTCAGATGCTCTGGCAAATGAACTCAAGGATGCTCTCTTCATGGCTTTTACAAGAAAACCCCGCAAATTTACTAGAGAGGTTGACAAGGAATTAGCACTTACTGGAGATTTTCCACAGCCATATATCCCTCCAAAACCTAATTTCATTCCAATCAAGTGGAATAGGCCTTCATTTGGGTACAAAGTGAATGTTGATGCTGCTTGGTCAAATGGGAAGGTTGGGCTTGGAATCATCATTAGGAACACTTAGGCTGCTGTGGTATATGCCAGAACAGGTTTCATTACTGCCTCCACCCCACTCCTGGCTAGAATACTGGCCATTGAAATGGGAGTACACTCATCCAGGTCCCTCAACTATCCTCACATGTGCTATGAAACAGATTGCCTTCAAGCTCTTCAGATGATACAAAACGAAAATAGCAGACATTGGAGGCTCTTCCATCTTCTAGACTTAGTCCAATCCCTGCTTGGAAATGACATGCTTTCTCACATCATGAGGGAAGGTAACTCTGCTGCTGACTCTCTAGCTAAGATGGCCCTTCAAAACAGTGAAAATATCATATACTCCTGGCACTCCCTTCCCTCATCAATTAAAGGTATCATCATCATGGATCCTGAACAAGTCCCCACTATCAAGATCTCTCAACAAGTTTAGCAGTTATCTGCTGAGAACTGATAGTTTTTTAGAACTAGGTAATTTTTGTCCCCTCTCTACATTTTTAATCACTTATGATAGCACTTGGGGCCGAGTTGCTCTTCGTTTCGACGTTGGCTAAGAGGCTACTTGTGCTTGAAATAAGGTTTTGAATCATCTATGTGAGGATGACTACCTTTTCAGTCATCTAGTTGTGGAGTTTTGTTTATACCTAGTTCCTGCTCCTTAGCGGCAGTTTAGTTTTTTGGTTTGTACAAACTAAGCCTTAAATGGTTTCTTAATTTTCTGTTTTTATTTTTTATGGCTCAGGATGCCTATAAACTCCCCTCACCTTCTTAAGGTGGCATTAAAAAAAACTCTCTTAATGGAAATGATACATTTTAAGATTTCATAATGATTGTTGTCATGCATTATGTATGGTGCAAATTTAATACTATCTTACCGTGCAATGATCGTGCATTTCAATAAAATGTTAAAAATTGGTGGCAAGATTTAAGTTGATGAAAGAAAGAATCAGTTATATATTTTTGCGATTTACACATATATTTTGCAATTTATGTTTATCAGTTGTGGAGTATAAGGTGAAATATTACAAGGATGGTACAGCTAAAGGGTATATAGTTTACTGGAAATAATAGAATAGAGGTTGCTTGTGCAAACATTTCTAATACATCAAATACTCTTAAACTATTTAAATAGAAATAAACATGTCAAATACTCTTAAACTTTTCATTGTCATGAGATTTCTCTACAGCCAGATCCTCATTGAAATCACTCTGGAGTGTTTCGGTGTCCTGGTACTCCTCCGGGATTTGGGTGATGTTCTGCGCGTTCCAAACATCATCGTTCCACGCCACCTCTTGATTGTCCCCGTATATCACGTATGATAAAAGATCGTCAAAATCCATTTGCCGTTGAATCTTAAAAACGCGTTGAATATTTCAGGGTCGTAGGTGTAATAGTATTTTTCATTCCAATTTCTCATTTCCCTAAGCTTCTCAATGAGTTGCATTTTTCATTGTTTCAATGAAATCAATTACTGTTTTGCACATAAAATCATATCTTACAGTGCAATTGGCGTGCATGTGTTCTTGTAACTTTGCAGAATTAAATTTGTGCATATATAGTATAAATCGAGTTATAGAATGAATTTCTGGATAAGATGTTCAAAAACCTTTTTTTTAAGAAGAATCTATGGAAAACCTTTCTTGAGCATTGTGGGTTTTTTTTTTTTTTGTTGGCCTCTTCTTGCTACTTATTATTAGATAATATTGATGAGGAATGAGAAGTGGCTATTTTTAGATTATTTATATAATCCAAAAATGATATTCATGGTTCCCATAAAGTTTATTTTAGGTCGTAAGGACAGCTCCTGAAGGCCCGTGCAATTATAAAGTGAGAAATCACCCTCCAGGAAACTCCGCACAGCCCGCGCTACACTAGGCGCACTATTTTTCTGATTTACAAACTCCGCACAACCCACGCTATACTAGGTGCACTATTCATACTTCCAATTATCCCTACTTCTCCAAGGGAGGAGTAGGGATAATTGGAAGTATGAACATATATGGCTTTATAAACTCCTCCAAAATTGATGGAAATGTTGGAATTGGTAGTATGGGTGGAGGTGGTGAAAAAAGTAATAATGGATGTTCAAGATCTATCTTCTCCCTCTTTACTTCAATAGGCTCAAAACCCAATTACTCGTCCCATTGAACTTCTTCCTCATATAAAGAGGTGACATCACTCACCAAAGTATTTGGAATAGGTTCTATGTGAAATGGTGCATCCTCTAACAATCTACTTGGCTCCTCTAATGGTTTGGGAAGTTGGGGAATTTGTGAAGTATGTAGAGGTGAGTATGATAATGGTGATGGTAAAAATTCAAGAATAGCAATCACCTCCCTCTTTAATTCATTAGATTCAACACACAAATCCTCATCCCATTGAACTTCTTTCTCATACATAACAGTGTAATCACTCACCGAAACATTTGAATTAAGTTCAATTTGGGATGAAACTTCCTCTATTGATTGAGCTACCAAGAGTTTTACCTCTACGGCCATTTCATGCATTCGCCTCTCAAGATTTTCAAAACGATGATTTCTTTCATCATTTATCGGATCCTGTTCTTGAGGCATATCCCAACAAGGTGGGGCATGTGTTAGTACTCATAGGGTTGGTTTTCATGGAGATATCAATAACTCAAATGACCACTCCCTTACGGCTTATAAGAATTGTAGCATGGATTATATCTTTCTTGACCTTGAAAACCAACTCTCTCCTCATTATAACACTTATCAATATAGTCACTTTGGTATGAAGAACCAAAAGACATTTCATTATTGTAGTGCTCATCTATTGAATCAACATTGCAAGGCTCGGAAAAATTATTTGAGTTGTAAGTGTCACTCGAGCTTGCCATAATATTTCTCATCCTTTGATTGTTAAAGGCGAGAAATTCTCCAAAATCATTTCTACTCAGAGTAAACATATTAGTAAAAGTTTGAAATTTGTAGTGCAAGAGTTCTAGATTGGTAAACACTACAAGTGGTGTCGTCCACAAAAGTACTCCAGCAATACACACTTCAAGAAAATAGAAAGTTTTATTTTTTTGAAAAACTACAAATAGAAATAGAATCTACGATGAAACACAAAAACAAAATACGCCTTCTCCCCGGCAATGGCGCCAATTTTAACAAGCGAGATCAAAATACTATTTATAAATCACCTTTTTTAAAAAATTAAGCCACTAAAAGTGGGAGGAAATTTATTAGGATCCTCAAACCAATAAAAAGAAAACAAAGAGTAAAATGTATAGGTTTGGTTACAGACAGTGAATTGAAAAACATTGAAAGCTAATATAGAAGAAAAGGAGTTCCTCTGAGTGTTGGTTTTCTTCTTCTGTGGTGTGGTGATACCCTCTCCTCTTCCATGCCTCACCGAGCAAGTTAATGATCGTTAAACGAAGCATAATTCTACCAAATGAGAGGAAGAGGATAGGTATCACTCACTGTTGTCAGAAGGTCTTGAAATGAGTACAGCATGGGCTTGTTTATGTTGCTGAATCTTGATACCTTCAAGTGTGTTACTCATTGGACTCCTTCCAATGGGCCTTGGTGTGCCTGCATTGCAACATAGATCAGTAGTTTCTGGTCTGTGATAATCTGAGGGGTGGTAATCCAATTGCATCAAGATGAATTAGACCAATTAAAGTGGGAGGTGCTTCCTGTATGGTCAGGCTACCAGTTATAAGGTTTTTGGAGCAAAGTTTCGAGAGGAAATCAACTACATGGTTAGCCTCTCTGTAGGCATGTCTGCATGCAATGTCAATACTTATAAGGTTCATTTTATGGAAAAGGTTGTATACTCTCCAGGCAGCAAGATTTGGAAATTGCATCATCCTAAGGGCAAGGCTGCTGTCAGATTCTAAAATAAAGGAGGCACTGAGTTGTTTTCCTATATCAATCCCTAGTTCAATAGCCAGTAACTCAGCCTCTAGAGATGATGATGCAGTAACATGTTTGAGTTCCATCCTAAGGATCTTACCTCTAGGATCCCTAATGGCCACACATATACCAGCACAGTCAGGTGCTATATATGAAGCATCAACATTAACCTTAAAACTGAGATCTGGAGGCTCCCACTTAATGGCTCTGGCCAGTTTGGCTCCTTTTCTTTTGAAAAAAGGAACCAAACCATTCTGCACCAGATCTAAATGATTACAAAGACTACCACTTAGAGGGAGGGCAGTGAAAGTCATTGATAATGTTTTGATCAAATTAGAAATTAGAGTGGGATTACCAATGAGCACATTATCAAAAAGATAAGAATTTCTCTTACACCATAAATACCATAAAGCATGCATTAGAGAGGTGAGAGAGACTGTAGTGTAAGCTTTGGATCTTCCCTTGTAGCTCAAATAAAAACTTAATCTATGCTTGACAGATTGGAATTGTGGGATAGGCATATTCAACAAGGCATGTATATAATCAAAGATCTGAATATTTTGCATACAGTTGTTGAAAAAATGGTCAGCAGTGTCAAGTGAATGACAGTAAGGGCACTTTGATGGCAGGTATATACCAAAATTACATAGAATATCATCAAAAGGCAGTAGGTCATTGATTAATCTCCATACAAAGATAGAGATTTTTTTGGGGATGTGAGTATTCCATACCTTTTTTAATGATAGATGGTCCTCTGATCTTCTTCTGTAGGATTGATTGGCTGTTTTCACTGAGAATTTTCCAGTTGTGTCTGGTGTCCATATCAAAATGTCTTCATGTGATCCCTGGCATTCTGCAACCTGCAATAATGAGAGGACACTGGTAGCCAGAAAAGGCTCCAAGGTAGGGATGATGGCAGATTTGTCATTGCAAAATTGTGCTACAGTAAGTGAAGGGAAAGGTAGGTCTATTGGGTCAGGCCATTTGTAAAAAAGGGGTCCAATACCCAGCCAGTTGGAATCCCAGAAGGGTGAAGAGCCTTTACCAATGAGGACTTTAGAATGGAGGTTTGCATACTCAGTAACATTACATATCCTCCTCCATGTATGAGAAACTTGGTAGGATTTTGGTAGTGACCATAGGTAGGTTGACCATATGGGTTGGTTTTGTTGCATCTTCCACCAAAGCTTGCAAGAAAAGGCATTAATTGTGGCTCTGATATCTCTCAGTCCCAGCCCATTTTCATCAGTTGGTATGGCCATTTTGGACCACCTTCTCCATATCTTCCTTTGTCCCATGCTACCCTCTCCCCACAGGAATCTGGCAGCCATGGTTTCCATTTTTTTAATGATAGCAAGGGGAGGCTTTAGAACAGCAAAAGTGTGAACTGGTATGGCCATAAAGACACAGTTGAGGAGCACCAATCTGCCAGCTGTAGAAATCCATTTATTTTTCCAGTTGGTGAGGGTTTTTTCCATTCTATCAAGGAGAGGCTGGTAGTAAATGTTTTTGTTTCTTCCTGTAAAAACAGGCACTCCCAGGTATTTAAAGGGAAGAGATCCCCTTTTCATCCCTGTCTGTCTCTTGATAGTTCTAATCCTGGCCACAGAGGTATCCTTGTGTGTAAAAAATTCTGAGTTGGCAAAATTTATCTTCTGTCCAGAACATTTCTCATATGCCTGCAGAAATTTAGTGAGCCTCCCTAAATTCCTTTTTTCAGAAAGTGTGAAAATGGTTGTATCATCAGCGTACATCAAATGGGTAATGGGAAGGACTCCCCTTAGCATAGTAAAAATTTTCAGATAGCCTATCTCCACTAACTTTTTCAGACCTCTAGAAAAGACTTCTGAAATTATGTTATACAGATATGGGGAAAGGGGATCCCCCTGCTTGATGCCTCTGTTAGAGCAAAAAAAGCCTGTTGTTGAACGATTTATTAGCAAGGAGAACCAGGCAGCCTTTATGTTCTGAATGATGATTTTCACCACTGATCCATGGAAACCAAAGTGTAGCATTACAGAGTTTAGGAAGGACCATGATACTCTGTCAAATGCTTTTTGCATATCAAGCTTTACTATTAAATTCCCATATCTCTGATTCCTAAAAACCAGTCTAGCCATTTCTTGCATCTGGATTGTGTTGTCAGCTATGTCTCTTCCCCCGAAAAATGCAGATTGTTCTATAGAAATAATCTTAGTCATCATTGGGGCTTTATTCTCTCCATCAAAATCTTTGAGAAAACCTTATTCACAAAGTTTGATAAAGATATAGGCCTAAACTGAGAACATTCACTAGGGTTAGGGACTTTGGGTATGAGTGTAAGCAAGGTACTAGCAATGGCTTTTGGTAGTGTTTCCCCTTTCATAAACTCAGTGGCTGCTTCAAACAGATCTGATTTAATCACATCCCAGCAGAAGGTGAAAAAATATCCTGAGTATCCATCTGCACCTGGTACACTGTTCTTACTCAAGCCAAAAACTGCCCTTTCTAATTCTTCCATATCTAGAGCCTGTGTGAGTAAGGAGTTGTCCTCATCTGTAATAAGCTGTGGAATTTGGTCTAGGAATTCCTTTAAGTACCATCCAGTAGGGTCACTTTCTGAGCTATTCAGAAGGGTCTCATAGAAGAAAACTCCTTCTTCATTAATCCTCTGAGGTTCTGTGATCCAAGTGCCATTTCTGTCTTTAATTTTGCTGATACTAGCTTTCACCCTCTTTTTCTTAACTACACTGTGAAAGAACTTGGTGTTTGCATCACCATCCCTGATCCATTTGAAATTAGCCCTTTGCTTCCAAAAAGTAATTAACTCTTTTTGAGATCTTACGAGCATGGCTTTTTGCTTGTTAAGCTCAATCAGGTCAGTCTCAGCTTCTGAGTTTTGATAAGTTATTTCAAATTCAGTGACTAACCTCTCAGCATCCAGAATATTTTGTTAACATCGCCAAAGGTTTCCCAGTTCCATTTCTTGAGTACCACCTTGAGCCTCTTTAGTTTGCTGACCAATCCAGTTAGTCCTTTTTCAGTGCAGGGCAAGCTCCAATTCTGTTAAACCAAGTCTAGAAACTCAGGTCTGTGGGTCCACCTGTGTTGGAATCTGAAAGGTTTAGGGGCACTAATTTCAGAGCTCTGTATAGATAGAATGAGGGGGTTGTGGTCAGAGGTAGTTCTGGATGGGACTTGTATAGATGAGTGAGGGTATTTTTCTATCCATTCCATATTGCACATGCCTCTGTCAATTCTCTGAATCAATCTGTCCTCCTTTGGTCTATGGTTGGTCCAGGTATAAAAGTTTCCAACTGTTTGGATGTCAACAAGATTTAAATGGGAAATGACCTAGTTGAAATCTCTAATGCTTCTCATAGGTGGGTTGGTTCTACCTTTCCTTTCACTAACCTTGGCTACTGTGTTAAAATCCCCTATAAAAATGGTAGGGCCAGTGGGAAGGTTCAAGAGGGACAGCCATAGTTCTTCCTCAGTTTTCTGGTCACATTAGCATATACAAAGCAAGAATTGTATAGAAAATTACTGCATGCATCATATATAGCTGTAAATACATGCTGATCGGATTGGGAAAGCAGTTGTACACTAAAATTGTTGTTCCATAATATCCACATTTTAGCAGTCAAAGAAGGCATAGCATTTTGAAAATTTAGCTCAAACTTTAAACTAGTGATGTCAGAACTAGCATGCATGAGTTCAATAAGGCATAGAATATCTATTTTTTGCCCCTTTAGAAGTAATTTAAGTCTGTTGATAGATGTACCATAACCTCTAATATTCCAAACTAAGATATTACCAACTATTTTGTGTGTAATCATTTATCAAAAATTTTTTATTTTTGTGAAGACCTAAGCCATTGTTCAACTGTTTTACCCCCTTCAGGCATGCCCCTTTTTGATCTTTTTTTGGGTTCATTTTTGCTATTGACACTGCTAGGAGATACAGGGATACCTGGAGGTGCAGATTGTGTTGTGTTCTTAGATGGTGTGTCTGATTCAACTGGTCTCCATTCCAACTCACTAGGAGCTTCCTCATATGTGTCAGAGCTGTATTCTTCCTCATTGTCCTGTAAAACATGAAAAGAATTGTTAATGTTTATAGGCTTGTATGGTATGACAGCAAGGTCTTGCTTTTTCCTCTGATTGGTCTTCCACTCTCTAAGGTTTATAGTGTCAAGGTCATCATATGAGTAGAAGGCCATTCTGGAAGGTTTCTGAAGTTGGTGTAAGGTGGGGCTGAAGGTGGTAGATGGTCTGGGTGTATCAACATGCATTGAAGTGTTCTCAATGATCATCTGTTGAATTGGTAAGGCTGAGATGGGTTCAGATGGATTTATGGTGGCATTGGGAGCAATGATGGACTGTGGTATGGTGGTATTAAGGTGAGGAGAGGTGTTGCTGACTAGGGCATGAGCTTCCTTGTTGATGGCCTGAATTTCCAGAAGGTTATTCTTTTCTGATCTAGAGAGTCCCGAGCTACCAAGTTTCTGGTTCCTTGTTTCAGTTGGCCTCCAGACTTGTGGTTGCGCAGCATCACCAGCCTGTTTCTGTCTATCAAAGGGAGGTCTCTTGTCCACCATCCTATTATTCCTTCTTTTCAGCTCAGGATGGAGATGCACACAGTTAGAGTCTTCATGTCCTATTCTCTTGCAATAAGTACAATATAAAGGCACATTCTCGTACTCTACATCACATTCCACATAAGTATCTGGATCTCCAATAATGATAGAAGGCTGCAATACATTCAAAAGGTCTACCTCAATGCAAACCTTTATTGCAGATGGCCTAGTGAGTGAGCTTGTTGCAGAATCCATTTTGAGGTAAACTCCAAGCTGGTTCCCTATGTCTTGAATAGCTGAAGAGTTGTAGTAGGAGATCGGCGGTTTGTGTATAGTCGCCTACACCGGGACTATAGAGGACTCAGTCTCTGTTGAAAAGTCAGGGGACCATTTCAGGATCTTCATGGTAAGCCCCTGGATAGAGCAATAGGACCGCATCCAAAACCGTTGGTAGTCCTCCTTCCGATGTGTCTGTAATCCACACTTCCGATCTGAAATTTTTCGGCGAACCCCATGGATTGAAAGGCTTTGTGTATCTCTTCCATCAGTGGTTTACCGTTGATGAAATTCGCAACCAAAGCGTTGCTGTAGTGGGAGGCGAAAGTTTGGACATCTTCCTTGGCATAGATGCAGGCAACTTTTTCGTTCATGCGGTGAGATATTGGCTCGATCTCGGGATTGAGGGAAGGCAATCGAAAAGTGGTTGACTTTTGGGGGCTAAAGCTTGGGCAAAGGTTTTTCCGGCGGTGTTTCCACCGAGCCGGGGCGGAGGAGCCGCCATGGTTTTACCGTTTTCTGCCCGTTATTGTGTCAGATCGTGGTAACGGCTTGATTTTGTTGCCAAAAGAGGGGTTTTTTGGTGGTGCGTGAAAATAAGTTGTAGAGAGAAGTCAGAGAAAACTTTTTAGAGAGAGAAAATCGATTTGCCTTATTTATAAATCACCTACGACTACTAACTACTAGAGAGTAGATAGTGGAAAGTAGGGGTCGAACCACAATGAGAAGGGACTTGTAAGAGTATTACTAGATGACACCCCCATAGGCACCGGTATTTTCGCACCGGTAAATAGAAACCGGTGCTGCTTAATTATTCGCACCAGTAAAAATGTTTATGGAACCAGTTTGTAATGCTACCGGTGCTAATCAATAATTGTGGCACCGGTATCATGGCATACCGGTGCTGTCCATTTTTACCGGTGCGATGACGATTTATGGCACCGGTTTAATAGCACCGTAAGACATGTACCGGTGCTAATCAATAATTGTGGCACCGGTATCATTGGCATACCGGTGCTGTCCAT
The DNA here is from genome assembly GCA_948330725.1 of Sherardia arvensis. Lineage (NCBI taxonomy): Eukaryota > Viridiplantae > Streptophyta > Magnoliopsida > Gentianales > Rubiaceae > Sherardia > Sherardia arvensis. Next base: position 27,893,619 of record OX415236.1, read on the forward strand.
TTTTACCGATGCGATGATGATTTATGGCACCGGTTTAATAGCACCGTAAGACATGTACCGGTGCTAATCAATAATTGTGGCACCGGTATCATTGGCATACCGGTGCTGTCCATTTTTACCGGTGCTATGATAATTTATGGCACCGGTTTAATAACAACGTAAGACATGTATCAGTGCTAATAAATAATTGTGGCACCGCAATCATTGGCATATCAGTGCTGTCCATTTTTACCGGTGCGATGATAATTTATGGCACCGGTTTAATAGCACCGTAAGACATGTACCGGTGCTAATCAATAATTGTGGCACCGCAATCATTGGCATACCAGTGTCGTCCATTTTTACCGGTGCGATGATAATTTATGGCACCGGTATAATAGCACTGTAAGACATGTACCGGTGCTAATCAATAGTTGTGGCACCTCAATCATTGGCATACCGGTGCCGTCCATTTTTACCGGTGCGATGATAATTTATGGCACTGGATAATAGCACCGTAAGACATGTACCGGTGCTAAACGTGAAACATTAGAATACGGCACCAGTGTTGAGATACTATACTGGTGCTAAGTGTGGCGGGAAAAAAAATTGGTTTTAGGGGGAAATATTAAAAGGGCATGAATATATCACTCTCGTTAATAATTTGTTTGCACATCTTCAGCTTGTGGATGATTCTTGGAGCATCGAAAGCTACTAATGGAGACACTACAAGGTAAGGGTTTCCTCCACATACAAGTAGTATTTTTTATAAGAATGGTTTGTGTTATTCATAAGAGTGGTTTGTAATGATTCAATGAACTATTTTTCCTTTGTTGAATTCAATCGCGAAATTGAAAGACGTGGAATTATTTACAATGGTGATAGGTTTAGTGATGAGTATGTTCAATTTGTGGATAATTTCTTGGAGTTTGCTTTTTCAACCGAGAAGAAGATTCTTTGCCCGTGTAGAGATTGTATGAACCGCGTTAGAATGGATAACAAAGATATATTAAAACTTCATCTTTACAAAGGAGGTTTTTTGAAGACTTACTTGGTTTGGACGTTTCATGGGGAGAAGTCACCAAAAGAGGAGGAATCTTTCGACGACGTACATATGGAGGATATGTTTCGTGATGTTGTAGAGAAATTAAAGGGTAAACCCGATGTATTGGCGGCGTTTTTGGGTGAAAAAAAAAGATAAGGATTTATATCCCGGTTGCAAGAAAGAGGACACCGTGATTTCATGCTTGATGGAAGTGTTCAATATGAAAGCGTCAAGCTTGTGGAGTGACACTAGTGTTAACAAGCTGTTGAAATTTTTGCATGAGAAACTTCCCGATGGAAATGGCATACCCAACAATTTGCATGATGCTAAAAGAATCTTATGTCCCGTAGGTATGGAGTATATCAAAATACATGCATGTCCAAATGATTGTATTTTATATCGTGGTAAATTTAAGGACAATATCGAGTGCCCGATTTGCAATGCTCCTCGTTACAAGAAAAAGTCTAGAGGAATTTTGGGATTAGGGGTGAGGAAGAGTAGGTTGGTTCCGCAAAAATGTGTGTGGTATTTACCTATTGCTCCAAGGTTGAAGAGGTTGTATCGTAATGCTAGTGACGCTAAACACATGACATGGCATGTTGATCGTGAGGCTCCAAAGGATGACATCATTAGACACCCCGCCGATGGAGATCGATGGAAAAATTTTGATGCTCTACATCCAAAGTTTTCCAAAGAACCGAGAAATGTGAGGTTTGCATTATGCACTGATGGTATGAATCCATTTGGAAATATGTCGTCGAGATATAGCACTTGGCCGGTTATGTTGGCTATATACAATCTCCCGCCTTATTTGTGTATGAAAAGAAAATATATGTTGATGCCATTGTTAATTTCGGATCCTAAACAGCCTGGGAATGATATTGATACTTATTTGGCTCCCTTGATAGAGGAATTGCAAGATTTGTGGGAAAATGGTGTGATGGTGTATGATGAATTATCGTAAAGAGGAGTTTTGCTTGAAAGGAATGGTGACTTTCACTATCAATGATTATTCCGCATTAGGCAATCTTTCTGGATACGTTGTTAAAGGCCACAAAGCATGTCCAATTTGTGAAGAGGATACAAACTACACGCAGCTGTAACATGGGAGAAAGACAGTTTATCTTGGTTATCGTAAATTTCTTCCTTGTAAACACAAATTGAGGAATGATGAAGTGAATTATGTTGGTGGCAGAGAAAAAGGAAGTGCTCCGAGACCACTCACTGGGAAGGAAATACACCAAAAGGTAAATAAATTGAATGTTGTTCTAGGTAAAAATAAAGTCGAGAATTCAGGAGGTACGAATGTTGGTTCTTGGAAAAAGTGGTCAATTTTCTTCAATTTAGATTATTGGGAGGACCTTGAGGTTCATCATTGTTTGGATGTCATGCATATTGAAAAGAACGTTTGTGAAAGTTTAATCGGGACTCTGCTAAATATACCAGGAAAGAGTAAAGATAGTTTGAATGCTAGAAACGATCTCGTTGAGCTTGGTATTAGAACTGATCTTGCCCCTGAGGTGAAAGGAAAAAGAACATATCTCCCCCCTGCCCAATATTCCCTCTCTGCTGCTGAAAGAAGGTCAGTGTGTGAAAGTATAAAAGGTACCAAAGTGCCTAGTGGTTATTCTTCGAACCTTAGCAATCTTGTGAATGATGATTTGAAAATCACAGAATTGAAATCACAGAATTGAAATCACATGATTGTCATGTTCTTATGCAACAAATTTTACCGGTTGCACTACGAGGTGTTTTGGAGGATGATGTTAGAAATTGTGTAACTCGACTCTGCTTCTTCTTACATTCGATTTGTAGAAAGGAAATATCTCGGAAGCAACTTAAGGAACTTGAATTTGAGGCCGTTGTGGTATTGTGTCTACTGGAAAAGTATTTTTCCCCAGCATTTTTTGATATTATGGTTCATCTTGTTGTTCATTTGAGTAGGGAGATAAGACTATGTGGGCCTGTAGGTTTTCATTGGATGTATCCTTTCGAGCGTCATATGGGAACATTTAAGGGTTACGTGAAGTGTAGAAGCCGACCCGATGCAAGCATCGTACAGAGATATGTTACTGAGGAGATTATAGAATACTGCACAACATATTTGGCAGAGGCTAATCCAATTGGTGTACCCAAAAATCAACACACTGAAAGAAGGATAGGCGTACCTCGATCCAAGGGTAAGAACTTCACACCTTTCAATCGTGAGCTCATGAAAGTGCATTTGTATGTGTTACGTAATAGCAAAGAAACGGCTGGTTATGTCGATGAACACATTAAATTGATATCGACGAAATATCCTGAATGGTCGCCTAACATGGTTCTTGAAGAGCTTTTTGTGAATTGGTTCTACTCAAGATGTAACGTTGATGGGATGAGTGAAAATTTGCGAGCATTTGCTAGGAAGCCTAATTGTACCGTGCGGACATATACAGGTTATGACATTAACGGTTGGTCATTCTCTACTGCTATGAAAGATATGAAGAGTACCACTCAAAACAGCGGGGTTTACAATGAGTCAGAGTTGATTTCGCAATCTAGTAAAAAGGATAAAAGGCCAATAACTACTATTTCATCGTTCTATGGGGTCATTCAAGAAATATGGGAGCTTGATTATGTAGCATTTAAAGTTCCGGTATTCAAGTGTAAGTGGGTCGATATCGAAAGTGGCGTGCAAATTGAGAAGCCGATGGGATTTACACTAGTGAACTTTAGCATGGAAGCATACAAAGATGATGACTTCATTATGACTTCTCAAGCGAAACAAGTTTTCTATGTTGCTGATCCAAAAAGAGCCGGTTGGTCTATTGTGCTATGGGGGAAGAGATTTTTTTTCAATGATGAGATTGATGACCAAGTGTCGAAAGATGCAGCTGCAGATTTTCCTTCAGCTTTTCCACAGCTAGATGTGTTGGCTAGTGGAGCAACTAGAAGGTGTCATAATGACGGATTGTGGGTGGATGAGAATGGACAGATTATTGGCGGTGATAGCATGAAGAAGAGGAAGCAACCTGAGTAACAATAAAGCAGTGGTAGTACTCTTTTTTGCCTTGTAATCTTTATTCAGAACAATGTCAAATTTTAATCTTTTTGTTATAACGGATGGTGTTTGCTGAATATTATTTAGAATGACTGCGTGGATGAAGAACCTCAATTTATGTATTGTTTTGACAGTTATGTATTCGATTCGATGTTGGAAAGGTTATATTAAAAGAGATCCTGGATTCGTTGGACCGTTCTGTGGTAGTTGTTTTCTGGACATGTTGAGGTCTAGGCATTACCATTAGCCATTTTGAAGTGTTGCCAATTTACTAAGAAGCAGAGGATGATACATACATATTCTATAAGATGTATTTTTCCTAGAAGATTGTACAGAGGCGTGTTTTTCCCTCGCATGATTAACAGCGTATGAATAAGGAGTTTGAATCAGTCTACCAGGAGATTGTATCAGTTTGATTCAGTCTATATTATGGAGTCTCGGAATTTGTTGGATAAGAAAAATGTTCATCCTCTTTTCTGCTTTAATGTTTCATGCTCATTGCCATTGTAAAATGCAGGTTGATAATTAATATCGTCGCCTTTTAGGCCATGGTTTTCAACTTTTCTGTGTTAAAAATAAGTGCTTTAAAGATGAAATCTTTGATGATAACTATTGTTTACAGATGCGAGAACTTGTTAATTTATGGCTTGCAGAGGGGTGTTTTATTGTGGTGGCTGCTTTATCTGTTACTTCTGGTTTCGTTGTCTCCAGTGCGCTGCTCTTTTTGCATCAGAACTTAGGGGACCTTATGATGCTGCAAATTCGCTCTTTTTGCGCTACTCTTCTGGTTTTTTGCTTGGTCTCAACCAAAGCTGCTATGTCTAAGAACTGTAGGTACGCTTGATTGTTGAAATCTGCATGTTCAGCATTTTCCCCCCTTTTTTTATTGCCTCTCCCCACTCTGTTGGAAAATCTATTGTCCGCAACAGGTTAGCATTTCCATTTGTGTGAAAATTGCTGGTCTGTCACTGAAAAGCACTATTATAAGGAGGCAAGAAAGGTTGTAGGGGTGCCCTTCAAGTTTTGTGCAATCTGATCTTGAAGATGCCATTCGAAATTATCTGCACAAGCAAAAGAAACCTATAAAATCCCAATACAGATTTGAACCGAGTTAAACTAAACGAAACTGAAATAAATTGAAAACGGTTAGCCAAACTTCATGAGATCGTTACTAGTTTAACTAGAGAGCAGTAGACTTGAATCAACGAGCTCAGCTTGCTCGCTGACAATGATATAGTATTCTGTCACAAGCTTGATAAATGTAACATTGGCAAAGACACGAGGAAATTGTAAATCTGTAGTTACCTGCATACCTTGATATAGAAATTTGACAGCTTGACAATAACCTTCTTCAAGTGTAACCAAAATAAAGGAATTAGCTCATATAGTCCAGTCATCATATATCACGTACAAAAACAACAGCAAATTTATATAAAATTTAACTATACATGAAGCTGCGGCCTCTAGACCTCATAACACAACAATACAATACATCTAAATGCTAGATACTACCTATCTACAACATGGCCCAGGATAAATAAGTTCATGTATATGTATCTCAAGTACAATATAACCTATGAGGGATTCGAACCCCCACATATGTGTATTTACACAACGCTCTTCCATTTGAGCTAATAGGTTTCACAATATCAAAATACAAAAACACCGAAAGTAATATGAATCAATGAGCATCACATAATAATAATAATAATAAAGCTTACTATGAAGTTCTAAGATTACTAAAGTTCTAAACCAGAATAATAAGATTACACCATCTTTCAGAATACGTTAAAATTCAAGATTACACCATTTTGGTTGAATTATAATATGTTCATTTTACTGTTTTTTAACTTCCAAGCAACAAAAATGTGGTCAGTTACATATCAAAGTTATAAGGACTTGAGAGTTCTTTTTTACTGAACTGAACTTAACTTTATATAATTAATTATCAAAAACAAATTGAACCTATCAGATTTGACATGAACAGAAGTGCAGTTAAGTCCGAAAGAACAGGGTCTAAATTCCATTGCCCGTGAGAATGTTTCTTCAATTTGGATGTGATCGAGAAATGATATGACGAACTGATAACAATGCAACCCACCAGTTATCAATGTGCATATTAACTCGAATGTTTATTCAAAAGTTACAGTTGCTGATACATTCAAGTTATTCATTCTTGATTGGGAAGCCAGAAGATTCAGTAAATCAAAGAAAACTGCAGATTAAAACTGATCATCAGACTTGCTGATTTGTAATTTTTTGAAACTGAAATTTTAGAAAGCAACATATAAAAAAGGATCTCAAAGATACAAGTAATGGAGACATTTAATACACTGAGAAATGTATCACATACTAGCTGTTAGAAGCTAACCTCATCATAGAGATACGGGAAAGGATACTTTAACATTTTAGCTTCTTCTGCCATGAAGCTAGGCCCATCCTGCCAGAATAGATTGATTCAGTATACAACTATACAAGATATATAATGTTTGTAAGAGCGAAAAATCGTGAGGAAGGACGCAGACCTGTGGGTGAGTGATTGAAGAATTTGATGATATTGCTACAACTGCAAGCCCTTTCTGCACCAGAAAAAGATATTAATAATATTCAGAAGCATAAAACTGTTACCCTTGCACAAGCTTGATAAATGTAACACTGGCAAAGACTCGAGGAAATTATAAATCTATAGTTACCTGCATACCTTGATGTAGAAATTTGATAGCTTGAAAATATCCTTCTTCAAGTGTTTAACGAATGGACAGTGGTTACAAATGAACATAACCTGCAAAAACAAAGTCTTTATTCCATAATGTGCCATCAGCTGTACATATATGTTGAATAAAGCATAATTCTTTTTCGATAAGAAAATCTGATCCCTCTATAAAGATTGAAGAGTGGCACTATATTCAGATACGCGACCAATACAAAAGACTTAAAAGGGTCAGTACATCACTCACCAGCAATTCAGGATATGGTTCAAAATCTTGTAAGCTCCACATTTTTCCGGTTAGCGACTCCGGAAGCTGCATCCACAAGGCTATTCATAATCAGTACCTCAAAATTTTTAACATTTAAAAGAAGGAATTTAAGAAAAACATCAACCTCAAAATGGGGTGGTCTGAAACCAATTTAAGCACCTCCAGACTCAGTTGTTGCTGCTCTACTGGACAGCCTCGCATGTTTTGTACACCTCTGCTGCTGGACACAAAATCCCCTCATTGAAGAGCTCTGTGTGTACCATAAAGAAAGAGAATATTCCAAGGGAATCTTCCCCCGAAGGCAGAGGAGACTCGAGGCAGTGTTGGAGACTGAGAAAAGTGTGACCGTTGCAGTGCCCGCCATGGCTAACTGCTGCTGCTTCTTCTTCTTCTTCTTCTTCTTCACACGTCACTGAAACCCAATCTTCACAGGTCCTTTCGGCGATGCTGTGAATCGCCGAAACCCATTCCCCGAAGGGGGCATGCTGCAAGTTTGAAGAAGTGGTAAGCGTAGGAGGCGTGCCCGAAGGGCAGCGGCAGCAGTGTGGTTCTAGGTGCCGTCGCTAGATTGAGATCTGCAGGGTGGCGGGTGGCGGGTACTTTGACTGCAGGGTGAAGAGAAGGGGATCTGCAGGGTGGCGGGTACTTCGACTGCCTTGTATCGGGTGAAGAGAAGGGGGTGGTAGGCTTAGTAGGGCTCGATGGTTTTATGTGAATCGCCAGGAAATTGGATTACTGCGTGAATCGCCAGAAACCAATTCGATGGGTTTGATTTTGAGAAGATGAAAATTGAGATGGGAGTGGATAGGGTTTTACCTTTTATTTAGTCATTTATAATTAACGGCTGAGATTTAATCTTCTGAGAAGATTGAGGGTTCAAATTAAAGAATAATTTATTAACAGAAATTATAACATTGACATTCTATAAAAACATAGGATTAAAGTGCAAATTATATCCCCTAAAAATTCAAAATATATAGTTTGTGACCCCTAAATTAAAAGTGATAAGTTTATAGCCCCTGGAAATTTGTTTTGTGTGATCCATGGGCTCATCCGTAAAGTTGTCGTTAGTCACTTAACGGTCAAGGATATAATAGTAATTTAACTATTAGGGTGTGTTTGGTTGATAGAATTGAAATTAGAATTGGTATTCTAATACCATAGAATTGAAATAGAGAATTAGTGTTCAAATATTTTATAAATTCTAGTGTTTGGCTAACACTAGAATTACTTAAGAATTGAGATTGTAATTCCAATTCTTGTGTTTGGATAACTAAAATATTGACATGGAATTAAAATTAGAATTGATATATTTATTTTCTTTTCTTTTCCATTCTTTATTTATTTTGCAACAATATTTTCATCATTTGCAACTACTAAAAAGGTCATGGTTATTAATTTGACAACAAGTGTGATCTGTATATGACACTATGACCATTGTTCCAACAAAAACTTCAACTTTAGCAAACCATGGTAGAGGCATTCACCATAACAAACTGATTCATAATTTAAGAACCAAACATTCTCCTAGGTCTAGTGCCAACAAACAGATTGATAGGTTGAAACTAGTCAGTAAAACCTCAATAACAGCAACCAGTTTTAAGACAATTTTAAAAGGTTTCAGTCTCAAGTTCTCTAACCCACAAAGAGAGTGAAAACTAAATGGAGTAATAATACATAACCATAATCTAGTAGCACTGAAGAAATGGGGATGTTGTTTTCTAAAACAATAAAATAAAGATGACTCGACGGTAGAGGGCAACGATTGCTTGATCACAGGAGATGGCAAGGATGGCAGTGCCAAGTGACCACGCAAAGCTAGAATCGCAACCTATAATCAATAACCATGAGAAAGTAAGGTACGCATCAGATTCAATGCAATGCAATGCAACATTTATATTTTATAGTTCAATCACACATTATATACAATGTTTGGGTTTCATAGTTCAGCTAGTAAGGCACATCAGGTGCAATGTAATGCAATAACTCCACTTAGTTTATAGTTCAGATCACTAAGGCACATCAGGTGCAATGCAATGCAATAACTCCACTTAGATTAAAGTTCAGATCAGTAAGGCACATCAATGAAATCAATATTATTAAAACCACTCATAATGTGTGCAGATAGTAAGAACTAATCTTAAAAAACTTGTATCCTATGATTTTAAGTACACCTATGATTTTAAGTACAGAACAACTTGTATCCTGGATTTCATAGTAATATTACTTGAAAATGTTTAAGTTCCTCAACCAGCGGTCCAAAAGGTAGCACATTCTCTCTCACATACAGAAACTCACACATTATCAAAACACATCAACTCTAAAGAAGATGCATTTGTGCTCTCTAAACATCAGCTCTAGAGACATCAGATGGGATTGATTTTATATTATAAGGGCATATACATATGGCTATACATATGGACTATATAGACATATACATATGGCTATACATATGTATAATACACATCATATTCAATGCTTGTATATTAATTAAAACTAACCTTGATAAATGCATCGTAATCCAAGGAAGTCTCAAGTGATCTGGCATTCCAGAAAATGTGTCAAATAACCTCTGGTTCTGCATCATCAAATCCAAAGCTAAGAGTTTCTGTGTTTGATCCAAGTTAACCTTCTCCAATTCTTTTAACATCTCTTCAGTGGTGGCTCTTCGCGATTCTGCCATTAAGTACTTGTTGAATGAATCGAACATTCTCTCTAAAACCTCTATGCGTCAGTAGAACTTTTCATCTTCATCCCTCGAGAACCTGACGAAGACGGGTTTTCTTTTTTTTCCATTCGTTCTTGTCAAGCCATTAACATGCTTATGGCATCATCATCCTCCTCAAGTGTCTCAAATGATTTCTGAGCACTAGAATCTTCAATTTCTATGTCAACACTTGCCTCTTCAAAAGTTTTAGCACCTTGACCACTTGCACGATCTTGAGAGAATAAAATACAAATATCATCCCAGTTATCAACAATGGCCTTTCCTGTTCTATAAGCTGCAAGCTTGGGATTTGCCTTCAAAGTGAACACAAATAAAAGCACTTATTAGAACTTATCTTCTGAGATAATTGGTGAGGAATGTTGTAAATAAGCATGACAATTAAAGATATAAGCTAAGTAAACACAAAAAGTAACAAGATTACCTCAACTCGATCGCGCCAAACATTTTCATCATGAACTTCGATTCTTCCTTTTGCATTATCCCATGTAATTGGCGAACCAGAGTTGTTCGACACTAGAACTGGATGCAACACATCGTAGTGCTTCTCCCATGTCTTCAAACGGCTTATAATATTTCCTTTATCCACATGTACTTGTGATAGGTCGTTTTTCTACCAAATAAACCTGCAAACAATTAGGTTTAAATTCAAGTATAGAGTAAGCAGGGTCGATCCCACGAGGAACAGTGCAGTCAGATTCTTATTTCTAAAGATGCAGCTTTTGGTTAGAAACCACCTTTTATGTTGAAAGAGTTTGTATTAACTATCTAAGAACCAAATTAAACTAAACTAAGAAGCAAATAACAATTAAAATAGACAATGCAAATAACACAAAGACACTCAAACAATGCAATCCGGTTACAGGTAAATCCACATTAACAATTCATTCGATCACTGGCTCACGAATTTATTAAGTTGTATAAACCAATCAGTTATAGACCTTCGAGAATAGCACACCCAATCCAATTTCTTCTTTCTTTGTCGATAGCCGGCAAGAATAGCTAAACTGACTACTTCTCTAATCAAGATACAACCTAGCCGGAATAGCCTACCTAGATTTAATACCTCAACAACATTAAGCACCAAAGAAACCCGATTCAGATAATTTATAATCAGAACAGTTGTCACAAATTATCTACCTTGTATTCCCAACTATTGGCGTATAGTTTCGCCACTAATTGAATCTACCCCCTAGATACAGATAAATAGAGGAACTCAATTGGCACTATTCCAAATAACTGAAGACTGATCAGATCTCAAACAATTCAGAAATAAACAGGATACACAGAGAATAACAAGGAATCCACACAACATAATTATCAAGCACATTTAGGCCTCACATATGAATCATAGTTAATGCTTTAAAACCCTTACCGGAAACAAACCTAACTACCAAACATATGAAAAACAAACAAATAATTAAACATGAAACTAATTATAAAGAAAAGTAAAAGAAAACTTAGTCTTGATCAATGATGAAAAACGTTGTGTTGGTTGGCTCCAAAGCCTACGGATGGCCTCCAAACTCCGGAACCCCCAAAATAATATAATGTCTAAGTATATATAGGTTTTAGGGTAAACAAAACCCTAATCCGAATATTACAAGGAATTGGACTAATAAATAATATATTATAATATAAATGGGCCTTCAAATAAATCTTCATTGTCTTCTCCATGTAGCCCAGTTAAGCCCAATTTATTAAGACCGCGACTGCAACAATTTAGCCCAATACTGATTTCTTCTAGAACGTATAACTGATTAGTGATCGACATGTCGAAGCATAACTTAGCCGCCCATAGAAAAAACCATTAATAGAATTATATCTTCAACTCGCAGACGTCTTCTTCTTCCCGGAATAATGGAATTGACGATCCATTATCCGTTGGAGTACACTACCTCATTAAAAAAAACCTTTCGGAAAAAAGAGTGTAGTGTCTAGCTCCTCGCCATGGCTCCAAGTGCTTGATTTTGCATCTTTTTCAGCGCTTTTCCATTTGATTGTATTCCACCATTTTTCTTATAATTCCTGCACCAGAAACACTTTCGTGCACATCAAATGGCAAAAGAGAGATATAAAATCATATAATTAGATGCATAAAATACGCCTGATCAACTTGCAACTGCTCATGTAGAGCTTTAATTGCAGCTGTCCAGGAGGTAGATCTCCAAGCACATTTCCCATCCAAGCGGTTTCCTTTGTTCATTTCTTCAATCAAACAAACCGCCAAAACTTTGTCCATCTCCGAAGTCCAACAAAAATACGATTTTCTTTTTTTCCCTTCCCCTTGTCCATCCCTTTTGCAACCTTGTCCATCTCTGCAACTAGTCACAACAGAGTTGCAGTTATCAACATCTGAATTTTTAAAGTACTGCCAAAAACTGGAAAAGTGCGGAGATTAAAACAATCATTTTCTTTGTGTAGAGATTAAAAACAATCAAGGTTATATATTTTTGCGTCGACTGAGCTTTATGAACAGTAGCAGAACTTAGGGAAATCAAGGTTACGCTGCACACTAAGAATTCGATCCAAACTCGGAATGTGAGAAATCCTGCACACAAGATCATAGAAGCTCGCTGCATGTTCTTGAGTGTCTGAAACAAGAGAACTGGAACTGTGTACAAAGGTGTGACTTCTGGAATTTTGTTCTAATAAATAAACAAACTTGCTGTTTTATGAATGCATGCCTAATAGGTGATGTTCTTAACTGACAGTGAGAATATATTATTTTGAAGCTTTTAAATGAGAAATGGTAATGATTATCGACCAATCACTGCTCTAACTGCTACATGATGATTTCGAGTTGAATCTCACCTTACAGCCCTCAATTTTGATCTTGTACTTATCACAGCGACAACGTCGCCCTAAAACCGAGCTCCTAGTGCTAGGCGAGGAAGCTTTTTGGATGGGAGTAGAATTGTTCAAAGTCTGCAATGCACAAGGATAGGAAAGAGGTATAAAACACGAGTTAAATGTCACACTACATTCCAGTGTATCAATGCAAGTATATACAAACTCACTGGTATGTTTGAAGTTCCACACTAAGAAGTGAATGCTGGAGATGGAGGAAACGTGAAAGGTCTTAAAGTAGTCGTTCCTGGAAAATGGCACGAGAAGAAAAATTCAGTAACAATACCTAGGAAAATCTGTCATTTCACAACAAATTGATAATGGTGTCACTTAATTACCTTCTGCTGATTGTCCACAGACTTTATTGGTACTATCTAGAGTAGCATTTTGAGTTTTCTCAAGAACGGTGTGTGCGGGAAATGGCGGAAATGGTACACCAAAAATGCGACTTGTACAAGAAGTAGATGGTTTTACAGCTCCTGGAAGATGGCAAAACAACAAGAAGGTCAGCAAAAATAAAATAAGCCAAAAACCAAGTTATGAATGAAAAGATATGATCATTGTAAGTCAGATAGGCCTTAAACTAAAATGTAAGGAAATTGTAATTGTAAACCAAGGTAATCAGGTAAGGAAATTAAACATGGATTAATTAAACATATCATGATCTTCGAATAATGCACTAGAAATGCCTACATTATCTACAAAAGAACATAAGATTAAGTATCAAACTAGTTTTCAAAAGAGATATTAAAACAAACAGCATAATGCAGACATGAACTTTATTAGTCTGAAACAGACAGGAGTAGCACACTCATTTAATACTTGGATTCACGGAATGATTTGCAATTTTAAAATGAGATGAAAGTAAAACATAAAGGCACAAGACATGTAGATTGGTAAGAATTTGAAAGAAATACCTCTTATGCTTCACTCAAGTCACTGCATGATACTTGAGGAGAGTCATCAATAGATGGCTCTGAACCTGCAATTAACAGCACAGATGAATCAGCCAAAAATTAAGAGGGGGGAGATCTTATGCAAGAGTTTAAGCCTTGGCTCTGTGCACTACGAGTTCATCGAGAGAGAAAAAAATATCATCTGAACTTATATAAAAGTGAAACAACGACCTAAAGAAGTGACAAGTTTAAGTATTAAGTAGATATTGAAGAATGACCTAAAAGAAGAGCAAAGTTTCAGTATTAAGTAGACATTGAAGAATGACCTAAAGAAGTGACATAATTGTACAGATTTACTATTTTATTATTTATAGCGTATTGCTTATTTTCTCTATATAAATTTCTGCAGCACATAACAAAAGACATGTTGTATACTTACTTAATTTAGGAAAAATCCAGATACTTGAAATGGTGGATTCAATGATGAGCCTGGAAAATATCTTGAAACAATTAGTTGTGTGGGTGGAATAGATTTCCTACAGACATACTGCTAGGGCATTCGTGAATAATCAAAACCCCTGTTAATGCAAGGTATATATTAACCTACACAAAAAGCCCACCTTAAATCTACAGCACCTAAAACAATAGCAGCAAAACAAGGTCCGTTTGAAGTGAGAAAATTGAGCCAAAAAGGCCTAACCTTGATACTATTTGCTAGAGATTGAGCAAGACCCACAGACAAAACAAATTCAGCAAATCCTAGAGACTGAGCAAGACCCATAAACTATATCAGCCATTAAATCACCTACATGACCAAAACATGAAGAATTTTAAACCATAAAGTAATGAAACTTGAATCCCAGAAAAACCATAGTAGAGATTTAAGAAAAATAGTGAAAATTTTAAAGGAACCACTGACCTATGTCGTCGCTGATTGCATATGCAGTGGTGTTGATGGCAAAAACAGTGCGGGAGCGATGATGATGCTGGAAGACAACGGCTGGAAACGGTGGTGATGCTAGAAGAAAAAGCCGAGAAGAGGATTAGCAGAGAAGATGGAGATATATATAGCTGACCCGAATTAATGTTATAACCCGAATTGACCCGAATTTGACCCGCGAAATTGTGTCAATATCTTGGAATTGGAGTTGGAAAACTTTGCCCAACCAAAATACTTGAAACCATAGAATTCAAGGCAACATAATATTCTAATTCCAATTCTAAGCCAATATTTTTGTGCAACCAAACGCTGGAATTGGACAATTCTATAGAATTCGAAAATTATGGCTCAATTCTATGCAAAACAAACACACCCTTAGTCTTCTTCTTCACTTCCTTATTACTGTAAATCTGAATTTGCTCCAAATGATGCTTTCATGAAGTTGGGGTTCTTTAGCAATAATCATAATTTCCAATCTAAACAAGGGATATAGATTGATGATTGCTTGGAGAAGAACTACGATTTGTCATCGACTCTTTGGTGGCGATTTGGTGGAGGCAAATCAAGCGTCGAATTTAGGTTGCTCGTCATGACCACGAATTGGGTGATGGGGATGATTTCTCCGAGGGAGTTCGATTTCCGGTGAGATTCAAGGATGAAGATCTTCTTCTCCGGGTGGTCGCGCGAGAAGAACGGCCGCCCGGTGGAAACATTTTGAACGGCCATAACTTTGCCTCGATGGTCCGATTGGGACGATTCTTGAGGCAAAACGCTCGTCTCGAAGAGGGCTTTCCTTGGAATGGTGGTTGTTTTCTGGTGACTTTGCCGGTGCCTTCTCGATCTGCGTCGATCGTCGTCGAATTTGGGGGTCGATGTCCAAATGTGAAGGAAATTGAAGTTGCAGCGAGGAAGATGAGGATGGAAACTAAGTATAACATTTGCTGCAACTGATTGAAGAAGAAGAGAGGTTTTCAATCAGCTTCTGGAGGCTTAGTGGCAAAACAGAAAGAAAGCCTTTTTGTTGCCTCTCATATTTCTGAGGGTATAACTTGTTGCAGAAAACAAAAGATCAGTACTCAATGCAGCCTATAAATTGGCAGAGAAGATCCATATATTTTTGATACTTCATCGTTGTTGTTCCACTTTTATATATGTTCTGTGAGTTTTAGCAAAAAATTCCTAGCAATTTATGATGAACTATGACCCCATCTCTCTTCCCTGGTATTTGGCATGCTCTGCTGTTAGTTTTGCTTTCTCGAAACAATGAAATACACTTGATCATTTGATTATTTATTATTATCATTTCATTCTTTGATTCTCAAGATAAAATCTCAGTTGTAGAGAGATGAATTAAAATGGAAACTAAGCATAGCATTGCAACTGATAAAACTTTTGTTTGGCTCTGAGCCACTCTTTTAAAAGCACCAGAAGAAAAAGCCTTTTTGTAGGCTCTGTAGTGTTTTTTGTTGCAGAAAATGTAGAACAATTTGAGTTAATCCAGCATATCTAGATAATCCAGCAGTTTATGAAGCTGTTCTTTTAAAGGTTTGAGCTACATTAATCCGGCCATGAAAATGACTATTTTACCCCTATAACTTGAGTGTTTAACATCCATGTAACCATAAACATGGTCTTGAGGCCACAAAACATACAAATTATATTTTCAGGGGCCATAAACTATGCACTTTATTTTTAGGGGCCAGAAACTATATATTTTGAACTTTTAGGGGCCATATTTTGCACTTTAATCAAAATATAATTAGTCTTGGAAGTGACGGTCACTATATAGTGACGGGGTTTATATGCAAATAAGTTTGGGACGGAGGTTTTTCTGCAAATTATGCAAATTGCATTCATCATGCTTGAATTTCACACTTGAATGCATGTTTTTTAGACCAAACGGGTTGTCTTTTAGAACATGCTTGCATTTCACACTTAACAGGTTGGTTTTTAGAGAATGCTTGCATTTCACAGTTATCAGGTTGCTTTTTAGAGTTCATGTATTTTGAAGGAAAAAAAGATGGTTTTATAGAGCATACTTGAATTTCACCTTTGAATGATTGTTTTTTAGACCAAACAGGTAGTTTTTTAGAACATGCTTGTATTTCACGCTTAACGGGTTGTTTTTTAGAATAAAATGCTTGTTTTTTAGACTGTGTGGATATGTTTGCTAACGTCTATTTTTAGACTAAAATGCTTGTTTTTTAGACTGAGTCAATAGTGTACGTGTGAACAGTGCACGTGAGTGAATAGTGCATTTTTGTCAAAATTGCAAATAAGGACCTCATTCCTTCCATATTTCAATATAGTTCTTCGTCACTATATAGTGACCGCCACTCAAGAGACCAACTCATAAAAATATTTTTTTAACCTGAGATATCAATTATGAGTTTCCTCAATCTAAACTCTCATCCAAATTTACATCTGAATGCTCGTAACTTTTTAATATTAATATTTTGATAAAAATTAAAATACTCTTCAATCTTATAACCCTGAAATTTCTGTAAACATTTTTCAATATATGAAATTAGAATTAATGAATGAAATTTAAAATAAGTGTCAATATGTAGTAAAATAAAAACAACTTTATTTATTTATTATTTATAAATAAATATTGTCAAGTAAAAACACTTATTTTATTTGAACAGAGGAATAGTGAAATAAAGTAACATCATAGTTTTACTTCAAACTACTGATTCTATTTTTGAATACATTAATTTCACTTCATTTCAGTTTTATTCAATTCATATCAATAGACCCTAAGTTAGGTTCCCAAATAAGATGTACAACCATTTTTATGTCATTTTTTAGATTTTTTACGAGACAAATTTTGTCCTCGAATAATGTTTACTTGTTATATATAATGTTTATTTGAAGTATGACGCATTTTGGCGATCTGTAGTGTCGATGAAAACATTTTGGCCTAGTATAAATAACATTGTGGTATTAGTACTCTACCAGTCTCGATTTAATATACGATTCATATATAATATAATTACTCTTCTAGTAGAGAATAGTAAATAAATTTCAAACCATACTACTTCTACAAATATCATAAGTACATCCTCATTCTTTGTGTGAAGACAGTTAAAAGGGTCCTGATACATAATAATCCTGACATGTAATTCATCAGTGGATCCTTTAAAACACCTTTATATCTTATAAAATTGTATATAATGGTTTGGGACGTATCCTTTTAAACTCCATCATTATATTAGCCTCGATCTAATTTACAGTTGATATGTAAGTTCAAACTAGACTACTTTTACATAGGTCATAAATATTCGCTGTAATATTCGCTACTGCGAGTTAGCACGGGGGTCTCGACGGTATGAGTTACCTCTTTATTGGGGCGCAGGTGACTTGATAATCTCTTTACTAAGTGAGTACGTCTGATTGTAATTGTCTAACTCGATTTGAAGGCTTTTAGAAATTCTTATTTAGTGTCAACATTTTGATCATCAAATTTTGGATGTAAAATTAAATATTAAATATTTTTAGGCCTTACTATATATTATAAAATTTATGGCCACCGACGTCATTATTTTTTCAAGTCACTAGAAGTATTATATTGTTGGTTAAGCGCATATTTAGATTCATGTAACATTGAATTGTACTTTTTTTTTTTACCAATTTGAGAATTCAAACCTTCCAATATACTTGGAGGGACTTAAATGAATAACCAAAGAACTTATATAAAATAATAACACACCCAAAATATCGGGGTTTAGTTCTCTCGCGCCCAAATATAGCTAGAGGAGGGAAATTCAATATTAAATTTGGACTTTTTTTTTACTAAATAAGCCCAGCCCAAACGTTAGGGTTTTGCCTCTTCTTATAATTGTGCCTTCCCTCTCCCGTTTCTCCCCTCTGCTTATTTCCGCAATTTCTACCGGTGAACTGCAGCCGATCAAGGGTTTCCTCGCTTCCATATTTCGGCGGTAGAGTTTCGCTTCCGTATTTCGGCGGTAGAGTTTCGGCGGTAGGGTAACCTCGCTTCAGTTTTTGTACATAGTTATATTGTATAGTTTACTCGTATAGGTATAAATGTGCATAGTTTCTGTGCATAGTTTTTGTGGGGCTCTGGTTAGATATCCCGAATAGATGAACCATTTATGTTACAATGGATGATCCTCGTGCAGGACAAGGTAGGTCAGTATTTTTGAAGTCGTGTATTGTTAGATTCCTGATGCTTGAATCATAGTCTGCTGATTTTATAACATTGATAATCAAAGTTCATGTGTTGCTCTTAGCTACTGTGCATGAACGCTTCTGTAAAGTGAACATTTCTGCTTGTAGGGAATTTTTTTAGTAATTATTAGAGTATGTGCTATGAAAGACACTTTGTCAGTGGAAAATGCTATTAGTTAGCCTAGTTCCATTTGCATCTCTAAGCTGAACTAGAATCATGTAGCAATAAGATTTGGAACTCAGCCTAATGCTTGTTAAAATAAGCTGAAATGTTATGTACCATCACCTTGTTAGAATTTCTCTCAAACTAACCTACCGCTTTCTATCTTTTGGTATGCCTCTTAACTCTTTACAGCTAAACATGTAATTACACAGTAGTTGATTGCTATGTTGTTAGATAAATAACTTTTCTCTACGAACTTGGTGTTGGAGGAGCAGACTCTAGCCCCTTTTTCTGATAATGTTTTCTTAGTCTTATTCAGTTATTTATGTTTTTTATTTCGATCTTTTTGTGCTTTATATGCATATTGATACAGCTAGTTTCGTGGAAAATCCTACTCTGTAAGAATGCTGACACTAAGTCCATATACTGCTAATATATTGTGATGGATTCTAACTAGATACCAGAATTAGTCTATTTAGCTATTATATGTTTCTGTTCTTTTATCCATTATGTGGGTGTAGTAATATTTCGATTTTCTGTACTTTTGTTTTAATTAGTAATATAATATGAACATAGGTGTCTGAAGTTGGAAGTTTTCAATTGACTTGTTAGTGTGAGCAACATGCACGCTTAGACGGGCATCCTTCTAGTTTTAAAATTTTGGTATCTTTTTTAGAAGAGCTTATTTCAAGCACACTTTATATGTGTCTGTTGGCTATCATGCTTGATTATGTTTAAAAGGGTTTATTGATGTCAAAGATTTGACATGTATAATCTTTAAATGTAGTTTAGTTTTATTGTTTTTCAAGGAGCATTGTCTAACTTTGAATTGTTTTCTCCCATGAGCAACACATATGGCAAATCGAAAAAAGACCACAACAAAGAAGACACAAAAGAAGTCACAACCAAGGCCAAAGAACGTAACCGCTGGTGATTAGGGGGTGCAATAGCTGGAGATGAAGTAGTTGATGAAGTGCGGCAGGAGATCTCTGTGGAAGAGCCTGAATTGAGCTCCCTTCAGTACAGCACAAAATCCCACCGGAACTGGAAAACAATCCTGCATCCAGCAAGGGCAGGTTGACCTCGGCATCTTCAACCGAATCTGAAGGCACAGAAGAGGATAGTTCAGACGGTGAAGGGGTTGGAGAGCGGTACGAGAAGTTTGAAGTGAAAGAATTTTGTAAAACTCGGGGGACTACCACATGTGAATCAGTTATGCTGGCGAGAAATAATGCACCTATAAAGATGAGATTCAGTAGGCGAACACTGCTGCCGAAGACAAAACACAATAAATGGGTGTCATATTGCTCCTATTCCTTTCGGCGCCGAATTAGATTTGGAACCTGGACAGATTGGCGTAAGGTACCTGAAGATGTTAAGAATGAGGCATGGAAAGATATTCAGGTGATCTTTCAACTCTTACTTGCTATTCTTTCATGTAACCACTCACTTGTTCCAAACAAAATTTTACACACTAATATAATTGTCTGGATGTAGATGAGCTTCGATATTCAGACAAAACTAACTCCTGAGCAGCTCAAGAAGCTGAAGAAAGAGGTTTACACGCATGCTAGTGACTCTTGGCGGAATTGGAAATCTAAGATTGCAAAATGGTACATCCACAAAAATGAGGATGGAGCTGTTCCATGGGAGAAGTACAAGTGGATGGATGAAGAGGAGTGGGACAAGTTTGTGCGCCATAGATCGACGGCGGATTTCAAGGTATGATGTGGAATTGATTATATTCAAATAGATTGCTTCTGAAATGTTTCTCTGACCTCATTTAAGAATTATTTCATTACTAACATTCATTTTCATTTTCAACTTCCAGTTCAAAGCTGACAAAGCGAGAGAACGTTCTCTGAACAAGGATTATACCCATCATACTGGGAGTGTGGGGAATCAAAAAATTATGGAAAGACTTAGAGTTGAGAACAAGACCAAAGAGCTCTTACGACTAATGGAACAAGGGTTAAGCAAACTAGAAGCTAAAATTCAGATGAAGGGGAAGAACTTCTACCCTGATAGATCTATGGTTTTTCTGGAGGCTAACAAAAAAAAACTAAAGGACGGGAGCTATGTGTTCAACACAAGTAGAGTTGAGAAACTCGCTCCAACTATTGTAAGTACATGTTGGCTATCCTGTAATTTGTATATATTGTATATGACATAAAATCAAACTCTTGTGCCATAACGTTATTGTTGCATCAAAATTTGTTGTGCATGAGAAGTATAATGAGGAGTTGTTGTCTGGAAATCTTGTTTTCAAAGATGAAGAGGACATATTGGTGAAAGCCACAAAGAAAGAAGATCGCCCAGGTAGATGGAGAGGCACCCATTGTGGGGCTCAGGTTGGAGAAGGGATTCCGTCATTTGCCAATAAACGGCGTGCTAAAAAGGAGAGTTCATCTAGACTGCATCGTCAGAAAAAATAGCGTTGCGAAGCACCTCGATACGATGTTGCTCTCTTGCGATATGTTGGTGAAGCAATGAGTCACTTTGCATCAACCTTGAAAGTCAGTCTCCCTGACCATCTAAATCCTCAATCTTTGGAGTGATGTATGCCGGACACCAACACTTCGACGACGAACAAGGCTCTCGAACTGATCTGCAAGACAAAGGCTCCGGGTGTCCCGGGGATAGACACTCCGACGCTCAAGTCAGTATATTTGCTTAAGGCGTAAAGTATAAAGTATGAGATTAGATGAGAGGTCTACCAAACCTCTTAGGGTATTTATATGGCTACAATCTGTAGATCACCAAGATATGTATTTATGGTATGAATACAACTCTTATGGGAATAGAGGTTGTATTACCATGAATAATAGAAGTGTATTTCGGACATGGTTGTATTACCATGTTTAGGATAGCTGTATTACCATCTTTGAGAAGATGTATATTCCTTGTAGAATATTCATAATATACGCATTCTTTATAAGGATTAGGATTGATGGACCTGTGGATCCACCCTCCGCGTATCTCGAGCCAACGACCCTTCTCAGGCCCTGGTCTGAGTATGAATGAGGCCCGAATACGAACCATGGACTTATCAGTAGCCCCAAGGTAGATCTTCAGAATATAGAGTACTCCATCTCGAAGGTTGAAGGAGAGGCTTGCTTCTCGAGGGAAGACCAATAACTCGAGGGAGATTAACTCTAGGTGTTAAGCTCGGGGTGTCCTTCAGGGACTTTCTTCTCGGGCTTACCCTTCTGAATATCTAGCTTCAAGTTCTTTCATATTCCATCAGGACACGTGGACGGTTGGATTTAAATCTGCCTTCTTGAATTCTGAGGAGACTGACACGTGGTCTTGATTCATTGTATCTTCTGGCGGTGAGGAGGACCAACCTTCCAATTTCCTGTATCGTTTCGCGAGTCGAGGTAATTACTCCACTTAAATGCATGCTAATTACTGATTATATAACCAAGTAATTTTCCTTGTGTTTATCATCAATCTTCATCTCTGCGTTTCAAATTTCCAAAGAAATTTCCTTCAAATTTTGTCTACTTTTCCTCATATATTCTCTTCCCCCCATTCTCTATATTGCCATGTCTTCAACAATTTCCATCGTTCCCCCTGGCAATGTGGAGAATGTTGTTGAAAACAGAGCCCCAGCTAACCGTGACTTGAGCACATTATTTCAGGAAGTCGAGGCTGGGGGCAGATGGAAGTTACCATCGCTTCACCACTACAGGCGGTAACTGTAGTGGCAGATGACGGTGCCTCTGGGTCAGAGATGGACCCTAATGCAGAGCCCCAAGTTGATAAACGGGTCCGCCGTCGATGGTGTGAATGATATCACCAAAGTGGTTGATGAAAGAACGCTAAGGTATCTGCGGTCCTGCAGGCTATCATATCCTCTAGAAGCTGGCTTGAAGCTCGAGGATGAAGAAGTTCCTATTAAAGATCTGGTGAGCCCCACTAGAGGGGTACTCTATGGGAGGTTTTTGCAGCAAGGGATAAGTTTTCCCTTTCCCCCTTTATTCCATGAATTCCTTCAACATCATCAACTGCATCCGAACCAAATACATTCCAATGTGGTAGTGTTGATCATGGCGGTGATTTCCTGGTGCGCTCGGAAAAACCACGATCCAAGCCTGTATTTATTCAGGAGTCTGTATACGTTATTCTCTTTTGAGACTTACTAGTACATTACCCTGACTCCGAGGAAGAGAAAACCCATCACGTTTCCTGATAACATTGGTGTGTGGGAGGCAGACTGTTTCACTTTCGACCGGAGCAAGTACGAGGTCCCTGATTTGCATCCCCATCCGAAGGATGGTATAGCTCGTGACAGAGGTTTCATCATCCCTGATCACTTGAAAGGCATCATTGAGGAGCTCTTAAAGGAGGACATTACCCTTCAAAGAAAGGATTTTGTTCTGGGCTCACATGGCTCTGCGTGGCAGTGGCCCAGTATCACTTACTCGTACTTGTTGGATGTTCCTCGGTCGAAATCTACTTCCAGCTTTTTGAAGCCTGATTGGAAATGGGCCCTCCCTGATAAAATCCAGGAAAGAAAGAAGAAGGCTAGGAAAGGGGGTCTGAGAAAGTCTCCTCGGAATCATGGTGAATCTTCTTCTAGTCGGTCTTCTTCATGTAACTCTTCTAGTCATATACTCTTGTCATATAATATGTTTTTCTTGTGTCATATGCTGAGGTTTATCTTTATATATGTACATCATCTCCTCCAAAGAAAAAGATCAAGAAAAGAAAGGCCATACTCCGGGCCATAAATGAGGAAGCAGAGGAATCCGAGGAAGTACAGTCCGAGGAGGTGGAACCGGTGGCGGAGGAGTCCTCCGAAGATGATGAATCTGACCTTGAGCTGTTAGACTCTGAGGATGCTTCTTTGAAGAAGTTAAAGTTCTATCTGAGCTGCCCAGAGGAAGAGCATGGTCAGGCTTCTCGGAGGTCTTCTAAGAAATATCCCTTCGTTTCTGAGGTATTTATTTTTCTTATCATACTGTATAGATATCTTGAATGCCAGGTTTTAATATTCCTTTTATTTCGCAGCTGATGGCGGATCTGTCCACGGTAGGGCCTCGAGCTAATGATGTGATTCGTCACTTCTCTGATTCCGTGATGGAATTACATAGAAAGTGCCGGTCCTTCAAGGCTGAGAAGGTAAAAATGGAGGCTGCCCTTTCATCTGTGACTGCTAAGTCTGTTGTGAGCACTATTCAGACTTCATTGGATGTGACTCAACTGGAAACTAGGGTGAAGCAATTGGAGGCCGAGAATATAGATCTGCCATTAGCAAAGAAATCTCAAGAGAAAGAGCTGGGAACTTATCGAGATATCATCGAGGAGTTGTCTCAAAATCAACCCAATGAGAAGGATTCAGAGGAGACTAAACGACTTCTAAAGCTTTGGAGTTCTTTCCTTGCTTGTAGTCCTGAGTTTCAGAGCCACAGGGAGGAGTATGGGGATTTATTCCATTCCTCCGAACTGCATGGGGTCTTGGATGACGTCTTGCATCTATGTCAGTCCGAGAAAGAGGTGGAGATGATGAAGGAAATCTTCTCTTATCCTGATGCTGCTGATAAGCTTGCTGCTCTGACTGCAAAGTGCTGGATCCCTGGGGCCGAGTTTTTGGATGCATTGGATCCCTCCGAGAAGATAGTAACATCAGGAGATTTACTTAGGCTTATTAAAGCTAAGTATCCTGAATTATCTTCTATTGAAGAGGCGATTTCTAGTTCTTCCATAAATAAGGTGGATTAGTCTCGGTATCTCCTCGTCAGCTTCAAAGCTTGAGATCCTTTGCACATGAACTTCGGTCTCAAGATTTACTGGAAAGGAGCTTATGCCAAGCTAAGATACTCCGGGATCAGGTCATCGCAGTTGTCCATGATGAACATTCTGCGTAATTGATGTTGTTGGGCTTCTTTCTCGGGCATCTTTTGCCAAGGCCTTTAATGTCACATCGTGTAGAAAAGTTGACAATAGCCCATCTCTCAAGTGTCACTTCTGGTGAAGTCCTGGGAAACCCTATTGGGTATATTTAAAAGTACCATATTCTGATGTAGTAACACCTTTGATATGTCCTTTTTAGGTTCGAGGTTTAGCCTCTTATGTGCCCTTTTGAAGGTCTTGTTTAGAAGTATCATATTCTGATGTAATAACACCTTTGATATGAACTATCAGTGTTCGAGATTTTTCCCCCATGTATGCCCTTTTGAGGGACTTTTTTTAGAAGTATCATATTCTGATGTAATAACACCTTTGATATGAACTTCTTAGGTTTGAGGTTTTTCCTCTATGTGTGCCCTTTTGAGGGACTTTTTTAGAAGTATCATATTCTGATGTAATTACACCTTTGATACGAACTTCAACTTTTGTTTTTGAGGTTTCTCCTCTTTATGTTGAGATGATTGATTCTCGAGCACGTTTGCCCTTTTGGTCTATAGACCTCAATCAAGCACTTTTTTGAAGTACTTTATCTCGAACCTATCTCTTTTATTCAAAACGATTGGTGTTTGAATATTGGATCCACACAACTTATAAGTTGACCAATCATATACTTTATACAGTATATTTTTTTGAACAGCAATCAATGTTATACTTAAGACAACAATCCTCTTTTTAGAAAAGGAATTTAACGATTGCTTATTATAAGGATAGGTATAAAAATATCATGACTTCAATCTAAGTTTATAACTTTAAGAATAGAAGTAAATAGTGGGTTTTGAGTTTGTGTACCCGTTTGTGCTAGAGTATACTTGTCTCGGACCTTGATGAGGCTTCTCGGATGCTCTTGATAGTCTCGAACCTTTGTGAGGCTCTCCCTTGAGTTTTGAATCTTCTGTGATACTTTCGTAAGTTAATCACATTCCATCTTCGTGGTATAGGTTCCCCCTTCATGGTTTCCAAGAGGTAGTTTCCCCCTGGATGGGATTCTAGGACTCGATATGGACCTTCCCAGTTCAGGGCTAGCTTCCCTTCCACTTTTCTTTTGCTTTTCTCGTTTAACCTTATGACAAGGTCTCCTTTAACAAAAGTGGCCAAGCGGACTCTTCTATCATGGTAGCGCTTGAATCTTTTCTTCACCTTGGCCTTGTAGATGGTAGCATTTTCTCTCTTCTCCTTTAGGAGGTTAAGGTCGAGACAAAGGTTTTCTTTGTTGGCCATGCCATTTTCATCATCTGGCTGAGAGGTGCGGACAGAGGGGACCCCAATCTCCCTGGGGATGATCACTTCGGACCCATAGTCTAAGCTATAAGGAGTCTCCCCTGTTGTTGTAGCTGGTGTGGTTCTATGGGTCCAGATCATATTTGGTAATTCTTTGATCCAGTTTCTTTTAGCTCCTTCGAGGTGCTTGTTGATGCCGCATACCAAGGCTCGGTTTGTAGCTTCTAGTTGGTCGCTAGCTTCTGGATTGTGTATTGAGGCGAGCTGCTGGTGTATGCGATACTCATTGTGCCTTTCTTGAAGGGATCATTAGCAAATTGTGCTTCATTATTGGTCACTATGTATCTCTGGATGCCATAGCGACCCACCATATTTTTCCAGCAGAAGTTGATAACAGGGGCCTCAGGAAAAAGCCCTACAAGATATATTCCCCATCGGACAAATGGCCAGGATTCTTGAATGGTAATCATATTCTCCTGTGGCATGTGGATCATCTTATCAAATCTCCGGCATTGGTGGCAAGAATCAGTATATCTTTTGGCACCTTTTAGCATCATAGGCCAAACATAACTCTTCTGTAGGAGTTTTCAAATAATGGTACATGGATCTTGATAGCTACCGTAGAATCCTTTATGTGTTCCTCGGACCTTACATGCCAGGTGCTTTTCCTCAGGAAAGGTACTCGTTTGAAGGTATTCAATGTAGGAGTTTACACATGTGTCCGAGGTGCCCGTAGCCATAATGCTATCTTCTTTGCAATTTCTTTTCGCCAGGATTTCCATTAGTGATTCTTCTCAGGGAATATGATTCAGCTCATAATGTCGGAGTTGATTTAGGAGAGGCTTAACCATCTCGAGATATTTCTGAGGATTGTACTCTCGATATTTGAATTCACCTTTAACCTGTTGAACCACGATTTGTGAGTCACTGAAGATTTCAAGGTCCTCGACCTCAAGATCCTTTGCTAGCTTTAGCCCCGTAATGAGGGCTTCATATTCTGCTTCATTATTGGTGGCTTGGAAACCGAAATGAGAAACATAAAGATGGTCCTTTTCTTCAGGGCTGGTTAGTGAAAATTTTAGCACTTCTTCCCCCAGAGTTGGAGGATCTCTTGGCACATAATTGTCATCTTTTTCGGAGTAAAACATCATAGATTGTTCGAGGTCAGGGTTGGGAACCAAATCTCCTAAGATGGTGTTGTTGGCCGAGATGTTACTCATTTTTCTGGTGTCATGTATAGCCGTGATCATACAGGAATGCGCCACTTCTTGGTCTCCTTTGATTGAAACTACTCCTTGTGGTGTTGAAAACTTCAGCATCAGATGGTAGGGAGACCATATGGCTTTGGCTTGGCACATCCAAGGTCTGCCAAGGATAATGTTGAAAGGTGTGACGGTGTTGACTATCACAAATGTGCTGTAGAGGGTCAGGCTCCTCATCCCATCTGCTACTGTGACCGGGAGTGTGATTTTTCCAAGAGGTGTTACGGGATTTCCGGTAAACCCCGAGATCGGAGCCGTAGGTTTGAGGTCTCCCTGGGTAAATCCTAACTTCTGGAAGCAATCCTGAAACATTACTTCTACTCCACTCCCGTTGTCTATGAAGACTCTTGTTACCAAAGAATCTCGTATGGTTGCCGAGATGATGAGAGGGTCAGAATGAAGCATCTGATTTGGTATGTCATCCTTGTCCGAGAAAGTAATAGCTTCTTCGGAATGGAGACTCTTGTTGACCAGTTTGGTATGTGGTAGGGTCCGTACACTATCCTTCAGCTTAGTTAGGGAAATTGCTCCTCCGGTATAGCCATTAATGTTGTTGATGACTCGGTTGACTCCATTTGATGGTGATGGGGTAGGATCTTTGTTGTTTCCGCCACCTTGGTTATTATTGTTGTGGGAGCTGGGGTTCATGATGCAGCAGGATTGGAACCGGATGCTGGTATCCTAGATATGATGTGATTTGATCCAGGAGGTGCTCTGAATACACCAGGATTTGGACCAGAGATTGGTGGTGTTATCCCAATAGGATTTGGGTTGAGGGATATCGGAACGTTGGAGTTTTCGGTACCCATGTTAGAGTTTGGTGCTTCAGATCCAACGGGATTCGATTCAGAAAGCGGTATTCTTGATACAACAGGATTTGGACCGAAGGAGTTTGGAACGTTGGAGTTTCCTGCCCCCACGGTAAAACCTGATGGTGATTCAGAGGTGGAGCGTGTGCGAGATCCTCCGGGTCGACCGCGTCCTCGTCCTCGTCCTCGTCATTGGGGGGGTTGTTCTGCTTCTGGACTCTCCTCCAGATTTTGCTCTAGCACGCGGGCGCTTCGTCTGGGTTGCTCGGCTTCAGACATGTTGTCGAGGAAGTTGCTTCTTCAGATGCGCTAGACCAGATCAGAGACAAAGTTCGGCGACGTCGTCAATGAGTGTGAGATGTCCCATTGAGCGTCGGAGTGCCAAATTGATCAGGCTCTGGAACTGATCTGCAAGACAAAGGCCCCGGGTGTCCCGGGGATAGACACTCCGACGCTCAAGTCAGTATATTTGCTTAAGGCGTAAAGTATAAAGTATGAGATTAGATGAGAGGTCTACCAAACCTCTTAGGGTATTTATATGGCTACAATCCGTAGATCACCAAGATATGTATTTATGGTATGAATACAACTCTTATGGGAATAGAGGTTGTATTACCATGTATAATAGAAGTGTATTTCGGACATGGTTGTATTACCATGTTTAGGATAGCTGTATTACCATCTTTGAGAAGATGTATATTCCTTGTAGAATATTCATAATATACGCATTCCTTATAAGGATTAGGATTGATGGACCTGTGGATCCACTCTCCGTATATCTCGAGCCCACGACCCTTCTCGGGCCCTGGTCCGAGTATGAATGAGGCCCGAATACGAACCATGGACTTATCATGGAGGATAATGTGAAGTTGTTTAGAGCCGAGCAAAGAAAAATAGCTGCACTTGCAGATTCCGAAGGGTTTCCTAGTGACTCCGAGACAGCAGTAGTGATGAGGTAATTACATTACATCACCATCCCTAGTCATTACTATATGTTTCTGCATTAAGTATGTACATCATATTATTCTTGAAGGTGAATATGGAATACTTCATTACAATTTTTATTAGTGACTTGTACTGACTGTAATTTAGGATGAGGAGAAGTGTGCATTGTTCATACCTCATTTTGATGGTTCGAGAGTGGAGGTTACATCAGGGATGATGTTGGCAGGAACCCATGAATGTCGTGCTAACCACACTCATGTTCGAGTTCGCGTTTGCAATCCAGTTAAACACCCTCAAGCAATGCTGCCCATCCCAAATCCAAAATTCGGAACAGTAAGTGCATCGTAGGTTTTGTGGTTGATTGGCCAATACATTTAGTTGGGCAGGAACAAAAGGCCAAGGAAAATGAAGATGGAACTGATCTAAAGGGTAAGGGTAAGGGTCCAGCTGGGAGTGAGGATGACAACAACCATCCTTTTATTGATATTGAGGATGACAAGGTGATTAAGGCCTACCTTTAAGCATCTCTTGCGTTTAATTTTTATTTCATATTCTTATAAATACAATTGCCTTGAAATGACTTAGGTGTAGCCTTCTTCAAGTACGAAGAAGTTTTGTTCCACCAAGAAAAAAGGTCATGTGCGGCTTACAAAGGTACATTTTTTTAATTTCTAAGACTATAGTATTAGCAATCAACATATTTATTTGACTTTGTGCTCATTATCTTTCAGATTGTGAATCAAAATTTGCCGAACAATGGCGCAGAGAGAGTGTTTGTTGACGAGTTGCTTGGAATAGCAAAGGAAGCTGGTTATGAAGGAAAGTTGTACAGGCTTAATTTTCCTCCAAAGTTATTTGGTGTTTCCTTCCACATGGGCTACGCGGATATTGGTTATCTTGCATCTTTTGCTGTGAAAATTCGAGACCCAATAGAGATGGAGTGGCTCGATAATTTACAAATAGACATGTGGAGTGGGTAAGAATATTACTTGTACGTGATGTTAGCCTTGCTGATTTCAATATTAGTTTGCTGATTATTTTATCTTTGTCCAGTATTCTGTTTGATCAAATTCAGGAAAAGGAGAAGCCGAGAATTCAGTTTTTAACTTCAAACTACTCAATATTTGATAGCGAAGGTGTTGTGGACAGGAGGATTAATTTGGTTGTCGATGTTATGAGGAATACTCAAGCTGATTATTATATCCTCCCATATCATCGAGGGTAAGTCAAAAGTTGTAGAATTAACGTTGAAGAACATGATTAGATTTCAGTGAATTTTCCAATAAATTATATGGTTTCTATCTTTTGAATTTTGAACTTCACATTCGCTAACTAAAATTGTTGTTCATTTTCTTCATAGTGAGCACTGGTTTCTATTGTTGATTTCTTCTACTGTTTGGACTCATTTGGAGTGGGCATTACACAAGATTTTCCAGTTTGTGTCAATTTCTTGAACGGGTACTGAATTTTTTGTTACTTCAATCTGTACGCCCTTTTCTCTTTGATTACGTACGCAATTCCATACTAACTTAATGTTTGTTTTTATCGTGTTTGTAGCGTTGCTAAGGAATTTCATACTCAGGTTAGAAACAAAAATGTTGTGCCCTCTTCTGACTACACTTGGAAAATTACCAACTTATAGGTAAAATTTGTTGATTATAAAATAATTATGCATTCATGTAATATATTGTTCATAAAATTTAAACTATATAAAAATTAGCTTATAAACTCTTTCTTATACAGCCCAAGCGCCAATACGGAGGGTGGGAGTGCGGCTATTATACCATGCTTTGGATGGAACTCTTTGTGACACAGTTTAGAGGTGGACATATATCAAAGGTAATTTCAATTTTCTTTTCTAGATAGATGTCATGATTTTTGTAGTTCCGAGTTCTTACAACAGTTTGTTAACGACGTGTACAATTTGATTTATGTAGCTATTCCCACATGATAAAGGATCCTATCCAAGAGAGAAGATAAATGGTGTTGTAGCGAGATGGTGCCAAGGTTGGGTGGAAAAGTATGCTCCTATTTGTCGAGCCCAAGCCAACATAAACAGGAATTTGCCCTCCATTATCGGTTAATTCTTTCAAGGTGTAATAATATGAATTGCTTTTGTTGTCACATACATGTTATGATGACTAGTATTTCTTAGAATAAAGCATGCCACGATAATATTTTGGATGATGTTGACAATAATAAGCCTAATCAGCTATTTGAATTATTGGAAAATTTTTGGTTGATTTTTAGTCATTATTGTTGTTTATTGGGAATGTTCCAGTACTATTATCCTATTTAGAAAATTATTCGAAAATTATGCTGATTTTTTTAGATCTTGTAGCACCGATTTTTTTATATAAATTTAGCACCAGTTGAAAATGACCACAGTCATTAATTACCGGTTCGAACTTAGAGCATCGGAACGACTTACCGGTACAAAAAAAGTCACCGGTAAACTAACTGGTGCCAATAAACCGCTGCTGACTATACCACCGGAATCAAAGTGCATCCATATGAACCTGTGCAAACTATGGCACCGGCTCATTGACCGCTGCTAATTGGAGCACCGGAATTAAAGTGTATCCATATGAACCGGTACAAACTATGGCACCGGTAAAGTAACTGGTGCCCATAAATCGCTGCTGATTAGAGAACCGGAATTAAAGTGCATCCATATGAACCGGTACAAACTATGGCACCGGTAAAGTAACTGGTGCCCATAAACCGCTGCTGATTAGAGCACTGTAATTAAAGTGCATCCATATGAACTGGTACAAACTATGGCACCGGTAAATGTAACTAGTGGTGCCAATAATGAACCGGTTCTAATATCCTAGCACCGGTATTTTAATAGCACCGGAGTGTACATAGTTCCGGTGCTTGTAAATATAGCACCGGAAACCTACCAACCGGTGCCATAGGAACCGGTACAAACTATGGCACCGGTAAATGTAACTGGTGGTGCCAATAATGAACTGGTTCTATATCCTAGCACCGGTATTTTAATAGCACCGGAGTGTACATAGTTCCGGTGCTTGTAATTATAGCACCGGAAACCTACCAACCGGTGCCAATCCTGTAGCACCACCCCGCATAGGCACCGGTTTCTGAACTCCAAAAACAGGTGCTATGACCTCCAAAAACAGGTGCTAGAGGGGGTGACGTCTAGTAGTGAGTGTTTTAAAGTAGATAATAAGCTTACTTATATATTATATATAAAGCAATGTAAATATGGGGGATTTTGAGATTGGTTTTTATTACGCTAAGAAAGTAAACTAAACTATCATTAGCTAAGCTAAGAGGATGATGCTATGAGGCCTTGGGAGGCAAATGACTTCAATTTCCAACTATCAACTTATCACCGGGAAAATGCATTTACAAGGGAGTTTTGAACATTTGTCAAGGACGCAAGCATGCTATTCTCTCGAATGTAGCTAGAGAAGACGATAACACCACTCAAAATCTCTCATTGTTGATTTACCTAGATAATAACATCATAGATAACTCAACAATGGTATTAAAATTAGAGAGTGACAAACTTACTCACACACCCGCGATAACGAGAGCATACAAATAAGACATTTGATAACTAGCAAGAACCAAGACGATGATATCATATATGTCTCGACTCCTACTTTGCTACTTTACGATATTGGAGTGAACGATCGCGTTCCACCCATGAATCTAGCTAGTTATTATAAACAATCATACACTAGAGTGAACTCTTGACCCTATTGCATAATCACACATAAGATAAATCAACGAAAGCGTTGAATCACAACTTACACACATGATTGATTCATCATTCATATTCATAAGAGTCTCAAGTCTAGCAACTTTCATTTACTATGGCATTCCTTAACTACAATCACACAACAAGGGGAAGAACTTGTCATCACTCAACCCCTTCCATGGTCATTAATCTAACAACTAGAGATTACACTACACTAAGTTCCATCACCATGCTAGATTACTCTAACTAAACTACCCTAATTAATGACTATGAAGCATGCAATTGATATAAAACACAAAGCCCATAACAAATTAATCAAGATTGAACAACATTCATGCACAAGAATTCAAGTTAATCAAATGATAATCATAACCCAAAGTTTAAGCATACAAGACCCACAAAGTTTCAAGGGAAGTGAATTCAACTGCTCTCAAGGATCAAACTAAGCTATATTACAATACATGGAATCAAACTACTAATCTAATTGAAAGAAATGGAAGAAACTAGAAAATAATATGAAGATCTAGGGGTTCTACATGGTGGAAGGCCATCCTCCAAATGGCGGGAGATAAGGGGGTATTTATAGAATGCAGTTTACGGGCCGGCCCTTGGCGCACTTTGTGAAGGGCCGCGCACTTTAACCGTTGATCTGATTTGCATTTCTTAGTAGTCCATTTCGAAACTCTTAATGAGAGGAATACAATGGTATGACCTTTGTTCTCTAATTCCTTTGAAAACATTTCCAAATTGAGCTTCAAAATATTAGTGCATCACTTGTTCTTCAAAATGTAACTTTGACAAGTTTAGCTTTAAACCTCCTTACTTTGCACCAAATGCTAACCAAATTAGATCTCAAATGTCATAAAACAAGAGTATATTTAGGGATCATCACCTTAATCAAGAGATCCACAAGGATGTGATGACTCACCCAGTTGGTACTGTCACTGAAGCCTTCCAAGTTTCAACTAGCTCTTCAATTTGAAAAGAGTTTGCAACTTTGTTCTTTCACTAGGGTTAACACTTCACATGAAGGGATTGAAAAGAGGTTTAAACTCCCAGAGTGGTTTAATAAGATTGCAAGTGTTGAGGACAAAGTTAAATTACCAAGTGTTGAAGAACGAGAAAAAGGAGATAAGTCTTTGTTGAATTTGAGAGAACGGATCTTTAACGACCCGAAAACAGTTATTCAGACTACTTTTAATTGTGGGAGGGAGTACTGGAAACTCACCATTGACGGTAGAAGTAATATAAATGTGATTTCGGAAACTACGGTTGAGAGACTTGAACTACAAACCGAATCACATCCCGAACCATACAAAGTTGCTTGGATGGATAACACTTCTGTTCTGATAAACAGAAGATGTTTAGTATACCTAAAAAAGGGTAGATATTCAGATTCTTTATGGTGTGATGTTGTGCCTACGAGTATTACCCATATTCTCTTAGGTCGTCCTTGGATAAGTGGTCGGAATGCTTTATATAATGGTCATGCCAATTCTTACTCTTAATGAGCACATTGTTTTAAAGTCTTTGAGTCCAGAAGGTTTGAAGAAATTTGTAAAGGCAACAAGCGCTAAGGTAGTGATTGAGAAGGTTGAAGCAGTCGAGAAAGATATAAAGTGCAGTCAAACTTTAGAGCATGTACATGTTCTTGACGATGCTGAAGATAAAAGAAAGTGCCACCATGTCTTTGAGCATTCCAAAGTGGTTGAAGATGTTGAAGAGGATAAGCATTGCAAACCAATATTTGAGAAACAACCCGATGAAGAGACTTTCCAGATGAAAGAAACGATTGCAGAAGAGACAAATGTTGAATGATCAGCTACCAATTCAGTATCGAAGGTTCAACTTTTTCTTGATCAAGATATATCATGTGCAAGATTTATCGGAAAGGTTCCTACGCCAAATTTCTTGAGGCAAAGGAAATACAAGCTCGCTATATATGCATTTTGCTCTTTTGGAGGAGTCGATAAGATTACTAAAACTCAAGTGAAGTATTTTCCCAAGTTGCCTAAGATAGTTTCCGCAGTATCGCATGGTGGAAGTTGAGATGTGCTACGTCTCATAAAAATTCCAAAATTAGTACTTGGCCAGAAATATCTTGTTTGTTGGAAGTACCTCGTTCGATGGAAGGGACATCCACGTGAAGAATGTTCAAGATATACAGATTTGGAGCCTTCTGAGATTACCTATGATTTTAACTCGCCGGGAGCCGAGTTTTTTTCAAGCGGGTGAGAATGATGAGGAATGAGAAGTGGCTATTTTAGGATCATTCATATAATCCAAAAATGGTATACATGGTTCAAAAAAGTTTATTTTAAATATGTTTTATTTATTTCCTTTTAAGTTTTAGGACATTACTATTATAGGAAAATAGAGAGAATATTCCTCTTTAGATTTACTTTTCTTAGGTAGTATATAATGTAATCTCCTAGGAAGAATTATTCAGATAGTTGATTTATAAAAATTGTTTGCGATGAAAATCACAATCTTCAAGTGCGAGCGACTCAAACTTACCTGACAGACGCGACGTTTAACGGAACCTGAAACGTGACGTGGAAGGACATATCGTTACTCTTCAATCTCCAGCCGATTCTACATATTATTTACACTCATCAATTACCATTTAGCAAGTTATTCACCATGTTCGAACACTAGGATCCATTACATCAAACCCGCGCTATCCGTCTTGCATCAAATATGTATCCAAAACTTTTGACAGGACTCCTGTCCGAAACCTTTGAAAAACTGCAGGAGGGGAAAACACCTTGTTTGAAGTCATGACGATTAGGAAATTTCACAACAAGATACTTCGCTGTACAAGTCTTGGCAAGACTATTGGGTTCAAGATCCGTCGTGGTGTTTTGATAGTATTCTCTCAATAGAAATTAAAGATTTTAAGATTTTACAATGATTGTTGTCATGCATTATACATGGTGCAAATTTATTATTAGCTTATCATGCAATGTTCTTGCATATCAATTAAATATTAAAAATTAGTAGCAAGAGATTTAAGTTTGATGAATGAAAAAATCAGTTATATGTTTTAGCGATTTACACATTTAATATATTTTGCCCAAGGATCGCATTAATTTTGATTTATATGATTATTAGTTGTGGAGTGTGAGGTGAAATCACTAGTGCAAAGCATTTAATTATAGGCACTCAATGGCGGCGTTTCACTCCGAAATCGGGCAAAACGCCATTTTGCAGTATTTGAGAAATCTAAAATCCAATAGAATGGCGTTTTAATAACAATATGCGGCGGAAAGTTGAAAGTGCCATTATTTTATGAAATGCGCCTTCGGAAATGGTTGAATAGATTGTGATGTAAATTTTCAAAAATTTGGGACGAGTAAACGATTGATTTGTCGATGTCTGAAAGCAATCTATTAGATATAAGACTGATGTTTTTTCTGAGCAATCTCGATGTAGTCTACATGAAACGTGATAGTTTGAGACTCGTTTAGGAAGAGCAATAGTGAATTACCTGAACAGTGTTCGCGCACAGTACGCAGTTAGATATAAGAATTCTGAAAACCTAATAGTTTAGTAATCAAATATGTTTCAGACTTCTGAAATGTGTCGGCATCTACATTCTGTTTGTAAAGAAAATCAGAAAAGCATTGTCATCCTGTTTGGAGTTTCTTAAACCTAATAGAAACATTTTACAAATTTGAAAAAATCATAAAACATCAAATTTTGACTCTTAAACCTGAACTTTTTGATGATTATGTTAATTTTATTATATATAATACACTTTTCATGTAAATTTACTTTGGTATTAGAAAAATAAAAGGTACGTGTAGTGATAATTTTACTATCATGAACCTGAGAAGCAATACTAAGACTAAAACTTGTTACTTAAGTATATATACTTTAGAGACATATTTCCCCCATAATTGTGATCAATTTATTTTCAATTCTAAATGAAGTTAAGATTATTTAAGTGTTAGGGTTATATTTTAACATAATGTCCATTAAATAGCATTGATATATACATTTAGCACAGTAAAAACTTGAAAAATGTCATAACATCAAATTCTGACTTTCAAACATGGATTTTTTATACTTATGTTAAATTTATTATGTATAATACAACTTTCATGTAAATTTACTTTGGTATTAACTCAATGAAAGGTACTTGTAGTGATAACTTCAGTATCAAGAATCTGAGAAACACTACTAAGACTGTAACTTGCAACTCAATTGTTTATACTTTGGTGTCATATTTCAACCACAGTTGTGATCAATGATTTTCACTACTGAATGAATTAAGTATATTATAGTGTAAGAGCAAGTCCAACATTTTCTCCATACACATTCTCCATGATAGAGAATCAAATCTCATATTCTCCATATTTTTTCACCTCAAACCCAACAGTTTCTCCATTTTCATTCCCTAAAATTTATTACTAACATTTAATACTACATATTTATCCAATTTTCTTCTATATTTAATAAAGTCATATCCAAATAATAAACAAATAATGAACTTATAATAAAAGTTACAATAACATTTTATATTTGACATTACTTACTCCATAATATAAATTTATAAAAATATATTTATAAAAATAACACATTACGAATTGCAATAGTCTTATTTTTGTAACGTATTATGAATAATTTAGACTCATCTCTTTTTAATTATTTATTACAAGTTATTTTTATTCAACCATTAAAAATAAAACATTTGCCAAAATAAAAGATTTAGTTTAGACGTTATGACTTATAAACAAACGTCAAAATAAATAAATTTATGAATTTAAAATTTAGTAAATTTATATTGAAAATAGATTATATTTAATTATTAAATATCAATATATATGTACATGTAAATATAGTCATATGAGATCTTATTACAATCGTTTTTATGCATATTTTTAGAATATGTATTTTTTATAAAATTTTATTGTAATTATTTTAAGATATAATCATTTAAAATTATTGAAGAGAAACAATTAATGAATTAAATATTTAAAAACTTTCCAAGAAGCATTAAATGTTGGTTCTCCAAAATTTTTTTCGCATTCTCCAAATTTGGAGAATCAAATCTTCTCTCTCTTCAATTTCTCCTTTGTGGAGAATGGGATAGAGAATCTGTTGGAGTTCAAAAAAAGCCCAAATTCTCCATATTTGAGCAAATTTGCTACTATAGCAAAGCTGCTGGACTTGCTCTAAGTAAGACATTCTAACATAAAGTCAATGAAATGACATTGATATGAATGTTTAGTTCAGTAAAAACTTGAAAAATAATTCATATAACATCAAATTCTGACTTATAAACCTGATTTTTTGATGATTATTTTAGTTTTATTATGTATAATACACTTTCCATGTAAAATTACTTTAGTATTATCTCAATGAAAGGTACGTATGCAGTGAGAACTTTAGTATTAAGAACCTGAAACTAAGACTAAATTTAGGTCAAACCTTGATTACTTTATCCTCCATAAATACTAATTAACAACAATAACTTTGTTGGACATTGCTAAGAAAAACATTGCTGGACTTTCTATAAACACTAACAAATTGAATTCTGACTAACAAAAAAAATACATTGCTTGATTTCTATAAACACTGACTAAACTGAATATATAACTATTAGTATATGCCTTGAATGCCGTAATAGCCGCCACTGCGAGTTAGCACGGGGGTCTCGCTGGTGACTTGGGCGAAAGTATATTTTCGAGCCCAGCACTTAGGGTTTAGTGAAAGAGTTTATAAGACTCTTTCACTTGATGTAATCTAATTCATTATATTTTCAGGACATTAGACTTTAGGAATACCTTGTAATTTGGGTACATATCTAATGCAATATGTCTCCTTCCCATGGATGTAGCAAATCATTAGTGAACCACGTAAATCTTTGTGTTCTTGTTTTTCCCTTTACGTTTATTTGTTGTTTTCTCATATTACGTTCAACAATAACTAATCGAAGAAAATAACATTGCTTGACATTCAATAAATACTAACGAAATGAAGTATAACTATCAAAGGTTGTACATCAGTTATTTAACTTTCTTTAATAGAAATAAATAATTCAAAATTGACTTTATCTAATTTAACTAAAATGTGTATTGTTAATCTTCAAAATGATACATTGACTTTATTTAGAAACTAAGCACAATGAGCTTAATAATTAATCATATATATTAAATTTTATTTGATTAATATTCATGTCTCACCTATTATGGTTAACTTAGTAGCATTAGAATTCTATGTATAAGATATCAAAATTTAGTTATATACAGATTACATTCTTATTAATCAAAATTTTCAAAAGCAATGATATGTAATTTTCAAACAATATTCCTAAAGGGAACTAGAAAAGTTATTGCTCCGATCAATAAATAAATTAATAAAAAATATTAAACTACGTAGTTTTGATGAAAACCACCGCATAACCACCACAAAATCACCATAATTTAGCGATTTTCCCTTTTTTTAATATTTTCCGGCACCCAAAGGATCTATATATTCCTTTTTAACATTGTGGAAATAAAATATGTGGAAACTTTTATACTGTGGAAATAAAATATGTGGAAACTTTTAGATTATGGAAATGAAATTATGTGAATTTTATAAAAATAAAAAATGGGTCTTGATTGGTATGCAAAAATAAAATGGACAGGTTTAAGATATGTTACTTATATATTGTGCGTGTAAATTGCTCCATATATACTTAAATTAATTAACCTAATTAGAATCAATAATCATTAACTTATGAAGCTGATTTAAAAATATTACCGTTTCCTTTATATTTTAATTTCCTGACTTTTTTATGTTGTCGTACTTCCATTTAATAATATTGGTAGAACAAATTCTCTCTATGTGTTTCCTTAAGGAAATTAGAACAATCATTCTTCCGTTTAATATATTTAATTATTATAATATACTATACGACACCATGAGCTGTTAGATTTGCTACGGAATCAGTTTTACACGGTAAACAGCGAAGGCATGCATATATATGGCATTTAGGTTTAAGTACGGTAGGTTTAGTTACGGTATTAATATATTCATTTTGTAGGGCGATGCAGCGATTTTTTTTGCTAAAACGAGGGGTTGTTTTTATATATAATGTAGCCCGTGTGGATCAAGGATTGATACCACCTCTTGTAAAAACACGGTACACCGGATTGGTAGAGTTTGAGAAAAATGGAGTGTTTGCATAAACTGTATGATTTGCTGAAATCCAGTTGACGGTTCCGAGTCCGAGGTACTCCTGACAGTGACGAATCTTTTGCTTTCTGGTTTGCTGTATTTATGCAATATGTCAATATCCATTGCAACACGTCAACACCTCGTGGTGCCCTGTTTTTAATTACCTCAACGCAGCGAAATAATTGTACGACGGTGCCTCCAAAATCGTCGTGTCTCCGAAATCCCACCGGAAAGCTAAGCTCTCTAAGAATCACGTCGCTCGACGATGACGAGGAAAACGACGTTTCGGCCCCAACACCGCTCGCTGGTGACACATTTGTAAAGAAAAATATTTAATTTCTAATAATGTTTAATGTTGTTTATGATTGAATTTATAAATTGATAGTTTTTATGAAGAAGAGGCTTAAATTAATTTGAGTGTTGCAGTAGAATTTGGGCATCTACTGCGGCCATCAGGGCTACCTTCTACTAGGAATTTGGTTACGACTATCAGGTTTGTTTCATGCTGTTATTCGACATTTCATACCTGTGAAACTATATATGATCGTCAGCTTGGGATTGATTATATTAGAAAATACAGGTTCATATAAATTGTTGGTTTGTTGCAGGTTCATGTTACTGACTTATGGAGTGATCACAATCCACGACCGCCTTTTAACCAGCTGCCTAGATGCTACAATTTCCTGGTGAAACATGGCTTCTTGTGGAAACCGGCCTATTATGCTTCATGTCCCCGCGTGGTTTATCAATCCAACTTTTCTGCATTGCCAATTTTAGGTAGGATTCTACAGATTTCCTTGAAAACTGATTTTATTCGCACGCGTTTTCTTTGACTGACATTAAGCGTATTTCTTATACTAAATTAATTATGTTTATTATGGTAATAATATATTTTACTTGAATATCATAGGGGCGTAGTTTATCTTGATCATGTCTCATTCTCCCGTAACTTCATTTTTAATTTCTCACAACCAAAGTATTGATGAAAGAAAGGAGGTGAAACCTTAAATCGTCCTTGCTAATGTTTTCTTGAAGCAATGTCAGTGAAATCATGTTTTCTAAATGCAATATGTTTCCTCGTGCAGAAGGAAATCCACTTTATAGGTTCAAATTTTTGAAGACCGGTGCACCAAAATAATTATTTGATAAATATATACCAAGAAGAAGATTATATGATATCTTAACAAAACGAAGATTATGATATTTATACATAGCTTATTTGCATGATTAGTAATGAAGCTGTGATTTCCAGTATTTGAATTGAAAAAGACGCTGTTTAAATAATATTTCTTATATTCAAAATATTTCTGGTGTCCTCATAGTTGAAAGAATATATTTATATAATATTTTAGTAATATTTCTTTCCTGAAATAATTGAGATATAATTGAATTCAGAATATTCTATACATGAAATATCAACAACATATTCTGAATGACACTAAAATTTTGTATATTTCTAAATGGAATTAGAAGAGTTATTGCTCCAATCAATAAATAAATTAATAAAAAGCATTAAAAATGATGAAACTACGTAGTTTTGACTAAACCCGCCACACAACCACCGCAAGTTCACCATATTCCGGTGCCTACCATTTTTATATATTCCTTTTTTTGTTTCATTCTTCATGATGATAATACAATAACTTCCGCCTTCTATTTTTTCAAATACAATTCATTCCGCCTATAAAATATTAATTTACACGGTAATTTCAGTCCATCATACTAATTAACACGTCTGCGAAAGGAAAATATGAATGTGCAATTTATGAAATATGCATGGAAATATTCTGTATTACTGCAAGATCACCATAGATTATATAAATATATTAGACTATAAATATATATATTAATATAGTATTTCCATGTTAATTATGCATGGATCGCTAGCATTTTTTCCTTAAAATGTGCACTTATAAA
Source organism: Sherardia arvensis (assembly GCA_948330725.1). Taxonomy (NCBI): domain Eukaryota; kingdom Viridiplantae; phylum Streptophyta; class Magnoliopsida; order Gentianales; family Rubiaceae; genus Sherardia; species Sherardia arvensis. The sequence continues at coordinate 27,935,396 of OX415236.1, forward strand.
AATATTTATCTATTGACTTAATATTAAATAAATTTCTTATATTTTGATCTTAATATATATTATTTTATAATAATTACCTTTGATAAATAACCTGCCAATTACGATATATATTGACAATTTCATAATCTTTTGAAATTTGCCACTATAATTTTATTAATTATCTTAAAGAATTTTTCTTTAAACACACTTCATTCTCATCTTCATAAGTTTGTTCGTAATATTTACATTTAAAAAATGATTAAATTTATCGTGCAACGCACGATGATATTTAGCTAGTTATTAGAAGAGAAGAAGAAGAAGAGAAGAGAAGAAGAGAGAAGAGAATAAGAAAATAAGAACAATATAATTATTTATTTATTAACTTATAATTATTTTAGAAATAAACACAAAATCGATTAACCAGTATAAAAATAGAAATATGTGAAATCTGGTTTAATCTGAACCGTTAAATATCTTCAAATACAATCTCATCGGTTCATACTTACCCCAACCTTATCTCTCCACCGTGCCTCTCTTTTCCTCAACTTCAGTTTCTCTGGATCTCTCCTCGCCGCCGCTCTCCAACTACTATCTTAGACGCCCTCAAATCCCGCCTCGGAATCCATCCGCAACCTCCGTTCCTTACGGTGTCGTGCCCATTTGGTGGAGGCTATTTGGCGCTACTGCCCGATTCGCAGAGCAGCCCGATTATGAGGTGGTGGTCGTCCATGGCGTAGAGCAGCCCATCAGAACCCCTCAACCGCAGAGCAGCCCGATAGGTAGTCGTTGTCCATGGCGTAGAGCAACCCATCAGAACCGTCAACCGCAGAGCAGCCCGATTCGCGAGATCAACTGGTCGGCGTCCATGGCGGGGTCGTCGAGGATAACCTTTTTTCCAGCTATGTCACGGTGAATTTAGATCAGCTGATTATGAGGTGGTAGCGGGCTGTTCTTTAGCGCTCGTCTCCACCACCCATCACCGACAAGGACCACATACCATCACCTATGCACATCGGCGACGACCACCGATCTGCGGTTGAGGGGTTTTGTGGGCTCTGCATTTTTCGGCGTACAAGGCTTGCTATGGAATGTAAAACCGGCGTGCCTCCCCTGGCGGTTCAGGCGGCCGTAGAAGCTGGTACGGCTCACAGCGGTATGCAACTCTAGTGTCCTATTTTGGAATACTAATATTACTCCTTTTGTACCTGCAGTTTGTTGTTTTGTACTTGTTGGATTTTATATGATCAAATTACATTCTAATTAGGTTCTTTCTAACTAAAGCTTTTGCTTGTATTGAGTTCATTGTTGGAGAAAATCCTGAGAAACCATGCTTGTAGGTGTAAAGCATGGATTGCTTTGTATCTTGCTTACTGTCGGAATTACCAGCATTCGTTTCTCAAGGCAGCTGAGGATTGCTACAAACCTTTCTTAAATGGGCCACAGACAAATTTCTTGGTATGCATTTCTTGCCACTATGTTAGGTTTAATTCCGCATGTTTTCTGTAAAAATGGTCTGAAAATTTTTCAGGGAGCATGTTTGGGAAAACTTCTGCCTTTCATTCAAAAATGAGAAGCTGCTGGATGATCACACTACCCTTCAAGCTATGGAGTCAAGAACAACTCTCAGGTATATAAGTTGATGGAGAAAAAGGCTAAATTCTAGACTTTTCGTGTTTTTTTTCGAGTGAAAACAAAGTGAAGTAAGATAGAGTTGGTTCCTTGCATAATTTAGTGTTTCTCTTCCAGGTTCAGTTCATATCATGTGTAAGGTCAAGAGCTGTCAACAAGCATTCGAAGAGGAGAAAGCATCGCTTCCTCCACATCCTCAAGGGCATCAAATAACTCACCAGCTAGCGATGCTCAAGGCTGTTTTGATATATGCATTGGTATGCATCTACTCTAGCTTGCTATTTCTCGTTACTTATATTTCAAAATATTAGCGTTTGATGCATATGTCCAGCTGATAATGTAAACAAACACAATGGCTTTGGATAATACATTCTTACTTCATCGTTCGAATCCTTGAAAGCTAAGATAGACTAACTCTTCTTATGAAATTAGAAATTTAGGTCAGGTTTTCGAGGTTAAATGCGAGTGAGAGGTAGAGTTTAACTCTCGTTAGAGATTTTTGCAGGAGGAAAGGATATGCAAGTTTCCATTCTGTAGACAACATTAAAATCCGGTGAGTCCTTTTTTTATTATCTTCTGTGTGATCATTTTCTAACACTTTGGTTAGATATATCCCTGCTTTAATACAACCTTAAAATGCATGAGGCTTTACATCTATGTGCAACTAAGCTTATTAATTGCTACAGGTAAAGTGTGTTAAGGGTGTCATGACTGCACCTCCACTTAATGGAGGGAATGTTGGGAGGCTTGGAAGGTAGAGGCTCTTGGTGGTGGTGAATGTAGATATGAATTTTTAGAGAGCATGTAGATATGAGTGTTTGTAGAATGAGCATGTAGAATGATTATGTTCCCAATCGGGTAGCATTGAAACGGGGAAGATTAAATAGTTTCATAATCTATTTTTGCATACTATTCTATTTCATATTTCGTTTACACACAAAATACTATTAATATTACGCTATCTGAACATATACAAACTATCTGGATTACTCCACGGATCTTCAAAAGATTGATTAATCTATTAAAATAATCTATCCGTGAAACAAATTCGTATTTCAGTACCAATCTATTGCATTTCCGACATCTTCAACATGATTTCCGACCACTTTTTTCCGGCGACGGTGAACCTATTCTATTCTACTTTCAGGGTCTCATGTCCTATAGATTCGTGTAACCTATTCATAGTACGACTTCTGAATCTATTATTTCAGAAGTCGTAAACCAAATATATTGGAACTGGGCAACTCGCGTTTATGCTTTCTGAAACACTAATCTATTGGGTTTTACAACTCTAAAATCATTCGTGGCGGCAAAAAAACGCCGCGTATATGATATACGGCGTGGCTGGCTACGGCGGTTCGTTCCGCCTCATATACTCGGATTTCCCGCCGAGAATTAATTCCTCCTGCACTAGTGAATATTACAAGGAAGCTGCAGCTGAACAACCCATAGTTTATTAGAAAAAAGAGAATGGAGGTTGCTCGTGCAAACATTTCGAATATATCAAATACCCTTAAAATATTTAAATTGAAAGAAATAAGCGTATATACTCTTAAACTTTTCATTGTCAGGATATTTCTCTACAAGTGTTTTGGTGTTCTGATACTCCTCCGGGATCTGGTTATGATATACGGCGCGTTCCACACATCATCTTTCCACATCACCTCTTCACCGTCCCTGTACATCACGTATGATAAAAGATCGTCAAAAAAAGAATGAATTTATATATTAGATGTTCAAAAACCGTAAAAAAGGAATTAATTTATAGATTAAATGTTCAAAAACCTTTTTTTAAAAAAAGGTTATATGGAAACGTTTGCTTGAGCATTCTGTGTTTTTATTTTTCTATTGTTGGCTTCTTCTTGCTACTTATTAGTAGATAATATGTATCCAAAACTTTTGAAAGGGCTCCTATCCGAAACCTTTGAAAAACTTCAGTAGGGGCTGATAAGTCCATGGTTCGTATTCGGACCTCGTTCATACTCGGACGAGGGCCCGAGAAGGGTCATGGGCTCGAGATACGTGGAGGATGGGTCCACGGGTCCATCAATCCTAATCCTTATAAGGAATGCGTATATTATGAATGTTCTACAAGGAATATACATCTTCTCAAAGATGGTAATTCAGCTATCCTAAACATGGTAATACAACCATGTCCGAAATACACTTCTATTATACATGGTAATACAACCTCTATTCCCATAAGAGTTGTATTCATACCATAAATACATATCTTGGTGATCTACGGATTGTAGTCATATAAATATTATAATAGGTTTGGTAGACCTCTCATCTAATCTCATACTTTATACTTTACGCCTTAAGCAAATATACTGACTTGAGCGTCGGAGTGTCTATCCCCGGGACACCCGGGGCCTTTGTCTTGCAGAACAGTTCGAGAGCCTGGTTCGTCGTCGAAGTGTTGGTGTCCGGCATACATCAATTTGGCACGTCCGGTGGGACATCTCACACTCATTGACGACGTCGTCGAACCTTGTTTCCGATCTGGTCTAACGCACCCGAAAAAGCAACTTCTCCAACAACATGTCTGAAGCCGAGCAACCCAGACGAAGCGCCCGTGTGCTAGGGCAAAATCCGGAGGAGATCTCAGGACCAGAACAACCCCCCCAAGGAAGAGGACGCGGTCGACCCGAAGGATCTCGCACACGCTCCACCTCTGAATCACCATCAGGCTCTACCGTGGGGGCAGGAAACTTCAACGTTCCAAACTCTTTCGGTCCAAACCCCGTTGTATCAAGAGTGCCACTTTCTGGATTGAATCCAGTTGGATCTGAAGCACCAAACTCTAACATGGGTACCAGAAACTCCAACGTTCCGATATCTTTCAACCCAAATTCTATTGGGATAACACCACCAATCTCTGGTCCAAATCTCGATATATTCAGAGCACCTCCTAGATCGAATCCCATCGCATCCAGGATTCCAGCATCCGACTCCAATCCTGCTGCATCCTGAACCTAACCTCCTAAAACAAATCCTGTTGAATCTGAAGTACCAAATTCAGGTCAAAGGGTTTTCATCCAAAACAAGGAGAGTTACAGCACGAACGTTAACAGTTCAGATGGCCTGGATCGGGAAAATAGGTTGGAATATAATGGTCCCGATTTGATCTTCTCTCCAGAAGAACGAACACAAAGGGATCAGCAAATCTTAGCAGAAGAACAGCAGGAGGACGTTAGGCAGAGCCATCTCAGGGAAGCCTTGACCCAAACCATAAAACACAGCCCGCGTTGCTCTGATCCACTCCAAATTGACCTTTCCTCAGACACTCCCCCGAGGGAAAATAGTAGGTCCAACTCGATCTTCTCTCCGGAGGGAAGAGCACGAAGAGATCAACAAATCCTTGAAGGTAGAAAACAAGAAAGAGAATCTGTGATAGAACACTATTATAGATACATGAATCGCGCCACGAGACGCTATGATCAAGATGAAATCCTCTTAGTAAACTTGTACCGGATGATGGTAGGTACTAACACTCCGAGGAAGAAAAAGAAGAAGAAGGATAGCTCCCACAACAATAATAACCAAGGTGGTGGAAACAACAAAGATTCTCCCCTACCACCATCAAATGGAGCCAACTGGGTCATCAACAGCATTAACGGCTATATTGGAAAAGCAATTTCCCTAACTAAGCTGAAGGATAGTGTATGGACCCTACCACATACTAAGCTGGTCAACAAGAATCTCCATTCCGAAGAAGCTATTATTTTCTCAGACAAGGATGACATACCAAATCAGATGCTTCATAATGATTCTCTCATCATCTCGGCAACCATACACGATTTTTTGGTAAAATGAGTATTCATAGACAGCGGGAGTGGGGTGGAAATAATGTTCCAGGATTGCTTCCAGAAGTTAGGATTCACTAAAGATAACCTTAAACCTACGGGTCCGATCTCGGGGTTCACAGGAAATCCAATAATACCTCTCGGGGAAATCACACTCCCCATCACAGTAGCAGAAGGAGCCAAGACCCTAAACTTATACTGCACATTTGTGGTGGTAGACACCGTCACACCCTTCAACATTATCCTTGGAAGATTTTGGATGTGCCAAGCAAAAGCCGTATGGTCTCCTTACCATCTGATGATGAAGTTCCCAACACCATAAGGAGTAGCTTCAATCAAAGAAGACCGGGGAGTGGCGCATTCTGGCATAATCATGGCCGCCCGTGACCCCAGAAAAGAAGATGACGGTTATATGTCAAAGCACCCTCCAACTCGGGGAAAAGCGGTACTAAAAGGTGTACTAACCAAACCCGAGAAAAAGGACCATCTTTGGGTTTCTCACTTCAATCTCCAAGTCACCAGTAATGAAGTCGAGTATGAAACTCTCAGTACCAGATTAAAACTAGCTAAAAACCTGGAAACAGAAGACCTTGAGGTCGAGGACCTCGAAATCTTCAGTGACTCACAGATCTTGGTTCAACAGGTTAAAGGAGAATATGAAACTCGAGAGTACAGTCTCCAGAAATACCTCGGGATAGTTAAGCCTCTCCTGAATCAATTCCAACATTATGAGTCGAATCTTATCCCCCGAGAAGGTAACCACAAGGCTGATGCACTTAGCAAGCTTGCCTCCTCGAACCTCAACATAAGATATTCTCAAGAATTGCTAATGGAAACCCCAGCGGAGAGAAGTTACGAGAAGAGCAGCATCATGGCTAATGATATCTTAGACACATGGAGGAACCCCTACATCGAATACCTCCAAACGGGTACCCTTCTCAAGGATAAGCACTTGGCATAGAAGGTCCGAGGAACACATGAAGGAGTTTACAGTAGCTATCAAGATCCACTTACCATTATTCAAAAGCTCCCGCAGAAAAGTTATTTTTGGCCTATGATGCTACAAGGCGCCAAAAGATATACCAATTCTTGCCACCAGCGCCAGAGGTCTGCTAAGATGATCCACATGCCACAGAATATGATTACCATCCAAAAATCTTGGCCATTTGTCTGACGGAACATAGATCTTGTAGGGCCTTTCCCTACGGCCCTTGTTATCAACTTCTGCTGGAAAAACATAGTGGGTCGCTATGGCATCCCGAAATACATAGTGACCTATAATGGAGCACAATTTGCTAATGATCCCTTTGAGAAAGGGTACAAGGAGTATGGAATGCACCAGCAGCTCGCCTCAATATATAATCCAAAAGCTAGCGGCCAAGCATAAGCTATGAATAGAGCCTTGGTATGCGGCATCAAAAAGCGCCTCGAAGGAGATAAAGGAAACTAGATCAAAGAATCACCAAATATGATCTGGACCCACAGAACCACACCAGCTACAACAATAGGAGAGACTCCTTATGGCTTAGAATATGGGTCCGAAACGATCATCTCCAGGAAGATTGGGGTCCCCTCTGTCCGTACCTCTAAGCCAGATGATGAAAATGGCAAGGCCAACGAAGAAAACCTTTGTCTCAACCTTGAGGAGAAGAGAGTAAATGTTACTGTCTACAAAGCCAAGGTGAAGAAAAGATTCAAGCGCTACCATGATAGAAGAGTCCGCTTGGCCACTTTTGTTAAAGGAGACCTTGTCATAAGGTTAAACGAGAAAAGCAAAAGAAAAGTGGAAGGGAAACTAGCCCCAAACTGGGAAGGTCCATATCGAGTCCTAGAATCCCATCCAGGGGGAGACTACCTCTTGGAAACCATAAAGGGGGAACCTATACCACGAAGATGGAATGTGATTAACTTACGAAAGTATCACAAAAGATCTAAAACTCAAGGGAGAGCCTCACAAAGATTCGAGACTATCAAGAGCGTCCGTTAAGCCTCATCCAGGTCCGAGACAAATACACTCTAGCACAAACGGGTACTCAAACTCAAAACTCACTATTTACTTTACTTCTATTCTTAAAGTTATAAACTTAGATTGAAGTCATGATATTTTTATACATATCCTTATAATAAGCAATCTTTAAATTCCTTTTCTAAAAAAAGGATTGTTATCTTAGGTATAACATTGATTGCTGTTCAAAACAATATACTTCATAAAGTATATGATTGGTCAACTTATAAGTTGTTTGGATCAAATATTCAAATACCAATCATTTTGAATAAAAGAGATAGGTTCGAGATAAAGTACTTCAAAAAAGTGCTTGATTGAGGTCTATAGACCAAAAGGGCAGACGTGCTCGAGAATCAATCATCTCAACATAAAGAGGAGAAACCTCAAAAACAAAAGTTGAAGTTCATATCAAAGGTGTTATTACATCAGAATATGATACTTCTAAGAAAGACCCTCAAAAAGGGCACACATAGAGGAAAAACCTCGAATCTAAAAAAAGACCCTCAAAAGGGCATACATAGAGTAAAAACCTCGAACACAAATAGTTCATATCAAAGGTGTTATTACATCAGAATATGATACTTCTAAACAAGACCGTCAAAGGGGAACATAAGAGGCTAAACCTCGAACCTAAAAAGGACATATCAAAGGTGTTATTACATCAGAATATGGTACTTTTAAATATACCCAATAGGGTTTCCTAGGACTTCACCAGAAGTGACACTAGAGAGATGGGCTATTGTCAAACTTTTCTACACGCTGTGACATTAAAGGCCTTGGCAAAAAATGTCCAAGGAAGAAGCCCAATAACATCAAATACGCAGAGTGTTCATCTTGGACAACTGCGAAGACCTGATCCCGGAGTATCTCAGCTTGGCATAAGCTCCTTTCCAGTAAATCATGAGACCGAGGTTCATGGGTAAAGGATTTCAGACTTTCAGACTTTCCGAGAGTAATCCACCTTATTTATGGAAGAACTAGAAATCACCTCTTCAAGAGAAGGTAATTCAGGATACTTAGCTTTAATAAGCCGTAGTAAATCTCCTTAAGTTACTATCTTCTCGGAGGGATCCAGTGCATCCAAAAACTCGGCCCCAGGGATCCAGCGTTTTACAGTCAGAGCAGCGAGCTTATCAGCAGCATCAGGATGAGAGAAGATTTCCTTCATCATCTCCATCTCTTTATCAGACTGACATAGATGCAAGACGCCATCCAAGATCCCATGCAATTCAGAGGAATGGAATAAATCCTTATACTCCTCCCTGTGGCTCTGAAACTCAGGACTACAAGCAAGGAAAACACTCCACAGTTTTAGAAGTCATTTAGCTTCCTCTCAATCCTTCTCCTCGGGTTGATTTTGCGACAACTTCTTGACAATATCTCGATAAATCCCCAGCTCTTTCTCTTGGGACATTCTCGCCGACAGCATGTCCTTATTTTTTGCCTCCAGCTGCTTCACCCTGGTTTCTAGTTAAGTCACATCCAATGGAGCCTGAACGGGTGGATTAGAATCAACAGACTTAGCAGTCACAGATGAAAGGCCAGCCTCCATTTTTACCTTCTCAGCCTTGAAGAACTGGCACTTTCTATGTAATTCCATCACGGAATCAGACAAGTGACGAATCACATTATTGGCTCGAGGCCCTACCGTGGACAGATCCGCCATCAGTTGTGAAATAAAAGGAATATTAAAACCTGGCATTCAAGATATCTATACAATATGATAAGAAAAATAAATACCTCAGAAACAAAGGGATATTTATTAGAAGACCTCCGAGAAGCCTGACCATCCTCTTCCTCTGGGCAGCTCAGATAGTACTTTAACTTCTTCAAAGAAGCATCCTCAGAGTCCACAAACTCAAGGTCAGATTCATCATCTTCGGAGGACTCCTCCGCCACCGGTTCCATCTCCTCGGGCTGCACTTCCTCGGATTTCTCTGCTTCCTCATCCATGGCCCGGAGGAGTATAGCCTTCCCTTTCTTGATCTTTTTCTTTGGAGGAGATGATGTACATATATCAAGATAAACCTCAGTATATGACACAAGAAAAACATATTATATGACAACAGCATATGACTAGAAGAGTTACTGAAGAAGACCGACTAGAAGAAGATTCACTGTGATTCCGAGGAGACTTTCTCGGACCCCCTTTCCTGGCCTTCTTCTTTCTTTCCTGGATTTTATCAGGGAGGGCCCAATTCCGATCGGGCTTCAAAAAGCTGGAAGTAGATTTCGACCGAGGAACATCCAACAGGTACGAGTAAGTGATACTAGGCCACTGCCACGCAGAGCCATGTGAGCCCAGAACAAAATCCTTTCTTTGAAGGGTGATGTCCTCCTTTAGGAGCTCCTCAATGATGACCTTCAATCCTTCGGATGATGAAACCTCTATCACGAGCTATAGCATCCTTCGGATGGGGATGCAAATCAAGGACCTCGTACTTGCTCCGGTCGAAAGTGAAACAGTCTGCCTCACACACACCACTGTTATCAGGAAACGTGATGGGTTTTCTCTTCCTCGGAGTAAGGGTAATGTACTCGTAAGTCTCAAAAGAGAATAACGTATACATACTCCTGAATAAATCTAGGCTTGGATCGTAGTTCTTCCGAGCGTACCAGGAAATCACCACCATGATCAACACTACCACATTGGAATGTATTTGGCTTGGATGCAGTTGATGATGTTGCAGGAATTCATGAAATAAAGGGGGAAAGGGAAAACTTATCCCTTGCTGTAAAAACCTCCCATAAAGTACCCCTCTAGTGGGGCTCACCAGATCTTTGATAGGAACTTCTCTATCCTCGAGCTTAGAGCCAGCTTCAAGAGGATATGACAGCCTGCAGGACCGCAGATACCTTAGCGTCCTTTCATCAACCATTTTGGTGACATCATTCACACCATTAGTGGCCGGAACCCGTTTATCAACTTGGGGCTCCGCATTAGGGTCCATCACTAACCAAGAGGCACCGTCATCTGCCACTACAGTTACCGCCTGCAGCGGGGAAGCGACGGTAACTTCCATCGGCTCCCCAGCCTCGACTTCCAGAAATAAGGTGCTCAAGTCACGGTCAGCTGGGGCTTTGTTATCAACAACATTCTCCACATTGCCAGGGGGAACGCTGGAACTTGTTGAAGACATGGCAATATTGAGAATGGGGGGAAGAGAATATATGAGGAAGAAGAAGATAAATTTGAAGAAAATTTCTAGCGAAACTTGAAAATGCAGAGAAGGAAAAGATTAAAATTGCTTGGATGAAGATTGAGGATGAAAGGAAAAAATTACTTGGTTATATAACCAGTAATTAGCAAGCATTTAAGTGGAGTAATTACCTCGACTCGCGAAACGATACAGGTAATTGGAAGGTTGGTTGTTCTCACCGCCAGAAGATACAATGAATCATGACCACGTGTCAGTCTAAGAATTCAAGAAGGCAGATTCAGATCCAACCGTACACATGTATCCACCATCTGGATTCCAAAAGAAACTAATCTCAGCCGTCCATATATCTGATGGAATATGAAAGAATTTGAAGCTAGATATTCAGAAGGGTAAGCCCAAAAAGACAGTCCTAGAAGGACACCCCGAGTTATTCTCCCTCGAGTTATTGGTCTTCCCTCGAGAAGCAAGTCTCTCCCTCAACTTTCGAGATGGAGCACTCTATATTCTGAAGATCTACCTTGGGGCTACTGATAAGTCCATGGTTCGTATTCGGACCTCGTTCATACTCGGACCAGGGCCCGAGAAGGGTCATGGGCTCGAGATACGCGGAGGATGGGTCCACGGGTCCATCAATCCTAATCCTTATAAGGAATGCATATATTATGAATGTTCTACAAGGAATATACATCTTCTCAAAGATGGTAATTCAACTATCCTAAACATGGTAATACAACCATGTCCGAAATACACTTCTATTATACATGGTAATACAACCTCTATTCCCATAAGAGTTGTATTCATATCATAAGTACATATCTTGGTGATCTACGGATTGTAGCCATATAAATACTCTAAGAGGTTTGGTAGATCTCTCATCTAATCTCATACTTTATACTTTACGCCTTAAGCAAATATACTGACTTGAGCGTCAGAGTGTCTATCCTCGGGACACCCGGGGCCTTTGTCTTGCAGATCAGTTTGAGAGCCTGGTTCGTCGTCGAAGTGTTGGTGTCCGGCATACATCAGGGGCAAACACCTTGCTTGAATTCATTACGATTAGGGACTTTCACAACAAGATACTTCGTTGTTCATGTCATGGCACGACTATTGGGTTCGAGATCCGTCGGGGTGTTTTTACTTACTCGCTAAATCAAGATGATAGATTTTAAGATTTCATAATGATTGTTGTCATGCATTATATATGGTACAAATTTAATATTATCTTATCGTGCAATGATCGTGCATTTCAATAATTTAAAAAATGGTGGCAAGATTTAAGTTGATGAAAGAAAGAATCAGTTATATTATATATTTTTACGATTTACACATTTATTGTATTTTGCCCAAGGACCACATTAATTTTTATTTTTATGATTATCAGTTGCGGAGTATAAGGTTAAATATTACAAGGAAGGTACAGCTGAAGAGCCTATAGTTTATTGGCAAAAAGGGAATGGAGGTTGCTCGTGCAAACATTTCGAATATATCAAGTACTCTTAAACTATTTGAATAGAAATAAACGTATCAAATACTCATAAACTTTTAATTGTCAGGAGATTTCTTTACTATCACATTGTCATTGAAATAACTCTGGAGTGTTTTGGTGTCCTGGTACTCCTCCGGGATTTGGTTGATGTCCTGCGCGTTCCAAACATCATCGTTCCACACCACCTCTTCACCGTTCCCGTACATCACGTATGATCAAAGATCGTCAGAATCCATTTGCTGTTGAATCTTAAAAGCGCGTTGAATCTTTTCAGGGTCGTAGGTTGGTATTTTTCATTCCAATTTCGCATTTCTCTAAGCTTCTTAATGAGTTGCATTTTTCATTGTTTCAAAGATATCAATAATTGTTATGCGCATAAAACCATATCTTACTGTGCAACTGGTGTTCGTATATTCCTGTAATTTTGCAGAATTAAATTTGGGCATTTAGAATATAAATCGAGTTATGGAATTAATTTCCATATTAGAAGGTCAAAATACTCTTTTTTAAGAAGGTTCTATGGAAACCTTTGCTTGAGCATTCTGTGTTTTTATTTTTTTGTTGTTGGCCTGTTTTTGCTACTTATTATTAGATAATATGTATCCAAAACTTTTGAAAGGGCTCCTGTCTGAAACCCTTGAAAAACTTCAGGCAGGGGGGGGACCACCTTGTTTGAATTCATTACGATTAGGGCATTTCATAGCAAGATATTTCGATGTTCCAGTCTTGGCACGACTATTGGGTTCAAGATCTTTCGTGGTGTTTTCACAGTACTCAGTCAATGTAAATGATATATTTTAAGATTTCATAATGATTGTTGTCATGCATTATATATGGTGCAAATTTAATATTTTCTTATCGTGCAATGATCGTGCATTTCAACAAAATGTTAAAAATTGATGGCTAGATTTAAGTTGATGAAAGAAAAAATCAGCTATATATTTTTGCAATTTAAACATTTATTACATTTTGACCAAGGATCGCATTAATTTTGATTTTAACGATTATCAGTTGTGGAGTATAAGGTGAAATATTACAAAGAAGGTACATTTGAAGAGCACATTAATTACTATATAAAAGAGAATGGAGATTGCTCGTGCAAACATTTTAAATATATGGGAATTCTTTGTCATCGAATATTAATTGTTTTTCTACACAAAGATGTATTTACCATCCCTCCTGCCTATTATACCATCAAATGGTGTTAAAGGATACCCGAAGTCATCTCATCTTCATTTCAAGAAGGTAATGGTATGGAAGACATTGGTTCACCATCATTTCAACAAGGGATGTCTAATGGTATAAATGATATTGGTACAGTTGAAATTGGGGCCCAATAAAATTGAAAACAAAAGGTTGTCCAAGATGAAACGCAAAGAGATGGAAAATAGTGAACGCCAAACAAGTGATTATTTTCAGATTGTGCAAGATACCAAACAATTGTCATACAATTTGTCTAGAATATTTTTTGAAGATTGTACCCAACCTCAGCCGGCCGAGGAGGCGTATTATGTGTGTAATAATAGATGGAGAGGTCTACCAAACCTTTGGTATTTATAGGGCTCCAATCCCTAGATTGGTAAGACATGTAATTATGGTAAGAATACAACTCTTACGGAGATAACAGTTGTATCACCATGTTTAGAGGAAGTGTATTCCTTGTAGGACATTTAGAATATACGCATTCCTTATAAGGATTTGGCCGATGGACCCGTGGATCCTTTGATAAGTTCATGGTTCGTATTCTAGGGCTTCATTCAGTCTCGGACCAAGGCCCGAGAAGGGTCGTGGGCCAGAGTTACGCGGAGGATGGGTCCACGTGTCCATCGGTCCAAATCCTTATAAGTAATGCGTATATTATGAATGTTCTATAAGGAATACACTTCCTCTAAATATGGTAATACAACAATGTCTGAAATACACTTCTTCTATACATGATAATACAACTGTTATCTCCATAAGAGTTGTATTCATACCACAATTATATCTCTTACCAATCTACGGATGGTAGTTCTATAACTACTAAAGGTTTTGTAAACCTCTCTATCTATGATCTTACATACAATACGTGATGTGTTGAATTATGTGTTGTTTATTCATGGGAATTTTTTGCTTAATTGTGTGATTATGGAACTTATGGAGTTGTTTTTGGTGGCTAGATTGTGATTGCTTGGTATGGAGCTAATTGAAGGGAATGAGCTATTTTTGAGCTAATTGGAGCTAAATTGGAGGATTAGAAGAGCATTAATGCTATGGGCTGAAAAGAAGACTTCAAGCCCAATAAACATTATTTCCTTTATCTTGGAAAGGTCCACCACCAATTCCTAGTTGGATTGGGATTTTATTCTTCATGTAAAATAAGGCCAAACTTTATATTGGGCCAATTAGTTATTTTTATAAGAAATTAGGGTTTTAGGAGAAGGAGTATATATATCTCCTTTAGACCATCGGCCTCCACTCTCCCCATCTTCCATTCCTAGTTTTAGTTTGATCTCTCTCTCTCTCTCTCTCTCTCTCTCTCTCTCTCTCTTTGCTGACTCTTTAAGACCGAATTCGAGGGTTTGTAATTCGACATTATTTCGGTGACATGCTTCCTCTCTATTATTAGTAATATGTATTATCTTCCTTGTTTTGTTTGTTTTGATCATATTATGAGTAGCTAAGTTAATTGTTCAGCTTGGATTAACGAAGTGGGTTCATGAATTTGTGAGGATTAATGGGCTTATAGTTATCTTTAGTGAATTCTCTGTTGATTATTGTATGAATCTATGCTCTATGGGTTAAGTTTGATCACCTTGATTCATGCTAAGCTAGGGCTAGTTGAGTAGCAATTTCCTTGTGAAAAACAGATAACTGTTACAGACTGTAATAACAAGTGAGTTATCAAAAGAGTAGATAACCATTGTTTGCGAATACTTGAATGGTTATGTGAATTGGGTCCTCTTTGCTTGATATTTTAATTTAGCAAGTTCAGCAAATACTTGATTGCTAATGGGTAATAAGAGGGGATTTTAGGGGTTTAGCGAATACTTTCCTCTATGTAACATTGATTTGCAGAAATAACTAATCTTTAGCCGATGATCAATGAATGAACCTACAAGTTAGTCTAAGCCGACATCTTCCATCATATATATTTTATCTTCTTTGTATTGCATTGTATTTGTGTGTCTTATTGGTTTGTTTTCATTAGTTATAATCAAACAACTCTCAACTTTAAGGCGTGGTTGCTAAACCAAACTTTATTAATAGGTTAATCAATAGTTTCGCATCGTTCTCTGTGGATTCGACCCTGCATACCACTGTGCTAGGTTTTTATCCTTAGTGTATTGCAGGTATTATTTGTGTGAGTGAAACGACTTTCACCAATACGCCTTACGCACTTACTAACATTAGCGTCGGAGTGTCTACCCTCGAGACACCAGGGGCTTTGTCTTGCAGATCAGTTCATGAGCCGGGTTCGTGATCAATTGCGGGATCCAAACATCCATCAATTTGGCACGCCCGGTGGGACCCACGTGTCGATCTTGATCTAAACGACCTTTAAACTCATGGTTGATCCGGCTGAGAACCTTCGTGGGAGCACACGAATCCATTTTCCGGCCCCGACAGGAGTAAGAAGCACCAATGCCAACCACCTCCACGACCACGACGAGACAAGCGCCACCGCCAGCCAAGGAGCAGGAAGGAGCATCAATGGCATACATCGATCGCTAGAAGAAACCTCCCCCTGGGAATGGGAGAGCAAAAGATCTCGTTTGGACGGAACTGTCGCCTTTTCGCTGGAGGATGCAGTTCCTAACCAATTCCCCCATTCAGATCCTTTAGCGATACCATAAATCACAACACGATTAAAAGGGTTCTGGTGGATGGGGGAAGTGAGGTGGAGATTATGTTTCTAAGCTGTTATGAGCAGCTGGGATTAAACAGAAGTAATCTCGTACCCACAAACGTAATCTCGGGGTTTGCCGGTGATCCCATTACCCCATTGAGAGAGATTACCTTGCCAGTACGAGTGGAGGACGGCCCTCAGAGTATAACCTCCGTTGTGCCTTTGCAATAAATGACTCCATGGCACCATACAATATCATACTCGGTCGGCCATGGATGTGCCGAGCAAAAGCCATCTGGTCACCCTATCATTTGGCCATGATGTTTTCCACGAATCAAGGGATAGCCACGGTGCGAGGTGACCAACAATTAGCTCCAGTTTGCATCATTCAGGCTATCAAAGGACCTGAAAAGGAAGATCTTGAACCAGTCAAGTACTCCGAGTCCGAGCCTATTCAACTCGGAGAATCAGATACCGTCGAGGTTGGAACCCTTCTACCCCCCGAGATAAAGGCCAAACTTCGAGATCTTATGTAGTTGTCCTCTCGTGGGATACAAATGATCTGGTTAGAGTACCTGCTCACCTGGCGGAGCATTATCTAAACATCGATCCAATGCAGAAGTCTATAAAGCATAAACGCCGCATCTTTTCTACGGACCGAGTTGATGCCGTTAGAGAAGAAGTAGATAAGCTACTCAAAGCCGACGTCATCGAGAAGGTGCAATACCCTGAATGGATAGCTAACCCAGTAATGGTCAAGAAACCAGATGGAAAGTGGAGAATGTGCATCGACTTCACCAACCTGAACGATTGTTGTCCCAAAGACAGCTATTCCAGTCTTGACACGACTATTGGGTTCAAGATCCGTCGTGGTGTTTTGACAATACTCTCTCAATGGAAATGATAGATTTTAAGATATGACAATGATTGTTGTCATGCATTATATATGGTGCAAATTTAATATTATCTTATCGAGCAATTATCGTTCATTTCAATAAAATGTTACAAATTGGTGGCAAGATCTAAGTTGATGATAGAAATAATCTGTTATACATTTTTGTGATTTACAATATTATTATACTAGGTGGAGAGAGTTTACACTCTGTGCAACTCGGACCCGGATTTTAGGCAACCTAGGACCGTTGTTTTTAGAGGTTTTTTAAAATTAATTCATATAAATGTATATTTTTATTCTTTTATTTTAGTTCACTTCAAATAAATATATTTAGTTTTTTTAAAATTCAATTAGTTCAGCATCTTATACTTGTCACTAAAAAGTTGCTATTCAGAAACAAAGTAATTGATTTTCTCTCTACTCCATATACTTCAGATTG
This sequence comes from Sherardia arvensis, assembly GCA_948330725.1. Classification (NCBI taxonomy): domain Eukaryota; kingdom Viridiplantae; phylum Streptophyta; class Magnoliopsida; order Gentianales; family Rubiaceae; genus Sherardia; species Sherardia arvensis. The sequence goes on from OX415236.1 coordinate 27,952,628, forward strand.
TATAGTCCTTTTTCTAAGAAACCCATCTAATCATATTATTCATGACTTGTGCATTCTGATATGCTCTGAAATCGTGAGTCTACCTAAATTTGATCAATGTAGCAACTTAGATCAAATATCCAGTCACTGTATTCTGGACATTATAATGTCTTACAGACAGTTGTCTAGTATGCGGAATTTAAAGAACACAACAATTGGTAACGTAATTCAGTGCAACACACCTACATCTGTGGGGCAGCTCTGCCCAACTTGAAAAGGTTCACTAGAATGCCCGGTTACAGTAAAAAAATCTCTTTTGCTACTAAACCCTAATCCTAGTGTGAGCTAAGGTTGCAACTCTTCAAGTTGTCCCAAATACGAGCTTACCTTCATTGTGATTGATGTCCTTGTATATCAATGTGTGCGAACCTCAAAAATTAGCTCAACTTCTGCGTCAATTCTTTAGTGAAAACCTCAAACACCCGGTTTACGCTTCTGCTTCAATGGTCCTGAATCGGTGAAGAATAACGCCATAAGGTCCTCCTTTAATAAAGTTGTTGGATCCATGATCCGCCGGATCCAATACTCTTACTTTCCTTCTATGAATCTAATTGTTATATTTTCTATAATGTATAAAAGAAAAGACAATGTTCTAATCTAATTCTAACTAGGAAAATACCATATTTAATTAGATCTCTTTCTGACATGTTTTAATCTAAGAAAGTAAAATAATACACATAATCTAGATTGAACTCGGCTGAATATTAACCTTCCATAATATTCTGATCAGCCATAATAAACTTGGACTTGTTTGTTGTTTTTCTGAACTCTGCGTCTGCTGGACATGATAATGTCTATGTTCTGGAAAAAATGTCGCCAGATATTATAATGTCTACGTCTTTGTTAATAAAAATTGCAAACTTAATATTTCTTGACTTTACATGTTCATTTCAGGTGTTCGTCGTGTTGTTGTAATCAATCCCAGTAATTAGCAAGTAGTGGTGATATGGGCTTTGGCCCATGTCTGGACTCCGGCCCGGGTAGTGGTCCGGTCCATGAGTGACGTCAGCTAGAATGGCGTTACCCGGGACACAAAGGAAATGAATATGACATGTCCCCGGATAAGGACAAACAGGCAGGACCACTGCCTCTGGGTTGGACCCTCACCACTACACACCTATAAATACAGCTTTGGATTTGTGGAGAAAGGTATGTTCTATCAGACTGAAACTCTCTCAATATATCCTTATTCTCTCTCCTATTCAAAGGCCCCTCTTTCATCATCACGCCGAAGTAGATATCCTCAGGATACTCCGGGGCGTTGTTTTGCAGGCCTATTAGGTGAGAGCGCACAGACCATGGACGTGATCTTCTCCGGACCGGTGACACCTGCTGTACTCCAGACCGGGACTGGAAGCTGGTAGCATCAGTTGGCACGCCTAGTAGGACCTCGCGTTCCTGGTTTACAAGTTACGTGCATGCCTCGTGGACGACCTAGAAAGAACCCTCTTCCGCCCAACAATGAAACATATGCGGGATCGAAGACTAGAAGAGCTGCAGCAGTAGTCGGGGCCCAGAAGCTAGCAGCCGAGAAAGAACGAGTTCTCCGAGCCAAGGAGGTAGCAGCGGAGGCAAAGGCTGCAGCTGAGGAACGTCGACGGCAGCGCTTGGCGTCGGAGAAGGCGAAAGAGAAGAAGGCGACTCCGGAACGGACGTTGGCTGAGATGCAGCGTGAGAACAGAGAATGGTTGCGGGCTGCTAAGAAGGCGGAGAATCAACCGCAGTTCGGTGATCGTGAGGAGTCGGACGGAGACACGGATGATCTTGAAGTAACGGAGGAGCTAGGAAATCCGGAAGAATATGACACGTAGGAAGATAACGCTCAGAGTCAATCGGAGAAGGATCGGGCGGCGCGAAAGATTGGTTTGTAGGAGCAAGAGTACTACGACTCCAGAGCCGGAGGAAGAATCCTAAGGATGAACATGGAAAAATACCAGTAGTTCCAGGCGTGAAATGCTTCCCGCCAAACCCCGGCCGGATAGGACATGCCCCTTCCGGGACGACCGCAGGTATACGTTGACCTAGAGAACGATATAGGTCGGACCAAGCAGGAGCAAGAGCAATACAACCCTCCGCCCGGAGGACCAAACCCACCTCCGGTCCAGCCACAGACCAACCAGCAGCAGACAGTCGGCCTGAATCCGGAATCACCGCCATATTGGGGAGGACAACCCCAGCAGACTGTGTACAAAATAACAGTTCCCGGGGGACAACCTCAGCAGATGATGTTTGGAATGCCAGCCCCTGGGGCTGGATTCAAATTTTAAACGCCTTTCTGCCCGGACTCCATTGAAGACCGCGTGAATCGCCTCATCGGTCGAAACGGAGTTGAGCCACAGTCACCTTGGGTCCCAGAGGTGTTAAATTTTTAGTGGCCTGCCGGAACCAAGACTCAGGACGGGCTCCCAACCTACAACAGGGAGGGAGACCCGGAAGAGTTTTTCAACACTTACTCAAGCATAATGTATGCAAGGGACATTCCGGAGGAATTGCAATGTAAGATGCTGCCCTCATATCTAAGGGGGAACTGTTTGGCCTGGTTCAATGGTCTTCCGAAAGGAACTCTCCGGTCCTTTGAGGATTTTGCCACCACCTTAGTACGGCACTACTCAGGACAATGCCTTCTACATTGAGCTCATGAAGAACATGCCAACGTCGTACTATCACCTCCAGTTGGTGGTAGAGATGAACTACACGGTGCATGATGCTAACCATGTCTGGATGACCACGGTGGGATTCTTTGAGGAGAGGACTCTAACGGTAATGGGAGCTCAGACCCCAGCTGTCCGGCCTCCGGTCCGGAATGATCAAGTCAGGCGCGTACTGGCTCCGGCGGTGGCAGCTCAAGCTCCGACTGTGGAAGCATGGCCTACCTATACCCCTCTCTCCAAAACCCGTACGGAGATCCTTGCGGTCCACCGAGGTCTGTTCACGGATCCGCAACCTATAGTCGGTGTACCAGCAGCAGCAAATGCGGATTAGTGGTGTGACTTTTACAAGTCTCATGGTCACACCACTGAGGGGTGCAGGGTGCTCTGCTCGGACATAGAAAGATTGATTGGCACGGGACAGTTAAGGGACTGTGTAGCCGGCGACGTGCGCCAAGTAGTGGCTCCGGTCCCCGTAGCCGAACAAGGAAGGAAGAGAAACTGGAGGAACAACCGACCACGGGGCGGAAACCAGGCCAATCCAGCCAATCCGGCTCCACGACAGGCCGTGCCGGCACAGGCCCCAACACCTTCTCGGATGATTAACGTGATCAACGATATAGTTTGAGACAGGATAAACTCCATGACAGCAATAAAGGCTAAAAGTAGGTACGTGCCTCCCGGCGGGATACAACAGAAGAGGTTTAAGGCAAGCAAGACCATCACATTTTCAGACGAGGACTCGGTACCTCCCTAGGTTCCTCACTCCAACCCGATGGTGGTCATAGCGGAAGTGGAAGGTGTCTGGATCAAGCGAGTATTCGTTGATGATGGGAGCAGCGTGGAGATAATGTTTGCGGGATGCTTTGACCAGCTAAGAATTGCCCGACAGAATCTGAGGCTGTGTCATTCACCCTTATCAGGGTTCACCGGGTGGACCGTCCACCCACTCGAAGACATCTCTTTGAAGGTAACAATGACGGATTTCCAAGACACGGCGAAACGGACAACAGTGGAATGCAATTTCACCGTGATCGATGCCATGTCCCCTTACATCATGATCATTGGAAGACCATGGCTATCCCAGGCACGAGCTATCTGCTCGCCATACCACTTGATCATGAAGTTCCCTACGGAGAAGAGCATCGCATCAGTCCGGGGGCATCAACAGACCGCTCGGAGTTGCATGCTGACAGCCATCAAGGACGCGCGGTCCGGAGGGAGCCAGTTGAAGATAGCCGAACCAGAGAAAGGGGAGGCCAATACAACATTGGTCAGAGAAAGTCACAGAGAGCCAGCATCGTATGAAGTGGAGGACATGATGGTAAGACGGAAAGGTGTAGTAAGCGTGGGCAAGAACCTCCCGGAGGATGAGGGTCTCCGTGACTTGTTGGCAGAATATGAGGATGTCTTCTCGTGGGGAACAGAGGACTTGATGGGAGGAGATCACCGTCCATAAATTTAACTTCCTCCCGGAGTTGAAACCCTTACGTCAAAAAAAATGACCTCTTGCTCCGGAACGGGTGGAGGAAGTCCGGGCGGAGGTAAGAAGGCTATTCTACCCGGAGTGGAAAGCAAACCCAGTTCTGGTGAAAAAGCACGATGGCTCGTGAAGAATGTGCATTGATTTCACAGATCTGAACAAATGCTGCCCCAAAGACAGCTACCCACTTCCGTCCATAGATCAGGTGGTCGAGGCCATTACTGGTTACCAAGTGTTGGCATTTTTCGACGTGCACCGAGGGTATCACCAAATCACAATGGGCAAGGATGACCGCCCCAAGACATATTTTATTACTGACTTTGGTACTTTTTGTTACAGGAAAATGTCTTTTGGATTGAAGAATGCAGGAGCAACGTACCAGAGGATGGCAGATAAGCTCTTTCGGAACCAAATGGGACGGAACGTGGAGGTTTATGTTGATGAAATGGTGGTGAAGAGCCAGACGTATAAGTCTTTCATGTCGGATCTCTGGGAGATGTTCGATGTGCTCCGAACGGTGAACCTGAAGCTCAGTCCCGGAAAAAGCACCATTGGGGTCGGAGCAGGCTAGTTCCTCGGCTTCATGGTGTCAGCTCGAGGGATCGACGTGAATCCGGAAAAGATATCAGCACTCATGGATATGCCACCTCCGAAAGGGGTGAAGGACGTGCAGAAGTTGACCGGGTCACTAGCTGCGCTAAGTCGTTTCCTCGCTCGAGGGGTGGAGAAACAGCTCCCTTTCTTCAACATACTCCGTAAGGCCAAACCGTTCAAGTGGACGGGGGCATGTGATCATGCGTTTACAGATTTGAAAACCCACCTGGCAAGCCTTCCGATGCTGTCCAAAACGGTGCCCAGAGAAGAGCTTTTCTTGTACGTAGCCGCGACCGAGCATGCTATCAGCTCCGCCCTGGTTCAGGAGGATGGTAAGGTTCAACGTCCGGTATAATTTGTGAGCAGGGCGCTCCAAGGCCCGGAGACGAGATATACCGCCCTAGAAAGAATGATATTCGGCCCTAGTTCACGCCTCCAGACGCCTGCGACCGTATTTTCAAGAGCACCCGATCACGTCCTAACAAACCACCCACTAAGGCAGATCATGCTCAAACAGGAAGCTTCTGGCAGAATAATGAAGTGGGCAGTGGAGATGGGGGAGCACGAGATCAAGTATCAGCCCCGGAAAACCATCAAGGGGCAAGAAATGGCCGATTTCTTGGTGGAGATGACCAAGCCATCATGGGATCTGTCCGTATCAAAGCCACCCCTTGATAGATGGAAGTTGTATGTGGATGGATCATCATACGCCAATGGCGGCGGGGCAGGGGTGCTGCTGACTTGCCCGATGGGTACGGAACATAGATATGCCATCTAGTTCAGTTTTAAAGCCACCAACAATGAGGCGGAGTACGAGACACTTTTGGCCGGACTCAGACTGGTATTAGAGGTAAGAGCTAAGGATGTAAAGGTTTACAGTGATTCTCATATAGTGGTTCAACAGGTAAACGAAGAGTATGAGGCGAAAGAACGGAGCCTCCAAAGATATCTGGAGACAATCAAGCCGCTACCGACAAAATTCCATAGCATATCTGTGACGCAGATCCCCCGGGAGGATAACGGCAAAGCGGACGCCTTGAGCAAGCTCGCTTCATCAGAAATCAAGCCCGATCCGGAGAGCAACTTGATGATGGAGACGCTATCCGCACGGAGCTACGACACCTCACGGGTTGCAGTAGTAGAAGTATCAAAGGAATCATGGATGACGCCCTTGTTTGAGTACTTACACGACGGCAAACTCCCGGAGGACAAGGCGTTCGCACGGAGGATTCGACAGAAGGCACCATGCTACACTATCTTGGACGGATCCTTGCTCAGACGGGGATACCTCTAGCCTTGGTTAAATTGTATGGACTCGGACGAGGCAGACCGGTTGATAAGAGAAATGCATGAAGGACCATATGGCAGACATACGGGTGCCCGGACCATCGCCAGAAAGATAATGTGTATGGGCTACTACTGGTCGGCTTTGTTTGAAGATGCACCAAAATATGTCCGATCCTATGTGCAGTCTCAAAGGTTCGCCCCCCTCATCCTTGTACCTCAAGAAGAAAGGGTAGGGATTACCGGTTCTTGGCCCTTTGACAGATGGGGTATCGACCTGGTTGGACCTTTCCCCTCCACTCCGGGGGGATTCAAGTACTTGATTATGGCCATCGATTACTTCAGCAAATGGGTGGAAGCGAAACCCCTCACAAATATCCGTGGTAGCACTTGTGTCAAATTTTGTTCGAAGAACATCATATGCCGGTATGGTATTCCAAAACATATAGTTACGGATAACGGAGCACAGTTCAATAATGATATGTTTCGGTCCTGGTGCAAAGAGTATGGTATCACCCAACGGCTCACGTCCGTTTACCATCCACAGGCCAACGGTCAAGTTGAGGTAACAAACCGCACGGTGGTAAATGGTTTGAAGACCCGGGGCTGTAAGGGGCACGGGGAAATTGGGTGAACGAGTTGCCAAGTGTTCTTTGGGCATACCGGACAACCGAAGGATCAGCCACTGGAGAGTCCCCCTATAGCTTGGTGTATAGGGCGGAGTCAGTGATACCGACTAAAGTTGGAGTTCCCAGTCTCCGGACCCTCTCTTGGGGTGATGACCAGGGAGGACGGAGCTCCCCTCTGGGATCAAGCAGGCTGTTAGACTTGGACTTTTTGGAGGAAAAGCGGGAGCAGGCAGCGCTACATGAAGCTAAGGTAAAGGAGCGAGTGAAGCGTTACCATGACAGACGCGTGCGGAAGGAGTCATTTGCCCCCAGAGATTGGGTGATGCGGAAGAACGATAAGAGTTTGCAGGAGGCAACTGGCAAGCTAGCACCAAACTGGGAAGGACCGTATCAAGTCACAGCTTCATTTCCGGGCGGAAGTTACGAGCTGGCATACCCGTCCGGACGGGCCATTCCCAGAAGGTGGAACATCACCAACCTTAAGAGATTTTACGGGGCTTCCTGAGTAGGTACGCACCCCGGTAGAATATGTAGCTCTGGGTCCTCTGGCTAGAGTTATGCCTAGGGCCCCATTTTGTTTTCTTTACCATGTACCGTGTTCCGACCCTTGGAGGCAAAGAGTATGCCCAGGCGGATTCTACTTGGTTTAATAAATGAATGCAGAGTTTGCAGTTCCTATCCTTATTTATTTTTATTACATTTTTTTTTGCATTGATTCCCTCCGTTTCGTTTGAATAAACTAACAGAGGTGAGGGAAGAAAGGAACAGACAGCTTGATCAAACACTATAAGATGGAACGCTGGGACAAGCAAAATCTTAAAAAGGAAAATATAAACATTTGAATAAATGTAATTCCTGATAGTCCGGACGGACTGGTATACAAACAATAGGAAGGGAATACAAACGTGTAAATAAATAAAATGCCTAATAAGTCTGGACGGACTTGTGTACAAACATACAAACACCAAGGCTCTATTTACATCTCAGGATCATGGGCCCCGGCATGGGTATAAGCACCGCGATGCTCAGGCCGATCAATGCAATCCCAGTCAATGGGGGATGTAGCTCCCGGATTTGGAAGCTCCAGAGGAGGCACTAGCGCGGTAACCACCTCCAGCGTATGAATCTCAGGATCTTGAGGTTCCTCGCCGACCTCGGGAATCTACTCCCTAGCGGGACTCCGCTCCGCGGTATCCGGATCAAGGTCGTAAAACTTCGTCCCGCTAGACTGACCCACTTGGCCCAAGTATGGATAAGGGGGTATTTTCGGTAGTTCTGACAAGGGACCTGGCGGTTCGAGAGAATGGGGAACATGTATCTCCGTGCTGGACCCAAACATGTCGTCCGAAAGTTCAGAGTCAGAAGCTGACATCTCGTCTTCAGGAACCTGCGCTTTCCCTTTAGAAAACGGCTCTTCACCTATTGATGGAAAGGCAGCCATGGGGGGATTCCGAGACGGAGAACCAATCCGAACGGGCCCTGAGAGCGCGCTTCTCGCCCCTTCCGCGGCGACCACCTCCGCAACGACCACCTCCGCGGCGACCGCCCTGGAAACCTCGACTGCCTCTGCCCCTACCCCTATCTTGCATACGGGCCAGTCGACGCCTTGCCAATTCGGCCAACTCCTCGGCGATAAAGGGGCGAATAACGGCAGCATCCTCCCAAGGACGCGCGACACGACGTGCGGACTCCTCCGGGTCAACGGACACTTGAATACCAGTATACCTCTCGAAGGTGAAGTCTACTGAAACCTGGCTCGGAATAACAATGAGTGAAGGAGGAAGATAAGTGCCAGCATGCATCCGCTTCCACCACTCAACCGCTTCCTCGAACGCCCGACGATAGCGAGACTCTCGGTCGTTCCAAACCATCTTGAACATCCGGACCATCAACACTCACATCACGGGGAAAGTTTCGGTGTACGGGCAGAGATACGAGTCCGAGGCAGAGGCCAGTAAGATGATATGACAACTGTAAAGTCATCAGGTTCTTTTGAAGGATCATGTTCCGGCCGGCCAACTCGCGATTCTCGTTCTCCAGTTTCAAGTGATCTCGCAAGTACTCTGTCCTCTTTTTCAGCCACTTTAGCTTACACTACTACAAAGGGGTTGATGCAAGACACATATTTAAGGCATTTGATGGGAGCGCATTTTTTTCCGCCTTGATACATACTTGCGAGATCGCAAGCTTCTCTAGTAAGCATTAATAAAATAAATTTAAGACGTAAATCACCGGTTAAAGGCGGAAGTGGGTTGTGTCGTGAATATATATATGAAGTAAAGGCCGAAAACTTTTTTCTGCCTTAAAGGGAATTAGTCGTCACGACATCGCCACCATTACGGTAAGGCAAACGATGTTCTTGCGAGGTCGTAACAAAAAATCGTCAGTATTATGATTCAAAATTTTGTTTGTTGCGATCTCGTAACTTATTTGCCTCATATTATAGGTAGGCTTGTATATGTTTGCATGTCGCAACTGGGTCGGAAGGTAATGTATGAGCAGGTAGCGATATCATGAGTAGACACGCCAAATATGAACTACAGTGCAAGTTTGTGTGATTGAATAGAGGTGATATCATAAGACATCCGCTTGCAGTCGCAGTTTCATTAAGGATTGGTCATTCAAACACAAAAAAGACAGATTTTAGAAAGTATTTTTGAGGTGGGTATTTTCGGATTCATAAATGGATGATTAGTGCTAAATTGCTTGGTGGTTTGACTATTGCCTTCTTGGATTAGGTACCTAATACTTGCGTAATGTGTTGGTTTTTGTCTTGATTTTGGTTGGTTTTATGTATAATTTTGTATGTCGTTTGGTTGATTTTGTTGTTTGTGTTACTTCAGTGTGTAGTTTATCATCGGAAGTCAGTGGGTTAGTAGTATTGTTGAAGGTTCTAGGCCCTTGAGTAGCTGTTTGTAAGATTTGTGAATTATGGACCGCGAAAGAATAATGAACGAGAATGCTTGATTATCGAAGGAGTATTTAGATTTGGTGGAAAATTTCTTAGATGTTGGCTTGCGACATTCTAGGCAGAATAGCATAGGAGGGGTTAGATGTCCATGCAACAAGTATAGAAACAACGCCATATTTGAAGATATTGTTGTAGTGCGCGAACATTTAATTTGTAAAGGATTTGACAAATCCTACACTGAATGGGTTTGGCATTGGGAAGGCACTTGAACACTATGATCTTGGGGCCTAAGAAACCTGGTAATGACATTGATGTATATCTAGCGCCGCATGTTGAGGAGTTGGAATCCTTATTTAAGCACGGGATTCATATTCCTGACGGAAGTCGAGGGGACGCGAAATTCAAATTTAAAGCCATTTCTCTGTTTTGGGTAACCTTGGAGGGTGTTCTGTGAAAGGTCGTTTTCCATGTCCACTATGTGAGAACAATACCAGTCATTGTCAATTAAAGCACGGTAGTAAGCCTGTTTATCTAGGTCATAGACAATTTCTACCTAGCAGTCATCCGTGGAGGAGTGCTAAGAAGTGGTTTAACGGTCAGGAAGAGCATGGTGTTGCCCCCGTCCCACTATCAGATACTGAAATACTGGAAAAAGTAGCGGGCATGGAGTATGTGCTGGGAAAGGGAAAAAAGAAAAGCACTCAAACTACGATTTGGAAGAAATGTTCGATATTATTCAAACTCGGTTATTGGGAGCACTTGGAAGTGCGCCACTGTCTAGATGTCATGCATATAGAGAAGAATGTATGTGAAGCTTTGGTTGGGATGCTCTTGAATACACCGGGGAAGAGTAAGGATAAATTGAAAACTAGAAAGGATTTAGTCAATCTTGGCATAAGGACGTCACTTGCTCCTGTGCAAGAAGAAGTAGGTACGACATACTTACCACCTGCTTGTTATTCCTTTTCTTCTGAACAAAAGGAGAGTTTTTGTAGGACTTTAAAATCAGTGAAGGTGCTTTCTAAATATGGTTCGAACATTAGTAGTTGTGTATCTACTGCCGAGTTGAAATTGGTGGGAATGAAGTTGCACGATTACCACAATATGATGTAGGATTTGAATATAATTGCTCTGAGAGGTTGCTTGCCTTCTCACGTTGGAGACGCAGTTGCAAGGCTTTATTATTTTTTTAAACAGATATGTCACAAGGGAGTAAGTCGGCGTAAGTTGGATGAATTGCAGGATATGGTAGTTGAAGTATTGTGCAGGCTAGAGATGTATTTTCCCCCTTAATTTTTTGACATAATGATTCATTTGATAGTTCATTTGGCGAGGGAGGTGAAGTTGTGCGGACCGGTATACTTGAGATGGATGTATCCATTCGAGCGGTACATGAGCATTTTCAAGCATTTTGTTAAGAATCGTTATCGACCAGATGCCAGTATAGTGCAGCGATATATCGCGGAAGAGGTAATGGAATTTTGTACCCACTATTTACAGGATGTACCTACTATAGGACTGTCAGTCTCCAGACACGATGGTAGATTGGATGGTGTCGGACTACGCCATAAGTCTAAATTTAGCTCTTCTTCCGATGAAATATCTATAGCCCATCTTTACATTCTACGCAACCATCATGCAGTGAGTCCTTATGTTGATGTTCACCTTAATGACATTAGGTCAACACACCCGAGCTGGTTGGAACCTAGAATTCTAGAAACTCATTGCAGAGACTTTACTAGTTGGCTCAAAATACATGTGCAGAATGGCGGTGAACACCCCGATGTTGTAAAATGGGTTGCCAAGAGACTCTTTGGCACAATTACATCGTTTAACGGCTATGACATCAATGGATACACGTTTGGTACTAAATGGAGTGATGACAGATCTGCAACCCAATATAGTGGCGTATCAGTTCCCGGAGAGGGTGATAATGGGTTTTTTGGTACCATTACTTATATATGGGAAATGGACTTTGTTCATGTCCGAATTGCATTGTTTAAATGTGAGTGGGTTGATCAAGCTGAAGGGGTGCGCACAGAGGAATTAGGCATGACTCTAGTGAATTGAGGAATTCTTGGGTCTAGGGAAGATCCATTCATCATGGCGGCTCAAGCTCATCAGGTATTCTATGTGGAAGATCCAATTGATGCTCGTTGGGAGATTATTGTTGATGGAAAGAAAACATTCATCTATGGTGACGGCTTGTTCGACGATGACTGCATTGTTTCTAAAGACACCATTCTGCCCTCGGTGTACGAAACTCTGGAGGAGGATGATAACATTGTGTGTTCGAGTGTGTGCAGAATGGATCATGAAGAAGGCATGTGGATTAATCCTGGGGGAAAACTACAAAGAGGAAGGGGAGGCAACCAAAGAAGAACGTGAAGACTAAAAAGAGTAAAAAACATAAGTAGCAATTTCTTCACACAGCTTGTTGATTAGTGATTTGGATATTGTTGATGTAATGATATTGTTGTTTATGAAAAACTTATTGTCACGAGAATCATTTTTGGAGTCTCTATTGTGTTGAAATTTACTATAATGTGGTACACTAATGAAGTTGGATCAAATAAAAAATGATACAACATTAGCTGTAGCGAAATCACAACTTACCAAGCTCAATACATTCGCACATTAACTTGTAAGTAGCGAAGTCGCTAGACTAGCGAAAATGAAGCGAGCTCGTAAATAATAAGTGTAAAATCGCCAGGAAGCCCCTGTCCATTCATTCTAATATGTTATGATATTGTTGGTGCATCGTAAGTAATATATATGGCTTAGCTTTTTGACAAGCGATATCGCAAGTGGCTCGTTAGCTTAAAATGTAAAAACTTAAACATAGCATCAGGTAATTAATTTGTGGTACCAAGTTCAATTGTTAGAATACAAATGGTTATTTTGTGAATCAATCAAAAGACTTTTGGAAGTATAAAAACATGAATGAATATGAAAAAGAGTAAAAATTGTTTGCCCTTGGCAAAATTAAAAATACAAAAGTGTCAAGTAAAAAAACAAGAAAATTGCTAATCTAATCCGACTTGCTAGGAGGCGGTTTCGGTGTCGCTACTGGATCATTCCCCTTTGTTTTTTTGTTGGCATGTTCCCTTTCTATTCCGCATATCACCTTCTTCGTGATCCAGCACTCTTGATTAATTTTGGAGACTCGATTTCTCAAAAGATCGACGGTGTCTTCTAGACCCTTGTAGTATGCAGCTAATGGTACACCTACACATGGAAGTGAATCAAGTTGAAGTCTTTCATAGCAAATAAAATGTAAAAAAAATTGAACAACATATTAAAATACGGGTTGTTGTGGCTAACCTTCAACATTTGATCTAACTTCCTCGGGATTAAACTCCAGCGGTTTTTTGGGTCCATCCGACCTTTCCTCCAACTCTCCGTCAACCAACTCCCACTCCCCTTCCTCTCGAAGTATTGCATTGTGTAGAAGCAACACTCCTCCGCCTGAGCAGATAATTTCATCTTCGCGTATCAGTGTTCAAAAACATGGTTATAAAATTACCATACGGGAGCTTCTTAATTGTTCTTGAATTCTCGACCACACTATTTCTCATGTGCTCGAATATCACATGCCCCGGATTTCAACCGAATCTTTTCGACTACGCAGTAAAATATGCTTACCGTTGTGTAGTTCATCTCGGTGATCCACCCGCCTTTAGGCATCACAGTCCTAGCAACCATCTCATAAATGATCCTTTCCTGACAACTCAATTTATCAAACTTATAACTCCTAGGCTTCCCTAAATCCTCCGCCGACCGGCCAAAATACTTCTCAGCATATTCCGCCACACGCTCAAGATCTAGGACTCTGTTATTTGGCCACTTTTCTTTGGCGTAAAAACCATGTGGGGGTTCATCGTCGTTGTCTTCTTCGACAACGTACGTCACATTTAAGGCCTTGTTGAAGAAATCCTCACCTATCTCGTAGTTCTTTTTATTAACTCTAGTAAACCACCTCCCCGTTTCCTTTTCTTCCTCAATTAGTTGGTGAAAATTTGCGTGAAATTGGCACGTCTCATCTTTATGTGCCGCATAGTTCAACCCTAATAGCTCTGTCAAATCGTGAAACTAGAAGACTTGCATAACCTTCTCTAGCCCTAATTCTTTAATCTGCTCAAAATCTACCACATAACAATCTAGAAGCTTACAATCTTCCATATAATTGAAATATGCTTCAGATGCATCGACACTTACAAATTTTGCCTTGTCAAATTTTGTAGAACTAGCACAGGAACCTGAAGCCGCCGCTGACTACCCCGCCGCCGGCCTCTGAGCTGAAGCAGGCTGTTGAACTTGCTGGAGACTTGGCCCATATCGATTTGATGTCAAATGCTTAGTCCTAGCCATGTGTGACGGGAATTTTTGGGGGCAGGGGTTGGGGTTTTGTGATGTATGAGATAATCAGATGGAATCCTGTCTGATCCCAAACCAAAGGTACGTTTATTTACTTGCCCCATAATCAAATGAATAATTATACACAACTCATTATTCTTGCTATTTTATAAAAATACTCTTACTTTCTACATATATTTCTACCTAATTAAACACGCCTTATTTGTATCTTAGAATTCCCCTTCTTGCAAGTTGTACGTTGAATGTGGGATGAATTCTCAACCCCGCCACGTTGCAATGGGAAATTCAAATCCTCACATGACACTACATCATGAAGCCAAAGTCCCTATTGGTTTCTCTAGGGTTTCTATACTATATGTGTTAGTCGAGGATGTCTTGGTACCAGTCGCGGATAAAGAGCACGACAGTGGGTATTGGTCTGGGCCATTTTTTGTGTGGCCCAAATGGTTGGTCGTTGATGTAAATTCTAATTCTATCCCAACTAATAGAAAGAAACCATCACCCGTCTCTTAGACCCACTAAACCTTCCGGTAGCTAAGAACCCGATGTCGGCGGGAGAAATTGGATTCATGAAAGCCCTCCCGAGATTTGTTCGCATGTTTTATGATATGGTGGGCCACCATATTCACGAATCAGTTTACTATTTCTACTCCAATAAACAGGTATTCGGCGAAGCGAGGGAATTAGTCGTTCCATGGGAAGACTTCGCCCTTTTCTGGCACTATCAAACCCTTCCCGAAATAATCCTTATACTACATCAAATGTAAGCTACTTGTTCTCATCTTTGCTAGCGTATTGCAACTTACAAATGTTCATATACTTATGCACTAATATACGTTCATCTCCGCTCTATGGTTTATTTAGGTACATGCAATACCTTGCTCTAACTAACACAAAGACTTTCATTGGTTTTTTGCACCCAATATGCCTGTAAGAAATGAATGAAAGTAATCAATCACGACTTGCTTATCTTTAAAATATCCTTAGTGACAAGACCAAGACAATTTACATAGGCCCATTCTAGAGAGAGTTTTCTTTTTTACAATTGGATATTTGCAATTTGTAAACATTCAAATCTTCGAGCCGGGTTCTTACATTTTCATTTATTAAAATATGTAGTGGACATTGGAGTTTTGTAGCTATGATACCATCGTTGATGCGAGTGTATTGGATTCACCCGCTACACTTCGGTCCATCTACAAAATTTGCAGATTTAATATAGGTTGCTATGCCTAGTGCATATGATGACACACTAGTTCCCTTCAACCTTATACAAATTCAGGTGACATTTCAAATCCCATGCTCATTTATTTCCACTATGATTTCATTTCAAATAATATGTTATACTTCTTCACTTTCAGCACCGAAAGCAATTGCCAAATTAGGAGTGCGGTTAGTATATGATGTTGTATGCCAACGAGTGCGTCACTAGCCTTGTTGATGACAATTTGGAATTACATCACATAAGAAATCTTACAACCTACTTATTGTACCTATTACTTTCTACATTACCTTTAATAGTATTAAAAAACATTCATATGCTTAGATTCTCGAGGAAAATCATGCACCATACCTAAAAAAGGAGTTGGAGGATTGTAGAGATACATTTGCTAGACACTTGGTCCTTATTAGATCTCGGTACATCTCTAGGCCTCACGTACCCTATAAAAGCTAGTTTATTTTGTTTATGGTTGGATATCTATACTTTTGAGTGCCATTACTTCAACAAGTTTATAAAGTGTGGCTTGTTAACGTTCATGTTTTGTTCTAAGAGACCACGTATCTTGCTACTGTCAGCTTAGTTAAACATAATGAAACCCTAATGCTTTTGATTTGGGTGGAAATCGCTCATATACTATAATTCAGTGATACTTACGAATAACCAGCGAATTCTTAAGCTTCCTCGCATGTGACCTTAAATTCAGGCGAAGATCTAGTGCAGTCGCAACTACACTCGCAGAAAAGCATATTTTGTAGCTTTTTTTTTGCGTTATCGCTACCCAATCGCTCATTCTTCTCTGCCTCCCCAATCCGAGATCTATCGATATCGTAACGTTGCATACAAAGAACTGGCGAATTCACTAGCTGACTCGCAACGTCATTTATTTTTCTCGCCCACCAAATTAACACACGGCGTCGTTTATACTGACGCCATAACTAGCGATCTCAAAAGTACAAATACAGGCGATTTTCTTACGAGATCGTTAGGTATCGAGTACCTACACTTTTTTAATCTACTGGCTGGTTTGGTTGCGCTCTCGTCAATGTCGTCACTAGTCTCGTTGAGGCCAACCAGAAATGTTGGCTTTGCCAGGTAGCGAGTTCGCAAGGGGTTACCCAGCGAATCGCTAAAACGTGTCGTAACAAATCTCGTTATAAGCTTAAGAAATGAGATGCTTGTCTGACCTGCGCTATCGTGACTACTTTCTAGCGATACGCAAGTCTATTGTCGCAAGCAGTCTCGGTCACACGTAATTTACAATCTAGGCTTACACAACTAGCGAGTTCGCAAATTTTTGAATTGGCGATCTGTTAGCTTGTGTCGTAACTACACAAGTATTCAGGTGTTTGGTATTTGCGTTACCTACTTACGATGTTGCAAGTATAAAATGCATATCAGGCTGACATTAATGCTTGCGATTTCACAAGTGTTGTGTAAGGCGTATAAATCATGATTTAAGGCGGAAATTAACACCTTATACCCTAAAACATCTAAGGCGGATGAGGAACTGCCTTAGATGATTTTTCTCATTTAAGTCACAACCGCCCAAGAAATTTGTTTTCTGCCTTACTACATGAAGGATGAACTGCCTTAAATGGGCTGATTTTGTAGTAGTGTTATCACAATAGAAAGGAAGTTTGGACCACACCAGATCCAGCTCCGTTTTTAGCTTGGCCTTGTAGTCTTCGTGTTCGGCCTCAAGAATGGAAATCGTGGCGTCCGCGTCAAAAGTCGCGTCGATCCGTTCTCGCGCAAAGGTTTGGCATTGAGTCAGAGTCCCAAACTGGTCGGATATCTCCTAACGACGAGCAACCAAGGAAGGAATGTCCGGAAACTCAGCCATCAAGGGTTCCATTCCAGACCTGATAAACAGCTCGCAGTTCGTTCCTCATCCATCCTTCATCCGGCTAACTCCGTCTCCAGTTCCAGACATCGATGGCACGGAGGGCTCGTCGAATGGGAACTATTCAGAGAGGGGCACATCCCTTTTTTTCCGGACCAGAGCACATGACCTTGGCCTCCGGGCTAAGAACAAAAAAAAGATAAAGTATAACAAAAAAAAAGGAATGAGACCAAATGATAAAGACAACGAGATTCATTTCATAGAAAAGGGATTACATTGTCCGGAGGGTTATGATCCCCATCCGAGTCCTGACTTCCGCCCTTCCTACACTAAACAAGAAGAATATTAATTCTAGCCGAAGGGAAGCGATTACAAAAATTATTACACAGCATAAAATATGCTAAGGAGTGGTCTCTACATCAGTCTCCTCGCTATCCTGGCCGTCATCCTGGCCTCCGTCCTTGCCTCCATGGCCTCCGGCCTCTTCCTCCTCATCCTCGTCCTGAGGTTCATCTTCGGTGCCCGGAGATAAGTACATATTCAAGACCTCCATATACTTGGCCTTGGCGGGAGATTCCGGGGCTTGTTTCTTCTTGGGTGGAACTACCACCTTGCTTAGGTCAACCTACCCGTGGATGAACGCAAAAACGGCTGCAGCGGACACCAGATGCATTGCTTGTTGGACGCAAGGAAAATATCGGTTAAGTCCCACTCGAAGGCGAGACTCTAGAGAACCTTGTCCGCAAAGGCCACACACAGATTCTTCTGGGCGGACGGAGAAGCAACTGTCTCCAGCTCTTTTATCCGGGCCTCCACGTCATTAGCCCGAGCGTACGGGTCAGGTTCCCGTTTGCCCTCTCCAGCCTGCTGATCTTCTGAGACAGCCTTATGTTCTGGACGTGGTAGGCCTATTTGATAAACTCAGCAACGCCCGGAGAAGTGAGCAAATAAGCGGCAAAGTCCTGAGAAAGGTAAAATGTCAGCAAACAAATAAAATCACACGTTCGAACCACATGAGGAGAGAGTAGTTACTCATCCTGCCATTCGGTATCTTCCCTGTTGCCATCCTCTTGGCCATTCGGTATCTTCCCTGTTGCCATCCTCTTGGCCATTCGGTATCTTCCCCTTCTCGCTTTCCGGGACACCGGGGGGTACCTTCAGCTTCCGTCTCTTGAGGGCAGTATGATCCTCCTCTTCTTCAGAAGACTAAGGACCCGCGATGGTAAGGGCCGCTGCCCGATTTCCGGCCACCACCGCGACCTCATTTTCTTTCTCCTTCACCGGAGGCTACTTGCTGGTGGTGGCATCCGCTTTAGCCAAGGCCGCCCTCTTGGCCTCCTCCTGCTCCTGCAGGGCCAGCTCGCTTCTCATTTTCTTCTTCTTCTCCCCATCGACTTCCTTTGGGGTTTTCATGCCGGTCCCCGAACTGGATTTTGGCTTCTCCGACTTACTCGTCCTGCTTGATTTGGAAGGCGGATTGACGGCAGCCTCGATTGAAGGTAACTCTGCAAGTGCCAAGAATAGGCGAGACAAAAAAACATAATGAAAAGGTAACAAAAGAGGAAGAACACTTACGGGTCGGGTCTTGATTGACGTAGAATCGGCACTTCGTAAATACCTCCGACTCATACGCCATCAAGGAAAAACATACTGGCCCTTGCAGTACTTGGTTAAGTCAAGCTGATTGTAACTCAGCTTTGCAATGCTTACCTCCAATCCATCCGGCCGGTACACCATCTTCTCCTCCTTTTTAGCCTCAAAGTTCCAGTAGGGACATGGATACCGAACCGTGTCAAATGTGAAGTAGAACTTCTGCCAATTGGCATAGCTATCGCACCGACCCCTGCAACAGTCCTTCACCTTTATCTGCTTCTGAAAAGTGAAGATTCCCTCGTCTTTAGTGCCCTCCAGATGGTAGAAGGCCCGGAATAGCTTGAGAGACGGCTTTATCTCACAATGATAACAGTTTAAGAGGAACGCCCGGATGACAGGAATGCAGTTGGGCTGCAGCTGGGCCGGAGATATCTTGAAATGTTTAAAGATAGCCAAAAAAAGAGGAGGAAGAGGGAAAGTAAGACCATATAAAAAATGACTTTGGGGGATGGCAGCCACTGTAGTGTGATCTCCCTCGAACAAACTCAGCCCGGAGTCGATAGAAACCAGAACCACCATCCTCCGGACCAGATCTTTCACCGCAGGATCAATGTCTACGGTATCGCCCTCGACATGATCCCCCCTCTTGCGGAACGGGGTTCATTCCCACCTTTACCTCCTTTATCTCTGTTTGGGTAGCATCGCCCTCACCGTCAGATGAATCCTCCTTACGCTCATTGTCAGGTTCTTGATTGACAGGGACCTCAAGATCTTTCTCGTTGTTATTGGTGGCCATGATGAATAAAGAGGAATGATGGGTATGAACAGGAAAGAGAATATGAAGGAGGAGAGGAGAAAAGTGGGGAGAGAAAACAAGAAAATGAGAAACTTGAAAGTGATTGATTTGGGCTCCTTCTATGGGCTGATGGAAACCGATCCCAAGGTGAAATGATTGCCTTATCGATTGACAACACCACATTTATGAGGCTGTCACGCCCCATAATACGTTTGCAGACACGCGCCCCGCGTAGGGGAAGGCTGAAAGCCAAACGCGTGGTCAGACACGCGCACCTAACAATTGTCACGAGAAAAACACAAGAACCCGCCTCCGGGTCGGATCTATCACCTCCGGGCGGATCCCCACAAAAGAGAAAAAGACGTGATCAAAAGGGGGCGCGCTCTACAGAAGGGTAGCCGCTAGAAAGTGAGACACGGGACCCCTCCTCCGGATCGGGCACCTCCGGTGTCTGGACTCCGGCCCGGGTAGTGGTCCGGTCCATGAGTGACGTAAGCTAGAATTGCATTACCCGGGGACACAATGGACATGAATATGACCTTTCCCCGGATAAGGACAAACAGGCAGGACCACTGCCTCTGAGTTGGACTCTCACCACCACACACCTATAAATACAGCTTTGAACTTGTGGAGAAAGGTATGTTCTATCAGACTGAAACTCTCTCTATATATCCTTATTCTCTCTCCTATTCAAAGGCCCTTCATTCATCATCACGCCGGAGTAGCTATCCTCGGGATACTCAGGGGCGTTGTTTTGCAAGCCTATTAGGTGAGAGCGCGCGGAGCACAAACGTGATCTAATCCGGACCGGTGGCACCTGTTGTACTACGGACTGGGACTGGAAGCTGGTAGCCTGGTCGCATCAAGTAGAAGGCATCATCACATTGAAAAATATTTTCCGCTATATGTTAGGTTAGAATTGGATGCAAAATACCTCTCTTGGATAAGTACTTTTGTCCCTCCCTCAGGAGCTCTCAAGTGACCATAGCTATAAAAATGCAAGGAAACAAAGGCCATAAGCCAAAAGTTTAGTTGGAGGAAATTATGTTTTAATGATTTTGTGCACAAAATCAACTCTATGTACTACTGTTTTTTCTTAATGAAATTTGCTTTTGGTTATACTTTCATGCACTTAACACTACCAATCTGGTTCTTAAATACTTATTTTGAAGCATGTTTCACCATGCTTGCTCAATTTTGTGATGCTCAAAAGTGTTCAGGATCACACGTATTTCATCCATAAAAGGATGAAGATCATCACCAGCAACAAATTCATGAGTTGTCCCATCCAACTGAACTGAAGTACATCCTGCACTTCTCTTAACTCTCCCACCTTCTCTCAAAACCCTCATCTTCACCAAATCATCCCATCTCTCTGCATTCGAATACAAGCAAGAACTTAGTAGACCCCATTATCTTCTGGCTTCACCTCCACAGCTCCACCAAATTCGAAGTAGCCTTCTCTGCAACCTCGATGTTTCCATGCATCCTGCAACCTCCTAGCAGACCACCCTATACATACACATCTCCCTCCATCAGCATTGCCCTTATCATCTCCACAACTTCTTCAATCAGGCCTGCACGTGCAAGCAAATCTACCATGCATCCATAGTGCTTTAGCTCTCTATGAACACCATGACCATGAACCTCCTCCATCTCTGCAAAAAGCTTCCCGGCCTCATCTGTTGGACCAGCATGGCTATAACCGCCAAGAAATCCAAGAAAGGTTACCCTCTGAGGTTTAACTCCACTGCTCACCATCTTTTCAATGAACTCAAGAAGGAGCTCACCATGGCCGTTCATTGCTAGTCCCGCCAGCATTGCATTCCACGAGCACAGATTCTTCATGCTCGACTCGAATATCTCGCTTGTAGTATCAATGCATCTGCATTTATTGTACAAATCCACCTATCCAGTGATCAAGAACTCTTTCATTTTAGGCGAAAAGAGAACAATTTATGTAAGCTCATTCTCTAGCTACTTATGCTAAGGGAAACATAGGGGGTAGAATTGAATGGATAAATGCACCAAGTTTTCTTTTATTAGATGATTTCAAATGTGTTTTAGTGGTTTGAATAAATATATTTTCTTAAAACGAGCTTCCGATTTCAATAATTTATGTTGAAACTAATATTAAACTGCTCATTTTACTTGCACTCGAGCCATTCCTTAGATACATTAAACATTGAGGTGTTTAGTGGTAATAATTTTCTACATCGGAAATATTGGATTTTCAAATTTAATAATGATTATTGTCATGCATTTTATACATTGCAAGTTTAACATTATTTTCTCGCGCAATGACCGTGCACTTCAATGAAATATGAAAAATATTTTTCACAAGATTTAAGTTGATAAAAAATTGAATAATTAAAGATTTTTTTGATTTACACCATTATCACATTCAGCCCAAGGTTTTCACAAATCGTGATTTTTTGTTGGTCTACAAGCTAACCAACACTTGTTAAGTTTGTATGATATAAGAAATCTTAGTTGCCTCCGTATGTTCGTAGATCATTTGTTGGTAAAATGTCAATAACAGGTGGATCTGAAAGTATCAATGCTTTTGTGAAATGGTTTACAAGTCCTAATTTATGTTTGAGCCAACTGATAAAATAGGAAGTAACTCATTATACTATGCTAACTTTATTTTTTAGGTTAAACTAACATTAAATTAAGAGACGAATGATGTTAACATTTAATTCTAGATTGATCTAGAGTTTGAATATGTCACACATAAATAATTGGAAGCTAAAGGGCTAGAAATATCGTGGATCTTTATTGCATACTTTTTCTCCTATTAAAAAACAAGCAAAAGATATTTTAATTGCATGAATTTCCCTTGAACAATTTTAAACAATTTTCTTGTCTTTTCCCTTGTTTGAGGAAATATGAAGACACTTTGACTTGGAAACCTTACCCTAACGGAAACTTCTCTGTGTCTTCTGCTTATGAGATCTTAAGGCCTAAAAGGATCCCAGTTCCTTCTTAATTATAAATACATGTGGTCAAGGGTTATACCAAAAAAGATGGCATTATTCTGTTGGAAGCTTGTAACAAACTAATCCCCACTCCAGATGTTCTTGAGGAGCTGAATATTCACCAACCTTCAGTTTGCTGTTTCTGCCTCTCCCACTCTAATGAATTGCATCATTTTTTTAACAATTGCACATTCATTCAAAATGTGTGGGGAGATGTTAGTAGAAGCTATGATTTGGTAGATCTGAACTGTGAATCCTTATGGGATAAATTATATTAAAACTGGAATTTTATGGATGGTTCATCTTTTAAGATGAATATATCTAGAATACTCCATGTGGTAATTATTTGCCATAATTGGTATGCAAGGACAAGTTATATTTATGATAATGTCTCTTCTAACAGAAAATTTTTGATCAGACAGATAAAGGACATGATGCAGTCTATATTCACAGCTCATGCTAAGTTCTGGGCTAAGTATAAGCCCCTGCAATTAACTGGAAGCAGTGCTCCACCAAGACAAATCATACTGGTATATTGGACATTACTTGCAAAAGGTTTTTTAAAACTAGATGTGGATGGTTCTTTTCAGGCCAATGGAAAAGTAGGTGCAGGAATTCCTATAAGAAATAGTAGTGGAAGTATTCTATTGGTAAGAGCTCAAATGGTGGAAGTAGCTAGCAGTTTGGAAGAAAAAGCATTGGCCTTATCAGTAGGACTCCAAGCAGCTTATCATGAAGGTTATGAGAACTTAGAAGTGGAAATGGATTCACAACTGCTCTACAGAATGGTTCAGAAGCAGATCAAGCCTCCATGGAAGGTGATGAATCACATGAGGGGTCTCTATCAGGTGAACTCAATATCCATTTTAATCATATTTATAGAGAAGCAAATCTGTAGCTGATGCATTGTCCAAAATAGCTAGTTCATCAGAAAGTTTAGGAATATTAGAGATTTAGTTGAGCTGGATAGAAACCATACTCCTTAAATTAGGAGAGTTTGATTATATAGGTTGACTACTCTGTACTTTTTGTATGACAGGGTGGAAGCTACAAGCTGAGAAGAGGAAGCTACAAGTTGTCTTATTCACCGCACTTCAGCATATAAAGGAGAGCAAGGAGGAAGCTGGGAATAGGATTTCAAAGCTGAGGTTCCTGAGACTTATTGATTGATTCTTTGTTGATTCTAGGGGATTCCCGTACTCATCGGCAGATTTGGGCTTCGCTTTGGCGATCCCTAAATTGCTTGCGAGTTATGAGTCTTCTCATCGGCAGAGTTGGGTGTCGCTTAGCAAACCCTAAAATGCTTGTGAGAATGTAGACATGGGTGTATACTAGAGTCAAGTTTAGAATCAAAGATATTTACATAATAGTTTTAGTTTATTGACTATTATTTAAATTTCTCCAATATTGTACAATACTACCTTTTGAAGGTTTATTTATGGCGTGGTGAACCTAATAAATATCACCCCACTTTAGGTGGTTTAAAATTTTAAAAAAACAATTTTCATAGTCTCGCTTTGTTTTCTGAATTGAGATATTAATTAGAAAGTAGCTTGAATGTTTAGAATCACTGTACATATGTTATCAATATTCGTATAATGAAGGATATGTCTTTTTGTATATGGTAAAGTTTCTTACTGTACATTAGCCTTAAACCTCAAGGCAGGAGTAATTGATCACGTATGTCTGGAATTTCGCCAACGTTAATATTATAAATATTTGTGTGAGAGAAAATGTGTGAAACTTGAAATGAAACAATCAAGGTCTCAAGTTTTTGGCTTCTTTCTAATTTTCTCTTGTTAGAATGGTTTTCACATATTTGCTTAGGTTCACAATTGCTACACTTATCGTTAATTAGATTCTATCACTTTAACACAACACACACACACACACATACATATATATATATAGTTTTCTAATTGTTGTTTCTAGTTCTACATAAGCATGCAATGCTTGTGACACTTGTGCTGTTGGAACTTTTGGTGTCTATTTGTTCATGCTTTTACTTTATTTCATTCATTTCTTTAAAAAACGCTCCCAAAACACTCCCACCTCTCTCCTCCTTTCTTTCCTCAATTCGCTACTATTCATGATAGATTCCACTCTTTTTCAGGCATGACCCATCATTTATTGCCTGAGACAGTGATATAACAGTAAATCCTATGGCGGAGCCACCGCAGCTCCGCGGTGGCACCCCAATTTCCGAACCTTTGTTCAAGCTCTCTCATCCAAACCGCCCCTCTAGCCAATACGCTACCAACAAATCCAGAAATCCAGTCTATTGGTGAACATGTGGGCAAACTTACGTGTATAGTATCTCCTGATCAAGCGGCATTGCTGGCTAGCCATTTCACCAATGCTTTGATTGGCAAGTTCGAGAAAGGGAAGCCGTCGATGGAAGCTTTGAATGAGGCTTTCAAGCCAATCGGTTTATCTTTATCATTTCAGCTAGGATCTATCGACTACCGACATGTACTTATCCGTTTCCAAGACCCTCAAGATTATCAGAGATGTTAGCTAAAGGGGATCTGGAGCATTAAAGGTGTTCCAATGAAAGTCTTAAAGTGGACAACAGATTTCAGCCCCAAATGTGAATCATCCATTGTTCCAGCATGGGTAACAATCCCTAATCTCCCAATATTTTTCTATAACAGTGCTATGCTAGAGTTTATTGGAGATAGGATTGGTAGTTTTATAAAAATGGATGCTGCTACGGCTTCATTGACTAGGCCATCTGCGGTTAAACTCTGCATTGAGGTTGATTTAAAATTAAAAGAAACTACATAATGAGATAGCAGTTGGAGTGACTAGTCAAGTTTCTGATTTGGAGATCATATATAATCAGTTGCCTCTCTATTTCTCCCACTGTCTCAAGCTTGGACATAGTCTGGATGAGTGTATTTCAGCAAACCCCCCAGCTCAGACAGCCATACAACCCTAGAAAGACTATGCCTTTTGACCCCTCAAACCAACCAAATAAATTACCCCTCAAAGCCTCTACTCCACAGCCAACAAAAAAACCTCAAGTCTGTCAGCCAAATGAGGGATCTCAGGTGTATTAGCAAACGAGAAAAATAGAGTCATCAAATCTCAGATGATTTATGTCAAGAAAGTCTCAGAGACAGCTCAACCCGTGACTAAGCTTGGAACTTCAGAAAAGGCAAAGAAAAGATGTGATAGATGACTCTGAAGATATATTGTTGCTAGAGTTTCCAACAAAATGCACCCCTCCACCAACTGAACAGTCTGAAAAAGAAATGAGTATGATGCTAGATGAAGTTCAGATTATCACCCAACTGAATCAAAACCAACAGTTACTTAGTGCCTTCCCTACCCCCTCTCGTAATCCTATCCCATGAAACCAGTCTGCAGATTTAGTCATTATCCAATCCCAATATACTCAAAACTGCCATCTGCAATTACCCCAACCAACCTCTAGTTTGCTTAAACCTGAAGAGACTGAGTGGCTCACAAGAAATCCTAGACCTAAAATCTATGCTTCAGATGATACAAAACTGGTTACAGGTACAAACCTCTCTTCAATTGATTATTCATTTACTACTAATATTGCTCACTTTTTTTCTCAGGAGAAAAATAGACACAACATATTCCTCCCTTTGATGGAGGATGATTAACTCCAAGAATTTAGGGCTGAAACTGAAAAGACCATATCTGAAGCTGTGGATAGTGAGAAGGAAAAGTCTATTTCTAACACAAAAGAAAATGCTCCAGATCAGGTGAGCACAAGTCAGGTAAGAAAATGTTCAAGGCTAGTGGCTAAACATATCCATGTGATCAAATTGCAGTCCTAGTTTACTCAATTGAACCAGATTATGTCTAGGTCAATTACCAACTGCCTTAAAAGGACCTCTAAATGATTAGTACATCCCTCAAATTAAAATTCCTAGTGTTGAATATAAGGGGTATGGAAACATCATTAGAGAGATTAGGTGAGCTGATAGATACTTATAGCTTTGACCTTATTTGTCTAATTGAGCCTATGCATCTCAACTCTAAGTGTAACTATTACACGAACTTTTTTAAATGCCAAAACTGCCTTTTTGCTCAAAATGAAAAAAATTGGCTTTTCTGTAAAAATGATATTCAAAGACTGGATAGAGGTCTTTGTACAGTCCAATGGAATGCAACATTTCCTGACTCTTCTATAGTAGTGTTGAATAAGCTGACTAGTGATCACTGTCCCCTCTTTCTTAGTATAGCCAGCAAAATAAAATCATCCCCAAGACCTTTCAAATTTCTTATACTTGGTTCAAGAGAGAGTCTCATCTGAACCTAATTAAGGAAAACTGGACACCTCCTATTGATGGCTCTGGAATGTTAGGACTCTACCTCAAACTTCTAAGGTTGAAAAAAAATTGAAAATATGGAACAAAGAATTTTTTGGTAACGTCCATACTAATGTTATCACTATGGAGGAAAATCTGAGAATATGTGAAATAGCTTATGATACTGATCAGAAAGAAATAAATCTGGTCAGTCTCAAAAAAGCTAAGACATCCCTTACTAGAGCCATAAAAGAGCAACACCATTTTTGGAAGTACAAATCCAAAGTAAAAATGGCTAAGGGAAGGGGATGACAATACAAAATTTTTCCATAACTCAGTTAGGGAAAGGAAGAGCAAAATGAGTACTAAAATACAAAATTCTATTGGTGACTGGATTGATGATCCCTCAGAAATTGAATCAGAAGTTGTTGCTTTCTACTCAGACTTACTGGCTGCTGAGGTTAATCCAAGCCAAGTGGATTTATTTCCTCATTTTTTGTCTCAGATCCCAAAACTTATAAATGATGAAGATAATGTCGTGCTTATTAAACCTGTTTCAAAAGAGGAACTTAAAAGCATTGTCTTCTGATTAATAAGAACATTAGTCCTGGTCCTGATGGTTTTACTGCACAGTTGTACATAAAAAGTTGGGATATTATTCACTTAGACCTCCTTTGGGCAGCTAATGACTTTCTTTCTAGTAATATTATGCCTAAAGGTATTTTCAGTACCTGGATTGCCATAATTCCAAAAATAGACACACCATCCTGTTTTAGTGATTTTAGGCCAATGAGTCTCTTAAATGTGGCAAACAAGATTTTCTCAAAAATGTTAATGGAGAGACTTAAGCCTTTTATGCATTAAATCATTTCTCCCCATCAGACAGCATTTTTGAAAAATAGGGACATATCTGATAATATTTTATACCTAAAGGAAATGTCCAGATTTATTGATAAAAAAGGGAGAACACCTAACAGTATTTTGAAACTTGACCTGAGAAAAGCATTTGACAGGGTTTGTTGGAGATTTCTTACAAACATCCTACTCAAATTTGGATTTCATGGAAAGTTTATTTGCTGCATCATAAAAAATCTTTCACAGACTTGGTTTTTTGTCTTGATAAATTGTAATCCAGTAGGATTTTTTCAGGCAACTAGAGGTATCAAACAAGGTGATCCCCTTTCTCCCTTCCTTTTTAATAATTTTTCAGAAGCTTTTACTATAGGAAAGCTTAAATATTTCAACCTGCCTAAGTCTGCCTCTCTGATCTCTCACCTAAATTATTCTGATGACAGTGTAATTTTATGCAAGCTAGCACTACAGATTTAAACCGAATGAAAGCTTTTCTTGTGGTTTTTGAAACTGTCTAAGGACAGAAGATTAACTATGATAAAAGTGACTTTTATGTTAGCAAGCATGCCTCCTTTCAAATATCTAGGAGTTCCCATCTTCTCTGGTAGAACAAAAAATGTGTACTTTCAGCCATTACTGGAAATGATAGATAGGAGGTTAAACAATTGGAAAAATAGATGGTTATTCACTGGGGCTAAAATGATTCTGACCAATTCCTGTTTATACTCCTTACCTCAACATTATTGGGCTGTTTTGAAGCCTACTGTGCAGATCATATAAAAAATTAGAAGGAAAATCTCTATATTTTTTTGGGGTACTATTGATGATAAGACAAAAAAATCTTGGAGAAACCGGAATGATCTTTGCTTCCCTATTTCTGAGAATGGTTTAGGTTTTAGAAATTTAAACACTATTATTAAGCATTCTCAGTTATCATTCTCAGTTCGAACGAATCCCACTGGCACGAGACATGTACTTATCATTGACATTGCCTCTATTAGTAACCATAACAATACCGAATATCCACCCTCATTGAAAATGATACCCTAAAAAAACAACAATGGTACCAAACATTAGAAAATCGCCATCTCCTCAAGAAGCACCAGCCAAACTCTCCCAATCTTTATTACACCAACACTTTTGTATCATCCCAGCATTAACAATTGCATGGATGCAAATGGCTTTAAAAATAATGCATCTGGCGAGATTACTTCCAATAGCTAATTTGAGAAGAAGATTGCAAATGCATTTGATCCAAATTCATTATCTTACAAATTAAGAAATTTAGCCAAATTAAGAAAATAATAAAAAGAAATATCAAATTCAAATCATGATTGGTACACATCTTTGCAAATTGTATGGAAAAGTTGATAACAAAATTTTTGTTCCCTATATATTGTTTTCCAAATTATCTGCATTTGATATTAAAAATGACATGAAGTTGCATTTGTTTCCTGAACAATTGGGATCGAAGCAAGTTCAGCCTAGATTGGAGCTCCAAGTTATTAAAATCCTGAAGTTGCTCAAGGTATATAGGGGTTATCCAACTTGTTCATATCTATAGCAGATCTACTCAAATTCTAATCGTTGTTGACTATCTTAGGAAACTCTGTGGATCCTTGCAATCCCCCGAGGTACCGACACCCTCAGTGTAGAGACTTCTTATAATTCATATGGATTTTACAATCAATATTATTTTTTTAACATTTGATGTATATGCACTTTTTTGAAAAACAATTGTTTGCAAAATTAATTTCACTTCAAATTATATTCCTTACTGGAAAAGGCAACACACAACATAAAATGACAACCAAAATCCCCTGACTTAGGACTAAAAATAAATGTCGATGCTTCATACGTGTTAGGAATAGGGTAAGATTGGGCCTGGTTGTAAGGAACAAGAGAGGGAAAGTAATCATCATGAAGACCAAATTTGTTAAAGCAATTTCTCCTCTTTTTGCTGAACCGTTGGTAATAGAATATGGATTACATACAGGCATGTCTTATATGCTTCATTTTGCTTAGATTCTGGCTGTCAACTTGCCATAAAGGGTATCCTAATACCTTCCTCAGTGGAATGGAGATGTTTCAGCTTATGCCATGATCCGAATCATTTAGCTAATGGAGTCTGTATTATGCATGTTCTTAGAAAAGGTAATAGGGCTGCTAAGTACCTAGCTAAGTCATGTGCTCAATCGACACTATCTGCTAATGTCTCTGCTAAATCAACACTATCTGCTAATGTCTCTGTAAGTGATGCAGCCCTTGAACTTAAATGAATTTAAGCTATAGACTCTTTGGGAATTCCAAGTCTAAGTACATCAAGACTTATCATTACAACTTCCCTAGCATGCATGTTGCAGATTAATATCTCTCTTTTTTTCTTTAGCAAATCACCATTGGTAGGGGGAAATTTATTTGGCACCCCAAACCAAAATAGGCAATGCCTAAGTTTGTTACAAAAATAGGGAAAAGCCCTTGGAAGCATCTAAGCTTCACCAAAATTCCCATCACTATGTTAAAGAATCATTAGATCAAAATCAAAAAAATGGGATCACTATGATTTCCATGCTAGGATATTTACAAAGGTCCAAAAAAACCAAAAATTGGTTCAAAAAAGACCATGAGGTAGTTGAGTGGACTGTGAGTACTGAGAATGGACTGTGGGTACTGAGATTGGCTTGAGCAGTACTTCTGGCCTGAGCAGTTTGTGCAGTGACCATAGTTCTTTTCCATTTTCTTGCATTCAGCACTTCTGAGTGAGTTATCAATCCACCCTAGAAGTGCCTGTGAGAAAAAAACAGACTAGCAGTATAACAGTTTTTTATCTTAAAGAAAATTTACTTGAGTTCTAATAGATGGCATACCTAGTCTGTCCATTGCAAGAATGCCTTTAAGTTCTGCTGGTGCTTCAGACCAAGTTAGGTGTTGCTGATTTATTGAGGTCAAGCCCAACTTTGCTAGATAGTCTGCTGCATCATTTCCTTCTCTGCATGTGTGTGTTGTTTGATGATGTGAGTGCCACTCATGTAATTGAGTGCAATCTGAGTAAAACTCCCATTTGGCTTCAGAGGGTGATCTGATACTTTTGAGTGCCTACAAGCACTCAGTTTCCACAATATATGTTTGCAATTGTAGTTCCATTGCCATCTGATATCCCTTTGAAATAACTAAATTTTCAGCATGGATGGGGGACAAACAGATTTCTGGCATATATCTCATAGAAAATACTTTTCCAGTATGATCCCTCACAACAATCCCGATTCCCACCTGAGAGTTATTTTTAAAAGCAGCATCAACATTGACTTTGTAGCCATGATCATTTGGGAACCATTTAATGATCTTAAGAGTTTTTGGCCTTTTCAATTTAATGAAAGGGAGCATACCTGTAGAGATCATAAAACTATTTTTTTCCACATTTCCAGACAAAGGCTGAGCAGTAAAAATATTTCTTATCATTTTCACTACTGACTCACATATGAGTTGATTACCCATGAATTTATCTTCCTGCAACATTGAATTTCTTTTTTTCCATAAAAACCATACCACTACTGACACTACATTTCTGATATCTGTTGAGTGTATCTTTGAAGAACCAGTATGATGGAAAAAAAAATCAATCTGTGTCTCATTGTGTGAAAAATGGGTGTCTGAATTCCCAATAAAGCATGCATGGTTTTCCATATTTCTAAAGTATGGGTGCGGTGATTAAAAAAATGCTCCATAGTACATTTTGAAGTAAGATAAAATCCAAATTTTGTCAAAATGTCATCAAATGGTAGGAGCCTATTTTTAATCCTCCATATCAGTATCACTAGTGGAAAACAGGGCATAGTCGGCACCAAATAGCGGCGGTTCCGCCCAAAAAACGCGTAAACGTCATTCTATTGGATTTTAGAGTTCGTAATTCCATAAGAATGTTATTCTATTGGGTTTTCCAATTCGTAAAGCCAAACGAAAGGCGGTTTGAATTTAGAAAGCGGCGGTAATTTGAAAGTGCCATTCGATTATGATTTCCGATACCTGAAACTAGTCAATAGTATATGAAGTTTAAGATGTTGATTTTTACCCGATCGACATTTAGAAGTCTAAATCCTATCTATTAGGTTTACGTCGTCTGATGTATGAAATGGTTGTAAACCCGGTGCATGTCCCATGGCGTAATCGGCAAGATCCGGCGAAATAAATGAAGGTGAATTTTAAAATAAATGAATATGGTATTTTATGAACGATCGATTATATTTGAGATTGTTTCAGCCGGATAGATTGTTAATCTATTATGATTAAGAGTTCGTAAATGCGTCGGCAATGCTGCAGTCTTATCTGTTTTAAAACAATTAGGAAACACATTCTTTGTTTGAAGTTGTCCTCCTGTTGTGTGCTGCCGGAGTCTGTTCTGCGTGAAATCTGGGCTATCTTCCCGTGAAATCGGAGGAAAGGTATGTTCCAAGCCAATATCCCGTATGTTTTTCTCTACTTCTTTTGAATTGGTTAATTTCTGATGTCGTAGAGTTGTTGTGAATTGGTAATGTTTGCCCTGATAAACTGTGATTAGCCAATGTTGGTTGATGGGTATGAATGGGTTTAGCTTGACATGTAGAAATGTGTCCCTGGCTAGTATTGTTCATGATGCATGTGTATGAATTTTCTGAAAAAAGGTGCATTGTGAAATGTAGGTGCAATTGGTGTTCAAGTTTGTTGATATTGTGATGGCCGATATTAGTATGAATGAGCGTGTTAGTATAATTGAGGGAGATGTACAAAATTTGGAGAGGTACTTGAGTTTGGTAAAATATTTCATAGAGTTAGCATTGGAAAATGCTAGGGTTGAAAATAGTTCTCGAATAAGGTGTCCTTGCAAAGACTGCAAGAATGATGGTTATTTAAGTGCCCGAGGTGTCAAAACACATTTAATTGTTCGTGGTTTTGATAGAACTTATACAACTTGGGTTTGGCACGGCGAGACCGTAAAGGATATGGACGTTATGGAAAATGAATCAGCGGTTGGAAGAAATGATGAGGAAGTGGAGGACGAGGAGAGGTTAGATGATTTGGCTGATGATATTGCTAGAGATTTTGTTGGGAATCCTAAGCATTTGGCTGCGATGTATAACAACAAGAAAACACCATTGTATGATGGATCGAATCACAGTATTCTTAGTGCAACCTTGCTAGTCATGAATTTAAGAGCCAGGCATGGTATGACTGACAAAGCAATGACAGAGATGCTTGAATTATTCAAAGAGATGCTCCCTAAGGGCAACATGTTACCAAACCGGTGTTATGCGGCCAAGAAAATTCTTTGTCCCATGGGATTGGAATTAGAGAAAATACATGGTTGCCCTAATGATTGCATGTTGTACAGGGGTGACACTAAGGAGTTGGATAGATGTTCTATACGCAACGAGCCACGCTACAAGGCCAAAGGTGATGCAATAGATGTTGGAGCGGAATATGTTAAAAAAAGGAAAAAACTTACCCCATCGAAGGTTGTTTGGTACCTCCCTATCCTCCCAAGGTTGCGAAGATTATTTGCAAACAAAAAAGATGCAAAGAATCTGACTTGGCATGCAGATCGATCAAAGCCAGACGATGATGTGATTCGACATACTTCCGATGGTGATCAGTGGAAGAAAATTGATAGTATGTATCCCGCATTTGGCAAAGAGGCGCGTAATTTGAGAATTAGATTGTCTACTGATGGCATGAATCCTTTTGGTGATATGAGTAGTTCTCATAGCTCATGGCCTGTTATGGTTGTTCTATACAACTTACCATCGTGGCTAACAATGAAGAGGAAATATGTGTTGCTCTCACTAATGATTTCTGGCCCTAAGCAACCCGGTAATGACATAGATGTGTTCTTGGCACCGTTGATTGATGACTTGACTAGATTGTGGTATTGTGAAAATTGGACATATGATGGATACCGGGATGAATAGTTTAAACTGAAGGGTATGTTGTGTTTCACAATAAATGACTTCCCGGCATTAGGCAATTTGGCGGGGTATTCAATTAAATGGCATCTCGCGTGTCCTGTGTGTGAGAAGAAAACGAATTTTCTGCAGTTGAAGCGTGGTGGAAAAACTGTGTATCTCGGGCATAGGAAGTTTCTACCAGCGAATGACACGATGCGCTTGGCTAAGAAGTGGTTCAATGGGATCGTAGAGCATGGTGAGGCTCCTAACCCTGTGAGTGGGGCCGATATTCTTAAAAGTGTTGGGGATTTGCCTAATGATTTTGGAAAGAATCGGAAAAAGGTGCAAGTAGTCGGGAGTTGAAAAAAGTGTTCCACATTCTTTGATCTACCTTATTGGGAGAATTTGGATGTTAGACATTGCCTAGATGTCATGCATATTGAGAAGAATGTGTGTGATAGCTTGATTGGGACTTTGCTAAATATGTCTAGCACAACTAAAGATGGTTTGAAAGCTCGTCAAGATTTGGAGTTGATGGGGTTACGCCCTGGGTTGACTCCGGTTAGAGAAGAGGGTAAGACTTATCTTTCGCCTGCATGCTACACTATGTCAATTGAGGAGAAGATGACATTTTTGGAGTGTTTGAAAGGAATGAAAGTACCAACTAGTTATTCATCCAATATTTCTAGTTGTGTCAATCTTGAAGATCTTAAAATAAGTGGCTTGAAGTCACATGATTGCCACAATTTAATGCAAGAGCTCATCGTCATAGCACTTCGATCTAGTCTACCATCTCATGTTAGGCAGTGCATTAGTCGATTGTGCCTTTTCTTCAAATCAATATGCAAGAAGAATATTAGTCGTGCTCGTTTGGACGAATTGCAGGTAATGGTGATTGATGTGTTGTGTAAAATGGAGATGTTTTTCCCACCTTCATTCTTTGACATAATGGTCCATTTGATTATCCATTTGGTGCACGAGGTTAAGTCTTGTGGTCCAGTTTACCTCCGGTGGATGTATCCGTTTGAACGGTACATGAAGATTTTCAAGTGTTTTGCTAAGAATCGGTATAGACCTGATGCATCGATTGTGCAAAGGTATGTAGCAGAGGAATCGATAGAATTTTACACAGCTTATTTAAATTCCGTCGACACAGTTGGATGCCCAAAATCTAGACATGATGGGCGGCCCGAAAGGCGTGGGTTAAAAAATGGTGGTTTAGTTAATCCGACATTCGATGATATGAGAGTTGCTCATCTGTACGTGTTGCGCAACCATCCCGCTGTAGCTCCGTACGTGGCACGGCACATGGATGAAATTAGGGTTCGGTTTGATACTAATTCTGAAGAAGTTGTCCTTGAAGAGCACGTGAAGATATTAAAAGATTGGTTGAATGAAATTGTTGATGATGGTGATCATGATGATACTGTAGTGTGCCTGGCTAGGCGACCATCGATTACAGTATATTCTTATGGAGGTTATGATGTAAAGGGATACACTTATGGGACTAAAGCAATGGATGCCAATGCCGTTACACAGAACAGTGGTGTCTCTGTTCTTTCAGATGAACTACAGAGTGCTGGCTACATACAAGGCAGATTCTATGGAACGATCCGATATTTGGGAGTTGGACTATGCTTCTTTTACGGTTCCAGTATTCAAATGTGATTGGGTTGATCCGAAGACAGGGAAAAGCGTAGATCCTCTCGGATTCACTTTGGTAGATAGGAGGAATCGTCGCTGTAAAGATCACCCTTTCATACTTGCCTCCCAGGGTGATCAGGTTTTTTATGTTAAAGATCCGGCAAATAAGCATCTTGAAATAGTAGTGAAAGGAAAGAGGACTATTGTTGGCGCTGAGTGCGTTAATGATTGCTTGAATGACTTCGATGAATTTTCATTACCAATTCTGGAAAAGTCGTTTAGTCTGGCTGAAACGGAGGTAAATATGAAGAAATATGTTTGCAGGGACGACCACGACGAGAGAATATGGGTGGATGCTCAGGGAAATTCAAGGAAGAGAAAGGGAAAGGTTTTTTATGTTAAAGATCCGGAAAATAAGCCTCTTGAAATAGTGGTGAAAGGAAAGAGGACTATTGTTGGCGCCGAGTGCGTTAATGATTGCTTGAATGACATCGATGAATTTTCATTACCAATTCTGGAAAAGTCGTTTAGTCTGGCTGAAACGGAGGTAAATATGAAGAAATATGTTTGCAGGGACGACCACGACGAGGGAATATGGGTGGATGCTCAGGGGAATTCAAGTAAGAGAAAGGGAAAGGCGAAAAACAAGGCGAAGAAGACATCAAATAAGACAAAGTAGTAATAGGGTTGTTGGTGTGTGTTTTCGGAATAATTTTACATTTTGTTGAAGTTTAGCCTATGTATTTGATCCATTATTGTTATAGTTGAGTGGACAGATGGGTTTAGTAGCATTTGACGATAATAATGTCATTTTCATCAATACTCTAATGTAATGAAGTTTAAGAAAAATTTCTAAAGATACTGGTG
Source organism: Sherardia arvensis (assembly GCA_948330725.1). NCBI lineage: Eukaryota > Viridiplantae > Streptophyta > Magnoliopsida > Gentianales > Rubiaceae > Sherardia > Sherardia arvensis. The sequence continues at coordinate 27,988,595 of OX415236.1, forward strand.
TAAGTGAACAATATAGAGATTTGTGGATTCAATGTGAAAATTGTCTAAAACAAAATAGTATACTGTTTTAGAGTTCTCTAGTCCAATAATATATATGTTAGAACCAAACCTGACATGATAAATCCATCTAAACGACGATCGACCCCAAAAACGGTAGGTGTCCGGACGGGACCCGATTACACATATTGTCCTACATTTAAGAAGAACTTTGCTTCATCTATCTACATATGGATAGACTATGTATCTATTACATTTTAGAAGACTTCATATGAACAGAATTATATTGTGGTGAATGTCTGGACATGACTCGGTTACACAATCGATTAGAAAACGGTTGCAAACTAAAATTTAGCATTCTGAAGGTCAATAGAACTGTAATCTTTTATGTATCATACTTGTTAATGCTGAAACGATTGCAAATTAACATTTTGTCCGGCAGTGACCCGACTACCCATTCTATGGTGTTCTAAAACGTTCTACTCTAGTCAGCGTAAAGCCAATCGATTCCCATCCGCCATGAGTTCTTGAATGTGTCCGGCAGTGATTCGATTCTGTGATCTAGTAGATAATGATGATAAATATGGTTTAACAACATCTCAAATGTGATAGTTTCTATTCTATCTGATTTCAGATGTATGAATTATAAAAAGTTCATACAGAAAACAACACAGTAGACAGAGCACCAAAAACATTTTACATAGCATACACAAATATGAATAACAATACAGCACAACATGTACAAAAAGTGGCATTTCATTGCTTTAAGATCAAACAAAAGCACCATCATCTAGTTCATACAAAAGTCGTGACTAAATGTTTGTTGGCGAATCAATGTATGTATCGACCTAGAGGTCGATAACCACTACAAAAGAATTTTGATATGTTTTTTTCAATCAACGATTAGGGGACATCACCCTTTCAGCTCACCATTTTTGAGACCGTCTTCTGCAACTGTGTGTGGTACGTTGGACTGGCCATCATCAGCCCCTTCTACACCATCGCTTTGCTTCTGCTTGATATTGTCTGCATCAGCAACCGTTGACTCCATGGGTTGCTCTAAAACCTCAGCATTCTCCTTCCCTCCAGCTTCACTTGCAACAGCATGTGGTTCAGCATCTTTAGCAACAGCCTCCTCGACAATTGGTCCAAGTTGAGGTCCTCCTTCATGCACATCTTCATTCAAAGCATCCCCGTGTAGGAAACTGGCCTTCTCATGTCCAGACCCCATGATGTCGTCCACCTCATTAGCTGACAAGCTACTCGAACTAAATGCACGTGCATACGCCATTTTAGACTTCAAAACAGCATGGGATTCAGCTGGGGCTGCTATGATTGTCTTGATGTTCTTCCTCATGGCAGCAAACATTTGAGACCATTCTGGACTGGAATCCACCTCTATAATGACATGGATTCAGCACAAGCATTGCAAAAAAGCTACCATAAGTATAGTACTACAACATATCTCATTCAGAAGTATAAAAAAAATTCAAACAACTCAAACCATCTAGTGAAAGTGATATGACATACATTCAGCCGCTCTTAGGTGCTTGTTGCTTTGCTTAGGAGGCCGAATAACCCACGCACCGTTCTGCAGAATCCAACCGTACTTCGTGAAGTACCTCACTGTAAATGGTTTGCAGGGAATAGGCTCTGAAGTAAACTGAAATCCAGGTTTCAGTGTCTGAAGAAGGGTGGTTATGAGATTCCCATAAGGCATATGTCTCCCTCTGTACTTTTTTGTAACCACGCTTGTCATTCGCTTGAGGATAGCGAAGCCAGGATTGAAGTTTCGCTCAAGCATCACATAGAAAAACATCAAAGTGATCGTCGTGGTTGGTTCAGTCACATTGCAGCTCGTGGGGAAGACACACCTGTAAAGCAGTTCATACAACACCCTATTCTGAATGGACAATGAGTGCAGGTCATAGAAATCGGCAGAAGCGCCTTTGTCATTGGGAGCATGCACAAAATAAGCAGCACCTAGTTCCAATCTGTTGTACCCACCCTCCATCTCTATAATTTCATCCCAACTCCTCTCATAATAAACATTCAAAGGGCCATTGAGTACAGCAGGTGCTAGGTCACTAGATGATTGGTAAGGGCAGCCAAGAACGTCATTGATTTTTTTCCAGCTAATAACAAACCCCTCCCCATTCACAGATGTCAGCCAAGTACCATTATCCCCTGGGGTTAAATTTGCATAAAACTGGAGGGTTTCTTCCTTATAGGCTGGGCTGGTGTTCAATAACAGTGAAGCACAGTGAAATTTATCAAACACGCCAACATCATACCCTAACCCTAACTCATGAATCTGTTCAGCAGGTATAGCATAACATTCAACTAATTTTCCCTTCTTCGACAGTTCCACATAACTTTTATAGTGATCTAGGCTGTAGAATAGGTCGGCATCAAAGGTCTCATCTTCAGACTCGGAAGAGGTTTCTTCAACTGCCGGAGCGACCACCTTCTCTTTTCCCTTTCCCCTGCCTCTGCCTCCACGACCTTTTCCACGCTTTCCATTTGGCGGCATCTGGTGGGATTTCGAAATCTGAACGGAACGGCACGATTTGGGGGAAAAATCAGTGTTTGTCCTTTTTTGTTGATTCAAATACGAGTTGCAATTGCTAATGTGGGTTGCTGCTATATATAGGAATTTTAGTTTACGATATCTCAAATATAATAGATAGTCTTTCATACACTAATCTATTCTATTTCATTAGGAGTACATGTAACTAGACTTTGTATTGACTGAATTTGACTTAGAGATGAGTTACTTTTATAAATGCCCCTTCTTAATCATAATAGTTTTATGATTTCTTTTGTTTTTTTATATTCTTTTTTTGCAAGAAATTAGTATACATTTCTTATTACTGATGTTAAATGAATTACTTTTACCACGTCGATTTCTAAAATAAAATAAATAGGGTACATTACACAATCTATTGAATCGGAGAATGAGGAATTGACCTGGTAGAATACATACTATTAAATGTAACACATGTGAAATAGAATAGAATGTTCATTATTGCATTAGCTATTCCAATTTACTTGTCTATAATAATACAGATTGCACGGTTAATTTAGAGTATAATCCATTTATTTTACTTATTCACTAATTAATCATTACTTTGTATAGTGCTAATGTTAATTATGTACGAATATAACAAAAAGGAATTATTACATTGTAAAATCAAAGGTTCAAATTTTGTTTTGTAAGCCAAGTTGTAATGACAAGGTTCATGTGCACATGGTTAACTATTACTGTATAGTCAATTGTAAACACAAAGACGGTGCTAGTGTCTGGGTATTTGTACTATAAAAGTTATCCAAAATGACAGTCTAGGTCACGATTCAATTCTGTTAGCTGTGCACATTCCCGTTTACAGATAAATGACTTGGCAAGACTAACAATGTTCCCGGTTGTTACTGAATTGCGAATTTATATATTCATTGACATAATAGAAGCATTGTATAGTTTTGATTTCTTCTAAAGCAATTCATTTGGAAAGGTACCGGTTATATGTCAACGAAAGGTTACATTATTATACATCACGTTTCTATTCACTGCAAAAGCTAATATGCCTATTAACAAATATGATGCCCGTAGTCGAGTCACTCCTCCATAGATTGATCGTTCTTGTGTTTTTCACCTGTTTTTAAGTCATACTTTAAGTTGATCAAAGTCTCGATCAAGAATGGATCTTATGTGATTAGAGATCGAGCCGATGATTATCGATCATTGATCATTTGATCGATTATCTATAATCATGCCGATCACGCTCTTTATCAGTTTTTAATGTGCCGATCTTGATCATGAATTATTTTGGGTCTTTATGTTTGGTACGGCTCAGTTCTATTCAACGTTATATGAATATTACCAAATGTATTATTATTCATATGGACTACATCAAATAGGTTTAGTAATAGGTTGTGCTTTAGATATCTCAAATGCAATATATCTCAATCTATTGCGTTTACTCCATATATGCATTCGAATTAACATTCAATATATACCAGACATGCTGTCTCACAAACCATTCCTAATAACATAGCCAAAAAATTAGAAAGCCAAATTCACGAATAATCAATAATTACCAAATGTTCATAGTCAAAATAACAACAAAGCAGTATAAATGCTTGAAAAATCATAACCAGGACAACATTAGTCATTCAAATTGAACAACAACACTAAATAGATTGTTCATACTTGAAATAAAAAGCAAATCCAGATGCAAACACGAGATTAAGCCGAAAAAAACATCGGCATACCATCACTTTTCACATGTCTAGTCGGTCTGGTCATCGTCGCTGTCACCGGGTATCGGGCCATAATCAGGCACCGTTTCATCCTCACTAAGCACCAGCTCCAACCCACATTCTTTGACAATGGCATTTTGCTGCTTCACTATTTCTGCTAGCTCCTTCTTCTGAGCTTCTATGTGCCCCATGAAACAGTCAACTAGCTTCTTCATCTTCGCGAGCATGTTTATTTCAACTGTCGCGATATTCAACACCAGAAATGGAATCATATAAGCTGGCCGGCAATATAATTCACAGAATTTCATGCAATATTTTGTGATGGTAGCATAAAGAAAAAATGAAACACATACCTTGTGCACGAGACGATGAAGCGATGTATTCTACGCACCTGCGCCAGGAGGAAGTGGCTTTGCCATGTATCGCTTGGTCTCCTTGTCAAGCACCAAATGCTTCTTTTCAAACCAACCCTTGCTGTAGTACTTGGTCACAACGGGCGGGTCAGTGGGCTCAACACCGTGCTTCTTGATAATTTCAGTGATCAGATGACCGTAGGGCAACTGTTTCGATTTGATATGACCCGCCGCACACTTTTGCATGTACCCAATGATAGTGTAGCCTGGATTAATCTTATAACCCTTAACCAAGTAAAAGAAAATCATCAAGCTCCCTATTGTTTGTTCACAAGCCTTACCCCCTGTTGGCAACACATTTAGACACACCCACTAGAAGACTATTTTATGGTCGACTGAAAGTTTGTCAATGTCAAAATCCTTTGCAGTCAAATCTTCAAGCCTATCCGCCTCAACCTGAAAATACTCCCGACTCAACTCCAACACATCCAGGGGTAGCTTCTCTGATATGGCGGGCCATTCGTTATGGTAAAATACCTCATAAGGAACCCTACCACTATCATCCACAGATGTTTTACTGCAAACCCATGGGCAATCTAACACAGAGTTTATGGTAAACTTATTCACAGCAATCTTCTCCCTGTTTACCATAGTCTCATCTTTGTCATACAACTAATAACCTAAGTTTGCATAAAATTGCAAGACTAAATCACGATAAGCCTCACAGTCTGTGCAGATTAGTTTTTGCAGGTAAGATGGCTTAAAATAGTCTAGCAAGTAGTCTAATCCCAAATCTTTGACAGAATCGGGCTTGATTACCTTGGTATTTGTCAGTTGACGAGACGAAACCCAAGCCACATAGCGCTTCTCCGAATCCGAGCCATAAAACAGCTTGCTGGCGGTTGGGCTTTTAGGTCGAGCTGCTCCTCTTTCAACACGGCTCCGCCGGAATCTCGGAATCTCGGTTCCCGTTGGCTGACGATCATCATCAACATCGTCGCGTCTTAGGTGGAAGGGAAGCTCGTTCGGATCCCATCGGACTCATGGCCGGTGGTGGTCGCCGGTGGCTGGCGTGGGGGTACTTTCTTCTTCGTTTTGGGGAGAATCATACGGGGAGGCATGGTGATAAGGAGATCTGGTTTTTTGAATGTCAGAAAGGGTTTTTGATTTGGGAAGACCCGATTCGTTTTGAATATATACCATACTCTATTTACGAATTCTAAACCTAGGTAATAGATTGTTAAACTATTGATGAAACGAAGTAGAACAACGGGAAGTATGGCTTCTGAATCAAGGTGTCATATGATGTCTGGGTCTGCTCCGAATACATATTCTATTTGGATTTTGTTAACCATTTACGAAGTCTTAAGTACCCAATAGATTTGTTTTAGGCTGTTCGAGACATCTTAAACGTAAAAGAAAACAAAATAGATTGATGGTCAGCCAAACTTCCAAACTATACTGGACTTCACCCGGTTAGATATTCTGTTGAGTTTTATCACAATCTATTGGTTTTAAGAACTCCACATTTCAAAAGTAACTCATCTCATACGACCATTTTATATTGTGCCCCGATTCATGTAAACTTGCCGACAACGTAAACCATATGTAGAAGGTGCAAACCGCAATAGATTACTGCAATTTGGCTTTTCATCATTCTATTGATCAAGCTGCTGCTCTCTGCACGTAATCTATTCTGATTTAGACTTCTAAAAAGCATACGTGCTGCATCTAAATGCAGGGCTGCATCATTATTCACCTTGTGAAGGGTCAACCTAGCACATTTTCTTCTATCTTCTATCTCTTCCCACCTTTCTTTATCCATCTCCTACCCCTCTCTCCATCTATCTCCTAAAACCCACCTCCTCTTACATCTTCTCATCTACCCACACAACTTAATCTCATTTTATGAGACTTAGATCTACTTTCGACCGATCCTTGCCAACTTAGATCTGAAAGTGTAGTTCAATTAACTTTGTGAGAAGTATAAGGTATGTATCATCCCTCCTCTCCATCCTCCTACACCCGTGGGCAAAATTTCTTAGTCACTATGCATCATATGGAAGTAGAATGGTGGGCAAATAGTTGCGTGTTGCTTCAAATTTCAATATTGCAATGTTTCAAGCTCCTTGTTCATATATTTGATGACATGAATCTCTATACGTATATACAAGTTAGATGTTGCGTTTAGATTGCTATCGATTTGCATGTGCTAATTAATTGCATGAATATGAGAAGTAATCACATCTAATTGAAGTTATGTTTTCATTCAAATCTTGAAGAAATATAAGTTGAGAGTGGCTTTATTGTAAGTAATATTTCCTTGCTATTTATTAGTAGGTTAACATGACCCCCTCAAAAAATAAGGGTAATAAGGCGTCGGTTGGTGAAGGAATCTAGGTGATGGTGCAAATGATCCATTTTAGAAATCAAGGACGTATTGTAACGTGATTGAAAAACGTTTTAAGGACAACATTATGACTAATATGGATTTTGATATTTTTGGGGATCCAATTGGTGAAGACAGACGGTTATGGAAGAGTTGGGTCGGTAAAACCGTACGTACTCGGCTAGACATAACCAACGTCAATTGGCGCATGGTCCCAATGACTAAGAAACAATAATTGTTCGTTGAATACAAGGTATGTGTATCTTATGTGATTATTGAGTTTTACTACATTATTTATGCATGTGTGTGCTTGTTATCAATGCAAAAGTATAGTATGGCATTTATTTTCCTATGTTAGAGACCGTTCATCATTAATGCCCCTAACGAAGAGAGGTTGTTCACAAGTACACTAGAGCGAATGTGCAAAAATCATCGAGATTATAGGCACATTTTGGCGAGGGATTTCATACATAATAAAAGAAAGACCAACGTACTTCCGTGGGATGTCTACACCGACATTCGACTCGAGTGTTGGGAAATCTTTAGAAGACATGTCGAAGGTTACGTTGCCAATGTAAGTTTTCCATCACCCTAGTTTGATTGTGTGACTATATATCCATAACATAAATTCATTTTGCTCGGCATTTCATATCATAAACTTAAAATATGTTATTAAATTGTCTACAAGGGGTCAAATCTAAAGAAGATTACTAGTGCTAAGGCAAACAAGTTGTATCATCGTACGGGTAGAGCGGGTATGCTTCTCGCGAGGGAGAAATTTTCTGTGCAAGATTATGAAAGACGTGTCAAGGAAAGGATGAATGACGGTATGAGCGAAGAGGAAGCACGGTCAACTACAATTCCAATTCCCATTGCCGAGGTCGAGCAACATGATGTTTTTTTGAAGTCGCTAGAGGTCAAGGATGGTGGTTTTGGTGGTCATCAACCATCAATAGATCTTGCTAACAAAGTTGTAAGTTATCCATCATACACATTTACATTATATATAATCATATTGTATGGCGTTTTACTCATATGTTAAAAATTTCTTCAACAATTATTGCTATATCGAAATAGGAAGCCATAAAAGTTAGAGTTGTGAATGGAGATTTCACACCTACCCCCAAATATGGTGTGCTTAGTGAGGCTTTAGAGAAGAAAGATCACCCGGGTAGATTGAGGGGGTACGGACCTCATATCAAACCTAGAGATGTACTTGGTATGTCTCAACCATCGGGGGTGAATTATGATTTGAGATTCAAGATGATGGAGAATGAGATTGCCACTCTTAAACGGGGACAAGCCAAAACAGACCTTGCAATGTCGTTCATAGGTAAACGTCAAGGTGCGGTGCTTCCCGATAACTTGGATAACCTTTCGAACAATTGGACTCCCCAATCGTTCGAGTCACATCACTCCCCAATGGAGTGTGAGGGAGGACAAGGAGACGATCAAGAAAATCACGATCATGTGCCAAGTCCTAAAATTGTGAGTTCGATATCATCATATTACTTTGAGAATGTTCATATTTGATTATCTTTTTTCCTTTTTTTCCAAATAAGCCTAGGTTTCATACCCTTGTAAGCTCTTTCTTGATGGTGACATTTATAGTGACCCTATACATGTTGCAAATGGAACCTTTGAGGAATCTATTCAATATCATCATCAAATTGCCGTAGGAGATGGGTTAGGAGTTGTTTCTATAGTTGAATCAATAGTACCCGAATCTATCATACCAATGCCTGATTCTTCATGTCGATTGGTTAAAGATGCAAAGGGATTATTCATTCTAAGGTCTAGGAGACTTATAGTTGTACAGAATTTGGGAGAGAGTGATCAAAAAAGCCTTTGCCCACCTCGAAAAAGGTCTTCAAAACCCACACAAGTGCAAATTCCTACGAAAAAACTCCCAACGATAACAAAACCATCTCCTCTAGACCTACCATCAAAACCACCCCCGGAAGTACAAGTGGTGGAAATGCCACCTACCAAAAAACTCCCAACGATAATAAAACCATCTACTCTAGACCTACCATCAAAACCACCCCCGGAAGTACAAGTGTTGGAAATGCCACCTATGGTCAAAGTGTTATATGAAAAGCTATCTAGAACCAATCGACTTGAAACCTTTTACTTCCCAACACCGAAGTCGGTTTTTGGGGTTGAAAGGTTGATCCCCGTGCTATGGGCCGATTTTGAAGATGTTTTCAAGTGCGACATGATCGCGGAAACCACAATGTCACTATATCAATGGTAATTATATTTGCGTTCATCATAACTCATGCAAATTTTCAAGCTCACTTACATTTTTTGGCACTTCTAATCGTTGTTTCATCCTTGAACAATTTACTTGCATCATGCGTCCCAACATCGATCGAAGCAATGGATAGGTTTCTTGTGCCCCGATCGGTGCCAAGAGATTTTACACTCCCGGGAGGAAAGACTTGATTATCTAAAGCAAGGGTTATGGGACTCTAACAAAATCTTGTTCTTACTACCCTTACTTGAAAAGTTAGTTTCATGTTATTTTGGCAATAGTTCTAAATTGATAATTCCTTTCTTAGGATACTAATGTATTTGTTGTAAATTATATTTGTCGATAATATTTAGGGGACATTGGCGCTTCATCGTGGTAAATAAGACGACCAAGCACGTTTATTGGATGGATCCACAACATCGATCACCGATTCCTTCGTTCGTAGAGCTCTTAAAGGATGCTTTGACTTCGGTGAATCCACGTGGACAAAGTCCTTTTCGAGTCGTGGAAGTCAAGGTAAGAAAACATGACTATTGTGTGTTGACAAGATTTTTAGACTAATACATCTAAGTTCCTCCAAATTTTTCTATTTGTCAATGTAGTATAAACGCCAACAAAATTGTTGGGAGTGCGGATACTACGTCATGTTGTAAGCATTTCATGTGGTTACTTCAGTTCGACTTAACAATAGTTTTCCAACGGTGAGACACATATTCAACTTCACATAAATCCTCTTATTTTTGCGTAACGCCTAATATGCTAATGAAATGAGTGATGTATATGTATGTAGATCTTCCCAAACAATATCAAACCATACACAATCAAGGAATTGAAGGTGGTGAGAGGTAACTTTGCAAACTATGTGTTAACGGTTCGGGGTTCATGCATTGATAAGGCACAATGATTTTGTTTGTTTCACTCCAACTAGTGAGTATCAAGGAATGTTATTAGAACACTTACGACATAGCTCATTGTTGGAAGCTTGTCGTTTTATTCTTGACAATTTTGTTGCTGGATTGTGGCATCCAGATTGGTATTATGTATGGTATTTTTAGAATATATACTAGAGCATTTACACATTCTATAACTAAATAGAATGGAACCCTGTTGTGTTTCAGACAAGGTAGACTCCACTAGAATATGTCACAGAGTACATCTAGTGCTGACCCGATTATGTGTTCTGTTCTTATATATCAATATGGTCCCATGGTAAAATAATCAAATGCACAGTAGTCTACTACGTTTGAGTTGTCGGAAGCGCAGATCCAGTCAGTGATAATATCACAATCTATTTAGAAGTAGATATCGTAACTGCAGACAAACTAATGTCATTTCCCCGACAACAACGAATAGATTGAGAATCTATTAAACTAAACTATTGCGAATACTCCAGCGTAAAACAAGAAAATCAAATGAAAATACGACATCGTAATTCGCTCGTTATCTATCAGATGTACCTAGGGTGATATCTATATGAACGCCCAATCTGTTGCTACAATCTTTTCCATTTACTCTAGGGTAATCATAGACAATCGATTATATTGTCGATGTCTTAGCTAGTAACCAATCGTCTGCCTTTTCTACAACGACATTGTAACAGGCCATCAATCTATTTTACCGATCTGTTCCTATTAACCTATAGCAAATGCACTACAACCGAATGACATTCATACGCCGTAAATAAACCCTACTATCGGGTTTTCTGGTACAATATGCATTAGATGGATCATTCAGTGGGACTAAACTAATAGATAATCTATTGAGTATATGGGTATCATCCGAATAGGATTCCAACATCGTAATGCGATTATTCTATTGCATTTGAGAACTCTGAAACCGTTTTTCCGTCCAATTCAGTCCGGCGTCGGAATGTTGATCTATTACATATACGACTTCCCAGACCCATTAGTGTTGTTGCATCTAACACTAAAACGATTTCTGAATCTATTGTTTCAGATGTCGTAAAGCAAATCTTTTAAATCTGGGAAACATACATTTACTCCGTCTTAAACTCTATTCTATTGGGTTTAAGATGTCGAAAATCAGTCTCGGAGGACAAAAAAATGCCGAGTTTTGATATACGGAGTTGCTACTTACGGCGGGGATTTCCGCCTCATTACCCCGATTTACCCGCCGAGACCTGTCATGTTTTCCACTAGTGTATAGAGATTTGATCGGGCGTATTTTATGCATCTAATTATATAATTTTATGTCTCTCTTTTGCCATTTGATGTGCACGAAGGTGTTTTTGGCGCAGGAATAATAAGAAAAATGGTGAAATACAATCAAGTGGAAAAGTGGTGAAAAAGATGCAAAATCAAGCACTTAGAGCCATGGTGGGGAGCTAGACACTATACTCTTTTTCCGAAAGGTTTTTTAATGAGGTAGTGTGCTCCAACGGATAGTGGATCGTTACAATTCCATTATTCCGGGAAGAAGAAGACGCCTGCGAGTTGAAGATGTAATTCTATTACCGGTTTTTTCTACGGGCGGCTAAGTTGTGCTTCAACATGTCGATCACTAATCAGTTATACGTTCTTGAAGAAATCAGTATTGGGCTATATTGTTGCAGTCGCGGTCTTAATAAATTGGGCTTAACTGGGCTACATGGAGAAGACAATGAAGATTTATTAGAAGGCCCAATTATTTTATAATTTATTAATCCAATTCCATGTAATGTTCGGATTAAGGTTTTGTTTACCCTATAACCTATATATACTTAGACATTATATTATTTTGGGGGTTCCGGAGTTTGGAGGCCATCCGTAGGCTTGGGAGCCAACCAACACAACGTTTTTCATCATTGATCAAGACTAAGTTTTCTTTTACTTTTCTTTATAATTAGTTTCATGTTTAATTATTTGTTGGTTTTTAATATGTTTAGTAGCTAGATTTGTTTCCAGTAAGGGTTTTGAAGCATTAACTATGATTCATATGTGAGGCCTAAATGTGCTTGATAATTATGTTGTGTGGATTCCTTGTTATTCTCTGTGTATCCTGTTTATTTCTGAATTGCTTGAGATCTGATCAGTCTTCTGTTATTTGGAATAGTGCCAATTGAGTTCCTCTATTTATCTGTATCTAGGGGGTATATTCAATTAGTGGCGAAACTATACGCCAATAGTTGGGAATACAGGGTAGATAATTTGTGACAGTTGTTCTGATTTTAAATTATCTGAATCGGGTTTCTTTGGTGCTTAATGCCGTTGAGGTATTAAATCTAGGTAGGCTATTCCGGCTAGGTTGTATCTTGATTAGAGAAATAGTCAGTTTAGCTATTCTTGCCGGCTATCGACAAAGTAAGAAGAAATTGGACTGGGTGTGTTATTCTCGAAGGTCTATAACTGATTGGTTTATACAACTTAATAAATTACTGAGCCAGTGATCGAATGAATTGTTAATGTGGATTTACCCGTAACCGGATTGCATTGTTTGAGTGTCTTCGTGTTATTTGCATTGTTTATTTTAATTGTTATTTGCTTCTTAGTTTAGTTTAATTTAGTTATTAGATAGTTAATACAAACTCTTTCAACATAAAAGGTGGTTTCTAACCAAAAGCTGTATCTTTAGATATAAGAATCTGATTACACTGTTCCTCGTGGGATCGACCCTGCTTACTCTATACTTGAATTTAAACCGAATTGTTTGCAGGTTTATTTGGTAGAAAAACGACCTATCAAATTGGCGCCGCTGCCGGGGAACGGTTGTTAGTTGCTTTCTTATTCTATTGATTTTGTTACTTTAGTGTGCAGGAGATACTGATCTGATTTGCTGTTGTTTGCAACAAGTATACAGCAAGAAAGTGTTGAAAGTCAGATACGTAGCGGAGAACACTTTTCTGGAATTTGAGACTCGCCCGCTAGGCCATACAGGCGACCCATCTGATTTCAATTTTTGAAATTGGGTGCCATGTCGGGTTATTGGAATCAATACAGAGAACCTCCACCGCCATGCTGTGATTATTGCAGAAATTATGGTCATTTGAGTTATGAATGCAACTTAGCTCCTCGATATTCAGCTGCACCGTTTAATTATTATGAACCTTGGAGTAGACCACAGTTCAATTGTGAACCGTACAATTCAGGGTGTAATTATGAAGAATATCAAGGACAATATTATGACCATGAGTTTGACCCTCAACAACCTGCATCGAATGAAATTCAAGACATGTTTGGTGCGATGATGGGTATGATGCGAGAGATGAACCAAAAATTTGATAGGATGGCAAAAGGAATGAAAAACTGGGAGGAAGAACGAAAAGAACAAGAACGAAAAGAGCAAGAAGAGCAGAGACGAAAAGAGCTTGAGAGGTGGCAGGAAGAACATCAAAAGCACCATGATAATATAAATAAAAATTTGGCTTCCATTAGAGCTTACATCGATGGATGTAGAGAATGTCAAGATGAACTGTCTTCGCAAGCTCCGGATAATGATGATGTAGACTCCCAATCAATCGAGCAAAATAGCTATGAAGAATCTGTACATGACCAGGAGTACACAAGTAATTCAACCCATGAATCTTTGCTTGAATCTGTTGTTGATCAAGAAAAAGATGGAGACATGAACGAAGTGGGTGGAGTTCATGAGCAGACTTTTATAGATCCTCCTGAACCTACATATACGTTATTGGACTACATTCTTGAATTTGATAATTCTGAGATTGATGAAGATGAGTCATTCGTTCAAAAGCAAGTGGATGTTGATTCCGCTCTCCAAGTTATAGAGCACGTGGTGGAAAGCAATACTGGTGACTTCGATGGGCATGAGATGATCATAAATGAAGTAAAAGAGGATGTCAACTACTTTTCTGTGGAGAAAATAACCATCACACCTCTGAATGGCTGCTTGAATGAAGTGAACGAAGCTACAATTGTAGCATCTGATGAGCAACCTTTGAACTTATGGCATGAGGATGTTGAAAACCCTTCATTAAAGGGTTGGGATTTACCCGTGGATGGTGATTCGTTAGGGCATCACAGGGTTCTTGAAAATTCAGCTGGTTTATCTTCCCATGGTTAGGAGTTTTGGAAGTTTTATCACTTGCCTATTAAGTTAGAGCAACAAAGTGATTGGTTTGAAAGAGGCATGGGTATGCAAGAGTTCAAGTGTGGGGAATCATGGAGAACTCATCTTGTGGATTTTGACGAAGATCGAAAAGATGTTCCTGACATTGTTACTTGGTATAAGGACCGAGGAAAGCTTGATTTTCAACATCTCCATCAGCTGACAGTCTAGCCAAGACTATAAACAAAGTGCTTCTTGGGAGGCAACCCGATGTTTTATTTTTCTGCTATTTTATTTATTTCAGTTTTTTTTAAAAAAATTCAAAAAAAAATTTAAAAAATCAAAAATTACAAAAATACGATTTAACTGCTTATAATGGTTTCTGATAATTTTCTAAATGCAGGTGAGGCGATAAGTTCAATGATTTGAAGAAAATCTGGTTGACCGTATGCCCATACAGGCGAGGTGCAGTTTGCGGAAAGTTGTTGAAACTGAGAAATTTTGCCGCTCCTTGTAACCAGGTTCTTTCTAATCCATGTTTTAATGTTTTCGTCTGCCTGTATTAAGTGTGCTTGCTTGTTTTGTTTGGTTGAATGGTTTCTTATACAAGCATGCTTATATTTTTGCACTTTTATTTGTTTGAGGACAAAGAAGATTTTAAGTGTGGGGAGGATGTTATTGAGATTTTTCTTTGATACTTTAATTTCTGAAATTTTCATAATATTTTGAGAAGAAAACACAATATGGTTTGATTTTTGGTGAGTGAGACTTTTCCTATAAATTTAATTGAGCTGATTTTGCTATGGAACATGGGTCAGTGGTAAGATTGAATGTATTCCTCCTTGTGAAAGAAATCATGTAGTACTTGTATATATTCTGGAACGATGAAAGTGCGATAATGAGTCATTTGATTTAATCTAGTATATTGTGAGGATTTGAGCCCAAGAAAGAGCAAAAGCCAAGAAAACAATATATAGGCATTATATAAAATAGCTCTTTGTCTTTCCGAGTGATCACATGTTGGTATATTTTTACTTGGTTTGTATGTCATGATTCAAAGCTGCTAAATGATATTTGAGTATGTAGGCAATTAGGAATAAAGCCCCACAGCTTCTACATATATTTCCCACCTTATATCGATTATATCGACACCCCTAGTGAATCCCGTTGAAACCTGACCGTTTTATTGTTATTAATCTACTAAATATTATAAACCCAAAGCCTTTAGCCTTATATTACCCCTCTGAGTGTATGCAAGTTATTTATTTTCATGATATGTTGAGTTCGAATGAATGGGATGATTGTATAATTTGAAGTTGTTGATTCCCATACTTTCTGCGGAACAAAAACCAAAAATCTGGCAGCTGAAACTCGTGAAGTTTTGAAAAAAAGTAGAGAAAAAAAGAAAAAAAAAAGAATCAAGACAAACATCGGGCAGCTGACAGTGAGGTTATAAAAAGAAAAAGAAAAATCATAAAAGTTCGCAGAAAGTGATGATATTTATATTTCGGTGCTTATCATTGTTACATCTATATCAGTTAAAGTATGAATACAATTAAAAAATATTATCATGAATTAAATTGCTTGCATATGTCTTAGATTATTATACCTCGTTTACCTTATTTCCTACCTTTACCCCAAGCCTGCCTTATAAAATTCCTAATTATTATGCTCAAGTATTTATTTTATGTGGTTGAGAGAGTGGCATTGCAATTCCTATTGTAGAGTGTCTGATATGTGATGTGTGTGACTGTCCCTATTATTTGAGAGATAATGAGTGAATCTTGGTGAGGCTGGACTTGATTGCACATTTTTGACTAGGATATGAGAATGAAGTGGTTTTATAAGCAAAGAGGAATGGTTTGTGGTAAGATGGTTGGTTCCATAGTAGATGTTGCTTGGTTTGGTTTTGTGAGAATGTTTTATTTTGCCTATGATTTTATGGTTACATGCTTGAGGGCAAGCATGATCTAAGTGTGGGGATATTTGATCGGGCGTATTTTATGCATCTAATTATAAAATTTTATGTCTCTCTTTTGCCATTTGATGTGCACGAAGGTGTTTTTGGCGCAGGATTTATAAGAAAAATGGTGAAATACAGTCAAGTGGAGATGTGGTGAAAAAGATGCAAAATCAAGCACTTAGAGCCATGGTGGGGAGCTAGACACTATACTCTTTTTCCGAAAGGTTTTTTAATGAGGTAGTGTGCTCCAACGGATAGTGGATCGTTACAATTCCATCATTCCGGGAAGAAGAAGACGCCTGCGAGTTGAAGATGTAATTATATTACCGGTTTTTTCTATGGGCGGCTAGTTGTGCTTCAACATGTCGATCACTAATCAGTTATACGTTCTTGAAGAAATCAGTATTGGGCTATATTGTTGCAGTCGCGGTCTTAATAAATTGGGCTTAACTGGGCTACATGGAGAAGACAATGAAGATTTATTAGAAGGCCCAATTATTTTATAATTTATTAATCCAATTCCTTGTAATATTCGGATTAGGGTTTTGTTTACCCTAAAACCTATATATACTTAGACATTATATTATTTTGGGGGTTCCGGAGTTTGGAGGCCATCCGAAGGCTTGGGAGCCAACCAACACAACGTTTTTCATCATTGATCAAGACTAAGTTTTCTTTTACTTTTCTTTATAATTAGTTTCATGTTTAATTATTTTTTAGTTTTTAATATGTTTAGTAGCTAGGTTTGTTTCCGGTAAGGGTTTTGAAGCATTAACTATGATTCATATGTGAGGCCTAAATGTGCTTGATAATTATGTTGTGTGGATTCCTTGTTATTCTCTGTGTATCCTGTTTATTTCTGAATTGCTTGAGATCTGATCAGTCTTCTGTTATTTGGAATAGTGCCAATTGAGTTCCTCTATTTATCTGTATCTAGGGGGTAGATTCAATTAGTGGCGAAACTATACGCTAATAGTTGGGAATACAGGGTAGATAATTTGTGACAATTGTTCTGATTATAAATTATCTGAATCGGGTTTCTTTGGTGCTTAATGCTATTGAGGTATTAAATCTAGGTAGGCTATTCCGGCTAGGTTGTATCTTGATTAGAGAAATAGTCAGTTTAGCTATTCTTGCCGGCTATCGACAAAGTAAGAAGAAATTGGATTGGGTGTGCTATTCTCGAAGGTCTATAACTGATTGGTTTATACAACGTAATAAATTACTGAGCCAGTGATCGAATGAATTGTTAATGTGGATTTACCCGTAACCGGATTGCATAGTTTGAGTGTCTTCGTGTTATTTGCATTGTTTATTTTAATTGTTATTTGCTTCTTAGTTTAGTTTAATTTAGTTATTAGATAGTTAATACAAACTCTTTCAACATAAAAGGTGGTTTCTAACCAAAAGCTGTATCTTTAGATATAAGAATATGATTACACTGTTCCTCGTGGGATCGACCCTGCTTACTCTATACTTGGATTTAAACCGAATTTTTTGCAGGTTTATTTGGTAGAAAAACGACCTATCAAGATTTTTTTAGGAATGTATTTTGACCATACCTTCTTCATCAACTGAAGTTTTTGTTGTCTGTCTCTGATCCTTTGATATGCAGATTTTATGGTAAAGTTTCCATTCACACCAGGCTTCCAGATGAGTTTATCATCATGGCTGAATTTTTGCTCAGACTCCTGTAAAAATTGAAAAATATTAGTAGCTAGGTGTGGCTCCAATTGATTTAGATGAAACAGTTTATTAGCAAAAAAATCATGCACAGTGATGTGAGGAAATGGAATTTGAATATGCTCAGGCCAATGATAGAACAGAGCTCCATTTCCTGTCCAGTTCCCATCCCATAATGAGCTGGTCCCTTTTCCTAGCAGAATCCTGGATTGTGAGTTTGCAAAAGGGGTGATACTGCACACTCTTTTCCATGCCTGTGACTGCTTATATGTTTCTAGTAATGACCACATATGTTTTGTCCATATTGTCTTGTTTTGCTGGAGCTTCAACCAAATTTTACATGAGAAAGCCTGAACGGATGCCCTGACACTCCTGAATCCCAAACCATCTTCATCTGTTGGCATGGCCAATTTACTCCACCTTCTCCAGCTTTTCCTTTGCCCTCTCTCAGTTTGACCCCAAAAGAACTTTGATGCAATGCTCTCCATCTTTTTGATTATCTGCTTTGGGGGATTTATCACTGCAAATATATGTGTTGGGATAGCTAATAAAACTGAATTTATAAGTGTGAGTCTGCCAACACTTGTTAGCCACTTATTCTTCCAATTCAGAACCACCTTCTCCATCCTTTCCAATAAACCCTGATAGTAAGAGGCCTTATTTCTGCCATAAAAAACAGGGACTCCTAAGTAAGTGAAAGGGATCTTCCCCAGTTTCATTCCCAGGGATAGTTTTATCATTCTGAGCTTGGCTGTAGAGGCTTTTGGATGTGCAAAAATTTCTGATTTTTCAAAGTTGACCTTCTGTCCAGCAACACCCTCATATGCTTCTAAAAAAGCTTTCAGCCTCTTCAAATTCCTTTTTTTGGCTGAGATAAACACTGCAGTATCATCAGCATACATCAAATGTGAGAGTGGCTGAACCCCTCTTGGCATGATAAAGTTTTCCAAGTATTGTATGCTAAACAACCTTTGTATCCCTCTTGAGAATTCCTCAGAGATGATATTATAGAGGAAAGGGGAGATTGGATCTCCCTGCTTGATCCCTCTATTTGAGTTGAAAAAACCACTGCTAACTCCATTAATTAAAACTGAGAACCAGGCTTGTCAAATGTTCTGCAGAACCAATTTTACAAATTTTCCATGAAATCCAAACAGCAGCATAATTGAATTTAAAAACCCCCATGATACTCTATCAAAATCTTTTTGCATGTCAAGCTTGACCACTATGTTGTGATACCTTGGGTTTTTTCTGAGCAAATTCATCATCTCCATCATCTGTAGAACATTATCTGAAATATCCCTTTCTGCCATAAATCCAGTCTGTTGTATACCACTTCTCTCATGAGTGGTTTCAACCTCTCCATAAGGATCTTAGAATAAATCTTGTTTATGAAATTTGAAAGGCTTATTGGTCTGTAGTCAGCAAAGGATGAGGGATTGATTTTTTTTTGGTATGAGGGCATGCCATGTACTGGAAATGGCCTTAGGTAACAATTTCCCAGTCATAAATTCCTCAACTGATTCCAATAAGTCCTCTTTTATGATCTCCCAACAATATGTGAAAAAATGGCCTGAGTAGCCATCTGCCCCTGGTGATGCCTCTTTACTAAGATCAAATACTGCCCTTTTTAGTTCTTCCATTTCCACTTCTGCTAGAAAAGCCTCATTGTCTGCTGCTGTGATAACTCTTGGAATTACCTCCATAAAATGCTCCATGTACTGCCCATCACCTTCTGCTGGTTCCCCATTCAACAATCCCTTAAAAAAATTAATTATTTCTTCTTTTATCATCTCAGGGTCTGTTATCCATTCTCCTCTACTATTCTTGATATTTGCTATCCTGGCTCTTACCCTTTTTTCTTTTACAGTATGATGGAAGAAATTGGTGTTGGCATCTCCATCTCTTAACCACCTCATGTTAGCCTTTTCCTTCCAGTATGTGGTTGTTTCTTTCTGTGCCCTGATCAGCAAAGCCCTTTCCCTATTTAGATTGATGAGATCATTGTCTGAGTTGTTGTTCTGATATACCTCCTCCAATGCAGCCACTTTGCTTTTTGAATCTGATGCAGCGTGCGTGGAAGAAACAACGAACTATGAATCAAATCCTTGTTGAATTCATCAAAACAACATTAGAATTGACATGTAGGGAGGAAAAACCTCAATTTTCATTCAATATCAAAGCCGTCATACAAAATAACCATAAAAATGTTTATATACTAAACACTAGCTGCTACTAAATATAATAAATAACAAAAAGGTCCTCCCTAACTTAAAATATTATTTTAAGTATCCAAACATAATAAAACACGATGGTGACCCTTAAGACAAAGGAATTCGCCCAGAAACTTGCAGTGCTCATGTATAACATTAGTTCTTATTAGAATGGCATCTCCAGTCAGAAAACACTACTTTTTTGTTGAATTCTGAGACTGCGATAAGAAACATCAGAATCTGCGAAAACTCTTTGGCTGTTCAAACTTCCGCAGGTAAGGCATGCCACATCATTCTCTCCAGGACAGAGAAGATTCATCCACGAATCTCAAGATGTACTATCTCTAGAAGAAGAATCTTGAACTCCACAACACGAAGGTTGGATTCACCATGGACTTTATTGTACTGATTGCATGCAAGAAGCTGCAACTGACCCAAATGTAGATGCACAAATTCCATAGGCATAGAAGGCCAAACATATGACCTTGAAAGCAGCTGAAAAGTATCTCCACGCTCAACATGACCCTCATTATGCAATTCTTGAATCAACTTCAAGTAGTGGCAACAGACAAGACTGGATAACTGGCCACCCATATAAGGTTTATCCGACAACAAAATAATCCACTTTCCACCAAACAAGAAAGGATACATATTGGAATGACCATACAGAACCTCATGATCATATTGCCATGGACAACCAAGTATCAGTACACGGAATTGAGTCAATTCAAATCTCCTCAAGAAACCGTTGGAAACAATAATGTCAGCACTACCATTATGAAACCAAGCAAGCTGGAAAATTTTAGGGTGAGCATCAACAAAAAGGTCCAATTTTGAAGCCCCAGCCACATAATTCTCATCCTCACAACCACCCAGATCAAGAACGAAGGAGTAAATAGCGTCATCATAAACATACCCATCAACAACTTCCTTCTCACAAATATCATCATCAAAAACATACCCATGAACTATTCCCTCACAAATATCCTCATCATAAACACTATGAACCACTTCCTCCTCACAAATATTATCATCATAAACAACAGTATTCAAAAGACGGGCATAATAAACTTCACAACCATTAGTATCAAATTGAATACCTGGAGGTGGAGAAATTCCAAGAGTGTTAGAAGATGTCTTACAATCAATAGGCTCGAGAACATCCACTTCATCCATCACTTCAATCTCTTCACCAAAAAGATTGTCATCATCATACACCGGAACGTCAAACACATAGTTTTATCTTTGCCCTTTTGAGTTTGTAAACCATGTTGGTCATGCCTGTGAATTATGTTGGTTGGTTCCAGTTATTTTTCACAATGTTAAAGAATTATGGCCTGTGCAGCCACATTTCTTGAAATCTGAAAGGCCTTGGTACCATCTCTGTTGAGTCTTGAATTGAAATTAGTAGAGGGTTATGGTCTGATGTGGTTCTATTGAGAACCTGAATGGATGTATGTGGGTACTGTGTGATCCAGTCAGGTGAGCAAATCCCTCTATCCAATCTTTGGAGCAGTCTGTCCTCCTTCATCCTGTTGTTAGTCCAGGTAAATAGATTTCCAACAGTTGGTATCTCTACCATTCTGAGCTGATGCATCCATTCTCTAAAATCTTTGATACTTCCAAGTGGTGGTGAGTGCTGATCTCTATGCTCCTGAACTGAGGCCACTGTATTGAAATCCCCAGCATATAGAGTTGGTGACGGCTGTAAATTGTTGAGATCCATCCATAACTGCCTCCTTGGATTTTTGGTAACCTGAGCATAAACAAATACAGTATTCCATTTTTCCAATGATGCAGAGTCACAAATTGAAACATGTATGAACTGATCAGTCTGTGAAAGTACATTAATGGTGAAATTATTTTTATAGAAAAGCCATATCTTAGCTTCGGTTGCTGCAATACAATTTTGAAAACCTATTTCAAATTGCAAATTATTAATTTGACTATTATTATGCATAGGTTCTATAATGCACAGTATGGACACATGATGTACAATAAGTAGTGTTTATAACCTATCAATAGAAGTTCCATAACCCCTGATATTCCAGACTAAAATATTCCCTACTAATTTGTGACTAATCATTAAGGGGTGTATTTGATTTTAGGCTTGGGTCTTAAATTCCTACTGATAGATTCAGAAGAACTTCCCTTTTTGGTTAGCTGGTTGCTGAGGTTCTGTGACTCAGTCTGTGCCTCCTCCAATTCATCCATGAGCCCTTTTTGTGTCTAATTTTCATCTGAGACCCTCACCTCATCTTCATTGTTGGTAAGCTTTTGTGTCTCAGGTTGAGCATCCTCAATTTCCTCTATGTGATAACCTACTGTGTCTTTAGACCCTGATTGAGCTTCATCTGCATCCAGTGGCTCATCTTCCACCTGTAGAATAGAAAAAGAATTTTTTGTCTGCACCTTGTGGTAAGGCACAATATGCAATTGCTCCACTGTACTGAATGATTGTACACCAACAATATATTTTTTATTGTTTACTTGTTTCCTATGATTGACATCTAAATCATCCAGAGAAAAGGATATGGGATACGGCCTCCTTGCCATTGAGAATTGAGAAAGCTTGAAAGTGTGCTGGCTTTGAGGTGGTTGATATGGCACCATCTGCTGTAAGAGATCCTCCCCTTTTTTGTGTGCAACCTTTACCCATTGCTGTTGTGCAGCTCCTTGTTCTTTTTCCTGTCTTGTGAGGCCTGATGTAGATGGCTTATGTTGCTGTTGATGAGCCCTTGTCTCCTGAGTTTGTGTATGTTTCTTCTCTTTCTTTGGCCATTTCCTTAACTCAGGATGTTGAACTCTGCAGTTACTATCATTGTGCCCTAGCTTCTTACAATGCAAACAATATATAGGAACATTCTCATAGATTATCTCACAGTCTCTATAATTCTGTGGATGTCCTATCTGAATGGAAGGCATCAGCTCTTTTGTCACATCTAATTCAACACATAATTTCAGAGCTGAGGGCCTAGCAATAAGGTTTGTAGCAGAATCATGCTTTATAAATGCTATAATATAACTGTTCCAGTAGTAAAGGGGAGCATCTCTTACCGTGACCCAAACCGGGACGATCGGAGATTCATGTTCCGGTGAGAATTTCGGCGACTATTTCAAAACCTTCATGACTGAACCTGCAACCGTCCATGTTTGCCTGAGCCAGAATTTCTGGTAATCATCCTTGTTCTGGAAACGAATAAGGACATGTTTGTAGTCTTGAGATCCAAGTTGAAACTTGTGAGTGAAGCCCATAGCTTGGACTGCCGTCTGTATCATTGGATTGGCGGCTTGGCCCTCTGAAACTTGCCGATTAAGGCATTTTGGTAATGTCCGGCCAGTGTCGGAATTGCAGCGGTGGGGTACATACATGCCGGTTTTCCATTAAAGCTGGTAATTGGGCATATTTCAGGATTTGATGGTAGATTGGATGAAAGGGGGGGTGGGCGTGATGTGAGTGCTTGAAAGAAGGTTTTTCCGGCATGTGTTTCGCTGGAAACTGAGGGCGGTTCCCCCATTGGGGAACCGTTCAGAGAGACGTTATCGGCGGTGTCAGTGCGTAACGGTTAGAAAAACGGGCATAATTGATATATGTGGGTGGCGCGTGTGGAGCGTGAGACTCAAACTCTAGAGAGAAGGCAGAGCTTTCCTATAGAGAGAAAAATTGAAACAATTGCAGGTTAATATCTCATTAATATATTGTACACTGAAAGTGCACGTATAATATTCTTAAAAAAGGTGCAAATATTAAATAACAATTATAATTATGCACGTATATTGAAACTTTTTATAGGTTAATTAATTAATACGGGCACTTTACGTTCATGTATTCATGCATTAGAACAAAACAACCTTGTTTATTATTGTATATACAAAAATGATAAGCCAAAGTACTAAACAATCTAATATTATTATATTCATACTAAACTCAAACCTAAATTATGAATTAGATAATCACATAAAAATATTCGATCAAAATGGTATTAAAACTGTCGATGATCATAAACTAATTAGGTTGATGATTCAATTCCAAGATTCAAAGAAAAGGGTTTAATTGAGGACAAACCGTTTGATTTTGGGGATGACGGTGCTGCAATAAAGAGAGCGGGGGAGTTATTCGAAGGACGTGCTGACCTAATTAGCGGATTCAATCAATTTGTTTCTGAGGGGCTGAAGATTACTATCCCAGCAGAGACCAGGGTGAAAGAGACCGAGTTTGCAGAGGCAATCCGTTTTGTGGAGAAAGTTAGGGTTAGTTATTCATCTATCAACCACAATCCATTTTTCGCCTTGATTTTGTTTTATTTTTGATTAAGCATCTAATTAATTTACAAGTGAAAAAATAAATTATATGTGCTTGCTAGGTGACATTCTATTGCTTCTATACCTATGTCTCTTGAATTAATCCCGAATTCACTATATGTTAGTATAGTGTCCGCCATGCGATGCATGGAAT
The DNA here is from genome assembly GCA_948330725.1 of Sherardia arvensis. Lineage (NCBI taxonomy): Eukaryota > Viridiplantae > Streptophyta > Magnoliopsida > Gentianales > Rubiaceae > Sherardia > Sherardia arvensis. The sequence continues at coordinate 28,013,170 of OX415236.1, forward strand.
TTGTCATCTACAAATATTTATATTAATATACTGTGTGATTAGGTAATAAATAAATATGTAATAATGATTATTGTCATGCATATTTATAGATTACAAATTTAATATTATTTTCTCGTGCATTTACCGTGCCCTTCAGTGAAATATTAAAACTGTCACAAGATTTAAGTTGATAAAAAAGAGATTAATAAAATATTTTTGTGATTTACACCATTATCATATTCAGCTCAAAATTTGCACAAATTGTGATTTTTTGTTGGCCCTACAAGCTAACCAATATTTGTTAAGTTTTTATGATATAAGAAATCTTAGTTTCCTCCGTATATTCGTGGATCATTCTTTTGTGACATGTCAATAACAGGTGGATCTGAAAGTATCAATACTTTTGTGAAACGGTTTACAAGTCCCAATCTGTAGACAAAGTACTGAGAAATGCAGTTTTCACAGTACAAGTGCGGAGTACTCTCAAGCTGTAGACACAGTACCTAGGAATGCAGTGCCCACAGTACAAAGGTGCAGTACTCTCAAGTTGTTGACGCAGTATTGACATTCGAAGTACCCACAACATAAGCTCGTAGTACTCTCAAGTTGTAGACGCAGTACCGAAGAGCGTCGGTACCCACAACACAAGCGCGCGGTACTCTCAAGTTGTAGATGCAGCACCTGGAAATGTAGTTGCCACAGCACAAACGTGCAGTGATAAGTCCATGGTTCGTATTCGATCCCCCTTTCATACTCGGACCAGGGCCCGAGAAGGGTCGTGGTCTCGAGATACGCGGAGGGTGGATCCACAAGTCCATCAAACCTAATCCTTATAAGGAATGCGTATATTATGAATGTTCTACAAGGGATATACATCCTCTTAAACATGGTATCACATGCATGTCAGAAATATACTTCTTATCTACATGGTAATACAACTACTATTCCCATAAGAGTTGTATTACTACCATACATACATATCTTGGTGATCTACGGATTGTAGTCATATAAATACCCAAAGGTTTGGTAGACCTATCTATCTAATACTTCATACATTACGCCTTAAGCAAATATACTGACTTGAGCGTCGGAGTGTCTACCCTCGAGACACCCGAGGCTTTGTTTTGCAGATCAGTTCGTGAGCAGGGTTCGTGATCAAGTGCGGGTCATAGACATCCATCAATTTGGCACGCCCAGTGGGACCCGCTTGCTATTCTTGATCTATACGACCTTCAAACTCATAGCTGATCCGGCTAAAAACCTTCGTGGGAGTACACAAATCCGTTTTTTGGCCCCGACAGGAGCAAGAAGCATCAATGCCGACCATGACAACGACAGGATGAGCCACGTCACCAACCAGGGAATAAGAAGGAGCATTAACGGTGTACACTGGTCGCCCGAAGAAGCCTCTCCCTGGGAGTGGGAGAGCAAAATATCTCGCCTGGATGGAACCATCACTTTTTCACCTCAAGATGTGGTCCCTTACCGATTCCCTCATTCGGATCCTTTAGTAAACACGGTTGACATAAACCATAACGTGATCAGAAGAGTTCTGGTAGATGGGGGAAGTGAGGTAGAAGTCATGTTTCTCATCTGTTATGAACAGTTGGAATTAAACAAAACCCATCTCGTACCCACAAATCTCATCTCGGGATTTGCGGGCGATCTATAACTCCTTTAGGAGAGATAACTTTACTAGTGCGAGTGAAAGATGGCCGTCGGAGTATAACCCTTCGTTGCACCTTCGTGACCATCGATTCGGGAGCGCCATACAATGTAATCCTCTGACGACCTTGGTAGTGCCGAGCAAAAGCCGTCCGGTCCCCCTACCACTTGGCGATGAAGTTCCCCATGAACCAAGGGATAGCAACAGTCCGAGGAGATCAAAAATTAGCTCGAATCTGCACAATCCAAGCTATCCAAGATCCGGAAAGGGAGGACCTTGAACCAGCCAAGTACTCCGAATCCGAGCCAAGGCAACTCGGAGAGGTAGGAACCGTCGAGGTTGGAACTCTCCTACCACCCGAGATAAAGACCAAACTTCGAGATCTTCTCAACCAATATATAGATGTCTTTTCTTGGGACACCAATGACTTGGTGGGAGTATCCCCTCGATTGGCGGAACATTACCTGAATATCAATCCCTTACAAAAACCCATCAAGCAGAAACGACGAATCTTTGCACTAGATCGAGTTGAAGCCATTGGAGAAGAAGTGGATAAGCTGCTTAAAGCCAGCATAATTGAAGAAGTGCAGTACCCCGAATGGATAGCTAACCCATTGATGGTCAAGAAGCCAGACGGGAAGTGGAGGATGTGCATCGACTTCACCAACCTGAACGATTGTTGTCCTAAAGATAGCTATCCATCCCTCGATCGACCGATTAGTTGAAGCGATCGCTGGATACCAAGTATTAGCCTTCTTTGATGCCTTTAAGGGATATCATCAGATCCTTATGGCAGAGCAAGATAAAGAAAAAACCTCCTTTATAACCGACAGAGGAACTTTCTGCTGCAAAATGATGCCTTTCGGATTAAAAAATGCCGGGGCCACTTACCAGCGACTGGTAGACAAATTATTCAAATCTCAGATAGGGCGCAACCTCGATATTTATGTGGATGCCATGGTAGTAAAGAGTCGTAGCTACGACGCCTTCTTTGAAGATTTAAGGGAAATCTTCGGCACGTTACGGGCGTCCAACCTAAAGTTGAACCCTGCCAAGTGCACTATTGGTGTTGGAGCAGGAAAATTCCTAGGATATATGGTGTCCAATCGGGGAATTGAGGTAAACCCCGAGAAGATAGAGGCTTTGCAAAACATGCAACCTCCGAAGACCGTCAAAGATGTGCAGAAGCTGACAGGATCCCTTGCAGCCCTTAGCCGATTCCTCTCCAAAGGAGCGGAAAAACATCTACCTTTCTTCAATATCCTTAAGAAGGCAAACTAGTTTGAGTGGTCACATGAATGTGGAGAAGCCTTCCAAGCACTTAAAGACCACCTTCGACAGCTTCCGACACTGTCAAAACCAGATAAAGGAGAAACTCTCTACCTATATATATCTGCGTCACAGCTAGCCATTAGCGCTGTATTGGTCAAGGAAAAGAAAGGATCACAACATCCTATATACTATGTAAGCAGGGCCTTGCAGGGGCCCTAGACCAGATATACCCATCTCCAGCGCTTGATATTAGCCCTCGTGCATGCTTCTCGGCGGTTGATACCATACTTTCAAGCACATACAATAGTCCTCCTAACCAACTACTTGATCAGGCAAATCCTCCATAAGCCGGACGCTTCGGGACGAATGATGAAGTAGGCCATCGAGTTAGGAGAACATGACATACAGTATAAGCCTCGAACAGCCATAAAGGGCCAGGCCTGACGAATTTCATAATGGAGTCAGTTGAACCAGTAGAGATCAACCAACAAGAACCATTGCCAGACGCAGAAAGATGGCGGTTATATGTCAATGGATCCTTCAACTCGGGGGGAAGTGGTGCTGGACTGACCAGCCATGAGGGAAAGGATCATCCTTATGTTTTCCATTTCGATTTTCGAGCCACCAACAATGAAGCAGAGTATGAAGCCCTCATTACCGGACTAAAACTGACTAAAGACCTGGAAGTTAAAGACCTCGAGATCTTCAGTGACTCACAGATCGTGGTTCAGCAGGTCAAAGGCAAATACGAGACCCCAGAGTAAAGTCTCCAAAAGTACCTCGAGATAGTTAAGCCTCTTCTAAATCAATTCCGACATTACGAACTGAATTATATCCCCCGAGAAGGCAACCATAAGGCTGATGCACTTAGCAAACTTGCCTCCTCGGACCTCAACATAAGATCTTCTCAAGAATTGCTAATGGAAACCCTGGCAAAAAGGAGTTACGAAGAAACTAGCATCATGGTTGTTGACATCTCAGACACATGGATGAACCCCTACATTGAGTACCTCCAAACGGGAACCCTTCCCGAGGACAAGCACCTGGCACGGAAGGTCCGAGTTAAAGCTCCAAAATATGTCATCCACGAAGGTATCTTATATAAGAAAGGGTACCTCCAACCTTTACTCAAGTGTGTTGGGTCTTCCGACGCTGAACACTTAGTACAAGAAGCATATGAAGGAGTTTGTGGTAGTCACCAAGGTCCACGCCCTGTTACCCGAAAGCTCATACAGATGGGTTATTTCTGGCCTACGATGCTACAAGACACCAAAAGATATATCGATTCTTGTCACCAGTGTCAGAGATTTTCTAAGATGGTCCATGTGCCACAGGAGAATATGATTACCATCCAAGAAACCTTGCCATTTGTCCGATGGGGTATAGATCTCGTTGGACCCTTTCCTACGGCCCCTGGTAACTTCAGGTGCCTCATTGTGGCCATCGATTACTTCTCGAAGTGGGTGGAAGTTGAAGCCTTGACCAACATAACTAGCAAGACAGTTATCAACTTCTGCTGGAAGAATATTGTGTGTCACTATGGCATCCCGAGATACATAGTGACCGATAATGGAGCAACATTTGCTAATGACCCCTTCAAGAAATGGTGTAAGGAGTACAGCATACATCAGAAGCTCACCTCGGTATATCATCCAGAAGCTAATGTCCAAGTAGAGGTTACAAACCGAACCTTGGTAAGCGGCATCAAGAAGCACCTCGAAGGAGCTAAAGGAAAATGGATGAAAGAACTACCAAGTGTGATCTGGACCCATAGAACCACACCAGCCACAGCAACATGAGGACTCCTTACAGCTTAGTTTATGGGTCTGAGACGGTCATCCCCATGGAGATTGGAATCCCCTCTGCCCGTACTTCTCAACCAGATGATGAAGATGGCACTGCCAACGAGGAAAACCTTCGTCTCGACCTTGACCTCCTAGAGGAGAAGAGAGCAAATTCTACTATCCATGAGGCCAAGGTGAAGGAAAGAGTCAAGCGTTATAATGATAGAAGAGTCCGCTAGGCCACTTTCGTTAAAAGAGACCTTGTAATGAGGTTAAATGAAAAAATAACAAGAAAGAAGTGGAAGGGAAGCTAGCCCCGAACTGGGAAGGTCCATATCGAGTCCTTAAATCCCATCCAGGGGGAAGCTACCTCTTGGAAACCATGAAGGGGGAACCTATACCACGAAGATGGAATGTGATTAACTTACGAAAGTATCACGGAAGATAAAAACTCAAGGGAGAGCCTCACAAAGGTTCGAGATTATAAAGAACATCCGAGAGCCTCATCAAGGTCCGAGACAAGTATGCTCTAGCACAAACGGGTACTCAAACCCACTATTTACTTTAATTCTATTCTTAAAGTTATAAACTTCTATTGAAGTCATGTAATTTTTATTCCTATTTTTATAAAAAGAAATCTTAAACTCCTTTTCTAAAAAGAGGATTATTGTCTTAAGTATTACATTGATTGCTATTCAAAACAATATATTTTATAAAGTATATGATTGGTCAACTCATAAGTTGCTTGGATCCAATATTCAATTACCAATCGTTTTGAAGGAATGAGATAGGTTTGAGATAAAAAGTACTTCATGAAGTGCTTGATCGAAGTCTATAGACTAAAAGGGAAGACGTGCTCAAATATCAATCATCTCAACATAAAGAGGAAAAATCTCAAAAAACAGAAGTTAAAAAATCATATAAAAGGTGTTATTCCATCAGAATATGATACTTCTAAAAGTCCCTCAAAAGGGCACATAGAGGAAAAACCTCGAACACAAATAGTTCATATCAAAGGTGTTATTACATCAGAATATGATACTTCTAAAAGTCCCTCAAAAGGGAACATAGAGGAAAAACCTCGAACTTTGACACATTATATCAGGATATGATACTTCTAAATATGCTTAATAGGGTTTCCTAGAACTTCACCAGGAGTGATACTTGAGAGATGGGCTATTGTCAACTTTTCTGCATGCTGTGACATTAAAGGCCTTGTCAAAGAATACCCAAGGAAGAAGCCGAACAACATTAAGCTCGCAGAGTGTTCATCATGGATAATTGCGAGAACTTAACATTAGAGGCTGAAGCTCCTTTCCAGTAAACCATGAGACCGAGGCTGACGAGAAGATGCCAGCAAGTAAGGTAGCAAACCTACTGGAACTAATCTGCCTTGTCAGTGGAAGGATTGAACACCTCTTCAAGATAAGACAATTCAGGATACTTGGCCTTAATGAGCCTCAATAAATCTCCTGATGTCACTATCTTCTCGAAGGAACCCAATGCATCCAAAAACTCGGCCCCAGGGACCCAGTGTTTAGCAGTCAGAGCAGAGAGTTTATCAGCAGCATCTGGATGAGAGAAGATTTCCTTCATCACCTCCACCTCCTTCTCGGATTGACATAGTTGCAGGACTTGATCCAACATCTCGTGCTGCTCAGAGGAATGGAATAAATCCCCATACTCCTCTCTATGACTATTAAACTCGAGGCTGCTAGCAATAAAGGCACCCCAAACCTTAAGGAGTCGTTTAGGCTCCTCCGAGTCCTTCTCTGCGGCTTGATTTTGCGACAGCTACTCCGCAATATCCCGATAAACCTCCAGCTCTTTCTCCTGAGACTTCTTCACCGACAGCAGGTCCTCATTCTCGGCCTCCGGCTGCTTCACCCTGGCTTCCAGTTGAGTCACATCCAATGGAGCCTGAGCAGGAGGAGTAGGCGCGATAGGCTTAGTTGTCACAGTCAAGAAGGCAGCCTCCATTTCTTCCTTTTTTGCCTTGATGGCCCGGCACTTGACATGTAATTCCATCACAGAATCAGACAAGTGCCGTATCACATCATTAGCTCGACATCCCAGCGTGGATAAATCCGCCATCAGCTGTAAGGTGGAAGACATATAAAAACCTAATATCTGAGAAACCCGTATAGTATAAAGGGAAAGATAATTACCTCAGCGACGAAAGGATACTTCTTAGAAGACCTCCGAGAAGCCTGACCATCCTCTTCCTTTGGGCAGTTCAGATAATACTTCAGTTTCTTCAGAGAAGCATCTTCAGATATCACCATCTCAAGGTCAAATTCATCATCATCTGAGGACTCCCTAACCTCCGGTTCCATCTCCTCAGACCGTACTTCTTTGGACTCCTCTGCTTCCTCATCTATGGCCTGGAGAGTGGCCTTCCCCTTCTTGATCTTTTTCTTTGGGGGAGACGCTATATATAAAGATAAACCTCAGTATATGACACAGAAAAAACATGTTATATAACCACAGTATGGGACTTGAAGAGCTACCTAAAGAAGACCGACTAGAAGAGGATTCACCATGATTCCGAGGTGATATTCACGGACCTCCTTTCCTAACCTTCTTCTTTCTTCCCTGGATTTTATCAGGGAGGGCCCAATTCCGATCAGGCTTCAAAAAGCTGGAGGTAGATTTCGACCGAGGAACGTCCAACATGTACGAGTTAGTTATACTGGGCCACTGCCAGACAAAGCCGTGTGCGCCCAGAAAAAAATCCCCTCTTTGAAGGGTAATATCCTCCTTTAGGAGCTCCCCGATGATGCCCTTTAAGTGATCAGGAATGATGAAACCCCTGTCATGAGCTATAGCATCCTTAGGCTTGGGATGCAAGTCAGGGACCTCGTACTTGCTTCGGTCGAAAGTGAAACGGTCGGCCTCCCACACACCACTGTTATCAGGAAATGTGATGGGTTTCCTCTTCCTCAGGGTGAGGGTAATGTACTCATAATTCTCAAAAGAGAATAACTTGTACAGACTCCTGAATAAATCCAGGCTCGGTTCGTAGTTCCTCCGAGCACACCAGGATATCACAGCCATGATTAACACCACCACATTGGAGTGAATTTGGCTCGGATGCAGTCGATGATGCTGCAGGAACTCATGAAATAAAGGAAGAAAAGGAAAACTTATCCCCTCCTGCAAAAACCTCCCATAAATTACCCCTCGAGTGGGGCTCACCAGACTTTCCGTTAAGACTTCTTCATCCTCGAGCTTCAAGCCAGCATCAAGAGGATATTACAGCCTGCAGGACCGCAGATACTTTAGCGTCTTTTCATCGACCACCTTGGTGACGCTCCGTGTATCACCAGAAGCTGGAACCCGTTTATCAACTTGGGGCTCCATATTTGGGTCCGAATTTGACCCAGAGGCACCGTCGTCCACTACCGCAGTCACAGCCTACAACGGCGTTGCCATAGTTACCTCCATCAACTCCCCAGACTCAACCTCTAAGAACAAGGTACTCAAGTCACGAGCAGCTGGGGCTCTTCCTTCAACAATATTCTCTACATTGCCAGAAGGAATACTGGAATTTGAAGAAGACATGGAAATATATATAATTGGGGGAAGTGAATATATATGAAGAAAAGAAGACAAATTTGAAGAACTCTTTCTGAAGGTGGAAACGCAGAATACTTGGATGAAGACTGGTGATAAACACAAAGAAAATTACTTGGTTATATAGCCAGTAATTAGCACGCATTTAAGTGGAGTAATTACCTCGACTCGCGAAACGATACAGGCAATTGGAAGGTTGGTCCTCCTCACCACCAGAAGATACAATGAATCAAGGCCACGTGTCAGTCTCTTCAGAATTCAAGAAGGCAGATCTAGATCCAACCGTCCATATGTCCTGATGGAATATGAAAGAACTTTAAACTATATATTCAAAAGGGCAAGCCCGAGAGGACAGTCCTAGGAGGATACCCCGAGCTTAACACCCCGAATTATACTCCCTCGAGTTATTGGTTTTCCCTCGAAAAGCAAGCCTCTCCTTCAACCTTCGAGACGGAGCATTCTATATTCTGAAGATCTAACTTGGAGCTGCTGATGAGTCCATGGTTCGTATTCGGGCCCCATTCATACTCGGACCAGGGCCCGAGAAGGGTCGTGGGCTCGAGATACGCGAAGGGTGGATCCACAGGTCCATCAATCCTAATCCTTATAAGGAATGCGTACATTATGAATGTTCTACAAGGAATATACATCCTCTTAAACATGGTAACACAGCCATGTCAGAAATATACTTCTTATATACATGGTAATACAACTACTATTCCCATAAGAATTGTATTACAACCATACATACATATCTTTGTGATCTACGGATTGTAGCCATATAAATACCCAAAGGTTTGGTAGATCTCTCTATCTAATACTTCATACATTACGCCTTAAGCAAATATACTGACTTGAGCGTCAGAGTGTCTACCCTCGGGACACCAGAGGCTTTTTTTTTTTGCAGATCAGTTTGTGAGCAGGGTTCGTGATCAAGTGCGGGTCGAAGACATCCATCATGCAGTACTCTCAAATTGTAGACGCAGTACTATCGTTCGAAGTACCCACAACATAATCTTGCAGTACTCTCAATTTGTAGACGCAATACCGAAGAGCGTTAGTAACCACAACACAAGCGTACAGTACACTCAAGTTATACATGCGGTATCGAGGAATGCAGTACCCACAACACAATAGCGTGTTCCTCTAAAATTGTAGGCGCGGTACCGAAGAATGTAGTATCCAAAGCACATGCGCATTACTCTCAAGTTGTAGATGCACTACCGAGGAAAACAGTACTCACAGCACAAGCGTGCAGTACTCTCCATTTATACATGCAGTACCGAGGAATATAGTTCCCACAGCATGATTGCATAGTACTCTCAAGTTGTAGGCGTAGTATCGAGGAATGCAGTACCCACATCACAAGCGCGTAGTACTCTCAAGTTATACCTGCAGTACCGAGGAATGCAGTACCCACAACAAAATCGCGCAATACTCTCAAGTTGTAGCACAGTACTGAGAAATGCAGTACCTACATCACAAGCGCGTAGTACTCTCAACTTGTACCTGCAATACTGTCGTTCGAAGTACCCACAACACAAACTCGCATAACTCTTATTTTGTAGACGTAGTGCCGACGTTCCCAGTAGTTAAAACTCATACTCACAGTACTTTCAAGTTATACCTGCAGCATAGATGTTCGAAGTACCAACAACACAAGTTTGCAGTACTTTTAAGTTGTACACGCAGTACTGAAGGATGCAGTACCTACAACACAAGCGCACAGTGCTTTCAACTTATACTTGCAGTATCGATGTTTGAACTACCAACAACATAAGCTCGCAATACTCTTAAGTTGTAGGTGCAATACCGCCATTCGGAGTACTTACAACTCAAACTCGCATTACTTTCAAGTTATACAAGTAGTTCCAATGTTGGAAGTACCCAAAAAACAAGTGTTAGAGAATATATTGTGTGAATATATTTGTATATTCTAGTTTATCTTTCTTGTATATTAAGTTAGATTAGTATATTCATTTTCCTTACCGAACTCTGGTTTTCGGTCTATGTATTGTAAACCTTTCAGTTGTATATAATCACAACTTCATATTCTACAACAAGCTCGTAGTACTCTAAATTTGAAGATGCATGAATGAAGAACGCAGTACCCACAGCACAAGTGTGTAGTACTCTCAAGTTGTACACGCAGCACAAGCGTGTAGTACTCTCAAGTTGTACACGCAGCACCGCAGTCGAAGTACCCACATCACAAGCTCACAGTACTCTCAAATTGTAGACGCGGTACCAAAGAACACAGTGCCCACACCACAAGTGTGCAATACTTTCAAGTTGTAGATGCAATATCACAAGCTCGCAGTACTCTCAGGTTGTAAATGCAGTACCGAGGAATGCAGCACCCACAACACAAGCGCGCAGTATTCTAAATTTTTAGATGCAGTACCCACAGCACAAGTGCCTAGTACTCTTAAGTATTAAACACATTATCGAAAAATGCAGTACCCACAACACAACCTCGCAGTACTCTCAAGTTGGAGGCACAGTACCCACCACACAAGAGCGCAATGCTCTCAAGTTAGAATGTTGTACCCACGGCACAAGCGCACAGTACTCTCAAATTTTAGACACAGTACCGAGGAATGCATTACCCACAACACAAGTGCAGTATTCTCAGTTAGTTGCAAATACAGTAGTACCCACAACACAAGCGCGCATGACTCTCAAGTTGCAGACGCAATACTAAGGAATGTAGTACCCACATGACATGCTTGCAGTACTTTGAAGATGCAGACGCAGTATCGAGGAATGCAGTACCCACATCACAAGCTCACAGTACTCTCAAGTTTTAGACGCAATACCAAGGAATGCAGTACCCATATCACAAGCGCGTAGTACTCTCAAGTTGTTAAACAGAGTTCTTCAAAGTTTATTATGGCATCTCAAATGGAGCTCCTTAAAGCAACTTTTCTTAATAAGGAGTGCACATTATTCAATTTTTACCATTGTTGATTTTTAAAGAGCACTCCGTATTAGGTACCTACTCCTTACTTAAAGAGCACTACCTAATTTAATATGGAACATTTTGAAGGTTTTTTTTTGCTATTATTCATTAATGTTGTGTGGAACTTAAGCATTATACCATTGTTGAATTTGCTATTTACTTAGTTTCTATCAAAGTGATGATGTCAAATTTAAGAAGAACTCCTTAGTTTTTTTACCATTTGAGATGCTCTTTGTAACGAGCATCTCCAATAGTAAGGAAATTAGGAGTGCTTCTTAAATTCCACGTCATCACTTTTGATTGAATCTAAGTAATGAGAAAACGCAACAATGGTATGATTCTTAAGTTATAACTATCATTAATTAATAATAGCAAAAAGAAAGCTTCAAAATATACTACATTTAATTAAGTAGTACTCCTTAAGTAAGGAGTAGCTACCTTCAATGGTTGGTTTTTGGACTTGCTATGCAATTTTCGTAAATAGTTAAGCTAGTTACTTACCGTTGTTTTTTGCTACGTCATTAGCCTTCTCAAGGAAGGTTGCCTTCACAAGCAACTAGTTTGGCATAATTTTTGTGGGTCCTAAATTACTAATTTAATAGAATTTGGTAGATATTGTACATATGTGGGGTCATAATGGCCAATGTTCAAGGTAGCTTACCACTAATTTAAACACTACCTTAACAAGCCACTTTCTTGAAAAAATGACATGGCAAATCAAGCTACACTATCATGGAGTAGCTACCTAAGAAGTTTTTCTTACAAATCAACAATGGTAAAAAAATTAATGAGGAGCACTCATTTTTAAGAAAAATTGCTTTAAGGAGCTCCATTGGAGATGCCCTTAGAGCATCTTCAATGGCAAGCAAGTTGATGGTGTAGTTTGACTTGCCATGTCATTTTTTACCGCAAGTGTGTTGCAAGTTACACACTCTTTTAATGGTAAGCTACTCATATGTGGAGCTTGATGGGTCCCACGTTTTTTACATTTTAACTTTTTTGAGTATCAAAATTTATCCAACTATATTAGAAATTGGAATTGTACTCCATATCAACCATATCAATATCTATTGAACTCTACTATAATTTATATCATTATATTTCTCATTTAATAATATAGTTACATAAATATTTCTCATTTAAAAGATATTATTTTAATATCCATGTAATTACTAAAGAAATATTTAACTATATATTTTAAAAGATATAATTTTGATAATATTAAATTATATAGAATTTTTAAAAATTTGTATTGTATTATTTCATATTGTTATTGATGTTAATTTAAATAATAATATAACAATTATTATTTTATTTAAATGGACATATGATGTTGTTGCAAAAGATTGTACTTAGATTTACAGTGAACCATACGACCATACCACAAATTGTGTACCTAAAATATGCATATTGCAAGTAAAACATTTAGTTATTGGGTTTAACCTTTATAATACAATTAATGCATTATACGTAAGCAGGCCTGCTCCCGCAAGCTACACGTTTGCCAAGCAAGTCCAAACACCACCGTTGGAGATGCTCTTAGTAGTTCTTATAATTTAAATATTCAAAATTTAATTAAATTTGAAATATTTTAAAAAATCTATGTGAAATACTTTGAAACTATTTTGGAAGTGCTTTCAAGTATTTTAAATATTACTTTCAAGTGTAGTTAGTAGTACAAATAATTTATACATGAAAATTTTGATTAAATTTGAAATATTTCTAAAATCTGTGTGAATTACTTTCAAGTTATATTGGAAATATTTTCAAACATGTATTACTTTCAAGTTTAGTTAGTAGTACCCTTTATTTAAACATTAAAATTTGAATATAGAACTAAAATGTTTTAAAATCTATGTGAAATAATTTCAAGTTATATTGGAAGTAATTTCAAGTATTACATGTATTGTAGTACTTTCAAGTTTAATTAGTTGTAACACCCCAATCCAAGTGTCTTGCTTATTAGCAAGCACTAGCTAGGTCTAATTGAGGCGTGTTTACAAGAGTCCAAATTACTTTGGACCACAAATGCAGATCAAGCAAATCTTATTATGCGGAAGTGAGGTAAGAAGTACATCTTTAAGTACTAGCTATTATAGTACATGTTTATTTAGTAATAGAAATTTTATAATGGTTTTAGATTGGGATCAAAGGTAGTTAATACTTAGTGTCACTATACACTATAATTTATTTGGACGATCCTATCCCAAAAGAAATAAAGGCGTCATACACTTCGATAACCGATTACTGTTGTAGGGTTTGATTAACTAGGGTGAGCTTCCTTAAGTTCAGTGAGGTTCATTGCAATTTAAATACCAAGTGGCTTTAGCAATCACATTAGACAGATAGCACATAATCCTAGCACATACTAAAAGGATACGGGTGTTTAACTAGATTGCAATCAAGCTCCGATTTGGGTTACTATGGGGTTGGTTCTGCTTCCTTAGACACGCTTAATTCTATTAAAGTAGTTAATTTATTAGATTTTCTCTAAAACTAGTTTTTTATTTAAATGTTAGTCCTTATTTATGTAGTTTCATATTCCTGATTTGTTACGTATGGTTACTGACTCGGGAAGGTTTCATAGATTTCCATAGTTATACATTTTAACGTCTAAGCTCAATCCTCCAAGTATATATACATCTTTATACCCGATCCAAACTTACTAAAACTGTAATAATACGAAAATGTATAAACATTTATAAAAAGAAAAGATCATAGTTTAGTCTTATAATATATTCTATTATATAAGCCTAATTTAGTGAGGAAAATGTGTAATCTAGGTTCTATCTGTGCATTCCAGTAAACAAACCTAGTTTTTAGATATATATGATTCTCAGAGGAATAATACTTGCACATACTATGGTATAAGTTTTACCGGTTTTCAAACAAAATTGTTTAAATAATATGTGTTAATCAATATTAGTCTACTTGTTTGAATATCACAAGTCTCCATATCATTAACAATCCAATTAAATCTCACTAGGCAAGGTTACAAAAGAAAACTACTCGATTTTTCTTGTAATTAAGAAGTTATTCTTATTTTCAAATTTGAGCACCAGGGTAAATACATGGTTTCGATTTCAAAGACCTAGAATCTTCACTCCTAAACTCTATCATTTATCACCTATTTCAGTTGATTCTAAACATATTTTCATTTTTAACATCTGAAATTAGTAAGAATAAAACTTAATTTAAGGTAGGAGTTGGTGTGGAGTATACCTTTCCGGCAACGATTTTGATGAGTTTTCCGTTTGGACGAATACTTGTATCGTTTGATGATACCCGTATAAATCACCTAATTTAAGCAGAATATCGTCAGCTTAAATCAGAGATTATACATTTAAAATGGTTGAAGTTCCATGATTCTTGACAAAGAGTTTGGATGATTCAGGATGATGAATGAAGGATAAGTTTGAAAGAAAGTTTTCATGATTAGTTTCAGTAATCTTTACCGACCTAGTGTTTAGTTTTTTAGTGCATGCCACGCATTTTCCATAGACTTAGGTGTCGCAGTGCATGCCATACCACGCGTTTCACCTAGTCACACGCGTCCTTCACACCCATCTGATTTAGATTTTGTTTTAACCTGTGAAAAAATCGCTCAGTTAATTTTCATTGAATTTTATTATATCGTACGTATCAGCAATGATTATTGCCATATTTATATACATTAGGATCATCCTGACATAAGCAATATCAAGCACCAATTAAATAGCGACACATCAGCTTTAACTAATTTATGATTGGGCCACATATTCAATCATTACCCATACGGGTTTAGGAATTCTAAGTTAGAGTTTTAGACATTTACTAAAAATATCTTAACCAATTAAAACATTACAATTGTACACGTGTCATTATTGGTGCCTGTTTCCATATATTCTTATTATCATACATACTCGCGTATCTATATACCTACCTATATGTATATATATTTTTAGATAACTTTTAATATAATCATTCTTGTATTATTAATAAATATATGAAATCATAGTAATTTCGTATCAATTGATAACGTACTATATAACCACTCGAACTTTACTAATTGATTTTGTTAAAATTTCATTGTTATTTTACAAAGTTATTCTTATCAGTGTTGGGCTTTCACATTGGTAGTACCATTAATTTAAACTTTCAAAATTTGATTAAAACTAAAATATTTTAAAATCTATGTGAAGTACTTTCAAGTTATATTTGGAGTACTTTCAAGTTTAATTAATAGTACCAATAATTTAAAATATTAAAATTTATTAAAAATGTAGTTCTTATATGTGGGGTAGTCTAATCATGATGAATAAGTATTTAATTCTAAATAATGTCAATCTTAAAAGGTAAAATTAGAATTATAATTATAATTAATTAAATAAATACATATTACCGGGTTTCCGGGTACCCGGAAAATGACATTTATGTGACTCAGACCCAGACCCGTTAATTTGCGAAATTAACGGGCCGGGTACCCGTCCCTATATATAAGAAAGTACCCGGTTATTTTATGCCGGGTCGACAGGTCAACGGGCCAGGTAGGTCGGGACGGGTATTTTTGAAAACCCCTAGCTATTGTCAACTTTTCTGCACGTTGTGACATAAAAGGCCTTATCAGAGGCAAGACTTCATTACTGCGGCAAACCAAGCCCGAGGAAGAAGTCTAACAATATTAAGTTGTATATTCGCAGAGCCTTCAGAACAACTACGAAGACCTGTCCCGGAGTATCTCAGCATCGTCAAAGAGGCAGGAGCTCCTTTCCAGTAAACCATGAGACCAAGGTATAAGTCCTAAAGTCTATGTTCAAGGGATGGATCTAAACCCCAAAGCCGATGAGGAGATGCCAGCAAGTAAGGTAGCAAACCTGCTGAAGTTAATCTAGCTTGCTAGTGGAAGGACTGGAAAGCACCTCACCAAGGAAGGATAACTCAGGACATTTGGCTTCAACAAGCCTTAGTAAATCTCCTGATGTCATTATCTCCTCGGAGGGACCCAATAAATCCAAAAACTCGGCCCCAGGAATCCAGCGACTAGCGGTCAAGGTTGCGAGCTTATCAGAAGCATCCGGATAAGAAAAGAAGGTAGTCATTAACCTTCTTTCTCCCTCGGACCGACATAACATCAGGACGTTATCCAAGCAATTATGCAGCTCGGAGTTAAGGAATAATTTTCCATACTCCTCCCGATGACTCTTCAACTCGGGGACACAAGCAATGAATGCGCCCCAGAGTTTAAGAAGCCGCTGCTGCTCCTTGGGATCTCTCTTTGGGGACCGCATCCAAGTCAATTCATCCACTATGCTCCGGAGAACCTCTAGCTCGGTCTCTTGAAAAGTCCTCTCTTGCGTCCGGATCATATTCTCGTCCTCAAGCTGCTTCACCCTACTCTCCAGCTGAGTCACGTCTGTCGATTCTGGGACAGGCGGAGGAGGCGCATCCAGTTCAGCCTTCAAGGCCCTAATCTGACCCTCTATCTCCTCCTTCCTCGCCTCAAGAGCCTGACACCTAGCATGCAGCTCACTAACGGAGTGGTACAGACGCTTGATATTGGCAGTGGCCTGATCTCCTAGCTTGGACAGACCTGTCAGCAGCTGCAAAACAGAATTTATGTCAGAGCTTGATACTTAAGATATCGAGAAATCACGCCACAAGATAGGAAGATTATTACCTTGGAAGCAAAGGGATACTTCCTGAATGCCTTCCGAGAAGTCTGTACAGCCTCTTCTCCAGGCCGACCCAGGTAACACACCAATTCCTTCAAAGGAGCATCATCAGGGGTCACCTGTTCAAACTTAGAGTTGCCATCCGAGGACCCTTCAGTCTCGGATCCCACCTTCTCGGACTCCACCTCTTCAAACTGCACCTCCTCGGACTCCTCAACCTTCTCCTCTGTTGTCTCGAGGATGACCTTCCCCTTCCTTTTTCTTTCTTGGAGGAGAGCCTGCTTATACAACAAAGATTATCAGCATAAGAACAATTTGAAATACTCAGAGCGCTACAATATGAAATTATTGAAAAAACCTGAAGAGGACAGACTTGAAGAAGATTCACCATGGCCCTTGGAGACTTCCGCACGCCCCGCTTCTTGGTTTCCTTCTCGTCCCCCTGGGTTTTATCAGGGAGGGTCTAAACCAGCCCTGGCTTCAAGAAACTGGAGGTAATCTTCAACAGAGAAACCTTCTGCAAGTACGAGTAGGTGATGGAGGGCCACTGCTACACCGAACCGTGAGCTCCCTGCACAAAGTCTCCTATCTGGAGGGCAATCTTCTCTCTCAGAAGCTCGCCCACGATGCCCTCTAAGTGGGCAGGAATCTTGAAGACCTTATCACGAGCTATGGCATCCTTCGGCGTGGGATTCCAGTCTAAGACCTCGTACTTCCCCCGGTCGAAAGTCAAGCGGTCGACATCCCATGTGCCGCTATTGTTAGGGAACGTGAAAGGCTTGGCTTTCCGCGGAGTGAGTGTGATGTACTTGGATTTCTCAAAGAAGAATAACTTATACAAGCTCCGAAATAAATCAAAACTCGGCTCATGTCCCTTCCGAGCACACCAGGATATCACAGCCATAATCAGCACCACCACATTGGAGTGGATCTGACAAGGATGCAGCTGATGATGCTGCAAAAACTCCCGAAACGGAGGAGGAAAAGGAAAAATTAACCCCTGCTGCAGAAATATTCCGTAAATTACCCCTCGAGTGGGGCTCACTAGATCTTGGACCGGGGTAGACTCATCCTCGAGCCTCAGATCAGCCTCGATGGGGTACGACAACCTGCATGACTTCAGAAATTGCAGGGTCTTTTGGTCGACCACCTTAGTGACGCCACTTGCATCACCAGCAACTGGAGCCCGTTTATCAACTTGGGGCTCCATATTTGGGTCCAAACCCGACCAAGATGCACCTTCATCGGCCACCGAGATTACAACTTGTAGCGGTGTAGCGATAGTCACTTCCATCATTTCCCCGGAATCCACCTCCTGGAAAAGCATCCTCAGATCATCGGCGGCTGGGGCTCCTTCTTCAACATCTATCACCACTATTTCTTCAACAGCCGGTGCAACATTCTCTATATTGCCAAGGGGAAAGCTGGAGTTTGATGACGACATGGCAATATAGAGAATGGGGGGAAGAATGTGTGAAGAAGAAAAT
The DNA here is from genome assembly GCA_948330725.1 of Sherardia arvensis. Classification (NCBI taxonomy): domain Eukaryota; kingdom Viridiplantae; phylum Streptophyta; class Magnoliopsida; order Gentianales; family Rubiaceae; genus Sherardia; species Sherardia arvensis. Next base: position 28,031,547 of record OX415236.1, read on the forward strand.
TATTTGAAGAACTTTTGAGAAGAGAAGAGTTTTTCTGGGATTGCAAACGAAAAATTACTTGGGTGAAGATTGGTGTTAAACACAAGGGAAAGTTACTGGTTATGTAACCAGTAATTAGCATACATTTAAGCAAAGTAATTACCTCGACTCGCGAAACGATGCAGGCAATTGGAAGGTTGGTCTTTCTCACCGCCAGAAGATACAATGAGTAGATGTGGCGTGTCAATTACCTCAGGATTAAGAGGATGGATTCAAACCAAGCCGTCCACGTGTCTTGATGGAATACAAAACAACTTGAAGCTAGATATTCAGAAGGGTCAGCCCGAGAGACCAGTCCTAAATGTATACCCCCGAGCTTAATACCCCGAGGTACTCTTTCTCGAGTTATTGGCCTTCCTTCGAGAAACAAGTCTCTCATTCAGCCTTCGAGATGGAGCCCTCAAAATTCTGAAGATCTACCTTGGGGCTACTAATGAGTCCATGGCTCGTATTCTGGACCTCATTTAGTCTCGAACCAGGGCCCGAGAAGGGTCATGGGCTCGAGTTACGCGGAGAATGGATCCACGGGTCCATCAATCCAAATCATTATAAGTAATGCGTATATTCTGAATATTCTAGGAGTAATACACTTCCTCCTAAATATGGTAATACAACCATAACAGAAATACACTTCTTCTATACATGGTAATACAACTACTATTCCCATAAGAGTTGTATTCATATCATAATTACATATCTTGGTGATCTACAGATTTAGCCATATGAATACCAAAGGTTTGGTACACATTCTCTATCTATTATCTTACGTACAATACACCTTACGCACATACTAACTTGAGTGTCGGAGTGTCTACCCTCGGGACACCCGAGGCCTTGTCTTGTAGACCAGTTCGTGAGCCAGGTTCGTGATCAAGTGCGGGTACCAGACATCCATCAGCAGGATAGTTCTGATATTGTGTTATTTAACAATAATGTGATAGATGTAAGCCCAGTCATGCATGAAAACGTTTTAATTCCCTCACAAAAGAGTAAAAAGAAAGGAAAAAAACTATCTCTGGGAGTATTAGTATGATACTCAAGACCTAAACAAAAACTAAAATATACAGTTTGATGATTAAGTACAACATCATAGGTAATATTTTTGTCTGAAATGTTAGAGGTCTAGGAACATCAATTGATAGAATTCAAGCGCTTACTCATATTCACAAAATTCACTTGTTATGTCTGATAGAACCAATGAATGATAAAGATGTCATAACTGTTTTACAACATGCTTTGCATTTTCAAAATTCATATGCTGCCCATCATGTAAAAATTTGGCTTCTGTGGATCAATGTTTTCAATGTAAATATACTCTATCAATCTGACCAGTTCATTCTTACTAGTATAGAGGATATAGCAAACCACATTAGGTGGAATGCGGTTTTCACTTATGCTAAAGTGTTTAGAGATCAGAGAAGAACCCTATGGCATGACCTACAAACTCTGCCAGTTGCGCCTACCTTGTACATAGGAGACTTTGACACAGTTAGATCAGTATCTGAGCATAAGGTTAGACATTCACCCCCTCTAGGTAGCATTAGGGAATTTAGAAGCCTTACTGAAACCTTAGTCATAGATGACATCTCCACAGTAGGCAACCAATTCATATGGTCAAACAAGAGAGCCAAAGAGGACCTCTTGATGCAGAAATTTGATAAGGAATGTGTAACTTAGATCGGATAACCATGTTTCCACACAGCTCCATCCACATCCTAATTAGAGCTACCTATGACCACCCATTGCTACTCTCCATTCAGAACTCCACTGAGCATACTCCTAAGCCCTTTAGATTTCAAAAGATGTGAACCAGTAGGAATGACTATATTGAGATGGTAAAAGGAAACTGGACCCAACCAAGAAACTGCACTGGTATGTTAAACATTGTCCATAAACTGAAAAGACTGAAGATGGCTCTTAAGGCCTGGAATAGAGAAAAGTTTTGAAATGTCCACTAGAATCTGATTGATGCGGAAATTGAAGTATCTCAGATGGAACTGGCATACCAACTTTCTGGATCAGAAGCTAATCTAATGGCCTTAAACAGGTGTCAGGCTTTACCAATTAGAGCAATTAAGGAGGAATTTTTTTACTGGAAACAGAACTCCAATGTCAAATGGATCCAAGAAGGGGATGCAAGAACCTCTTTCTTCCACAATCCTGTCAAGGAAAAGATCTCTAGGGCTAGAATTAGCAAGATCAAAACTGACAGTAATCAGTGGATCACTGGCCCTAGGAGCATCAAGGAAATGGGAATAGAGTACTATGAGAAGCTACTGAATCAACCACCATCTTACTCAAATGGGGTCTATCTCAGACATTTCCTATCCCAAATACCAAAAATGATCACTGGTGAAGAAAATCAAAGCCTCTTAAGGTTGGCTAACATGGATGAACTAAAAGCAGTAGTCTTTGGAATGAGCAAAGATAGCTCCCCAGGATCTGATGGATTCTCTAGAGCCTTTTTACCAGTTCATGGGAAGTAATCAAAAAAGACCTCCTAAACTCAATCAATGACTTTTTAGGAGGTGCACTGATCCCCAAGGCTAGCAAGCACCTAGTTGACACTTATCCCTAAAAAAACAAATTCCTCTTCTTTCTCTGACTACATGCATATTAGTCTATCTAATTTCCTAAACAAAGTGTTCTCAAAGCTCTTCACAGAGAGGATGAAACCATTAGTGAAGAAACTCATATCAGTTGAGCAATCTGCATTTATAAATGGAAGAGACTTATCAGACAATGTTATTCAGATGCATGAAAATGCTAGACTACTTAGAAAAAACTGTAGGTACAATAACATCATAGTCAAGCTTGATATGGAGAAATCTTTTTGATAAGTCCATGTCATATTCTAAGACCTCATTCAGTCTCGGACCATGCCTCGAGAAGGGTCATGGGCTCGAGTTACGTGGGAGATGAGTCTAAGGGTCCATCGGCCCAAATCCTTATAAGGAATGCGTATATTCTTAATGTCCCACAAGGAATTAACATCTTTTAAACATTATAATACAACTGTTATCTCCATAAGAGTTGTATTCATACCATAATTACATATCTTGGAAATGTACGGATTGTAGCCCTATAAATACCAAAGGTTTGGTAGACCTCTCTATCTCATACTACATAAGTAATACGCCTTACGCACATAAGCTTCCCTAAGCTGTTTGCTAACTTGAGCGTCGGAGTGTCTACCCCTGGGCAATCCCAGGCTCTGTCTTACAGAACAGTTCATGATCCAAGTTCGTAATCAAGTGCGGGTTCCATACATCCATCAAGTGGCACGTCCAGTGGGATCCGCGGGTTAATCTTGATCAAATGAACTTTATCTAAGATCTGATCATACCGACAATCTTCACAGCAAGCCAACGACACCATGTCAGGATCCGACAACCCGAGAAGAAGCGCACGCAATCAAGGAAGAGATCCGGAGCAAGAAGAAAACCCTGACACAGGACAGGCCCCTCGAGGACGCGAAGCCGGACGTGCACAAGGGTGAGGAAGAGGCAGATCCCATTCGCGTTCTGCATCTGAACCGCCACCAAGCTCTACCTTAGGTGTTGGAACTCTGACGTTCAACACACCTCCGGTCCAAACTTGACCGCGTATGGAGCGCCCACCTCGGGACCTCTGTAAACCTTGCTCCAAACCGATCTCAACTATATTAATTTCGTGGATGGGCAGCTCTCCGAAGAAGAACTCAGGCGTGACGGTGAGGACTCGATCCTTACCGAGGAAGAACGTAAGATGAGGGACGAGCGAATCCTCGCTCAGAGACGTGAAGAGGAGTTCGCAAGAAGACGGCAAGCTGCAGGTCCCTCTACCTCACGCCCGGCCGGCCTCAAACCCTACTTCGGGCCCCTCTGCATCACAGCCCCCTGTCTCGGCCTTAAGGACATCTCGACATCAGCTTTCAGGCCCAATCTCGAGCCATCCCCGCACAAATCCTCTCTCAATTCCCCCAATATATGAGATCCCTGAGGACGTCCGACTTATGATGAGAGATCTCCAAGCCTATTATCCTAGCCTGATAGCTAGCCTACAAGTTAACCCTAACTAGCGCGTCCGTACCCTAACCAGTGCGTCCGTGCCCAAATGCACTACACCCCAAACCGGATGTCAATCCTCGAGACACCGCTTTACGGGGCAACAAGCGTGCCGTTCTCAAATGCTTCTTAGGAGCAACGATTTCTGGACGACTGACAAGCGATTTCCCACGTCGTTAAATGGGAGTCCGCGAGATCAAAATACTATTTATAAATCACCTACAACTTCTAACTACTCGAAAGTAGATAGTGGGAAGTAGGGGTCGAACCACAAGGAGAAGGTACTTGTAAGAGTGTTTTAAAGTAGAAAATAAGCATACTTATGTATTATATAGAAAGCAATGTAAACAAGGGGGGTTTGAGATTTGTTTGGATTACACTATGAAAGAAAATTAAAATATCATTAGCTAGGCTAAGGGGATAATACTAGGATTATGAGGCCTTGGGAGGCAAATGACTTCAATTTCCAACTATCGACTTATCACCGAACAAATGCAACTACAAGGAAGTTTAGACCATTTTTCAAGGATGAAAGCATCATATTCTCTCGAATGTAGCTAGAGAGGATGATAACACTACTTAAAAGCTCTCATTGTTGATTCACCCAGATGATAACATCATAGATAACTCAACAATGGTATTAGGATTAGAGAGAGAGAAACTTACTCACACACCCGCAATAGCGAGAGTATACAAATAAGACATTTGATAACTAGCAAGAACCAAGAAGATGATAGCATATATGTCTCGACTCCTAATTTGCTACTTAATGATATTGGAGTGAACGATAACGTTCTACCCACAAATCTAGCTATTCGTTGATAACAATCATGCGTTAAAATGAAATCTTCAACTCAAGTATACAATCACATATTAGGGGGACAAATGATAACATTCAATCCTTACCTAAACACATAATTGATTAATCATGCTAGTTCATAAGATTTCCACTTCTAACGACTTATATTTATCATGGCATTCCTTAACTATAATCACACAACAAGGGGAATAACTTTTCATCACTCTAACCCTTCCATAGTCACTAATCTACAAACTAGAGATTACATTACACTACAATCCATCACCATTCCAATTACACTAGAATTACTCTAAGACTAGATTACCTTGACCATAGAACTAATCTACTCTAATTAGTGACTATGAGGCATGCAATTGATATAAAACACAAAGCCCATAACAAATTAAGCAAGATTGAACAACATTCATGCATAGAAATTCAAGTTCATCAAATGATAATCCAAATCCAAAGTTTAAGCATACAAGGCCCTCAAAGTTTCAAGGGAAATGAATTCAAATGCTCCCAAGGATCAAACTAAGCTATACTACAATACATGGAATCAAACTACTAATCTAATCAAAAGGAATGGAAGTAAAGGGAAAGAAAGATGAAGAAAAATGGAGATCTACATGGTCTTGGCCGTTTTTCATCTTGGAGGAGATAAGGTGTATTTATAGAATATAGTGCAGGGGCCATGCAGCAGTTGGCGCACTTTTGTGAAGGGTCATGCAGCAGTGCAGGGGCCATGCACCAGTTGGCGCACTTTTGTGAAGGGCCATGCACTTTAACCGTTCATCCAATTTGCATCTTCTAGTAGTCCATTTCGAAGATCTTGACGAGAGGAATCCAATGGTATGATCCATGTGCTCTAATTCCTTTGCGAACATTTCCAAAATCAAGCTTCAAAACATTAGTGCATCACTTGTTCTTCAAAATGTAACTTCGACAAGTTTAGCTTTAAAACTCCTTAATTTGCACCAAATGCTACCCAAATTAGATCTCAAATGTCATAAAAACAAGAGTATATTTAGGTCTTATCAACGACCTATCTCGGAGTTTGCCACCATTCATCAGTCAACAACAGTTGTCGCCACTTCCGAACCCGGGGGCCAACGACAACAACGGTGGAAATATGGGCATGGAGGAGCGACAAAGAGCACATCCAAAACATCCAACAGCTAATAAGGCATCATAAAAGGGAATGACTCCAAAACAATTGGCAACCACATCCCGATGCCTACAATTTAACATATCAGGTAGGGACTTATCGAACGAGGGGGCAGCACGAGATCGACAGAGAACTAGATCACTTCTTTGGGCCAAGGGGCAGTCAGCTCGCTCTCTCTTCTCACGTTACATCGCCAAGCTCCCGTATGATAGCACAAAGAAGGTTCCTAAACACCTTCCTACATACGATAGGACCAGGGACCCACGAGAATTCCTGTCGATTTTCTACAAAACCATGGAAACCGGGAATTTCCACGAATTGGAGATCTGAAAAATAATCCCCGGTTACATGCGTGGAAAAGCTCAAACCTGGTTCAATCAAACCGCCCCCGAGAGCCTGTTTAATTACAGAGACTTTGCTGAATTTCTCCTCCTAGCATTCTTTCAAAAGAAGAAGTTCACCAAGTCTATGGGTAATCTTGGCTATGTGCCCCGCAAGGAGGGAGAAACTGTGGAAGAACATTACCACAGGTATATGGATCTAGCAACCGAGTGCTATGATCGAACAGACATTCTTATGGTAAACATGTACCATACGAATATCGATGATGATGGGTAAAGGATGAAGTTTGCAACCAAGAACCCTACAACTGTCCAAGCACCTCCAAGCTATCCTGAGAAATATGCCAGCAAGGTGAATGCAGTAATGGGAAAGCACGAACGCGACCCGTATGCAGATAGCAAGATGAAGGAGCCCAAGATAAATGTGCCGAAAATGGAGAAGTCTGAGGGACCTCCAAACCCAGCTTCAAATCGTATACCCCCTAACTCGGACTAGGGCCAAGATACTATCCATCCACTGACATCTTCTTAAGGACCCTCCTACTATGAAGGAGCTGGCGGAACGGCAAAGATCCCATAAGTACTGTCAGTACCATAGGGACCGAGGCCACAACACGGAGGAGTGCTTCCAATTGAAGAATGAGATTGAGAAGCTGATCCGTCAAGGAATTGTCCAGCAAACTGCCCCCTCACTAGATGTGGACAACCAAGGCACCCAACGAAGATATGGAGGGAAAGCCTTGGCAGAAGTTGAAGGATGGGCCGAGGAACAACAACAACAACAACCAGGGGAATGGGGGAAATAAACCCCAGGATCCTCCGCCGCCGCCACCAAACAGAGCTAACCAGGTCATTAACGGCATCAACGGCCATACGGGCGAAGAAGCCTCTCTGACTAAACTAAAGGCTAGTGTTCGAGCCATACCTCACACTTAGCCAGACAACAAGAGACTTCACCCCAAGGAGATGATCACATTCTCAGATGAGGATGATGTGCCCAACCAGGTACCCCACTCTGATCCCCTTATCATCTCGGAAACCATTCAAAATTCCCTGGTCAGAAGAGTCTTCGTGGATGACAGTAGCGGGGTCGAGGTCATCTTCTATGATTGCTTCGATAAACTGGGCTTCACCAAGGATGATCTTAAGCCCACCGGTACGATCTCGGGCTTCACAGGAAATCCAGTCATACCCCTCGGGGATATCACCCTCCATGTCCAGGTGGCAGACGGGTCGCGGAGCCTCACCCTTCACTCGACATTCGTGGTGGTGAACACAACCACACCATTTAATGTCATCCTCGGCAGACCATGGATGTGCTAGGCTTAAGCCGTATGGTTTCACTACCACCTCGTGTTAAAATTTCCTGCAAGTCAAGAAGTGGCGTCCATATGAGGAGACCAAGGAGTAGCACGTTCCTGCTTGATCACGGTTATCCGAGACGCCGGGAAAGGAAGCAATATCTCAACCATCAACGCGACCTCGGGAATCTTTTGGCAAGATCCGAAGATCGAATAGCCTCTAGTATTTCATTTTGAGTCTGAGGCGTATGAGGAGATGACTACGCTTTGGCACAAACGCCGCCATCAAACCTTCAAGGAGGGAGATATGGTAATGCCAGTAGGTCCGTTGTGCACGAGCAAGTTGGAAGGAGCATTGAAGTCAAGGCCCAAGGGACCATACAGAGTCTTCAAAGTCCAACCAAGGGGATTCTACCTCTTGCAGACCCGCGAAGGAGAACATCTACACACAGTGATGATGGCACCCTACTTCCGCAGGTACCACGGAGCTTGAAACCAAGTAGACCTTCTTCAAATAAGGAGAAGCTACTTCAATAAGGCCTAAAGACCAAGCTTCTTTCTATATTTCTTTCTTTTATACCTGATCCCAAAACTCAAGGACTTTTTACATTCTTTTTTTACTGGGCCACGAGCTCGAAGAATCAATTTATTCTTTTTACAATAATCTTATTTTATTTTCAAGCAGTCGTCATTCCTCTAAAAAATTTATTCCTCTAATGGCTCGAGGTCAAGCTTTTACTTCTTAGGGGCTTTCTCATCGTTTATAGCAGACCCCTCGGTGGACTCCATCTCCTTCCTTTTCTTCTCCTCATCGGCCTAAGCCTTTTCCTGCCGTTGAGCTATCTGCGTTATACCACTAGCTATGTTGCCAATAATTGGAGAATCTACAGCACAGAAGAAGGCAACACATTAGATTCAAGAGAAAGAAAACATTGTGAAGAGAAGCTAGACATTTAAAGAAAGGCTACCCTCGGCTGAAGTTTCGGCTATGACTAAAGATGTCACCGACTCATCATTCTCTCTCTTAACAAACCTGGTACACCAAAACTAGTTTACGCTAGCTGACTGTGGAGAGCCAAACACGTCAACAACCTCCTTTCTCGGACCTCGAGCAAGAGCTTCTCCATCATCCTCTTCATCAGAAGGATCTCGTGCCATAGACACAACCACTGGGTCTACCACATCCAGCTCCACAACGGATAGGCGAGACCTTTTCAGACCTCGAAACAACCTCTTCAAAGGACGCCGAGCATCCATCATAAAGCCTCCACTTTCCTCATTTGAGAGCGTTACGGGCCCTCAGGGAGCAACCTGCTCTCTCTCTCTCGAGCCTCCCGCTCCTCGGCAACTCTTCGAGCTCGAGCCGCATTTGCCGCTGCAACAGGGTCTTGCTCATTAATCACGGTTGACTCATACCACTCGATGTTAAAACCATCTTTGGGCTGGTCAAAGTAGACGATCATCAGATAACTGCCATTCTCAAGGGTCCGCCCAGGCATCTCATCTAGCTATCTGAAGGTCTCAATGGGTCACAACCATCCCATTTGATGATCTCCTGGCACAAATTTGCCATCCTCCAATTTTATCTTTTCAGCAAAAAGTCTCCGCACAATCTCGAGCAGACGACGGGGAACCCGAAAGTCATTCTTGGTCTCGTTCTTAACCTTATAATTCCAGTGGGACACAGGATACTTTGTTCGGTCAAATGTCAATTTCACCTTGTCTCACTTCTCACTTTTGGTTGATAACTCGAATGGTCTACCTAGCCTGCCATCTCAGGGTGTTAAGGTCACTACCTTTTTCACAACAGCAACTTTGTACAAGCTCCGTAGTAACTCAAGGTTGGGGCTATAGCCCTTGCGAGCACACCAAGTCATCAAGGCCATGATCAACACTATCACATTGGCGTGAAGCTGCCCTAGATGCACTTTATAGTGATTCAAAAATTCATCCAACAATGTTGTATAACCTCCCATAAATAAGCCCTCGGGTCGGAGTGACCAGCTCCGACGCGGGCACCTTATCATCTATATACATAAGGTCACAGTTGCTAGGAAAGGAATATCGACAGCCAACGACAAAAACTACAACAGTTGCACGTGCCTTTTCATCCTTCACTGACATCTTGCTACTACCCTCATCACGGCCGATGGCACACCCCCTGGCGCGCGCGCCACCATGGAACCACACCGCCGCGCCGCCATTACAAAACTCTTCTCTTTACTAGATATTTTATTCTTCAACACTACGTGGTTTTTTCCCGCTACCTATCTCTGCTATGCCATGGCGATCACTGGAGCTAATCTCCTCTGCCATGGCGTTCTCATCTTCTCTATCATTATGCCGGGGGAACGAATTTGTTTCACTACTACTAGACATGATTACAAAAAGGATGAGGGAAATATACAAGGAGTAAAGAAATCAAAAATAGAGATCAAACAAGAAGGATGAAATACTTACTGATTGAATTTGAGCAAGAGTTTGGGGCTTCGTGAAATAGGGGATGAAAACGTCTTCTGCACTTGGACGAAAATATCAAAAGTGAAGAAGATAAAAGTAATTGTTTGGAAGATATAACCCAAACTAAACAGAGTTAAGGCGAGTAATTACCTTGATCTGTGTTCCAATTCAAGCAAGTGGAGAGACGGGGGACAAACAGCCAGTGCCATCCAATAGATACGCGACACGTGTGTTTTGCTTATGGATTAAAAGAGGAATTAAACTCAGCTGTCCACGTGTCCTGAAAGAATACGAAAAAAACTTGAAGATAGATATTCATAAGGGTCAGCCTGAGAGGTTAGACCTAGAATGACACCCCGAACTTCATACCCCGAGTTATCTCCCTCGAGTTATTAGCCTTCTCTCGAGAAGCAAGCCTCTCATCACGCCTTCGAGAGGAGTCCTCGAAATTCTGAAGATCCACCTTGCGGCTACTGATAAGTCCATGGTTCGTATTCTAGGACCTCATTCAGTCTCGGACCATGGCCCGAGAAGGGTCATGGGCTCGAGTTACACGGGAGATGGGTCCAAGGGTCCATCGGCCCAAATCCTTATAAGGAATGCGTATATTCGGAATGTCCTACAAGGAATAAACATCTTATAAACATGGTAATACAACTTTTATCTCCATAAGAGTTGTATTCATACCATAATTACATATCTTGGCAACCTACGAATTGTATCCGTATGAATACCAAAGGTTTGGTAAACCTCTCTATCTTATACTACTTACATAATACGCCTTACGCACATAAGCTTCCCTAAGCTGTTTGCTAACTTGAGCGTTGGAGTGTCCACCCCTGGGCAATCCCAGGGCTCTGTCTTGCAGGTCAGTTCGTGAGCCAAGTTCGTAATCAAGTGTGGGTTCCAGACATCCATCACTTTTGATAGGGTGTCATGGAGCTTCCTAAACTCAATACTCCTCCATTTTGGCTTCCATGGAGCACTGGTGAAGATCATTATGCAGAACATACCTGCTGCTCATTTCTCTGTGCTGATAAATGGGATTGCCTCGGGTTTTTTCCCAGCAAGCAGAGGAATAAAGCAAGGTGATCCTATGTCACCACTGCTTTACAATTTACTGGCTGAAACTTTTTCAAGAGGGATAAAAAAACTAGTCAGTATACACTATATTGAAAGCTTCATTATCCCAAAAGGAATGGAGCTAGTTACTCACCTAATGTATTCTGATGACACGGCTCTATTCATCAACTCAAAAAAAAAAAGAAACATGAGGGTAAAAGCCTTCTTACAGGCTTATGAAGACACATCTGGACAGAAAGTAAATTATTTGAAGTCATAATTTTTTACAAATCCATGGATATCTGACACTAGGATCAGATCAATAAAGAGAACCCTAGGTATGACACATGGAAAGTTTCCATTTAAATACCTAGAAGTTCCGTCTTCATGGGGAGAAATAAGGTTGCATATTATCAGCCATTATTGGAAAGAATGGAAAAGGCAACCCTAAACTAGAAAAACAGGTGGCTTAGTATGGCAGGTAGGATAATTCTCATAAATCATGTTTTACTTGCCATACCGATCCACACTTTTGCAGTTCTAAAGCCCCCCAAAACTGTACTTAGGAAGATGGAAAGGATTGCTAGCAAGTTCTTCTGGGGAGAATCCCAATATGGTCAAAACAAAACCTGGAGAAAATGGTCTAGAGTTGCAATTCCAAATCTGGAAAATGTGTTACATTTTAGGGATCTAACAGCCTTTGTAGAGGATTTTTCTTGCAAACTATGGTGGAAGTTGCAAAGAAATGAAATTATTTGGACCAAATATGTATGGTCTCTCCCTAGCTCCTACAAATCATCAAACACATGGCATAGAATTTGTTCAATCACTGCCTTTGCTAATCTGAATTCAGTGATTGCTTAAATGCAGTTGAAGGTGTTAGAGACCCTACAAAAGAGCAGTGGGAATTTTTCTCACTATCCTATGAATTTAACTTATTAAGTCAAACTAACACTATCACACACACACACACACACTACGAGAGGGTAATCTCCCTGTTGATTACTTATCTAAGCTAGGGGCTTCTATGCATACATCCCAAGACCTTACATATGCCATGGCTTACAGGAAACTAGAGGGGCTTATCAATTTAAATAAGGCTAGCACACCCTGTCTTATATTTTCACTATGATATGGCCAATTTTTGGGCAAAGATACTGCTCTTGTTTCTGTGTCATTGCAGATTGAAGAGGAGCACACTCTCTGGAAACTCAAGGACTGCTACTCATCTCAGGATGAAACAATCACAACACAGTCTAAGGCATTCACCAAACATCTCCAGGGTGTACACAGTTTCAAACTGACTTTTTGTAATTAGGTTGTGCTATGGAATCATACTCTTTACTCAAACCTATGGCTGGTAAATTTGTGCTTCATTCTTTGCTGAATTGATCACTAATCTGCTCCCCATCAGAGCTTTCGTTTAGAGTACTCTCCTTCATCCATAGCACTTCCAGCAATAGATTAGAATTTCTATTTATGGGGTTTTTTCATTCTTTTTAGAAGCCAAAACCTGGGCTCCCATTGTAAAAACAATTATAATTATTTTTTGGGCCTTTGTAAGGCTTGTTAAAAGGTTTGGGGTGCCAAATAAATTGGGGGTTTATACATGCAGATCCATTTTACTAATGCAGGTTTGTATATTAAAAAAAATTCAAAATTTTGAGTGCATTAGCACAATTCAGGGGTGATATTTTGTGTTTTTCAGATATGCATTAGTAAATGGACCTGCATGTATAATTTCCCAATAAATTCCCACACCAACGGTTGGTTTAATTTTTTTTAAAACATTGGGGAATATTTAACTTACTGCTAGAATACAAGGTCTGGAATGAAAATAAATACAAAACCATAAAAATATTGCTCTGTCTTCTCGACGAGCAGACCTTCGTCTTCACCGGTTACCTCACTTTTCCGGCGAAATTGCAGTCCTCGTCGTCGGATTCCCAACCGCGAGCGCCTCAAATCTCCGGCGCCTTGCCTTGAAAAACCTTCATCCCCTTTTTCTTCTTGAATCGCCGTGTTTACGATTTTTTCCGTTGAAGAGGCATCACTTTTACGAACTTCGCCGTGTTCTGGACGTCGCGAATCGCCGGAGCAAGGATTCTGGAATTAGAAATTTTAGACCAGTTTTGGAGTCTTATAACCCGAAACTGACCTGCAGTTTGTTATAACCCGGATCCGCGTGCAGTAATTTCCCATTAGACCAGGACCATTGAATAATGATTGAATAGTACAGATTGAGAGTTCTCACATAAGAGATGGTTCTCACAAGTCACAATCTCACCTGATCCCTCCCATTTACATGTATAATGACATAATCAGAGCAATCATTGCAACGCTCTTCCCTAATATAGTTTTAGTAAATGACATAAGATAATATAAATATAATCATTGCTTAGAGAAGAAGAAGAAGAATGCTTGAGAAAAATAGAGTGCAAAATCATGAAGTAGTTAGAAAAGTTGCAACACCACTAATTGTACTCCTCTATTTAATGTACAGGTAATTATATCCATTGCGGATTCGATTTCACACAAGGAGGAGCCTTTGCCCACCTTAGTCCAACTACAAGTGTTCTTTCAAGTGATCAATCTCGGCGTAGAGAGGCGAGCCTCTTTTCAAGATCCTCTACATCAGCAGTATGAGAGCTGCACAACAATTGAAAGAGGACTTAGCAGTTACAAATTGCGTACAAAACTTATGATCATACAACAGTTACGATCCTATACTTCGATGAGTGCAGGGGTTTTTATCATACCTAGGTGGAATAGCATTGTCAACTTTCTTTGCTCCAATCCGGCCTTTAGGGGCAGACGATAACTGCAATGGGTAAATAGTAAATTAGAAGCTTCTATTTTGATTTTAGAGCATTGATTTTTCAACAAACAAGGAGAAAACTAGATAAAAACTAACCTGGGAGGCTATGTCCACACCAATCTCATCAAGAACCTGGGGAAGGGATATTTACAGAATCAAAACTCACAGGCCTGAAAAAATTAATTAATCCCATCTATTACTTCCTGATTAGTAAAACTACCTGGTTCGTAAGCTCCTCTGTTTCTTCCTCGGCCTCATCTTTGTCTAAGGTTTCATCAATAGATTCTGACATCATCTCAATCTAAAGAAACAGAGCAACAAAGGGTAAATCTCTAAAACAGACGAAATACTTTTAGCTTTACGAAATGGATCAGAGCTTATGAAGTTTACCGTCATATCCAACTGAGATGATTGTTTCTGAAACTCCCTAACAACTTTCATTTGCTTAGCAGGTTTCATTTCCTGGCGTGAACAAGCAAACCAGGATTGTCAGATGATAGAATAAGAAACCATCAGATGCAATTAGGAGTAGGTACACTTACTTAATCAGATAGGCTCCATCAATACTGAAAAAGAACTGTATACAATCTACATGTAGACTCAATACACATGAAAATCTACTTTGTTTTCTAAATGAAAAAAAAAAAGGACCATAATAGAAAATCTATTTTTTAAGAACAATGATAAAAACATCCCTAAACTCTCTCATCCCTGAAGTCACAAACACTTTTAGGAAGGGAAAACTTGAGATATCAACAGGTCTCCCTAAATCGACCAAGGTAAAAAGTCTATAATGTAACGAGGTACCTTATTCATGGCTGTCATTGCTTTTGTAGCACCCTTCATCCCAGTGGAAATTGAAGTGCTTGCATAAAGAGCCTGTCAAAATGAGTTGGGTATGGGTATTTTGCTACTTTCTTGAGTGTAAAAAATTGGGAGTACTGGAATATTAACCTGGGTATGGGTGGCTACGCCTCTAATCTGAGCACGGCTTCCTTGCAAGTTTACTATCTGCTGCCTCAGACGAACAAGCTGACGGGCTAAAATTTTTGTCGCAGCCTGGATTTGCCAACGTAATTGTTATCCAAGTTGAAGCATAATTGGTAGCATCTTACTCAGATAAATCGTTAAAAATGGCTCATCGAAAACATATCAAACAATCCTCATGAAATATACAATTGGATGAATAGGTTCTCCACCTATGAGTTCCAATAAATTTAACACCTGTTTTTCTTATTTCTTGTCAAAGTCATTTCTATGACCCTTGAATATGTTAATAATCATTTAAGCAAAATCCTTTTACACCCAACTCAACAAAAATGGTGGTCTCTTCGGCTCTCAGGAAAGGCTCATCGAAAATAAAACGGACTCAACATATGCGTAACTTAGCTGCAGTAAACTTAGCAAGGCAACTTTTTACTTATTTTCTTTATACTTATCCTCCAAAGAAATATATTAAATAGAGAGTCATGAATTTTAGATGCAGCAATCCACACTTTGAGGCATAATATATAATATCTACCTTCTCTATCTTAAAAGAGTCAATCTTAACATTTTTCTGCTTCAAAATATGGAACGAGAGAGAGAGAGAGAGAGAGAGGTTTCTATTGGTACTAACTCGTTAAAAGGTATAATATTTCCTCTCATTTTAGGATAAACAAGTACAATAGTTCAATAAGAATCAATGCAAACAATACAGTTAACTAAAAGGTAAACGCAATATACCCACTGAACATTGATTATAAACTTAATCAACTCTTGAAATTTTACAAAAACAAAATAAAAACAAGCAGAACAAAGGGAAGATACTTACTTCATTTCCAGTTTTTGCTGTTTTTTTAATCTCTGCGACAAGTTTTTTTTCCTACAATATTGTAAGACAGTAAGATATCTCCCATGTGAACATCACCATGGTATGGTATGTGGAAATTTATGAGAATGTACTCCTACAAAGGAAATACAATAAGTTAAACTGGGTAGGGGGTGGCATACCTCCATCTGCAAAGATGCAATCTCCCGTTCAATGCCTGTAATATAGCAACAAAATTTCAGAGCAATCACAGTTAACGTGCCGCTGCTCAGAAGGAACAGTGTAAGCCAATTCATTGTGACAAACTTCCACTTCTTGTACAAACTAATGGGGATCATGAAGTAAAGATACTTCTTATACACATCTGTGTTAATTATTTGAATTTGTTTCAGACAAAGAGAAGATAAACCTCACTGAGACAAAATATTTCCAAGTTTAACTGCCTCGAACATATAAATTCTCATCAAGATGAAACTAATCTCTCCAGAGATATATGGTCACCTTACTTCAACCACAGCTACAAAGACAAACTCTCTCAGACAAAGAGGAAACTGAAAACTTGGTAAGCACCTATAATAAGAACTATCTTTCACCAACAATAAAAAGCAACAAAAATGTATCAATACCTGTCCTGATAAAAAATAAATTTAATCAAGATAAGGAATTTCCTATACCAAAGCCAAAGGAAAGATATTTCCAAATATACTGGCAAAGATGAAATGCCTATACCTCTTAAAACAAGACAGTAGCTAAACAAATTACTTTTTTTTTACAAAAACAACAGTCTCTAAGGCTGAGGGTAAACAAAGAAAGCTTTCCTTGCCTTGAATTGCATTCTCTGGCATGCAGGTCAGGCCTTGAGGAGGACAGGATGAAGCAAAGGAGAAAAAAAAAAGACATAGCTCATGGCCAAATCTACGGTACTTTTGAGCTTCATGTCTTTACAAAGGTTTAAAGATATCGACTCTGTAATTTATAATTATCTTTAATGTCCTTTCATTTGATTATGTATACACTCAGCCATATGAATCTGGGCACTGGGCCTAGTTAATCATATGTTGAATTTTATTTACTCATTTGGCACAACACTAATGTGACAAAATAAATAAACCAATCAATGGCTCACTCTAAGGACTAATTGAGCACATCAAATATATCAACCCTTGCATTGAGACAAGAACTTGTTCAAAATTAAGAGGTTAAACTTGACCAGCACTATATGTCAGCCTGAGACAAAAAGAAATAATTGGGATACCAAAAAAAAAAGCACTTTTAAGAAGATTGTAGAGCTTGACTGTCATAATGATACAACTACAGCTATGTTTGAGGTTCTCAGCAGCTCTGATAAGTTAAATTTGAGGCCAACTCTTTGGAGATATCCATTCCTTCCTATTATTATTATTTGTTTTTAAAAAGCCCACCTCTTTGAGAATCATGTTTACCTTCATACAACCCAGGCCACAACCCATCTTTAAGAGTCTTAGTTGTTTCATTCTGACACTACTAGCATTATTTAACTGTTGATTACAGGAAACAAAGAAACACCAATCAAAGAGGGAAATTATACCTCTGGTGGCAACGGCCATTTCTCTTTTGCTGGTCCGCAAAGCATCTGGGCAAGGAAAAGCAATCAATACCAAACCGAAGCCATAAAAACCATACAATTGAATGAAGGACTTAACAGTTACCTTTGGGTGAGGTTTTTTTCTTGAAGATGTTCATCTTTATTGCTGAGTTTGTCGGAAGATCTACAGCTGAACGAGAAGAACCCTAAAAGCACTGCAGAAGTAGGAAGAACTTCGAAGGTTTGTTTATCGTTTTATATTTTTTTCCTTTTCTTTAATTTTTTTTTGTTAAGAATGTGAAAATGGGAGCGGGGGCCTAGAGGAGCGTGCAGGTTGCCACGTCATCCGTTAGCCGTTGCCTGCTATTATGCCTTCCTCCATTTCTCCATTTGCAAAATTGCCCTCGCCTTTGTACGGGTAGTTCGAAAAGATTAAAGTGCAAAAACTAGACCAAACATTGGTCAAAATATTCAATTTCTAAACCCAACATTTAAAATGCTCAATTTCTAGTATCCTACGTTTTAAAAACAACTAATTTCTAGACCTTGGTTAACTTCTTCCATTAGTTTAGTTAGTTTGAGAGGTATTTTAGTAATTTATATTCTAAAAAATTATACTTCCCATTTTTTCTTCTCATCTCAACGAAGAAATCACCGATTTGACCCGGGATAATTTGGGTTTGACCTGAATTGACCCGGAACCCGGAAAGTCAAATTCGGAAAGTGAAAAAGTGTGGTCCGGGACCCGACCCGTAATACTAAAAATTCAAGTTCTGGTCAAAAAAATCTGGACCGGGCCGGATCAATTTTTCGGGTTGGCACACCCCTACGTCGGGCACTAGTGAGTTGCAGAGTAAAAGAGGAATTGGGAATTTTTGTGCGGGAGATACGAATAAAAAATGTGAAATATGACTTTTTAGAATTTAAATTACTAAAATATCCCTCAAACTAACTGAAGTAACGGAGGAAATTAACCAATGTCTAGAAATTGGGTATTTTTAGAATGTAGGGTACTAAAAATTGAGCACTTTGAATGCTGGGTTTAGAAATTTGGTATTTTGACCAATGTTTGGTCTAGTTTTTGCACTTTAGTCGTTCGAAAACGTGAGAGAACACATATTTCGATTACCCACTTTTATTTCGATTTTCGATGATACATTTTACAGTTTAATATATACCAACATCATCATGATATAGGCAAAATAAGGCACCAATTAAATAGCGATACATCATTTTTAACTAATTTATGATTGAGCCACGTATTCAATCATTACCCACACGGGTTTAGGCATTCTAGGTTAGGGTTTTAGAAATTTACTAAAAATATCTTAACCAATTAAAACATTATAATTGTACACGTGTCATTATCTTATTGGTGCCTGATAAGGGTTATATCAGGATCATACGGATGAATGTTATTCTCTACGTTTTATCCAAAACTATCTACGGGGACAAACTCATGTGTGGAATCGTCTAAACTTTAATTAAATATTGATAATTATGTAATTATAGAGATAGGGTTTTAAATAATATTAATTTTTAATAATATCAATATAAAATTATCTGTAAATTAGTTTAATGATTACATTTGATAATTATTGACCACTAATTGAAAGTTGACTCCATTATTAACTGTCCGTCGAGATTTAAATGATGAGGTTTATGGCAACAAGATTTCGATGCGGAGGTTTGTGCCGGGGTCGACGACGTGTCAATTATAAGGTTTATGCCTAGTTCGCCGAGGCGCAAAGATCAAGTTTCATAGCAAGTTTTGCAAGATATAAACGATTAAGGTTCATGCCAAGATTAGCGAGGTACAAACGATCAAGGTTCATGCCAAGGTCGACGAGGTATCCTCGATCGAATTTCATCTCGAGGTCGACGAGTGTTAAACATTCAGGTTCATGCCAACATCGACTAGGTGTCAGTGGTCAACGTAGGTCAATGATGGTCCAGCAGCGGTAAGTGATGAGGATGGAGTTAGTGGGAGAAATATAAAGGTTTTTGCAAGAAAGTCCATGTATTTTTCAAATCTTTCACTATGAAACCCAATTTGAATTGTTAGTTTTTTTAACTCAAAACTTTGAAATGGGGTTTTGTTTGGCATTCTAGTTATATGTTATTATTGAGAAGGCTCTGCCTAAATTTTAGATTGTCTTAAACAAGACTTCTCATTTACTGGTCAAACTGATTTAGGTTTGATTAATATTATAATACCTCATATATATAGCATGTACCTAGCAAAGTTAGGCCATGTTCTCTCATTTTTATTTTTATATTTATTTTAAATCAGTTAATTAAGTTAAGTTAAGTCAAGTTCAACGTAGAAATAAGTTCAAGAGAACAGACCCTTATTGGGTTATGGGTATACTCTTTGTCTAACTTGAAACTATATATTTACTTTTACAAGATTAAAAATTTGCTGGATAAACACGTTCATCGCTTAACTTAATGGATTTAGAGCTTAGAGCATCCCCAATGATTGTATTTTGAACTTGCTCAACAAATTTTATAAAGTATTTAGTATTAGTTTACCGTTAATTGACCGTCACTAGTGCAAAACACCACATTGTTGGCACTCATTCTCAGCGGTTAGGCCCAAAAATGGCCAAAACATCATTCTAATGGATTTACGAATTCGTGAATCTAATAGAATGACGCTGAAATACGAAGTTCTACTAGATAATATCGTAGTATTATGGCTTATGGGCAGCGCTGTCTGTCGTACCGTTGACTCTATCTATTCATTGAATTTTCTTTTTTATAGGTTCTCTCCTTTTTCCAAGAATTCATGCAGTTCCCTTTACTCCATAGGGCCTTCTCTAACGGCCTTCCATTTCCATACAAAGCACGACGGAAATATGAAAGTGCAAAAATTTGATTATTTTCGCATTCTGAAACAGGCTAATAGTATGTCATGTAAATTTATCAAGATTTTGGAAAGGCAACCGATTGACATTAAGAACTCCGAAACCAATATATTCCTAATATGAGTGTGTTTTATGATATATGGAAAAGAACGATCTCTTTAACTGAAAAAGTTAAAGTTCTAAATTAAGTGAATTTATAATTAAATGAATATTGCGGGACGAACATAACCGGTTCATATTAAGAAAGTGGTTTGTTAGTTTGTGTACCTATTAGGCTTACAAAACCTCAAACTCGTTGGCAATTATACATACGTTGTTTTTAAAAAATTGGACCAAACTTATTTCGTTAATCAACTCGAGTGCACCGTTTACTATTGCAAAGTAGATTTTAGATAGTTTGTGTTTTTGGTCAATCTATTTGTATAAAAATATCTCATTGTCGGTAGTAATTTTTGTACTGATTATAGATTCGGGTTCTTAAACACAAAAATGAGTTTTCGAAAGATCAAATTCAATAGTTTAGTTTTCTATCATAGGTTTCGATATCTACATTTTGAAAGGTCTGGAAGTTCACTGAAAAGTTAGAAGTCGCATTCGCCGAATAGGAAGCAAGCCCCCCAAAATAGATAAGATTTCCTGAGTTTTATTCCCAATAGTTTAGTCATTGATAAGGCGTATTTTTTATGCATCTAATTATATGATTTTATACTCTCTTTTGCCAATTAATATGCACGAAGGTGTTTTTGGTGCAGTAATCATTTAACTAGGTATATATTAAAAAGGAGATAGTGGCGGCGTAAATATAAATTAAAGAAAACTTAACACGACATAGCATTTTGCGTTCCCCTTCGTTTACCGCCCCGGAATTTCATTACAAACCCATAAAACGACAAACAAAGTGTGCGTTTCCGTCGTTCTTATGGAATCATTGAATAATAAGGAAGCCGGGCGTAGTAATAGGTAAACTCTTGCATGAATTATGGAACATTGTGGTTCTGCTCCTTCCTATGATTATTTTTACTGAACCTTGCCAATATATACTATTTTCTGCTCTTTTACTTCGATTTGATCAGATTTCTTCGATATATACTGATTTGATTTGATATATACTATTTACTTATCGGAGAGATATTCCGGTTCGGTAAAATTCTTTCTGTTCTATCTATTCATCCCTGATGTTTGAATCAAAATTGGGATCTTTGTATTTGTTTGATGTTAAAAACTGGGATCTTTGTATTTGTTTGTATTCGTGGAAGCTAGCAGGAGACTCCGACTTGGCTAGCAAAGGATTTCTTTTTTCTGTCTGCGATGAAGACGATGTCCACCACCGCGCACCACCGCACAGACGATCAGCGCCGGAGTAGCCCTTCTCCGTGAATGCTTCATTGCGGGTGATCTATTGTGTTTATGAGGGCAGCAAAAAGGACTGGGATTGGTGGCCCCGAGTCTCCATCTGAATGGAATTCTTCTGCTGAGAATTTTGGTGGTTCGGCTGGAAACTTTGGTGAATGCGGATTAGAAGCGGCACCTATTGTAAACAGTCTTGCTGGATTAAAGTTTAGAGTACAAGTTAGTAGTTCATGACGATAAATCCTCTTTACAGCTCATTTATCTGATTATTAGATGTTTTACATCCTTTGTTTTGTGTACATGAATTCTGCTTATATGCGACTGTCTTGAGCTTTACATGACTTGACCCCTATGTTTGTTTGCTACAATAGTTAGGGATTTATGTGTCTGCTCTATCGATTGACCTGATCATCTTCAGTAACTTGCTTTAATATTTATGTCTGGTCTGTCATGTAGACTGAAGATGTGAAGGCACATAAGTTACCAAAGAGGAAGAACACTTAATTTGTCTATTCTGTCAGGATAGTTATCAAAACGAATACCCAACCCAAAAAGCCTACAATTGTAGCCACCAAGCCAGAACTGCTTCAACTGGTTGACGATGATAAATAAAAGCATCAAAGCTCTGTAAATGTTCCTTAGGGAAGATGAAAAAAAAATGATGAGAAGTGTCGTGAAAAAGTGAGGGCTGAATTAGTGATTGAAGATGCTTCCCTTGCTGCGAATAGGCATCCTTTAGAGATCGTTTATTATCTACGAGCAAGTACTCCTGAAATTTTTGTTAAGGCATCCTCTGCGACTTCTGCTTTGAGGGTCCAATGGTATGCTGGGATGAGGTTCAAGATGCCATTTGAAACTGAGGATTTCTCTAGGATTAGTTGGTTTATGGGAACAGTAGCTAATGTTCAGGTTGCTGACCACGTCCGCTGGCCCAATTCACCATGGATACTTCTCCAGGTAATGCATACTTAAGTTTGTATGAACCATTTCAGTTTGTAGCTGAGCTTGAAGCTCTCAAGACATGTTTCTCACCAGGTACTCTTTCTTCTTCCCAATTTTAAACTTTTCTAATACTTCCGGTGTTGATATGGGTGTTGATATGACTGATTTTAGTTTGTTGGTACAAGTATGAAAGGCATATGTAGCTGTTTATATGATTTTGAATGGTAAATCTCGTGATTTCTTAGTCACTGTAATTTACAGGTCTTTTGGCCGACTGTAGTATTATATCTTTGATTTGTTGAACAGTATACTGAGAGTAAGACGGTTATTTTTTAGAAGTTTGTTGCAATGAATGTTTAAGTTAAAATATATGTGCTTGAGCTATGGAATTAATGTGTTTTAGTTTAGATGCATTTAACCTGTGAACTTTTTCAACTTTAAGTTTGTTAAATCAAGAACACGTAGTAAAAGACACGATTCATATTGAAGCGGAAGAACATTATACTTCTCAATATTCTCAAGTTTAACTATCATCAAGTTTAACTTTTGTTTTATAACTTATAATTTAATCATCAGATATTTTGTATAAGCTATTCATTGTTCAGTTTTTTTTGATTGATACTTCACTTTGTTCAGTATTTTGTCACACTAGGGGTGTTTGATATGGTTGTTTAGGACTTTATGTATGGTTAACTTTGGGTAATTGGATGTTGTTTGTGCAGGCACCCAAGCCGTCATCAGGGCCTCACAAGCCAAGGGAGTGCTTGCCCCTCATGCTTATCCTCCGTAACAGGTTGAAGTATGCTTCACATACCATGAAGTCATTGCTATCTTGATGCAGCATCAAATCCTGGTTGATGGAAAGGTCAGGACTGACAAGACCTACCCTTCTGGATTTATGGGTGAGCTTTCTTGCTTCTCTTTGAATCGGATTTATGGATTGGAATGATGATTTAGCTGCTTCTGCCGTTGAATATTGTATAGGGCTGTGAATCGTTTAGGAAATAATAAACTGAGAGCACGAAAATTAGTCTTGCAACAGTCTGCATATATATATGGATGCAAATGCCATAAAAAAGGTACAAAAATCAATCGTTTTGTTAATGCATATGAAGATGACTTATTATTAGATTGATCATACGAATGTGTACATTCTCGAAGAAAATGAAGCAGCATTAAATCACAGTGTGGATGAACAAAGCAAAAACAACAGCAAAGGTGTTTTTTTTGTGGATCAATTAGAAAATCTTGCTAATTTCAGAGCTCACTATGAGGGCACTGGCCCAAGATATGGGAATAGATTCTGTGATCAAAATGAATACTTTTACTGCTGCCGCAGGCATAGGAGGAAGCGTTGATGGTGTTTCACGGTTTATTAAGGTTGGATCCTTTTTGTTTTGATATTAATGAGGATTCTGTTGTTGCTATCAAATATAAACTTGATGACATATGTTTTACATGAAAAGAACAGTGAAATGTATAGAGTTTAGTTGGTTGTTTTTATTTGTTCGTTTAAGTATGAATGGCAACAGAGCTGTTGTGAAATCTTTTGGATTGATTACCTGAAGCCAATAGGTATTGGAGGAGTGATAAGCTTACTATCAATAAAGTTACTGGATGATCGACTGTGTAGTATATCAAGGTTGGTTCATTCCTAAATAATAGAATAGTAGTACGTGTTTTAAAAGGAAATAAGCCAGTGAGTGATTCAAACTACTGCAATTTTCGGCAATTTTAAAACTACTGCAATTTTGTTGCGGCTTTACGGTTGATGAACATAGCCAAATCAAGCGACTATTGTTTATATCTATATATCCTTATGAGAGGTACGTTCATCAAAACTTGTATTTGAGCTTAGATTCTTTAGCCCTAAAACCAATTATATGAAACCAGAACACTAGAAGAGATAATGATGATGAGAATATAATTGGAATATATACTGAATCTGATCAGGATCATCTTCAGTACCAGTTTAATAAGGAGAAGATCACTCGGATATGACTTTGTCATTTGAGCACAGGGCTAGATAATGGGATCTTTCCCCAATTTCATGGAAATATACGTTATAATGTTTCTGTATGATTGCTCTCAGTTATTTTGATACTCTGAAATTGTCATTTAATTAAGTGGTCATAAAGCTTATGAGTTCACATGCATTTCCACCGACGAATTATGCTCATTGAATTGTATGCGGATGATCCTCAGAGTACGGTGCTTTACGTGCTTCTGCAGCCTGCTGGAGTCAATGCATTGATGAATCTCTGCATGCTCTAAATCTCTCTCTGGCCAGGTAAATAGTTTTATGATCATGTACTTGAACAACTGAATTGAGGACAGTGATTATTAGACTATTCGAAAAACGTTCAATACTTTTTAACTTTTTTTATAACTCTTTTTGGAGTTGTGGATTCTTGGAGTTGTAAGAATTAAGTGTATTGTTATAAGAATTAAAGATAAATTAATTTTGATAATTTACAAGCCTTTTCATTGTTCAAAGTCAGGTTATTGAAGCATGTGATGAATTACAATATTGATTCACTCTTCTTTATTTGTTCTTGAAACATGCAGGTTGCTTTTTATCTTTTCAACATTATAAACCTATTAGCTCAAATAATAGAGCATTGTGCAAATGCACAAGAATGTAGGTTCAAATCCCTCATAGGTTACATCTTACATGAGAGTATATTTTTTTTCTTTTACTATGTATATATTGAATAGTAAAGAATGGTGTTATAATATAATTAATATATTTAATCCGCCATCCACCACCAAACTTTGTCACCGTTCTTACATGTGTCCTTATATATATCATATATACATACATACATTTATATATGTTATGGACAGTTTGTTAACTTTTCCTCATATAACTCATTCATGCATTTCATATATTCACAGCCTTTTTCCATCATCCTTTATTTGCTCCATTTTATGTATGTTATGGAATTTTGTTAAGTTTTCCATATAAGTCATTCATCCATTTATATAATTCCACAATTTGTTAACTTTTCCATATATATACAACTCATTCCTGCATTTTGACAGGAAACTATAGACAACAATTTAACTTAATTAATGTTTTTTACTTCTTTTGATTGTGATAATTCTCTGCATTTTTATAATACCAACATTTATTAACTTTAAATAAACTTTTTTTTTTAAAATTAAACCACTTTAGAAGTGGAGAGATTTTTATTGGCTCCCTAAACCATGAAAACACCAAAAAATATTGGCAATAAGGTTCCTTCCAAGGAAGGTTACAAGAGGAGCATAAAGCCCCATGAAGCATATAGCTCCCAAAAGAATGATCTAGGATGGAGGTATGTACACTCCACTATACAAAAGAATGAGTTCTACTAAGATTTCAAGAAACCTATTAGTGAATTGCAAGCAAAACACAAAGCGGTACCCAGAAAGCTTAGTAAAAAATCTAAATTCTAAGGTTCTGCATTGAAGAGTATGTCTGGATCCATGTGAAAGCTGACAGTGTTGTAGAAGCTGTAGTCCAGACCTTGCAAAAAATGTTAAAAAACAACTATTCAGTAGCATCCATACTGGAGATCCTTAAAGTGGGACAGTTGAGTTTATCAAGTAGGATCAAACCTTGTATTTTTTGAGGGCATTGATGGAAGGACAACAGCCTGTCAGTACCAGATGAGTTCCCCAGTTTTGCCAGTGCATCAGCCACCTGGTTAGCTTGTCTGAAGTTGTGGATACTTTTTGATGCTCCAAGGCTGTTAATAGAGCAGACAAGATGATATATAGTCCATGGGGCCTTGTTAGGGTCCTGAATAGCTTGCATTGCCATCATGCAGTCTGTTTCAATTAGGAATGGGTATTGGAGTGAAGTTCCAATCTCAAATCCTTTCTGAATTGCTAGGATCTCACCCTGCAAAGAAGTAATAGAAGAGCAGGATCCAGAGTATGCAGATATAAGAGTGCCATCAAAATCCCTAACTATCACACCAATTCCAGTTCTATTAGGAGGAAGCCAGGATGCATCAACATTAATTTTGAAGCAACCTACTGGAGGGGACCATGTAATTGCAGAGATGTGAGGCTAGGGTGGTCTAGTATGGATAGGGAGGAAGCCCAGATTTGCAATGTCTATATCATATGGTGACCTAGTGTATATTGGCTTCACTGTAAAGATATTAAAAACATAGTCCTTGATAGATTGTTTCAAAGTATTAGGGTGAGGACTTATATTTTCAAAAAGATATGAGTTTCTTGCCTTCCAGATGTGCCAACAGATAATAGCAGGCATGATACAAAAAAGACTATTGTGAAGTTTAGATCTACCAATATAAGACTAATAGTAAGATAACCTGTCCCACAAAGAGTTGAAAATAGGGTCAGCAATACCAACAGTTTGGTGAAAGAATGACCACATAGATACAGCCAAAGTACACTGGTTGAAACAGTGTTCAACTGTGTCAACAGTGTTGCAGAATGGGCATTTGGAGGGGAGATGAAAACCCATTTTACTCAAAATATCAGGAAAATGTAAGAAAGTGTTAATAAGCTTCCACATAAAAACACTTATCTTTTTTTGAATTCTCATATTCCAGGCTTTGCTGATGGAGTTAGAAGTACCCCTTCTCATTCTGAGTGTTTCATAGGCAGATTTAAAGCTAAAATCTCCACTGAAGCCAGGCTTCCAAATTAATCTGTCTGCTCTTCCTGCATCAATATTTGATGTCTGCAATGTATGGAGAATGTCAGAAGGCAGTGAAATGAGGGAAGTGGAAAATATACCTCTGTTGGATAGAAATTCCTGAACAGAACATGTAAGAGGTATGTTAGTGGCATCAGGAGCAATGAAATCTATCAGTGGACCCCTTCCAGTCCAGTTAGAGGACCAGAAATTACAAGCCCCATTGCCAATGAGAACTCTTGTATACTGTTCAGCACTGGAGTTGATCTGAAAAATTCTCTTGCAAACAGGGGATGTCTTATAGGAGGGTGGTAAATTCCAGATGAATTGAGACCAGAGAGATGTGTTAAGTTGAAACTTCCACCAGATTTTAATAGAGCAAGCATTGACAATAGTCTGAATTGATCTGATTCCTAGGCCATTTTCAGCAACTGGATAGCAAAGGTCTCTCCACTTTCTCCAAACTTTCTTCGCTTTCAGTTCTGTTTCTCCCCAAAAGAAAAGGGACAACAGCTTTTCAATTTTTCTGATCACTGCTACTGGAGGCTTCAGAACACTCTAGATGTGCTGAGGAATTGAGTATATAAAAGATTGAATCAAAGTGATCTTTCCACCTGTAGAAAGCCATTTGTTCTTCCAATTGTTCAACCTATTTTCAATTCTCTGTATAAGGGGCTGAAAATGAGAAATTAGAGCTCTACCAAAAAAAATAGGCACACCTAAATAAATAAAAGGCATTTTCCCTTGTTTCATTCCCAAAGTATCTTTAACCTGTCTAATTTTGAAATTTGAAGCATATTTCCCAAGGTAAAAATCACTCTTATCAAAGTTAATCTTCTGACCAGTGGTCTGCTCAAAGATAACTAAAAAGGCCTTAATTTTTTCAAATTTTGTTTTGATGCCTTTAAAAAGATAATTGTGTCATCAGCATAGCTCAAATGGGAAATTGGTTCAGGATCTCTGGGAATGTCATAGTATTCTATTCTGCCTGTAGCAAAAACATAAGCAAGACTCCTTGTAAAACACTCAGAAAAAATATTAAACAGAAATGGTGATAGAGGATCACCCTGTTTAATGCCTCTAGTAGGCTTAAAGAAACCATTTGGTTTACCATTAATTAGCACAGAAAAATGGGCATCTCTCAGATTTTTCATAACACAGTGTACAAAACTACCATGAAAGCCAAAATGGAGCAAAATTGTATTAAGGTAGCTCCAGGATACTCTATCAAAGGCTTTCATCAGATCCAACTTAATAATGCAGTTAGGGGTCCTAACTTTCCTATCAAGAAATCTAACCAGCTCTTTAACATATAAAACATTATCAGAGATATCTCTAGACTTCATAAAGGCAGATTGATGGGGAGATATAATTTTATGCATGTATGGTTTCAATCTCTCCATGAGTAGGTTGGAAAAATTTTTGTTAATACAATTAGACAAGCTAATAGGCCTAAAGTCCTGGAAACTTGTAACTGTATCCTTTTTAGGGATTAAGGTAATCCATGTGGATGAAATACCTACTGGAATTGAGGATGAACTCATAAAATCTTGCACAGCAAGAAGGAGATCACCCTTAATTATATCCCAACATTTTATGAAGAATTTAGAGGAAAAACCATCGGGACCTGGGCTACTGTTTTTGTTGAGACTAAAAACAGTAGATTTTAATTCTTAGGTCTGATGAGTTGATTGTTATCCTCTATGGAAATTAATGTGGGGATCTGGCTAATAAAATGGTCATGGAAAAGACCATTTAAAGGGCAGTGTGGTTCAGATAGGAGGTCTGTAAAAAAATTAACAGCCTCAGTTTCAATATCTGAAATATTGTCTAGCCAGATTCCATTGGAAATTTGTATCTTGGTGATACTCAATCCACATCTTTTTTTTCTAACTGAGTGATGAAAATATTTTGAATTTTCATCCCCATCCTTAAGCCATTTCATTCTAGATTTTTGTTTCCAGAATTTAGTCTGCTCTTTGATGGCTCTCAGGTGTAAAGCTTTTAGTCTGTTTAAATTGATTTTTTCATTGGTTGAATTATCAAGGTCAACAACAATCTCTTGCAACCTCACAGCTTCAGCAGATTGGACAACATTATTATCAATGTTACCAAAAACTAGCTTATTCCAGGTCTTGATTGTCAGCTTTAGCCTTCTCAGTTTTAAGAAAAAAGCAATCATGCCTGTTTCAGTCAAAGGGAGAATCCAGACATTTTTAACCAATGGAAGGAAATCATCCCTATTGAACCAAGCATCTATGAACCTAAAGGATCTAGGTGAGGAAAGTAATTTACTACCTATAGAAAGCAGTAAAGGTGAGTGGTCTGAGGTATCTCTGTTGAGTACTTGGATTGAAGAGGAGGGAAAAGTCTGAAACCAAGTATGGGAGGCCAGTCCTCTATCAAGCTTTTCTGTAGTAGAAATTAGCCAATTGTTGGACCATGTAAAGACATTGCCAACTGAGTTAATTTCTAATAGAGCTTTTGTAGCAATGAACTGGTTAAAGTCAGCCATGCTTTTGGGACTGGGGTGAGATGGACCTCTGTACTCAGAGGAAGATTTTATGGTATTAAAATCTCCAATGAGAAAGGTTTTTTCAAGATCCAAGGCAGAGAGAGCATCCCATAGAAACTGTCTTCCAGGAATGGTTCTCAATGCATATACAAAAATTCCAGTCATTGATTCATTTAACCTAGTGCTAAATATATCAATAGTTAGAAATTGCAGGTGATCTTGTTTTATTGAAATTTGCAGATGTCCATTCCACATAATCCAAATTTTTCCACTTTGTGAACAAAATGAATTGGAAAAGTGAAATTTCCTTCTGAATGTATCACATTTATGATTCCTATGCCATGGTTCTATCAGACATAGGAGTTCAATCTTGTTTTGGTGAATAAGGTCAGCTAATCTGTCCATAGAGGTTCTCATCCCTCTTATATTCCAGACTAAGAACCTACTGTTTAGAGTTGTTGTATTCATTAAAAACTATTTTTAGAGCTCCTTGATCTGGTTAAAACCTTGTTAGGAGAAGGTATTTTTGTGCTTTTTTAGGAGTAAATTTCCTATTAATTTGAGTGAAAAAATTTGCAATGACTGATTTATCTGAAACAGACTTTCCAGTATGCAAATGTGATTCAGTCAAAGAAATAGGGTGATTGGAAGAGGTTACCTGATCTGAGGAGTCATTGTTATTATTATCTTGAGATGATTCAGTAGAGATTGCATACTCAGACTCATTATCAACCATTTTTGTTGTTTCTGATAGTAAGGGAAGAAATCTATTCCCTTTTGTACCCTGAGACATTGCAGCTTTGGGGTTAGGTGAAATGTAAAATCAAAAGGACTGGAAAACTTACCTGTGCCTACTTGCATATCATCAGTAGCATATAGGAGGGATTTTTTTGGGGAAAGGTTGAAAGCAGAAATAGATGGAGGGCTGGTTTTTTTCTGGGAAGAAGAGGCTGGATTTAAAGTATTGTCCTTGGGAGGAGAGGTAGAGGAAACTGTAATGGGAGAGCTACTGGTTGGCCTATGAGATGGACCAGTGGAGATAGATGATTTTTTCATACTTTGGTTGGTTTTCCACTGAGGCCTCAAAGAAAGGGAGTCTGGTATTTTAGCTTCCAGATCTTTTTGGGTGGTAGAGAGTCCTGAAGGGCCAGGGCCAGCTATGTTGGGGGTTGGTTTGTTGACAAATGAAGGTTGAGCAGTAGCTTGTTGGGGAATTGGAGAGCTATCCTGTATAGGTAGTGTCCTCCCAGTTGCAGCATCATCAGGAATTGGGGCTTTAGCCTCAGTATTGATCTTTGGAGCAAATTGGGATTTTGGCCTGAGAGTTTGTCTGAGTTCAGGGTGCAACCTGCCACATAGCTCATCTTCATGGCCAATCATACTGCAATGGTGGCAGTATTTAGGGAGATCATCATATTCAACAGCATATCTAGCAACAGTTTCCCCTTCTATGCCAAGCTTAATAGTATTCTTGAGCTTCTTTTTTAAGTCTACTTCTACACAGATTTTCACAGTAGAAGGCCTAGTAATACCAGCAGTTGCAAGATCCATCTTGATGTAAGTTCCTAACTGATCTCCCATAGCTTTAATCAAAGTAGAGTTGAAGTAGTAGAAAGGAACTTTGTGTATGCTCACCCAAACTGGTACAATCGAAAACTCAGCTTCTGGGGAGAAATCCAGCGTCCATTTAAGGACCTTCATCTGCGCACCAGCAAAGACCCAATATCCTCGCATCCAGCAGCGTTGATAATCTTCAGGATCGTCAAATCGGATTAGAATATGCCTGAAGTCGATGGAGCCTATCTGAAATTTTCCGGTGAAGTCGGCTTTGTTGAAGGCTTCGTAGAGACTATCCATTGTTGGTTTTCCACGCACGAATTTACCAATAAGAGCGTTCTGGTAATGGCTGGCTAATGTATCTGCTTGTTGTCTGGTAACAATGACTGCCGGCTCGCCACGATGCTGGGTGATCGGCGTAATTTCTGGATTACAGGGCAAAATAGAGGTAAGGGGAGGGGGTCTATTTGATAGGACTTGAGAAAAACTTCTCATTGAAGTTGCTCCACCGCGAGGATGCGGTGGCGCTGCCATTGCAGCGGTGAAAATGTAGTTGTTATCTGTCCGTTATTGGTGGAGATGCCACTGATAACGGTTAGAAAAGGGGGAAAAGTGGTTTTTTAACACTGTTCAGGTGAGGAGAGAGAAAGTGATTTCCTAGAGAGAAGGGAGAGCATTTAGATTCTTGATACCTGTCAGAAAACTGTTTACTTTAAAAATAAACACTTTGAATACTCTTTACATCGAACATATGTTATAAATTTTTATTTTTATTTTTAAAATACTTCAAAAATCCGCGCAACGCGCGGTCCGGTTAGCCTAGTTCTAAGAAAAATGGTGGAATACAATCAAGTGGAGAATTGGTGAAAAAGATGCCAAATCAAGCACTTAGAGCCATAATGGGGAGCTAGACACTATACTCTTTTTCCGAAAGATTTTTTAATGAGGTAGTGTGCTCCAACGGATAGTGGATCGTTACAATTCCATTATTTCGGGAAGAAGAATAAAGCGACGAGAAGAAGGCAATTTCTATTATCGGTCTTTTTTCTACGAGCGGTTAAATTGTGTTTCGACATGTCGATCACTAATTAGCTATGCGTATTGTGAAAGATTGGTGCTAGAAGGTGGACTGAATTGTGCATGAGAGTCTACTTAATTTGGCCTTAATTAGTGGTGGCAATTATAATAATTAATTAGTTTAGAATATTACAAATTCAATAAAGTGCACGTGTGATAGTGTGAATATGCATTATTAGGTTGGACTTTCCTTTTTTAGGTTGGAATAGGATTAGGGTTTTACCACCAAAAACCTATAAATACCTAAACCTAAATAAATATTAGGTGTAGCCGTATGTGTGTTTGTTTTTGGCCGGCCGCTAGGGGTGGCAATTTAGCCCACGGGTTTTTGCCCGCCCAAGTCCATAGGGTAATGGACATAAAATACCCGCCCATCAAATTAATGGGCTACGGGCGGGTATTAGCCCATGTGAAATCAAACGGACTTAGGGTACCCATTGGGTACCATTAAACCCATCCATTTGGTACCCTGAATACCAAAAAAATTCAAAATCCTTGTTTTGAACGTAGTACTAATTCCGAAAAAAATCAATTAAATTAAATAAGAGAAATTGAATAATATTTACACGCGGGAATCTAAAATGACGTTTCAAATTTTAATAATTAAAAAATCAATTTTATATTTTTAGTATTTGGGCATAATGGTACCCATTATGGTACCCTGTCCATTTATACCCTACTCATTTAAGCCCAACCCATTTAAACTCATTAGCCTAATGGGTATAGATGAGTATTTGCTCATTTAAGCCCAACCCATTTTAACCCAATCCAAGTCCGCCCAAATCCGCCCATTTGAAGCCGGGCCACACCTTGCATGCTTTGATTTCCTGGACATGATTTCTTATTAATCAATAGTTTCATCAATATTATAATTATTGTTTGTTTTGTTTTTATATTCTTAGTTCAATATTATTTTTTGTATATTATTTGTTTGATTGCTTTTAATATGCTTAGTAGCTAGGTTAGTTTGCGGTAAGGGTTTTGAAGTATTAATTATGATTCATATGTGAGGTCTAAATGTGCTTGATAATTATGTTGTGTGGATTCCTTGTTATTCTATGTGTATCCTATTTATTTCTGAATTACTTGAGATCTGATCAGTCTTCTGTTATTTGGAATAGTGCCAATTGAGTTCCTCTATTTATCTGTATTTAGGGGGTAGATTCAATTAGTGGCGAAACTATATGCCAATAGTTGGGAATACAGGGTAGATAATTTGTGACTGTTGTTCTGATTATACATTATCTGAATAAGGTTTCTTTGGTGCTTAATGCTGTTGAGGTATTAAATCTAGGTAGGCTATTCCAGCTAGGTTGTATCTTGATTAGAGAAGTAGTCAGTTTAGCTATTCTTGCCGGCTATCGACAAAGCAAGAAGAATTTGGATTGGGTGTGCTATTCTCGAAGGTCTACAACTGATTGGTTTATACAACTTAATAAATTACTGAGTCAGTGATCGAATGAATCGTTAATGTGGATTTACCTGTTACCGGATTGCATTGTGTGAGTGTCTTCGTATTCTTTGCATTGTTTATTTTAATTGTTATTTGCATTCTTAGTTTAGTGTAGTTTAGTTAAACTCTTTCAACATAAAAGGTGGCTACTAATCAAAAACTGTATCTTTAGATATAAGAATCTGATTACACTGTTCCTCGTGGGATCGACCCTGCTTACTCTATACTTGAATTTAAACCTAATTGTTTGCAGGTTTATTTGGTAGAAAAACGACCTATCATCATCTATCAAGTTAGAAGTTTTTAAACCTTATGGAAACATATTATAAATTGGAAAATATCATGAAATATCAAATTTTGACTTTTAAACCTGAATTTTTTGTTGATTATGTTACTTTTATTATTTATAATACACTTTTCATATAAATTTACTTTGGTATTAGCTCAATGAAAGGTACGTGTAGTGAGAATTTAGTATCATGAACCTGAGAAGCACTACTAAGACTAAAACTTGTTACTTAAGTATACATATTTTGGAGACATATTTCCACCATAATTGTGATCATGAATTTATTTCCATTGCTAGATGAAGTTAAGTTTCTTTGAGTGTTAGTGATACATTTTCACATAAAAGTCCATACAATAACATTTGTATAAGTGTTTAGTTCAGTAAAAACTTAAACAATGTCATAAAACATCAAATTCTGACTTTTAAACGTGGATTTTTTAATACTTTTGTTAATTTTAGTATTTACAATACAATTTTCATTTAAATTTAATTTGTTATTAGCTCAATGAAAGATATGTGTAGTATGAACTCAGTATCAAGAACCTGAGAAACACTACTAAGACTAGAACTTGTAACTCAATTATTATACATTGGATTCATATTTTCCACCATAGTTGTGATCGATTATTTTCGCTACCCAAGGAAATTAAATATATATATATATATATATATATATATAGATGACAAGTCCATGGATCGTATTTTGGACCTCATTTAGTCTCAGAATAGTGCCTGAGAAGGGTCGTGGGCTCGAGTTACGCGGAGGATGGATCTACTGATCCATTAATCCAAATCCTTATAAGGAATGCATATATTTTGAATGTTCTACAAGGAATACACTTCCTCCTAAACATGGTGATACAACCATGGCCGAAATACACTTCTTCTATACATGGTAATACAATTTTTATCTCCATAAGAGTTGTATTCATACCATAATTACATATCTTGGTGATCTACGGATTGTAGCCATATAAATATCAAAGGTTTGGTAGACCTTCTCTATCTCATAATTCATACAATATGCCTTATGCACATACTAACTTGAGCGTCAGAGTGTCTACCCTCGGGACACTTGAGGCTTTGTTTTGCAGATCCGTTCGTGAGCTGAGTTCGTCGTCAAGCATGGTGCCACACATTCATCAAATGGCACGCCCAGTGGGACACTGCGTGTTGATTGACGACGTCACCGAACTTTGTCTCCGATCTGATCATAATAACCAGCTTAGCAAACTTGCGACATCATGTCAGAAGCCAACAACCCCAGACGAAGCGCCCAGATGCAAGGAAGGGGCCCAGAAGAAAATCCCGATGGGGAACAAGCCACCCAAGAACGTGGACATGGACGCGGCCGAGGAAGAGGCGGATCTCAGTCACGTTCTGTATCGGAACCACTGCTAGGCTCTACCGTGGGTGCTGGAAACTCCAACGTTCTAAACACCTCCAGTCCAAACCCTACTGCGTCCGAAGCACCAATCTCCGGTCCAAACCCTACTGCGTCCGGAGCACCAACCCCGGCCCAAACCCTACTGCATCTGGAGCACCGACCCCCGGTCCAAACTCTACAGTATCTGGAGCACCAAACTCGGGCCTTGGACCATCCAACAGTCGGTCAAATCCAAGACTCTCGATTCAGACTGACATGAGTTATAGTTACTTCATGAATGAACGAGATGGGCTCAGCGCCGAGAACAAGTTCGGATACAGCGGAGCTGACTCGATCCTTACTGAGTACGAGAGGAGGTTAAGAGATAGCCAAATCCTCGAACAAAGGCGCGAGGAAGAGTTAAGAAGGAGACGCCAAGCCGCAGCCTCAAATCGTACCTCGGGCCCCGCAGGCTCTCAACCTCCCATCTCGAACCAGACTCACACGAACCCCGTCTCGGACCATCCCTCAAGCGAGATTCCGTAAGATGTCCGAACTCTGATGAGGAACTTACAAGCCCAGTATCCTTCATTTGTAGGGTCTTTGCTGAAACCCACTCAGCATCTCAATGCCCAGATGCATAACGCCACAGGCCGAATATCAATCCCGGAGCCTCGCTCCAAAGAACTAGGAATACACCGCTCATAAATCCTGCCCAGCAATAGAGATTTTTAGATGACATATCTCGGAGTCTGCCTCCGTATGTTAGTCAGCAATAGCTACCTCCGCCTCCAGATCCAGCAAGCGATCGTGACGACGGTCTAAACCTAAGTAGGGAGGATGTGTGAAGAATGCGTATTCAAAGCATTCAAGAAGAGCTAAGGCAGCAGAGGAGAGAGCGGACCTAGAACGACTGGGACTCAAACCCTTTTCGACCTGAGAACCCTGAAGGGACGTATCAAACTCGGGGAAAGTATGAAATCGATCGAGAACTTGATCGTATCCTCGGACCAAGAGGACAAACCGCTCGCTCTCCTTTTTCGCGACATATCGCAAACCTTCCTTTTGACAATACCAAGAAGGTCCTGAGCACCTCCCAACTTATGACGGTACCAGCGATCCCTGAGAATTCCTGGCAGTCTTCTTCAAAACAATGGAGACCAGGAACTTCCACGAGCTAGAGATATGCAAGATTGTTCCCAGCTATCTCAGAGGGAAAGCACAAACATGGTTCAACCAGAAGGCGTCCGAGAGCCTGTTTGACTATAGGGATTTCGCTGAATTTCTTCTTTTGGCCTTCTTCCAAAAGAAAAAATTTACCAAATCCCTCGGGGACCTGGGATACGTTCCCCGTCGAGAAGGAGAAACTGTGGAAGAGCATTACATCAGATACATGGATCTAGCAACTGAATGCTACGATAGGAACGAACTTCTCCTCATCAACATGTACCGTATGAACGTGGATGATGATGCCTTAAGGATGAAGCTTGCCACCAAGAACCCTACTACCATCCAGCATCTCCAAGCCATCATGGAGAAGTACGTTAGTAAGGTCAATGCGGTGACTGGCAAGCATGAACAGGATCCACAGGCAGACAGTAAGGTCAAGGAACCTAGATTGAAGACGCCGAAGGTGGAAAAAACCGGCGGCCCCTCCAAGCCTAGTTTCGAATCCTTCACTCCCCTCACTCGGTCTTGGGCAGAAATCCTGTCCATTCATAAGCACCTCCTTAAGGACCCACTTGTGATGAAGGAATCGGCCGAGAGACAATAATAAGAAGGACGGACCTAGGAATAACAATAACAACAACAATCACAATCAAGGGAATGGAGGGAACAATTCTCAAGATCCTCATCTGCCGCCGCCGATTGGAGCCAACAGAGTCATCAACGGTATTAACGGCTACACAGGCGAGGAAACCTCCCTCACAAAACCGAAGGCTAGTGTCTGGGCCATCCCCCACACTAAGCCAGTCAATAAGAGACTCCGCCCTGAGGAAACAATTACATTCTCGGACGAGGACGCGGTTCCCAACCAGGTGCCTCATTCTGATCCTCTCATCATCTCAGCAATAATTCATGACTCCCTAGTGCAAAAAGTCTTTGTGGATGACGGTAGTGGAGTGGAGGTGATGTTTTATGGCTGCTTTGAAAAGCTAAGATTTTTGAAGGACGACCTCAAATCTACTGGTCCGATCTCGAGGTTCACAGGAAACCCAGTCATACCCCTGGGAGAGATCACACTCCCGGTTCAAGTGGCAGACGAGCCAAAAAGTCTGACCCTCTACTGCATGTTTGTTGTGGTTGACATGGTCACCCCATTTAATATCATCCTCGGTAGACCTTGGATGTGCCAGGCCAAGGCCGTATGGTCTCCTTACCATCTCGTACTGAAGTTTCCAACAGCTCAAGGAGTAGCATCTATTAGGGGAGACCAAGAAGTGGCATGCTCCTGTATGATCATGGCAATCCGAGACGCTAGAAGAGGGAGTAATGTATCGGCCATCAACACTGTCTTAGGGGATCTGTGGCAAGATCCTACACTCGAACAGCCCCTGGTGTTTCACTTCGTGGCTCAGGCATATGAAGAGATGACTGCACTATGGCACATACGATGCCACCAAACCTTCCAGGTGGGGGAACTGGTAATGCCAGTAGGTCCGTGGTGCACGAGCAAGTTGGAAGGAGCGCTGGAAACAAGGCCCAAGGGGCCGTACAAAATCTTCAAAGCCCAATCCGGTGGATTCTACCTCTTACAGACCTGCAAAGGAGAACACCTGGATCCTGTAATAATGGCGCCCTTCCTGCACAGGTACCTCGGAGCTAAAACCAACTAGACCTTCTCAAAATAAGGAGAAACTACTTCAATAAGGCCTACGGGCCAAGCTCCTTCCCTATATCTCTTTATTTCTCACCAAGCTTAAAAACTCGGGTATGTCATTATACTTTTGCCGGGCTACGAGCTTGAGGAATGCATTTATTTTTCCTATACCTATCTTATTTTATTTTTAAGCAGTCACCATCCCTCTAAAATAAGGAGGCACTATGCCTTACAAAGCATAAGTAAAACTGCTGCCTAAGTTAATGCACTTCTAATAAGCGTGTGATTGATGCTTATCTAATTTAGGCTGCTCGTACTACATGTTCAAAGCCACAATCACCTTACACTAAAATAAAATAAACTCAAGTTAGTATGCTTCTAATAAGCATACGATTGAGGCCTATCTAACATAGGCTATTCAGACTCAGGAAGTTTGATTCTCAATCCCCTTGAGCTTTTCCCGAGACGGTATACCTACAAGGTGCATGATTGATACTTATCTAATATAAGTTAAAGTTAGGCTCGAATAGCCCGATAATTAACTTTCTCGAGGATTATGATACAAGGTCTTCACGAAGGCCAAAATAAAGTGTTATTACACTATGATGTCATTACATCTAAATACTTCCTATCCATTCAATAGGTCCCTCCCTAAAGGTTGAGGTACGTCCCCGACCACGAGAGGAAGTAGAGGTACGTCCTCGACCCCTTTGGAGGCCACGTCCCCAGTTACACTTTTCTGCTACACGCATTAGATCCGAGGATGTGAGAGGCTCCCATCTCCCTCCTATTGGCATAGATAAAGAAGAAGGATCTGTTACTCCACAGTCCCCGGGAAGTTCTCACCCTACCATCTGCCTCGAGTTCAGAGTGGGGGAGAACACCCATCTTCTTCTTCCATGCAAAATCCACGAGGAAGGGTTAGGTACTCCTCAAGATCTGCCACCTCGAATAGGATGCCTCATTACTTGCCTCGAGCTCGGGGCTGAGGAAGATTCACCCATCTCCTTTCCTGATGACGGTATTGGATGATTGATAAATACACCCTAGGCCTTCAGTTCTTGTAGTTGGATCCTATAAGCATCCAACTCGGTCTCACACCGCTTTAGTTCTTCAGTGACGGCAGTTATCTTATGATTAACATTATAAGATTCGTTCTGAAGAGCAGAGATACGGATATCTTTATTGTCGCATTCGCCTCTGGCCTCCTTCAAGTTGCTCACGGTTTTCTTCAGCTCCTGATCATAATCTTTATTGGCTGCCCGAATCTTACCATTGACAGCTTGAAGATCATTTTATTTCCTCTGGAGATCATCTAATTGCCTCCCCAGGTCAACCCTCCCATCCAAGCAAACCTTCTGCCGACGAGCGAATCTCTCTCTTCTTGAGTTTGACTAAAACGTGCCCTCAAGGAATCCATATCACTGGAGAGAGAGAGAACGTCATATTTGTCCTGCAATACAGCACAAGAAGCAACACAACACTGGAGAAAGGAGAAGATTATGAAGAATCAATACCACGAAGAATGTAATGTTTGAAATACATGAAGGCCAAAAACAAGGAAATAAAATGATCTCCTACAGTAAGAGTTAAGGCCCTAGGGAGTTACATTTTTGTGTGAATTTTCCTGGCCCTGAACCTGATCAGCTACCGGCTTGTCTACAACAGGCTTCACCACCAGGAAAGACAGCTCAGGGTATAAGGCATGAATCCTCTCCTTGAGTTTTTCCAAGGTCAAGGCATTCTCCAGGGTCTCCAGACTAGTTGTCAAACTGGGCTTGAATCCCCCTACCTGATGGACCTTATTTTGAAGTAACAGAGGATCTAGGAAATCCGGAGGAATATGACACAGAGGAAGATGATGCTCAGAGTCGGTCGGAGAAGAATCGACCTGCGCGGAAGGTTGGCTCGGAGGAGCGTGGGTACCACGACTCCAGGGCTGGGGGAAGCATCTTGAGGACGAACATGGCAGAATACCAGTAGTTCTAGGCATGGAAGGCCTCTCGCCAAACCCCGGCCGGACCGAAGATGCCTCCTCCGGGACGACCGCGGGTGTACGTTGACCTGGAACGATGTGGGTTGGACCGGGCGGGAGTAAGGGCCATATAACCCACTGCCTGGAGGACCCTACCCACCTCCGAACCGGCCACAGACCCACCAGCAGCAGACTGTCGGCCTGAATCCGGAAGCACCACCATATTGGGGAGGACAACCCTAATAGACTATGTACGGAATAACGGCTCCCGGGGGACAACCTCAGCAGATGGTGTTCGGTTCCCGGGTGGGTTTGGATTGCAGACGCCTTTCTGTCCGGATTTCATTGAAGATCGCCACAACCGCCTCACGGTCGGAATGGAGTTAGACCTCAGTCACCTTGGGTTCCAGAGATTTTAAATGTTAAGTGGCCGACTAGAACCAAGGCTCTAGATGGGCTCCCAACCTACAATGTGGAGGGGGACCCGGAGGAGTTTGTCCATACTTACTCGAGTATAATGTATGCAAAGGACATTCCGGAGGAATTGTAATGTAAGATGTTACCCTCGTATCTGAGGGGCAATTTTTTGGCCTGGTTCAAGGGTCTTCCGAACGGAACCCTCCGGTCATTTTGGGATTTTGCCACCACTTTGGTATGGCGCTATTCAGCTTTGAAACACACGTTTGTTAACCTGGCCACGGTCTTGGCAATGAGACAGTTGGAGACGGAGACAACTTGGGAGTTCTACATCCGGTACATAGCAGCGTCGATGAAGGTTGTGGATTGGCACTTGCAGGAGAAGGCCATCATCCACAACTTCGTGAATGAGTTAAGGGACAATGCTTTCTACATTGAGCTCATGAAGAACATGCCAATATCGTACTATCAGCTCTAGCTGGTGGTAGAGATGCATTGCACGGTGCACGATGCTAACCATGTCCGGATGAACACGGTGGGATTATTTGAGCAGAGGACTTTGACGGTAACAGGAGCTCAAGCCCCGGCTGTCCGGCCTCCGGCCCGGAACGATCAAGTCAGACAAGTACCAGCTCCGGCAGTGGAGGTTCAAGCTCCGGCTGTGGCTGCACGGCCTGCCTATACCCCACTCTCCAAAACCCATACGGAGATCCTAGCGGTCCACTGAGGTCTGTTTACGGATCCGCAGCCTATAGTCGGAGTACCAGCAGCAGCGAATGCGGACAAGTGGTGCGACTTTCACAAGTCTCATGGTCACACCACTGAGGGGTGCAGAGCCCTCCGCTCGGACATAGAAAGATTGATTGGCACGGGTCAGTTGAGGGACTTTGTAGCCGGCGACGTGCGCCATGCAGCGGCTCCGGCCCCTACAGTCGGACAAGGAAGGAAGAGAAATTGGAGGAACAACCGTCCTCGGGGCGGAAACCAAGCCAATCCAGCTCCGTGCCAAGCTGCGCCGGCGCAGGCTCGGCCCCTCCACGGATGATTAACGTGATAAACGGCATAGTTGGAGATGGGCTAAACTCCATGACAACAATCAAGGCTAAAAGTAGGTACGTCCCTCCGGGTGAGATACAACAGAAGATGTTCAAAGCGAGTGAGACCATCACCTTTTCGGATGAGGACCCGGTGCCTCCCCAGGTCCCTCACTCCGACCAGATTGTGGTTATGGCGGAGGTGGAAGGAGTGCTGATCAAAAGGGTGTTTGTGGACGATGGTAGCAGCGTGGAAATAATGTTTGCAGGATGCTTTAACCAACTGGGAATCGGTCGTCACAACCTGAAGCCATGTCACTCACCCTTATCAGGGTTCACCGGGCGGACTGTCCACCCACTCGGCATCATCCCTCTGAAGGTAACGATGACGGATTTTCAGGACGCGACGAAGCGGACAACGGTGGAATGTAACTTCGCAGTGATCGATGCCGTGTCCCCTTACAACATGATCATTGGAAGACCGTGGTTGTCCCAGGCACGGGCCATTTGTTCTCCTTACCATTTGATCATGAAGTTCCCTACGGAGAAGGGCATTGTATCGGTCTTGGGGCACCAACAGACCGCACTGAGTTGCATGCTGACGGCCATAAAGGACGCACGGTCCAGAGAGAGCCAGTTGAAATTAACTGGGACGGAGAAAGGGAAAGCCAGTGCCGGCTTGGTTGGTGCAATCCACGGAGAGCCAGCATCGTATGAAGTTGAAGATATGATGATAGGCAAGAAGGGTGTAGTAAGTGTAGGCAAAAACCTCCCGGAGGATGTGAAGGAGGTTCTCCGTAAGTTGCTGGCGGAATATGAGGATGTTTTCTCATGCGGAACGGAGGACTTGACGGGCATCCCGGAGGAGATTGCCGTCCATAAAATTAACGTTTTCCCGGATTTGAAGCCTATACGTCAAAAGAAAAGACCTCTTGCTCCAGAACGGGTGGAGGAAGTCCGGACGGAGGTGACAAGATTGTTGGATGCTGGGATTGTCGAAGAGATATCCTACCCGGAGTGGATCGCAAACTCGGTCTTGGTAAAAAAGCACGATAGCTCGTGGAGAATGTGCATTGATTTCACGGATCTGAACAAGTGCTATCTGAAAGATAGCTATCCGCTTCCATCCATCGATCAGCTGGTTGAGGCTATTACTGGTTACCAAGTGTTGGCATTTTTCGACGTGCACCGCGGGTATCACCAGATCACAATGGCCAAGGATGACCGCCCCAAGACATATTTTAATACTGAAATTGGTACTTTTTGTTACAGGAAAATGCCTTTTGGATTTAAGAATGCAGGGGCAACGTACCAGAGGATGACAGATAAACTCTTCAGGAACCAAATGGGACGGAACTTGGAGGTTTATGTGGATGACATGGTGGTAAAGAGCCGGACGTATGAGTCTTTCCTGTCGGATCTCCGGGAGATGTTCGACGTGCTCCGGACGGAAAACTTGAAGCTCAGCCCCGAAAAAAGC
Organism: Sherardia arvensis; assembly: GCA_948330725.1. Taxonomy (NCBI): domain Eukaryota; kingdom Viridiplantae; phylum Streptophyta; class Magnoliopsida; order Gentianales; family Rubiaceae; genus Sherardia; species Sherardia arvensis. Next base: position 28,074,758 of record OX415236.1, read on the forward strand.
ACCATTGGAGTTAGAGCAGGGAAGTTCCTCGGTTTCATGGTGTCAGCTCGAGGGATCGACGTGAATCCAGAAAAGATATAAGCACTCATGGAGATGCCACCTTCAAAAGAGGTGAAGGACGTGCAGAAGTTAACCGGATCGCTGGCCGTGCTGAGCCGGTTCCTTGCCCGGGGGCGGAGAAGCAGCTCCCTTTTTTTCAATATACTCCGTAAGGCCAAACCATTCAAATGGGTGGAGGAGTGTGATCAGACGTTCGTGGATTTAAAGACCCACCTAGCAAGCCTTCCCACGCTTTCCAAACCGGTGCCCGGAGAAGAGCTTTTCTTGTACATAGCGGCGACCGAGCATGCTATCAGTTCCGCCCTGGTCCGGGAGGATGGGAAGGTTCAACATCCGGTATACTTTGTAAGCAGAGCACTTCAAGGCCCGGAGAAAAGGTACACCGCATTAGAAAGATTGATATTGGCTCTGGTTCATGCCTCACGGCTTCTCCGACCGTACTTTCAAGGTCACCCGATCACGGTCCTGACAAACCACCCATTAAGGCAGATCATGCTCAAACCAGAGGCTTCAGGCAGAATGATGAAGTGGGCAGTGGAGCTCGGGGAGCATGAGATCAAGTACAGCCCCGGAAAGCCATCAAGGGACAAGCGCTGGCTGATTTCTTGGTGGAGATGACCGAGCCGTCTAAAGACCCATCCAGGTCGGAACCACTCTCTGATAGATGGAAGTTGCACGTGGATGGATCATGACACGCCAATGGTGGCGGGGCAGGTGTGCTGCTCACCTGTCCGAGGGGTACGGAGCATAGATATGCTATCCAGTTCAGTTTTAGAGCCACCGACAACGAGGTAGAGTATGTGGCACTTTTGGCCGGACTTAGACTGGCGTTGGAGGTAGGAATCACGGATGTAGAAGTTTACATCGATTTTCAAATAGTGGTCCAACAAGTGAACGGGGAGTATGAGGCGAATGAACGGAGCCTTCAGAGATACCTGGAGGCGGTCAAGCCGTTATCGGCAAAATTCCATAGCATAACCGTGACGCAGATCCCCCGGGAAGATAATGGCAAAGCAGACGCCTTGAGCAAGCTCGCTTCATCGGAAATCAAGCCCGATCCGGAGAGCAACTTGATAATGGAGACGTTCTCTGCACGGAGCTACGACACCTCACAGGTTGCAGCAGTAGAAGTATCAAAGGAATCTTGGATGACACCCTTGTTTGAGTACTTACAGGACGGCAAGCTCCCGGAGGACAAGGCACTGGCACGGAGGATTCGACAGAAAGCACCACGATACACCATCTTGGACGGATCCTTGCTCAGACGGGGATACCTCCAACCTTGGTTAAAGTGCATGGTTTCGGACGAGGCAGACTGGTTGATAAGAGAAATTCATGAAGGACCAAATGGAAGCCATCAAGGTGCCCTGACCATCGCCAGGAAGACAATGTATACGGGCTACTACTGGCCAACTTTGTTTGAAGACACACAGAAATATGCCCGATCCTATGTGCAGTGTCAAAGGTTCGCCCCACTCATCCATGTGCCTCGGGAAGAAAGGGTAGGGATTACCGGCTCGTGGCCCTTTGACCGATGGGGCATCGACTTGGTTGGACCTTTCCCCTCCGCTCCGGGGAGATTCAAATACTTGGTTTTAGCGATCGATTACTTCAGCAAATGGGTGGAAGCGGAGCCCCTCACAAATATCTGTGGCAGCACTTGTGTCAAATTTTGTTGGAAGAACATCATATGCCGGTACGGAATTCCTAAGTATATTGTCACGGATAAGGGAGCACAATTTGAAAATGACCCGTTTCGGTCTTGGTGCAGAGAATATGGTATCACACAACGGCTCACGTCTGTTTACCATCCGCAAGCCAACGGTCAAGTTGAGGTAACAAACCGCACGGTAGTGAATGGATTGAAGACCCGGCTGCAAGGGGCACAGGGAAACTGGGTGAACAGCTGCCAAGTGTCCTTTGGGCATACCGGATAACCGAAGGATCCGCCAGTGGAGAATCCCTCCATAGCTTGGTGTATGGGGCGGAGGCAGTGATACCGGCTGAAGTTGGAGTTCCTAGTCTACGCACTCTCACCTGGGATGATGATCAGGGCGGACGGAGCTCCCCTCTGGGATCAAGCAGGCTGCTAGACTTGGACCTCCTGGAGGAGAAGCGGGAGCAGGCAGCACTACATGAAGTTAAGGTAAAGGAACGGGTGAAGCGTTACCATTACAGACGCGTCTGGAAGGAGTCATTCGTCCCCGGAGATTAGGTGATGCGAAGGAACGACAAGAGTTTGCAGGAAGCTAGCACCAAATTGGGAAGGACCGTATCAATGAAGAGTTTGCGTTTTTCATGCTTATTAATTTTACACTTTGTGCATTGATTCCCTCCGTTTCATTTGAATTAACTAACGGAGGCGAGGGAAGAAATGAACGGACAGTTTGATCAAACACGATAAGATGGAACGCTTGAAACAGCAAAATCTTAAAGAAATAGATACAAACATTTGAATAAATGGAATACATGACAGTCCGGACGGACTGGTATACAAACACAAGGAAAAGGAATACACTTGTGTCAATAAGTCCGGACGGACCGGTATACAGAAATGGAAATAAAATACAAACGAATAAATGAATAAAATGCCTAATAAGTCCAGACGGATTTGTATACAAACAAACAAACACTAAGGAACTATCTACTTGGGCCAATCGATACTGTCCCAGTCAATAGGGGGACGTGGATTCCGGAGTAGGGGGCTCCGGAGAAGTCACTGGCGCGGCAACCTCTAGTGTACGGATCTCCGAATCTTGAGGATTTGCACCGGTCTCAGGAGTCTCTTCCCTTGCAGGATCCCACTCCGGAGTATCGGGGTCAAGGTCATAAAACTTTGTACCACTTGATTGACCAACTTGACCCAAGTATGGATAGGGGGAATTTCTGGAAGTCCTGACGAAGGATCTGGTACCTCCGAACCGGACCCAAATATTCTGTCAGAGTTAGAGTCAGAGGTTTGCATCTCCTCTCCGGAAACCTTTGCCTTACCTTTGAAACAAGGCCCTCCACCTCACGACTGGAAAACGGCCCTACGAGGATTCCGAGATGGGGAACCAATCCGGACGGGGACTTGAGGGCGCGTTTGTCGAGCACCGCCGAAGCGACCACTTCCGCGATGACAACTTCCACAGCGACCGCCCCGGAATCCCCGACTGCCCCTACCTTGGATACGGGCCAGTCGACGCCTCGCCAATTCGGCCAACTCCCCGGTGATGAAGGGACGGATAACGGCAGCATCCTCTTGGAGACGAGCGACATGGTGAGCGGATTCCTCCGGATCGACGGAAACTTGATTACCCGTGTATCTCTCGAAGGTGAAGTCTACCGAGACCTGGCTCGGAATTAGAATGAGTGAGGGGGGAGATCTGTTTCCAGTGTGCATCCGTTTCCACCACTGGCACGTTTGCAGGTCCATGTTTACTAATGCAGGTCCAAAATATAATATTTTGGATGCACTAGCACAATTCTGGGCCACATATTGTGTTTTTCAGACCTGCATTAGTAAACATTGACATGCATGTATAATTACTGTAAATATAGGAATAACATAGTTAAACTGTATATTTTTTTCTTTAAATATCGATTGATTATAATTTGTTGTTAATATTAATCATATATCAATCCAATATAGGAATAGATTTATTTACTTTACTTTTTTTGAACAAATTAGGTAGTTTAATTTCATTATATTTAATAAGGCAATAATATATAAAAACATTGATTGGCAATATTATATTTGAGTCCAATTATGAGTAGCTTTTTATTAATACTAAAAATATATATAGATGTTATGAATTATATTTTCAAATTTTAAAAATACTTCTATTTAAAAGCAAGAAAATCAACAAAAGATACTTGATTAATTCTTTCGTTTTTCCCCTCTTACTTTTTATAATTCAGTTAGTTTGAATTCATTAATTGGATCTCAAGTTTGAATTCATTGATAGACTTTCGGAGAGGAATGTGCGACTTGAAAAATATAGTGGTCCATATAATGATGTTAAATTCATCAATTTTATATATTTATCTACCAATATTTGTCTTTAATGTTCTATTTTCTGACATTTCAATGAATTGTCGTATTTTATATTATTTTAATAGTTAATTCAAAATTTTAAGTTCCGACAACCCTCATATACAATTCCTAACTCCGCCCCTGGATCTACGGATCCATCAATCCAAATCCTTATAAGGAATGCGTATATTCTGAATGTTCTACAAGGAATACACTTCCTCCTAAACATGGTAATACAACGATGACCGAAATACACTTCTTCTATACATGGTAATACAATTGTTATCTCCATAAGAGTTGTTTTCATACCATAATTACACATCTTGGCGATCTACGGATTGTAGCCATATAAATACCAAAGGTTTGGTAGACCTTCTCTATCTCATAAATAATACAATACGCCTTACGCACATTTTACCTTGAGCGTCGGAGTGTCTACCCCCGGGAATCCCGAGGCATTGTTTTGCAGACCCGTTCATGAGCTGAGTTCGTTGTCAAGCGTGGTGCCACACATTCATCAATAGATAAGAGTGTTAGTAAGACAATTTAACACAAAGTGGATGAAATAGCACTGATACGAACGTTTAGTTCAGTCTAAACTCGAAAAATGTCATAAAACATCAAATTATGACTTTTAAACATGAGTTTTTAATGATTATGATAATTTGATTAGCAAAACCTTGAGAAGCACTACTAGGACTATAACATGTAGTTAATTATGTGTGTGTATATATATATATATAGAGAGAGATACTTTGAAGTCATATTTTAACCATATATAGTTGTGATCAACTTAAATATTGAATTTATTAAGTACATTTGAGTGTTATTGAGACATTGAAACTTATAGTCTGTGAAATCTCATTGCTGATAAGAATGTTCAAAAATTCATTATCAAGCATAAAAGTTAAGTTATATTGAAGTCACTATATCTTCATGCTATTATTCCATTCATGATGTACTAAATTGAGAAATTTGCAGTAATCATTACTAAAGTGTGTAATGTGCACGATATCATTTTAAAATGAGTATAAAACTGGTAGGGGTAAATTTATAATATATATAAATGTCAATTTAGAGCTTTCGTGCCACTCTTTCAATTATTTTAGGCATGAATCGTGTTATTCGAAGTATACAATTGATATCAATGTTAAAAATCAATTGTTTGTGCTTAAATCGGATTATTTAAAAGAATTTAGTCCGTCATTAAAATTATAAGTAAATTTATTGATTCAAATGCAATTATTAAAAAATGTATGTTGCCAAAAAAGCAACATATAAATGTTGGGTAATTTTCAGAAATATATATATATATATATATATATAAATAATAATTCAGAATTATTTTTAATGCTATATATGATCGTCCTTTCTATGCAGCCTGTCTCATTCTACGTTGTGGTCCCATACCGGTAACAGCCTGCTAGTAGGACATCATCTCATTCATCACAGTATGGCTCCCTATGACAGTAATAGACTTTTTTCGTTCACATATTAAGATGTCGGTGAGCTGCCCACCCGCATCAAGTTGACATGTCAAAAGACACATCTACCTGTACAGACTACAAGTCTTATTCAGAAAAATTCACTAGAGGGAGAGTTAATATTTCTCTTGATTCAGATTTCACATGTCTGTTTATTGATTAAGATCGGAAGCCAACACATTTTTCAAATAAAAGGACAGGTTAGAAAAAATACACGGGTAGACAACAAACCAAACCAGTACTCTATCATAAACCCCAGTTTAAAACACCTACCCCTTATTAATGGAAATCTATAAAACAAAAAATGGATAAATAAAAAAAGGAAACCAAATATTTAAGGACTCCAGGACTCTTTAAAAGTGACAGGCTGTGGCGCGTATTGAAACCCGTTGTCGGCATTCGACAACGCATGTGCACTTGGGCGCGTGGGTGGCACGTGTGAGGCACAGTAACCGCGTTGACGCGTGGGGAGACTCTTACGCGTGCCATGCACGGCTGATAGAGTTATCCCTCATCTCGCTTCTTTTTGGTGACACGTGCATCATTCCTCTGCACACCCAGTCGGGTCTGCTCATCGGGTTTGGGTAAACTGAGGCGGTTAGGTCGCAGCAGTTTCTTCTCAAGTTGTTCGTCAAACTCCGCCAGCGTGCGGAGCTCGCTGCGGCCTGGGTATAAAGGAAATGACGAACGTTTTGTCCCGAGGCAGGTAAGGACGGTGGCAATAAAACGATGGATATGGAATGTTGGGATCCACCGGCGTCGAGCAACGATGAATGAGATCTAAACAATGATGACAATTAAAGTTGCAAGTTGATCGGATCTCCAAATCTGACCAGAAAAATGGACTGAAGCTTTGTGATGTGATTTGTGTTTTCGGGCACGGGCGGAGGAATAGGGGGACCCAGAGGGGCTGGCCCCCCCTCAACAGTTCAAATTCCTTTAATATATGTATTAGTTTAAATATTATAGTGATTTTGTTTGACTAAATTGATATATGTGGTCCCTCTCATGATTCAATCCTTGTACAATATAAAATTAAGAGAGGTATTAAGAGAGGTATCTTGATCTTTGTAGTATATATCGTAAATGGTAACATAGTAAAAAATAACAACTTCATCTTCAAATTAACGTGAGGTACAAAAATTGAACAATATTGAAATGTTAGGTACACGTTTCGAACACTCTGAATGTTAGGTACAAAATTTGAACAATGTTGGAATGTTAGGTACAAAAAAAAAAGAAATTTAGTCTATGTATAAACACTATACATTTAATCTATCTCAGAATATAAAATGTTGACTAAATTTTAAAAAAGGGTCCTAACATTGGTTTAAATGTTAATTTTTAGGACCCAACATTCAAAATGGTCAATTTCTGGTACCCAACATTTTGAAAATGTCAATTTTAGGACCCAACATTAAAAAATGTCAATATTTGGTACCCAACATTCTGAAAATGTACAATTTTTGGACTTCGCTAAATTAACCTATTAGATCTATTAATTTCAAGGGCCTTTTTGTAATTTTCATGTGCAGAATATCCAGAAGTATATCAATGTCCAAAATGTCCACCACCACTGGCGCATCTTATAGTCAGACGAGACCTGAATTCATAGATTTGAATTTATGGCAAATGTTTCATCTTCGTCTTGATGGATAGAATAAGGATGTGGGTAAAAAATGGTGTTGTTGCTAGGCTCCGATAGTGACGAGGTAATGCGGGCACATGACTAGCGGTGGAGTTACAAAGAGAGTTAGCCTAAATGCTATTGGAATTATCAAAGAAGATGAGATGGGTGATTTTGGTGGATTTATAATTTTAATCTTTTATTTATGAAAACTACAAAAACACCCTTGAAATTAAGAGATCTAACAGGTGAATTTAACGAAAGTCCAAAAATTGTATATTTTCAGAATGTTGGGTACCAAATATTGACCATTTTGAATGTTAGGTCCTAAGATTGACATTTTTGAATGTTGGGTACCAAATGTTGACCATTTTAAATGTTGGGTCCTAAAATTGACTTTTTTTAAAAAAAGTAGAAGTCCACACTAGATGGGGGGATATCCATTTGGCTCCCCTAACCATCAGCAAAATAAATGACCTAGGTCATAGTTTAGTACATAGGCATTTATCACCTCTATACATAGCCATAACTGGCTCAATGGGGTGTATCATGGCAATTGCTGGCTCAAAAAATGAAGTAAAAGCTAAGACTGACAAAAAATAGTTTGGCCTAAAAACTCAACTTAAAACTCCGAGCATTTTAGTGAATCATTAAATGAAACACAATTCTGCCAAGAGGAAGTGAGAATGGCCAAAAACATTGCAGACTTGTGCCCTGGCCAAACATTGATAAATAATTCTTTCTGATGTCTGCATTGCTCCTTAGATCCCACTGATCACCTATCAATGATCTTCATTACCTGCATAGAGAATGATTCAGTAGTCTATGCTCCTCTAACAGTTAAGAAGTTCTAAGATTAGGAAAACCCATTTTTTCTAATAGAATAGAGTTCCTCATGTGAAGGAGTACTGTATCATTGATGTGAAGAGGACCAGTGGTAGTGTGAGCAGAGGCATATTTGGCAAGAAAATCTGCCACTTGATTTCCTTCCCTATATACATGCTGTAGAACTACACCTTGCAGCTGTGCATGGATATCAGAACATAGGCTAAATAATTCCCAGTTTACAGATTGATTTGACAGCTTGAAGACAATCATTCTCCAATGTAAAGGATGCCAGGATGGTTTTACCTAGTTGAATGCCTAACTATACTGCCAGCAGTTCAGCGTGCAAAAGGGAGTTGGTTGTGCAGTGTTTCAAAACATTAATATCACATGTCCTGATTTATCTCTAACTATAAGATTTATACCAACTGCACTATTTAAGAATGAGGCATCAACATTGACTTTGATACCTAGATCAGGAGGAATCCACTTAATTACTCTAACTAATTTTGGCTTTTTATGCCTCAGAAAGGGAACCAGACCAGTGAGCAGAAGATCCCCATGCTTTACAGCATTTCAACCAATGTTAAGTATAAAATATTATGTAAAACTCAAAGGACGATTTATATTTTGTTATTTTAAACCAATCATAGTCGATTAAATTATGAAATAATTCACAATTATGTGGCATAAAGGGTTGTTTATAGTTAGATTAGGCACAATTTAGACAAATAAAAAATAAAGACTAAGAAAAACAACGAAAGAAATGTTAAATATATGTTAAATATGGCTTCTTTCTTGTGAGTGGGGTCCAACATATATGCCACTAGGGATGTTCACTGGGTCAAATGGGTATCATATAAAAATTTAAGATCCATCCCCACCCATCAACCCATGATGGATATCATTTTGAGGTCCATACCCATCCACTTGGATATCCACCCCCACCTGGATCCATTTCAACCCACTTGGATATCCATCCCCACCTAGATATTCATCTATTTGTTTAAAATATATCAATATATACTTCATTATTATCAAATAAAAATAACATATTAAAATATCATATATGTAATTAAGAAATCACAAATTATTTAACACACATACTTATAAAATTCTCTTAAGTTTCAAATACGTAAAAATATATTTCAAAAGAGTCTAGTATTCGACATGAACTTTTCAGCAGCTCAACTAGTTTGAAGGCAATCGTCTCCTCCGATTTCGAATATAGTATATACTCTGTCTTTTAACTTTTTTTTGATAGTTTTATTTACAAAAAATAAATAATATACAATGAAATTATAATAATGTATTATACATTATTATATTATAGTGATATTATACGGGTATGGAGCGGGTGGGTATGGAGCGGTTGGGTATGGAGCGGGTGGGGAGGGTTTTATAAAAATATCCATACCCGCCCCATACCCATCATGGGTTTAAAAATCACATCCATACCCGCCCCATCTTATGAAAATAATGATCCATGTCCACCTAAATGGGGTGAATCTGGGGCGGGTATCCACATAAACCCACTCCATTGCCATCCCTATATGCCACCCATGCTTGAATCCCTGGTATCAAGGTTACTAGGTTGTGGTAATTTGCACGTTGTGCAAACCCGACCCGGATGGTAGGGTGTTTATTTTTGAGTTCTTCACTAATTACCTTGTTTGAGATATTATATTTATGTTAGATTTTATATTAAACGTGAGACCAGTATAATAATAGCGAAAATGAAGATAATAGTGTAGTGTATTTAATTACCTAAAAGGAATATCTTATATGTATACATATCAAACATGGCACATACAAAACAATTTAAGCCTGGAAATACAGTAGTTGAACCAAGTATCATTCACATGACGGTTTAGGTCATCATCATCCCCTTCATCTTTCAGTAACTGTAATACTCTTTCCCTACTTTATCAAAAAGGCATATGTCATTCCAGGGGAAAAATGAAAGCATTTTCCCATGTCCAGTGAGCCTAAACCAAATGCATACCGGTCCCCTCTTACAAACCTTGAAAAAAGCCACACGAAACCAGTTATGCAATTCATTTGGAGATATGAAACAACAGCAAACCAAAAATTATCTCACTCAGAAGTATTTTTTTTAAAATTAAAACCACTCAAAGAGTGGAGGGATATTTATTAGATTCCCTAAACCTTAAAAAAGACCAAAAAGGCCCATAGTTTTTCACTGACCTAAGAGGACAGTTACAACAAAAAGAGCCAGAGGCTCTTGGAGCATGAATATGCTCCCAAAAAGGGGATAAAAGAATGAAGTGGCTAAGCCACACCCTATAGTGTCTAATAAACCTCCAAGACAAAGATTGAAGCCTGTTAGAGAATTGCTCAGCAAAACTCAAAGCGGCGCCAAAATTGAAATGGGGAAAATAGATACACTTATCAAAATTAGCTGTAAGCTTCCTATCCATGACAAAGTTCAATGAGAAGCAAATTGTGGCAACTGACTTCACATCCAGTAGGTAGTCCAGATCTTCTGAAGGATGACTCCAGTCTGGTGGTGTGACCAAATCTGCAAAATATATAAATATCAGTAGCATCCATTTTGTTGGATTCTAAGTGAGGGTGTTCCCCATTTGTCAAGTAGCAGCTGACCTTGTATCTGATGAGATCTCACTCGGAAGTAGAGATAAGAGACAGCAGATTCCGTTGAAACCTTTCATCAAATTTTATCTTGCAGGAGTAAAATTTGACAAAAACTAATGCTATACGCAGTCCGTGTTTTGCTTATTTTGCAGTCCAAAACAAAAATACGTCTTCAATATATATATTATGGATCTCAATTATGTATATCAGACATATGCATCATATATATTACTTCTATTGCACACAATTGCAAATTGGTAATATATCATAACTATTGTATATATGATTATATAATATAAATATGGACTGCAAATAAGTAAAATACGGACTACATCTAGCAGGCCAGAAAATTAAAGACAGCTGAAAATTTTCAAGTATAGCACTGAACGTTTTAAAACAGTGAATTTGCATTCTCCATATGGGATAGAGTCATAACGCAAAATAATAAGTGGAATGAAATGATACACAAAATGTTCAACTGAACCTCAAGTAGTCCCCATAACTTTCATCCCATTATAATCCCAGTTAAAATTGCATATATTTTACAATGCAATATCATAAAAGATGTGCATTATTCACACCTTTATTGGATAACTAATTGAGGAACACGATTAAACTCATGACGATAATATATTTAAAACCGAGTTAGTTTTAGAATTCATTATGCCACAGAGCTTTAATGTATGTAAGCGATTGGTAAAGGATATGATAATCAGCTCAGGTGTATGACATCAGTAAGGACTAAGGATTTAAACCAACTACTACACCATAGGAAAGAAGTGTGGATTGGTGAGATTTTTTTTGTTTAAGGGAATTTAATTTAATCTGTGATTATGCATCCGTTCTTTATTTGCATTATGAATACCAGTTAGCTGGTACAATTACATGGCTACCATTCAATTCAAAAAACCTTCCCAACTCCTAAGGGGCACAACACGGCTATACTAACTACCTGTTTTGTTTCTAACATAAGTTGTTAACAAGATCACATTTTTTTATTGCTTTCTTCAGACACTGTATTTGTTGCCATTCCTTTTTCCCGTTACCTTCAAATTACAACCCCCAGAATAGGTACTGACAAGAAGTTATCTTTTTGGATTCAATCCTTATTAGAGATATACCAAGCTAGATGTTTGTCTTCCCTATAATTGTTGCATGTGTTACACAAGGTCACTGATCACACAAGCTGAAAACTATTCAGAATACCCAAAAAAGAACAGCAAGTATGCATAGATAATTTGGTTCAAAAGTATTGAGCTACATGGTCTACAGACAAATTTTGATAGCATTTGAGTTGAGGAAAAATAAGACCCATCCCTAACTGCAGTTGTAGCTATAAACAATAGTGCAATGACATCATAAATAAATAAAAAAGCAGTGAAATTTCAATTCAAAAGAACTTCCCAACTCCTAAGGGGCTCAACACAGCTATACTAAATACCCGTGCATCGACACGATGGGAAAAACACAACTATACTAAATATTTACGGCCTCTTAAAAATTCAACAGAAAGTCACGACACAGAAATAAACATTGAGGATTTTAATCCTACAAAACAGTATTCATACAAAACAAAGAACTTAATCTACCATTGCACTATAATGTGGGAGATCTCATAAGATTTTGGTTGACCATGACCAGTTTCGTAAATAAGCCTACTAAGGGTGGTTTTTTGGGAATTTCATCTTGTAAAGAAGACCTATGAATCTTTGTCATTGCGTTCACAATTTATCCACGTATTTGGTTTCTGTTCTCTCGAGCCACCGCCGTTTGTTGCTCTCTGGCGATATTTCCGTACCTCTTTCTTTTCGAGGGAATTCCGGAAAGGTGTTTTGATTCCGTGTTCCCCTATATGGGTTCTTCTCAGTTCCTTCCTCTTCGTTCTGTAAAGCAAGCGGCTATGTATATGGGGCATGTATCATAACTATTTCAATTCATCTCAAGCGGCAACTAGAAGTTAGGAATCGTCAAACATCAGAACAATGGGTTTAGGAAGCAAACCCTAAACAGTATCAGAGCTGGATCATGATTTCACCCTAGGTAAGGTGCTTTGACTGGCATCTCCAGGTCTTTGTGGTTGTTTTAGTTTTATAATTCCACACTCTTGTAAGTGATTACTCTATTGGATTCGAAATATTTTTGAACCGTCAAAATATTTGGTTGGGTGTTATCTTGTAAGAAATAACGGGTTTTGTGTAAATTTTTGGATGATTGATTGGTTCTGTAATTTCTACATATTACATTTGGTTTGCCAGAATGAATTTACTCTATTTTTGCAGATACTTGGAAGTTATTCCCATAGGAGATGCAACAATGGATGGATATGTAAGCCCATTGTTATCTCAAGTCCATTTCTATTTCAATTTTCTGATGGCTCTCTTTTGCAGTCACCAGGTTGCCTATTGTAAATCAATAAAAGAGATCGGGGGATCCACCCGCTCTTAACTGATGAGGCTGGATTTTTTTCACGGAGGAGGTAATTAAATCTCCCAAGTCCCAAAACTTAGTTGAAAATCATAGAAATGGTTGGATTGCAGTTCATGTTGAATTTTGTTGCTTTTGCTGATTCTTTGTAATAGATGCCTTGATCAGCTTAGCTATATCGTGATCTTAGGGCTCTTCACCTCTTTTCCATTATTACTTTTCAAGTTTGTTTATTTTCTGTGTCAAATGTGATTTAGAAATGAGTTTCATGTTCACTCAATGTTTGTTATCTTCTTATAACACCAAAATCCGAAAGTGTCTCTAAGACCCTAAAGTAGGTTCTGACCCATAAGAATCTTTAAGGTTGTTATAGTTACTAAACCTGCACCAAGTGTCTAAATAAATTTTCACGGAAAATGTTGAAGATTTTCTGTGAAATTATAAAGTGTTTAGTTTAAGAAGAATGACAGACACACAATTGAGCTAATTGTTCATCACGGGGGAAAATCAGAAACACCACAATAAGGATTGATTTCATTAGAAACATCATAAACTTATTAGCCAGTGAGAATAGCAAACTTATTAGGTGTTTTTGTAACCATCCTGAGTTGTCTTCAGTTCAGACAATTATGCTTTGTGTCGTGTTTCGGTACAATAGACATTGCATTAGCTTTCATATGTTCTTGTTTCTCTGACCAGGTTTGTGTTTAAGATAGGTGTTTGCTATATGCAGGTCCAATTTACTTTTGGAAGAGCAATGATAGTGGGAAAATACCATAATTATCCTTCACTCGTTTATTAGTTTTTACAAATATATTTCAAAAACCCTAACATTGAATGTATAAACCCGTCTATGTAACGATTGAACACGTGTCCAAATTATAAATTATTTTTTCCTGAATTATAATACATATGTAAGAGGGACATTATTGTCACTTCAAATTTAATTTGGACATGCAAAAGCTGTTGGAAAATTGGTTTTTTGAGTTAGATTTTACTCGACTTTTGGGCCTCGATTTTAAGTAGCTTCCAATATGATTTGGATTCTTTTCTTGGTGGTTTTGGATTCTCCTCTGTGAGTACTAAAAAATCTACTATTTAAACACTCAAATCGGATCAACGGTGAATGAGATATCGATGCTCAAAGTTGATCTCTTGGACAAGAAATAATGGACGAATTGGGCCAAACTTGGGCCTAATTTTCAGAATATGAATTCAATTATTTTCCATAGTTGGGCCTAATATTAAATTCGAATTTTCAGCTGATAAATAAAAGATGTTTAGGTAAATTTGAGTTTGTTCAGATAATAGAAAATCAATTCGAATATTTTCTTATTATCTAAGAACATTCCAACATATTTACTTACCGGTAATAGTAAACTAATTATGGGAGATATTTATCTCATAATCATCAGACTTATCACTTTCAGATTCTGATAGGGTGTCTAGTGCCTATAAATGAAACCCTCTATGTTCAGAATTATTCATTCCGTTCTTCAGTTGACAAGCCCTGAAGTCTCAATCTCTCTCTCTCCCTCCTCAGTCAAAAAGGTCCGATTTTGTTCAAGCCTTTTTTCCTGTGATTATGTTATAGATAGCCATTGGGCAAAGTGCGAGTACGAGGTACTGCTACTCTTTAGTAGGCAAGTACGTTGATGGTTTTACCCTGGGGGACGAAGGCTTTACCGGGCCAATTTTGTTTCCAGGGTAGTGACCTGTCACGACTCCATCTGTGTATATATTTGATTACTTGATTTTTGGATTTATTGTGCATGATAATTAATTTTGTATTATCTTACAATTAATTTTCTGTATGTAGTTCCAACAGTTTGGAAACAAAATTTTTATTTAGAACTATATACCGGTTGAGATTTTCCGAAAATCAATGTGTTAATCGATATATTATTCGAACAAATATTACTTATATTTTCGAAGCTATTTGATTAACATGGCATGTGTATATGTATAAATTGTTTACATGTTTGTATATATATATATATATATATATATATATATATTTATAATAATCCACCAATGGCGGGGGAAATATTATTAGGCTTCCCAAGCCTTTGCCATAAATGGCCAAAAAATGAGAGCAGTATGGGTAACTGCCAAAATTACATGAGCAAGTTCTAAAGCACATCAGTGCTTCCAAAAATAGGTTACAACCTATGTTATGTTGACCTAAAAACTGAAACTACCATGAAACTTATTAGAGAATTGTAGAACAAAACTCAAGGCAGCACCATAGTAAGCTACAGTCTAGGCATATTAGTACTATGAACAGGAAATAAACTTGTAAAATAAGCAGCCCTGTAAGTAGATGAGTAGCAGCTTCTGAATCATATCCTTATGGAGGGAAGCCCTGCCCTATCCAAAAGGCAGATGGCTTTGATGTCTGGAGGGAGATTGTCCCAGTTGAACACTGAAGTTGTCTTCTGATCTAGAGCCTTCTTTGAGAGTGCATCAGCAAGTTGATTGCCTTGTCTGAGTGTATGGATGAGTGGTACTTTGATCAACTGGTGAACTGAGTCAGCAAGCTGGAACAGTTTCCAATGGGCAGTAATGGGGTTTAGCACCATAGATATGCCATTCAAAGAATCTGATTCAATACAGATGCAACTGTGACCATAAAAAGCCCCAAATTGATAGCCAGCTTTGATTGCTTTAATTTCTGCTTCCAGTGATGATGAGGCAGATGAGAAAGTATTACCTGCTGCTATGAAATTCCCTTCTGAGTCCCTGAGCACAAAACCAAGGCCACAGAAATGGTCTCTAAAGGCAGCATCAACTTTCAATTTAAAGCCAGCAACAGGTCTGGACCATGAGACTAGTGTAGGTCTTGGTCTGGAGGGTTTTATAGTATGAGAAAAGTGTGCCTGTGAGGCTAACTGAAGGTCAAATTGTTGTGAAATGCTGATGGTATGGGCAGCCAGGGAGAGATGCAAAAGGTGTTTGATCTCTTTAGTAATAAGGGATGTGCAAGGTTTGATCTCTTCAAAGATGAACCTATTTCTTGCTTTCCAGAGACACCAAACTATTATTATAGTGCATAACGTCCTTATCAGTTTTGCTTGAAAACATGATAGGCCTGTATATGTAAGATAATAGGATAGTCTATCCCATATAGTGTCAAACTGAATATCTCTTACACCTATAGTAGCCAGCATATTGGTCCAGATTGACATGGCCATACCACATGAGTTGATAAAATGGTCTATTGTATCTGAGCTGCTACAAAAAGGGCATTTGGATGCCAGGGTAAAACCATAGTGCAGCAGCACTTCATCAAAAGGTAACAAACAGTTAAATAACCTCCAACAGAAGAAAAGGATCTTTTTTGGTACCTTAATGCTCCATAGTCTTGCCAGGGAGGGAGAAGGTGTTCTGTGGCTCTGAAAAGTCTGATATGCACTTTTAAATGAAAAGGAGCCATTGAGTGAGGGTTTCCACACTAATCTGTCTTCTCTGTGAGGGTAAATAGCTGAAGATGAGAGACTCTCAAAAATGTCACTGGGAACAGCTCCCTGTAACTGAGGTAAAAATGAAGTTCTGTTGTTGATAAAATCAGCTACTGAGCATGTGGTGGGAATATTGGTGAGGCTTGGTAGAAAATGGTCTTCAAGGGGCCCCTTTCCAGTCCAGTTGGATTTCCAGAAGTTGCAAAGCCCCTTACCATGAATGACAAGGCTGTTATTCTCTCCTATATAGTTCACCTGGCAGATTCTCCTCTAGGTTTGGGAATTTCTAGAGGATTTGGGTAGAGAATGTATGAAATGTGTCCAAAGGGCTGTTGCATTCTGGTACTTCCACCAGAGTTTAAGTGAGCAAGTTTGGACTATGTGAGGAATGTACCTGAAGCTTGGATAGCACAATTTTGACCATTTCCTCCATTTTTTGTTTGCTTTGACAGGGGTTGATCCCCAGAGAAAAGTTGCAAACATTTTTTCCAATGTTTCCACAATGTGTACTGTTGGAGCCATTACAGTAAACACATGCTGTGGAATAGCATATAGAACTGATTGGAGTAGGGTGATTTTACCCCCAGTAGATAGCCATTTAAACCTCCAGTAACTCAGTTTTTTGCTTATCTGTTCTATCAGTGGGTTAAAAAATGCATTGAGCAGTTTCCCTTGATAAATTTGACAGCCTAGGTATTTGAAAGGGAAAGTACCTTCTTTCATACCCAAAATATCACTGATCATATTTTTCTTTGCTAAAGAGGCATGAGTACTAATGTTAAAATCACTTTTGTCAAAATTGATCTTTTGACCAGTGACCCTTTCAAAAGTTGCCAAAAAAGCTTTAAGATTGATGAGTGTTGCCTTATTGACTGAGATAAATATGACTGTATCATCAGCATAAGACAAATGGGAAACTGGAACTACATTTCTGGGTAGATTATAGTATGTCAGTTTCCTGTCATGAAAATGTGTGCCAAGCTCCTTGAAAAAGATTCTGTGAATACATCAAACAGTAAAGAGGATAAAGGATCCCCTTGTTTAATGCCCCTTGAAGATTGAAAAAATCCAACTGGTTTTCCATTTATAAGCACAGAGAACCATGCCTGAGCAAGCTTGTTCATTATGCATGTTACCAGATTTTTGTGGAAGCCAATGTTAAGCAGAATCATTTTAAGGAAAGACCAACTAACTCTATCAAAAGCTTTCCTCAAGTCTAACTTAAAAATACAGTTAGGCTCTCTAGCTTTTTTATTTATGTGTCTGACCAGCTCTTGTAGGTAGAGTACATTATCAGAAATGTCCCTTCCTTTTAAGAATGCTGTCTGATTTGGAGAGATGATCTCATTCATTAGAGGGTACATTCTCAACAGAATCACCTTTGAGCATATCTTGTTAATGACATTGGACAGACTTATAGGTCTGTAGTCATCAAAAGATATAGGTGTGTCTTTTTTTGGTATTAATGTAATCCAAGAGGCAGCAATACCCCTAGGTATTGCAGAACCACTCAGAAAATCATTCACTGCTTCTATTAAATCACTGGATATGATATCCCAAGACCTAATGAAAAAACAGGCAGAAAAGCCATCTGGCCCTGGTGTACTGTTTTTATTCAGTGAGAATACCACAGTCCTAAGTTCTTTTGCATCCACCTGTCTGTGCAGAGCTGAATTTTGCTCATTGGATATGCAGGAGGGAACTTTGGACAGAAAATGTGAGGCAAAGTGTAAGTCTGCTTGTGTCTGCTCACTGGATAGGAGTGATGAGTAGTAATTAATAGCCTCAGTTTCAATTTCATTCTCATCATCCAACCAGATCCCTGCAGTGTTCCTAATCTTGGAAATGCGCAATTTGGACCTTTTTTCCTTGAGGGAATTATGGAAGAATTTGGAATTTACATCCCCTTCCTTGATCCATTTTAATTGTGTCTTATACTTCCAGAAATGCTTCTGTTCTTTAAGTGCTTTTTTGAGAAGGGTTTTTTTGAGTTTGAGAGTAATTAGTTCTGAGTCACATTGATTGTGATCATACCTAATTTCCTGTACTCTCAATTGTTCCTCTGCCACTTCAACATTATTGTGTACATTGCCAAAAACCTCCTTATTCCTTATTTTGAGTCCTTTTTTCAATCTTTGCAATTTCAGAAAAAATCTGAGCATGCCCTTCTCTGCAAGATATTCATTCCAGTTAGATTGAACAAAAGGTTGGAATTCAGTTCTTTTATACCATGTACTAATAAATCTAAAGGACTTAGGAACAGAAGGCATTTGTGTATCTATTTGAAAATAAAGTGGTGAGTGGTCTGAATTTTCCCTATTGAAGACCAAGACTGAGGAATTTGGATACTTTGCATGCCAAGAATGGCTGCTCAGTGCCCTATCCAACCTCTCTAGAGTAGGTTTAAGTCTTCTGTTGGTCCAGGTGAAATCATTCCCCACTGTGTGAACATGTATCAAATCCATTCTGTCAATGAATTTCTGGAAGTCTCTCATACTTCCCAGTTTGGGAGTAGAGGGACCACTATAGTCAGAAATTGACAGCATGGAGTTGAAATCTCCAATGTAAAATGTATCAGAAACTGGCAAAGCTTGTAGATCTTTCCACAGAGCCTTTCTGCCCTTCTTGGATCTTGCCCCATAAATAAATATGCCATTAATAGTAATATTTAAATTAGGTTTTTTAATTATGACACTTAGAAATTGTAGGTTTTCATGCAGCAGAGTCACTATAATTGAGTCTTTCCAAAAAATCCAAATTTTTGCATCATGTGAAAAAATGCAGTGATGAAAATGTAGCAGATTTTTGTAATGATCAATTTTAGTGTTTGGATGCCAGGGTTCTATCAAGCATAGCATTTCTATATGATTGTCTCTGATGAGTGCTGAAAGTCTATCTAGGGCTGTTTCCATCCCTTGAATATTCCAGACCAGAATCTTAACTTTATGATGGTGTACTAACATTAAAAAGATTTTTTTGGGGGGCTTTTTGACAAGGACTTTGAAAAAGAAATTGTTTTATTAAACTGAGTGAAAAAGCTCCTCAGTTTAATTTTTTGTGCAGAAGCAAGCTTAGGTAGTTTTGATGAACTTACCTCCTTCTCCTCTGGATTGTCTTTATCAGATTCAGTGTCTGATGCAAAGTTCTCATGTCCATCTTCTGTATTACCAATAAGTGGAGAGAACCTGTTCCTATTCCTATCTTGGGAAAGAAAAATAAGATTGTTAGCTTTAAACTGAGGGGGGGGAGATATTATGCATACCTGACTGAATGGCCTCAGCTTTGGTTTGGATGTTACCATAGTGAAAGAATCCTCAACGGTCCTGACTTCCTTATGCTCAAAAGTTGCTTTTCTGAATTTGATTGAAGGGAAAGTATGTTTTGCCTGTGAGGAGGAGGAACTGCAGGAAGGTGTGCTGCTTTGTGGGATTGTGGTGAGGGGCAGTGTATAGGATTGAATGTGGTGGAGTGTTTTTGGGAGATTGGATGTGAGGTTTGACAAGGAGATTTTTGAGGGAGGTGGTGATATGGTGGTTTTATGTGTAGAAGGTTGTGTAGTGTTGTCAGCTGGGACAGAGGTAATTTCCAGGTTTGTATTGGTAGCTATATGGTCTTTAACAGAAGCAGTGATAATGTGTTTTTTCTTTTTGGCTCTAGCCTTTTTAACTCTGTGCAGCTTCCTACTAGCAAAGGACATGACATGGTTGATGTTTTCCTTGTGAGTCTTAGGTTGCTGGAGTTGGGAGGAGGAGCTAGCAACAGCTGGGGTCTTATTAGTAGAGATATCATCATTTGGAGTGTCAGCTGGTGCTTGGGTTTGGGGAGTATTGCTGGTCTGTTTCTGTTGTTTTTGTGGTTCAGATTGGAGGGGCTTATGGTTTGTGGCAGGGTGCAAGTTCCTGCAGTTATTGGCATCATGTCCAACTTTGCTGCAGTGACCACAATAGCTAGGCAAGTGATCATATTCCAGCCTAATTTTGGAACTATTAACAGTAGAGCCAAGTCTAATGTGTGTGGGAATAGGCTGGAGGAGATCAATTTCTACACATAGTTTTATGGCAGAGGGCCTAGTGATAAGTTGGGTAGAAGCATCTACCTTAATGAAAGTGCCAATGTGGTTGCCTAATTATTCTAGCACAGATTCATTGTACTAGTAAACAGGAGGGTTAAAAAGTGTTACCCAAACTGGAACAATGGAGGATTCTGTTTCTGTTGAGAATTCAGGTGTCCATCTGAGCACCCTCATAGGGTATCCTTCAATCGACCAGCTCGACTTCATCCAGCAACGCTGAAAGTCCTCTTTTTTGGCGAAGCGGATTAGTATGTGTCTGTGGTCAATTGCACCGAGTTGATATTGGCCGGCGAAGTCCGCTGCCTTGAAAGCTGCTTCAACTCCGATCATGGCAGGTCTACCTCGACTGAACTTCCCGATGAGAGCATTACGGTAGGGACGACTGAGTACTTCAATCTGTTCAAGCGTGTAGATGCAAGCGAGTTCCCCTTTAAATTCTGATGTAGCTTTAATTTCGGGATTCGTTAGAAGTGACGATGATAGAGGGGGGGGCTTTCGATTGTAAGGCCGAGAGGAAAGATTTCTGACCCGATGAGGGTGAAGGCTCCGCCATTACGGCGGAGCAGTGGCGGCGAAAGAGCCGTTCACGGCAGTTGTGTGGCAGATCTGTCCGTTGTAACGGTCAAATGTGCACAGAAAGTTAGGCAGTTTGGTGAAAGTTAGAGAGAAGGGAGAGAAAATGGGTTTTTAGAGAGAGAGAGCCCGATGAAGTTGATATTGATGATTGACATGTTTGTGTATTAATCCGTCATGTCAATTAGTATGCATGTGTAAATATATTAATTGTTTTCATGCATAGTTTACACTGATCTAATTTACAAGCATGTATATTAATTGTATACGTCTCTTTTTTACATGCATGCATGGGTATTATCAGTTTTGCATGAAAGATATTTTATTTGCTAATATGCATGCTTGTTTACTTATTGATAACCGAAACAGATGTGTATCTAATAAGTATTCTTATTTGATAATTGATAAATGTGTGTATGTGTGTTAACTATTCTCATGTATAACCTGCTTGATTGTTATATGCTTGATTCGTGTGAGATCTCCGTCAATATTTTTATATTTGTACGGATTTTTCCAACACACGTATGAACACCAAAACCAATTTGGTTTGTTGTTTTGTACAACAAAACCATGTCTGCGAACAATAACATTGTTGCGTGACGTGCTGATAATTGGCTACCGTTGGTGCCATTTAACCATGTTGAACGGCCCGAGAAGTTCAAGAATGGAATGAACTTCAAAATGTGGGTGCCATTTAACGATGTTGAACGATCCGAGAAGTTCAAGAATTGAATGAACTTCAAAATGTGACAGCAGAAGATGTTCTTCATGCTGAGCACTCGGGGTCTTGAAAGCTACGTCTTCATGAAGAAGAGAAGGGCTTAGTCAAGGCTACCATGCCTGCGGCGAAGGCGAATGTTGTTGAAGCTGGTGGCGACTTCAACTCAGAAAAGTCTCGCAATGCCAAGAAAAGCGGAAAACTGATAGCAAGAGGTGGAAACTCGAAGAAGATGAAATTCACCGGGAAATGCTATATAATTGCGGCACCGTTGGACACAAGTCACCGGACTGCAAGAAACCAAAGAAGAACCAGGCAAATGTGGTCGAAGATCCCTCCCAGGATGTGGACTACATGGACTTGTGCGCTGTGATCAGCGAAATGAATTTGGCAGACTCCAACCCCAAGGAGTGGTGGATTGACACAGGCGCCACAAAGCATTTCACCTGTGTCAGGGGGCCTTTTCAAGCTTCCAAGCTGTGGAAAACGGCGAGCCAGTTTACATGGACAACTCAACAACCTCTGTGGTTAAGGGACGTGGCACTGTGGTGTTAAAGATAACATCCGGGAAGGAGCTTACCTTGAAGAATGTTCTGTATGTGCCTGACATTCGCAAGAACCTTGTGTCCGGTTCTCTGTTAGATAAGCATTTCTTTAAACTAGTGATTGAGTCTGGTAAAGTAGTCTTATCTAAGAATAATGTGTTCATTGGCCGTGGCCATGTGCTTGACGGCATGTTCAAATTGAACACTATGGTTGTACCTTCCAACAATAATGAAATGAAAGCTCCTTCTTCTGCTTACTTGATTGAATCTTCCAATTTATGGCATGGTAGATTAGGACACATGAATTATGACTCAGCCCGACGATTGATGAACATGGAAAACATTCTATATTTAAAAATCGATCAAAGTCACAAATATGAAACTTGTGTTGAGGCGAAAATGACTAGAACTTCGTTCAAACAAGTTAAGAGAAATACTAAACCGCTGGAACTTGTTCATAGCGACATTTGTGAACTCAAGTTTGTTCAAACTAGAGGAAATAACAAGTATTTCATCACCTTCGTTGATGATAGTACGAAATATTGTTATGTGTATTTGCTGAAAAGCAAAGATGAGGCGTTGGAGAAATTTTTTATCTACAAAACTGAGGTTGAAAATCAACTTGATAAAAAAATCAAAGTGATTAGAAGTGACCGTGGAGGTGAATATGCTGAACCATTTGGGAAATATTGTGCTGAAAATGGTATTATTCACGAAGTCACTACTCCTTATTCACCCCAATCAAATGGTGTAGCTGGACAGAAGAATCACACTCTTAAGGAGATGATGAATGCGATGCTCATAAGTTCAGGATTACCACAGAACATGTGGGGGGAGGCTATTTTGACATCCAATTATCTTTTAAATAAGATCCCACGAAAAGATGAAAGCAAGACTCCACAAGAGTTATGGAAAGGTGTGAAACCATCTTTTAAATACTTAAGAATGTGGGGGTGCCTTGCAAGGGTTATGATACCACCGCCTAAGAAGTTAAAGATCGGACCTAAAACGGTTGTCTGTATCTTTATTGGATATGCACATGAGAGCAATGCTTATCGCTTCTTAGTACATGAGTCTCATCATCCAGAGATTCATAAGAACACGATCATGGAATCAAGAAATGCTTCTTTCTTTGAAGATGTGTTCCCCACGAAGGGTAGGGTGGACTCGTCAAAACGGACTCGCGAGTCTGTAGATGATGGTGTAGAGATTCCTGAAGATCTTGAGGGTCAAGAGGAACATGTGGATGAACTTAGGCAAAGCAAAAGAGTTAGGACATAAAAGTCTTATGGTCCTAATTACATAACATACATGCTTGAGTCTGAACCTCAAAGCTATAAAGAGGTTGTGAGCTCGCCTGAGGGACCAATGTGGAAAGAAACGATTAAGAGTGAAATCGATTCCATTCTACATAATCATACTTGGGAGCTAGTGGATTTACCTCCAGGTTGTAAACCTCTAGGCTACAAGTGGGTTTCAAAAGAAAGATGAAAACTGATGGAACCATTGACAAGTATAAAGCGAGACTTGTCATTAAGGGTTATAGACAAAAGAAAGGTCTAGACTATTTTGATACCCATTCTCCTGTTACGAGAATATGTTCCATTAGGATGATACTAGCGATCGCTGCACTGTGAAAGCTAGAGATTCATCAAATGGATGTAAAGACTGCCTTTTTGAATGGATATTTAGAAGAAGAAATCTACATGGAGCAACCTGAGGGTTTCAATGCTCCTGGCCAAAATGAAAAAGTCTGCAAATTGGTAAAATCATTATATGGCTTAAAACAGGCACCAAAACAATGGCATGAGAAATTTGATAGTGTTGTTTTAGCCAATGGTTTTAGAATCAATGAGTGCGATAAGTGCGTCTACGTGAAAGACACTGACAAAGGATATGTGATTATTTGTCTGTATGTAGATAACTTGCTCATTGTGGGTAGTAATGATGTAATGATCAAATCTACCAAAGCAATGTTGAATTCTCGATTTGACATGAAAGATATGGGATTGGCGGATGTGATCCTAGGGATCAAGATCATTCGTAGTTCTGAAGGTATTACCTTGACCCAATCTCATTATGTTGATGAAATCTTGAATAAATTCAACAAAGATGACTCTCAAACTTCGCCTACTCCAATAGATCCTAATATGCATACATTCAAGAATAAATCCGACGCTGTTAACCAGTTAGGGTATTCGAGAGTCATGGGAAGTTTGATGTACTTGATGAATTGTACTAGACCAAACATTGCTTATGATGTAAGCAGATTGAGTAGATATACGAGTAATCCAAGTGAAACTCACTGGAAGGCTATAACGAGGTTGTTGAGATACCTTCGTTTTACTCGTAACTACGGTATACTGTACACGAGTTATCTGGCAGTACTTGAGGGATATACTGATGCCAATTGGATACAGAATATCAAGGATTTGAAATCCACTAGTGGTTATGTATTTCTACTAGGTGGTGGAGCAATTTCTTGGAAATCTACAAAACAAACTGTTATAACTCGATCCACTATGGAATTAGAGTTTGTTTCCTTAGATAAGGCTGGTGAAGAGGCAGAATGTCTTCGTCAGTTTGTTGAGGATATCCCGAGATGGCCGAGACCCGTATCTGCGATTAGTATCCACAGTGATAGCACATCTGCTATAGATATATGGCTCAGTCCGTGATATATAATAAGAAAAAGTATCGTCATATCAGACGGAGATACAGTTCTATTAGACAACTACTCTCAACTGGAGTGATCACGATAGACTATGTTCGGTCAAGGGACAACATAGTTGATCCCTTAACGAAAGGGTTGAATCGAGAGGCAGTTGAAACATCATCAAGAGGAATGGGACTAAAGTCCATTAAATGATGTGGTTATGTATGTGGACACCCAACCTACGCGATTGGAGATCCCATGGTCTAGGTTCAAAGGGACAACTAAACTGCAAAGACCCATCGACGTTCACTGTGGGGGTTTTATACCTCCCATCCTATTCCTGATGAGAAACAGTGAAAAATCAAACGCTTTTATTGTTAAGTATTAATTGCGTTTAATGGTTTGTGAGGATAATCCTTTGCGTGCTTTTAATGATTCACAAGTAATTCAGTTAGTCGATAATCCCAAATTTATGGTCGAATTTCTTGAATTTCGATTCGGAGATTGATAATTCCAGATCTTTGGTCTACTTTCAGAATTCAAGGTTTAAGGATTCGTTCCTTAGTAGAAAATCACCTATGTAAGCGAGAAGTGTGGCCGCTTCAAAAGGGAATAGTTGGGACGCTATTTCATAAAACACTTACAGAACCAGGGCGGTGTTCATGGCCTTATTAACGAACACAACCGAGGAAAACGCTGAGGTTAGGACAGATGGCTGTGGGAAGTGCAATGTCGTTCACACGAAACGGTTGGGGAAGTTCAAAGGCATCGCGTTCTACTTCCTACCAGTGGGCTAAGTGTACTCTCTCAAGGGAAAGTTCAAAGGGTAACACCTACTTATCCCATGTAGCATCTATGCCGTCAATAACGTATCTATCACATAGTCATACTCCGTGTCTGTCGTGATTGTCTGATGCCCGCATCAATATCTGATTCATGTGGGGGATTGTTGGAAAAATGGTTTTTTGAGTTGGGTTTTACTCGACTTTTGGGCCTCGATTTTGAGTGGTTTCCAATGTGATTTGGATTCTGTTATTGGTGGTTTTGGATTCTCCTTCATGAGTACTATAAAATCGACTATTTGAACACTCAAATCAGATCAACGGTGAATGAGATATCGATGCTCAAAGTTGATCTCTTTGACTGGAAATAATGGACGAATTGGGCCAAAATTGGGCCTAATTTTCAGAATATGAATTCAATTATTTTCTATAGTTGGGTCTAATATTAAATTCGAATTTTCAACTGATAAATACAAGCTGTTGAGGTAAATTTGAGTTTATTAAGATAATAGAAGATCAATTCGAATATTTTCTGATTATCTAAGAACATTCCAACATATTTACTTATCAGTAATAGTGAATTAATTATGGGAGATAATCATCTCAGCATATTTACTTACCGGTAATAGTAAACTAATTATGGGAGATATATATCTCATAATCATCAGACTTATCACTTTCTGATTCTGATAGGGTGTCTAGTGCCTATAAATAGAACCCTCTATGTTCAGAATTATTCATCCCGTTCTTCAGTTGACAAGTCCTGAAGTCTCAATCTCTCTCTCTCCCTCCTCAGTCAAAAAGGTCCGATTTTGTTCAAGCCTTTTTTCCTGTGATTATGTGATAGATAGCCATTGGGAAAAGTGTGAGTACGAGGTACTGCTACTCTTTAGTAGGCGAGTACGTTGATAGTTTTACCCTGAGGGACGAATGCTTTACCGGGCCAATTTCGTTTCCAAGATAGTGACCTGTCACGACTCCATCTATGTATATATTTGATTATTTGATTTTTGGATTTATTGTGCATGATAATTAATTTTGTATTATCTTACAATTAATTTTCTGTATGTAGTTCCAACAGAAGTAAAATGGACCTGCATATAGAACCACCCTTAAGATACAATGTTTTCTTTATATTCTACATCCTTTGGTCTTGCATTCACAGTTTCCTAAAATGCTGACAACTTTCGTATTATCTTGAGACTTGATATTTTTGAAGATGTCATGCAGTGATTATAATACTGTAAGATATTTATAGTTCTTGAGTCTGTCGCAGGAGGAGATATTTTTTTCTTACCTGAATGAATAAAATACTTAAAGGAAAGAGAGTGGAAAATAGTTACATGGGTTCTAGATTCTCATATTTGTTGCCCCGTGTGTCTTCCACAAATGTGCTTCCTCTTTTTAATGAAATCGTGGTGCTATTTACATGATTTATTTATTTATTAGTTTGTGGCTTCATTTTGACAATACACCTGGTGTGCTAAATCTAATGTATCCTTGTATAGTCTGTTGACAAGCATATAGGGGTGTATAGATTATCTATTTACATGAGCATTGAGCATTGAGCTACTGTAGCTTTGCTCAGGTGCAATCAAGAGTTTCAGATTCTATTCAAATTTTATTTTAAGATGAAATTGGAATTCAAATAGAAATATTATTATTGTTGAAACTGGTCCAAAGGGATATCTTTACTTTTCTATACTGCAAAATTGAATGTGTATGTGTTATTCAGCTTAATTTTAGTATGTTGTGTCACTTGGTGGAAGAATAGATTCTTTACACTTGGTTTTACTATTTCGTACGTGCTACATTTTTTTTGGGATATCTGTTAGGTTAATCGATCTCAAAAGGATATGTATATCCAACTTCCTGTTTTTCTTGGAATAGTTTAGGCTTGGTATGGTCTTTAACACGAAGCATATTTACTTTATAAAAAATGAAATTTCAGAAGCTCTGCTCCTAACCATGGTCTAACTTCCCTAGGAAATCTTGTTTTGAAAATTTTTATGTGTATATGTGCTCATTGGTAGTTGGAATCAAGTTTGCAAACTTCCGGATAATGTTTTAGCTTTGTATAGGTACAGAAGAAACACAGGTTAACAGTAATATAATATAATATAATATAGTTTAGTAGTTAGTAATTATAGCCAGTGGCAGAATATCAAACTGCTTATCCTATAAATATGTATTCAGATAAAATAGAATCAATTCTAGGTTCATACCAATATAGTGGTCATGTTCGCTTGATGTTGGTCTTTATGGCATGATTTCTTTCCTTCTTTCGCTTGAGTGGCAACATTCATCGGATGAGCTTGAGGGATGATCTTGAGCTGTGAAAGATTCTGAGTGGTAATATTAGTCGGAGGAGCAATCTGTAGAGCATATTGTGGCATCTCCAGAGTTGTAGGAGCAGCAATAATATTTGTCGAAGGAGCATTAACCATAATGGATTCCTGCATTGGCAACGCTGGAGAAGCACTAACAATTGTTACTGCAGATGCCAAGACAAGTAAAACTAAGGAATTGAGTATACATTTTGTAGATTTTGAGAATGATTATATATTTAGACATGTATTTTTACATTTGGTAGGGGTCATTAACAATCCCCAATACCTCATTGGCACATAACTATATCTTCATGATTTAGTGTTATTTGATAGAGGTAATTTTTACTTTTAAGTAGAAATCACAACCATTCATGAGTACATGGTTTGAAAAAGTGTGATCTTTAAGAGAAAATGCAAAATGGAGCTCGATGAAATTCAAAGTTGGGTATAATATGAGTATTTTTATAATTATATATTAGTAAATAGAGAGTAAAATAAACTAACCACATCTCGCGCGAAGCGCGGCAGTGGCTTTGCTAGTAAAAGAGAAGAGAAGGAAAAGGTACGTGAACAGCAAATTCATAGGCTTGTTGACTACCAAAAGAATGGCAGTAGCAAATAGGAACCAATCACAAAGCAATAGGAGTGATTTACGTACGCAAGCCTTTAGGAAAGAAATAGACAGTAGAAAAATTAGTTGAGGAATTTTGTCGAACACCATGTATTCGTCTGAATCCAAAATCAATTCTGGGAAAGAAAGAAAGGCTTACCACGAAATTACAGGTGAAATCGAAGAATGGGAAAACACAACACTGAAGATGGGAAGAGAGATGGGGTTTGTCGATGATAGGAGGGTGAATCACAGAGGTGACTCACCAAGGAAAATTTGGAAGACAAAATTCGCAACGAGAGCCACGTTACCCGGCCCATAGCTGTAGAGAGACCGACACGTAAAGATTCTGGTCTTTAATATCGACGATGATGAGAACGATGAATTTCATATTGTGTGACCTTCAACCGTCTACGCAAGTGAGGAAAGGGACCGGTCGGTGTGGAAAAAATACGAAAGAAATTTTAAAATCGGAAAAGAAAACTCAAAGGGAAACTTGAAACTGGGGATATACCGGCCATTCCTTGGGCATTCACGCTTTCATTATATGATAGATGTGTTATCATAAAACCCTTCTCCCAACATTTTCCTCAAAAATCTCTCCAAAACTCATCAAAAAAATATTTTCCCACTATCATAAAAACTCTCACATGATTTCCACATCATCTGATCTATGTCTCACATAAATTTCTCTCTCATCCAACTAATCTTTTCTTTTTTACATTATTATTATCATTGTATCAATGTATAATTAACACAATACTAAAATAAGATTTTACAATGATAATTATATAACATGTAAACGAATGCACCATCATGGTTAATAAATTGAAAACAAATATGGCCACGTTATTATGGTAGGGCCAGAAAATGAGATTCCATGAGTTCTTCTTGGTTACCAATAAGTAACTCCTACGCCAATTATTTAACCGAATTCACAGAAGGAATCCGTCAGAACTTACGATAGTGAGGTGAAATCCCTTTTCTATGAATTTTCAACTTCAAGAATTTCATTTAAATCCTACCACAAAACATGCCTTAATTTCCCCCCCGTAACCTCATCAACAATTTGTTGGGTAAAGGAAAGGATAATTGTGATGTATCTGGATTTCGATAGAGTCACGTAATCAGGCTCGCTTTCCTTTGAGAATAATTCGACCCTTATAGCCTGGGTTATACGAATTCCCCGGCAGGATAAAACTATCGAACCTTCTTGCTTCTAGGCCTGAAACAAGAAAATGCCTTTGAACATTTAGTTCTCGTACTGTAATTACTGGTTTGAGATTATGTATCTTTCCATGCACCAACGCATGTGTATTTATAGGGAAAACCATCGGTACCGAACCACACCGTATCAAATAGGGATGAGCAACTGTAGGTAACTACAGAACAAGCAAGAGGCAACTGCAGTAACTACACAACCAAGAGGCAACTGCAGTAACTACAGAACACACCCCGATCCAATCCATAATGGTGAGATAACTGCATGCATGTATTCAATCCAATCCAAAGGAATAACTGCATGCATACGTACGTACCAAAACAATCATCCATTGACATGACCCAACCAAACATGTGTTAATTGATATACGCATACATTTCTGCATTAGTAGCAATGTAACACTTTATTTCGAATCAGTCATGCCAAAGTGATTATTCCAGAATTGTGAGCTCGTGGATGGGTTTATACAAGTGTGCACTCTGCACCACCAACCTTGTTATAACGTCCCGAGCTCACTAATACTCAAATCCAATTATGCTTAAATGATTTTGTTTCATTAAACACCAACAATCATCCCCCATTTAAGTATAATCCTTGATTTGGAAAAACAAAAATCCATCAAAACCAAACAAGTGCATAAATGAAAATGTCCTATAGATTGAATTTTCATCTTAGTGAATTACACATTCCAAATGCTCGAGAATCGGGGTGTCTACAAGATTGAACCCTTCAACCCATTTGAACACTTGAAGATAATACGCACACGAGTTCAAATACAACTCAAAAGCTAAACTGACACTATTCAAGCCATGTGTCCTAATCCATTCACGAGGTGCATACAAAGCCAAGCCTTAGCTTCTTGGAGCGGCTACACTTCGCTCTTCATATAGGTGAATCTTTTAATCATACACATGCATATGTACTTTGTCAAAAGACCCATTAAGAAGTTAAACTTCAACCTCTGGTCTTCATGCATGTCCAAACATATACCATTCGGGATATAAATTATATGTTTCAATCTTAAATAATGGGCCTTCCACATTGAATTTGACTCTAGCGTCGTACTAGGGCGAAATTGGGTATACCACCATCAAAGATTTAAAAAGATTTTAAACCCATCCCGATCACCGACTTAAAAACCAAGTCCCTAGCTAACCCCTTCGTCAAGTGGTCTGCTATATTTTTCTGTGTTCTTACAAAATCAACTGAAATCACACCATGAGTTAATAACTCACGAACCGCACTATGCCTAATGCCCAAGTGTCTGGATCTTCCATTGTACACTTCCTTATAAGCATTAGAAAAAGTATTTAGACTATCAAAGTGAATTGAGATAGGCGAAATTGGCTTAGGCCACAATGGAATTTCATAGATCAGATTATGCAACCATTCTGCCTCTTTTTATCGGCTGCGGCTAAAGCAATAAATTCAGCCTCCAAGGTCGAGTCAGCAAGACAAGTTTGCTTCTTTGAAGACCAAGAAAAGGCTCCTCGACCAAGCAAAAATACCCAACCGCTAGTAGAAGAATTAGCATTTCAACTATTATTCCCACTAGCATCCGAATAACCTTCCAACACGGAAGGAAATCCCACAAACACAAACTATAATCCTTTGTTTTCTTTAAATATTTGAGCACACATCTAACAGCTTGCCAATGAAAGGTGCTAGGATTACTCGTGTATCTACTCAATTTTCCAACCGCAAAAGTGATGTCTGGCCTTGTGCTTGTCATGGCATACATAGAGCATCCAATTACTCGTGAATACTCGAGTTGTGATACTTCCTTACCCTTATTAGGTACAACGTTCACACTCGTATCAATTGGAGTACTAACTGGGGAACAATTCTCATAATTAAACTTTTTGAGTATTTTTTCAATGTAGTGAGATTGTGTCAGAGAGATTTCATTATTCTCTCATTTGATGTTAATGCCACGAATCACATCCGCCTCCCCCATGTCTTTCATGTCAAACCTTGACGACAAAAAAGTCTTTGTAAGGTCAACCTTATTTTGGTTTGTACCAAAAATCAGCATGTCATCCATATATAGAGTAATAATAGCTCCATTTACGGAATTATCAAATTTGCTATATACACATTTCTCAGATTGGTTTAATTCATAATCTTTTGACAAAACCACCTCATCAAACTTTTGATGCCACTGCTTAGGAGCTTGTTTTAATCCATACAATGATTTTAGCAGTTTAGAAACCTTGTGCTCATTTCCTGGCATAACATGATGGAATCCACGTATTATTACCCATGATGGAATCCATCTCATCATTTATCGCTTCTTTCCAGAAAGTAATATCTCGTGATTTCGTAGCCTCACTAAATGTTTTAGGATCCTCATCAACATGATAACAATAAGAATATTCATTATCAATCTCATCTCTTGATCCCTCAACCAGATACATTTGGAAATCAGGACCAAAAGATTTTTCAATTCTTCCTCTCTTGCTTTTTTGAAGTTCAAGTGACTTAATAGGTGAGATTTCATCTCCCTCTATAGTTCTTGTTGTATTTGGAACTATATCCTTGGGTCTTGAAATTGAGGAGAATCGAGTTTCATCAAAAATAGCATCTACCGATTCAATTACAATGTGAATCGAAATGAAATCATTGGGTTCAATACCATAGAACCTATAAGCCTTGGAATGCATGACATATCCAATAAAGATGCAATCAATTGCTCGTTACCCCAATATCTTCCTTTTGGGATAAGGAAGTCTCACAACCGCCCGACAACCCAAACTCGAAGATAGTTCAAGTTTGGTTTCTTTTTGCACCAAAGTTCATATGGAGTTTTCTTGTTCCTTCTATTTGGAACCCTATTCAATAAATAGCAAGACGTTAAAATGGTTTCACCCCAAAATCCGTCACTCAAGCCCGAGTAGGATAGCATGGAATTTACCATTTCCTTGAGAACCCTGTTTTTCCTTTCAACTACACCATTTGATTGTGGTGTATAAGGAGCGGTAACTTCATGAATTATGCCACAAGATTCAAAAAACACAGGATCATAATATTCAACTCCTCTATCAGTGCACAACCTTTTAATCAAAACAGATTGCTGCAATTCAACTTCATTTTTGAAAATCTTAAATTTAGCAATTGCCTCATCTTTAGAATGTAACAAATATATGTAACAAAATCTAGAATAATCATCTATAAATGTTACCAAATATTTTTATTTCCCAAAGATGGTGTTGCATGCAAATCACATAAATCACTATGAATGAGTTCAAGAAAACTTGATGTCCTTTCAACACTTTTCATAGGTTGTTTGACAATTTTAGTCAACTTGCAAGTATCACATTTTTGCACATTTATATCAAAAGGTGGAATCAAGTTTTCTTTGGACATATTAAGCATGCGATTATAATGAACATGTCCTAGTCTAGCATGCCATAATGATGGTAAATCAACACCAGAACAAACCATGTTTACAGAACTAAAAACATAACTCAAATTCAACATAAACATACCATTGCAATAATATCCAAATCCTACAAACACATAATAACTTGACAATACATACTTATCAGATTCATACACTTTCTTATAGCCAGACTTATTTAATATACCAACAGAAACTAAGTTCTTTCTAATTCTAGGTACATATAATACATCCTTTAGATGAAGATATTTCCCAGATGTAAATTTCAACACAACTTCTCCTCAACCAAGAATATCGGCGGTAGATTCGTTTCCCATATGAATAAGGGAACCATCAGTAACAGGTTCATATGACTTGAACCACTTTTGGTTCTTGCAAACATGTTTCTGACTCGACAATCATGTTTAAAGTGCCCTATCTTGCCGCAAATCCAACATGAACCCTTAGGCTTTTTGTTTCATTCCTTGTTATTGTTAACAAAGGGACGTTTTTTTCCCTTTTTCTTCTTAGTACTTTCACAATTTTCGATCACATTGATAGAAGACGATCCCACTGTCTCTTCATCTTTGGGCTTGCCATTTTCATGCACCCTTAGAGTTTTCTCTATGCGCAAATGGCTCCCGAGTTGAACAAGAGACAACTCTTCCTTTTTGTGCTTAAGCATGTGTTTAAAATCCTTCCAAGTGGATGGAAACCTGCCGATTATGCTTGACACATAAATAGATTCATCCATATCCAATTTGTGTTGTGCGAATTGCCCAAGAATCTGAAGCAGTTCATTGTACTGCTCCATCACTGGCCTGGAGTCTGGCATCCTATAATTCATAAAATTACTGACAAGGAACTTCTTACTAGAAGCATCCTTATCCATGTACTTTGACTCTAAGGAATTCCACAACTCCCGTGCAGATCAACATGTTGGTATGTATCAAACAGTGAATCGGACATACCATTCAAGATGTGACCGCGACAAATGTAGTCATCATTCTCCCACTTGTTTCCCTTGCGTGTCTCCTCCAATGGTTTATCCTCTGCTGGCTCGGTGATTGGATTAGACAAGACGTACGCCACCTTGAGAGTGATGAGGAGGAAGTGCATCTTTTTCTGCCACCTGCGAAAGTCCACATCAACAAACTTCTCTAACTTCCCAAACTTGGAACTCATGTTACGTACAAAATCCATCATCACAATGACAGTAAATCATTCTCAAAGATGATTGGGTAAAGGAAAGGGTAATTGTGATGTATCTAGAATTCGACAGAGTCACGTAATCAATCTCGCTTTCCTTTGAGAATAATTCGACCCTTATAGCCTGGGTTACACGAATTCCCTCGCCGGATAAAACTATCGAACCTTCTTGCTTCTTGGCCTGAAACAAGAAAATGCCTTTGAACATTTTATTCTTGGACTGTAATTATTGGTTTGTGATTCTGTGTTTTTCCATGCACCAAAGCTTGTGTATTTATAGGGAAAGCCATCGGTACCAAACCACATCGTATCAAATAGGGATGAGCAACTGCAGATAACTATAGAACCTACCAAGAGGCAACTGCAGTAACTACAGAACAACCAAGAGGCAACTGCAGTAACTAAAGAACAACCAAGAGGCAACTGCAGTAACTACAAAACCAAGAGGCACCTGCAGTAACTACAGATGACACCCCGATCCGATCCATAACGGTGAGTTAACTGCATGCATGCATTCAATCCAATCCAAAGGAATAACTGCATGCATACGTATGTACCAAAACAATCATCTAATCACATGACCCAACCAAACGCGTGGTAATACTTTATTCCGAATTAGTCATACCAAAATGATTATTACAGAATTGTGAGCTCGTGGATGGGTTTATACAAGTGTGCACTTTGCACCACCAACCTTGTTATAACATCCCGAGCTCACCAATACTCAAATCCAATTATGCTTAAATGATTGTGTTTCATAAAACACCAACACGATTCTCGCCCAGAATTCTAGCAAAACCTCATCAATTGGGCCAAAATTAAAGCCATACCTGCTTGTGCGAGGCCCCATTTTTTTAAAAAATGAGATTTTTTTTTCTGGAATGTTGTAGTGTAAAAATATGAATATTTTGTATTTATGCTATTCTTATTGATATTAATTCCGAATTTAATATCACAGCTGACACACACTGTGATTCCTAGTAAACTCAGAGCTATTATTCAGCTAGATAAGCTAGGAATACCAAATCTAAGATTCTCATTGTAAAATCATTAGGATGGTGGTACATCAGTGCTTTTCCGTGTGTTTCAGGTAACAGAAAGGATGTGGCAAACATGGAGCACTAACAAAGCACTACAAGACTGGATGACAAGGAGCAACAAAGCAAGGCTAGGCCAAGCAAGAGCTCAAGTACAAAGTGCATTTACAATGTATCACCTATAATTTTTTGTATCTAACAACCACTATTATGGATCCTATTCTTGCCTTCAAACCTTTCGAGTGGCTAAGTTGCGCTTCGGTCTTTGTTGACTCGACCGCTAATCTGCTCCTCGATTCGAGTTTTGAATGCAATAATTCTACAAAATCATAAAGTTGTTGGAAGTTTAGATGCTTCTTCAGCTTCTAAGCTGATATTTTTGTAAAACAGATATGGCTTTTGCCAATTTATTAGGTCTGGGGTGCCAATAAACCCCCCCCCCCCCCCCCCCCCCCCCCCCCCCCCGTGGATTAATTTTAAAAAGATATGTATAATTCCGAATTTAAATATTTAAATTTGAAAATATGATATATTAACATGTTTTTAAGCTTACAAACAAATAATGTACATAAATAAATGTGATAATATTTTTAAATAATATAGTAACATACATATTTAAAATTTAAGGGTTTCAATTTTTAAATTTTGCTTTAGACCTCGTAATTGCTAGGACCGGCACTGATTAAATCTCTTCATTGGTGTCTTTCAAATGTATAGATTTGTTTTGTCTTTGTTTGAGCACATTTTGGATGCTATAGTGTTATTGTAGTATTACCTCTGAATGAAGTGACTTGGCTGCGATGAAATGGAAAGTTCTTTTGGCGGTTTATATCTTGTTCCCCCCTTCCATTTCAATGGTTCGTTGCACTGACCAGTTTTACTGTTCTTTTAGGTTATTGACTTCCATCAGACGGTATTCGTTTCTGGTGTTATACTGTTGGTCATGTCCTTGGTGCTGCTATGTTAATGGTTGACATTGTTGATGTCAGAGTTCTATACACTGTAGATTATTTGATAGACATCTTCGAGCTGTTGAGACCCCACAATTCTCTCCAGACGTGTGCATCATCGAGTCTGTTAGAGAGTAGTATTGGGCCTTGAGCCCAACCAGTGTTAGCTAGGGTTTATATCGGGGTTTTACACATTTACTCTTATACCCTTGTACTGCTTATATATTGATCAATAATACATAGTCTCAATCATCGAGGTTTCCCCTCTATCATGGACAGGCCAAGTATGCTAGGGATATACTGAGTCGAGCTGGCATGACTGATACTTCTCCGGTGACCACTCTATTTGTACCACGCTCGCAGCTTCATAGCAGCACTAGTGCACCTTTCGGCAACCCAACCCTCTATCTGTCTTTGGTTGGTGCACTTCAATATTTGACTATCACTCATCCTGGTCTCGCATTTGTGGTGAATTCGGTTAGTCAGTACCTTCAGGACCCTCGCGAAGATCACTTTGCTGCTGTCACCCAAATCCTTTGTTATGTTGCTGGCACACCTCATCACGGTCTCACATTTCGCTCAGGAGGTTCTTCTACTGTTTGTGATGATGTTTGTGCCAATTCGGATACTGATTGGGCTCGATGTCTAGAGACTCGACGATCGACTTACGGCTATGCAGTGTTTCTGGGCGGTAACTTGGTTTTATGGAGTGCCAAGAAACAACCTACAGTATCTCGTTCAAGTTCAGAATCCGAGTACCATGCTCTTGCAAATACAGCTGTGGAAGTTGTCTGGCTCTGCCATCTTTTCGGGATTTGCAGTTTCCTCTGGAAGGTTCTCCATTGTTGTTATGTGACAACAACAGTGCTATCTTCTTAGCTCAGAATCCAGTGGCTCATAAGCGGGCCAAGCACATCGACATTGATTACCACTTTGTTCGTGAGTTGGTTGCCTCAGCTAAACTCCGTTAGTCATGTTCCTACTTCGTAGCAGTTGGCGGACATTTTCACTAAGGGTCTTCCCTAAACCCTTATTTGAGTTCTTTAGATCCAAGTTTTGTGTCAATCCTACGCTTAACTTGAGGGGATGTTAGAGAGTAGTATTGGGCCTTGAGCCCAACCTGTGTTAGCTAGGGTATATATAGGGGTTTTACACATTTACTCTTATACCCCTGTACTGCTTATATATTGATCAATAATACACAGTCTCAATCATCGAGGTTCCCCTCTATCAGAGTCAACCTATGGAGTTCAACTTCATCAGCATCAGCCTTTGTTGTGATCAGACACAGACTCAAGCAGATTTAAGAGAAACCGGTGAAGAATCAGGAGTTGCAACTCTGCGCGTCCATGAATGGGTGACTCAGAAAATCATGTTTCTCTCCACTGGCAAGTGGATCCTGTGAGTAACATGGTTTCCGACTCTTGTTCTGAACGCAAATAGAGAGATATCCAAGGTGCTGCTGGACATTGTAGTTGTGAAATGGCCTTTGCGACATATTTTCTTCTACTTTCAACTTCTCAAATTGAAAAATGGGATGAGTTAAAGTCTTCTGAAATTTTGTTAAGTTCTGATTAACAAAATTAAAACTATGGTTATGTCATTTAATCTTTAAATATCCCCAGACATATGATATTGATCTATTCTGAGTCGAATATATATAGGGAGGGGTTCCATTAACTCTCTTATTTTCACTCAAATTTTTACTCATCATCCTAGCCTTTAATCAAGTTCTAATCTAATGGTTACAAATTAATAAGATTTTTTTACTATTTTAAAAATTCCTTATTTATTATTTCCCTTTTTCTTTCTTCTTTACCCGATTTAACCCTTCTCCTTCTTCCCCAAA
Source organism: Sherardia arvensis (assembly GCA_948330725.1). Lineage (NCBI taxonomy): Eukaryota > Viridiplantae > Streptophyta > Magnoliopsida > Gentianales > Rubiaceae > Sherardia > Sherardia arvensis. Next base: position 28,113,205 of record OX415236.1, read on the forward strand.
TCTCCTGTGTGTTGTTATCAAAAACCTTTTTGGGAAGAGCCCATTATAAACACAGTATTCCAGCTTCGATAAATCAAGATTGATCCCGCGTCCCGTGAATTACAAAACCAAGAAATAACTTATGATTTTGCGCTGAGGCATGGAAACCAGGTTACGCAAAACAGCATCCGTCTTCAGAACTTCATATGCCAATCTTCCATAAACATAAGCATGAAACTAATCATCATCAAACTCATAGCCAAGGGCGGCAGGGGAAAGTCGAAGTCTGCTGCCTTCTTTCCCGCTCATCAAAGGCCGTCCTTCAGTTCCCCGTCGACAAAATCGCGCAGGCAAGTACGCTGAACTTGTCGGCGCCGAAGCTCCGGTCTATCTTGCCGGCTGAGGTTTGGAATTGACTGGTATTGTTAATGTTGCTAGGGATAACAAGAACTGTATGTGCTCGTCGAGGCATATTCAGCTTGCGGTGAGGAACGATGAGGAGTTAAACAAGTTTTTGGGCGCGGTAACCATCGCTAATGGCGGAGTTTTGCCCAACATTCACCAGAATCTACTGCCGATCGGCAACAAGGACATCGGTTCTATATCTAGGGAGTTTTAGATGATCGTCTGTAGCTAAATAGGGGTTGGCTTTTGGCGGCAGTAATTGTTCTTGGTAAACCCTCTGGAATTTGGTCACCATCATGATCCGTTAAGAATACTTTTATTTATAAAATAAAAAACTTGTAATGCTGAATTAAAGAAGAGTTGGTCTCTGAAGTGACCGTCTATATTATAGCATAATATAGACCAAGGACTAAATTACAATATAGAAGGAAGGAGGTCCTTATTTGCAAAATTTGGGAAAGCACTGTTCACGCACTGTTCACGGGCACTGTTCACGACACTATTCACGCGCTTTATTCACGACACTGTTCATGGCACTATTCACACACAAAGAATATGTACTCAAATCAGTTAATATAATTTCTATATTTAAACACTTGTAAGCACAAAAGAATTCAGGTTAGAAAGACAAGTTTCCATATTATAAACATCAGATTTTAGGTACATAAAAACTAGGTTGTTTAGGTTAAATAATGTTGTGTTAAATTTAGTCAAGTTTCACCAAAATTTTCAGCCTAATAATTCACAATCATCACAGTTTTCAAGTTAAACAATCAAGTTTCACAAAAACCACAGTTTTCAGCCTTAAAAATCAAGTTTCTACAATCACTCTAGTTTTCAACCTAAATAATTAAGTTTTCACAATCTTCGCAGTTTTCACAATAAATAATCAAGTTTCGCAAACACCAAAGTTTTCAACCTAAACGATCAAGTTTTCACAATAAAAACAGTTTTCAACCTAAACAATCAAGTTTACAAACACCATAGTTTTCAGCCTAAAAAATATAGTTTCTACAATCACTGTAGTTTTCAGCCTTAATAACCAAGTTTTCACAATCACAGTCTTCACATTAAAAAATCAAGTTTTACAAAAACCACAGTTTTCACAATAAATAATCAAGTTTTAACACAAATCAAGAAGCCTAGTTTTCAAGTTAAACACATAAAATTTCATATGCAGATAGAAACCACATTAAGCAGTCTAGTTTTCAACCTAAACACATAAATTTCATAACAACACCGAATCTCATCCCCATCCTCGAGTTCTACCTCGACGAAGCCAATTACAGATGCCTAGCAAAGCACATCGCCATGGCTAACCGCATCACCCAGATCTTCCACTACCGCCCCAAATCCATCCCTCTGCACGAGTTCCGGCTGTCCTTCCGCTACTTCCCGGACCACCGCCACCGTGCCCTCGTTTCATCCTGGATCCGGAGGGCCCTCGACTGCAACGCCGAGGAGATGGAGCTTGGCTACTACAGCGAATAACACGAATAGTTGGATTAATACCTGAATCAGAGATTGGATTAATGCCCAATCGATTACGCCGGTTGGATTGCGCCGGTTCGATGCAGATTGGGAACGCGAGTGATGAACGAAGGTTTGGAATTAGGAACGGAGGTTTCAGAAGGAATGAGAAAATTAAATAATAAAAATTTGGTATAAATATTTACGGAGGAGGGTCTTTTTAGCAATTTCCCTAATTGCTAAAAAGGACCTGCGTAAATATTAATTGCAAATGAGGAGCCGCTTTTCTTATTTTAATTGCAAAAATAGGCCGTCTATATTATAGTTATAATATAGACGGTCTATTCCAATACTAATATATTAAAGAAAGGGTAATTAAAGAAGAAAAGGTAAATGTGATTTTAAAATAGAGCTAAAAAGGGAAAAGAGGAAAAGAAAAGGTGAAAAAAGGTGAGTCACAAGATTAGATTGGATTGAAGGGTCTAGATTTGAGTAAAATTTTGAGTGAAAATAAGAGAGTGAATGGAACCCCTGGAGAGCTTGGCTACCATAGGGGTTCCATTCACTCTCTTATTTTCACTCAAATTTTTACTCATCATCCTAGCCTTTAATCAAGTTCTAATCTAATGGTTACTCTTTTACTGCTTTTTGGATTAGATTGGTGTCGCCGAGAAGAGGTATTCAGATTTTGTGTTTCATTCTATTGTTGTTTAATTTTTTGCTAGGTTCATTTCATAAGAATTTCAACTCCAACTCTGACTAGGATTATCCCTGAAGCATTTGAAGTCTAATAGTTTGTTTGGATTTGGTAGTGGATTTTAATTTGAAGGAAACTATATGATGTCCTATAATATATCAGAGCTTATTTGTTAGTTAGTTGTTCAGTTTTTGAAAGGTGTGCTGCCGAAATGATTGTATATATGAGAACATACTCTACTTAGGTATCTGCTGTACTACGGTTGAATTCCAGTTGATATTGCTGATGTGAGTGTAGTTTAGATATGATTACATTCAGTCATTTTATTACATAAGTAAAAAATGACAAATTTCTATTTGGCACAGGGCTTTTTGTGAAAGTCATGCAGGGGGTTGGCTTCTACTCCGTGACCTGTCTCGATGCTGAATTTGCAGTCCAGGATGTGATTGGGAAGGCCTTGGCTAGAGAACCTCGAAGCGCTGCCTCTGTTATGCGCTTGTAGTTTTATGACTGCCTTGTCAGTGTAAGCTCAGCCATAAATGGTTGTTTTACCCTTTTTTAGGTAAGCTTTGGTCTTTTTCAGAATTTGAATGTATAGGAATGGTGGCAGGGGTGTGATGCTTCTGTGTTACTGGACGACACCCTAAACATTCTAGGGGAGAAGGTCGCCTTATCAAGCATCAATTCCCTCAGATCATTTGAAGTTGTCAACGATGTCAAGGCTGCCTTGGAGAAAGTTTGCCATGGAGTATCGTTTCTTGTACTGATATTCTAATCATGGCTACCAGAGATGCTGTTTTTCTGGTAAAACCCTAAAAGTTTATCTGCTTCATTCATTTTAGACTAGAAAATGAACACCATGTAAGATTTTGGGAAATCACATGTCTTAATTTTGCTGGCAGGTGAAAGCATTTATGATACCATTGGCTCAGGATAACATTCATATTTCATATGCATCACTTTTTTTTCTCCGCAGCTAACTAGTTATAAATGTACGATGAAACCTTTAAACAATTATATGTTGTTGTTGCACAGACAGGAGGGCCAAGCTTGACAGCCTGACAGCAAGCCAGGAGAATTCAAGCAAGATAATGCCAAGTCCCAGGTCAAATGCCACATTCCTCATCGATCTTTTCAAATAGACACAATCTGTCAGTCAAAGACTTGGTAGCTCTCTCATGCTCTCACTCTATTGGCAAAGGCAGGTGTTTTTCCGTCATGTTCCGGCTCTACAACCAATCAGGGGCGAGCCAAATTACAGGGAAACTCTAAAGAAGCTGTGCCCTATTGGAGGAGATGAAAATGTGAATGTTGACTTGGATGCAATGCCTCAAGTGTTTGATAACAAGTACTTCAGGGACTTGGCAAATGGAATAGGCTTTCTCAACTCTGATCAGACTTTGTAACTAGACCATTTGTGAAGATTTTTGAAGCTGATGAGAATGAGTTCTTTAGTGCATTTGGCGAAGGGTTGATCAAGATGGGGGACTTGCAGTCGGGCCTCCCTGGTGAGATCAGGTGAGATACTTGAAGATGTTGGATATAAGTACAGTATTATTATTAACCGAATTGCATGTGAAATGTGTTAGAGCATCCTTTTAAAAGATTCATTTTTTCTGCAAATTTCGATGTCTTGATCTCGAAACAAACTAAGACAGAAGACAAATTGAAAGAATAGAATATGATTTTACTTGGTATTCAGATGAATGAATGAATGTATCATTACAGTAAGGCCCTGTTTGTTAGAACTTATTTCATACTGAACTGAACTGAACTGAAAAATATTTAAAAATACTGAACTGAACTGAAAAAAATTTAAAAATACTGAACTGAACTGAAAAAAATTTAAAAATACTGAACTGAACTGAAAAAATTTAAATATATTGAACTGAACTGAAAAAAATAAAAAATACTGAACTGAGCTGAAATATATATATATACTGAACTGAACTGAAATATGTTGAATGAACTGAAAAAATATTAATACACTAAACTTAACTGAACTGAAAATAAGATTAAATATATTTATTTGAATTCAATTGAAAAATATTTAAATATAGTAAAAAAATTCATTATTGACAAATATAATGAGCTGAATTGAACATAAATGAATAGAAATGGAACAGAATAAAGTGTAATGTATTGAATTTAATGAATTAATGCAGCTAATTTTATCAAATCGCATTTACTTATAACTAAATTGAATTAAACTGAAATAAATTTTAATGTATTCAAGACAATAACAATATGGCTAAATTAAACTGAAATTTATCAATATACACTTGTACATGATTGAAATAGGCTTAATTTTAATTTTAATTAAATTGAACTGAAGTGTTTCAAAAAATATTCAGAATATGATAGAACCACTAGCGTATAAAGATTGCTCAATTATGTCGTATTTACAAACAATGAACTTGTATTCATCTAGTAGACACTAACTGAACCGAATTATAATTGAAGGTATTGAACATAGTAATCATACGAATGAATGAAACAGAAATTCATCAAATCATATTTGTTCATAACCAAATTAAATGAACTGACTGAACTGGATAAAATTAAACTGAATATAAACTGAACTTAACTGAAAAAATGTAGAGATCTATAATAAAAAATATAGAAGAAATTTACTGAACTAAAAAAATATAATATATTTATATGAACAAGATTGAACTGAAAAAAAATTGAACTGAATTGAAAAATATAATATACTGAACTGAACTGAAAAAAATAAAAAAATATTGAACTGAACTGAAAAATATTTAAAAATACTGAACTGAAAAAAATAAAAATATACTGAACTGAAGTGAAAATTATTTAAAAATACTGAACTGGACTGAAAAAAATAAAAATAAAATACTGAACTGAACTGTAAAATATTTAAAAATACTGAACTGAACTGAAAAAATAAAAAAATACGGAACTGAACTGAACTGCTGTACAGAAAAACTCTGACAAACAGGCCCTAAGTAGTAGATAACATAAATTTGGTCTTCAAAGTTAATTCTCGCTTTCTAGTCCTCAAAACGCTCTCTAGATTTCATCAATTTCACTATTCACAAATCCAAAATTTTATGCCCGTTCTCTCCAGTCCCAAAGCATCTCCACCAATAACGGCCTTCTAACGGTCACAAAACGGCCGATTCTATGGCTGAGCCACCGCCTCACCGCGGTGGCAACGCCGCCGGAAAATCTTTTTTACACGCCCTGACCAACCGTGCTCCTCCCCTCACCCCCAATCTTCCTTCAAACCCAGAAATATCCCCAATCACTCAGTTCCGAGGCGAAATAGCATGTATAGTCACAAGACAGCAAGCTGAATCACTGGGCTCTCACTACACCAATGCTCTTATAGGCAAGTTCGCCAGAGGTAAACCGGCAATGGAGAGGTTGCACGATGCTTTCAGAACGGCTGGCTTCACCGGAAAGTACCAAATCGGATCAATCGATTTCAGACACATCTTCATCCGATTTGAAGATATGGAAGACTACCGTCGCTGTTGGATTAAAGGGTACTGGATGTTTGCTGGCTCACAGATGAAAGTGTTAAAATGGACCATCGGTTTCTGCCCAGAAGAGGAATCATCTATAGTCCCGGTCTGGTTAACCATACCCAAGGTACCATTTTATCTCCGTAATGATGCTATGATCCAAACTATAGGAAACCAAATATGTACCTTCATCAAAATGGATGCTGCAACATCCTCTTTTACTAGACCCTCGGCAATTAAAATCTGTGTTGAGATTGATCTTAGGCGAAAATTGCAAACATCTATTAGGCTAGGTATAGATGAGGGGTCAATCAAGAAATATCTGATTGAGTATGAAGAAATCCCTAAACATTGTTCTAAATGCTGTATGCTTGGTCGTGATGACCATAACTGCCTTGTGCTTCACCCTGAACTGAGACAGCCTGTTAGACCCCTTCCCCCAATTGTTGATCCTATAGGAAAAGGGAAAGCAGTGGCTTCCAAAACAAAGGAGGTGGTCACCACCCCAACTGAAGTGGTCCTATCACCAAATGAAACTGCTTCCATCTTAGCTCAGCCTCCATCTGAAAAGATCACCATCCTAGCTCAGCCCACAAATACACCTCTACTTGATGACCACTCTGCAGGCCCTTCTGGTCTCACTCCTACCACAAAGAATTTGGAAGCTGCCAGTGCACAAAAAGCCCCAGTTCATGTTCAAATAGCCAAGCCTGGCAAAAAGAAAAAGGTCCCAAACCCTCTTCAGGTGTCCCTCTTTACTCCAACCCCCATTCCCCTAGCTGAAAAGGCAGATGCTGGCTCATTGCTTCAACCTTCCCCTACTCAGAAATCCCCACTTCCTTCCCTCACTCTGTCAACAGGAAAAGACCAGTCAACGTAATCTACCCCTGTGACACAACTAGATGATTACCAATCAGATCAGTCCCTTATTCTTCACTCTTTGATGCTCACACCTTTTCCAAAACCATCCTTTGCCAATGATGACATTACAGTGGGGACAGGTAAAAGCCCTAACTCTGGTAATTCTAAATTTTCCCCTAACAGTTTGCCATTGTCAGTTACTCTCTCGGGGAACAGATTCCTCCCTCTTTTGGATGTGGAAATTGAACAGGACTCAGGAACTCCTTCAATCTCAGAATCATCACAAGATGACAGACTCATTGACTGTCCAGATAAGTCCTGTCCCCTTTGCACATATCTGAGTACAGAAGGTCATTTAGATGGCTCATCAGCCCAAGTGGCTGTTGAGAAATCAAAAATCTCCAATTTCTTTACTCAGATCAACAAAAAATTTACCCCTAAAAAGGTATCTAAACCTCCCTCACCAAATCTGGTTCTCACCATATCTAAAAGCACTAAAACTAATTTTAATGTCTAACATCATTAAAATTAGGTTTCTTGTATGGAATATCAGGGGCATGAGAACTTCCATGGTAAGACTCCATGACCTGATAAGGGAACATAGACTGAAACTTTTGGGTATCACTGAACCTTGGCACAAAAACCATAAATGTGATAGGTTTAGACAAAAACTGCATTTCAATAACTATATGACTGCTCAGAATGGAAAAATTTGGCTCATGTGGAATGAGTCAGTTAAGGTCACACTGAAACAAGATCACCTTCAGTTTCTAGCAGTTGATATTTTTAGTTCTAGACTTAACTCCTCCATGGAGGGGATCTTTGTCTATGGACTAAGAACTATCCCTGGTAGAAGCCATCTCTAGCATGCACTGACCCAGAGAAATATGGACAACTCTTTTCTAATTGGTGATTTCAATGCCATGAAATCTCCAACTGAATATAGGGGTCCATCACAGCCTAGCCAAATTAGCATGTCAGAATTTAACAATTTCATTTCTATCAATGCTCTTTTAGAGATTAACTCAGTTAGCAATTCCTACACATGGTCTAATAGCTGGCTGAGAAATCCAACAACTGAAAAACTGGATAGGGGTTTGTGTTCTCAAGGGTGGATGACTAAATACTCTTCATCTTCCATCCTTATTTTATACAGAGACACATCTGATCACTCTCCTTTACTTTTCAGCATAGGCAGTGATTTAATTGCTTCCCCTAGTTCTTTTAGATTTCTTAATGTGTGGTTCAATAGGGAGGATTTTATGTCAGTTATTGAAACTGACTGGAATCAACCCATTCACCACACAGGCATGCTTGGTTTCCATCTGAAACTGCATAGGATTAAGTCAACTATCAAAATCTGGAACAAAACAGTTTTTGGTTCTGTTGAGCTTAATGTTAGACAAGCTGCCGAGAACCTAAGGGTGCAAGAAATAATATATGATGAGAATAATTCAACTCATGAATTAATCACTCTCAAAAAATTAAGAGCACTGCACCTTAGAGCCCTTAAGGAGCAACGGAAATTCTGGAAACATAAGTCCAGAATTAAATGGCTCAAAGAAGGGAATGATAACACCAAATTTTTCCATCAATCAGTGAAGGAAAAAAGGTGTTCTCTAAGCATCACAAAAATTCAAAACTCTAGTGGTGTATGGCTAGATGATATCACACAGATTCAATCTGAGGCTGTTAACTACTACTCAGATTTATTGTCTGAACCTCCACTGAACACTCAGGGAGCGTTTTATCATCATTTTTTGAGCCAGATACCAAAACTGATTACTGATGCAGACAATGCTCAGCTAATCACTCTAGTTACTCTTGATGAGTTAGAAGACACTGTTTTTGGCATGAATAGAAACAGTAGTCCAGGGCCAGATGGCTTCTCATCAAAAAATTTTGTAAAAAAATGGGATTTAATAAAGCATGACCTCTTAAATGTTGTCCATCATTTTATGAGTGGTGCTAATATTCCAGTGGGTATTTCAGCCACCTGGATTACATTAATCCGTAAAAAACAAGTGGTATCAACCTTTGATGATTTTAGACTCATTAGCTTGTCAAATTTCATCAACAAGATTTTTTCAAAGATAATCATGGAAAGAATCAAGCCACTGATGCCAAAAATAATTTCCCCCACTCACTCTGCTTTTCTTCAAAATAAAGGCATTGCTGACAATGTTATTTATCTTAAACAAATGATTAGATTTTTGGACAGAAAAGTTAGGAACCCTAATCTTGTACTAAAACTGGATCTTAAAAAAGCCTTTGATAGGGTCAACTGGGGTTATTTAAATAAGGTCTTGCTGCAGTTTGGTTTTAATGGTTTGACAGTCCTTTGCATTATGAGGAATCTTAGCAATGCCTATTTTTCTGTTCTTATCAATGGCAGGCCCAATGGATTTTTTTAGAGCTACTAGGGGAATAAAACAGGGAGATCCACTCTCCCCATTTTTATTCAACATTTTCTCTGAAGTTTTTTCTAGAAGCCTAGCATATGTTTTTCAAATAGGTAAACTGCAATATTTTAGCATGCCTTCAGGACCAACTCCAATTTCTCACCTTAGCAATGTTGATGATACTGTGATCTTTTTGAACCCATCTAAGAACAATCTAGTTAGAATCAGGGCTTTCTTAGGTATTTTTGAACAGACTACAGGTCAAAAAATTAGCTTTGAAAAAAGTGAGTTTTATTTGAGTAAACATGCCACACTAGCTAAGCTTAATCAAGTCAAATCAATTCTAGGCATGAAACATGGCTCATTTCCTTTTACATACCTGGGAGTACCAATCTTTACAGGCAGAACTCTCAGTTCCTACTTCCAGCCAGTTCTTCAAAAAATTGAAAATAGGCTCACAAACTGGAAAAATAGGTGGCTCTCTACAGGTGGTAGGATGACACTTATTCAATCATGTATTCTCTCCATTCCTCATCACCTGTGGAGTGTTATGGTTCCTCCAGTTGCAGTTGTCAGGAAAATGCAAAAATTGTTATCAGTCTTCTTCTAGGGACAAACTGACCTGAAGCCTAAAAAAGTCTGGAGGAAATGGGATTATTTGTGCTATCCAATTCAACAAAATGGACTGGGCTTTAGATCAATTAACACAATTATCAAAGCCTGCTCCTTAAAATTGTGGTGGAAATTCCAACAGGGCACCACACTCTGGTCTCAGCTACTATGGTAATTGCCTCAGTCATATAGATCCTCTCCTAATTGGAAGAGGATCATTTCAATTGACTCCAAAGCTGAGCCTCTTATTAGAGTGATTCATGGAGATGGCAAATGCAACTTTTGGTCTGCCAACTGGTCTGGATTTGGGGCACTGAGCTTAATCTTGAACCAAAATGCCACTAATATTCCTCTTACAAGCTCAGTTGCTCAATTTATTGAACACGGAGATCAGTATATTTCTTCTATACCTCCTGTTATTAACCCTCATATCTTAGCTGTTTTACAGGAAGCTACAACAGTGGATGGTAGGGAAGACAGACTAATCTGGACCCCAGAAAAAAGTGGATCCTTCTCATTCAAATCAGCTTATGCAGTCCTAAAGCAAAATAGAGGTACCTCTATATCACTTCATAAGTTGTGGAATAATAGAATCCAGAAGAAAATTAGTGTGTTTATGTGGAAATTAGCAAATGCTTTTCTCCCTTTCCCTGATATTTTAATGAAAATGGGGTTTCACCTTCCATCAAAATGCCTTTTCTGTGACTCTTTGGATTACATAGAACACTGTTTCAATGACTGTTTTTTGGCTAAAAGTCTGTGGTCAAATTTCCATCAAATGGTGGGAATTTCAGATCAATCTTTTGCCACACTCTCGGACAGACTCTCTTTCTACTGGTCTTTCCATGGCAGCACAAAACTTCACTCATCTCTATTTTGCATCATTCCAAGCATTACTTGTTGGTCTCTGTGGCTTGCTAGGAATGCAAAAAATTTTGAGAATGTCACACCATGCCCTGAGATTTTAAAAAATGGAATCAGAGAACAAGTTTTTAATATATTTAGTGCAAAACCCTTCTATATCTCTTCTGAGTTTGACAGGGACTTAGCTGCTCTTGGCTTCCTGCCTATCCACACAAGGCCCCCCCCAATCCCAGATTGTGCTAGTTAAATGGTATCCACCTTTAACAGGGTTTAAAATTAATACTGATGCCTCCTGGCACCAGGACAAAAGCACTGGGATTGGTATTATAGTCAGAAACATTTCTGGCCAGACTGTATCAGCCTCAACTATTTTTACAACAGCTTCCTCACCATTGGAAGCTGAACTACAAGCTATCTCTGAAGGAATTTTCATTGGGGACATGCTCTCTGCTCAATTTGTGATAGAGAGTGATTGTTTACAGGCAGTAAAGGCTATACAAGATCCTTACAGTTGTCCTTGGGAGCTGTTCAATCTTGTGTACCCTCTAAGGTCTAAGGCTTCTATTCTCTCTCACATACTGAGAGAAGCAAATAAACCTGCTGATGCCATCTCCAAACTAGCTCATGCTTCCAGAGCATCCTCTTTGTTCTCCCATGATCAACTACCACCTAAGATCAGAGGACTGCTCTATCTGGACAAGATAGGTACTCCATCCATCAGAGGGTAATGTACAGATGCTACTAACTATTTTTTTGGTTCATGTGCAAGCTCTCAGAAGACTCAGTGATCAAATCAGAAAGCTCCCACAATCCAAGACCGCTCACCATGCTAACTCGAAGCTGCACCACATGCCTCTCAACAGCTCTCTCACCATATGATCCTAGTCAGTTTTGTTTGCCCTCATTAGGTGCCGAATTGTGTTTTGCCCTGGCAATTCACTAACAGGCTTCTATGATTATGCTCTCAAACTCTAAGGACTCTATGGTCTTTAGCTTTATTTTTGCCTACTATAGTGTAGGAATTCTTTTGAAGCATTTCATATGCTTGTGGGTATATTCCCCCCTTGTAAATATACTTTGCCAATTTTGGCTCTTCTCAGGCCAGGGAAGCATAATATAATTCCCACCACCCTCGGGTGGATATTTGATTTAAAAAAATAATAATAACATACAGTTGGTCTTATTGTAATATATATTGTACAAGGATTGCATCAGACTAGAAAACTATTCTAAATCAAACGAGGACTTTGGTGTTATGTCCATGATTGAGGTGTGAAGCCTGAATGCAGGACCTAGTCGAATCCATGGTATCTTGAGGTCATGATCTAGGCCCGACTTTGATCCCGCTGATGAAGTGATGTCGGAGCAGCCACTTAGCAGTTGCTCTGTTCTTAGGCATCCTCTTGAGACATGATAGTAGAAAACTCTTGGCCTCCGGTGACAAATTAGGCGGAAATTTGGGCACATTTCCGGGCTTCTGAATCTGTCGGATAACCCTCTCAGCCTCCTTCCCGGATCCCTCCTCGAGATCCCAAGCAGGTTGACCAGTCAACATCTCAAGAACAATGATTCCGAGGGACCAAATGTCAGTTGGAGTTTCTTGCATATTATCGTTGACAACTTCTGGAGCTAGGTACCGTGGAGTTCCATGCCAAGTTCGATCCGTCCTTCTCCTCTGCCTGTCATCCTTGACCCCTTTGGTCAGCCCGAAATCACAAATTTTTGCCTGCAATTCCTCTTTATTTGTTCCACTGAGCAAGATATTCTCGGGCTTCAAATCGCAATGGACATAGATAGCTTTGTGAATCGCGACCAGCCCCTCGACGATTGATCTGGTATACCGCCGGGCTTCCAGTTCCGGCAGCCCAAACCTGGTTCCTTGAATTTGGTCGGCTAGGGTTCCACCATAGCAGAATTCGAGGAGGAGGTTATAAACTCCGGTGCCGTCAATCTTGCTTGTAATTTCTGACCCAAAGCAATGTACGACGCTGGAACAACCAGAGAGACACTGAAGATGTCCCTCTCCAGGCAGAGTGTTTGGGTGCAAGAAATCTCAGCATTTTTGACGGCCATCTTGCTCGGATATTCTCGGGCTATAATAAACAATGTATAAAATAATATATTTGAACTGAAAAGAAATATAAAAATATTTATCTAAACTGAACTGAACTGAGAAAATATGAATATATTGAACTGAACTGAAAAAATAAAAAATACTGAACTAAACTGAAAAAATAAAAATAAATTTAGTTGAAATGAAAAAATCAAAAAAACTGAACTTAACTGAAAAAAATAAAAAAATATTGAACTGAACTGAAAAAAATAAAAAAATACTGTACTGAACTGAAAAAAATAAAAAAATACTGAACTGAACTGAAAAAATTAAAAAAATACTGAATTTAACTGCTTTACAGAAAAACTCTGGCAAACAGGCCCTTAATCTGAATTGAACTAAATAAGAATTCATGTATTGATAAAGGGAATTAATATAATTAAATTGATCTAAATTTCATTGAATATGTTTTCACTGAACTGAACATATTTACAAAAAAATTGATGGAGAGCATGGATACATACGGTGAACCAAATCATTAATTCATCTATTTGCATGGTTTATTTTTAAATATTCCACATCGACTATAGCATTCAAATAACAATGTTCTCCCTTTAACTATGAAAGTGTTTCTCGTATTTTATGTTGGTTGACCCTAGAACGTTTATATTATGATGTTATTATTTTATACCTTCTTGCGATGATTAAAACTATCATAAACATTTTAGGTGGAATCGTCATTAGTCACTAGTCAATTTGATCGGTATAGCTCATGGTATAGCTCGGTACTGCAAACAATTACAATTTGACCAAAATCTCCTTACCCACCTTGATACATTATGTTCACTCCACCCATCAATTCTTTGACGAATTCAATCTTTCAAAAACTGAAAAACTCGCTCTTCTTCCTTCCAATGACAGATGGTAGGCCCAGCTATTTCCCATGCGAGTTTACTTTCGGAATTTTAAGGACATCACATATGACATCTCTAACATATGTCCCTGTGTTAGGGCTAAAGAGAATCCAACCTCTTCCTCTGTTGCCTTTCCGAATAAGAGTGTGTCAACGGGCGGAAAACGGATCAAAGATCGTTGGAACCCTCTGGATGCTCGTGAATTCGTCCAGTAACATAGAAAGAACTTTAGAGCATATGATAAACAAATACGGGGAAAAAAGGATCCCCTTTCCGGATACTACGCCAAGGTGTCAACTGACATAATTCCTCCCCATTTAAAATGAATGAGAATTGAACAGTAGACAAACATTGATAGACATATTCAACAAAAGATGCTGGAGACCCCATTTTCATGAGTATCTATATTACAAATACCCAGTCAATCTTGTCAAAAGTTTTGTTTATATCCAACTTGATGCTCTTTCCTCCATATGCTTCTAACTTCACCTTCATGGCGTGATGAATCTCATTAGCAACCAATAGATTATCTGAAATCAGACTTCCACGTATAAAAATCAATTGTGATGGAGAAATTATCATATCCAATTGTTCGGAAGCAGTACAATATGTGTATAATTTGTGATAAGTCCAGGGTTCATATTCGGGCCTCATTCATACTCGGACCAGGGCCCGAGAAGAGTTGTGGGCTCGAGTTACGCGGAGGATGGATCCACAGGTCCATCAATCCTAATCCTTATAAGGAATGCATATATTATGAATGTTCCACAAGGAATATACATCCTCCTAAACATGGTAATACAACCATGACCGAAATACACTTCCTCTATACATGGTAATACAACTACTATTCCCATAAGAGTTGTAGCCATACCATAAATACATATCTTGGTGATCTACGGATTGTAGCCATTTAAATACACACAAGGTTTGGTACACCTTTTCTATCTCATACTACATACAGTACGCCTTACGCATCATACTAACTTGAGCGTCGGAGTGTCTGTCCTCGGGATACCCGAGGCTTTGTTTTGCAGGTCAGTTCGTGAGCCAGGTTCGTGTTCAAGTGCGGGTCGTAAACATCCATCAATTTGGCATGCTCGGTGGGACCCGCTTGCTATTCTTGATCTATACGACCTTCAAGCTCATGGCTGATCCGGCTAAAAACCTTCGTGGGAGTACACGAATCCATTTTTTTGCCTCGACAAGAGTAAGAAGCATCAATGCCAACCATAACGATGACGAGATGAGCCACACCATCAACCAGGGAGCAGGAAGGAGCATTAATGGTGTACATCGGTCGCCCGAAGAAGCCTCTCCCTGGGAGTGGGAGAGCAAAATATCTCACCTAGATGGAACCGTCACTTTTTCACCTCAAGATGCGGTCCCTAACCAATTCCCTCATTCAGATCCCTTAGTAATCACGGTTGATATAAACCATAATGTGATCAGAAGAGTTCTGGTAGATTGGGGAAGTGAGGTAGAAGTCATGTTTCTCAGCTGTTATGAACAGTTGGGGTTGAACAAAACCAATCTCGTGCCCACAAACCCCATCTCGGGATTTGCTGGCGATCCTATAGCTCCTTTAGGAGAGATCACTTTACCGGTGCGAGTGAGGGATGGTCCTAGGATTATAACCCTTCGTTGCATCTTCGCGGTCATCGACTCCAGAGCGCCATACAACATAATCCTCGGATGACCTTGGATGTGCCAAGCAAAAGCCATCTGGTCCCCGTACCACTTGGCGATGAAGTTCCCTACAAACCAAGGGATAGAAACAGTCCGAGGTGATCAACAACTAGCCCTGAGTCTGCAAAATCCAAGCTATCCAAGAACCGGAGAAGGAGGATCTTGAACCAGCCAAGTACTCCGAATCCGAGCCAATGCAGCTCGGAGAGTCAAGAACCGTCGAGGTTGGAACTCTCCTACCCCCCGAGATAAAGACCAAACTTCGAAATCTTCTCAATCAGTATATAGATGTCTTTTCTTGGGATACCAATGATTTGTTTGGAATATCCCCCGCTTGGCGGAACATTACCTAAATATCAATCCCTCACAAAAACCCATTAAGCAGAAACAACGCATCTTTGCACTAGATCGAGTTGAAACCATTGGAGAAGAAGTGGATAAGCTACTCAAAGCCCGCATAATCGAAGAAGTGCAGTACCCAGAATGGATAGCCAACCCAGTAACGGTCAAGAAGCCAGATGGGAAGTGGAGAATGTGCATCGACTTCACCAACCTGAATGATTGTTGACCTAAAGATAGCTACCCATTACCCTCGATCGACCGATTAGTTGAAGCAATCGCTGGATACCAAGTACTAGCCTTTAAGGGATATCATCAGATCCCTATGGCAGAGCAAGATAAAGAAAAAACCTTTTTTATAACCGATAGGGGAACTTTCTGCTACAAGATGATGTCTTTCGGATTGAAAAATGCCGGAGCCACTTACTAGCGACTGGTAGAAAAATTGTTCAAGTCCCAGATAGGACGCGACCTCGAGACTTATGTGGATGACATGGTAGTAAAGAACCGCAGCTACGATGCCTTGTTTGAAGATTTAAAGGAAACCTTCGACACATTACGGCATTCAACCTAAAGCTGAACCCTGCTAAGTGTGCTATTGGTGTTGGAGCAGGCAAATTCCTAGGATATATGGTGTCCAATCGGGGAATTGAGGTAAACCCCGAGAAGATAGAGGCTTTGCAAAATATGCAACCTCCGAAGACCGTCAAAGATGTACAGAAGCTGACAGGATCCCTTGCAGTCCTTAGCCGATTCCTCTCCAAAGGAGCGGAAAAACACCTGCCCTTCTTCAACATCCTTAAGAAAGCAAACCAATTTGAGTGGTCACATGAATGTGGGGAAGCCTTCCAAGCACTTAAAGACCACCTCCGACAGCTTCCGACACTGTCGAAACCAGATAAAGGGGAGACTCTCTACTTATATATATCTGCATCTCAGGTAGCCATTAGTGCTGTGTTAGTCAAGGAAAAGGAAGGATCACAACACCCACTATATTATGTAAGCCGAGCTTTACAGGGGCCCGAGACCAGATATACGCCTCTCGAGCGCTTAATATTGGCCCTCGTACATGCCTCTCAACGGTTGCGACCATATTTCCAAGCACATACAATAGTCCTAACCAACTACCCGATCAGGCAAATCCTCCAGAAACCGGACGCCTAGGGACGAATGATGAAGTGGGCCATCGAGTTAGGAGAACATGACATACAGTATAAACCTCGAACAGCCATAAAGGGCCAGGCATTATCGGATTTCATAATGGAGTCCGTTGAACCAGTGGAGATAAACCAACAAGACCCAGTTCCAGACACAGGAAAATGGCGATTATATGTAGATGGATCCTCCAACTCGGGGGGAAGTGGTGATGTAGTTTTGCTCACTAGCCCCGAGGGAAAGGACCATCCTTATGTACTCCATTTTTATTTTCGAGCCACTAATAATGAAGCAGAATTTGAAGCCCTCATCATAGAATTAAAGCTGGCAAAGGACCTCGATGTCAGGGACCTCGATATTTTTAGTGACTCACAAATCGTGGTGCAACAGGTCAAAGGCGAATACGAGACCCGAGAGTACAGTCTCCAAAAGTACCTCCAGATAGTAAAGCCTCTCCTAAGTCAATTCCGACACTATGACCTGAATCATATCCCCCGAGAAGGAAACCATAAAGCAGATGCATTGAGCAAACTTGCCTCCTCGGACCTCAACATTAGATCTTCTCAAGAACTGCTAACGGAAACCCTGGTGAAAAGAAGTTATGAAGAAAGCAGCATCATGGTTGTTGACATCTTAGACACATGGATGAACCCCTATATTGAGTACCTTCAAACGGGAACCCTCCCCGAGGATAAGCATCTGGCACGGAAGGTCCGAGTTAAAGCTCCCAGATATGTTATTCACGCAGGCACCCTATATAAGAAGGTATATCTCCAGCCCTTACTCAAATGTGTTGGGCCTTCCGATGCTGAACACTTAGTACAAGAAGCACACGAAGGAGTTTGCGGTAGTCACCAGGGTCCACGCACTGTTACCCCCAAAAACTCCTACAAATGGGTTATTTCTGGCCTACAGTGTTAGAAGACTCCAAGAGATATATTGAATCTTGTCACCAGTGTCAGAGATTTGCCAAGATAATCCATGTGTCTCAGGAGAATATGCATAGTCCACTACAAGAAAAAGTAGTTATAGCAACCAAAAATATACAACGGGACAAAATCCTGTTGCAAATGCTTTAACTGCAGCCGGAATTTTTGGTTCGGTTGCTAAAACTATGACCATTTTAATATATTTTGCAATTGTGGGCCCACATGTACCTTTTCCCTCCACAATTCACAAATTATACCATACACCTGGGGTATGTATCCCCAAGTGCATTCTAATATTCAAATATGTGCATTTTAATGTGAATAGTTGTGCATTGTAAAAATTTTTACTTATAATTTCTATAAATAGTATGTGTAGATTGTTATCAATGAAATGCTTGATTATTAAGATAAAACACACAGTAAAGGTGGGTGCACGTACACCCGTGACATGATATAAGAACTGTCCACAATTAACTTCTACCGCCTTACTTTCCCCGTTTCCCGCTCTTTTAGTAGTTAATAATATTAATAACCATATAACTGGGCAAATAATTGAGTTAAAATGAAAAATAACAGGATGTTTTACATTGAAGAATAGGTTCGAACCTGGGCTGAAAAGGATCAGGCTAAGTCCTTAACCATCCCAACACATTAGCTTATGTGCTTACTAATTGGTTTTAGATTAATATATATACATTTTACATGATTTTGGAAGTTGAAGTACACGAGTCCCTTTTTCCTATTGCCCGCCATCATTTATTTAGATTATTAATTAATAATAATAAAATAATAACTGGACCCATGGTGAATGTTTTTGATAATAAAGATGAATTTAAAAATACATACAGATGGTAAAGATTGAACTCTAGTGGATATAACCATGTGAAACACTTTTAACCATTCCACCTTCAAGAATCATTGAGCTATAGCTTGTGAAAAAATATATAGTACCTCATTATTTTCTGCATAAACACTAACAAAATACAAAATAAGGGTTAACCTTATTAGATTACTTTCATAAAATAATTAAATTGAGCTTAACTGATGAAAGGTAAAAATTAAAAATTACTTGACCTTATAATCACAAATAATCATATCACATTTAAATTCTTACTTGTCTTCTAATAAAAGTCAATTGCTAAATTGACACTAAATATATAAAGTTCATTTATGCTTGATTTTTCATAGAAACTAATCAAATATACAAAATTGAGTTTAACTAATCAAAGTTCAAGACTTTGCTGACTCTAATATAATATTTGAGTTAAACTAATCAAATTTTATATTACTTGACTTTTAATAAACTATGACAAAACAACCGAGTTCAATCAACCAAATCTGACTTAGACTATCTATGAACACCAGTACTTAGTTGAATTGAAATCGAATGTCAACCCTTGCATAACTTCTATACACAGCAAATGATTGAATGTAACTTAGTAAATGTTAAAAATTACTTGATAATAACTAAATAGACTTCAAATAATCAAAAGCCAATTTACCAGACTTTCTATAGACATTAGATAAATTGACTTCAATTAATCAAAGTCGATTTACTTGACTTTCTATGGAGATTAGATAAATTGAGCTTAACTAATCCGGGTCTTATTGACTTTTCCCTTGAATAATAATAACTTAACTGAAATCTAAAGAAAAATTACTTTCTCTTCATATACACTAACTAAATTGAGTCTAACAAGTAAAAGTCAAACTTTTATTGATTTTATATCAAACTAAAAATTAAAATTGAAATTAAAAGGCAACTATTATTAGTTCACTAAATTGAGTTTCCTTATTCAAATGTATTTTGATTGTTATAATTACTAACTATAGTTGTAGTCCAATTCTATAACTTCTTTTATTATCCTTATATACTTGCCAGATGTATTTATAATAACAGTTTAATATGTATCAGAATCATCCTGATATTAGCAATATCAGACACATCTTTTACTAATTTATGATTGGGCCACGTGTTTAATCATTACCCAGACGGGTTTAGGCATTCTAAATTAGGGTTTTAGAACTTTACTAAAAATATCTTAACCAATTAAAACATTACAATTGAACACGTGTCATTATCTTATCGGTGCCTGATAAGGCCTATATCAGGATCATCCAGATGAATGTTATTCTCTTATAATAATATAATAAGTATAACTTACCTTTTTCGTAAAAAAAAATATTTTGAATAAAAACGTATTCATTGTATTTGTGTAATCGAGTAGTGATTAAATAATAAAAATTCTAAAATAAAAATTAACAAAAATGTATATATTTGAATTGATCTAAACCATTAATGACTTTCTACAAATAATCTCAACCATTAATTCCTTGACTATATAAGAGCAATCTCAAAGGATAGAGGCTGAGCCCTTATCCATATTATCTCGTTATCTTCTTCAGAGTCGCCGCCTGCGCTTCCGCCGCCCTCCGCCGGCAGAGTCGCCGGAGGATGGATCCTCCAGGCCGGAATCGCATGCCCGTACCGATTCAGGCCAAGTTTATGCCGGAAAGGGATGCCGTAATCATGCTTCTCGATCTTGGTCAGGCTGAGGAGCTCGTCGGCGATCCGCTCGAGCATTTGGGTCCCGGCGTCGGTGGAGAGCGGCCGCGTGTGAAATTGATTCCGGTGGGCGAGGTAGGCGAGTCGACTCAGTTGGTGCTTGAAAGGAACTGGAGGATGATGTGTGTTCCAGAGCGGTTTTTTCAAGTTGAAAAAGGGTGAAAAGGGGTTCTCTTTGATGCATCTTGTGTGTGTGTTCTTGGTGTTTTTGTGTGTGTTTTCTGGGATTCTCTTTTACAAGATTGGATTTTTAATGTGGGAAATGGGAAAATTGCAATTCATGGTTGAATTTTCAGTCTTTGGTACTTTTCAGTCATCGTTAATGAAGTATTCACTATTCTTGCATAATATTGTATGTCCCTGAAGGTACATGTGGAGAAGCAGAAGGGAGACAAGGTCTATGAGTAAATATACAAGCTGAGAGCAACTGTTAAGGAAGTGTCTTTGTCAACAACAGATGTTATAGAAAGTTGTTTTCGTGCAGATTTTGCAGGTGAGCTATTGCATGTGTTTAAGCCATTTGCAAATGATTTTACTTAACCTCTGGATTATTATCATATGCATTTTGCTGATTCATTTTAAAAAAAAACTGAAATCAGAAGTTATGGATAAAAGACTGTGATGAATATGTGGCTATCTTAGATGGAGTAAATGTGCCCCTCTATGAACAGAATTTTGCAGATGGTGGATTTAGTTTTGTGCCTGAAATACGTTTCTAACTCTCTTTGCGAAATTGCCCTATGGCAGCTTGATGCTGTAGTGAGGGAACTTTATAGCATGAACCAGAAATGGCCTCTGATTATACTGCACAAGAAGCATCTGAATGCACTTTTACAGAATCCGCTCTGTAGAGACATAATTCAAAAGTGGATCAATCAAGGAATTGTACGGATCAAATGACGATTGGTATGTGATCTGCATCTGTTTTTTAGAACATGTTGGCATTCACACACACACGTATATATTCTCTGTAATTCATTTCTATAAGCAGCAGAAATGCGAAGCTTGGCTTTAAGCAGCTGTGAAGCTTGGGTGTATGCTTGTGACAAATGATGAAATGCGAGATCACATATTCCAGCCTTTTTGTATGATGGAAAGAAAGGCATCATGTATGCATATTATGTTATTTTTCTATCCACCCCTTCTCCTGTATATGTAGTTTGAGTTGCTAATGCACTCCACAAGCATATTCTTGTTGATAAAGATAGGTACTTTTTTAATGTTGCATGATTTTCTTGGCAAATGTGCAGTAATTTGATCCGGTCTACAAGCATCTCTTCGAGCACCTGTCGGATATCTTTGCAGAATATCTAAGAAGGACATAGAGCTACTGAAATCAGGAGATCATGAAAAAATCAGCCTTGCTGCAAAATGGTGCTCCTCATTGGACCCATCGTATGATAGGGCAACATTATTATGCGAAAGCGTTGCTAGAAAGGTTTTTCCGAAGGAGATGTGATGAGTATCTGGGAGATGTCGTGGCAGGGAAGGCGAAGATTGCTGTTGGAGCTTTGGCGAAGATTTTGGACTTTCTTCACCTGAGGTTAGTGTTTACATGTTTCTAGTTGTACTTAAGGTGTTACACTCTAGGATATGATTATTAACTATTATGAGCAAGTGAGCAAATTAGAATCATCAGGGAAAACTACTTTGCTCTTGGCTTTAGCTGGCAGAGCTGGCAAATCTTATTCAGATCTCAAGGTGATTGTTAATCATTGTTCGATTCAAAATTACTGATTCTTTTTATTTTATTTTGTACAAATAGGTTTCTGGTAGAGATACATATAACAGTCAAGAAATAAATGAGTTCGTGCCAGAAAGAACATCAGCTTACATTAGTCAATTTTATCTTCATATGTGAGAATTAACTGTTAGGGACACTCTGGCTTCTTCGGCAAGGTGTCAAGGGGTTGGACCACGTCATGCACATGCATCTTTCACCTGGATTGGGAATAACTTATGTACAGGTACTCATATTTGAATTTTGATATTTAGTGTTTCCTTGTGAACATGTTTTAATCCTTGCAAGATTTCTGTTAAATACTTGCAAGATTTCTGTTAAATACTGTGAACTTCATAATTTTTGTATTGAATGTGAGTAGAGTCTTGATCAATATGCATATAAATTTGACCTTAGTGGTGATCTAAAGTGAAATTCTATTTTGTGATGCAGGTGAAGATCTATATTTGTTGCTATTGAAGTAGATGATTTTGAGTATTTAATGTCAGCAAATGAAAAGGGCAGAAGAATCAAGAAGAGCAGTAGTTTTTAGTTTGTAGACTTGTTGTATGTTAATGCCTTGAATATTATGGATTTTTTTATTTTAGAAAATTATGTATGTAACACACATTTAAATCAATTTATGATATAGATTTTGGTTGATCCAATTTTTAATTACTTCAGCTTTTTTATAATATTATTAATTAAAAAATATTATTAATTATGATATTGGTGATTAATTTATTAGTGAAAATAATAATAGCAAAAATTTGTCCAGGATTTAAAATATTACGACGAAATATACGGTTGTAAATAAAAGTTACAGCCGAACCACGTGTCCTGTTGTAGAGCATTAGCAACACTATTTTCACGGTTGCAAAGTATCAATTACGACGGGAGACCCATTTACGAGGGAAGCTGTACCAACCCCCACATGGACGGTCGTAAATGATCATTTACGACGGAAAATGGACCTATTGCAACTAAATTCGCGGTTGCTATAACTGTTTTTTCTTGTAGTGATGATCACCATCTAAGAATCCTGGCCATTCGTCCGATGGGGTATAGATCTTGTAGGACCCTTTCCTACAGCCCCTGGTAATTTCAAGTACCTTATTGTGGCCATTGACTACTTCTCGAAGTGGGTGGAAGCTGAAGCCTTGACCAACATAACTGGCAAGACAGTCATTAATTTCTGTTGGAAGAACATTGTGTGTCGCTATGGCATCCCGAGATACATAGTGACTGATAATGGAGCACAATTTGCTAACCCCTTCAAGAAATGGTGTGAGGATTACGGCATACATCAGAAGCTCACCTCGGTATATCATCCAGAAGTTAACGGCCAAGTAGAAGTTACAAATCGAACCTTGGTGAGTGGCATTAAGAAGCGCTTAGAAGGAGCTAAAGGAAACCGGATCAAAGAACTACCGAGTGTGATCTGGACCCATAGGACTACCCCAACTACTGCAACTGGAGAAACTCCATACAGTCTAGTCTACGGATCTGAGGCGGTCATTCCCATGGAAATTGGACTCCCCTCTGCTCGCACCTCTCAACTAGAAGATGATAACGGCACTGCCAATGAAGAAAACCTCCGCCTCAACCTCGACCTCCTAGAAGAGAAGAGAGCTAATGCTACTATCCATGAGGCCAAGGTGAAATAAAGAGTTAAGCGCTACCATGACAGAAGAGTTCGCTTAGCTACATTCGTCAAAGGAGACCTTGTAATGAGGTTAAATGAAAATAGCAAGAAAGAAGTGGAAGGGAAGCTAGCCCCGAACTCGGAAAGTCCATATCGAGTCCTAGAATCTCATTCAGGGGGAAGCTACCTCTTGGAAACCATGAAGGGCGAACCCATACCACGAAGATGGAACGTGATTAACTTACGAAAGTATCACGAAAGATAAAACTCGACGAAGACCTCACAAAGGTTCGAGAATATCAATAATGTCCGAGAACCTCATCAAGGTCTGAGGCAACTCTGCTCTAAGCACAAACGGGTACTCTAACTCAAACCTACTATTTATTTTACTTCTATTCCTAATTTTTTTAACTTAGATTGAAGTCATGTTATTTTGTACACCTATCTTTCAAAGAGAGATCTTAAATTTCCTTTTATAAAAAAAGGACGGTTATCTTATAGTATGACATTGATTGCTATTCAAAACAATATGCTTTATAAAGTATATGATTGGTCAGCTTATATAAAATAAGTTATTTGAATTCAAAATTCAAAATACCAATCGTTTTGAATAAAATAGATAGGTCCGAGATAAATTACTTCAAAAAGTGCTTAATTGAGGTCTATAGACCAAAAGGGCAGACGTGCCCGAAAATCAATCATCTCAACATAAAGAGGAAAAAGATCAAAAACAGAAGTTAAAATTCATATCAAAGGTGTTATTACATCAGAATATGATACTTCTAAATTCCCAAAGGGACACATAGAGGAAAAACCTCGAACACAAATAGTTCATATCAAAGGTGTCATTACATCAGAATATGATACTTCTAAACATGCCTAATAGGGTCTTCTAGAACTTCACCAGAAGTGCCACTTGAGCGATGGGCTATTTTAAACTTTTCTGCACACTGTGACATTAAAGGCCTTGTCACAAGATGCCCGAGAAAGAATCCCAACTACATCAAGCTCGCAGAGTGTTCATCATAGACAACTGCGAAGACCTGATCCCGGAGTATCTCAGTTTTGAGACAGAAGTTCCTTTCCAGTAAACCATGAGACCGAGGTTCATGTGCAAAGGATTTCAGGCCTCGAGGCTGATGAGGAGATGCCAAGATTAATCCACCTTATTAGTGGACGAACTGGAAAGCACCTCGTCAAGAGAAGATAACTCAGGATACTTAGCTTTAATAAGCCTCAGTAAATCTCCTGCTGTGGTTATCTTCTCAGAGGGATCCAATGCATCCAAAAACTCGGCCTAGGAACCCATCGGCCAGCAGTCAGAGCAAAAAGCTTATCAGCAGCATCCGGATGAGAGAAGACAGTCTCCATTGCCTTTACCTCTTCATCAGATTGACAACGTTGCAGGACATGATTCAAAATCTTGTGCTGCTCGGAGTCATGGAATAAATCTCCATACTCCTCTCTATGATCCTTAAACTCAGGACTACAGGTAATAAAGGCGCCCCAAAGCTTAAGAAACCGTTTCAGCTCATCTGATTTCCCATCCGAAGGCAAGGTCCGCGTCAGCTCATTCACGGTATCCTGATACATCCTCAGCTCCTTTTTCTCGGACTCTTTTGCCAGCAATAAGGCCTTATTCTCAGCCTCAAGTTGCTTCACCCTATCTTCCAAGTGAGTCAAATCCAATGAAGCAGGGACAAATGGAGGAGGCATCACTGACTTAGCCGATAAAGAGTCGATCATAGTTTTCATCTTTTCCTTATTGGCCTTGAGAGCCCGGCACCTGGAATGTAACTCCTCCACAGATCTATACAGGTGTTTGATCTCACCTTTGGTCTGCCGTCCAAGCGTGGATATATTTACCATCAGCTATAAAATAGGAGATATATTAAAACCTAATATGTGACACCTAAATGTTCACACAATAGGACAAGGAGAATCACTACCTTAGAGGCAAAGGGATACTTCTTGAAAGACTTCTGAGAAGCCTGACCATCCTATTCCTCAGGACAAATCAGATAATACTTTAACTTCTTCAGAGGCCCATCCTCAGGAATCACCAGCTCAAGGTCAGATTCATTGTCATCTGAAGACTCCTCAACCCCCGGTTCCATCTCTTCAGACTGTACCTCCTTGGACTCTTCTGCTTCCTCTTCTATGGCCTTGAGAGCTGCCTTCCCCTTCTTGATCTTTTTCTTCGAGGGAGATGCTATATTCGTGGAGGAAGAAAATAAATATGCTAAATAGAAGAAATATATCAGATAACTATAATATGTCAAGCAGAAAAACTACCTGAAGAAGACCGACTAGAAGAAGTTTCACCGTGACCCCGAGCAGATTTCCTCGGCCCCCTTTCCTGGCCTTCTTCTTATCTCCCTGGATTTTATCAGGGAGGGCCCAGTTCCAGTCCGGCTTCATATAGCTGGATGTAGACTTTGATCGAGATACATCCAGTATATACGAATAAGTGATAGAGGGCCACTGCCAGACAGAACCATGAGCCCCCTGCACAAAGTTCCCCTTTTGAAGATAAATCTTCTCCTTCAGAAGCTCCTTAATGATGCCTTTTAAGTGATCAGGAATGGCGAAGACCCTGTCACGAGCTGTAGCATGCTTCGGCTTAGGATGTAAATCAGGAACCTCATACTTAATCCAGTCAAAGGTGAAGTGGTCAGCATCCCAGTCCCCGCTGTTTTCAGGAAACATGAAGAGCTTAGCCTTCCGAGGAGTGAGAGTGATGTACTCATATTTCTCGAAGGAGAATAACTTGTACAAACTCCTGAATAACTCCAGGCTTGGGGTATAATTCTTCCGAGCGCACCAGGATATCACAGCCATGATTAACACCACCACATTGGAGTGAATTTGGCTTGGATGCAGCTGATGATGCTGCAGGAACTCATGAAACAAATGAGGAAAAGGAAAGCTTATTCCCTGCTGTAAAAACCTCCCATAAATTACTCCCCGGGTGGGCCTTACCAATTTTTCAATTGGGATGTCCCCATCCTTGAGCTTCAAACCGGCATCAAGGAGATACGACAACCTGCAGGACTTCAGAAAGTGCGGGGTCTTTTCGTCGACCACCTTGGTAACATCATTTGCGCCACCGGCCATCTGAACCCGTTTATCAACTTGGGGCTCCGCATTCGGGTCCGTATTTGACCCAGAGGCACCATCATTCACCACCATAGCTACAGCCTGCAACGGTGTAGCAATGGTCACCTCCATCAGTTCCCCAGACTCAACCTCTAAGAACAAGGTACTCAAGTCACGCACAGCTGGGGCTCTTTCTTCAACAACACTCTCTACATTGCCAGAGGGAATACTGGAATTTGCAAAAGCCATGGCAATACAGAGATTGGGGGAAAGAGAATATATGAAGAAAAGAAGACAAATTGTAAGAACTTTTTCTGAGATTGGAAACACGGAATACTTGGATGAAGATTGATGATAAACATAGGGGAAATTACTTGGTTATATAGCCAGTAATTAAGCATGCATTTAAGTGGAGTAATTACCTCGACTCGCGAAACGATGCAGGAAATTGGAAGGTTGGTTTTTCTCACCGCAAGAGGATACAATGAAGACCACGTGTCAGCCCCTTCAGAATTCAAGAAGACAGATTCAGATCCTACCGTCCACTTGTCCTGATGGAATACAAAAGAACTTGAAACTAGATATTCAGAAGGTTAAGCCCGAAAGGATAGTCCTTGAAGGACGTCTCGAGCTTAACACCCCGAGTTATCCTCCTTCAAGTTATTGGTTTTCCCTCGAGAAGCAAGCCTCTTCTTCAACCTTCGAAATGGAGCACTCTAAGTTCTGAAAATCTACCTTGGGGCTACTGATAAGTACAGGGTTCGTATTCGGGCCTCATTCATACTCGGACCAGGGCCCGAGAAGGGTCATAGGCTCGAGTTACGCGGAGGATGGATCCACAGGTCCATCAATCCTAATTCTTACAAGGAATGCGTATATTATGAATGTTCTAAAAGGAATTTACATCCTCCTAAACATGGTAATACAACCATGACCGAAATGCACTTCCTCTATACGTGGTAATACAACTACTATTCCCATAAGAGTTGTAGTCATACCATAAATACATATCTTGGTGATCTACGGATTGTAGCCATATAAATATATACAAGGTTTGGTACACCTTTTCTATCTCATACTACATACAATACGCCTTACGCATCATACTAACTTGAGCGCCGGAGTGTCTATCCTCGGGACACCCGAGGCTTTGTTTTGCAGGTCAGTTCGTGAGCCGGGTTCGTGATCAAGTGCGGGTCGTAGACATCCATCAATTTTCTCTAGGACTTAGCTTTCCATTATTCAAGAAATTAAACACGAAATTGATCAGATCCTTTTTAATCACATACCAAATTGTTTGTAAAAAAGATAGGGCTCATACCATCAGAGACATGCGACTTTAAGGATGCATCTTTAAGGATGCATCCACACATCATCAGGCTTAATTGCCTCAGCTATATCTGCAATAATATATAATATCCCATCTCTCAAGTGTTCGACAAGAAGAGTGTGTTGCTTCAACTCTTAAACCAATTCAGTACGGAGATTATTCGAACATGGCTCAAGACGATTTATCAAATAAAATTCGTCAGACTTTGAAGGGAAAGAGGTAGCTAATCTTGCTTGATGATGTGTGGACTTCTCAAGTGTGGGAGAGTTTAAGGCCATCATTCCCAGATGATACTACTCAAAGTAGAATTATCATGACCAATCGACTACATGTCGTTGTTCCTTGTGCTATGCATGATGAGCAACCTCATTTTCTTCGTCCACGAAAAGAAAATGAGTGTTTGGAAACCATGGAAAATCAACTATTTTAGAAAGTAGGGTGGAATACTGAAGTCGGGATGAAATTTGCAAAACTCTGCAATGGGTTACCTCTTATGGTTGTTCTTGTAGCTAGACTTCTAGCAACTATGATGGAAGAAGGATGGGAGGGAATTTTGGATCACTTGAGTTCAAGTGGCATATCCAGCATTGAACAATGCAACATTGCATTGGAGTTGAGTTATAAACATCTCTCAGATGAACAAAAACTTTGTTTCATCTATTTGGAGTTTTTCCAGAAGATGAAGAAATTTAAACTAAGAAGCTAATACAATTATTGATGGCAGAGGAGTTTGTGACCGAAAAAACACTAACTTTTTGAAGAATAGGATTGAAGATGTTGCTGAAGGGTACTTGGACAGCTTGATTCAAAGAAATCCAGTCATGGTTTATATAAAAACATCTATGGGAGGCATACAAACTTGCAAGGTTCATGATTTACTGCACAATTTTTGCTTGATGAAAGGGAAGTAAGAAAACCTCTTCAATCGCATTGTACAAAGGCATGATGAGCTTTCAGACTTTAATGAGCCATGCAATTCAAAGTTCAGGTTATCCATACATTCTATTGCACTTCATTTGAAGGAGTTTGGGTTATTTTGCCCTTAAAGCACATTCAATGTTGTTATTCGTCAATGGAGAGAATACTCAAGGCTCTCACTTGTCTGATAAGCTATTCATCATCAGACATTTGAACTTCTTAAAGTGTTGGATTTTGATCGGATTTGGTTAACTAGTGAGATTCGAAGTGAAATCACATTCCCTACTCGGCTGACATGCTTATCTATCAATTGTGGTGGGCGTATCATTCCATCATCTATCGGTAACCTCTCAAACTTGGAAACTTTGATCATGAATTTATTTGCAGATGAAGCAGTTTTATTGCCACACACTATCTTGAACCTTCATAAACTTAGATATTTAAGTATTACAAGGGTTAAACAGATTATGATGCACTGTTTTGCTTTTATTTTCCCAATTGAGAATCTAGAAAAGTCTCCTAGTTTGTTGGAGTTTGAAACCATTTGTGGTGTTGTATTCTACTCTAAAGAAAGTACGGAAAAAAGATGAGTAAGTTCCAAATATTTGCAAACTGAAATGTAATATCCACCATGGTTTGGTGAAAGTTCATCGGAGTTGAATAAGATTGTCGTGTCTCCTGACTTTCTTAGTAAACTAGAATCTCTTGCATTTTCTACGGGGACAGGACTTCATTGTCAATTTGATATTGGTTCAAGCGGTGAAAATTTTAGAAAGCTAACATTGAGGAGATTTATGTTGTCGGGGGAAGAGATTGCATTAGTAGGAGAATTTCCTAACCTTGAGATTATTAAGTTGACAGATATTGTCTTAAAAAGGGGTAGAATAGAGATGAAAGAAGGGGATTTCTTAAAGCTTAGAATCTTGGTGTTGACTGAATGTCATTTCTGTGTTAATTTAGAGGAATGGACAGCTAACGGGGATGACCTACTACCGTGCTTAGAGAAGCTCGTATTTCGTGGATGTGAAGAGTTGGAACAAATTCATGTCTCTTGTTTAGAGAATAATTCCACACTTGAGGAGATTCATGCATATACTTGTTCGTTTGCTCTAGGAACTTCGGGCTTAGTTTGGTTGGGTTGGTTTTTGGAATACTCGACTTCAAAAATCCAATTTTGCTAATTTTTGTTTGTTTCAATTAGTTTTTGAAAGCCTTGAATTTGCTCCCCAAAGTCCGGTTTTGTGCTCTGAAGTCCAAACTTTAGTTTGTAAGTCTAGTTTTTGCAAATCAAAACTTACCCAAACCCAGTTTTTGATTTTATACTTACAAGACAAGTTTTTGATTCTATATATACTTACAAAACAAGTTTTTGATTTTATACTTACAAAATTTCAATCAAACCAAACATGATTTTTGTTTTGGAATTGCAAAATTCTGACGAACCAAACAAGGATTTTGTTTCAAACTTACAAAATCCCAGCCCAACCAAACACTGTTTTTTGCAAAACCAGACTATCAAAAATCACAAATAAAAATCAAAACTCTCAAAAAAATCCCAAAACAAAATCCAAACTCTCAAAATCTTCTCCAACCAGACACATACTTAAATGCTATGATGGTTGCTGCACTAAGTTGTATGAACTTGCTATATGCACTATGTTCCTTTTATGGGACTTTTGTATGAACTTGCTATATGCACTAAGTTCCTTTTTTGGGACTTGTGATTGGCTTGGGATGCCAAATAAATCCCCACCAACGATGATTTAAATTTTTTAATAACTATGTAATAGGAATGAACTTTTATTGGATCATAATATAATCAATTCTAACAATTTATATTTAGACTCCAACCTTGTACTATAGTATTTCCGTTCAACCTTTTTTTTTTTAAGATTAACCACCATTGGTGGGGGGGAATTTATTAGGCACTCCAAACCTATAAAAAAGGCAAAGAACCTTTAAGTTTGTTACAAAAAGTGGGAACTAGCCCATAGAAGCATCTAAGCTTCTCAAAAAATAGCTAAAATCTAGCTGCTGGCTGTTAAAAGAAATCAGTCATATGATTAAATCTCAAAAGGGGAGCATTTTAGTGATCGAGTAAACAAATACCGAAGCACAGCTCAGCCATCCTTTGATTTATCCATAGACCTATTTCACAGCCTATTTACAAATAGCCCAAAAAAACCAGAATACTGGTTCAAAAAAATGGCTAGAATGTCCTGAAATTTTCTGAAGCAGTGAGCAAAATGGAGTGTGTGCTGGCCTGAGCAGCTTGAACATTATCTGAAAATTATCTGCAAGACATGAACAAAAAAGTGAGCCGGCTCAAAATTAAAAAGAAATCCTTGTGGATGGGATTCCTGGTCTGTCTAGAGTGATCATTCCTCTCAGTTCAGAGGAAACATGGTGGATCTGGAAATTATCATCTTTCTGCTCTTGTAAGCATAGTTTTTCTAGGAGATCAGCCACTCTATTGGCTTCCCCATACACATGATTGATCTTTACTGAGCTTGTCAGCTGATCATGGATTTGAGTACACAGTGAGAAAAATTTCCATTCACATGAGTGGGGCTTATCAATGCCTTTGACTGCTTGGCAGCAATCAGATTCCACATCCACAACATAGAGATGGAGATCTTGGGAAGCCAGCTGACCAAATTGATTGCAAGTAGCTCAGAGTGTAGTGGTGAGATATCAGTCAAAAAAATCATTTTTAAGAGCCTTACTGAACCATTTAAATCTCTAATGATAATCCATATGCCACATCTACCATCCTTGAAAGCAGCATCAACATTAACTTTAAAACCATGATCAGGGGGGTGCCATTTTATTATTTTAACAGTTCTTGGCCTTTTATGCTTGATAAAAGGTAAAAGTTTGGTACAGATCAAAAATTGATTTCTCTCCCTGTTACCTGATAGTGGCCTGGCTATGAAGATGAGAGCAGTTTGTTTGATTATCCTATTGCATATGTCAGAAGTAGAGAATTTTTGCTCATCATACAAAAGCTTGTTTCTTCTGATCCATAATTGCCATAATGTAACAAACAGTATAATTGTGGCTACCTCTTTATGTATCTTAGAAAAGCCCTTATATGATAAGTAAAAATTCAATCTACTTTCTGAACTTCTAAAATCAGGGACTTGCATAATCAGAGTTCTATGCATTGCATCAATATTTGCACACTACTAGCACATTTGTTGAAAAATGGTTCATAGAGTCAGTGTTGCAGCAGAAAGGACATTTTGAAGGTAATGAAAATCCAATTTTTGAGAGAATGTTATCAAAAGGAAGTAAATCATTTTTCATTCTCCATAAAAATATTGCTATCTTTTTAGGGATTTTGGATTTCCAAACCTGTTGGAAAATTTGGTTGACTGGCCCTGATCCTCTGAGTGATCTATATGCAGATTTGATGGAAACGTTTCCATCCCATCCTGGCTTCCATATCAACCTGTCTTCATAGTCTGAGTGTTGAGACTATTCTTACAGCAATAGAACAATATTGGTAGCAAAAGCATGCTCCAAATAGTTAGTGTAAAAATCCTTGCTTGTCAGAAATTGAGAGACTGTTAGGTTGGGAAAGGGTAGTGATGGTTCTGTCCAGTGGTAGTATAAAGCACCAATCCCTAACCAATTTGCATTCCAAAAGGAGCTCTTTCCTTTGCCACAAATGACCTGAGTGTTGTAGTTGGCATGTTCAGTAACACCAAAAATTCTGAGCCAAGTGGGGGAGGTTTTATAGGAGTCGTGTAAGGCCCATAGGTGCTTAGTCCACAATGTGTTGTTTTGCTGTAATTTCCACCAGAGCTTGCAAGAGAAATCTTGGACCACAGCTCTTATATCTCTGAATCCAGTCCCATTTCCTCAGTGGGGAGTGCCAATTTAGCCCATCTTCTCCAATTCCTCTTTTGTCCATATTCTGAATTACCCCAGAAAAAATTTGCTACCAACCTTTCCATTCTCTGCAATACAATCTTAGGAGGTTGCAAGATTGAGAAAATGTGGGTTGGTATGGCCATTAGAACATGGTTAACAAGAACTAGTTTTCTTGATGGGGATAGGCACTGGTTCTTCCAGTTAAGTAAAGGTTTCTCTATTCTTTCTTGCAGGCTGTGATAGTACCTAACTAGGTTTGTGCCACTAAAAATTGGAGCTCCAAGGTAGGTGAAAGGTAGTTTGCCATTTCTCATTCCCAAGATCCTTTTGATATTTTTCTTTCTGGCCAGAAGAGTCAGAGGGTGAACAAAAAATTCAGACTTTTGATAGCTGATTTTCTGTCCAGAAACTGCTTCATAAGAATATAAAAAATGCTTCAATCTTCTTAAGCTCCTGTTCTTGCTGTTAATAAAAATAGCAGTATCATCTGCATACATCAGATGAGATACTGTATTTACATTTCTAAGCATTATAAAAGGAGTCAGGTACTGCATTGAAAATAGCCTTTTTCAACCCCTTGAGAAAGCTTCTGTGACTATATTATAGAGGAAAGGGGAAATTGGATCTCCCTGCTTGATTCCTCTACTGGAAGAGAAAAAACCAGAAGCAATACCATTGATGATCACTGAGAACCAGGCTGACTCAATATTTTGCATTATCAGCTTGACAAAAGTTCCATGGAAGCCAAATTTGAGCATTACAGAATTTAGGAAAAACCAAGAGACCTTGTCAAAAGCTTTTTGCATGTCCAGTTTGATGATGGTATTACCATATTTCTGATTTTTGGGCAACAGCCTAGCCATTTCCATCATCTGCAAAATATTATCTACTATATCCTTACTTTGCATGAATCCAGACTGCTCTTCTGAAATTATGTTTGGCATAACCTTTTTGAACCTCTCCATAAGTATCTCAGAAAATATTTTGTTTAGGAAGTTGGATAAACTTATGAGTCTATAGTCACCAAAGGAGCTAGGGTTTGGTTTTTTAGGGATCAAAGCTAGCCGGGTGCTTGATATGGCTCTAGGTAGTCTAGTACCTCTCATAAACTCTTCTGCTGCTATAAGTGAGTCCACCTTTATTATTTCCCAGCAGCTGGTAAAAAAAGAGCCTGAACATCCATCTGAGCCAGCAACACTATCCTTATTGAGGTCAAAGGTGGCTTTTTTCAGTTCCTCCATTTCAATTCCTACAATGAGAGAAGTGTTGTCTTCATCAGAGATTATTTTTGGAATGACCTCCATGAAGCTGAAATGTCAGCCTCTTCCAAGTTTTCATTGAGTAGGGATTCATAGAAGGATGCACCTTCCTTCTGAATTTCCTGAACCTCTGTAATCCAAATCCCTTCACTATTCTTTATCTTTGTGATTTTTGCCTAGCACCTCTTTTCCTTGACTGAGTTGTGGAAATATTTAGAATTGGCATCCCCTTCCTGCAGCCACTTGATTCTAGCTTTCTGTCTCCAATAGGTGGTACTCTCTTTTTCTGCATTGATAAGTGTGATCCTGCTATCATTTAGCTGTGCCAGATCCTGATCAGAGCCAGATTCCTAGTGTTTTTCCTCTAATTCAGCAACCTTGTCTTCTGCCTGCAATAGGTTGTGATGTACATTCCCAAAGGTAGCTCTATTCCATGATGCCAGCATAGTTTTCAATCTTTTCATTTTGAAGACCATATTGAACATACCTTGAAACTGGCTTGGCAAATCCCAGTTGTTCCTAACCAGTTCTGAGAATTTAGCTCTATGTAACCACATTTCCTGGAACCTAAAGGGTTTTGGGGAGTGTTGAGTGGTGTTTTAGATGGTGATGAGGAGAGGGTTGTGATCTGAAGTGGTTCTGTTGAGGACGTGAATGGATGAGTGAGAGAATTTATCAATCCAATCCATAGAGCATAAACCCCTATCTAGTTTTTGCAAAAATCTGTCCTCTTTTGTTCTGTTGTTTGTCCATGTGTATTGGTTACCAACTGATGGGATATCCTTAAGCTGCAAAGAATTAATAAAGCCTCTAAACTCTCAAATGCTACCTAAAGGGGGTTTTGTTCTCCCTTTTCTCTCCAACACTGATGCCACAGTGTTGAAATCCCCTATACATACATTGTAGGTTGTTGGGGAAGACTACCTAAATCAGACCAAAGCTGTAATCTGGGGGTCCTATTTACATTGGCATACACAAATACAGAACACCAAGAAATCATTGTGTTTTTATCAGTAAACTTAACCTGGATGAATTGGTCAGTTTCAGACAAAATAATCATGCTGAGAATGTTTTTATAAAAAATCCAAATTTTTGCTGAAGATGCAGCAATGCAATGATGAAAACCAATGTCATGTTGTAGGTTCCTAATTTCATTTTTATCATGCATAGGTTCTATTGTACATAAGATTGAAATATTATGCAAGACTATTAGTGATCTCAGTCTGTCTATTGAAGTTCCATATCCTCTAAATGTTCTAAACTAACATACTATTTTTGTAACTATCCATTAAAAATATGATATTCTTTGTTTTGGTCTAAGAATTCTACTAAAACTTTCAGTAAGATTCCTAGGTGCAGATGTTTGTGAGGATTTACCTTTTGAACCTGTTTCATTGTGAGTCTCAGCCTCAGTCTGTGGAGAATCCATCTTTTCTAGAACTGTCAACTGAGAGTCTGAAAGACCATCTTGTTTGCTCCTGAGCATCATCAAATGAATCATCTGAGCTGCCATCATCTAAAGTGTCATCCAGTAAGCCAAAAGAATTAGAAATTTCAATTGGCTGGAAAGGGATGATTGAGAGATTATGTGTGGATGTGGTCTGTGAGTGTTTTGTATGCTTGTGTGTATGTGTGCTCATAGGTGGAGAGTGATTGTGGAGCTTTAAGAGCCTTTTTTTCTTGGATAAATCCAAGTCATCTAGAGAGTAAAAGGATACTGGAAGCTTTTGCAAGCCTTTAAACTCAAGAACTGGAATTGATGGCTTGTACAAAACCATCCTTTTGTCTTGATCATTCTGTCTATTAGTTGAGCCAACTTTAACCCATTTCTCTTTTTGTTTAGCTGTGTAGCCTGAGGATTCACCCTTGTCATCAGATTGCTGATGAGTATGGTGTTGCTGCTGAGATTTCCGTTGCTGGTGCTGGTGCCTGGGAGGATCCTTTTGAGCCCTCTCTTGACATTTCTTGTTGAGTTCTGGATGCAAGATTCTACGATTGGCATTTTGATTCCCAAGCTTCCTGCAATGCTGACAGTATAGAGGAAGACTGTGGTATTCTATTTCACAATCTTTGTAGTCATCTAGGAAGCCAATCTGAATTGAAGGCATCAGTTCCTTTGTGAGATCAAGCTCGACACACATCTTCAAAGTTGAGGGCCTGGGAACCATAGAAGTTGCAGTGTCCATCTTGATGTACTTTTCTATCTGGTTGCCAACGTATTGGATCAGCGTATTGTTGTAGTAATAGAGCGGGATGTCTCTGACTGAGATCCAGACTGGCACAATCGGAGATTCGTAATCCGGTGAGAAATCCGGCGACCATTTAAGGATCTTCATTGAGGCTCCGGCGACCGGGCCAGTAAGCCTTGAGCCAGCACTTCTGGTAGTCCTCCTCGGAGGCAAATCAGATGAGGACGTGTTTGTAGTCCAGCGAGCCGATCTGAAATCGGCCAGAAAAGCCCATCTCTCTGAAAGCTGATTGAATGTTGATCATTGATGTTTAGCTCTCTGAAACTTGCCTATGAGAGCATTGTGATAGTTTTTGACAGAACCTGCACCGATTCCTTCGAGTACATACAGGCAGGTTTGCCGTTGAAAGAGGTAATTGGGCGGATTTCTGGGTTAGAGGGTGTTAGAGTGAAAAGGCTTGATGCTTAGCCTGTGTATATTATTATCAATATATAGATTACAATCAGATACATAAAAGGAATGTACAACTGTGTATGACTGTGTCCCTATCCTCATCGGATCAATCAGAGATATCTTCTATCTTTACACCCCCCCCCCCTCTCAAGCGAAGCGTTGGGTTTGGTAGAACGCAAAGCTTGGATCTAAAGAACTCAAAAAGTGGCTTAGGTAGTCCCTTGGTAAAAATATCTGTCAACTGAAGCGAGGTAGGAACATGACTAACACGGAGTTTGCCCGAGCTGACCAGTTTCCGGACAAAATGATAGTCAATATCAATGTGCTTGGCCCTCTTGTGAGCAACTGGATTTTGAGCCAGGAAGATTGCACTGTTGTTGTGCCAGAGCAATAAAGGCGAGCCATCAAGATGAAAGTGTAACTCCCGGAGAAGATGCGAGATCCACACAAGCTCAGCAGCAGAGTTTGCAAGATCTCGATATTCAGACTCGGAACTTGAACGAGATACGGTAGGCTGCTTCTTAGCGCTCTAAGACACCAGGTTGCCTCCCAAAAACACTACATACACATATGTAGAACGTCTGGTCTCCAAGCATCGCGCCCAATCGGCATCCGAGTATGCACAAACATCTGATGAGCCCCCAGATCGAAATGTAAGACCATGATGCAGCGTGCCAGGAACGTAACGTAGAATCCTGGATACAGCAGCAAAGTGATCATTGCGGGGACTATGCAAGTACTGACTGACCGAGTTCACTGTATAGGCAATATCTGGCCTGGTAATGGTCAAATATTGGAGAGCACCAACCAATGAGCGATATAATGTCGGGTTCCCAAACACCGCACTGGTCGAGCTGTGAAACTAAGAAAATGGCACCAATGGAGTAGCAACTGGAGTGGTGTCAGTCATGCCTGCTCTGCTGAGGATGTCTCTGGCATACTTTGCTTTGCTCAAAAACAGCCCAGTTGAGGTAGGAGAAACATCAAGACCAAGAAAGTAGTTCAGAGAACCCAAATCCTTGACTGAGAATTCATGGTCGGCTCGAGCAATGAATTGATTGATCGCCCCTGCATCATTGCCGGTCAAAATAATATCGTCAACATAGACAAGCAGGTAAAGCAGTGTGGTTTGACGAGAGAATATGAACAGAGATGTGTCGGAGAAGCAGGGTGAAAGCCAAAGTCGCGAAGAAAAGAGCTGAAACGATCAAACCAAGCCCTTGGAGCTTGCTTTAGCCCATATATAGCCTTCTTGAGACAACACACAAAGTCTGGATGAACATGATCCTTGTAACCAACCGTTTGAGCCATGTACTGGAGTATCAAGAACAACGTTGAGAAAAGCGTTCTTGACGTCAAGCTGATGAAGCGGCCACCTTCTCAAAGTAGCGATAGCTAAAAATGTGTGAACAGTAGAAGCTTTGATCACCGGACTGAATCTGGGAAAAACCCTGAGCCACTAAGCGAACCTTATAGAGATCAATGCTTCCATCAGGTCTGTACTTCAGGCGAAAGACCCATTTCGAACCAACAATGTTTGCACCCGAAGGTCAAGGAACCAGATCCCAAGTGTGTTGATGACGAAGCGCAGCCATCTCCTCATCCATGGCCAGAACCCACTTCGGATCCTTAAGGGTCGTACGATAGTCGCGAGGCTCCGAATTTTCCTAAACCTGAGCAACAAGACCAGTAGGAACGAAATCAGGATGTAACTTGACACGACGAGTACCATCTTGATGCCTAGTCACCATATGGTGTGGTCTTGGAGGCGGTGAGTCCGAGCCTGAAGAAGAACTGGACGACGAGGGTGATGATGGTGGTGACGAACCAGCAGATTCAGAACTAGATGAAACAGGAGGTGATGCTGAACGTGGCGAAGGAGGCTGCGGCCGTGCTGGTACAGGAGGTGTCGAATCTTCCTCCAGGGGGCAAATCGTGCATGAGCTAGCTGGTGATGCAACCGAAGGTGATGGCGGAGACTCATCCGGAGAGTGACTAGGATCGATGAACGTGAGGATATCGAGTGATGAGAATGCTTGAGCAGGGCTATCAACAGCAAAGGGAAAACATGTCTCATCAAATCTAGCATGGCGAGTGATGTATATACGTCCAGTAGAGAGATCAAGGCACCGAAAGCCCTTATACTGAGAGCTATAGCCGATGAAGATGCATGGAATACTGCGAGGAGATAGCTTGTGCTCAGCATGTGGTCGAACAAAAGGGTAAACTCGGCAACCAAAAGGAATTTATGCAGTATGTAAATCATTTAATGTTCTATATTAAGTTACTAAAATATGGAGTTAACATATATTTTGCCGTATATATTACGGCATAACTACGCCCACCGCCAGTTTAATTTGGAATGAATAATTATTCCTTACCAAAACCCACCTCACCACCGGAATTAATTTGGAACAATACCTAATTCCTTATATATACACACAAAAACAAACGGCGGTACGTACGAAACGCAACAAATGTTGTTGTTTCTTGTTTTACATAATTTTTTGCCGGCGGACAATGGGCGGAGGAAAAAATATTTATGCCGCCACTTTCTGCTTTTTAATATATACCTGGTAAAAAGATTAGTACATGGAATATTTTCATGGAATACTTTTTGATTTCAGTTCACTTTAGTTTAGTTCAGTATAGTTCAGTAGATTATTTAACGCTACTATTTGTTATACTTATACCATATACAATAATTTTTTATAAACTTTAAAATTATTTAGTTCAGTTCATTACATTTATATATTTTTCAGTTCAATTTAGTTTAGTTATATATATTTCATGGTCTCCTAGAATAATATTTTTAATATGATTTTATTAAATTTAACCAATTATTTAAATTTGGAAAATATTAAGATAGGAGAAGATGGCGTGTCATTTTACGGCGAAGCGAAAAAATTTTAAAATTCAAAAAGAGTCACGTATGCCAATATCATTCTATTTAAATATACTGAAGTGTTATACGCAATCCAATATTTTACTCAGCGTAGTCCATACTATCATTGAAATTACAATACCACCCCATGAATTGCTAAGTTTTTCAATGAGCATAATAAATGAGAATATTTTCGTAAATTCATATCATATTTTAGATTTCAAGAATAAAATGCTAGACTGCTTATAACAACACCCTAAATATATCTATAACATTTCAGAAATTGTTTACTCGCAACTTGCGATTATTAGGAATGTGATTATTAGGTACATCGCCCCTATTTTATTTCTCTCTCTACCCCCTCCCAGACTTCCCCCTCCCCCCTTCCTTCAGATCTCGGCGGGGTGACCGTCGGCGCCTCGCCGCGGCGCTGGTCACCCCACCCACCCTATTTACCCCCACCCCACCCCATAACCCGAAACCGTTTTCTCGGTCGAAATCCTACGTTTTCATATATTCTTTGTCAAAATCGGGGATCCATGGTCGGCGATGCGGGTCGCCACCGCATCCGTCGATCCGTTGACTCAATCAAAGCCTTGATGACAGCGAGCTTCCCAGTGGCTCTCTGGCAGCTTCCTAACGAGCTTCCAGGCGGCTTTCTGGCAGCTTTCTGTGACTGCGAGATTAGTGAGCTCGGCTTCCGATGGCGAGCTTTGACGGCCACACGTGGAGTCCAAACGTGACGGGCGGCAATGATTGGGAGCCCAATTCGGGAGTACACGGCTCTGGATCTACTCCAACGTCTCGGATCCGTCCGTTTTTGGGGTTCCTATACCCGCTTCGCTCGGCATGACTTTCGGGTCGGGTTGGGTCGGCTCTGTTGATGGCTCAAGTCGGGTCGACTGATGAGTCTGGTCGGCTCATCCATGTTCTTGACAGGTTTCTATTGGAGCTGGCACAAATTGACTGGGAATGTGGTTTTACTTTTTTTAAAAAAATTAATTTTTTCAGTCTTTTTTAGGGCATATGAGTTTTGATGTTTGTACTAAAATATTGGACTGAATGTGATATGCTAATCTTTTTTTTCTGACGGGTCCTTTTGTTCAGTGAAATTTTCATTAGATTCCGATCTGTTACACAGTTAGGAGAAATCCAAGTCAAAATAGTTTGAATACTTACTTATGGCGATCCTGTTACTAGATTTGTGGACCGGTTAGACTTTAACTTATATCGTGTTAGATTAAATTTATTTTTTGTTCAATGTTTGGCCACTAGCTAATCAGATTGGTTGGGATTTCTTTAGTTTTGACATTAAATTACATATATGTTTTTAGAGGGATCTGATTTGGAGTGGGTCTTTTTGCGAATTGTCCTGACTAATTTATGGAGTATCCTTGCCTATTTGTTTGTCATGTCCCTCCTAACATGTGTATTTGGCTGGAGGGAAGACCCTTTGGGCTTCGGTCTATATGCATGTTATGTGTAGACTCCATAGATTTTGAATATTTATACTGCGAGTTTAGGATACTATACCTTTCAGTTTGTTTAGATACTTTCGGG
This sequence comes from Sherardia arvensis, assembly GCA_948330725.1. Lineage (NCBI taxonomy): Eukaryota > Viridiplantae > Streptophyta > Magnoliopsida > Gentianales > Rubiaceae > Sherardia > Sherardia arvensis. Next base: position 28,154,570 of record OX415236.1, read on the forward strand.
TATTGGACCTAGATTTTCTTACGATTTATCCCCTTTTTTAGTAGTACATGTAGTCACACCGAGGCGAAGTAGTCAGGGGCGGATCTAGAAATTTTTTATAATTGGGGCACTACATGATACTAAATTGCATAAGTTTAACATAATTAACTAAATTACATAAGGTTAACATGTTTTAAGTTACTCAAATATTTTTAATATTATAATGTGCGTTGCCAATGATGTATTTCGTATAAAAATAATAAATTTTGTTATAGATCTACTAATTTGAAGAAGATATTTAACATTGTTAACTTAACAAATATAATATTAAAAATATTATTGAAAAAAGAAATAATATATAGAAAGAAAATGAAGATGATCATAAATGTATATAGAAAAAAAATGATATAATTTTAAAACAGAAAAACAATAAAACTTAATTAGAAAGAAAGGAAATAAAATATACAAGAAAATAAAATGCAAATCAAAGGATTCAAAATCCTACCAAATCTATGGTAAGTATTAGCCTTACCACTGCTACGCGATCGATTTATTAGTTTGTAAGAGTAATACCTATATATATAAACTAAATCAGTGGGGTCACGTGACCCCAGTGACCCCACCGTAAATCCGCCTCTGGAAGTAGTAGTACGGATATGTTGCAATCACTCTACACCTCAATCAAATTACCACATACATTCCAAAAAGGTTTCATGTGTATTGTTGGGTTTATCCAAGCCCGATCATGTATTTTATTGCTTTTATGAAGTGTTGATGAGCCGTGAATAATCCTATCGTCCACTTGAATGATTTTGATTTTTTTTAAAAAGCAAGAAACTAAAAAAGGGAAAAAAATTTAGTCATAGTGACATGGTTTTTTGTCGGTTGAACCAAAAGGGTCGCTATATGTACTCTACTATTTACTTTTATAATCCAAAATATAATATAATTTTACGAAATTATTTTTAATTATTACATTTATTAAAAAAATTAGGGAAAAATTTGATTATTGGCGGTATAAGTTTCATAATATGAAAGTGGGTGTAAGTTTCACATTATTTCTACAAATGGCGGTAGTTGATTAGCCTATTTCATGTAATTTAATTCTTGAACTAAAAACATTTATACCCTTATTTTGTAGTTATAATTCTTCATTTTTATTTAATTCTTTTCAATTTAGTTTGGTTTGAGCTCACTATAACTTACTCTAATTCAATTAAGATTATTTTCAGCAACATTTTTAGGTTAAATTGAATTCATTTCAATTTCATTAAATTTTATGAAGTTGAAATTTAATTTAGTTTAGTTTCATTAAATTTTTTAAATTCAATTTAAGAAATTAAAATCTTATTTAAGTGTATTTAAATAAAAAATTTGCAAACTTAATTTTGCAAATTTTAAGTGAACTGAATTATTAAAATTGGTATGAAACGCTAAATTTGATTTAAGTTTAGCGTTTCATACCAATTAAATGAAACTTCACAAATGTAATTTTGCAAAATTGAATTGAACTGAATTCTTTCAATGTGAACTAAATTGAAATTCAACAAATATTAAAAGTATTAGTCAGATCTGAATTAATTTTTAATCAAGTTTAGAGTACACAAAACTGAACTAATTCATAATACGGGGAGTTGAGAATGGCTCCAGTGGTAAGACACTGGTAGATTTACCAAGAGGTCCTGCGTTCAACTCTCAGGGGAGGGGAAAATGGGTGGGATTTTATTGTGGGCTCACTTGAGTTATTACCCAAAATTTTTTAAAAAAAATAATTCATAATACAATTTTTTTGTTAAAACATCCAAATGATGGGGGATTATGTAGGGCTCCCAACCCAAGAAAAACCACAGAAGTGGAAGAGTTACATCTCAAAATGAGCTAAAGATGGAAAAAGTAGCTATACAACTATAGCCTAAGCTTCTGAGGGACTAGACCTCTATACACTTTACAAGAGATTCTCATACTATGTTGATGATTTATTAGCGAATTGCTGAGGCAAAACACAAAGCAACCCCCAACTAAGTTGAGATAAGTAGAGTCAAAATTGAAGCCAGTAACTTTGAGGAGTGTTCCTGTGTATAGCATTCCAAAATGAGTGTGTCTCTGGTGAAAAAATTAGTGCCTGGATTAACGTGTTGCAGCAGAGTATCTTCTGTGAATTCTAATGGTGGGAGTGTGAGAAGCATCAAGAGTCAGAAGGCCCTTGGCCACAGAGGGAAGGTTTGAGCTGGAGAAAGTGGTTTCTGTTTGGGTCTGGAATGCCCATTTGGCCAAAGAATCTGCAGGTTGGTTGGCCTCTCTGAAAGTGTGACAGATTGTGAATGGAGGGAGCATTATAGAGATATCATCCAGCGGCAGCAACAGCCTCCAATGCCTCTTTGATGAATTGAGTATCAAGTTCACAGCTTGCAGGCAGTTAGACTCTATAATTATATCTAATGTATTTAGTAATTTCCCTGCTTCAATACCTGCTTTTATGGCCAAAATTCTGAGTGGAGTGGATCTGTGGCTACCGTGAGTGAAGTTTTAGCCTGCAGAAGTCTCCCAGAGTTATCTCTGATTATAATGCCAATTCCATCCTTATCTTGATACCAGGATGCATCCACATTGATCTTGATCCCCTTGAATGATTTGTTCCATGCTATTGGGGCAATATTTTAGGCTTAGAGGGAATGTAAGGTGTGGGAATGTATCCAGCATTGGCAAGTTCTGTATCAACCTGTTTTGAAAAGGGGAGAGGATGTCTGATGAAAACCCAATAAAGTTCCTGTTTCAGCTCTTTACTCAGTTCCTGCAAAGAAGGTGGTATATCTTGGAAAATCATTCTGTTTCTTGCCTTCCACAGCAGCCAACATACCAATGATGGAGCAATATGATACAAAAGTATAAAACAAGAGTATACATGTCTTTAATTCAAAAATTAAATTACATGAATATAGGTTAATAAATTATTGCCCTTTTTAAAAATAATGTAAAAGTTACAACCCACTCTCAAATTATGAAATCCCCTAAAACTTAACATAATTTCAAAAGTATTATGGATAAAATATGATAGTGTGTATCGCAATTGAGAACCACAATGGTAATACTATTCAAAAATCTGATACTGCTAATAGATCCTCTTTTCTGTGCAGATGGTACTACTCATGAGGACTCACAATGGAAAGGCATAGCATGTCTACATGAGCAAATCTGGATATCTTTCTGGACTCAACCATGCTCAATCAATCACTCTGCAACATCACCTCTCAAATGGTTATTTAACTCAAGTCTCTGCTGCACCATCATAATTCTGTATTGGGTGCATTAATATTTTTGTTCCTATAGTCTCTAATCTAATACCGTTTTGTATTTTGTTTATCAATTCGCTAACAAGTTTTAGGTTATATGAGACTAAAAGGAACCAAATGCAGTTAATATTTTTTGAGAAGCATTACTATGCCTCTAGGGGCTTAGTGTCCTTAGGCAGTTAGGAGATGTAATTTTGTCATCTTATACCTTTTGTTTGGGGAGCCAAATATATTCTCCCACTTTTTTTTTTTTTTAAGGTGTTTCTTTAGAAGAAAAAAAAACAATTGAGAACCAAAACCAAGGAGTTTTTGGGTGATTTCTGTATCACTTGAAATGCAAACAAATGAGTCAACGTCGGGGTGAAAGAGTCAAAGCCGGCGAGTGCCCAGAAAGCGACAATTTGTTTTGAAATGTTTCATAAACATATCAATCATTCATATCATATCAGGATGTACAAGTTGCTGTAATTGAAGAAAAAGAAGAGAGGTAGAGGAATGAGCAGGCCTAGTTTCCAATCATCAGTATTAGTATGGTGTTGCTGGATGTTTATTGTTGGTGCTTTGTTGGCTGAGAGTGATGAGCAGACTGTTGGTTATGGTTATGGGATCAAGTCGGTGGGAATGATCGGAAATTCAATCTCCGCTTACCTGGAGGTGCTCAAGGAATCCCCCGTTTACGGCCCTGATATCCCAACTCTGCACCTCTCAGCAACCTTGGAAGCAAAGGAGCGGGTGAGAATCAGAATCACAGATCCGAGCAGGCAGAGATGGGAGGTGCAAGACGACATTCTCCCTCGCGACGGGCCTCTCAACCTCGACTGCTCCGGCTCCGACCTCGTGTTCCGCCTCCACAACACCACCCCGTTCGGGTTCTCCGTCAGCCGCCTGTCCACCGGAGAAACCCTGTTCGACACCAGACCCCAGCCCGGCAACCCCGGCACCTTCCTCATCTTCAAGGACCAGTACCTGCAGCTGTCATCATCCCTGCCTTCCGCCACCGCCAACCTGTACGGCCTCGGGGAGCACACCAAGTCGTCTTTCAGGCTCCAGCACCACCAGACCCTGACGCTGTGGAATGCCGACATCGGGAGCGCCAACCTCGACCTCAACTTGTACGGATTCCACCCCTTCTACATGGATGTGAGATCGCCTAATGGGACCGCCCACGGTGTTCTCCTGCTCAGTACCAACGGGATGGACATTGTGTACACCGGCGATCGGATTACTTACAAAGTCATCGGTGGCATTCTCGATCTCTATGTGTTCTCCGGACCCACGCCGAAGATGGTCGTCGATCAGTACACTCACCTCATCGGCCGCCCTGCCCCCGTCCCTTACTGGTCCTTTGGTTTTCACCAATGCCGCTGGGGCTACAAAAACGTGTCTGATCTTCAAACTGTGGTTGCTGAATATGCCAAAGCTGGAATTCCTCTTGAAGTTATCTGGAATGATATCGATCACATGGATGCGTTTAAGGATTTCACCCTTGATCCCCTCAACTACCCATTACATAAGATGCGCAGTTTTCTCGACAAGCTTCATCAAGATGGTCAGAAGTACGTGCTCATTCTTGATCCTGGTAAGCATTTCTCTTTAACCTCTTGTATCTGTCTCCTAAGCTTCAATCTGAATGTTCATTTGTACTCAAGGCATCAACATCGACGACACTTATGCAACTTATGTAAGAGGACTGAAAGCTGACATCTTCATAAAGCGTGACAATAAACCTTATCAAGGTGTGGTCTGGCCTGGAAACGTCTACTTCCCGGATTTTGTTAACCCGGCGGGTGCACTCTTTTGGGGTAATGAAATCAGCCTGTTTCATGATCTTGTTCCCTTCGATGGAATCTGGCTTGACATGAATGAGTTATCGAATTTTATAACTTCTCCTCCTGCCACCTCTACACTTGATAACCCTCCCTATAAAATAAACAATTCTGGCGCTAATCTGTCCATTATCTACAAAACAGTACCTGCAACTGCTCTACATTTCAATAACATTACTGAATATAACATCCATAACTTGTATGGATACCTGGAGTCCAGAGCAACAAGTGAGGCGTTAGTTAAACTGAAGAATAAGAGGCCATTCATCCTTGCTAGATCGACCTTCATTGGTTCTGGAAAGTACGCAACTCATTGGACTGGAGATAATGCTGCAACTTGGAATGACTTGGCATACTCAATTCCTACTATTTTGAGTTTTGGGCTCTTTGGAATTCCAATGGTTGGAGCTGATATATGTGGGTTTTCTGGTAACACTACGGAGGAGCTATGCCGTCGATGGATTCAGGTATTACCACCTACCTTCCTAATCATATTTGCATTCATGTTTGAACATTAACCCTCTACTCTGATGCAGCTGGGGGCCTTTTATCCTTTTGCAAGGGATCATACCTCAAATAATACCATCTCTCAAGAACTGTATGTTTGGGATTCAGTTGCTGCATCAGCCAAAAAGGTGCTCGGACTGCGCTACCAGTTACTCCCATACTTTTACATGCTCATGTACGAGGCACATAAGGAAGGAACTCCCATTGCACGCCCCCTCTTCTTCTCGTTTCCTGATGACATCACTACGTATGCTATCAAATCACAGTTTCTTCTTGGCAAAGGTGTATTGGTCTCGCCTGTTTTGGAGCCTGGAGCAGTAACAATGGATGCCTACTTTCCAGCTGGAAACTGGTTCAGCCTCTTCAACTACTCGAACCATGTCTGTTTGAGTCGAGGGCAGTATGTTACACTTGATGCACCACAGGATCATCCTAATGTATACGTTCGTGAAGGGAACATACTGACCATGCAAGGAGAGGCTATGACAACTCAGGCTGCGAGGAAAACACCGTTTTCCCTTTTGGTTGTCCTCAGCAAGAATGAGAACAGCACTGGAGAACTCTTCCTGGACGATGGAGAAGAAGTGGAAATGGGAGGAGAGAGTGGAATGTGGACTCTGGTGCGGTTCAATAGCTACATTTATAATGGCAATGCAGTTGTGGAAACAAAAGTTGCGAATGGAAACTTTGCATTGGGTCAGAAATGGATCATCAACAAAGTGATATTCTTAGGCGTTGAAAATGTGGAGGGATCAAAAAGCTATGAACTCATAACCAGTGATAGAGAGCTGAGGACTGGAAGAGCAGGAATAAGTAGTAGTGGAGAGTTTGCCTCCATAGAGATCTCAAGCCTTCAAATGCTGGTTGGAGAAGAATGGAAATTACAGCTAAATATCAGCTCTTGAGCCCCCATAAAAAAACAAGTAGAAGCACGTAAGCATCTCTTTAATAGGTTGAACTGAAACATCATGATTTGGAAGTAACATCAGTATTAGCATTTCAAAATTTCTCTCTGACCTCTCTCCTAGATTGAACACACGCGGCTACCAACTAAATGCAGAAAACAACCACTCCCCCACCCCCGACATAACCGTTACCCTCTGATAACGGTCATAAACGGTCACAAATGGAGGAGGCTCCGCCTCTTTCCACCGGAACACCCGCCGGAAAATCATACGCTCAAATGCTATCTTCTCCAAATCACCCCCTGCTCTATCATCGCTCCCCTCTGTAAAGATAGAAGACATCTCTGATTGATCTGATGAGGATAGGGACACAGTCATACACAGTTGTACATTCCTTTTATGTATCTGATTGTAATTTATATATTGATAATAATATACACAGGTTAAGCATTAAGCCTTTTCACTCTTGGTATCAGCCTGTTAAACCCTAACTTCTTCTCTCTGTCTTCTCCCTCTCTCTCTCGATTAAACATCAAAATACTCATAAAAATCCTCCCTTTTGTCTTAAACCCTAGCATAAATTCCAAATATTTTTTTTTTCTGATCGCCGCTCTCCCTCTCGATGGCTTCCGACGGCGACAAGCTTTCATACTCCAACATGATCCACCTGCTCACTGTTAGGTTGGATGCTTCCAACTACATTTTATGGAAGAAGCAAGTGACAACCCTCCTTCGCTCCCAGAAGCTTCTGGGACATCTCGACGGGACGCTTCCATGCCCTGCTATACCCGCACCGCCCTCCTTCCTTCAGGCCGCCACCGGCGCTTCTACTCCCGGAGGTGCCACCTCTAATGCGGTTTATCTCAAGAAGAAGGCGAACTACGATTCATGGGTATCCATCGACGAGAAGATGTGCTCTCTTCTCTTGTCCTCGGTCTCTATCGCGGTAATGTCTGAAATCTCTGATTTTGATAATGCTGCCGATATGTGGAATACTCTTGCCTATGTGTTTCAAAATCGTAGTAAATCCTTTGTCCTTAGCCTTCGTGTTCAACTTATGAACCTTCGTAAGAATGGTTCCGTGCATGCTTTACACTTGAAATTTAAGGCTTTGTTTGACAAACTTGCTGCTATGGATGCTCCGGTCACCAACGATGATATGGTGCTTTGGTTCCTTCATGCCCTAGGTACGGAGTTTAAGGATTTCAACGCCCCAATCCTTTCACGTTCTCCTACTTTGATTTACGCCGATGTTGTGGCGGGGGCGGAGAACCATGAGGCCTTTCTGAAAATTTTGTAGGGTTTTGGAGCAGAACCCTCTCCAACAGCATTCCTGGCCGACGGCAGAGCTTCTGGTCGATCAGGCGGTGGCGCGTGGGGCCCACACACCGGTGGAAACCGCCGCTCCGCCAGTCGGCAGCCTTCTGCTGGTTCCTATGGTGGCTCTGGTGGCTCGGCAGGTTCCAGTTCCGGCAGATCTACTCTCAAATGCAAGTATTGTCATAAACTTGGCCATGTTGTTCAGACGTGCTACAAGCTCTTTCCTCCTCCTCGCCGCGGTGACGAAGCTGCCCATTTGACTCAGCAGCTCGGGTCCTCTCTGCACACTGAGCCATCTAATGTCTCCTCTGATCGGTATATCGATTCCGAGGCAACCAATCACCTTAGCTCAGCCACCTCTGCACTAGAGAGTGTGACCCCTTATACTGGTAATTCTCGAATCTCAGTTGGTAATGGTGATAGGATTCTTATTCATTCTATTGGTGATATTCAACTTACTCCCTCTTTACGCCTATGTGATGTGTTGTATGCTCCTGAAATCACCAAGAATTTATTGTCTATTAGCCGCCTTACTAAGGATCTTGATGCCTATGTTATATTTGATGACCGGAATTTTATTATTCAGCACAAAGTCACCAAGGCGATCGTGGGAAGGGGCCACAGTGAGGACGACCTCTATGTGTTGGGTCGAGGCGAGGCTGTTTTGCTTTCTTTCATCTCCCAAAATAAGACAAGAGCATCTTTTGAGTTGTGTCATGCTTGGTTGGGCCATGTGGCTCCCAATACTATTTCTTTGTTAATTAGAACTGGTGTGATGAGTGCATCTTCTTTATTACCTAAGCCTGGCCTGTGTGCCCCCTGTGTTCTGGCAAAGGGTCAAAGGGAGTCTTTTTCTGATAACCCTAAGAGGGCATTGCATGTTTTTGACTTGATTCACTGTGATTTATGGGGTCATTCCCCAGTTTTATCTGATAATGGTTTTCTTTACTATGCCATATTTGTGGACGATTATTATCGTTTCTCTTGGTTATATCCCCTTAAACACAAATCCGACTTCGTCGATGTCTACATGCAATTTGAGGCGTTTGTTGAGAACCAATTCTCTACGACTATTAAAACCTTTCAAAGTGATGGTGGCACAGAATTTAAAAACAAATGGCTCAAGTCTCACTTCACCTCTAAGGGTATTCATCACCAAATCTCATGTCCATACACACCAGAGCAAAACGGTCGCGCTGAAAGGAAACATAGGCACATTACAGAGATGGGATTGACAATGCTGTTTCATTCTCACTTGCCATTATCTCATTGGGACACTGCCTTTGCTGCAGCAGTCTATACGATCAACCGTCTTCCCACTCCTGTTCTTGATGGTGCCTCCTCCTACAAGATTCTCTACCATCGAGATCCTGTGTACTCTAATTTTCGGCCTTTTCGTTGCCGAGTTTACCCTTTTGTTCGACCACATGCTGAGCACAAGCTATCTCCTAGCAGTATTCCATGCATCTTCATCGGCTATAGCTCTCAGTATAAGGGCTTTCGGTGCCTTGATCTCTCTACTGGACGTATATACATCACTCGCCATGCTAGATTTGATGAGACATGTTTTCCCTTTGCTGTTGATAGCCCTGCTCAAGCATTCTCATCACTCGATGTCCTCACGTTCATCGATCCTAGTCACTCTCCGGATGAGTCTCCGACATCACCTTCGGTTGCATCACCAGCTAGCTCATGCACGATTTGCCCCCTGGAGGACGATTCGACACCTCCTGTACCAGCACGGCCGCAGCCTCCTTTGCCACGTTCAGCATCACCTCCTGTTTCATCTAGTTCTGAATCTGCTGGTTCGTCACCATCATCATCACCCTCGTCGTCCAGTTCTTCTTCAGGCTCGGACTCACTGCCTCCAAGACCACACCATATGGTGACTAGCTAGGCATCAAGATGGTACTCGTCGTGTCAAGTTACATCCTGATTTCGTTCCTACTGGTCTTGTTGCTCAGGTTTAGGAAAATTCGGAGCCTCGCGACTATCGTACGACCCTTAAGGATCCGAAGTGAGTTCTGGCCATGGATGAGGAGATGGCTGCGCTTCGTCGTCAACACACTTGTGATCTGGTTCCTTGACCTTCGGGTGCAAACATTATTGGTTCGAAATGGGTCTTTCGCCTGAAGTACAGACCTGATGGAAGCATTGATCGCTATAAGGCTCGCTTAGTGGCTCAGGGTTTTTCCCATATTCCAGGGTTTTATTTTGATCATCCTTTCAGTCCGGTGATCAAAACTTCTACTGTTCGCACAGTTCTAGCTAACTCTACTTTGAGAAGGTGGCCGCTTCATCAGCTTGACGTCAAGAACGCTTTTCTCAACGGTGTTCTTGATACTCCAGTCTACATGGCTCAACCGGTTGGTTACAAGGATCCTGTTCATCCAGACTTTGTGTGTCGTCTCAAGAAGGCTATATATGGGCTAAAGCACCTCAATAGTATAACAAATAGTAGCGTTAAATAATCTACTGAACTATACTGAACTAAACTAAAGTGAACTGAAATAAAAAAAAATTCCATGAAAATATTCCATATACTAATCTTTTTACCAGGTATATATTAAAAAGCAGAAAGTGGCGGCATAAATATTTTTTCCTCCGCCCATTGTCCGCCGGCAAAAAATTATGTAAAACAAGAATCAACAACATTTGTTGCGTTTCGTACATACCGCCGTTTGTTTTTTTGTGTTTATATAAGGAATTAGGTATTGTTCCAAATTAATTCCGGTGGTGAGGTGGGTTTTGGTAAGGAATAATTATTCATTCCAAATTAAACTAGCGGTGGGCGTAGTTATGCCGTAATATATACGGCAAACTATATGTTAACTCCATATTTTAGTAACTTAATATAAAACATTAAATGATTTACATACTGCATAAATTCCTATTAATCACCTACTTGCCAGCTAATTAGTGTATTTTATGGTATTAAGAACAAGCATTCTCTCAATATTCTGAATTAATTTATGGTGTTGTGCGTTGAATTTGAAATCTTTTATTGTATTAGTATATTTTCGATTTTTTACATATTATTATAAATAAGGTTCCCTAACCTCACCATATTTTTTTCATCATGGCACACTTCTAGGTTTTAAGAGAGTTCCACGGTGATGAGCATAGTTGAAAATTCAAAACTCTCAGGTTGGTGCAAATTGAAAGCGAAAAGGGCGAATTGACTCTGAATAAGATTGAAGAACCATGAAAATTCAATGTGGCAGTGATAAGGATCACATAAGAACAAGGTATTGTGGAGATCACGGCGAGCATAGAGCCATGGGAGAGCGGTAACACAACATTGTACGTAGGTGAACTGTGGTGGTGCTGGACTCCTTACTATGGTAGTTTAATCGGCAATCACATGGCCCTTTTTTTTCCTTTTCGAGCTTGAGCATGGGGTTTGGGCTATAAATAATCTTATTATTGTGATTTGAAAAGATTAAAATTCTACTTTTATTTGGGTGCACTATATTTATGATATGGTAGGAGAAAAATGTAAGGGAAAATTTTGATTAAGGGCGGTATAAGTTTCATAATTTGAAAGTGGGGTGTAACTTTTGCATAATTTCTAAAAATGGCGGTTATTAGCATATATTAATATAATTTAAATATTAGTTTAAACACATGTATACCCCTGTTTTATAGTCTAAATTTTATTATAAACTTAGTTCAGTTTTGTGGACTCTAACTTGATTAAATTTAATTCAGTCATGGCTAATACTTTTAATATTTGTTGAATTTCAATTTATTTCACACGGAAAGAATTCAATTCAGTTCAATTTTGCTAAATTTCACGAAGTTTGTTTGATTAAAATGTTGGTTAATTTAAATCAAATTTAGTGTTTCAAACAAATAAATTTGCAAAATTTTTATTTACATTTACATAAAGAATATTTTTATTTTTCAAACCGAATCTGAAAAATCTTAATGAAACTATCCAAATTAAAATTATACAAAATTGATTAAATCTATTTCAACTTCATAAAATTTTCATGAAATTGAAATAAATTGAATTTAATCTAATATATTTAGATGTTGAAAATAACCTTAATTGAATTTGAGTAAGTTATTGAGTTTAAACCAAAGTGAATTGAATAGAATTGAATAAAAATCAAATGAATTATAACTACAAAATATGGGGTATACATGTCTTTAAACTAATATTTAAATTACATAGATATAAGCTAGTAAATTACCGCCCTTTTTAGAAATTATGCAAAATTTACACCCCATTTTCAAATTATGAAACTTATACTGCCCTTAATCAAAATTTTCCCAAAATGCAAATAATTCTTCTAAGAAGAATAAGAGTTCACATGATAGTGTCTCTGGTGACTACTATTCCATATATTAACAAATATACCTTTAATGAATCAAATTGAATATATGATTCAAAATTAATCTACATTTAAATAGGTAGATATTGTGCCAATTGACCATATGAATACAAATTACACATACTTATCGGATATTTACCTCAATCGGGATGCATGTATCTATTATCATATAAAGAGTAACATGTGTAGCCTTAAAATATTATGCTTATATAATAACATATCCTAAATTTGATTTTACAGGATAACATTACAATTACAAATGTCAAAATATATTTCAAAAGTATTTTGTGAATCTTGCACATCATCAACAACCGCATGTTATCGCTATAATTTCGCGTGCAATAATTTACTTATGACCAAACTATACAAAATTACTTCATAAAACCGCGAAACGTGCGGTTAGGTTAGCCTAGTTAAAAATAATACATTACTGTATAAATCTTATCATGTAATCTTAATGAGTTGGTCTCTTGAGTGACGGTCACTATATAGTGACGAAGGACTATATTGGAATATGGAAGGAAGGAGGTCCTTATTTGCAATTTTGACAAAAATGCACTATTCACTCACGCACACTGTTCACTCAGTCTAAAAAATAAGCATTTTAGTCTAAAAATAGACGTTAGCAAACATATCCACACCGTTTAAAAACAAGCAGTTTATTCTGAAAAACAACCCGTTAAGCATGAAATACAAGTATGTTCTAAAAAACGACCTGTTTGGTTTAAAAAACAAGCATTCAAGGGTGAAATTCAAGCATGATCTATAAACCTTTTTTTTTTTTGCTTCAAAATACATGAATTCTGAAAAGCAACCTGTTAACTGTGAAATGCAAGCATTCTCTAAAAAACAACCTTTTAAGTGTGAAATGCAAGCATGTTCTAAAAAACAACCTATTTGGTCTAAAAAATAAGCATTCAATGGTGAAATTCAAGCATGCTCTATAAAACCTTTTTTTTTTGCTTCAAAATATATGAATTCTAAAAAGTAACATGCTAACTGTGAAATGCAAGCGTTCTCTAAAAAGCAGCATGTTAAGTGTGAAATGCAAGCATGTTCTAAAAAACAACTTGTTTGGTCTAAAAAACAAGCATTCAAGTGTGAAATTCAATCATACTGAATGCAATTTGCATAAATTACCGAAAAACCCCCGTTCCAAACTTCTTTGCATATAAACCCCGTCACTTCCAAGATAATTAAATCTTAATTTATCATGACGAACCATAAATAAATTTAACTTAAGTTATTATCATAAACCATAGTTATAGTATATATATTAAAAAATTATTATATGCAACAATTCACTTTCCAAATGTGAATACATATTGTGCCTTAAAAATGTATCTATATATTTCTTTCCCTCTCGTGTGTATGTGTGTGTATATATATAATATGCACGGATTTGCTTATAATAATCCTCTTTTATATTTTATTTTCCGCATTCTAATTTTAAATTTTCTTCTAGGTTGAGCTTTCTGAATTTTATTTTAAATGGCCCTTTCGTGTGTGACCTGGGTGTTAATTCTTAAGTGTATTTTGTTTGTTTGTTGTAGGAGGTGTTGAATCCGATGGATGTCTTTTTCTTGAAGAGTTACGATTGTGAAATTTGAAGGTCCAATTAAAACATCTCCTAGGTTTGTACTTTGTACGTTGTGATATGTGCCGATCATACCCTTTTTGGTGGATTTTGTAGGGTTTGGCACCCAAAAATCATTTAGATTTAGTGGCAAAAGCTATGGTGACGATTCGGATCAATGCGGTATTCGTTAGAGTAGATGATTTCGCAAGGAAAACAAAACGGTGGATTCACACGAAGAAGAATGAGGTATTTTACAATATTATAGAGTTTACTCCCTTTTAAAATTTATAAAGTATGTGATATGAGAAATTGTTCAAATCTTTTGGGTTTACAGGCTTTTGCTACTGGGCTTTTATTCTTTTTTTTTTACCACGCTCTACATAATACCTCACAAAAAATACACCATCAAAGCAGCCCATATTGTGTAAATAAATTATCTAAGACCTTTATATTTTTTAACACAATCTTTCAATTTAATAAAAATTCTAACAATATTATAGAACTCCTTTCTTTAAAGGTAGGATGTACTTCTTTATGATCTTCACTAAAAAAGTTTGACTAGAATAAGAAGGTAGGCTTGTTAGATCATCACCAGGATTCACTACTAAGAAACCAACTGCATAAGCATTCAAGAACTATCCAAGTATCTTCCCTTCCTTACTTTTCATATAAGCAATTTATATTTCTAATATTTCTAAACTTTTTTTTTAATTCCTATTTACTTTTTACCAATTTAGTACCTCTAATGAGACATTCATGTTGTTACTTGTAATCTTGAATGGTAAGAATATTATGTATGAATGCAGGAGAACCATGCTGCCTAGCAAAATTTCGTGAAATAAAATGATGGTGATAATTAATTGTATTGATCAAAGAGGTGGTAACATTGGTGTTTATGTTTTTAGGTTGAATTCACGTAATATGTTTTTTTTGTGATCAAAATTCAATTTCGGTTAAGTTTTTATGTAGAAATGAAATTGATGACTTCTTCTAAGAACAATTTATTTGGGGCTAAACCGTAAGTTTTACATGTAGATCACTTACATTTGTATAACATGGATATTTTATAACTAAATCATAAACTTAATTATTATTCAAATCCTCAAAATTCGTATGCAGATATTATTAATAAATAAATATATTATTTTTAAATATACCTCCGACATGGAGTTTATACTAGTGTATTCTAGTCCAAAATATCATTAAAATTATAATATTATCCTTTAAATATTGTTAAATTTTCTCATTAAAATAATAATATTTTGTACTATATGATTAAAATACCAAACTGTATATAACAACATTCAACAATTTCCGTAAAATTCTTTTAAGTTTTATGACTTCGCTGCTGTATCTTTTTGATGGTAACAGAGATCGCTTTAATATTATAATGACTTGACCTGAAATCAAAGGAGAGTTTGCACAGAAACTTGTCGATTGAAATTGGGGATGAATGGAGAAGGAGAATTGAAAAAGAGATGGAGGGGCGTGGGATGCGTGAATTTACTAATTTTAATTAAATTGCAAAAGACTCCTTATCGTTTTGCATACATAGGCATGTATAGTTAGTGATCACTTAATTCGAACAGCTCTTCACCAAACATCAAAATATATTTTTTGAACTTGGTCAAGCGGCTAATTGTTTCCAAACTACTAATTTTGTCCCAAATAGCTTTCCACCAAAAATACCCCTATGGCCATTGAATGCAATCACATTAGATACTCTCCCGAGAAAGAATCACATTAGATACTCCACCTATACATTAGATGGTAATAGATCCGAGTAAAAATAAATCAGTTAACAAAATCTGACCAATTGTATAAACAAATGCTTCCGCTGTTGTAACAATACACCCAGAGTGTAATTTACTACCAAATGGACCCGCAATGATACCAAAAATATTAGGAAATTAACTACGCTTCCACGTGTTTATGAGTCCATCTTACGGCAATGATGCCTAAAGAATATGGATGTCAAAACTGCATTAGGAGGACGAATCAGATAGCACAACTCATCAGCCCCATACTAAAAAGAGCAAAATCATGGGGTAACTGTGACAGCAAACTTCTAATCTCTTTTATGTCCTTTTGCTATTAAAAACGTTGTTACACAAATGGTACACTCTTCTTCTGGCAACAATCAGTATCTCCTTTGCACACTTGGTTACGAAACTAAAAAGCCAGCCGGAAGATGAACAAACTCCTGCACACATGCCAAAGAAATGTTAGAGAATCAGATAATTTAGAAGATTGCACTGAAAATCATAAATGTCACATGCAGAAGTGCATGAACAGCAGTACAATCTAAGCCCTTTTTAATCCCCAAAAACAATCTTTACCCAGAAAATGAATTTTTAAAGTGTTGAAGTCTCTATACTCTTTATTCATAATCAGGTTGTTCAGTTTACTCTTTGGCCTATTCCATGTTACCATGATATAGATTCAAAAATTCATGGACATGTGCCTGCTAAATAATTTAATTCAAATCCCTCATCTTTAAAAAATCACTAACTTTGCTCAAAATTAAAACTAAACTAAACTAATTCCAAAAAGAGAGAAATAACTAATCATTCTCTAGAAGTGCCAAAGAGAAAGCAGACATTAACTTCCAAGCTTTTCCCACAGATATAATTGTTCATCCAAATATAAGCAATACCTATTTTACAAGCATCTAACTCTCTACTTCTGTGCCAAATCTCTGCAAGAATTCATCGAGCTGCCCCCAGTTCATTGGATTTGACTGAGTTAAATCACCAGAAGGCAGAGTTCTAATGCAACGGAGAATGTGCTGAACATCACGGAGTAGTCTGGTAAAAGAAATAAAATGTGAACATTTCAGAGAAAACTTTTACAAGTTAAGAAGCACTCTAGCTTCAACAAAATAAATAGAATCAACTATACTAACTAATACAGAGGTATACCTGGTTTTAACCATATGCAATAAAACGTAGCAATACCTGGTTTTAGCTTGTGGAGTACTGACATCTATGTTTGAGTATGCTTGTGAAGTCAGGGTATGGAATATCACAACCACTTGCCTGCAAAGTGTAATTCGTCAATATTTATTAAGACTGGACTTGAAGGCATTGGAGGATTTGTATACACACAAGATTTCACTTTGGTGATAATCTACAGCTTCTTTTCGCACAATTATTTGAAGGTACACACTCGCAAGCTCCATCATCTTTCTCATTACAAATTTTAGTTGCATAATAGGGCCTGCTAATAAGCAAAACTAAACTCAAAGGCCACACATACTAATGAAGACCTAATCATCTAATCAGGTAGTTTTAGGCTTTTAGCCATCACAGCTAATACACTATGAAAGTAACACTAAGGTCCAGTAACAAAGAAATTTAAAGTAATCAGAGCAGACAAACACTTCCATAATTTTGTTAAAAGATGCAACGATTACTAGTACATTAAAAAAACAAATTCAAGCTCGTAGAATATAAAATATAGATCAAACCTGAAGATAGCTTCAACCTCAAACGGATGCAGAATCCGAGACAAGGCACGCTGTAGAACACCAACTTCCTGTGTAAGTTAAAATTGACAAAGAACTTCAGTGACTATCAAGCAAATCGTCAGACGCAATCAGCACAATCCAAATCATAATAATACCCAAGGGAGTATGCACTTCTACAAAAAATAAAATAAAATAATAACTCATTTACTTTCTGCCTTTCTCGCTGTATTTTTATTTTATAAAATAAAATTAGAATATAAATACTTAATTCTCCAAAAGTACAAATTGAACTCAAACTGCCAATTGCCAAAAAACATTTGATTGTTTTCTATAAAAATTAACTTCTGACAGCTTCTGATACCCAAAAATTTCTTAAATTCATTACAAATGAACAAATATCATTGTCAAGTATTGAAATCAAGCACTGCCGAGGGATATAACCCCATCAGGAAGCCCCCTTATTAACTCCATACCTTAGTTACAGCTAGAGCAAATTGACTTGGTTGTGGATCAGAATCTTCGGGCCCATTCCAACTCTCAACCATATCTGGAAACCGCCGAAGATTAAACAACAATCTTTCTTTCATAATCTGAACTAGCTTTGAGTGTATCTCATCTTGGTGAACTTTATAATCCTAGAATAATTAGAATGGTCAGGAAAACATGTCTTCCAAGAAGAATCAATGAGCATGTAAACTATAATAAAGCCTTCGACCTCGCGTGTGAACAATTATAAGAATATACTTGAAAGTGAAGTGCATGATCACCAATAGAAAAACTTAAGCACATTGAACAGTACTGAAGTTAAATCTCTATCTTACATACTGTAACTTACTAGAAATTCTTCAGAACATATATTTAATCAAGCTTAAGGCTGTGAAGAGTACATACCTGTGTCACACGATCAATCTCAGACGACAGAAGAGCCTTACGTGTCTCTGGTACTTTTGAGAAGACAATTCTCCTAATTTCTAATACAAAGCAGGCAAATATTAGACTTAGTATATAATATTTGGACATCCAGTAAACATACAAACACATACAATGCAAGGAAACCAAATCACTAATGAGCAACAAACACAATATAACAATTTTAAATGATACATCATGTATGGACTATACACTCACAGCATGATTTTACATCACCAATTATATTCAAATGATGATGTGTGACATTGTCGGCTCACTGGATTGCTATGCGAAACATGGGAACATATAGCCTAAATATGACGATCAGTATTTGTTTAAACTCCAGTAGAAAATTCCTATCCACAAGCCAAAAAATATACTGAAAGTATATGAATACCAGCTTTTCAAACCGACAAGACAGTGAGCTAATTAGTAAAGTTACCATCAAAAGAAACTTGATCATATAAAGCCATTTCGACATTGAGTGATACAACCAAATTTAACAGCATCATTTTTAAGTCACAAAATTAACAAACTCAGAAAAAACAAGTAAATAAAAAGGTCAAAGTCCTAATGGAAGCTCAAATTTCGAAGATTGGAAAGACCACCTACCAGGAATTACACCATGCACAAAACCAATGACCTGACTGGACAGAGCCAGATGCTTGGAAGTAATAGACTTCAAGCCAGATACCTGCAACAGAATATGTATTTAATTTAAACTGACAGGTACTTGAGGCATATAGGAAAACAAACACTTAAATTTTTACCTCACACTAAGAGCTAGGCTATATTCCATTTAAGACATCAACACTAGTACAGTAGGGTACAATTTTCAAATATCTACAGCAAGGTTAAATTAGACTGCTAACAAGGTTATACAGCGGAATTGGACTAATTGCATGTGACATTGTATGTATGAACCTGATGGAAGTGCAATACTAGAGCAACATGCCAAAAAGTGGAAATTCAGAAGCAGCATCACTGGAAGTACAGCTGGAGCTATAATCCATGCCACTGAAGCTTCTAGAATCATGAGATCATAAACACTGGATTTTCTTAATGCAAGTATCTTATCACCATCTAAATTTTATTCCCTAATATATCCATGATGACCAAAATGGAGGTAAGGAATGGTTTGTTGCCATACAGAAAGCTTATAATTTTTTAGCACAAGCTTAATGAAATGTTTTAAATCATAGACTGGCAGGAGATAGATGCCTCCATGGATGCCAAGCATATCAGAGAAAAACCACACAAATTCAAATCAGTTGTTTGTTTGGCAATCCAGCAAGCACTAGAAGCCCAGTCATCAACTGAACTTCTAACTGGAATCTATAATGTAGCTTATCAGAAAATACCTGCATGGCTCCAGCACCAAGAACGAGCTGAGCAGTCCTTGTATTGAAAAATTTCAAGATTTCAACAACACGGCGGCCAATTTCAGATGATTGCATTGGGAAACTATTAATCATATCAATGTATTCTGCTAATATCTTAACCAAACTCAAGCCACTGCAAGTTCGGATTTACTTACATTAGCACCAGTTCAACAAAAACCACTGCATCATACTCCGCAAAAAACAAAAATAACAATAAAAATAAAAATAAATAAAAACCAAATTAGAGCAGCACCAATGTGCAAATGCTAACTTGTCACTAACCAATTGACCATGTGATACTGAAGACCTTTGAAGGATAGAGTTCTACAGGATGCTCTTCCGCGCTCCTTCCGGTTGGCATCAACACTTTGATCATTCTCAGCAACATTGCTCTCGGCTGACTTCAGCTTTTGACTTATATCTCCAGTTAATTGGCCAACATCAGTTTGGACATGTTCCACACTATTCATTGTTCCAGCATCACCCACCTGAGAAGCTTCGGAAAGTACAACCACTTCACTATTGCTTGCTGATACACCAGAAGTCAGCTCATCTATATGCTCACTTGCCGAAGATTCTGAACAAAACAAAGAATTGACAATGGCCTGATATTCATCTGGCACATCCAGTTCATTCCAATTTTCTCGCTCGAGAATAGCTCTCATCTTTTGCATCTGCAATGATTAAGTATAAGCTCAAATCAACCATCCGAAATTGAAATGGAGCACAAAATAATCCACAGCAAAATACTTACTCGAGACTCATGTTGGGTCTCGACAAAATTTTTAGCCTGTGACTGCAGTATTCCACGAATGCTGTATCCCAACCTTCCACCAATCTGTTTATGTTAGCATTATATGCAATCACGACCACAATTATCTTATATCAACATATATAAATAGTCAACAAACAACTTATGCTATACCTTCTCTGTTACGTTCATAAATTCCTGAGTCAAGTTATAAACACTTAAAAACTCCTGCAACCTCAACTTGTCATGTATATTAGCTCGGACTCCCAGGAGTTTTGCCCATCTGTGGTGAGCAGCATCACAAGCTGCAAATACAGCTTCTGTATTCTCCCTTAGAACATCAGTACTGAAAGAGAAAAATTGTTGTACGTGAGTGAACTTGCAAGGTGTTGAGTCCTACACTGGATCCTAGATAGGTCACTCTACAGACTGCCAATTGTTTTTGAGTTGAAATCTGGCACTTCAAAAACCTCAAGGAACACACTCATTCTGTTAAGTCAGAGTCACAGAATGTAAAAATGATTCTAAAACCAGATTATATTCCAAACCTCCATTAAAGCAGCTTTTTTAATTAAAATTTTCCTAACATGTATTTTCCTTTACTCATTCCTATTACCGTTCCCCATGACCAGTTACAGGAATCATAATAATAATTTCAAATTTTAAAACCATCAGACCATGAGAAGAGAATCTGAATTAAAGTGAGAGTCATAAGCATTTAAGGACTTCAAAATCCTGCATAAGCAACTTCTAAGATGGTGAAAGGGCTCCTATTCCAAGAGTAGAAATCAGATCAACAGATTATACAGAACATGCGACAGAAAAGCTAACCGGAAATTCCCAGATGAACTTGACGAGCTTGTTGCAAGATTTTCCCTGACATCTCCCTGAGAAGGATAGAACAAGATGCTACTGACACTACCATCAGTTTCTTGAGAGGATTCTGCCGCAGCTGCACCAACTGCAATTGCAGCAGCAACAGTATTGGCAGCATAATGACCATCACGATTGGACATAATCCACTCAATTGCTTTTTTCACTTCAGAAGCTTGCTCTAAGTGTGCCTGCATTCACTAAAAGATAGAATCAAGTTACCATTAGAACAAAGAAACCAGTAACTGTAAATTTACACAGGGTTTTCAGACAATGCCCAGGGTGCATTTGTCATTTCAGTAATGTAATCATGTTCAGTCAGGACATGCAGCTGCTTCCAGCTGTGTGTCTAGGCATCCAAGCCGTTTGATCCACGGTTACCCCTTACTTTACATTTAGTACATTCATTATTTACTATCTAATTAGTATGTGATGATAAATCAACATTATTATGTCATTTACATTTTTTTAGCCACCTAACACTCAATAGTCAGAACCCATAGCTGTTTCTCATTTTGGTCTCACGGCTGTTTCTTTGGTACTTCGAAATCCTGACAAAATAGGCATTTCTCATATTTCCATTATTTGCATCCAACTTAAATACATGTGTTACATCAAGTATCAATGCTGCTATTTTCTTTTATACAGACAGTCTAGATCCATACACAACGGTAATATATGAAATCATTTGTACTACTGGATCAACCACCACTTTTCAAGAATAGAAGCCCACAAAAATTGATTACAACAGCTAAGTTATATTTGCATATAATAGAGAATCCTCCAAAGACAGTATCCAAGATACCAAGCATATAACACAGACAAACAAGTTCACATTGAATTGTGTCTCGAAGTTGCAACGCAAATCCAGAAAATCACTGTAGACATGAACATTCACACTACCTACACACTACACTCTTAAAGAATGTAATGAATATTGCTACAAGATCCATGATCATTCTATAAAGGATGACAATTGTCAGGGAATGTTCAACTTGAACCTAATAGAGTTATAGTCGAATAAGCATTACCTGAACGACAATAAAAATAGCACTCAAAAGTTGAAGAAAGCAGTCTGGAGACAAGCTTCTAAGTTTATCTCCAAGCGACAAACCTCCCCCTGACAGAAAACATATCAATAACCCATTCAGACAGGTTCTCTGCATCCAAATACTCAAATTGAATTTGAAGTAAAGCTTTAAAATCAGAACAAATTTTGCAGCAGAATATAATATTCATAATGTTTTCTGACATTATGAGACTTACCATCAGAATTGGCCATCCTTTCACCTTGAACATCTGAGGCAACAAGAACAGGAAGCCACTCAGAAACTGCGGCCTTGAAAGCAGCTTTCATATCGGCAATAAGTGTATCACGATACATTCTCAGCACCGCAGGGAGCCTTGCCTAAAAAGAAATTTTATTGTGCTTCAGTAATCATGCGTGGTTATAATTTTTTATTTTAAAACACCAAGTAAAATCAAAAGGAAGTCAAATTTAAACATGTATCCTGGGTTTAAAAAAGCGCAAAACTAGCGAAGCGCAAACCTCAGAAATTTTCAAAGCGCGAAGCGCAAGGCGCAAGCGCGCGCTTTTCACATAAAAAGCGCAAGAACAAATATTCTAGGAAGCTTTCAATAATAACACTCAATAAAGAGGATGCACATAAATATTTTAAATAAAACACACAACAAAGGTATCATAACATCCCCATATCATCAAACAAAGATACGGCAGAGAGGCAGAGGTGGAGAGGCAGAGAGAAGATACAGCTGAACAGTAAGAACTTCGGCTGGGAGAGGAAGAAACTAAGGGGATACGGCTGTTTTTGGTTATAAAAACCCTTTTATAGTAAGCCCACTAATTTCAGCCCACTAATTTCTTAAACCCTAAAGCCTTAAAAAAAAAAACGAATTTCAACAAAAGCGCGTTTTTTTCGCGCTTCGTAAGGCTAAAAAAGCGCGCAAAAGCGCACAAAGACGCGCGCTTTGTTCTGCGTCCAGCGCTCCACTTAGTGAAGCGCAACCCCTTGTAATTTGCGCTTAAAGCGCGCTTAGACGCGTTTTTTTAAACCCAGCATGTATCACAGTATCACTTCAGTCAGATTATTCTAACTTATATAATTATCAAAGGTTGACAAAGAAAAGATATCAAATGATTGCTAAAAATGGATTTCCCAACCTAAATATTAAGAATTACCATTGAAATTTCCAAAGCCTGTTCTATATCCCTAAGATAACTTTAAAAATAGAGATAAGAAAAACGCAATCAACTCTATCGGAGACAGCAAGCTCAGTCAGCATCATCATACAACCCAAGCAAGCAAATGATTCCCATTTCCTAATGCCTAATTGAAATACATTATGACCACATCAAAATGAATCTAGCATATGACATTTCTTAAGCGGCAGCATCATCAATCAGAAACCTGAGACTCAATATGTGATTTATAAAGGACAATCATGTATCATGTCCAGTTAAGTTGCATTTGACAGAGATACTGAGGTCCAACTATGGTGAAAAGGCTGAGGCCAGAAACATGAGAAGTTGAGGTACCAGTAAATCTCTTAATTCCTTAATACTCCCTGGCCTACCCAGGAGCATAAGCCACATATATTATCCTTTATATGAGTAAGATAAATACTGAAACAGAGTCCACAGTGACATAAATAAAATGGCTCGAGCAAAACTCACAGTTCTAAGTAGTCCAATGACAACAGGAAGAAGCCGATCTCGGAGATTTGATGCCTCTTCTTCATTAAGTTCAACCTGTAAAGTCCGTTTAGCCATCAGTAGCCATCCCATAAAGGGGAGTAAAAGAGATTACGAATAAATAACCATAGCACCATCAGGTAAAAGCTGGGAAAACATCCAAAGGTTTGGTTAAGCAAATAATTTGGACAGGTCATGATCTTGTTATAAGGGCAGGGATGTCATTAGGCCTTTATATTATTTGCAGGCTTCTTAAATTTCAATCACTATGGTTCATTTTGTCTTGAAAACCCAATTTACCCAACAAATCTCAGGTAAATGCTAAGTTCACAGGATAAGATTAATGACTACTAGGCTTGGATTCCTTGTGATGATTTAATAGTGCTCCTTAATAAAACTAAGAAGATCAAAGGAAAAGCATGCTGCAGGCTATCCCAAGATTTAATGTTCATGTGAGTGGGTTACCCTTCATTTTAAGTTATAGATCACTGAAAAATCTCATAACGCGAGCACTAATCAACAAAACAGTCCAATAATACATACGCATACCTTATCCTCTCGTCCATTTAGAGCTATTATGGCACTTGCTCTTGTTAATGACGCAACTGTTAGCTCACGCCCCTCATGTAGAGACACACGTAAAAATTCTGCAGAGAGAATACTACAGAAGTGTATGTGATTAGAACTGCAAACTTTCAGGATTCTCAGCTTTTTAATATAGCAAAACAATTGGAAAAGAATTACATCCTGAGTCTTTAATGAGATTAGAGCCATGAATGTGATGTGCAATAGACGATCACACAAGATGGCATATTGTGATATAGATAGTTGACATTCACATAAGAATAAAGATTGTTCTAATCGAACACAGAAACAATTATTTAAAAATGAAACACCAGACTAGTTAACTTCAACATTGTACAAATATTTAGTACAGTTTAAACTTGGATTTCAATCTCTATTTCTCTCCATCTCATAGAACCATGACAACGTAAAGTTCGATAAAAATATTTTATTATTAAACGACTGACCTGTTGATAGAGTCTACAGCAGATAACACGTGATCCCTTAGGCCACGAAAACAATGCAGACCAGCCAGCTCATCCCCGTCCTGTGAGAGACAGATAAATTTAATGAACTACTTGGGATATGTTCTACAAGGTGGCGCCTCTTCTGGTTTTTCATGTAAAGCTTACTTCAAAAATTGTTTAAGAGCGTCTTAAAAGTATATCCAAACATTACTATTACTTCCATTAGCTCCAGACTGCATTCAGAGATTAACGCTATTAAAAGTACTATTGACACAAATGAAAGACACCTGTATCCACAAAAGTTGAGCATCACACTATAACATAGACAAAGGGAGGACCATTTTAGCCAAAAATATGTCCCTGATCACAAAACAAACCTGCACTAACCATACCTAGAAACAACCAGCCTGAGAACAGTAATGCAAGTAGTATTAGTAGCTCGAGTTTAATGCTAAGATTTGCTACTTTTTTCTAACATCGACTTTCAGCAACCCCTCAGTTATTGTGTCCATAAAGCCCTTTGTATTCACCGACTAAGGTATTTTACCAACAGATAGCAAATAATTTAATTGTATGTACTAGCACGTAAAAAAATCATAAAATGAGGTTGCATTAAAAATAATGTATGTCAAGCTGGGAAACTCTCTACAATCCAAGACACTGTCAGGATGCTAATATATACTCCAGCCTTCCTCGTCACTTTTCTTCAAATACTGTCACAAGGCCTTAGGCCACAATGATTCCCCATAATGTAGTGATCTTGATTACGCGTGTATCTGTAGATTATTCAAAATTCTAGCAAATCCAACTATTACTAAATCCAGTGTATGTACATTTTACCATTTAAAAAATGAAGGCCATAGGGCAATACCACAATGGTCAATTACTCAGATAATAATGAAATCATCTGGGAATTTTTCCATGCGATATTTGAAGATACAAGTTCAAAGAAACACCTCTGAACTGAATAATTTGATTCTTGACTCAGTCTCAACATGTGGAATATGATTAAAAAACAGGTTCTGGATCTGACATACCAATAACTGTTGCAAATCAAGTGTAACATCCAAAGCTCCAGCACAATCTGCAGAGGTAATAAGCTGTACAAGTAAAAGAAATGTAGCTTAGTTTACATCTCTAAAAATGGCTGCACTTAATCATTTTTCAGTTAGTAGGACACATTCGATGTATTAGAAACAGCACTCCATATAATGCATGGAAGACTTGCTATACGGTCCTAAACTATGATTGAAAAAAATGCATGTACTCACTTGGATATTAATAATATGCTACAGAAAGTTAAAAGAAAGCTACAACATTGTATAGATTGGGCAACACACTTTAGAGCTAAAAGACACAAAGTATATCAGTTAACAAAAGAATGAATTGGATATTAAGAGGGATGTGTTCACGACAGTTCATGATGTCTTTATTTTGCCCATTGTAATTAACAGCTTTTATTCATCTATGTCACAGTTTCTCTGAGACCAACAGAAGAAGAAAAAAACCAATGTTTGGACAAAACTTCACGTTTCAAATATGCTTAATTTTATCCTAAATGACAAACTTCATGTTTCAAATATTTCAGTCCTTATTTTACCTGGTAATTACTTTGTACTGATCACCGAAATGCAGGTAGCTTAGTGAAAGACTAATGAAGTGAAACATGCAATCAGAAACCGAATTGAAGGATTTTAATGGTTCTTAATTTCTTTCGGTTTAACAATATGTAATTCGATCATCCTAAAATCTAAAACCAGAGAGCAGAGTGCATACCAAATGGAGAGTTGAGAGTGCTTGGTTTACATATTGTATAAGCTTCAACTTGTTCCTCAATGCAATCAAACTGTCCCTACGTGAACTCACTTCCTGTACACGCTTCGCAGAACCAACCAAATCTGAGTTCAAAAGCCTAATAGTCTCCTTCAACTCCCTAATCATATTGCATCCTTCCACAATTTTTATATTCAAGTCCTCCAACTGTCCTTGTGCTTCATAGAAAGAGCTCGACCTGAGAGATATCTCCTTCACCAAATGCATTTCTACAGTATCCAAATACTGGGAGAGTTTCTCCTGCAGCATTAGATTCTCAGTGGTCGTTTTGAAGGGACACGCTGCCTTGAAAGTTCCACCTTCCTCCAACTTAAAGTCTTCTTTGAAGTACAATGCGGGAACTTCCCTCAAACAAGCCACCAAGGCCTCGCCCTGGCCTACAAACTGGCCTTCCTGCCCCTCCAGCGACTCGTGCTGCTGAATATCGTGGAACCGACTGTAATGCTCGGAGATTGAGCTGAGGTATGGCCCGAAATCAGCTCTGGTGACTTCGGATCCAGGTTTGGGAACTCCGGCAGAGTTGATCGACGGCAAAGGCGCGAATTCCGGCACCGGGATCGATGACGTGGAGGACCACCAGTAGTCTGATTTTCCGGCGTGGGGATTGTTGAGAATGGAGGCCAAACTTTGACTTGTTGCGGAAATCGACTTCGACAGCGACGCTGAGCTCCGGAGCATCTTGCTATCATGATCGAACCTTCCCAGTCGGGAAGGTTGCGAATCCATTTCTTATGGCAAACTCCTATTCCCAATGCGGGCAGTGGGACAGTGGTGGTTAAGCTTTAAAGAATTGAGATCTGTGTTCAGTGTGAGACTGATTTTTCAGTGATCTTCCCCTCAATCAAGCGATTGTTTTTTTGATGAAGAGGAGGAATAGACGATGGGCAGAAAAATGAAAACAATACCTCGTAGATCTAATGGAATGAATTTGAGAATTATTAAAAAACAAAATCCCTTATGTACTCAAGACTTATGTCTCTTGAGTGACCGTCTATATTATAATATAAACTAAGGTCTACATTACAATATGGAAAGAATGAGGTCCTTATTTACAAAATTTGGAAAAAGTACTATTCACGGCACTGTTCACGCAAAGAATATGTACTCAAATCAGTTAATATAATTTCTGTATTTTAAACACTTGTAAACACAAAAGAATTCAGGTTAGAAAGACAAGTTTCCTTATTAGTAACATCAGATTTTAGGTACATAAAAACTATGGTGTTTAGGTTAAATAATGTTATGTTAAGTATACTCAAGTTTCACCAAAGTTTTCAGCCTAAAAATTCAATTTTTCACAATCATCACAATTTTCAACCTAAACAATAGTTTCACAAAAACCACAGTTTTCAGCCTAAAAAATCAAGTTTCTACAATCACTCTAGTTTTCAGCCTAAATAATTAAATATTCACAATCTTCACAGTTTTCACAATAAATAATCAAGTTTCGCAAACACCAAAATTTTCAACCTAAACAATCAAGTTTTCACAATAAAAAACAGTTTTCAACCTAAACAATCAAGTTTTGCAAACACAACCGTTTTCAGCCTAAAAAATATAGTTTCTACAACCACTTTAGTTTTCAGCCTTAATAACAAAGTTTTCACATTAAAAAATCAATTTTTACAAACACCACCGTTTTCACAATAAATAATCAAGTTTCAACACAAATCAAGAAACCTACTTTTCAAGTTAAACACATAAAATTTCAAATGCAGATAATGAAGAATCAGCATTACAACAGCAGAAACTAACACAATCACATATGCCGCCTCCGGTGGAAATCACATATGCCGCCTCCGGTGGAAATCACATATCCCAGCAACAACGCCGCCTCCGGTGGAAATCACATATGCCCCAGTTCGTGCCCGAGTCTGAGCCCCATTCCCAGTCCAATGATTTATGTGAGAGCACAAATCTGATGAATCATGACATAAATCACAGCAATCAGAGCATACATAGACATCACAGAACATATCAACATCGAAACAGCAGATCCTAACATTATCACAGCAATCAGAGCATAAATTGGAATACAAATCATCACAGCAATCGAAACCACATCAATCGGAACTAAATATGAAACGAGAAGTTACCAGGAGTCGGAGCCGATCGGAACGAGTTGAACGCCGACCGGAAGATGAGTTGAACGCCGATAGGAAAACGTTCTGCAGCTTGAATCGCCGATCAGATTTCTGAGTTCTGGAGAATTTGGGGGAGAGGGGAAAAGACGCGTTTCAGAATTTGGGGGAAAAGGGTGATTTACTGTTCACGTATATATATTATTTATTAGGTTTCGAAATTTGCATAAAAAGGACCTGCCCAAAAGTAATTTGCATGATGGGGGCCGCGTCAATTTATAATTGCAGAAATAGGCCGTCTATATTATAGTTATAATATAGACGGTCTATTCCAAGACTAATATTCAAATAAATGTCCAATTCTCCAAAACTACTACTGTACATTTAATATTAAACTCTATATCTTTTTTTATTTAAATAAATATTAGTTATTTTCAAGTAGGATACCATGTTTTAAGTAAGTTTACGAAATGTTGTATAAAACTATAAGACAAGTTACAAAGTTTACGAAATTTTGTATAAAACTATAAGACAAGTATACCATGATTAAATGCATAGACTTTTTTTTTATGAGGACGGATGCGGCACTTTCTCTTCTTTGAGAGAAGTTTCTTCACTTTAGGGTTTCTTCATGCCTTGTTCAATCAAATCAGAGTCAGATCTGTATGATCTTGGGTTACTATTTTGAGGTTTTGTCTTTTCAAAGCAGCAACAAGTTGATCGTGGCAGAAATCAGACATGCATCAGTCTCATTTGAAGTGAAAGCCGTTTTGGCGGTTTCTGTTTGGAATAGGAACAAAGCTGAGATTCGCACAAGGATTGGTCGGAGGAAAGGAACGAGATTGGCCGGCGTTCGGCCCAGACGAAACCTTCATCTAAAAAGGTGAGTTTTAGCGTGTATTAATAGCTTTTGTGAGTTCCAAGGCTTGAACAAAGAGCCTGGTGGAAGAGCAAATCTCTCATTGGGAAGGAGTAATCATTTCACCACGACACAAATTTCGTAAGTGGTGAAGTATAATCATGGCCCTCTCGACTTCCAAGAGGAAATTCAATTCAGGCTCATTTAGTCGAGAGGAAAGGGAAAGGTCAGTTTCAAATCAGATGCCTATAAATAAGAGATGGAGAAAGGGTGAGGATCAGAGAATAAACCAAGAAGTTCAGAAAAACACAACAACCTCTCCCTCCTGTTCTAAATCTGAAACAAAAATGGGGGACACCCCTTTGTTAACCTCCATTGAACGTGCCAGATCACCGAGAGGCTCAAATTACTCGGAGAAATGCAGAGATCTAGGGAGCAACGACATCAACTTCAGTCAATTCGCCCGCCAACTTGAAGAGGTGGTGTTATGTCCCTCACACAAGAGGACATTTCGGAAGCTGTTCAGGTGGAGCAAAACTGCTTGCTTGCATACTGGATAGATGGCAGACCTTTCACGGCGGAGGATCTCAATGAATATTTCAACCAATACTGGTCCATTTCGACGGAGGTCATACACCATCATGGTCAGTTTTTTGTGTTTAAATTCGAATCTAGAGAAGAAGCACTTATGGTCTTGCATAGAAGCCCTTATGCCTTAGCAGGAGGTCTGTTAGCTTTTAAGTGATGGGGCTCTGGCATTGTGTTAAGGAGTATAATAGTGGAAAAAGTCAAAATCAGAGTACAGCTGCATGGACTTCCGGTGGAAGCTTTCGCGCCCATGGCAGCAATAAAGGTGGCCAACATGGCGGGTGAGGTCATTCTAGTGGATATCAAACCACCACCTGCAAGAAACATCACTTATCTGGGAGCTACTATGTGGGTGGTCCCAGGAGAACCTCTGGTCACAGGATTCTACGTTGATTTGGAATACATTAGCCTCCCGGAAAATAGAAGAATTTGGGTAGATATCAAGTATGAACGTATGTATAGGTATTGCAGAAGATGTGGAGTTATTGGCCATCCAATGCACAGGTGTCCGGTGTTCAGTGATGTGGTTCTGGATGAGCTCATTGAACACAATGCGAGACAACACTTCAATGAGCGAGGGGTCAATATAGTTTATGATCTAAATAGGGAGATGTATGCGGGAGATGTTAGGGAATACAACCATCGCCGCCGCCACAGGTATACAAACATCCCCACTGACTACCCTGAGAATAGGAGACTTAGATACCTATACATGAGGGATGAGCAGATACAGGAAGGCTTTCTGATCTCGATGCGGCTGGAACCAGGGAACAACAGACAGGTGACAGTTGGAATTTCCTTAGATCTATGGCCATGCTTTGAACTTGGTCAATCTTCAAGGGCAATAAGAGAAGAAGCAGAAGAAGAAGAAGAGGGTCATCAAGAAGTTCTGATAAAAGGACAAAAAGTGGAAGAGGAAGTCCAGATAACTGAAAATCTACTCGCACAGCAACGGGTGAGAACAACAGATGAAATGGTGGATATGACTTATAGCTGGAATGTGAGGGGAATCCACCGAGCTACTTCTGAACCAATCAATCAGACATCCATGCGCCAAGGAGGGAAGGAACCAGATCAGGTGTTACTAGGACCACAGAGAAGTTGTTCATACCAACTTTCTCCCCACAGAAGCGCGCCAAGATCATCCACAACCATGTTATTAGAATGCCATATGAATCCCAGAATCAGGAAGACAAGCAGGAAAACGGGGTGAATGGAGTTGCACAGGCTCTGACGGTTGTTGTAGTGGAGTCAGACTCAGATTCAGATAGGGAAAAGGCGCAGACCCAAGTGGAGGAGGAATCCAGTGAGGGGGAGGAGGAGGTGTCCTCCAGAAGACCTTCTACACTGCAAGGGGAGGGAGTTCCCCCTAACAGAGGTTTTCCGGTGGTTGAACCAAATCAACCACCCTAGCAACCATGACGACAATTGCGTGGAACTGTAGGGGCTGCAATAACGCCCCTACAATGAAGGCGATCGACCAGTTGATTCTTCATCACAAACTTGATATGCTATGCTTGACGAAGGCCATGGAGAATCATTTCGCTCGCTGGCAGGAAGGCACTTATTTCAGGAACTCTAAAGTGGTGGAAGCAACTGGAAGATCGGGTGGCTTGGCTCTATTCTGGTCCAACAAGTTTGTAGTAAAAGTAGAAGTTGTTACTAGCAATTGCATTATTAGTCTAGTTACTAATGCCTATGGGAGGACATGGTGTCAAATAGCCATTTATGGCCCTCCTCTAGTTCATCAGAGGCCTACATTTTGGAATCATATAAGTAGTTTGCATTATTTTAGGGCATTTCCATGCATCATCTTAAGTGATTTCAACCAAATCATATCTCAGGATGATAAAAGGGGGGGGGGATCTATTGTACATATGACCCCCCAAAATGCACTTGTAAACCTCATTAATCAGCACAGGTTGAAGGACCTGGAATCAATAGGACTTTGGTTCACTTGGACCAATTCACAGGAACCTCATACCATTGTGGAGAGATTGGACAGGGCCTTTGTAAATGATAGTTGGAGCACAATGTGGCCAGAGGCAAAGGTAACAAATCTCCCCTTCTCTCACTCATATCACATCCCTATACTATTACAACTACAATACAATAAACAGAAAGCAAAAAGGATACTGAGATTTGAGTCCATATGGGTTAGCATGGATCCACCTCTTCAGATCCTTAGGAAGGTATGGTCAACTAGTGCACTATCACCAACACAACTGAGTGATGGGGATATCTTGTCTGCAAAACTACAAATTCTGCCGATACACCTGACTAACTGGCACAAGAAAACATTTGGAAACATGGAGAAGGAGATTGCCAAGAAAGAGTAGACCTTGAAGAAGTTACAACAAGGTAATGGTATGTTTGTAAATGCTGACAAGATAAAATCAATAGTAGCAAAGAAAGAGATCCTGGAGCAAAAATTATCTGAATACTGGAGGCAAAGGGCAAAGGTTAGCTGGATGAAATAGGGAGAGAAGAACACTAAATTCTACCATAAATGGGCAACAAGGAGGAAGGAATCCAACTCCATACAGGGCCTATTACTTCAAGATGGTAACTGGACCTCAGATCAAAATGAAATACTACAGGGAAATGACAGCACACCTGAGAGCCATACTCACTGAAGATTATGGAAGACATGACATGAATGGTGAGGACCCTAATTGGCAGGTCATGGCACAAGCCAACCAAAAAGTCCTATAAGAAGATCAAGTGGAGACTCTGGACAAACCTTTCTCCAGGTGAAGATGGATTCCCAGCTGGATTCTACAAGCACTACTGGGGAGAGGTAGCAGAAGACTTATCAGAAATGATTCTCAAAGTGACAAATGGAGCCTCTTTCCCACTGCATTGGAACAGAACACAAATCATACTAATCCCAAAAAAAAAGCTACCTCAAACAGCATCAGACTTCAGACCAATCTCACTATGTAATGTAAAATACAAGATCCTGGCAAAGATGATTGCTTTAAGGCTCAAGGCACATATGGAATCCTTAATTGCATCCTCACAAAATGGTTTTAAGCCAGGCAGAAACATATCAGAAAGTGTGCTTTTGGCTCATGAAGTGTTGGAGTACATTAGAAAGTACAAGTCTGCAAAGAAAGGGTTGGCTGCTGTGAAACTGGACATGAGCAGAATCTCTTGGAGATTCTTATAGAAGGTTCTATTGCACATCAAGGTCTCAAATACCCTGGTAAACACCATCATGATATGTGTACAAACTGTTACATATCAGGTGGTAGTTAATGGGATATCCAGCTCAACTTTCTCACCTAATATGGACAGCTGCAGATGTCTCATTAAACTTACATGCTTGATACGGTATGGGCCATAAAGCCCATACAAGGTCAAGTAGTCCACACAAGATGAGGACCTCCACCTTGCTTGACAACTCACACAAAGTACGCACACGTAGGGCTGTACAACCGGGTCAACCCGACCGGCCGGCCCGGATCCGGAATGACCCGGACCCGGAATATCTAAAAATCTTGGACCGGGGCCCGGCCCGGTTGGACTACTTCTTGAACCGGACCCGGTCCGGAATTTTTCCGGGTTTGACCCAGATCGGACCGGTTGACCCGGTTACAACCTCTATTACATTTATTTTTTACAAAAAGAGTGATTTTGTTAAGAATTGAACTATAGACCATTGTGTTACAATCTCCTTACCACTACACCACACTTCTTTTTATCAGTAAATTGTATAATTAATAGATATATACGGATGTTAAATTTATTTTAAAAACAAAACACAAATGTAATGGTTTCGGTGAGATTTGAACTCTGGTTGTATACTCCAAAATAGCAAGTTTTACCACTAGAACAAAATTAATTATGTATAATAATTGCAAATGTATGATATATAACCGGGCTCCCGGGTTGACCCGGAAAAATCCGGGTTTGACCCGGATCGGCCCGGAACCCGGAATGGGCAAAAAAGGTGACCCGGGGCCCGGCCCGGAATGCAAAAAATCCGGGTCCGGGTCACCAATTCCGGTCCCGGGCCGGGCCATTTTTCCGGGTTGACCCGGCTCATGTACAGCCCTACGCACACGTGAGACCACGTGCAGAACGCATGGAGGAACACAACAGAATCCATGGAGACGCTCACACTGGATGAGGCTCCCAACATGTATAAAGGAAGGAGAGTTTCCTCTCTCTTTCCTCAGATTCTCTCAACCTGTCACTTAGATTTCCTCTCTCTAAAACACCCCAAAACTGACTTGGGCGTCGGAGCAGGCGACGGCTAAACGCCGCCCGCCTGAGCTCACTCTGCTCTTTGTGCAGGTACGAGGAGAAGCACGTCACCTCGCCGGTAACCCAAATTACACCAGAAAAACGAGACCGTATCATTGGCGCCGTCTGTGGGGACGCAATTTCGATTGCTCACGCAGCTTGTCCGCTGACCGGAACATCGATTAAGATCCCATAACGTCGGAGAAATTCTGATCTATATCATCCGCTTCGATTCGCGTTATGGGTAGTTGAGGATCTGAAAGATCATCCCCAATAATCCTAGAATCCACGAAAAAATCATCAAAATCTGTTGAAATTAGCCTCCAATCGAGCAGATCAAATTCCGGCCAAAAAGTCAACTCTTGGCCGCCGGAGCTGTTTTCCGGCGATTCGGCACCGGCCGGCCGGAGATTCCTGCTCCTCTCAATATCCGCAACAAAACCCACTACAGCACTGGCCTCGAATCATCACTTTTAAGGAACCCATCACTGTTCATCGGTGGTTTAAAGTTCGCCGGAAATTTCAGAGCTTCTGCAGCTCCCTCACCGGCGAATCGATGATAAAGGGCCTCACTTTCTTGCTCCATGGAAAATTTGCATCAAAGCCTACTAAGAATAGACCGGTGAACTCGCCGAAAACAAAAATCTGGCGAACTTGCCGGAAATTCCAAGCTTTTTCGTCTCCCTTGTCAGCGATTCGATGCAATTAGAGGCAATTTTCTTGTTCCCGTGCTCATGGGTGTCAAAACCCATTAAATTGCGATGGCTGATTCATTCTATAGCCTGAGATCGAGATTTGGAGTTGAACTCGCTGGAATTTGCCGGTTCCGGTGTCAAAGTGCAGAAGATACTGGTGCAGAAGATGACGCTGCACGAGCTCACAAGTTGAGGGTCTTCAACAAGTCGAAGGTCTTCAACAAGTCGAGGGTCTTCAACAAGTTGAAGGTCGTGAACATGCCAAAGGACGTCAACATGTCAAAGGACGTCAACGTGTCGAAGGACATCAACGTGTCGAAGGACGTCAATATGTCGAAGGACGTCAACATGTCGGAGGACGTCAACATGTCGGAGGACGTCAACATGTCGGAGGACGTCAACATGTCGGAGGACGTCAACATGTCGGAGGACGTCAACATGTCGGAGGACGTCAACATGTCAGAGGGCGTCAACATGTCGAAGGACGTTAACATGCCAAAGGACGACAAGATGAAGTCGGCGACGAGATGAAGTCGGCGACAAGAAGAAAGTCGGCGACGTGTAGAAAGTCGGTGACGAGATGAAGTCGACGACAAAATGAAGTCAGCGACAAGATGAAGTCGGCGACGAGATGAAGTCGGCGACAAGAAGAAAGTCGGCGACGAGTAGAAAGTCGGCGACGAGATGAAGTCGGCGACGAGATGAAGTCGGCGACGAGAAGAAGTCGGCAACGAGAAGAAGTCGGCGACGAGATGAAGTCGGCGACGAGATGAAGTCGGCGACGAGATGAAGTCGGCGACGAGATGAAGTCGGCGACAAGATGAAGTAGGCGACGAGATGAAGTCGGCGACGAGAAGAAAGTCGGCGACGAGTAGAAGTCAGCGACAAGAAGAAGTCGGTGTCGAGTAAAAGTAGGGGACCAGTTGATATTCGGCAACAAGAAGAAGGCCGGCAACAAGTCGACATCTTCAACAAGTCGGTATCATCAACAAGTCTCAGAGACACCCCGAGTGCATATTGCATCGAGCATACCAACCGCTTGACTTCTCCAGGTTAGTAACAATTCCACACACATGCTAACAAGTTGCATGCTCGAATTGGTCTTGTTCATTTTTCTTTTTAGGGTATTGCATATAGAACTAATAAATATATGACAATACTAGAGGGAAAAAAAAACCTTTGTGACATAAGGCTAGTCACTTAGGAAGACAAGAAAGTTGCATGAAACACTAAATTAGAATATTTGGTGAAAGTGGGTGTTGAATAGACATAACTATATCAAGAGTATTGTATAAACATGCTATTATCACCCATTAAAATAGAAATAAATGAACATGATTATTCTAAATGGCTAAACTAACCATATACGGTTGGAAGTGCTATTGTTGTTTCCTTGTTTGCACAATGTTTTGTGGTCCTATAGGGTGACACCTTGAACAAGTACAAGGAAGTCACCCTACAGGTTGTATTTCGGAAAGGAAGCAATCACACCACCAGAAGTGCTCATCCCGACTTTGCGAGTTGACGACCCGTTACCTGCAGCCAAGAATAACGAGAGCCTATGGTAGAATCTTGAAGAGCTGGAGTATGAGCGGGTGAAGGCGTCACTCAAAGAAACAACATACAAGTCGTGGATAGATCAGGAATACAACAACAAGTTGCACCCATGCAACTTGCAAGTTGGAAACTTGGCTGATATGGTTCTGGATTTCCGGTGTAGATTGGACTTCCAGCAAGGTGATGACCTTCTCCCTGTACCTGCACGATGAGCAACGTAAGCTCAGGCGGGCGGCGTTCGGCCGTCGCCCACTCCGACGCCCAAGTCAGATTTGGGTGTTTTAGAGAGAGAAAATCTATGTAACAGGTTGAGAGAATCTGAGGAAAGAGAGAGGAAGCTCTCCTTCCTTTATACTTGTTGGGAGCCTCATCCTGTGTGAGCGTCTCCATGGATTCTGTTGTGTTCCTCCATGCATTGTGCACGAGCTGTACATGGGGGGCTCACGTGTGTGTACTATGTGTGAGCTGTCAAGCAAGGTGGGGGTCCTCATCTCGTGTGGTATGCTTTGACCTTGATGGGCTTTATGGCCCATACCGTATCAAGTCCCCCTAGTCCTGTCCATGGTTCTCATGGTGCAGGACTATTTGCTGTGTTGTTCGTGGGCGTCGGTATGATTATAGCTTTGTGGAACTCGAGGTGAAGCTTCTGAACATGTTGGAGTAGTGTGACATGTTGACGTGCTTCATCTTGGTGACGATTTCCTTTACTTCTTTCTTTTGGCGGTTCATCTTTTCTGAACGGTCATGTCATTTTGGCGTGTCTTGGAGAAAAGGCATGTCTTTTTTCGAGAAAAAGCACAATTTATTAGCCTGTTTTCCCATCAATCTATCATTGATGTGACGCGTCTTTTCGTAGTGAAAAGGCACGCCTCTTTTCAACCTATTTAAGCTGCCATTTTCAGCTTTTTATTCCTTTCTTCTTACTTCTGTTTTTTCTCCAAGACTTTTCCTTTGTTTCTTTCTCTCCCTCCATGATGAAGAGTACCATTGAAACCCTTTTCTGTACTACTACCGAGGCGGAGTTGTCACTTCTTCGCTGTCGCTGTGAAACTGTGGCCTCTATGCAGGCCAATGCCCTTTTTCCTGAGGAAGCAGATCCCGTTCAGGTGGATCTTGCCGACTGTTTTGCCTTGCCGGCGGCTGATGTGTCGGATGACCAAGTTAAGGATGGGTTCTGTATGGTTTACTTGGAATGCTTTGACCATTGTGGTCTGCGTTTCCCACTTTCCCCCTTTTTCCAGTCGGTCCTAGGGTTTTACGATCTGAATTTTTCACTCCTAACCCCAAACTCGGTCCGTATCTTGGTGGGCTTTGAGGTTTTGTGTAGGGTCCACAAGGTTGAACCGACCCATCAGCTGTTTCGCGCCTTCTACCATCCATGCAAGGAGCCACCTAGTTGGTTTTTCTTGAAGAATTGGGAGGGTTCCAGGGTGGTGACCGAGTTGCCGACTCGGGTTGATTGGACTCGCAAGTTTGCATTTGTGAAGAAGTCCTTGGTTTTTGGTGAAAATCCGGGCGTCTATCCGTCGGGGCCCCTCCGCAGCCGCACTAAGTCTCCTGATGAGGGAGAAATGGTCCCTTTGCGCGCTTCCGTCGACTTGCTGAGGAAGAATCCCACTCCTGCTTACTACTTGTGCCGTGAAGCTCTTTTGCAGGGATCTGGGATGTCTTTCCTTCCCATGGCTTGCGAAACAGTGACGGAGCCTCTCATTGTGTTAAGTATCTCACCTTTATGTTTGTTAATGTCATTGTGCGGTTACTGAATTCTTATCTCGTTCCTTCTTTTTGTAATGTAGTTTCCCCTACTCAAGTTGAACCTCCTGCTTCTGCGGGAACCAGACGCCGTCCGTCTCGTCTGAGTCGGGGCCTGAGCAGAGGAGCAGGAGAGGGGTTGCCTGTTGGAGTGATTGACTTGACTAGCGACATACCATCTCATTCCAAGAAAAGGCCTTCATCTTCATCAGATACTGGTGGTAAGCAGGCTCGTGCCAAGACAGAGAACATGCTGGATGAGTCCAAGGTGCTGAACATGTTGGAGGCCACCGAGTCAGAGGTCGTGGCGGAGGTGGATCAAGGCGAGATGCGTCACCCTGCCAAGGACCCTCATCTGGAGGAATGTATAGCCTCTTTGCTGGGAGGACTTGGTCATGTGTCGGGAGAGAAGCCTTTGGATCCTACCCCTGAGACACAAGTCTGTCCTACATCTTCCCTCCGTCAACTCCTGCTGCAATCCATCCCTGATGACCATGTGCAATCCTGGCGCGCCAATCCACTCATCAACCTGTCAGAGGTGAGTAGCATTGGAGATAGGATGGCTGCTACAGCTATGGAGGTATCCATTGGCTTCTTCTGTTTTACTTTGTTTTTGTTTTCTTTGTGTCTTTGTTCTTTACTTTTCTTTTGTTTGTTGCACAGGGTCTGTGTGCTGCTGTTGCTGTCCAATCTTGGGAAAGGGATCTTGGAGGTGACCTTGGCAAGGCGAAGGAAATGTTTGACAAGGCAGATGCCAACATTGCTAGGATTCGCGAGCTGGCCAGGGAGAAAGATCTGGCTATTGCCCGACTTCAGTCTGATAAAGAGAAGCTGCTTGAGACCAAACTGGGCCTGAATGAGGAGGTGGCTCGTCTTGCTGACAAGAACAAAGAGACAAACGAGAAGCTGAACATGGCAATGAAGGCCAACCAGGATCTGGCAATCAAAGTCAAATCTCTGGGTGCAGACTTGGAGTTGGAGCGTGGGGTGAGTGCTTCTCTGCGTAGTCAGTTGGACCAGCGTGACTCTGTTATTGGGGAGCATCTCAGGACAAGAGTTTGGCTCAGGGATGAGGGTTTCAGCAAGATCAGGGCCAGTGTGGATCAGAGCCCGGTGGCCAGGCGTCTTCTAGATGAGGCCCTAACTGAAGTTGATCACATCATGGCCAATGTGCCAGATGATGCTGAGATGAAGGTCCAACTTGGTCGTGTGCACGCCCCCTTCCAGCAGTATGACTTCCAGGAATACTTCTCCACCCTTGGTCCTAACTTGGTCTTGGAGGACCTGATGAAGTGGCAACCAGACCAGCCAGCTCCCTCTACCTCTGATAACAAGTAAAAGACAAGATGGTGAAGGCGTTCTTTTCTTTTACTTTTGCTTTATTCTGGACTGGTTGATGAGCTTGCATGCTCTTTTTATGGCGCTTGTGCCATCTTTTTATTCCCTTAGAATATTTTGAATTCGTATTTCTGGGATATTTTTAATTAGCACAAGCCTTTATTACTTGTCTGTTTTTCTTGCTTTGGTAAGCTTTATTTATTGCAAATTTATGGGCATGATGGACGTCTCCATCATGTTGCCCTCTTGCACCATGTAACAAGTTGAATTCAGTATTTCAACTTGTTATCTATGGTTTAAGGCATCATAGCCCCTTTTTTAGATGCAAGTTTCTTTTCTGAAATTGTTTGCATTTATTTTGGGTTCTTTTGTTTTTTTGAACTCCATTTTCTTGCACTTCCATTTCAAACCATATTGGCTCTTGTTGTCACTGCATTTTTCAAAAAAAAAGTAGCAAGTAGAAATGACCTCTACCAGTTGACTGGTTCGTGTCAGTGCATTATTTAAAGAATAAAATGAGAAAAGAGACATCTACCAGATGACTGGTCCGTGCCTTGGTGAGATATACTGAAAAATACTTCTCATTGCATTCATCTTGTAAGTTCTGGGACTACAAAGGCCACCCTCAAGATCATCTTGCAAACCTTATCAGGCTGCCTGACCTCTGTTGGGGGCTTTTTTTCATTTCATAAGGCTTCCCTCAAGATCATCTTGCATACTTTAAATGAGTTGCATGACCTCTGTTGGGATCCTCCACTGCATCAAAAAGAACAAGAAGAAAACGAGGGAAGAAATCACAAGTAAGGCGAGGAGACGAGATCCATGTTGTGCCTTACATGTAATACTTGCGGAGGTTGTTCATGTGCCAGGTTCTTGGAACTGGTCTTCCATCCAGGTGCTCCAACTTGTATGCTCCTTTTCCCAGCGCCTCAACGACACGGTAGGGGCCTTCCCAGTTGGCATCCAATTTGAGTTGTCCTTCCACTCTTGATGCTTCATTCTTTCTCAAGGCCAGGTCACCAGCCTTCAGGTTGCGAGGTCGCAGCTTGTTGTTGTATCTTTGCTCCATCCAGGACTTGTAGGTTGCTTCTTTGAGCGATGCTTTCTCTCGCTCATATTCTAGCTCCTCCAAGTTTTGTCTCAACCCTTCATCGTTTCTTGCAACTGGCAGAGGATCTTCCACTCGCAGGGTAGGTACAAGCATCTCAGGTGGTATGATGGCTTCAGTGCCAAAACATAGTCTGTAGGGGACTCTCCTGTGCTGGTTCTGGGAGTCACCCTGTAAGACCACAACACGCTGTGAAGCTCCTCTGTCCATGCTCCCTTGCGCTGCTCGAGTTTCTTCTTGAGTCCTTGCACGATGGTTCGGTTTGTGACTTCCACCTGCCCATTGACTTGTGGGTGAGCCACTAATGTAAACTTCTGCTTGATGCCCATGTTGCTGCACCAGTCCTTGAACACTTCTCCTTCGAACTGAGTGCCATTGTCACTGACCAGTACTTGCGGAATTTCAAAACGGCAGACCACATTTTTCCACACAAAGCTCGTCATCCTTCGGCCTGTTATGGTCACCAGTGTCTCGGCTTCGACCCACTTGGTGAAATAATCGACTGCCACGACAAGGAAACGACGTCTTCCTGTTGCAGCTGGGAAAGGGTCGACAATGTCAATTCCCCACATTGCAAAGGGCCACGGAGACTGTATGGGCGTCAGCTTCTCACTCTGCAACCTTGGTATGTTTGCATGTGTTTGACATTTCTTGCAGCTCTTGGTCATCTGGTTGATATATTCCTTCATTCGAGGCCAATAGTAACCCGCTTTGGTGATCCGCAATGCGAGTGCTTTGCCGCCTTGATGACTTCCGCAACATCCTGCATGCACCTCTCGAACCACTCGTGTTAGAGTCGGGCATCTCACCATCCCGCATGGTTCATCCCGACCACTCATCCTGCATGACGATCGGGCCAGACCCGACAGCAGATGGCAG
Source organism: Sherardia arvensis (assembly GCA_948330725.1). Lineage (NCBI taxonomy): Eukaryota > Viridiplantae > Streptophyta > Magnoliopsida > Gentianales > Rubiaceae > Sherardia > Sherardia arvensis. Next base: position 28,196,385 of record OX415236.1, read on the forward strand.
CTTTACCTAACCTGGCAGAGGAATCTTCCCAGACCGCCTAACGGCGTGGTCTGATGAGACCAGGTCAGCTGTCAGCACTATATATACATCTCTTTCTTGCAAGAGAGAGGTAAGTTGACAAAACACAATCAATCACATCCCAACCCTCCGAATAGTCTACTGACTTTAGCATCGGAGCGAGAACGGCAATTAGCCGCCCCGTCCTGATTGAGAGTTCTTTGATTCTTAGCAGGTTCATCTCATCATGCCATCGCGATGGATCATCAAGACGCACATCGCGACTGTAACATTGGCGCCGTCTGTGGGGATATAACCGAGTATCTTCACAGCCCACGCACTGCAAATGAGCAGAGAAGGACAAGACCACGTTACCCTCATCGACGAGGTAGTGGTCACAGATCTGGGCGACGAGGGGGCTGGGGTCCCGTTCACCCCTTCAAACCCAGCAGCCACTCCGATCTCGGCGACGCCTGAGCAGGCTCGGCACCCAGGCGCGTCCCTATCTTTCACAACGGAGGATGGTGACGTGCTCCGCCAGATACTGGATTCACAGGCTACCATCAACAAGCAGCTGCGAGGTACGCCGCTGAAAGCGCGGCGTCTTGAAGGTTTGGCAAAAACGGTCACACCGACCAAGCTTTTTGCCGAGCCTACGCGAGCTAAGCGAAAAGCCCCCATCCTCACAGAGTTGGATGATGACGGGAATGAGATTCTGGAAGATTCAGACGAGGAGTGGGGAGATCCGGGCGAGAAAGAGACCAACCCTAGGTCCCAGCCTGGAGAATGGTCCATGACGTATGTTCACAAGCCCAGTGTCAAGCCGAGGGTGCCGGCGAAGCAGAGGTTGTCGGTGTTTTACGAGGCCCCGGATTGCCAGAAAAGAGGGAGCCCTTTTTCAGAGGCAGTAACGGAGTTTGTCGCCAACCCTCGTCTTCGGATCCCACCAAATCTGGGTACGTATGATGGCTTGTCGGATCCAGCAGATCATTTGCATACGTTTACAACTAACATGTCAACGTACGCTACGCCCGAGCCCGTGTGGTGCAAAGTATTTGCCACCACGCTCAAGGAGGCAGCAAGGGTGTGGTTCGCCAACCTGGACAATGGAAGCATATCCAGTTTCGCGCAGCTCGAGGAACGTTTCCTCATCAGGTTCATGCAGAAAAGGAAGTTCACCAACACGACGCAGGACCTGATGAAGATACGCCACAGGGCGTCATCCGGCGAGAGCCTGATGGAGTATTATGAGCGCTTCATCGAGGAAAGCAACTGGGTGGTGCACCGTGGCGAGCCGCGGTGGTTGATCGAAATTTTCATGCAGGGTCTGGATCACGAGGCTCTGGATTCAGAACTCACCCTTCGTGCAGTACACACGCTGGACGAGTTGCACATGGTGGTGGAGATGTTTCACCGAGCCGACGAGAATGCCAAGAAGAAGAAGTTGGCAATGCAGAAAGAGGCTCGACCTTATTGGCCAAAACAGAAGCTCATCCAGGATGGGCAACCGGCCAAAGCAGAGAAAACGTCATCGGTGAAGGACAGGCTAGGACCTCGAGTTGCTTAAGAAAGAGTCTTCACCCCGCTGACAAAGACACCCAGAGAAGTCTTCTTGGCAAACCGCGACGTCATCCCACCCCCGCGCGCCATGAAGATGCCTCCCAACAAGCGGAACTTGAACAAGTTTTGCGAGTACCATGACGACCACGGCCATGACACAGAGGATTGCATCCACTTGAAGAAGGCCATCGAGTCATGCCTGCGTAAAAGGCAGTTGAAACAATTTGCTGCCACCGCCAAAGCTCACAACAAGGCGACATATGCCAACAAGAATGGCGGCCAGGAACAAGGGGCCAACAGGGCGCGTGGTAAAGGAAAGGAGGTGGCTCGTGCCGAGCGACCAGATGAAAAGAGAGCAAAGTATGAGGAAGAGTCATCACCAGAACGAGAACCAGCGAGGCGCGCGAGCAATGATATACTCACTATCATAGGCGGAAATGCCGGAGGAAGCTCGAATTCACAAAGAAATGCTAGATGCAGGATAGCCCCATAACACACTCCGACGAGCAGGAGGCTGGGTAAAGACGAGTTGATCACATTCGGTCCCGACGATCCCATCCCGGATCGTCCGGCCGGATGCGATGCGGTCATCATCACGGTTCAAATAATGGAAAAGATGGTTCATCGAGCATACGTGGATGGTGGCAGCTCAGCAGAAATAATGTATTGGCATTGTTTCGAAAAGCTGGACGACAACACTAAGGCCAAGTTGATCCCAACAAGCACACCGTTGGTGGATTTCGCGGACAGAATGGTGTGGCCAGAAGGAACAATCACACTTCCAGTTGGGGTTGGGGAGAGGCCGACCAGGAAAGAGGTGGACATGGAGTTCATCGTCATCAAGGCTCATAGCCCATACAACCTAATACTGGGGAGACCAGCGCTAGCCCAGCTCAAAGGTATTGTCTCAACCCTCCACCTCCTTTTGAAGTTCCCAACCAAAGGAGGGATAGCGACCGTTCGAGGCGATCAGCAAAAGGCGAGAGAGTGCCACAGAATCGCGTTGAAGAAGCGAAAATGTCCAGATGACGAATCGCCACCACGACGTCCGATCCACATGGTCCGGTCAGGGAACCCAGATCCCAAAACCTTATCAGCATCGTGCATGCCCATGTTCCTTGACCAAGGCGGATGCCGAGGAGTCCAAGTGGGATTCGACTTGTCCGGTGCAAGTCGTCAGGAGGTTCTGGAGGTCCTGATCAAGCATCAGAAGGTCTTTGCATGGAAGGCGACAGACATGACGGGAGTATCACCCGAACTCGGTCAACACGCCCTCAGAGTGGATCCTTCACACCCACCGGTCATGCAGAAAAGACGGCCGCTATGACCAGAAAGGAATGACGCGGTAATCAAACAGGTAACCGAGTTGGTGAATGCAGGTATCCTACGGGAAGTGCCATACCCTACGTGGTTAGCCAACCCGGTCCTAGTCAAAAAGTCTGATGGGAGCTGGCGAATGTGCATCGATTACAAAGCGTTGAACAGGGCATGTCCCAAGGATTGCTACCCGACACCCATCATCGACCAGAAGGTGGACGCGTTGGCCCCCTTCCCGATCAAATGCTTTCTGGATGCATACAAGGGGTACCACCAAATCCCGATGAAGGAGGACGACGTCGACAAAACTGCCTTCATCACGGAGAGGAGAGCTTTCGCGTACCAGATGATGCCGTTTGGCTTACGCAACGCCGGTGCCACTTACCAAAGGGTGGTGGACAAAATTTTCAAAGCACAGATCGGCCGCAACATGGAGATTTATGTCGACGACATGGTCATCAAGAGCGTATCGTATGAAGGGTTGGTGAAAGATCTAGATGAGACTTTGGGAACCTTACATGCGGCAGGTATGATGCTCAACCCGGCCAAGTGCCAGTTCGGAGTGGGGGCCGGGAAGTTCTTGGGCCTCATGGTGTCCAACAACGGTTTGGAGGTCAACCCAAAGAAAGTCCAAGCCGTCTTGGAAATGAAGCCTCCCCGGAGCGTTAAAGAAGTACAGAGCTTGAATGGAAAGTTGGCGGCTATGAACAGGTTCTTGTCACGAGCCGCAGAGAAGTCACTCCCGTTCTTGAGGATTCTCAAGGGCAGCATCGGGGCAAAAGGAGCAATCCAATGGGGCCAGGCCGAGGATGAAGCATTCCTCAAGCTGAAAGACCATTTAAAAGACCTACCAGCCATGTCCCCTCCCGAGCAAGGTGAGACGCTGTACTTGTACTTTGCCGCTGGGGTGGAAGTCGTGAGTGGCGCATTGGTTAGGGAAGTGAGCAAGATCCAGCGTCCGGTCTATTATGTCAGCCGAACGCTGCAGGGGGCCGAGTTGAGATATAGCGCTCAGGAGAAGCTGGCCATGGCATTGGTCCATGCAGCGAGACGCCTCAGGTCATATTTCCAAGCACACCCCATTGTGGTACTCACAAAAAAACCGCTCAAAGCAATTTTGACCAGGCCGGAGATGTCAGGAAGGTTGGCCAAGTGGGCAATAGAGCTAGGCGAACATGCCATTGAGTTCGCCCCAAGGAAAGCCATCAAAGGGCAAGTGATGGCTGATTTCCTGGCAGAGTTGCCATCCGGGATCGAGGAGAAGGATGAAGTCACCATCGACGAGCCAAGCGAACCAGCCGACAAAAAGCAACGACGCGTCGACAGAACAGGATGGTGGAAGCTGCATGTGGATGGCGCATCCGGCGTGGAAGGATCAGGAGCAGGTCTGATCGTGACCGACCCCGATGGCATGGAGACGACGTACGCGTTGAGATTTCAGTTCCCAGCCACGAACAACGAAGCCGAATATGAAGCATTAGTTACAGGCATGGAGTTAGCAAAAGCGTTGGGCGCGACCAAGTTGGATGCATACGGCGACTCGGCTTTGGTAGCAAACCAGTTCAATGGGTCATACGCAGCCAAGAAGCCATCAATGCAGAAACCTGGCCAAGGTAAAGAGTCTGGCCACACAGTTCGAAGGATTTGAGGTGACCTGAGTCCCCAGATCCGAGAACACGAGGGCAGATGCCCTCAGCAAGGTGGCCTCCACGGCAAGTAGCCATCTGTCCAAGGGAGTTCTAGTGGAAACTCTGCCGACAAGATCAACTGACGGCATGACGGTCGCTGACATTGAGGCCGAGCCGCCATGTTGGTTGACACCAATGCGGGACTACTTGCTCAGTGGAGCGTTACCACCCGATCAAAAGGAGGCGAAAGCTTTAGAGAGGAAGGCGCTGAATTTTGCGCTTAGGAATGGGGTGGTATACAAGAGAGGATATTTGCAACCGTGGTTGCGGTGTTTAACGCCCAAACAAGCAGAAAGAATCCTGAAGGAGCTCCACGAAGGAAGCGGCGGCAGCCATCAGGGGGCCCGGACACTGGCACTGAGGGCAACCCGAGCAGGTTATTACTGGCCTAATATGAGGGTCGACGCCGACCACGTGGTTAAAACTTGCCATCAGTGCCAGATACATGATCGGGTGTCATCTCAACCCGGCCAGCCCATGAAGAGCATCACAGGTCCATGGCCGTTTGCAAAATGGGGCATCGACATTGTCGGTCCTTTCCCCCAAGCGGCCGGCAAGAGAAAATTCTTGGTGGTGGCCGTTGACTACTTCACCAAGTGGGTTGAGGTGGAGCCATTGGCAACTATCACAAGCAAGAGGATGACCAGTTTCGTGTGGAGGAACATTGTCTGCAGATTCGGCCTGCCCAAGACAATCATCAGCGACAACGGACGCCAGTTTGAAGGAGGAGTCTTCAGAGACTGGTGCAACCAGATGAGCATCCAGCAGAGCTTCACATCAGTAGCCCATCCGCAGGCCAACGGTATCACTGAGCGAACCAATGGAACGATTGTGCAAGGGCTAAAGAGAAGGTTGGACGGTGCAAAAGGGAACTGGGTAGACGAGCTCCCATCGGTGTTGTGGGCATACAGGACAACGCCGCGAACGGCCACAGGTGAATCACCTTACTTTCTGTGTTTCGGCAGTGAGGCCATCATCCCGCCTGAGCTCATCATCCCATCAACGCGATCCGCCATCCCGGATGCTGAAAAGGACAACGACCAGCGTTTGAGAGAGAGCCTGGAGGACTTGGAGAGAGCCAGAGAGCAGGCCACAATCAAGGAGGCGGCCTACAAGTCATATGTGGAACAACGTTATAATGCCAGAGTTCGCGTAAGAAATCTGAAGCAAGGCGAACTGGCCCTCCGAAAGAATGAAGCCAGCCGAGTTGAAGGCTTGAAGAAGTTAGATGTCACGTGGGAAGGACCATACGTGGTCGCAGAAGTGCTGAGGAACGGCGCATACAGGCTGCAGACCATGTCAGGCGAAGCGGTACCAAGGACGTGGAACATGGAGAACCTCCGCCGTTATTACGGTTGAGCAGCATCAGACCCATGAGAAAGGTACCAATTAGTTCGTATATAATGGGGAAATGCTTTTGGAGAACGGATTCCTGATCGGATCGCGACTTTTGCCCTCATGAGGGATGCGATCTTGAGGAAATCCAGTTCTCCCACGCAAAATTGTATCTTTTTTACTCCCCCCTTTGTTTTTTAATGAATTCCAAGTGTCAAGTTCAAGAACATGTAATCTCTTTTTCTGGTTCATTTATGCCTTTTTTCGAAAGTCGAATGACATGATCGGAATCTGGGATAATGGACATTAAGAGAGGCAGTTCAGGCCATCGCTCCGGTTACCCGGACAAAGCATTAGAACATTCGATACATCCCTCACTTAGGTTTTGAAGCATCAGGGACACATCTTTGCCGAGTATCTCAGACATATATCTGGAATGGCAAAGATGCGGTCAAAAGCGTACCCACACCAATGGGCAAGTCGGATGACACGATCATGATTGTGACCGCCAGACCGAGACTGAGGCTTAGCCGCCCTTTTTCGAGTACTGAACATAGGCGTGGTTTTTTGTTCAAATGCGGACGAGCAAATAGAGCAAACCATATCCTCTCCAAACTCGGATAGCTACCGGTTTGGAGAAAAGGTGGGATTTTTTCTTTAATGAAAACCCATGTCGGACACGGACCGATTAACAAGGTTCATGGCTTAGCAGCTTTGGCTTTGAAGAAATAAAAACCAAGGAGAGGGCAAGGCCCACATATCTTGGTGGCTTGGTCAGGGTTTAGCGACCTCCAAGTTGGCAAGAAATTCAAGTCACGCACAGTTGTCTCATCAGGTCACCTTAACCATTCATCATGACGACTCATCCCCCTTCATATAGAAGGATGATGAGTCGCCACCATGAACAGGGGTGAGCAGAATGACAAGGCTTCAACCAAACATTAAGGCAATAGCCAGTAATGCAAATGCACAGACAAAAGTTTCCATCAAGTAGCAAACAGCCAAAAAGCTAAAGCAATAATATATGTCGCAAATGCAAGAAGTTTCACAAGAATTCAAAAGCAAACAAATCAAATGCATCCCTTATGGGTCATTACAAACCAAAAGGAAATTATCCAGGAAAGCAATAAGGAAAAGAAGTTCAAAGAGAAATCCATTAGAAAAGAAGGAAAGGGGAGCAGAATTAATGGTTCTGGGCAGTGACTTGGACGTTGTTCCCAGCATCTTCAAAATCCTTCACCAGCCCCTCATCCGCCACAACTTCGCCGTTGACCTGAACAGGTGGGACTGCGACATCTGGCTCCCAGGCAGCAAGCTCGGCCGGAGTCATTTCACCGGTCAGTGTAGAAAAGTACTCAGGGAAGCCATAGCCAACGAAGGCATCTGTGAGCTCAGAGAGAGCAGTGGCATAGGCAGCAGAGTCCTCGTACACATTATCCAGCGCATAAGCCCATCGAAGGAAGGCAGAAGTGCGTGCAACGGCGCGTTCTGATCGAGCTATCTTGGCAAACACCTCACGCATGCCGGAGGTCAGCACAGACTGATAATCAATGGCGAGAGCTGCTTTATCCTCCAACACTCTCTTCAGTTGACCCTCGGACTCGGCGTAGCGAGCTTGGAGAGCAGCCAGTTCATCAGATATCTTCTCCACCTGATCAGCCTTCTCAACAGCTTCGTCCAGACGTTTCTGTAGCTCGGTGGCAGATTTCTGGGCATCTAGTAGGGCAGCGTCGCTGGTCTCCTTGGCCGTTTTTAGTTCCTCGCCGTCCGAGATGGCAGACGCCAATTGGGCGTTGACAGCGTCCAGCTTTTCTTCAGGGCCCGCTCGGATTCCATCCAGTCATCAGGCGACCACTCAGCATCAGCATCTGCCTTGGCCTTGGCTTCATCTTGGAGTTTGATTATCTCAGCATCGGCGATGGCCAGCTGTCTCTTCACATCCCCAAGCTCGATGAGGGTAGCATGATGCACTTTCTGATCAGCCTCATGCGCCAAGCACAAGGTGCTGAAGTCAGAGATGATGGCGAGGGACGAGCAAGCACCCTAACATTACAACAGTTAGGAGGACAGAGTTGGAAGAGGAAGTTAAGCACGAAAAGAGCGGCAACCAGATGGGACTTACATCGAAGACAGACGAAATCAGATTGTCTGTGGCAGTCCTGACCCCATGAAGGTTTAGCGCCGGATTCTTCACCAAAGCCCTGAAATGGTCAAGAGGCATCACCTCCTTGAGATATTCCAAACGACCTGCAGGCGAGTTGAGGAAGACGGTGGAGGAGTTGGTTTTACCCTTGTCAGTTTAAAAACCACCAGTGTGCGGAGGGGCCCTCCCACCATGCTGTGAACCAGTCGGCTCAGTGCTACTTCTCGGCTTCTCAGGCACTTGGGGTCGGGCCAAGGCATTCTCGCGACCGCCGACCCCCATCTGGAATAGCTAGTCGAGCTTCAGCAACCCCCTTGACGACCCCGTATCCTGATATGGGAGCGAGGAACCATCAGCATTGCCATCCTGCTCAGTTTGAAAAGATTGGCCATGCGACTGAGTGGACTGGTTTGGGCCGGTACTGTCCTCCAACCTCCTACGTTGCGAGGGGCGGTTGAATTTCGTCACGTCAATGGTTGGACGGCGGCGAGTCATATCTGTTGTAAATGTACGCCATGAAGCAAATACGGTTGATGCAAGAACAGAAGGTCATGATAATGCTTGCAAAAGATGAAGAAAGAGGATCAAGTCTATCGACGTACCTTTATCAGTTCGACCAATCGGAGCGACTGCCAGAGCAGGAGGAGGGCTGAAGAGATCAACAGGCCAGGCCAGAGTCCCGCAACCTTTCATCCAACTTCAAAACATCCCACCTCTCCGGTCTCTCCTTCAGAGCCCTGATGGAGGCAGCCAAGCGGTTCTGGGATACGCCATCTGGAGCGCGGCAGCGCGTGTCAGGATCACCAACAGCCTGCCTTGGGCGATAAGCGGCAGGACCATACACCACGTCTTCATCGACGAACATGAATTTCACCTTCCAGTTGGTCGTCTTGGGCATGCCGGTCAAGATATGCAGGTCTGCGTTGGGCGAATCTTGATATGGCCCCAACCGTCCTCATCACCGCCACCGCCAGTGTAGAAGAACACCCGGAATAGGGTAACGGAGGGAACAACCCCGCGAGCACCGCACAGGGTCTCGAAGCCAATAATGTTGCGCACAGCGTTCGGCGTCATCAAGCCCAGAGTCATGTCAAAATAAGACAAAATGGACTGGCAGAAAGGGGTAAGAGGGAACCTGACGCTGCAGCGAGCCAGATGCTCGTAGTAAACAGGAACTTTGCCCGCCGGGGCAGCATTGATGGTGTCGCTGGGTTTGGGTCGGACGATTGACTTCGCCAGATCTGCGATCTGAAGGCCTTCGGTGTCGCGACAGATCTGGACAAACTCAGCTGCTTCGTCGTCCGTGATCTGGCAAAACGCGCCGGAAACGGGGATATCTGCCATGGTCAGAACAGGAAAGATGCGGCAGAGGCAGGAAGAAATGAGAAATGAAAATGAAACAAGTACACAGGCGTGTGCAGAATATCTAAAGTTGTAAGCAATGAATTCGAGATAGGAGGAAGAAGGCAGAAATGAGGAGCAGTTTCGTATTTGAATGAAAATGGGGGGGGGAGTTATGCGAGCAGTTAAAGCAATAATGGCGGTTGCCAAAAGTTGCACAGTTACAAAGCAATAATGGTTCATCCCGACCACTCATCCTGCATGACGATCGGGCCAGACCCGACAGCAGATGGCAGCTTTACCTAACCTGGCAGAGGAATCTTCCCAGACCGCCTAACGGCGTGGTCTGATGAGACCAGGTCAGCTGTCAGCACTATACATACATCTCTTTCTTGCAAGAGAGAGGTAAGTTGACAAAACACAATCAATCACATCCCAACCCTCCGAATAGTCTACTGACTTTAGCATCGGAGCGGGAACGGCAATTAGCCGCCCCGCCCTTATTGAGAGTTCTTTGATTCTTAGCAGGTTCATCTCATCGTGCCATCGTGACGGATCATCAAGACGCACATCGCGACTGTAACAACTCGCATTGCTTCTGATTGGGTGAGACATCTCAACCAAGGTTATAGAAAATCCCGTCTGTACAGAACTCCATCTTTTAGCGCATAGTTTGGGGCGTTGAGTTTCAGCTTTCTGGCTTCCTTGCTGCCTTCGGGGACCACTCCGTTGGCAAGGAAATCCATCATCGGTTTCATCCAGCTTGTTCCCTTAACAACATAAATAGCTCCCACCGTCTTGTTGTCAGTTGACATGTGTGTGAGGGTTTCCACCATCACTGCCTTGTTCAAGTGTGCCCGTGTTGGGGATGCTAACTTTCTCAAGGCGTCAACTTTGGTGTTTTTTGACCTTGGCACGTTGATGATGTCGAATTCCTCAAATTCCGACGCCAACAACCTCACCTTGTTCCTGTACTTCATCATGCCAGGGTCCTTAGCTAGGTAAGCTCCTTCATATTGTTTCGCCACAAGCATTGAGTCGCTATGTGCCATCAACTTCCTCACCCCAAGCTTCTTTGCTATCTCCAATCCCGCAATCAGGGCTTCGTTGTTTGATGCGGGAAATTCGAATCGCAATGCATAAGTGATTTCAACTTCACTTGGGCCGGTCAGAACCAAACCCGCGCCGGCACCTTTAATACACCAGATGCTCCATCTACATGTAGCTGCCACTCGTCACTTGGAGCTCATTTTCCCTTTTCTCCAGCTGCGCTGGTTTCGGGTGGGGGCGTTGCTTTCTTCACTTCTGGGGGCATTTCTGCTAGGAAGTCAGCGACAACTTGACCCTTGACGGCCTTTCTTGGTGAGTATTCGATGGAGTGCTCGCCAAGTTCCACCGCCCATTTAGCCAACCGGCCTGATGCTTCTGGTCTGGTGAGGATGGCCTTCATGGGGTGGTTGGTTAGCACCACCACAGGCTGCGCCTGGAAATAGTGTCTGAGCCGTCGGGCTGCATACACCATAGCTAGGGCCAGCTTTTCTTCTCCAGTGTACCTTGTTTCTGCTCCCTGCAAAGCTCTACTTACAAAGTATATGGGTTTCTGTACCTTACTTTCTTCTCGTACAAGGGCTGCACTGACAGTCTCCACTCCGGCCGACACGTACCGGTAGAGGGTTTCACCCTGTTGAGGTGATGTCAACAAGGGCAAGCTATGCAGGTGCTTCTTCAAGTCGTCGAAAGCTTCATCTTGTTCAGGTCCCCAGCAGACATCTCCCTTCTTGTTGATACTGTTCTTCAGCGCCTTGAAGAAAGGGAGCGCGCGTTCAGCTGCTCTTGATAAGAAACGGTTTAATACCGCCAACTTGTCGTTCAGACTTTGTACTTCCTTCACTGTCCTTGGTGGTTTCATGTCCAGCACCGCCTTGACCTTGTATGGATTTGCTCGTACCCCCTCGTTTGTGACCATGTGGCCAAAGAATCGTCTTTCTTGGACCCCGAACTGGCACTTGAGAGGGTTGAGTTTTAGACCTGTGCTTCGAAAACGCTCCAGGGTTTCCTTCACGTCTTCAGTCAGCGAGTTGAAGTCCCTGCTCTTGATCACCATGTCATCGACGTAGACCTCCAAGTTGCGTCCTATCTGCTCTTGAATATTTTGTCGACCACACGTTGGTATGTTGCTCCAGCATTCCTGAGTCCGAACGGCATCATCCGGTATCCAAATGCTCCTCTCTCCGTAATAAAGGCTGTCTTCTCTACATTCTCCTTCTTCATGGGGATTTGGTGATAACCTTTATACGCATCAAGGAAACACTTCACCTTGTACCCTGCCAATGCGTCCACCTTCTGATCAATCATTGGCAACGGGTAACAATCTTTAGGACAGACCTTGTTGAGGCTGGTGTAGTCAATACACATCCTCCACGAGCCATTTGGTTTCTTAACCAAGACGGGGTTGGCTAGCCAGGTGGGGTACTTCACCTCGACCAGAATACCCGACTTGGTCAACTCGTCCACTTCCTTGTTGACCACCTCGTTCCTGTCCTTGCAGAGTGCTCGCTTCTTCTGGACGACAGGCTTGTAGTTCGGTGAGATCTTGAGGGCGTGGCACCCAATCTCCTTTGACACCCCTACCCCTGTCATATCGTTGGACTTCCAAGAGAACACGTCTGCGTAATCCCTTAGCACTGCGGCTAATCTCTCTTTCACGTCTTCCGATAGAGACACTCCAACCTGTACGACCTAGTTCCCCTTGCACCCCAGTTCGACAGGTGCAGTCTTGCCTACCGGGTCTTCTTCCTCGCGTAGTACTGCAGTCGTCACCATGGCCACCGCACGTCGGTGATAACCTGGACCTGCTTTTTCACTCGTGCCATCCACATTCCTCTTCTTGTTGCTAAGAGCAATGCGGTGACACTCCCTTTCTTTCTGCTGGTCTCCTCTAACCGTAGCGATGCCTGCCTTGGTTGGAAACTTGAGTAACAGGTGCAAGGTCGACACTATTCCCTTCATGAGTGCTAGCGCAGGACGCCCGAGTATCATGTTGTAGGGACTGCTGGCTTTCACCACAATGAACTCCACCTCGATGGTTTTGCTATATGGGTGTTCACCAACAGTTATGGGGATATAAATTGTACCTTCTGGCCATACCTCCCTGTCCGCGAAGTCCACGAGCGGGGTGGCAGTAGGCTTCAGCTTCTTCTTCATGTCTTCGCCCAGTTGTGTTAAACAGTGCCAGTACATCACCTCGGCTGAGCTACCCCCATCCACATACACCCTGTGAATGAGCTTGTCTGCAATCTGGATTTGGATTACCACCGCATCACCTTTAGCAGGACGATCTGGGACTGGGTCCTTTGAGCTGAACATGATGGGTTCATCCTCCGCCAACTTCCTTTCTCTCGTTGTTGGTTCTGGCACCTTCCTACACCGAGCCTTCCTCTGGGATTCTGTCTTGCCGCCTGCACTTCCACCTATGATGGTGTAAATGTTGGTAATGGCTGACTTCCTTCTGCTGTCGTCCGGGGTGTCTTCCCGGTCTGCACGCTGGCGCTTCTCATAATGCTCGTCCTCATCTTCCGAATACCTCCCTACTCGTGCCACCTCCTTCCCCTTGAAGCTGGGACGAGAGGGTTCTGGAGTCTGAGCTCTTCCTCTTGTATCCCTTCGAAAATCCGTCCGTCCAGATGCTTCGGTCGACCAGGTGGCCTTGTTGTGGGCTCTAGCCTCCTTGGCGAGGTGGGCTAGTTGTTCGGATCTCACACACTTCTCAATTGCAGCACGCAAGTGGTAACAATATTTGGTGTCGTGTCCATGGTCATTGTGGTATTCACAGTAATACACCTTGTTCCTCATGTTGGCTGGCTTCTTCATCCTGCTCGGAGCATCTAGCAGGTTCTTGCCAGCTACCAGGCTGAGGATCTCACGTGGTGATTGTGTCAGCGGGGTGAAGGAGGTGTCCTTCAACATGCTGAACTTCTCACCTCCACCCTTTTTTGACGGTTGCGTGTTGGAACCAGTGTTCTTCTTGTTCTTGTTGCGTGCGACATAACCGCCATCATCCCCTTCTAGGTTCATCTCGTCAACACGTGAAAAGCTTTCAATGTGTTCCATCAACTCCTCCAGGGTCTTCACCTTGCGGAGATAGCACTCCCGCTTCATCTCCTTGTGAATCAACCCCTTCACAAAATAGTCGATCATCAGCTTCTCGGTGAGGTTCTTCACCTGGTTGGCCAGACTCGAGGCTCATTCCCAATACTCGAACAAACTTTCTCCTCTCTTCAGGCGGATTGACATGATGTCGGTGCACTTTTTAGTGAACTGCTTCCTCTGCATGAACCTGCGCAGGAATTTCTCCTCCAACATCTTGAAGTTGGCGATGCTGCCATCTGGCAGAGCCTTGAACCACAGACGCGCTGCTCCAGTGAGGGTGGTAGCAAACGTCTTGCACCAGATCGCCTGCGGGATGGCGTACGTCGACATGTTGGTGATGAACGTGTGCATGTGGTCCTCAGGATCGACAACACCGCTATACGTGCCCAGGTTCTGGGGGATCTTGGTCTTGGGATCGGCCACAGCGAGCCGGATCTTCTTCACCCACGATGACCCTTTTTCGATCTCCGGAAGGTGATCTCCATAATCTCCACGCCTCCTGTCATCCACGTGAACTTCTCCGGCGTTGGAATAAACATAGCCCAATTTCAAGTCGTTGAGATCTGGATCCTGGCCTATCCCTCCGTGCTGACAGGATCCACGCCCATCCGATTTGGCTGCGTCGTTGTTGCTGCCTTTCTTCTGGGTTTGCTTCTTCGCCGGGAGGTGCGACGCTGCTTCTTGTTCCTCGCCGTCGAAATTCAGCTTTGTCGGCGCAATCTTCTGGCCGAGCTGTCGGGCTTCCTCCTTCTCTTCCAGGGATTTCAATTTTGACAGCACCCTCTCCTGGGATGCTAAGAACGGATCCATCATGACCTGAAACATCTCCGGAGTCATGGGCTCTTGGTTGGTATGCCGCACGGGTGGGTTTGCCGGCGGCGTGACATCAAGGATGGTCCCCTCTGCAATTGGGGTTTGCTCAATCGAACTTCAATCAGTGAATCGAGCTACGTGAGCGAGATAGATCAGCGCTCCCCACAGACGGCGCCAATGATATGGTTCTGGATTTCCGGTGTAGATTGGACTTCTAGCAAGGTGATGACCTTCTCCCTGTACCTGCATGATGAGCAACGTAAGCTCAGGCGGGCGGCGTTCGGCCGTCGCCCGCTCCGACGCCCAAGTCAGATTTGGGTGTTTTAGAGAGAGAAAATCTATGTAACAGGTTGAGAGAATCTGAGGAAAGAGAGAGGAAGCTCTCCTTCCTTTATACCTGTTGGGAGCCTCATCCTGTGTGAGCGTCTCCATGGATTCTGTTGTGTTCCTCCATGCGTTGTGCACGAGCTGTGCACGGGGGGCTCACGTGTGTGTACTATGTGTGAGCTGTCAAGCAAGGTGGGGGTCCTCATCTCGCGTGGTATGCTTTGACCTTGTATGGGCTTTATGGCCCATACCGTATCATTGGCCTTGCGGAAGAATGAAGCTTCAAGAGCAGAAGACCAGCTCAAGTTGGATGCCAACTGGAAAGACCCCTTACCGTGTTGAAGCATGTGGATGGAAAAATTGCACCAAGAACTTGGCACGTGAACAATCTCCGCAAGTACTACACGTAAGACACCATGCGGGCATTACCTACTCATACCCCTTATGATTGTCTCTCCTTGTTTTCTTTCTTTTTGATGCAGTAAAGGATCCCAACAGAGGTCAGGCAGCTCAATAGAGTTCGCAAGATGATTTTGAGGGAAGCCTAATGAATGAAAGAACCCCCAACAGAGGTCAGGGTGCTCACTAGAGTACGCAAGAAGACCTTGAGGGTGATGCTTGTAGTCCCAGAATTTACAAGTTCATGAATGCAATGAGAAGTGTTTTTGGATATACTATGCCACGACACGAACCAGTCATCTGGTAGCTGTCTTTCTTCTTGTTTAATATACTATGCACTGACACGAACCAGTCATCTGGTAGCTGTCTTTCTTCTTGTTTTTTATGTCTAAATAGCAGCAACAACAGAGATAATGCTGCTGACAGGCTCAAAAAAAACAACAAAAAGGAGTTCAAGAAAAACAAACCCAGAAAAATGACAAAAACATGCTTACAACGCCTAAGTCAAAGAAAGATGCAAAACAGTTTCATGAAGAAACTTGCATCCAAAACAACAAGAGAAACGGCAAGTTGGAACAAGAATCCAACTTGCTACTGGTTGCAGAGAGCTACATGTTGAAGACATTCAGCATACTCAACACTTGAACCAGACGAACCTGATGATATGGAGAAGAAATCCAACTTTCACCTGGTTGCAAAGAGCAACATGTTGAAGACATTCACCATGCTCGACATTTGCACCTGACGGACCTGTTCACCAAGGCGAAGAAAATCCTAAAACAAGGTGAACGAACTCGCCATGGCTACGTGAAGCCAAGATCATGGTGCATATCGCACCAGGTGAACGAAGTCACCGTGTCGAGAAAAGCCAAGTAGTGCATCTCGTACCAAGGTGAACAAACTCACCGTGGCTACATGAAGCCAAGTATCAAGGTGCGTCTCGCACCAAGGTGAACAAACTCACCAAAGCGAGTAAAAGCCGAAAAAGAAGGTGAACAAACTCACCGTGGCTACGTGAAGCCAAGTATCAAGGTGCGTCTCGCACCAAGGTGAACGAACTCACCAGTGCGAGTAAAAGCCAAAAAATAAGGTGAACAAACTCACCAAGGCGAGTAAAAACCAAAAAATAAGGTGAACAAACTCACCAAGGCGAGTAAAAGCCGAAAAACAAGGTGAACAAACTCACCGTGGCTACGTGAAGCCAAGTATCAAGGTGCGTCTCGCACCAAGGTGGACAAACTCACCTAGGCGAATAAAAGCCGAAAAATAAGGTGAACAAACTCTTCGTGGCTACGTGAAGCCAAGTATCAAGGTGCGTCTCGCACCAAGGTGAACAAACTCACCAAGGCGAGTAAAAGCCAAAAAATAAGGTGAACAAACTCACCGTGGCTACGTGAAGCCAAGTATCAAGGTGCGTCTCGCACCAAGGTGGACAAACTCACCTAGGTGAATAAAGGCCGAAAAAAAGGTGAATAAACTCACCGTGGCTACGTGAAGCAAAGTATCAAGGTGCGTCTCGCACCAAGGTGAACGAACTCACCAAAGCGAGTAAAAGCCGAAAAATAAGATGAACAAATTCATCGTGGCTACGTGAAGCCAAGATCAAGGTGCATATCGCACCTAGGTGAATGTACTCACCAAGGCAAAGAAAAGCCTGAAAACAAGGTGAACGAACTCACCAGGGCTACGTGAAGCCAAGATCATGGTGCATATCGCACCATGGTAAATAAAATCAGCGTGTTGAGAAAAACCAAGTAGTGCATCTCGCACCAAGGTGAAAGAACTCACCATGGCAAGAGAAGCCAAGTATCAAGGTGCATCTCGCAGAGAGAGGTAATAACTCACCAAGGTGAGGTAAGCCAAGAAGCAAGGTGAACGAACTCACAATGGCCATGTGAAGCCACATCCGGTGTGAGAGAGAGGAAATCTAAGTGACAGGTGAAGCGGCACCAACAAGTCAAACAACACCAACAAGGTGAATTGACACCAACAAGTCAAACAGCGCCAACAAGGTGAAATTGACACCAATGAGGCAAGCAATGCCAATAAGGCAAGAAACGCCGGTAAGATAAAGATGACATCAACAAGGCAAAATATGCCAACAAGGCAAGAAACGCCGATAAGATGAGATGACATCAACATGGCAAGAAACGCCAAACAACGCAAAAAACGCTTATAAAACGACGCCCACAAACAACAGGCTATAGTCCTGCACCATGAGAACCATGGATAGGACTAGGGGGACTTGATACGGTATGGGCCATAAAGCCCATACAAGGTCAAGTAGTCCACACAAGATGAGGAATCCCACCTTGCTTGACAGCTCACACAAAGTACGCACACGTGAGACCCCGTGTTCAACACGTGCAGAACGCATGGAGGAACACAACATAATCAATGGAGACGCTCACACCGGATGAGGCTCCCAACAGGTATAAAGGAAGGAGAGTTTCCTCTCTCTTTCCTCAGATTCTCTCAACCTGTCACCAGATTCTCTTATATTCTCTCAACCTGTCTCTTAGATTTCCTCTCAACCTGTCACGCTGACGGAGACAACCTGTCACGCTGACGGAGACAAACCATGCACGACATATACATAAAAAAAGTCGCCCCTCCCCTCCTTTTCTCTCCCAATAGAAAAAACTAGATCTACTCCCCCAGTAGAGGCCGCCGGTGCTTTCACCGGCCGGCGGCCTCCCCACACCTTTTATTTTCTGTCCCCAAACCTCCCCTTCTTATCCTTCACCCGAAACCACTCTTCTTTTTCGAAAAACTACAAGCTCAGTAGCTCAACCCCTATTTTCGTCGGTGCGAGCGGGACACCACCACTCGCACGCCGCCGCCGCCGTTGACTTGGCTGATCCGAAAGTTGACCGGCTGAAACCCCCAAATCGATCCGGGCTTCGGTGATGCGTTCCAGATCCGCCCATCGTTTAGTCGTCGTCGGATCTAACTGGTCGAAGACCTTCCGGCCCGATCTGTTCGTCCGGCTAGAGATGCTTGTCTCCGTCAGCGTGGGCTCTCTGGTCCGACAAGGTCCGGCTGTCCGTCCAGATTGAGGCCCGGCGAGGCGCGCGTCTTCCTGCTCGGCGACCCGGTTCGGCCCGATCTGTTGAGGCACGCGTCATGCGAGCGGTGCTTTGGGTCGGCTCGACTCTGGCCGGGCAGGGTTTGGACAGGTTGTACTGGAGTTGGCTCAATTAGAATGGGATGTGGTTTTATTTCTTTTTTCCTTTTTAAAATTTATTTTCAGTGTTTTAATGATACAGGGTTTTTGGGATTTGTTTCTTTTCTTGATGATGGACTATATCACCTCTAAAGGAGAAATCTATATGGAAATCTCTAGTTATAGTTCTAGATGAATCTTTCTTAGTTTTCATGGCTAGATGTAAGTCCGGTATGCTTAATGGATTACTCTACCCGGAGGTCCAAGCCCTAAAACACAATCAAGATTTCCCTTTTACCCTGGGATGACCGCAACGTGATTGAGGGGTTTGGCTAAGGTAGAGGGTCTTTATTTTAATGGAACCGGCTATTTTGACAATGTAAACTGAGATGGTGAATTTTTGGAGCCCTAGAATGTTGTACATTGGTGAAGTGTCTATATTCTGGAGGAGGAAGAAAATCTGTTTGTTTTTAATATGCCGCCCTGACTTTAGTACTTGTAGTTTAAGACAAAAGATTTAGAATAGCTATATGTTTAGAAACTTCTCTGATCTCACAAATCGCCTCCACTTGTGGAGATTCGCACTTGATGGCTCCTTTTTGGGAGATATCTGTATTTATTTCTGTCATTTCACGGTCTAGGGACGCCTAATAAAAGTTCCCTCCACTGATTTCTTGGTGGTTTAACTTAAAAAAAATGACTTAATGCAACTAATTTTGCCAAATCACATTTACTTATAACTAAATTGAATTAAACTAAAGTAAAGTTTAAAGTATTCAAGACAATAACAGTATGACTAAATTAAACTGAAATTGATCAACATACACTTGTACATGATTGAAATAGGCTTTATTTTAATTTTAATTAAACTGAACTAAACTGGTTCAAAAAATATTCTGAATATGATAGAACCACTACCGTACAAAGATTGCTCCATTTTGTCGTATTCACAAACAGTGAACTTGTATTCATCTAGTAAACACTAATTGAACCAAATTATAATTGAAATTATTGAACATAGTAATTGTACGATTGAATGAAACTGAAATTCATCAAATCACATTTCTTCATAACCAAATTAAATGAACTGAATTGGATCAAATTAAACTGAATATAAACAGAACAGAACTGAAAAAACTGTAGAGATCTATAATTAAAAATATAGAAGAAATTTACTGAACTAAAAAATATATAAAATATTTATCTGAATAGAACTGAACTGAAAATTTAAAAATTATTTTTTCGAACTGAACTAAACTGAAAAAATAAAAAATAATTGAACTGAATTAAAAAAATATAAATATACTGAAATGAACTGAAAAAAATAAATAGATACGGAACTGAACTGAAAATATTTAAAAATACTGAACTGAACTGAAAAAAATAAAAAAATACTGAACTGAACTGAAAAATATTTGAAAATACTGAACTGAACTGAAAAATATTTAAAAAAACTGAACTTCTGAAAAATATTTAAAAATACTGAACTGAACTGAAAAATATTTAAAAATACTGAACTGAACTGAAAAAAATAAAAAAAATACTGAACTGAACTGAACTGCTTTACAGAAAAACTCTAGCAAACAGACCCTTACTCCCCTTCATGGAGAAGTATGTTCCTTCTATAATTAAGTGACAGATTTTATTTTATTTTTTCGAAAAACATAGTAACTTTGATTTTTTTGGTTCTGAAAATCGTCTAGAGCCAAATGGCAAAATCTCAGAAGACGAGCCCATGCGTTCACTAGCAAGTGACTCTATGAAGTCAATGAATTTAGTTACCTATTATGGTTCCATCTGTTGAATCTGGATCCATCAGTACGTCCGATGCTAGATCGATCAAGGCCTTGTTTGTTAGAGTTTATTTGTCGCTGAACTGAACTGAACTCACTCAACTGAAAAAATTGAAAAATACTGAACTGAACTGAAAAAAAATAAAAAATATATTAATCTGAACTGAAAAATATAAAAATACTGAACTGATCTGAAAAAAATAAAATACTGAATTGGACCGAATTGAACTGAAAAATATAAAAATACAGAAATGAACTGAACTGAACTGAAAAAACTTAAAATATATTGAACTGGAAAAATTATAGTAAAAAAGTTCATTATTGACAGATAAAATGGACTGAATCGTACTGAATTGAATAGAAATGGAACGGAATAAAGTATAATGTATTGAAATAATGACTAAACCCAACATATTTCATCAAATCACATTTATTTATAACTGAATTAAATTAAAATGAAGTAAAGGTCGAAGACAATAATTGTATGACTAAATTAAACTGAAATTGATCAATTTACATTTGTTAATGATTGAAATAGACTTAATATTAATTTTAATTAAATTAAAATGAACTCGTTAAAAATATTCAGATGTACGATAGAACCACTAGTGTAAAAATAGCTCTATTTCATTGTATTCACAAATAATGAGCTTGTATTAATCTAGTAAACATTAATCGAACCGAATTATAATTGAACGTATCGAAAGGATATTTGGCTCCTTTTATGGATCTAAATGCAAGGTACCATATACCTGATTTTCAAAGAAATAGAGATCTTAGAGGAATTTTGGAGCAATTCAACTATCAACATTCTTCTCTACAAAACACTGTGGAAAGGTCATTTGGCAACTTGAATAATAGATGGTGCATGCTTGGCTATGCCTCAAATAAATGAGGACTGGCAAATGGCCATAATAGTATCAACAATCACGCTTCATAACTATATGCGAATTGAAAAACTTGGGATAACTGTTGTAGAGCATGACGATAATGTTCAAGGAACGGCGGATAAGGAATTGCTCAACCCTAAAAGGAAGGAAGAAATGAATCAATTTCGACTGAATATAGCAACAAGAATTTTGCAGTTTATGCCCTCATGATGAAGATACTGAAGTGAACTAAATGTCATTAATTTGAATTGATTTCATATGGTTTGAAACTAAGTTGATTTGAAATAATACTAGTATAATAACCCGTGCCGATGCACGGAAATTTAATTTTGAAATATTATAATTTAGTTAAAAATGACATAACGTAAGTTAAGTAATTTACCACGTATTATTGTGTGAAAGTTAAGTAATATAATGCAATAGTAATTTGGTAAAGAAAGTTGGTCGCTAAAGTATTATTACGTTTTCAAAAATCTAAGAAATTACAGAACCTTATAATCCTAATTTCCGAAATACTTCCTCATAAACTAAATTAACGGTACATTAATGGTTTAAAAATTTAGTTTTAATCATATTTATGAAATAATTGCAGGTTATAAAGAATAAATGGTGCATGAATTACTGTTATGAAAATAACAAAGAATTTGCGAGGATGATTAAGTCAGTTTTTGTTTTAGAGAACGTTATGAAGCAGGTTAAGTTTTAATAACTTTTAATGAAATAATTGTAGCCTATAAAGAATAAAGAGTTCATGAATTACCGCTACAAAAATAATAAAGAGAGAAAGTCTCCGGAACTCAAAGAGAGAAAGTCTCTGAAACTCCCAACTTTCCTAACTTTTCAAGAAAGTGTTTATATGTTTTAACTTATACAATGTATTTTTAGTTTGAATTGTAAATTTGTTACTTGAAATTTTTTAAATTTTAAACAAAATTTATTGAAATTTTGCATTAAACATGTTTTATTATATGTTTACTTTAGTATGATCGATGTTTAAACATAAAATTGTATCATTTGATTTTAAATAGATAGTAGTAGTTCCATGACATGTACGAAAGTTGGTCTCTTAAGAGACTTTGTATAATGTGGAATCTGCGACGATCATTAAGTGTTTATTTTATTTCAGAAAATATTACGATGCAGGTTTAAAAATTAAGTTAAAATAATTTTTAATGAAATAATTGCAGGCTACCTTTATAAAAATAATAAAAAATTTGTGATGATTATTAAGTGCAGTTTTATTTCAGGGAACGTTACAATGCAGATTTTAAAAATATGTTTTAGCATTACAAAAATAACAACAAATTTGTGAAGATCATTAAGTATACTTATTATTTCATGGG
Organism: Sherardia arvensis; assembly: GCA_948330725.1. NCBI lineage: Eukaryota > Viridiplantae > Streptophyta > Magnoliopsida > Gentianales > Rubiaceae > Sherardia > Sherardia arvensis. The sequence continues at coordinate 28,218,646 of OX415236.1, forward strand.
ACGTTACGATGGTTTTAAAATTAAATTTTAATCATTTTTAATGAAATAATTTCAGGTTATAAAGAAGAAAGTGAGCACGAATTACCGTTACAAAAATAACGAAGAATTTGCGAGAATGATTAAGTGCAATTTTTATTTTAGATAACGTTATGATGCATGCTAAGTTTTTATAATTCTTAATGAAATAATTGCAGCCTATAATAGGGATGTTCACTAGGTCAAATGGGCGTGGATACCAGTATATCCATGCCCATACCCATATAAAAATTTAAGATCCATCCCCACTCATCAATCCATGATGGATATCATTTTGAGATCCATACCCATCCACCTGAATATCCATCCTCACCTAGTCACCTGGATATCCATCCCCACCTAGATATCCATCTATTTGTTTAAAATATATCAATTTATACTTCATAATTATAAAATAAGAATAAAACATATTAAATATTATTTATGTAATTAAGAAATCACGAAATATTTAGTACACATACTTATAAAATTCTCTCAAGTTTCAAATACGTAAAATATGTTTCAAAAGAGTCTAGTGTTCGACATAAACTTTTCAGCAGCTCAACTAGTTTGAAGGCAATATCATCTCCTCCGATTTCGAATATAGTATATACTCTGTCTTTTAACTTTCTTTTTTGATGGTTTTATTTACAAAAAAATAAATAATATATAATAATTATAATAATGTATTATATATTATTATATTATAGTGGATATTATACGGGTATGGAGCGGGCGGGGCGGGTGGGTATGGGTTGGGTTTTAAAAAAATATCCATATCCGCCCATACATATCATGAGTTTAAAAATTATATCCATACCCGCCCCATCTTATGAATATAATGATCCATGTCCGCCTTACTGGGGCGAATATGGGGCGGGTATCCACATAAACCCGCTCCATTGCCATCCCTAGCCTATAAAGAATTAAGGGTGCATGAATTACGTTCCAAAAATTATAAAGAATCCGCGACGATAATTAAGTGCAGTTTTTAGTTTAGGAAACGTTACGACACAGGTTTTTAAAGTTAAGTTTTAATAATTTTTAATGAAATAATTGCAGGGTATAAGGAAGAAAGGGTGCATGAATTACCTTTACGAAAATACCAAAAAAAATTGTGGAGACGATGAAGTGCAGTTTTTAGTTAAGGAGAATGTTACGATGCATGTTTTAAAATTAAGTTTTACCGTCAAAAAATAACTAAGAATTTGTGAGGATGATTAAGTGTAATTTTTAATTATGTAAATGTTATGATGCAGGTAAATTTTTAAAATTATTTTTAATGAATAATTGCAGCCTATAAAGAAAATGGGTTTATGAAATACTGTTACAAAAATAATAAGAATATGTGCGGTTGATTAAGTGCAGTTTTTATTTCAGTGAACGTTACGATGCCGTTTTGAAATGAAGTTTTACTGTTACAAAAATAACAATGAATTTGTTACGATCATTAAGTGCAGTTTTTATTTCATGTGACGTTATGATGCATGTAAAGTTTTAATAATTTTTGATAAAATAATTGCAGGTTGTAAAGAAAAAAGTGTGCATGAATCTCTGTTACAAAAATATTAAAGAATGTGTGAGGATGATTAAGTGCAGTTTTAATTTCAGGGAATGTTACTATGCATGTTTTAAAAATTAATTTTTTTAGTTACAAAAATAACAAAGAATTTGTGACGATCATTAAATGCAGTTTTTATTTCAGGGAACGTTATGATGGTTTCAAAATTAAGTTTTAATAAATTTTAATCAAAAAATTGTAGGTTATAAAGAAGAAAGAGTGCATGAACTTGTGTACTGCAATTTTTAATTCAGGGACCGTTATGATAAAAGGTTTAAATTTAAGTTCTAGAATTACAAAAATAACAAAGAATTTATGAGTATGATTAACTGCAAAAATCAATACCAATAGTCACATCACAGGTACCATAACCATTCTTTTAAAATTGTGAAAATCTTTACATGTGAAAGAAGATTATACAAATTATATAGAAATTTCCTTTAATTAGATCATGCTTTATTTTCGTAAAATCAGATTAGATCATGCTTTATTTTTGTAAAATCAGATTAGATCATGCTTTAATTTCGTAAACTCATTTCCTTAAACAAAACATTGATCACAATAGACATTGAAGGTTATTCTAAATGAGAAGAAAATATGGTAATCAAATCAATTAACATCTCATTTTATCAAATTAAACTCCATTGATCACATTAAGTTCTAACAAATAACTATACAAAGCAATTTGAAAAAATAAACATAAATTTTTTTATCTCCCTATATTTATCTAGACTAATTATAAATATATTAGACGAACTTAATTCAAACTCTTTAAACAATGACATAATAAACTATTTCGACTAATAAAATTTTAAAATACATTGAATTAAATGGATTGAATTATCAATACATTTAAGAGTAATTAACAATCAAATTAAATAACGCCTTGATTTCGTGAAATCATTTCCTGAAACAAAACATTAATCATAATAGACATTGAAGGTCATTCTAAATGAGAATAAAATATGGTAATCAAATCAATTAACATCTCATTTGCATTGCACTAATCCTAATAAAAACCCATATTTTAAAACAGTAATGATGTATAGGCGGTCAAATAAAATGTTTTATTTTAATTCACTCATCAATTAATTTACCCCAGAATTTTAAGCGTAAATATTTAAATGGAATTCATAATTAAATTATCTAACACCTGGTAATTCTATAATTCAATACACAATAAATTTTAACAACCCAAATTGCGGGAAAATGAGTTACAACTCTTTAATGTTTGAAAAGTTTAATGACCGTAAAAATGTTTTTAACATTCAAACGTATTTATAAAATTGATGACTAATCATTAATTTCATTCGAAATTAAAAAAAGGATATATTTACATGATTTTTCTCAAATTTTTTTAAAGCTTAATCTAAATATTATTAATTAAGTTCTGAATTCATGAAATTTAACTATATTTTTATAATATATATAATTTTTAATACATCCATTTTTATTTTTTATCCAACATAATTTATTTCATTATTTTTCAAATTAGTCCAGCAAAAATAAGCCGATTGATGGAGCTCTCCAATCATAAAAACATGCATGAATTATAGTTACAAAAATAAAAAATAATTTATGACGATCATTAATTGTAGTTTTTATTTCAGGGAACGTTACGATCCAGGTTTTGAGATTAATTTCGAATAATTTTCAATTAATTAATTGCAGTTTATAAAGAATAAACTGTGTATGAATTAGCGTTATGAAAATAAGAAAGAATGTGTAATGATGATTAAGTGTAATTTTTATTTTAGGGGACGTTATGATACATGTTTTAAACTTTAGTTTTACAGTTACAAAAATAATAAAGAATTTGTGAGCATGATTAAGTGTAGCATTTATTTCAGGGAACGTTATGTTACAGGAAAAGTTTTAATAATTTTAATGAAATAATGGCAGGTTATAAAATAGAAAGGGTGACTAAATGCCCAAAGGGGGACTAAATGCACAAATCAAATACCAAGAGTCACCTGCACCATAATTATTTGTAATATTGCGAAAATCTTAACTTGTAAATGAAGATTATACAAATCATATAGAAATTTCCATATATTGATATCATGATTCAATATACAAAAATTCATCTCAGTGACAAAAGCACAACAACTCTGTCATAATGTTGCAATACAATTTGATTCACTACTGGTGAAGTTGTTCATAACCAAATTCACACTACTATATCGACATAGACAAATGTCCTAGAAGCAAAACTACCAACAATCATATAGGGTCGAATCGAAAATAACTTTGAATTGTGAAGAAACTCAAAAGAGGATTACATAAGGCATCACGTACATGTTGACGTAGGGCAAGAAGTGAGCTTGAGGCAATAATTGAATAAAAGTAAAATAAATGTTGTCTGGGAGACTCAACATTCAATTGAGGCTAATAGTATCAATAAGATGGTAGCTGATATTGAGAGACTCTCGAATGCCACTCAGCCGTGCGTCGACATTTTTATTGAGTTGCATACAGTTTGCCATGATGGGCGAATCACAAGTTCCTGAAAGATGAGGAAAACTATTTACAAAACTTCAAAACATTTCCTAAATTCAACTGAATGGTGTTCTATCCCAACATAGCATGTATAGTAAAAAACATGATGCAATATTCAATTGAGAGACTCTCAAAATCCATTCAAAAATCCGCCTGTGCATCGGCGCAGTTATTATACTAACATTGCATGGCTTTCAGATATCGTAGTACTGCAGATTTATAGCATAGCTAATTTGTTAGGAAATAAATATTGCGGAAATCAACAAATGTGTGTGGTTTACTTTACTGCCTTACATTTTAATTTTATGTTTCCATCAATGTCCAATATAGAGTTGAAAATTGTTGAATATACAAGATTTGTACAGCTAAGTACAGCTACTTTCCTAGCTTAGTCTGACTAGTCAATATGCAGTTAAATGTTTTAGTTACTGCAGTTATTTCTAGTTAGTTAGATCAGTTAGTTAGCTGAGTAGTTAGCTTTCTGTTAGCTTAGCTTTTCTCTCAGATCAGTCTATATAATGACTGGATCTTCCCTGTACAAAGCATGACTGAATAACTGAAATAACAACTTGTTTTTGGCTCTTTTGGAGCAGTTCATTTTGCTCAGTATGGTATCAGAGCAGTGTTAAGCTCTCGATCCGTTTTTCACAAATTTTAGGATTTTCCGATCAAATTGATCGGAGATCCGATCTGGTTTTACGGCATACGCTGCAGAGAAGTCAGCCGATCAGATGGCAATTACTCATGGAGGAAATGGTGGAGGAGCACGTGCTGGGGGAAATGGAGACAACGCCAACAACGGTATCGGCAATGAAGCAGCGAACAATGCTACTGGAAACGTCGCCGCCGCCGGAAAATTATTGGAGCTTCATCATTCCGATTACCCTGGGGTAATTCTCGTCACCAAACTCTTGACAGAAGATAATTACGCGTCATGGAGCAGGGCAATGAAGCTAGCTCTCGGCGCGAAGCAGAAGCTACAGTTTGTGGAAGGGAAAATCAAGAAGCCTGAAGAAGCTGATCCTTTGTATGATCAGTGGATGAAAGTTGACTCGATGGTGATGTCATGGCTGCTGAATTCTATATCTCCAGAGGTAGCTGAGGGCTTCATGTATTCTGGAGGAGGTGCGGCTGAAATCTGGCTGGAGTTACAGCAACGGTTTGGTATTCCGGATGGAACTCAGATTTATCAGTTACAGAGAGAATTGGTGTCTCTGAAGCAAGGTAACAATTCTTTGTCCACATACTTCAATAAGATCAAGAGTCTGTGGGATAAACTATCTACTGTGGATGCAATCCCTATCTGTGATTGTCTTGGATGCACTTGTGGTGCTGCTAAGAAACTAGCTGACAAAGAGAATAGGAATAAGATCATACAATTTGTGATGGGGCTAAATGAAGGTTTTGACAGTCTGAGAGATCAAGTCTTAGTCATGGAGCCTGTGCCTACAGTTACAAAGGTCTTCAACATGATGATGCAGGTTGAGAACAAAAAGAATGTGCAAATTGCTTTTGCTCATGACAGTGAGAATGTGAATCAAACAGCATTTCTAGCTGCAGGAAATAGGCCTAACTTCAAGAAGAAGGATGCTGTGAACAAAAAGGATCTCAGGTGTGATTATTGTCACAAGGATGGTCACACTTCAGAAACTTGTTTTAAGATCAAAGGTTATCCAGACTGGTGGAAAGGTTCAAAGGGAAAGCAACTTGGAAAGGCATATGCTAATCAGACAGAAGGAGTTTTTGATGACTGTGAATCTCTGCAGCAAGTGAAGATTGATGGAGGTTCTGATGGAGGCAATCTGAGGCTTATCATTCAGCAAGAGCTAAGACAGTTAATGAAAGGAAAAGGCAAGGTTGATGAAGATCTTGCCATGGTCAACTTTGCTCATTTTGAGGACTTTGCAGGTATGAACACCTACTATGCATTAAGTTCTCTAAATGCAGATTTTTCTGGATCTTGGATATTAGATTCTGGAGCATCCATGCATATGTGTTCAAGTGAAAATATATTGAACTCTTATGTATTGCAAAAGGATTTTACTCCTGTATATCTTCCAGATGGTTCTATCAAAAATGTTAAACATATTGGTAGTGTTAATCTGGACTCAAAGATTAAACTAACTGGTTGCCTACATGTTCCTGGCTTCAAATACAATCTGCTCTCTGTGAATAGGCTTGCTACTGACTCTTTTATGGGATGTATGTTCTATCCAAATGTGTGTTTCATTCAGGACCTGAGGACTAAGAGAGTTGTGGCAGTGGGAAGAGTGGAGAAGAGGCTATATGTTGTTTCAAAGGATTCTTTTGATCCAAGTACAATAAAGAAGGCTTTACTGGAACTCAAGCATTATTTTTCTGCCATCAGAAGTAGCTCTTTAGATTCATATAGATGTAATTTTGTAAATAGTGATTCTAAGAGTAGACTTTGGCATAGAAGAATGGGACATCCTTCATTGAAAATTTTACAGCATTTGAATATTGGAATTTCTTTTTCTTCTGAAGACACTCCATGTGATATTTGTCCTTTGTCTAAGCAAAAGAGGCTCAGTTTTGTATTAAGGGACCAGTGTGCTCATGCTTGTTTTGATTGGGTTCACATTGATATTTGGGGACCATTTAAACAAAAGGCTTTATGTGGTGCACAGTTTTTCTTAACAATTGTGGATGATCATTCAAGAGGAACTTGGATTTATCTTCTGTCTTCAAAGGCTCAAGTATTGTCCATTTTTCAGAATTTTGTACAGATGGTGCAAACACAATTTTCTACTGTCATTAAAATTCTCAGATCAGATAATGGCTCAGAAAGTCATGATTTTCAGAATTTTTTGGCAGAAAAAGGCATTCTTCATCAAAAGAGCTGTGTCTATACTCCTCAACAAAACAGAGTAGTTGAGAGGAAGCATCAGCATCTTCTTCAGTTGGCTAGAGCTCTTTTATTTCAGGCTTCCTCACCTCTTAAATTCTGGGGTGAGTCTGTCTTGACTGCTGCTTATCTAATCAACAGAACTCCTAGTCAAATTTTGGACTGGAAGACTCCATATGAGGTTTTATATCATAAAACTCCTGATCTTAGCCTTATCAGAATTTTTGGTTGTGGCTGTTTTGCAACTAATACCTTTCCTGCAAAATCCAAGTTTGATCCAAGGGCTAGAAAGGCCATTTTGCTTGGATATGCACATGGACAGAAAGGATATAAGTTGTATGATCTAAAGGATAGGAAGATTTTTGTTTCAAGAGATGTCATTTTTCATGAATTCTTGTTTCCTTTTGCATCTGTTTCTCAAAAGACTAATGATGTGTGTCTTCCTATTCCTATTGGTGATATTGAAAATGGTGACTGTATTGCTGTTTCTGATGATAAGGATATGGCTTCTCCTACTCATGTTCCAGCATTTGCAGACATCAGTGATCATATTGATCTTTCTCCAACAAATTTTCCCCCTTTACTGCCAAGGGTAAGACAAAAACCAAGTTGGATGAAAGATTTTATTGTCAACAATGTTTCTGATTCTTCTGCCAGACTGGATGCTTGCAACATTTCTGAAGCTAAAGAACTAGAGACATATAAGGAGGCTTCTACTCAGTCAGAATGGATACTTGCTATGCAAAAAGAGCTTAATGCTCTTGAATTAAACAATACATGGGAGGTTACTGTTCTTCCAAAAGATAAGAAGGTTGTGGGTTGCAGATGGGTATATAAAGTAAAACATAACCCTGATGGATCCATAGAAAGATGCAAAGCCAGATTAGTAGCAAAAGGTTACACTCAGAGGTTGGGAGAAGATTACACTGAAGTTTTCTCTCCTGTAGCAAAGGTGGTGACAATCAGAGTTTTGTTTTCTTTGGCTGCTGCTCACAACTGGCCTCTGCAACAGTTTGATGTGAACAATGCCTTTCTTCATGGACATTTAGAAGAATAAGTTTACATGGATCCTCCTCCAGGCTATCAGGTACCATATTCTCATCATAAGTGCTTAATGAAGAAATCCCTCTATGGCCTAAAACAAGCAAGTAAACAATGGAATCAGGTGTTCACTACAAAATTATGTCTTTATGGTTTTGTTCAATCACCTCATGATCCTTGTCTGTTTGTTTTCAAGACTGGTTCAAAATTCTTAGCCTTACTAGTTTATGTGGATGATGTACTGTTGACTGGAAATTGTTCAATAGCCATGAATGAGGTTAAGGACTTTCTCAATCAACAGTTCTCCATTAAAGATCTTGGCATGGCAAAATTCTTTCTTGGCATAGAAATTGCTAGAAGCTCTACTGGACTGTTGATGCATCAACATAAGTATATTCTGGATTTATTAGCACAAGCTGGCCTGACAAATACTAAGCCTGTTGCTACTCCTCTTCCACCTGGCACTCAGTTGTCTGAAGATAAAACTCCTCTGCTGGAAGATCCTTTTGGCAAGCTGTTGTACTTAAACTTCACCAGACCAGATGTGAGTTTTGCTGTACAACATCTTAGTCAGTTTGTACATACACCTACTGAAACTCATTTTAGAGCTGTTATTCACATACTGAAATACTTGTCTGGATGCCCTAGCCTTGGTCTCTCTTTCAAGCATGGTTCTTCTTTTATTATTTCAAGCTATGCAGAGTCTTCTGGTGAACTCTCAAGTTTTTCAGATGCTGATTGGGCAGCTTGCAAAACCACCAGGAAGTCTCTTTCTGGATTCTGTGTTTTCCTTGGTACCTCACTCGTGTCATGGAAAACAAAGAAGCAATCTACTGTTTCCAGTAGTTCTGCTGAAGCTGAATATAGGAGCATGGCAGCTGTCACTAGAGAATTACAATGGCTTTCTTATCTCCTCACTGATTTGGATATTTGTGTTTTTAAGCCTATTCCTCTTTTCTGTGATAACAAGACTGCTCTCCATATTACATCTAATCCAGTGTTTCATGAGAGGACAAAGCACATAGAAGTGGGCTGTCATGTAGTAAGAAATCAGTTCTTATCTGGTTTTCTGAACCCCCAATTCTTGTCTACTAAACTAGCTGATGTTTTCACAAAAGCACTTGCTGCTCCTCAGTTCTCATATTTTCTTGTCAAGCTTGGATTGTCATCTCTGCCAATTCAATCTTGAGGGAGGTGTGTTGAATATACAAGATTTGTACATCTAAGTACAGCTACTTTCCTAGCTTAGTCTGACTAGTCAATATGCAGTTAAATGTTTTAGTTACTGCAGTTATTTCTAGTTAGTTAGATCAGTTAGTTAGCTGAGTAGTTAGCTTTCTGTTAGCTTAGCTTTTCTCTCAGATCAGTCTATATAATGACTGGATCTTCCCTGTACAAAGCATGACTGAATAACTGAAATAATAACTTGTTTTTGGCTCTTTTGGAGCAGTTCCTTTTGCTCAGTAAAAATGTTGTTGCAAAGTGAATATGCAGTTACACAAGCAAGTCCACCAACACAGCTGCGGACATTTCAGCAATATAAATGATCAATATGGTTCAGGATTACATGTAAACTTCTCACGGTCTCTGGATTTGTACGCCGGCCATTATTCTTCTCCTGCAATCATATCAACAAAGATCAAAGAAAACAATCATCAAAAACACATAGTATTAGCATTAATAATTACAAATTCCTTAGCATCATCTTTCAAGCAAGGTAGCTAGTAGGGCCTCCCTTATTAGCCCCCATCTCAGCACCACCAATCCCATCCCTCTCCCCGCCACATTCTTCAGAAACAGCACAATCCCAATAGATCGAAATCACCTTCTCGATCATACTAAACCCCGACTTCAACCCCACACAGTCCATATCCACTAGCAAATCTACCACAATCCCTCCCTTCCTCAATCAGCTTCTTCACCCAACCACACATTATCGACACCATCAGCTCCACAGTCTCTTTATCCACTTTATTCTCCTTCCTCAGCCACTCAAACACCTCCAGCGCGCACCACGAGTCCTTCCCCTCCTGCGAGAAGCAGACCAACACCAACTGCAGCTCGCGGGCCGAAAGCTTGTCGTTCATCTCCCAAAGAACATCAGACGGCTCTCTCACCATGCGCTCCAGCTCCTCGATTGCTTCGAAAAACCATTTGCCCCTCGTCACGAACCTGTCCAGCTCCAGCGAATTGGAGAGCTTGAATTCCCGGATTCCGGTCCTTCTTGCTGCCAGAAAGACTGGGGTTTGAATGAATTACTGATTAAACGGATGGAATCAATCAGAGTCGAAGGAGAACGATTACTGATTAAACGGGTGGAATCAATTAGAATTGAAGGAGGAGTATGACAATTAGGAAAGTAATTTTTCATAAATGATAATTGAAAAGTGGAGAGGAAGAGTTGCAGAGAGAACACTGTTCAGAAAGGAAAAGAATTTTTTTAATAATTAAATAAGGTAGCTGATGTGTCAATTTGTAGATGATTGTAAAAATAATTCAAAATTCTAAATCATTCTCTTTTAGGTCCTGTCCCGTTCAATTTATTTGGTGCTGTGCTGTGCTGATGAGTGTTGAACTGTGTTGATCAGTGCTGTGCTGTGCTGATCTTGTGCTGAATAGTGGTGAAAGTATTGAATTGTGTTCATTTGAGTTGAAGAAAAAACACAATGTTTATTACTTACGAACTAAAATGTTTACTTAAATAATATTATTTTTACAAAACATAAAACAGTGCCCATTTAGAGTTTAAATGCGTTGAGCTGAAAAATGCAGTGCTGATGAGTGCTGTGTTGTGCTGACCAGTGCTGTGTTGTGCTGAAATGTGCTGCAATAAGTTGAACTGAACATGGCCTTAAAGTAAAGTATAGATTAAATGTATGACAAAAGAGTAATATTACTTCTGAATTACTTTGATCGAACAAAATTTATTGATTTAAACATACTTGAATACTAACAGTACGCCTACATTAGGTTGAATAGCATCAACGAATTTAAAAAAACTAATTTGAATTGCTATGAAATGAACAAAAAGTAAATATTCCGAAAACAATATAAATTATTTTGGATTGCATCAAATCACATTTTGAAAAAATTAATTTTTTGATCTGATCTGAATTGAACTGAATCGAAAAAACAGTAGAGAGCTATAATATATATATAATATATATATATATATATAAAGTTACTGAACTGAAAAATGTATAAAATTTTTTATTTGAAACTAAAAGAAAAATAAAAATATTTATCTAAACTGAACTGAACTGAATAAATAAAAAAATGTTTAAGTGAACTGAAAAAATAAAAAAACATTTAACTGAACTGAAAAAAAATAAAAAAATACTGAACTAAACTGAATTTTTTTTAAAAAAATATTGAACTGAACTGAAAAAAATAAAAAAATACCGAATTGAACTGAACTGCTTTTCAGAAAAACTCTGGCAACAGGCCCTAAGTACTGTGGAGGTCGATTTGTACTGTTTGATCTTGGACCGGAATGATCGGAAATAATTGTGTAGGCCCAACATCATCACATATAAAGACTTTGTTAAAATAGGGCCATGGTATTTGCAGGTCGTATATTACTTTTCCAATTCGTATTATTTTTGAAAAAGACGAATATGCTCTTGGTATTATTAACTATTGATGAGGAGTCTCGTCCGTATTGTACTCATCTGGGCTTCCTCTGCAATTTGTAAACTTTACACACAAAATCCTCCCCGCATGAATTATCTAGGTCGCCGCTGATTTCCCACCGGAGACCTCAATATCATTCAACCCGTCACACAATTTTGTAAGATGTCGGAGGCCCAACTCATTCGCCGTCACGGCCCGGGTTTCGAAGCCTCTTCACACCGACAACGAGAAGATTCACCGACGAGTTGGAGGAGAAGCTCGTGGAGGAAGGGTACACCGAAGCCGATAGAAGCTTTCAGTAACTTCACAAAATGGAATATCAAAAAAGAATACCCGATTAGATAGGGGCACTTTCTCTCACTAGAAATTTAGAGAGACGTTTTTCTACACTTTGGGGTTTTCATAGCCCTTCATCAATCAAATCGGAGCCAAATCTGTAGATTTTCTGCAAAATCATCTTGGGGTTTAGTCATTTCAACACACCAGGAAGTTGATCTTGGCAAGAAATCAGACATGCATCGACCCTGGTGTCTTGACGGAGGATTTGGAGGCTTGTGTTTGGGATCTTTAGAAAAGTAGAGATTCCCGTTAGGATTGGGTGGAAAGGAGGAGAGGGATTGGCCGGCGGCACCCACAGACGCAACTTTCATCAGAAAAAGGTAAGTTTGGAGTGTATTAATAGTCTTTGCAAGTTCCAAGAGCATAAAAAACAGGGCTTGGTGGAGAGTTAATTCTCCCATTGGAAGGCGGTAATCATATCACCATGACAGAAGCCTTGTAAGTGGTGATTTTAATCATGCTGAATTCGTTTCCCAAGAGAAAGTTCAACTCAGTTGCACTTAGTCGTGAGGAAGTTGTAAGGTTAGGAGCAAAGGACTCCCCTATAAATAAGAGGGGAAGAATCAATGAGTCTCACAACAAAAATACCAACTATCTAGACACTCAGTTGCAACCAAATCTGTCTAGATCTGAAACACAAATGGGAGATACTCCCTCCTTAAATTCCAGAGAACGCGGCGTTTCTCCGAGAGGGTCAAACTATTCGGAGGATCGGCGAGACCCGGGGAGCAATGGAATCAACTTCAGTCAATTTGCTCGACAGACTAGAAGAGGAGGAGTCATGGCGCTGACACGGGAAGATATCTCGGCAGCAGTTCCGATGGAGCAGAATTGTTTGCTTGCCCACTGGATGGATGAAAGGCCTTTTACAGCGGAGGATCTCGATGAGTATTTCAATCAATACTGGTCCATCCCAGCAGAGGTCATCCATCATCATGGTCAGTTTTTCGTAGTCAAATTTGAAGAAGCTCTTATGGTTTTACATAGAAGTCCCTTTGCACTAGCGGGTGGCTTGCTAGCATTTAGGAGATGGGGAGCAGGTATAGTGCTTAGAAACGTAAGAGTGGAGAAGGTCAAGGTGAGAATACAGTTGCATGGGTTACCAGCGGAGGCTTTCGCACCCATGGCAGCAATCAAAGTGGCGAACATGGCAGGAGAAGTGATTCTGGTGGATATTGAACCTCCCCCGGCGAGAAATGTCACTTATTTAGGAGCCACGATGTGGGTGGTCCCGGGAGAGCCTTTTGTTACTGGCTTTTATGTTGATCTGGAATACATCCGTCTCCCGGAAAATAGGCGTATCTGGGTAGATATAAAATATGAGAGGATGTATAGGTATTGCAGAAGGTGTGGAGTCATTGGCCATCCAATGCATAGATGTCCAGTCATCAGTGACATGGTACTGGATGAGATGATAGAACATAAGGTTCGCCGCCATTTTGAGGAGCGCGGGGTGAACATTGTCTATGACCCAAATAGGGAAATGTTCGCTGGAGACGTCAGAGCGTACAACCATCGTCGCTGTCACAGATACACTAACATCCCCACTGATTACCCGGAGACCAGGCGACTCCGATATTTGTACATGATGGATGAGAAAGTTCAAGAGGGATTCCTCATATCGATGCGACTTGAACCTGGAAACAATAGGCAGGTGACGATTGGAGATCGGCATTGGAAGAACCTTTTTCAGCTTAGAAGGCCAGTTTTTTATCCTTACTTTGGAATTGAGCAGGAAATTCCTATTGAATTTCAACCGCCGGCTATAGCTCAGTTCCCACCACAAAATATTCCAACAGACATGCAAGTTGATGAAGAACCTCCAACAACACAAACTCAACCTCCTCAGGTGAACAATATGGGAGACTGGATGAGGCAACAGAACGAACTGGAGGGTGGGATACTGGATGAGATGAGAGCGGTGACAGTAGACCTCAGGGACACTGCAAGAGCAGAAGATCTACTCACATCAATCCTGGATACAACTTTCAGAACAGATAGAGACATGATAAGAATAGGGGTGCGAGTTCAAGGGGTCTCAGCCATTCCAGGATGGAGAGGAGCAATCCCAGAAACACCTCCCCATGTCACAGACTCAGAATCAAATTCATGGACAAGAGCAATTGCTGATCCCAGAATTGAGGAGCTGATCATCCTCTCATCAGATGAGTCTGACTCTGATTCATCTACAAGTCAGGACAGCTCAAGTGGGGAGGAAGAGCAGAGAGGACCGGCGATTGTGATTGGGAGGCAGCGCACACCTAAGAGAAACAGAAAAGATCAGGAAGAAGGAGAGGATGACAGACAGAAAAAGAAGGCTAAGGTATATGAAAGATCAAGAAGAATCCGATCAAGGAGGGGAGTGGCCTTTACTCTCAGAAGACTGAGGCCAAATTATGAGGTGGGACAGTCTTCAAGACCAGTAGGTGAAATACCAGAAGAAGATCAGAACCAGACTAATGCAACAGAGGAACAACATGTGGAAGAGGAAATAAAATTAACATAAGAAATGATGATGAGGAGGACTAGAGAGGAAGTGGAAGAGGTGGTGGATATGACCTATGCATGGAATGTAAGAGGTATCCATCGTGCAACATCTGAGCCAATCACACAGACTTCTATGCACCAAGGAGGAAAGAGATCGAGGTCAGGGGTTACAAGGACCACAGAGAAGCTGAAGGTGTCAACTTTCTCCCCTCAGAAAAGAGCCAAAATCATTCACAATCATGTTATCAGAAAACCAGAAGACTCACATCCTTCAGAGGAGAAGCAAGAGAGTGGAGTAAATGGGGTAGCACAGGCCCTAGCTCAGGTGATTGTGGTATCTGATTCTGACGCGGAGCAAGACACTGACAAGGAAACATCTCAGGAGAAACAAGTATCCTCAAGAAGGCCCCCTACACTGCAGGGAGGGATGCAAGACACCTCCAATCAAACAAGTTTTCCGTTGGTTGAACAAAATCAACCAACCCAGCAGCCGTGACGACCATCGTGTGGAACTGTAGGGGCTGTAATAATGCCCCTACAATGAAGGCGATCGACCAGTTGATTCTGCAATATAAACCTGATATGTTGTGCCTGTTGAAACTAAAGCCATGGAGGACCATTTTGCCCGTCGGCAGCAAAGCACATACTTCAGGAACTCCAGGATTGTGGAACCGACTGGTAGATCAGGTGGTCTAGCTTTATTTTGGTCTAGCAAGTTAGAAGTAGACATAGTTTTTGTTTCCAGTAATTGCATCATTAACATAGTCACTAATGCCTCAGGGAGGAAATGGTGCCAAATAGCTATCTATAGTCCTCCTCTTCTTCATCAGAGGCCATCTTTCTGGAATAATATGTCTAGTTTGCATTACTTTAGGGATTTCCCATGCATCATCATAGGAGACTTCAATCAAATCATCTCTCGGGATGATAAAAGGGGGGGGGGGGGAATTCCTGTACATATAACCCCCCAGAATCCACTAGTAAACTGCATTAATCTGCATAACTTGAGAGAGTTGGAATCTAAGGGTCTCTGGTTCACTTGGACCAACTCACAAGAGCAACCAAATACCATTGTGGAGAGATTGGACAGAGCGTTTGGAAATGATAGATGATTCTCAATGTGGCCAGAGGTAACCAATCTTCCTTTCTCTCATTCAGACCATAGTCCTATTCTTTTACAGTTGCAGCAGTCAGAGCAGAGGGCTAAGAAAATGATGAGATTTGAGTCTATGTGGACAAGTATGGATCCACCTCTACGGATTTTGAGAAGAGTACGGTCAACTGTACAAGTATCATCAGCACAGTAAATTGATGGTGATATATTCTCAGCCAGATTACATTTAGTACTGATACATCTATGCAACCGGCATAAGAAGACCTTTGGCAACATGGAAAAGCAGATTGCACATAAGGAGGAAGAGCTGAAGAAGCTTCAAATGGGAAATGACATGTTTGTAAATGCAGAAAGAATTAAGAATCTGGTGGCACAGAAAGAGATCCTTGAACAGAAAATGTCAGATTACTGGCAACAAAGGGCAAAAGTAAATTGGATGAGGCAAGGAGAGAAGAATACAAAGTTCTACCATAAATGGGCAACCAGGAGGAAAGAATCCAACACCATACAAGGATTACTGCTGCAAGATGGAAGCTGGACCACAGATCAGAACTGTATC
The DNA here is from genome assembly GCA_948330725.1 of Sherardia arvensis. NCBI lineage: Eukaryota > Viridiplantae > Streptophyta > Magnoliopsida > Gentianales > Rubiaceae > Sherardia > Sherardia arvensis. The sequence goes on from OX415236.1 coordinate 28,234,760, forward strand.
TTACAAGAAATGACACTACACCTGAGGAGTATACTCACAGAGGAATATGGAGATAGTATGTTGATAGATACAGATACTTAGTGGGAAAGGTTAGCACAGGCTAACCATAGGGTGCTATCCACACTACAAATACAAAGGTTAGAAAAACCTTTCTCAAGCAGAGAAGTATTGGAAGCACTGAAACAAATGAAACCTTGGGGAGCACCTGGAGAAGATGGTTTCCCTGCCGGATTCTATAAACACTATTGGAAAGAGGTAGGGGAAGACCTGTCATAGATGATCCTTAAAATAACAAGAGGAGAATATTTCCCACTACACTGGAACAGAACTCACATCATCTTCATCCCAAAGAAGAAACTTCCAAAGACAGCAGCTGATTTCATGCTGATTTCCCTATTTAATGTCAAGTACAAGATAATAGCCAAGATGATTGCTATTAGATTGAAGTCTCATATGGAATCACTAATTGCATCATCATAAAATGGCTTTGTACCAGGCAGACACATCTCAGAAAGTGTTCTGTTGGCACATGAAGTTCTGGAACACATCAGAAAATACAAATCATCAAAACAAGGGCTAGCTGTCATAAAGCTTGACATGAGCAAAGCTTATGACAGAGTTTCTTGGAGATTCCTGGAAAAAGCCCTAAATTTCATTAAATGCCAGCCAGTTTGCTGAACCTCATAATGATGTGTGTACAATCTGTTACATATCAGGTGGTGGTGAATGGAGTGACCAGCCAAACTTTCACACCAAACAGAGGGCTGAGACAAGGATGCCCATTATCCCCCTATTTGTTCATCTTATGTCAGCAATTCTTATCAGCAGGATTGGACACTTTGGCTTTGAGAAATAAGTCCCTGGGAATTGAGGTGTCTAGAGGAGGACCTAAAGTCTCTCACATAATGTATGCTGATGATTGTATCTTATTCTCAAGATACACAGCTCAGGCCACTGAAGATTTAAAGCAGATGTTGGACTCACACACAACCCTGGCAGGGCATAAATTAAACAATTATAAGTGTTCTATCTTCTTTAGCCCAAATACCACTCCCGAGGCACAGAAACATATGAGAGACTATCTACACATCCAGGGGCAAGGAATTGGAGGTACTTACTTGGGGAACACCATCCTTTTTTATCAAAACAAATCTGAGATCTTCAGATATCTAGTCTGTAAATTCAAGCAGAAATATGACTCTTGGAAGACAAAACTGCTGAATCTCCCTGGTAGATTGACCTTGGCAAAGCATGTGCTACAATCTTTGGCTATATACCCCCTAGGAATATTTAGAATTCTAGTAAGAGTGCTGAAGAAACTAGATGCCATGACTTCTACTTTCATATGGGGAGGTAAAATGGAAGGAAGAACAGTGCATTGGAGATCATGGACTCACTTGAGCAAATCCAAAATAGAGGGAGGCCTAGGCCTGAGGTCTACTTTAGGGATGAACAAAGCCTTGATAGCTAAGCATGCATGGAATCTCCTCTCTAACAAATAGTCTCTCCTCACACAGGTGCTCACTGCTAAATATCTCAAACATGAAGACATGTTAACAGTCTCCATAAGATCAGGTGATTCCTGGGGATGGAAATCAATTGTTTGGGCAGCTGAACTGATAAAAAACAATCTCTGATGGAAGGTATCTAATGGGAGGGACATAAGCATCCATGCACAATGGATTCCAAATCTGCAGAATCCCATTCAGGTAACAAATGTGGTAGCAACTCACACAAATCTGAAGGTTTCTCACCTAATTGATCAATAAAATGGCACATGGAGATACCCTCTCATTAGATCACTGTTCCCACATCATATAATTCCACACATCCAGAATATACATTTGGATATTTAGGGCAGAGATGAACCTCTTTGGAAATGGACTATAGATGGCAGGTATACTTCTAAGTCAGGCTATCATAAGGCTATGGAAAACATAAGGAATATAGCCCATCACAGATTGAGTCTAATGGCAAACAAATTTTGGTCCAAATTATGGAACCTGAAAATTCCACACAAGCATGCAGTATTTATATGGAGAGCATTAACAGGATGCCTTGCTACAGGAGTCAACAGAAAGAAAAGAAAACTAGATGACAATGAAATCTGTAAGAGATGCCAGCAATGAGTTGAAGATGAGACACACTTATTTCTGCATTGCAGAGAATCTTTACTCATCTGGACAACTGCAAATATTGTCATCAACACATCAGATGTCTCTAATTTTAGTGCATGGTTTTTTCAGTTAGTCATGGGAACAACAGAGGCACACCAGCTGATACAGATCATCATGTTACTCTGGGGAATATGGAAGAGTAGAAATAGCTCTACTTTCAGGCAGCATGATATACCTCCAGTGCTTTGTGTACAACATACTTTGGCAGAACTAGAGCTGGTGATTAAAAACATCAACAGAAACCACAGAGCAGAAGACCTGGGAGAGGAACACATGATGGACAACTTTGCTTCCACAAATCAACAACTCTCCATACAAGCCATCAGAAATGGTGAGACAACTGAGGGAATCTTTCAAACTTGTGTTGTAAGTTTTGATGGACCCTACAGAGAACACATGAAGGTAGGAGCTGCAGGGTGGAGAATATGGAAACCTGAATGGAACTTGGACACAGATATATCAGGATCAGACTTCTTTCCAACAACCTCACCTCTACAAGCTGAAGCGGAAGCTTGTTGGAGAGCACTCAGAGCAGGAAGAAGAAATGGAGTTCAGAGGGTCAACTTGGTCACAGATTCTGCTCAGCTAAAAACATCAATCTTGAATCCTATCAAAGGAATTATCAATAGTATTAGGCAATTAGCGGATTCACTTGTCGAATTTGCTGTAATTAAGGTCGCTCGTTCCTTTCTAGAAAAGGAACATAACATGGCGTTTAGCATTAGTAAAAATGTTTGTAATAGTATTAGTACTACTTTTCCTGTTTAATATTTAATGAAATTTGATTTTCCAAAAAAAAAAAAAAGAATACCCTATATTAATACACACAAAGCAAGCTTCTGATCAGTATTAGGTGTGCAGGGCGTCTGATCAGTTTTAGGTGTGCATGGCTTCTGATCTGTATTTGTCTTATTAATAGGGACTTGATGGCAAATACGTAATTTTAAATTGGTCCAATGACTGAAATTTGGATTTAAGAAATTAAGGGTAATATTGTTAGTTCAAGTCAAAATACAGATTGCATTTGTAAAAAACAACAAAATATTAGGAATGACAAATGTTTTTGTCTTTTTCTAAGTTTAAAAACACTAGCACATCTTCAAATTTAAATTACCTAATTTACGTAATATCTACACACTCAAATATTTTTAACATAAATTATTTAATACACATAAATATATACTCAAACACTCGAATGTCTTATCAAACTAAACTAGTATGTTGTATACTACACATTGCACAGTTTTCTAGTTAAGCATTAATACAAATAAGTTGTAATTTGTATATCACAAAATCAAGAATACAATTATTCATATGAAATAAAAAATGAGAGAGTTTGAATATGACCATTCTTACTTCACATCTTTATTAGATTAGTTGTTTGTTTTAGATGTTTGCTATATGCAGGTCCTGTTTACTTCTGCAGGTCCAATAAAAGTGGGAAAATACCATAATTACCCTAACCTTGAATGCATAAACCCGTCTACGTAATGATTGAACACGTGTTCAAATTATAAATTACTTTTTAGTGAATTATAATAAATATTTAAGAGGGACATTATTGTCATTTCTGATTTAATTTGGACCTGCAGAAGTAAAGTGGACCTGCATTTAGAACCACCCTTGTTTTATTAGACTCTTATTATAGTATTGTTAACCATTTACTTAATGAAAAAATTATTTAAATGTTGTAAATATGTCTACGCAATTAGTTCATGTTTTTGAGTGATTAGTTCTATTTTATTGTATTTTCATTCGTTTACTAATTTATTGATTTATATAAATATTGTATTTTCATTCGTTTTCTAAAATATTTATTTATTTATATATTGTAAAATAAATTAGTTAGATTAGAAAGACGAATTAAAGTTACAGACACACAAACTATCTTGAAAAATATATGAGAAATTAATCGTCTCATACCATAAGTTTATGGTCAAACGGTATTAACCAAGAATTTGTAATAAAAAAATTACTGCACGGTTTAAGTTTTTTTTCTGACAACAAACATAATATCATTAATTAGAAAATAAGGGTTACAACATCATTCATGACACGGACGGCATCAAACATAGAGCTAGAATCCTTACGAAATGAAAATAAACTAGACTTAGACATTATGCTACTAGAAGAGCGTTCATTCTCCTTAGTAGGGAGAAGGGAGTCTGATGGCATGCATTGATGCTACCAGTTTCCAGTCCCGGCTCGGATACAATGGTGGTCTCCGGTACGGATGAGGCTTCGTCGGTGCTCCGCGCGTTCTCACCTAATAGACCTGCAAAACAACGCCCCGGAGTATCCCGAGGATAGCTACTCCGGCGTGATGATGAAAGAGGGGCCTTTGAATAGGAGAGAGAATAAGGATATATTGAGAGAGTTTAGTCTGATAGAACATACCTTTCTCCACAAGTCCAAAGATGTATTTATAGGTGTGAGGTGGTGAGGATCCAACCCAAAGGTAGTGGTCCTGCCTATTTGTCTTTACCCGGGGATAGTGGTCCTGCCTGTTTGTCTTTACCCGGGGACATGTCATATTCATGTCCTTTCTATCCCCGGATAATGCCATTCTAGCTGACATTTTATGGACCGGACCACTCTCTTGGCCGGAGCCTGGATATGGGCCAGAGCCCATATCACCACTAGCCCCCCGAGACATGGGATCCGTCCGGAGGTATCTTATCCGGAGGAGGGATCCCGTGTCTCAATGTGTTTCAGCAGCTCTTCTGTCGAGCGTGCTTGTGTTAATCACGTCTGGTTAATGGGATCCGGCCGGAGGCATGCGATCCGGTTCGGATGTGTTTTTCTGGGTTATATTCTATTATGTGGACTTGACCACGCGCTGGGCGTTTGATCTTTCCTTCGCGAGGCGCGTGTTGGCAAGTGCATTTATGAGGCGTGTTATGGTCCCCATAAATGTCGTGTTGTCCATCGAGAAATTCTGTTTTATTTTCAAAATAAATCCCGCTCTCTTTTCAAGAAAGCAATCATGTCGCCTTGGGACTCGGTCCCCTCTTTGCTTGTCCTATTTCTATAAATAGGAGTCTTAGTCAATCACTTTCGATTTTATTCTCTTGTTTTCTTCTCCTACTTTCGACTCCTCCTCCCTTCTTATTCTCTCTCTTCTTCAAGTTCTTCCTTTTTCAGTAACTATGGCTGCTCAAAATATGGAGAGAGAACTCGAGATTCCTGTTAACTAGGACATTGAGACTGAGCAGAAGGTAAAAACGTCTGACAATGAGGCCGATGCAGTGCCGTTAGATGGGGAGGTTAGGATAGGGTTGAACCCCGATCCGGAGGAGGATGACCCGAAGGAAGGGGATACTGTGGATATTGATACTGCTGTAAAGGAGTTCGTCCGGACGATGGTGGTTCCGGTCTTGATCGACTCCGGACTGAAACTGTTCAAGGAAGATCATACCACGGTTGCAGCCATTCCCCATAGTCATTTTCTATATGGCATCACTTTTCCCCTTTCCCCCCTTTTCTATCCATCTTTGAGCACTTTAACATATCTCCGGCCTAACTGCAGCCTAATTATATTGCGGTCATCCGGGCGTTTCTTCTCAACTGTTATCATTGTGAAGTGACGCCGTCTCTAGAGCTATTCCGGGCCTTCTACCATCTGGAGGTTACCAAAGACGAGGGGATCTTCACTTTTCAGAAGCGGCTAAAAGTGAAGGACTATTGCCGGGGCTGTCGTGATAGCTATGCCAATTGGCAGAAATGCTATTTCACGTTTGACACCGAGAAGTACCCGTGCCCCAAGTGGAACCATGGTGCCAAGAAGAAGGAGAAAATGGAGTACCATCCGAATGGGTTAGAGGCGAGCATAGCCAAGCTGAGCTACAATCAGCTTGACCTGCCCAAGTCTTAGACGGTAGGAAGTATGTCTTCCCCCTGAGGGCATATGAGAAAGAGGTGTTCACTAAGTGCCGCTTCTATGTTAATCAGGATCCGTCCCGTACGTATTTTTTTCCTTCTCTTTCTCCCTTTTTATTGTTACACTTCTGATCCGTTTCGTGTTCTTGCAGAGTTTCCTCAGATCGAGGCTGGTGTCAATCCGCCCTTCGGATCAGTCAAGATAAAGAGGACGGATAAGCCGATATCCGGTTTGGGGACCGGCAAGAAAACCCCGCAAGTTGATGCTGAGAAGGAGAAGAAGAGGAAGCGCGAGTTGGCGCGTCTTGAGGAGGAGAAGGCTAAGAAGGAGGCTTTGAAGAAGACGGATGTAGCGTCTACCAATCAGCCTCTGGTTACGGAGAAGGTGGGTGAGGTTGCCACGGCGGCCGGAGACTGCGGCGGCGCTTATGATTCCGGGTCCTCAATCTTCCGAAGATGAGGAAGATCATCATGTCCTTAAAAAGCGTAAGGTGAAGATTCCCCGGAAGCCGGATCATAGCCATCACTCCTCCGTAGGAAACCAAGACGGTGGCAAGCAAAAAGTCTCAGATAGCCAAGGGGACGGAAAGAAAGTCGATCCGGCTATTCGTCAGGACAAGGAAACTACTCAGAGTAGTAGTCAACAGACTGGCAGGGTAAGTCATGACTTCTTTGTGGTTTGGTTGTATTGTTTTTCCCTGCTTTCTGATCTTTTAGTTAGTTTTTTCTCTTTTAGGATTTTGCTACTTATCTGATTGCTTCTCCGGGTGTCTCTGAGGCCATCAACAAGGCCTATCACGTTCAGTATACGAGGCTATCTCAGAAGATCAGTACGCATGAATGGAGTAACGGGAACATGACCCGCGATCTTGCCGCGACGAAGGCTCGGATGATGTGATGATTATGTGTTGTTAATTCAGGGTTTTTTGTGCTGTTACGAGATTAATGTGCACTTTAGGTGTGTTTTCTATGCAGATTTGGTTGATGGAAGAGATTGGAGCTAAATGCACAAAGGATGTGGTTCTGACGATTTTGGAGCAATTTGGAAGCTGAATGGATGCAAATCCAGTTGAACCTTATTCTGGAATCCTTCATTTGGCAGAGCTGTGCTTCATTTAACGATCACTAAATTGCTCTGTGAAGTTGACCCGGACTGAGGTGAAACTGATGAAAGGGATTACTACACTCTTTTTTCCCACTGGGTTTTTAATGAGGCAGTGTCTGATCCCTTCTTTAGGGAGTTATAAGTTGCTTTCCATGAATAAAGAGAAGGCCAAATTCAGTCTGTTGGGCCAAAAAGTAGTCTTGGAGCCCAAAGAAGAAAGAGAAAGCAGAAATCCTATTCTGAAAGGGATTCAGTTACACTTTCGAAAGGGATATAATATTTCGGCCGAAGAAGAAGAAGTTAAGTGAAGAAGATTCTCCCTTTTCCCTAATTAAGTGGGATTGTATTTTTTATTTCTGGTATTTATAATAATTTTGTGATATATACACACTATGATTAGAACTCTTAATATTAACCTGATATTTTTATTACTAGAAATAAGAGAAGTATTTTTAGAATTAATTATATGGGAAGGGAGGAGATAAATACTCTTTCTTTTCGTAGAAGTAGGGAGACCGCCCGTAGCAGAGTTGGAGGGGAGTAAAAAAGGTTCTTCTTCTTCATTGTAATTCTGCAGCAACATTCATCAATAATAAAGTGTAATATTTTCTTTCTAATTCATTTATTATTCTTATGTTTAATTCATCAATTGTTTATGTGTGTGATTTAAGCATGAGTAGCTAAATTCTTTTAATCGGTTTAGGTTAATTAAGTGGTTCATGAATTGTGAGACTAAATGCTTGCATGAATTTTAATCTCTACGGGTTCTTGATTGTTCATGATATAATTTATGTCTGCATGCTTAAGCTTGATCACCTTAATCTTGTTAGGCTAGATCTAATAAAAGTAGCAAAATTCCTGTCTATATAATAGATAACTGATACAGTCTATATAATAACAGGGATGATGAACAGTTAAGTGGGTAATGTTTGCATGCGAATACGTGCTTAATTATCTGAATTGGGTTCTCCTAGATCTTAATGCTGTTAAGGTGTTTATCTAGTTTATCGAATACTTGCTAGGACACTTTGATTAGGAAAGTCGTAGGTTTTGCAAATACTTCCTTGCGATCGAATAATTAAGGGGGAATTTGGAGGGTTCAGCGAATACTTGCTCTCTTATAACTGGTTGATTTGTAGAGAATAAATGAACTGTAGGTGTCAATGATCAATGATTGAACTGACTGATTAGCTTAAGCCGGTTTCTTTCATCATATATATTTTCTCTTCTTGCATATCATTAGATTTGTGTGCTTTATTGTTCTAGTTTTCCGTAGTTAAAATCAAACAAATCTCAATTTAAGGCGTGGTTGCTAAACCAAAATTAATTAGTAGGTTAATCAATAATTTCACACCGTTCTCTGTTGGATTCGACCCTGCTTACCATTGTGCTAGTTTATTATATATTCTTAGCGTGTTGCAGGAATTATTTGTTTGAGTTAAACGACGCTCACCAAATTGGCGCCTCTACCGGGGAGCGGTTGTTGATTAAATTTTTTTTACCTACTGATATGTGTATTAGTTTTTTTTGATGTATGACCAGGTCTGAAAAGCAGGTCATATTATTTGGTTCTAAGATAGAGAAGACTGCTAAGAGGATTCGGAAGCTTGCTAAATTACGAAGATTGGAATCTGTCGCAGAGCCCCAGTTTGCCCAAATCGAGGCTGTTCCAGAGGCAGAATTTGAAGCCGAGTCCGATAACCCTCTAATGGCGGAACCTGATACTAATGCTGATAATCCGTACATGTGGGAACTCACTAGTCACAGTGAAGAGGATCCCCCTACTGCTATCCAAATTGGCACAAACGGCGAATCCCATTGAGATTAAACTTGGTCTTTTGAATGTTCTTCCGAAATTTCAAGGAAGAAGCACCGGGGACCCCTATAATTTTCTGAATGAATTCATAAAGATTTGTGAGGTGCAAAAGAGGCCAGCTAATGTAACCGATGAGCAATTTAAGCTAGTGTCATTTCCATTCAGCTTGACGGGGGCAGCAAATCAGCGGCTTTCTAGCTTGCCATCAAATTCCATTACTACATGGAATGATCTCAAAAAGAAATTTTTGGAGTACTACTTCCCCTCCACACGGACTGAGGCATTGAAGAAAGAAATCTCAAGCATCCATCAGGAGTATGATGAGCCATTGAGTGCATTTTGGCTTAAGTTCAGAAGATTGGTGGACAGTTGTCCAAATCACCGCTTCTCGGAGGGACAATTGTTGCAATATTTCTACCAAGGGCTCACCTCCGCGAATAAAGACTTGATGAATTCAGCGAGTAATGGTGGATTTTCTCATCTTCGAGTGAATGAAGCTAAAGAAATTGTCAAGAAGATGATCGACTCTAAGAAGGAATATTAAAGTGAGAATGTGAGGATTTTGAAAAAAGTTGCTGATACAAGCTCTTCGAGTGAAGATAAGTTCAATGAAAGGATTGAAAAAGTTTTGTCAAGGGTGGTGGATAAGGTCTCTTCTGCAAACACCGCTTCCGCCTCTGGCCCTCATGATAGTCCGTGTGATACATGTGGAACTTATAGCCATACCACTTTGCAATGTAACTTCGCCTTGGATGAGCAACTTGTTCAAGAAAATTCCATGGGGAATTGGAATGATAGGCAGCCCAAGAGAGAACCCTACTCTGCACATACAATCCAGGTTAGAGGGACCATCCAAATTTTCGATGGAGAGATCAAGGGAATCAAGGTCAACAAGCTTATGTTCCACCTAATCAAAGAGCCCCTCAAGTTTATACTAATAACCAGCCCCCTACTCAAAAGAAATCAACGGATGAGAAGCTTGATATGATGATGAGCATGCTTCGAGACTAGATGGATAGCTCAAAGAAGGCTAAGGCTACCTTGGAGGAGCACACACGACAGATTTCACAATTGGCGAACTCCATGAATGAGATTAGAATGCAACAACCAGGGCTTCCTTCTCAAGTGCAAGTGAATCATAGGGAGCACGTGAACCAGATCACTCTCAGGAGCGGAAGGGAATTGGGATCAACACCTGGAACGAAACAGTCCGAAGGTTCTGCCGCAGGCCCTGATTTGCCAAAACCGAGGCTGACAACAGAAGCTGAAATCCAGGTAGGAGGTAATTCTGAACCAACCAAGGAGGAAACTCCAAAGAAGGTTTTGAATGATCCTCCAGTGAAAATTCTTCCTCCTTTTCCACGTAGATTAGCAAAGAGAAAGGAAGAGTCTATTGATTTTATGTCGAGTTTTGGAAAAATGGAGATTAATCTTCCTTTCTTGCAGGCAGTAAGAGTGTGTTTGGTTGGGCAAGTTTTTGCAAAAATTGGACTATCCAAGTCCAGTTTTGTAAAATCTTGTTTGGTTCACCAAGTTTCCCAAAATCCAGACTTGTAAAATCCTAAAAACCAATCAAAGATTTTGTTTCATACTCACAAAATCCAACCCAACCAAACAAGGATTTTGCAAAACCAGACTCTCAAAATCCCAAACAAAAACCCAAACTCTCAAAATTTCAAAACAAAATCCAGACTCTCAAAAACCTTGTGAACCAAACACACCCTAAAACTTCCTCAGGTTAGCTAATTCTTGAAAGATTTTATTGTAGGGAAACCAAAGGATTCAAGTAAGATCATCATGGGTGAGACCGTTTCAACAATGATACAAAAGAGGTTACCACCTAAGTGTAAAGATCCTGGTATGTTCTCTTTGTCATGTCACATAGGAGATAAGAAGATTGAATCTGCCATGTGTGATTTAGGAGCGTCTGTTAATGTGATGCCATTATCAGTTTATAAATTTTTAAAGGGAGTTAAAATGGTAAGCACAAATACAACACTTTGCATGGCAGATAAATCGCTTGTGATGCCTGAAAGGGTTTTGGAAAATGTGCTAGTAAAAATCTATGATTTTGTTTACCCTGCTGATTTCTGTGTCGTAGATATGCATACTAAGGGTAATACAACAACAGGTGTTTTGTTAGTTCGTCCTTTCTTAAGGACAACAAATGCAACAATTAGCATGGGAAAGGGCACAATTTCATTAGATTATTTTAGGGAAGAGCTTACTATTAAAATGGATGAACATATCGGAATATCCATAGATGATAAAGATGTGCATGCTAATGATACCACTGATTCCCTTGTCCAAGATTTTCTTGAGACTAATATTGTGCAGGAAAAGCTAGAAATTCCACCGCCTGTTGAGCCTCCGATAACGAAGTGGAATATGCTAACATCTAAGTGTGAGGAAGAAAAGATGTACCAGCTTGATGAACATTAAAAGTTTCATTGGAATACCTTTGATCAAGCCATGTGGTACAAGGATAGAGGAAGGATGTTTTCTCAACATCTCTATTGATCGCTAATGGGACAGTCTAGCCAAAGACTATAAACAAAGGCGCTTTTTGGGAGGCAACCCAATTTCTTTCCTTTCTTTCTCTTTTGAATTATTATTTTTGTTTCTACTGTTTGTGATTTCAAAAAAAAAACCAAAAAAAAAAAATTTACAAATTTTTTTTTTTTTTAAATATTAGTCTTGTAATAGACCGTCTATATTATATCAATAATATAGACGGCCTATTTCTGCAATTATAATTTGAAAAACGGCTCCTTTTTTGCAATTTAGAAATATGCAGGTCCTTTTTAGCAATTAGGGAAATTGCTAAAAAGCCCTGCTCCGTAAATATATAAAGCATATTTCTATTTTTTAATTTCCCAAATATCATTATGAAACCCACCGTTCCCAATTCCTAACCCTCGTTTCTGAAACCCAGTCGCGTCCAATTGAACCGTCGCAATCCAACCGGCGCAATCCAATCCAGGTATCGATTGAATCCAGGTTTTGTTGTTATTTAATGGTGATTTGATCTGCATTTTTGGTATTGAGTTTTGATTGTGTTTGATCGGCGTTTTCGTGTACTGCACCGTTCGTCGCTCAGTTGTTAACCGATTGGGTAATATTCCGATCTCTGAGTCAGGTGTGTTAATCCAACTGCGTTTGTGATGTTCGTGATTCTGTTGTATTTTGTGTTTTGTGTTTTGTGATTTGTGATTGGTGATTCTGCTTTGTGTTCTGCAGATCTGAATAAAATGAAGTCGTCTAAATCAGTGGAAGAAGGCAAACCAGTGGGGGTGCAGAGAGGTGATACTTTCTGTCGCTGTGTTTTCCCACTTTTTTGTTGTTTTTTTGTACTTCGTGACTGCTCTGGTTAGATTAAACTGCTCTGGTTGAAATTTTATGTTTAGATTGTAAACTGGACTGTTTAATGTGTTTTCTGTGTGCATGTGGATTTTTTAGTTTTTAACCTGAAAACTAGGCTTCTTGATTTTTGTTGAAATTTGCTTTTTTATTGTGAAAACTGTGGTGTTTTGTAAAATTTGCTTTTTTAATGTGAAAACTGTAATTTTTGAAAACTTGGTTATTAAGGCTGAACATTACTGTGTTTGAAGAAACTATATAATTTAGTTTGGAAACTGTGGTTTGTCAAATTTTATTGTTTGGAAACTTTGGTGTTTTAGAAACTTGATTTTTTATTATGAAAACTATAAAAATTGTGAAAACTTACTTTTTTAGAATGAAAACTAGAGTGATTGTAGAAACTTGATTTTTAAATGTGATAAATGTTGTTTTGTAAAAACTAGATTATTAAGGCTGAAAACTACATTGATTGTAGAAACTGTATTGTTTAGCCTGAAAACTGTTGACTGTAAAACTTGATTGTTTATTATGAAAACTGTTTTGTTTTGGAAACTTGACTGTTTAATTTGGAAACTTGACTACACTTAATACAACATTATTTAACATAAACACCCTAGTTTTTATGTGTCTAAAATCTTAAGTTTATAATATGAAAACTTGTCTTTCTAGCCTGAATTCTTTTGCGTTTACAAGTGTTTAAAATTCAAAAATTATAATTACTGATTTTGAAAAATTTTATTTGCAGTGCGTGTAGTGTATAACACGCGCTCAACGATTGGGGCTGAGCCAATCAATGAGGAGCAGAGCGACAGCCAGAATTTTACTGATTCTGTTTTGGCAACCATTGTTCCACAAATCAATGAAGAGCATCCCGACAATGCTGAAGATGATTTTGAAGAGAATGAGTAGCTCCCTAGTAAAGGCAAAAAGGGAAAAGAAGTGGCTACTGCATCCACATGCACTCATAGTATGATCTCGTTTTCCTTGCAATTTTAATGTAGTTTTTATCTTATATAGTATATTTTTAACATGTACCAATGACTATTTTGTTTTTTAATACAGGCAAGAGGAATTTGCGTAAAAACAAAAAATGCAGGGACTGTCCATCTACGGAGAAGAAACCTCCCCGTGCAGCGGAGAAAAAAGTTGCTGCTGAACCTGTGGTGAACAAGAAACGTCAACCGAAGCAACGTGTAAAGAAGATGTTAGTTGCTGACTCGTCCCAGTCTAGCACTGTCGAGCCCGAGGTCACCACTGATGAGCTCCAGTCCAGCATTGTAGAGCCCCATGTGAACGAGCCCGAACCCCAGCCCCAGGTCAGCGAGCCCCAGCCTCGGGTCGATGAGCCCCAGCCACAGCAGCCCCTGTTAAACATTCCCTCATTCAAAGAGGTCCCGCTCAAGGAGTCCCAGCCTCAGCCTCAGTCCCCCCAGCCCTTGTTCAACCTATCCCCGTTCGAAGAGGTCCTGCTCAAGGAGTCCCAGCCTCAGCCTCAGCCCCCCAGCCCCAGGTCAGCGAGCCCCAGCCTCGGGACATTGAGCTCCAGCCACAGCAGCCCCTGTTCAACATTCCCCCGTTCAAAGAGGTCCCGCTCAAGGAGCCTCAGCCTCAGCCCCCCCAGCCCCAGGTCCATTCCCAGTCAACTGTCTTTGATGTTCCTCCTTTAAAGACAGTTGGATGTGCTGCTGAAGGTGGTGTTCCAACTGACAAACGGAGGAAGAGGAAAAATGTGGAGACAACTGATGTAGGTGAAGTAGTGGAAAAGAGGGCCAGGAAAAAGTCGCGGCATGTTTGCATTGTGGAAAATGATGAAATTAAGTAAGTTTTAAAATTTAATTTTAGTTTTTTATATACTAAAATTCGATAGTTGCATTTTAACTGATATTTAAACGTCTTTTTTGCAGACTGGATAAGGACGTGAAAATAGCATGCAATTTAAGCATTGTTGCCAAGTTTTTAGCAAAACTGACCGAGGCTCAGAAGGCTGCTGTTGAGTCAATTGGTTTTGGGGGCCTGTTGAAGGTGCAGATGAGCAAGTTCCCGCTGGAAATCATCCCGTTCTTGATTTCCAGTTTAGATGGCCATGGAAATCAAACCATAGGGTCAGTGACCTACAAGATAGGGGTTGATGACACTACTAGAATCTGCACCGGAACACGGCGGTTCCGTGTGCATTGGACGGCGGTTTTGATCGCCGTCCTTGGTGGCGCCGTGCAATTGGCGCCACCGATGCACGGCGGTCATAACCGCCGTGTATTGTTCCGGCTAAGTTTCCGAGTTCGGAAATCTATCCGGATGTTTATATGTCCGGCTAAGTTTACGAGTTCGTAAAGTTAGCCGGATAGAACAAAAAAAATGCCGGCCAATCTGGCCGGCAAAATCAAAACCAGCATAAAAACAGTTTCATCCCCAAACCATGGGTACTTGTGGATCGAATAGATCGTACCCCGAAATCCCAAAAACACAAACTACTATACTAATCTATTGATTTTCGGCCTAAATCATATGAAAAACACATATAATTTAAAGTCAACCTTTTGTTAGAAGAAGGAGAAGGAGGGGGAGAGGGAGAAGAGGGAGAGGGAAAAGAAGGAGAAGGAGAAGGAGAAGGAGAAGAAGGAGAGGGAGAGGGAGAAGAGAGGGAGAAGGAGAAGAAGGAGAGGGAGAGGGAGAAAGAGAAGAAGAAGAAGAAGAAGAGGGAGATGGGGAGAATGAGTGGGAGAAGGAGAAGAAGAAGAGGGAGAGGGAGAAGAAGGAGAGGAAGAAGATGGAGAGGGAGAAGGAGAGAACTTGCATAAAGAAGGAGAGATCATGTTTGATAACAACCATCCGGCTAAGTTTCCGAACTCGGAAACTTAGCGGGATGGTTGTAAAACGGCGGTTTCTTAAAAAGTCACGCGGAACCGCCGTCTAACGGTGCCGTGTTCCGGCCTGATTCTACTAGTGTGAGGTTTTTGATGTGTTGTGCTTGCCGATAGGTGGAGTCGATGTACCTGTTGGTTCATTGTCTGGGAACATCGGCGCTGATAAATCTGAGAAGATTAAGCGGGAGAGGCTTGCCTGGAAGAGGAGGTTCAAAGTGAACGACGATGAGGACATCCCTCTGGATGCTTTGGTGAGAGAGATGGAAGCCCTTCCAGATGGTGGTGAAGAGTTTCTGCAGTTTTTTGTGCTGTTTATGCTCAGAAACTTTGTCAATCCTCTGCAAACCAGGTATGTCGACATGATGATGATTCTGAAAACTTGTGTTTTTAAAGTGATTTCTAATGCTTTAACCTTGAAAACTTGTGTATTTAATGTGACTTTTTTCTGTCTGACCTGGTATCTTTATGTGTATTTAAAATTTAGGTATGTCGATATGAAGATGATCCAGGCTGTGGCTGACGTGTCTGAGATAGCAACCATGGATTGGTGCAAGTATCTCTTGTAGCAGCTACTGAAAGGGGTGACCAACTTCCACAAACGAAGCAAGAAACACACTGCTCTTGGGGGTTGTGTTTATGTAGTTCTGATCCAATATCTTCAACGGTCGCCATATTTAGGTATGATTCTGAAAACTTGTGTTTTTAATGTGGTTTCTAATGCTTTAACCTTGAAAACTTCTGTATTTAATGTGACTTTTTTCTGTCGGACCTGGTATCTTTCCGTGTGTAAAAAATTTAGGTATGCCGGAACCTATTACAGTCCCTCTTGCTCAGCACTGGCCTCAAGATAAGGTGGCTGCAAGGGTTACTTGGCTCAAAATGAATGGCTTTGACAAGGTCCTCGTTGAGACCAAGTTGTACCCACTGACTCGTGCCGGGAGGGTTATCAATGCTGCTCATGGGGACAGACCAGCCAATAAGTTTAATGGCAGCTTCGACCTTCCAGGAACTGGGGAGTTTAAAACTGATCAAGAGATAGCGGACCTTGGTTTGAGTGTAAGTTTTACAAAACGTTTTGGCTTTTTTTATTCTGAATTCCTTCTAACTGTTTATTATTCTTCTACAGAATTTTGAACAAGCTTATGAGATTCTTAAAAGGGATATGGGACTTGTCACTGCGAAGTTTTTTGCAAGACTTAAGTCAGATAAAGCCGCTGCCAAGGCTCAAAGTCAGAATGCAGAAGAGCGTCAAACTCAACCACAAGAAGCTGAACCTGTGTTGTCGCAGCAGCCAGTAGGGAGTCAACCTGAAGATGTATGGGAAAGTGAGGAGTTCTGGCAGGCGCCCGAGCTGCACAAGTGGTTTGACGAGGTAGTGAAATCTGCTATGCCGAAGGTCAAGGAAGCAATGCCAAGTTTTGATCTTCACATTGACGATTATGAATTTTGGGAAAATTCATAATCACCTTGGTTAGGATATCAAATTTTAGATTAGTATGGGATATTAAATTTTAGTTTTTCATGTTAAACAGTGCACTTTGGTTGTTAATGACTCTTTTTTTAGTTTTATGAAAGTTTATTCAGCTTTACATTTTCAATCTTAAGCATTCAGTTTTTAACTTAAATGCAACAATATTTAACCAGAACAGCATAGTTTCCATGTAAAGTTTCTAAGTTCCCATGTCCATCTTAAACACAACAGTTTCTAAGCTAAACACCTTAGTTTAAATTATAAAATAAACACATTAGATTTTAGTCTAAACAACCTAGTTTCATTACTAAACACACAAGTTTCCAACCAACTTAAACTACAAACACCATTTTGAATTCCCATTTCTATCACCACTATACACAAATAGTTCCCATGTCCATCATAAACACAATAATTTTCATCTTAAACACAATAATTTCCATCTTAAACACAACAGTCCCCATGAATGTTGTTTTGAGATCTTAAACACAACAGTTTCCATCTTAAAATTAACAGTTTCTAAGCCAAACACCTTAGTTTAAATTATAAAATAAACACATTAGATTTTAGTCTAAACACACAAGTTTCCATTTTCCATCTAAAACACAACAGCTTTCAACTATAACATAAAAATCACAGTTTTCACTATAAACACCACTCTTTTTAACACATATTTTTAACACAACAATGCAGCAGTTTCAAACCCCAATAACATAACTCAATTCAAATCTCGACGGTACAATGTTTGTCTTTACCAAAAATCAAGAAATAAAACAAAGATGGAACTTAAAATAATCGCGGCTTTGGAGTATATGATCCAAACTCATTTGTTGGCTTTGCTTTAGGGTGCTCGATTGATGACTTAATTCTTTTACCTCTCCCTTTGGTGTTTGCTTTGTCTGGATCTTCAATTGCAAACTCATCATCTTCTTCAATTGGAGCAGCAGTACCGGATGAGCTCTTTGGATCTGTGACTTCTTCTTCTTCTTCTTCTTTTCCTAGGACTTTTTGAATTGAAATCGTTTGCCTCTTTACCGCATCTTCTAATAGTTTTCTAGCTTCCAGATTGTCTTCACTTTGGGCAACCAGATGGTAGAACTGCCCTGTGATCTGATGCCGCCATGGAATTGAGTCCTTCAATTCCTTACCTGCCTCAGCATTCTTGTCTTCAAGAAACTTATCCCAGATTTGCTTTTTGACATTCTTCGTCCATCTGCACACAATGTACTGTGGTGGAATCCTCATTATTGACATCATGTGCAATATCCTGATCATGTGGTAGCATAGCAAGCCTGTTTCTTCAAACATTCTGCAGGAACAGTGAAACTCCACGGACTTATTTGCAGGGATTGTCACCATAACTTCACCTGCAAGACCTTCTGTAAATACACCAGTTTCTAACCTAAATACACCAGTTTCTAACCTAAGGACATCAGAAGACTCTTCCTTCTCAGTTTACGTTCAAGAAACATTTAAAACTAAACATTCTAGTATTCACATTCTTAAACATGCTAGTATCTATTCTAAACAACACATTTTTCACTTGTTGCAAATACAACAGTTTTATAGTCAAACACACCATTTTCTAACCTAAAGACATTAGATTTCATCCAACAGACTATTATATCAAAAAAAAAAGTAGTTGTAAATAAAAGCAAACCTGCTGTATCAGGATCTGTCTCTAAAGTCACTACAAAGCATCTGATGTATCCACCATTATTCAGCTTGGATTCAGAAATCGATGTTGCCATTGCCCATCCAAATTCTCGCTTGAATTCCTCATGAATCTTGAGTGTGTAGACTTCGGACGCATACTTCAAAAGGCCACCTTTTGCTGACCGAGGTAGAAAATGTAGGCACCTACTTTCCTCTTTCTGTTCGTTCTTCCTCCATTTTCTAATCATTTTTTCAAAAGCCTTCTCAAACTGAGTCAACGATGTTGTTTTTGAGACCTTCACCTTGATAGCATGGTTTGCACTCTCACATCTTTGTGTAGCTAGTGTCCTAGCAGCAAAGAAATCTTTGCTGAACGTTGTACACCACTTCTTGCGCAAATTATATAGCCGTTCGAACCAGTCATCACCTTCCAAGTTGAACTCTATGAGAAAATTTCTCCAACAGTCTTCAAATTCTTGCTCGAACGAACAGCCGTATAAGCATCGCTGGAATGCTGACTTGAAAGGCCCGTCCTTTTTCAGCTCGCCAAAATGGGAAATTGCATTCTGCATAAGGTGCCACAAACATAATCGATGTCTCGTCTCGGGGAAAACCTTTTTTTGTTACAGAAGATTTATGTCATTAATTAGCCCAGGACAATATTAAAAACATGTTAAACATGCAGTATTAAGACACTACCTTTTCGATCGCATTTGTCATCGCAATATCTTGATCTGTAAACATTGTTATCGGTGCTTTGCCCCCCATACTTTTCTTGAATGTTTTAAGTACCCACTCAAACATTTCACTTGTTTCATCAGATATAAAAGCACAGGCAAACATCACATTACCTCGGCTGTTATTCATTCCAAGTATCATAGCAAATATCAGATTGTACCTGTTCCAGAAAAAAAACTGTAAATACAATAGTATTTAAAGTAAACACACCAGTTTTAAATATAAATACACCAGTTTCTAAATAGTCAATACTGTAGTCAGTTTCAAATGTCATTTTTAAGATTTAAACCTATTTCATAAAACATTCTGTAAAGACTATAGTTTTCAATGTAAATACACTTTTTTATAATATAAACACACCAGTTTCTAAACAGTTAATACTAAACAGTTTTCCACTAGTTGCAAACACAACAGTTTTCTAAATAAATACTCTAGTTTCTAACCTAAACACATCAGTTTTCAATTTTACCTGTTTGTTTTTAAGGTAGTGTCGAGCGTTACACAGTCGCCATAAATGTTGTAATCTTCATGCATCATAGAATCCCTCCAAAACAAAGCTTTCAACCTGTTTTCATCTTCCGTTTTCAAAGCTCTGTAGAAAAAACCTTCTTGCTTCTTATTCTTTTCCTCTAGAGTTGCTATTAATGTTTTTGTATCGCCCTTTTCAATCTCTTTCATTCTGAGTCTTCCAACAAAATTGATTTGGTCCCTGAGTTCATGACCCACTGCATCATCTCCTCCCGCTAAATATGTGAGATAGTTGTATCCATCAGTTGGTTTCATTCCAGCATCTTCCATCCCCATTATGACCTGAAACAAACACAGCCTCACACAGTTTAAAAAAATAGCAATCTGTGCTAAACATTTTACGTTGAAACAATCCTATTTTTACCTTGGCTATTGCTGGAGTGATGCGGCGCTCGCTTCTTGCAAACTGCATTCGTTTGGGCCTAAGCAAAGCATGATTATGCGTCAGGATATGATGTTTGACATGGAAAATTCCATCAACCAGCTTTACACGAAGTGAAGCCTTGCCCTCTGTCTTGGTTATCAGATACTCCTTGTGCTTTCTTTTTCTTTTCTTTGATGTTGAACTTTCAGGTTCATCTAATAGTAGGACTGGGGTAGGCGGTGTTTGGGTGGTTTCTTTTTTAGGCTTTCCTGCACAAGAGCAACTAAAATATTGTTCGCAATGAACGCCTTCATGATTTCTCCTACTTGTTGATTTTCTATAGTA
This sequence comes from Sherardia arvensis, assembly GCA_948330725.1. NCBI lineage: Eukaryota > Viridiplantae > Streptophyta > Magnoliopsida > Gentianales > Rubiaceae > Sherardia > Sherardia arvensis. The sequence continues at coordinate 28,255,063 of OX415236.1, forward strand.
AAAACCAATTGCTTTAGCATGCAGCTTGTAAAGTGCTTCTAGCTCTTCAAGGGTTCTAGCACTGAGTCCATCAAAACTCTGCCTAAGATCAACGTCCTCAAAATCAGGCAGATCAACATTGTTACCTAGTTTTCATGCTAAACAGTTCAGATTCCATCCTAAACAGGGCACTTTTCACAAGCATACATTTCAAAAAGTATTATTTCATGGTGCTTACAATTTCAAATCCAGTTTTCATGCTAAATACATCAGATCACAACCTAAATAGTCCACTTTCCACAAACATGCATTTTAACAGATATCCATGATGCTTACACATTCAAATCCAGTTTTCATGCTAAACAGTTCAGATTCCATCCTAAACAGACCACTTTTCACAAGCATGCATTTCAAAAAGTTTTATTTCATGCTGCTTACAATTTCAAACCCAGTTTTCATGCTAAACACATCAGATTCCATACTAAACAGTCCACTTTCCACAGACAAGCATTTCAACAGATATACATAGTGCTCACACATTCAAATCCAGTTTTTCATGCTAAACACATCAGATCCCAACCTAAATAGGGCACTTTTCACAAATAAAACAAACATCCAGTATCAAACAGAACTCCAGTATTTACCTATTGCTAATGAAGATCGATCTTCCTTGTCATCTACGCATGATCCTAGATCGGTAACAGCAGAATCTACACCTTCTTCGCCACTTATTGAAAGCTGTGGTTTATAAATAAAAAAAACATCAATTAGCAAGGATTCGATGCATCGAATTGTTGATTTATACATCAAAATTGATCAGAAATTCAATTGGGAACTCACCTTGCTTTGGATCTCCATCCCGTAGTTTAAACCACAGTGAAATTCAGTGTTTTTGCTCCAAATATTATCCTCGCGTTTGCCGTTTCGATCTGTGTTTCTGATCTGCGTGTGCGGGGTTTTTTATTTATGAGGAAACTAAGCTGCTTTTTGGTTAATTGGCGAGTTTGTGGCCGAAAATGGTGCAAATGGGGTGTGTTTGTTATGACCCGATTCGGATCCACTTTTTGACCCGCGAAATTTTAAATATATTTACTATATTTGCAGCATGGTCCCTGGTCTATATATTGCTATGATATAGACGGTCACTCAGAAGACCGATTTTTTTAAAAATGTCCGAGCGTTTCTAATTGATTCTCAATGTTTTAATGAGCAGGGGGCTTGAATGAACAAGATTCATAGTTTTGGGGTCAAATTGATATTTCCCAGGGAGCTGGTGGTGTGCCTGGAAAACATAGTGGTGTAATTCATGAAAAGGGAAAACTTAAGGGACCAAGTTGAAAATATGGGTTTTAAACCCAAAACCCCTGCGTTTTTTCCCCCAAATCACATAACTTCTGCTCCGATCATCACCCAGCCTCCGCTCCGATCATCACCCATCATCACCACCATGGGAGTTCGCCGGCCATATCAACTCTCTTCATAGACCCGACAGAGATGCCGCCGAAAGCTCCTCACGGGGCTGGCGGCCAGAAGAAGAAAATGCCGGCGAAATCAGTTTCCACCAGCGCGCCACCTCTGTTAATCACCACACCGGACGCTGCCACTTCTCAGGCGAGCCCGCCATTCTTCTCCATCGGTGATTCCATCTCCAGTTATCTCTAGCTCATCAACTCCACCGGCGAGCACCACATCACCACCGCCGGCGTTCACAACTGCTGTCCTATTTAAACAGTCGGCGGAATCCTCTTCTTCCCACTGCCAAGAGCTTTTCAGTCCCCATCATAATCTCACCACAGTCACAGAACACGACACAGAAATCATTACTCAGCCACATTATTCAAGTTTGCGCTTGAGTATGCTTGTTCTAAAATTTCAGAAGATTATGATCAAATTGTGGCTACTAGCTAAGGTGGTGTGTATTAGCTCACTCTCACTACATTCCGTGACTATTTTTGAAGCTTTACTTGTGAGTTTGACATGAATAAGCATCATTATTTCAGCGTCCATGACACTTGCCTTTCATTTTGGAATGGGATTGCAGTACTTATATGAGTTTTAATGACTGGACCTTGTCTATTTGGTTGGTGTGATAGAAGAAGAGCAATCTGATTTATTGCTAATTATACTCTTAGTTCCACCAGCCGGGTTTTCCAAACCCGAGCACTTTCTTACAGTGCAGGTAGTATACCCTGATTTCAATGCAGTCCATACGCGATTATATGCAACCCCTGCTCCAGAAAGTGAATTCGTTGCTGCCCAGAATACTCTAATGATGCCTGCCTCGGCATAACTTGATCGAGCAGCCCTCCCAATGAGTTTTCCCATCCCTTTGCTCTCTGTTTTATATTAATTTTAGTAGTGGTCCTTCTCTATGTGAACTGAGCTTGCTTGAGGGAAAGCAAGGTTTAAGTGTGAGGAGATTTAGTTGCATTTTTTGTGTATATCTTGTGTGCTAATGTAATTATTTTTAGAGTCTAAAAAATCAAAAAGATTTCTGTTTTTTTTGAGTCAAAAAAATCTGAAAAAAATACAAAAATATGAAAAAATTCTGAAAATACAAAAATATTTGTTGCTTGAGTCGAGTCGGTCAAAATTTCAGCATGATAATGAATAATGGAATTGGTTTTGAGATGGATGAACTTTGCATGTTGCGAGAATCTGATTATTAATCTTAGTTGTTTGATATCTCCCTAAGAGTCTGAAAAGAAAAACCCTTGAAACCATCTTCACTTGTTTAAATGATATTGGGATGACGAAAAGGCCTGTTAAGAACAAAGCCAAGTATATAGTGAGGTCTGAGCCTAGAGTAGAGCACTCTCTACATCAATCTTTTTTCTGAGTGTTGTGGCAGTTGAAATTAATGCATGTTAAAATGATGAAAGGCAAACTAGGTTTACCCACACATTGTATATAGCCTACCTGCTTATGACCCCTAGTGAGCCTCATATAAAGCCTGTGTTCCAGCCTATACATCTACCTTCACCCATACATGCATGCTCTTGATTGGAATGAATTAAACAAAAATTGCTCACGTTGCTAATGTATATCTACTGTTTATGATTTTCATTCTTTATGGTACCTTGTGTTTGCATTGAAAAATAGGTTTCTTGAGCCTATAAAGTTTTCAAGGTGCTGACTAAGATGAACAGTATGATAGAGTTGATTTTGTTTATATGATTCTGGATTAAAAAAAAAAAGTTTGTGCTCAGAAAAAAAAAAGGCGAAAAGAAAAAAAAAAGAGTACACAAAAAAAAAGAGAAAAATTTAAAAACATTTTGACAATCCAGAATTTGCTGTGAATTTTATCTATTTGGACTGTTTTCTGGAAAATTCAATGTCAAATGTATATTTTGAGCATGTGTGCATATTTTTTGATTAATAAACACCATAGAACTCCTTGGATCATACCCTACAGTCATAGCCTTACCTGAAAAAGTCCTTTCTGATTTTCATGTATTGTTTGATGCTGCCACGTTGATATTATATGAGTGATTGTCCCATTTTACTGTGTGCATTGAGTGAAAACCGTGAGGAGTTCTCTCGTCTATTTTGACTATTGATATGCAAGTGATTACTGATGTAAGGGGAATTGATTGGAGGGTTCAAGGGGGGATGATACCGGTTTTGTTTATGAAAGGAAACTTGATTTCATGCTTGGGGAGTTTGTTGATTAGCTGAGGAAAAGAAAGTTTGAAATACTGATATTTTTGACCAAAGTCAGTGTAGTAGAGTCTTAGTTTCGTATTTTGTTTGGTTTGTTTAATTTCTTTTGATTTATTTTCTATTGAGTCAATTGAGGGGGATGGGAACTTGAATAAACAAATGTGCTTGGAATGTGTTCATATCATACTTGAGGGCAAGCACGACTCAAGTATGAGGTTATTTGATGTGATGATTATGTGTTGTTAGTTCAGGGTTTTATATTGTGTTGTTACGAGATTAGTGTGCACTTAGGTGTGTTTTCTATGCAGATTTGGTTGATGGAAGATATTGGAGCTAAATGCACAAAGGATGTGGTTCTGACGATTTTGGAGCAATTTGGCAGCTGAATGGATGCAAATCCAGTTGAGCCTTATTTCTGGAATCCTTCATTTGGCAGAGTTGTGCTTCGTTTAACGATCACTAAATTGCTCGGTGAAGTTGACCCGGACTGGGGTGAAATTGATGAAAGGGGATTACTACACTCTTTTTGCCTACTGGGTTTTTAATGAGGCAGTGTCTGATCCCTTCTTTAGGGAGTTATAAGTTGATGTCCATGAATAAAGAGAAGGCCAAATTCAGTCTGTTGGGCCAAAAAGAAGTCTTGGAGCCCAAAGAAGAAAGAGAAAGCAGAAATCCTGTTCTGAAAAGGATTCAATTAAACTTTCGAAAGGAATATAATATTTCGGCTGAAGAAGAAGAAGTTAAGTGAAGAAGATTCTCTCTTTTCCCTAATTAAGTGGGATTGTATTTTCTATTTCTGATATTTATAATAATTGTGTGATATATTCACACTATTATTGGAACTCTTAATATTTTCCTGATATTTTTATTACTAGAAATAAGGGAAGTATTTTTAGGATTAATTTTATACGGTTTAGTCATTATTTCAATTCATTATACTTTATTATGTTTAATTTCTATTCAACTCAGTACGATTCAGTCCATTTTATTTGTTAATAATGAACTTTTTTACTATAAATTTTTTCAGTCCAGTTCAATATGTTTTTAGTTTTTTCAGTTCAGTTCAGTATTTTTTTATTTTTTTCAGTTCAGTTCAGTATTTATATTTTTTTCAGTTCCGTTCAGTATTTATATTTTTTTCAGTTCAGTTCAGATTTTTATATTTTTTCAGTTCAATTCAGTATTTTTTATTTTTTTTTCAGTTCAGTTCAGTATTTTTAAATATTTTTCAGTTCAGTTCAGTATTTCTTTATTTTTTTCAGTTCAGTTCAGTATTTTTAAATATTTTCCAGTTCAATTCAATATTTTTTTATTTTTTTCATTTCAGTTCAGTATTTTTAAATATTTTTCTGTTCAGTTCAGTATTTTTTATTTTTTCAGTTCAGTTCAATTCAGCAAGAAATAAATTCGGGCAAACAGGCCCTAATTGTGTAATATATTCACACTATGATTAGAATCTTATTTATAATTAGAAATAAGGGAAGTATTTTTAGGATTAATTTTATGGGAAGGGAGGAGATAAATACTCTTTCTTTTCGTAGAAGTAGGGAGACCGCCCGTAGCAGAGTTGTAGGGGAGTAAAAAAGGTTCTTCTTCTTCATTGTAATTCTGCAGCAACATTCATCAATAATAAAGTGTCATATTTTCTTTCTAATTCATTTATTATTCTTATGTTTAATTCATCAATTGTTTATGTGTGTGATTTAAGCATGAGTAGCTAAATTCTTTTAATCGGCTTAGGTTAATTAAGTGGTTCATGAATTGTGAGACTAAATGCTTGCATGAATTTTAATCTCTACGGGTTCTTGATTGTTCATGATATAATTTATGTCTGCATGCTTAAGCTTGATCACCTTAATCTTGTTAGGCTAGATCTAATAAAAGTAGCAAAATTCTTGTCTATATAATAGATAACTGATACAGTCTATATAATAACGGGGATGATGAACAGTTAAGTGGGTAATGTTTGCATGCGAATACGTGCTTAATTATCTGAATTGGGTTCTCCTAGATCTTAATGCTGTTAAGGTGTTTATCTAGTTTAGCGAATACTTGCTAGGACACTTTGATTAGGAAAGTCGTAGGTTTTGCAAATACTTCCTTGCGATCGAATAATTAAGGGGGAATTTGGAGGGTTCAGCGAATACTTGCTCTCTTATAACTGGTTGATTTGTAGAGAATAAATGAACTGTAGGTGTCAATAATCAATGATTGAACTGACTGATTAGCTTAAGCCGGTTTCTTTCATCATATATATTTTCTCTTCTTGCATTGCATTGGATTTGTGTGCTTTATTGTTCTAGTTTTCCGTAGTTAAAATCAAACAAATCTCAATTTAAGGCGTGGTTGCTAAACCAAAATTAATTAGTAGGTTAATCAATAATTTCACACCGTTCTCTATGGGATTCGACCCTGCGTACCATTGTGCTAGTTTATTATATATTCTTAGCGTGTTATAGGAATTATTTGTGTGAGTTAAACGACACTCACCATCGGGTCTCCGAGGCAGAGGCCCGGATTAAGGAGCTTAAGGCCCTTGCATCTCTGTCCGCACAGCGGGAGTTGTGTGTTGTTTTTACTGACAAGGTGCTTCGGAGCAAAGCCTTTGAGCAGAACCTGACCGAACTGTGTCTAGAATCCAACAAACTCTCAATGGACCAAGTTTACAAGAAAATGAGATGTTGGGTTCCGGAGAGTCGCCGAGGAGCGTATGCCGAGTGCTACTACTATCCGGAAGCTGCCGAGAAGTACAAATATGCCATGGATCAGTTTTACCGTGGCGGTGTCGAGAAAATGCAGCCCTCCGTGCTGTCACTGTTTGAGACTGATCCGAATAAGGGTTCGAAACTACTATCGGTTGCAGCCGTCCGTTCCTTCAATGATGGGTTGGTAAACCTTCGCGTTGAAGTGTCTCCCCCAAAGGAAAGAACTACTTCGGAGTCGCCCGCCAAGGCCAAGTACTTGGAGGTGCTAAAGATGTACGCCTCTCCGGATGTCAACGACGACGATCATCAGAACGGAGAGGAGGAGGATAATGGTGGCGGGGGTGATGAAGGCAGAGATGGTGCTGGTGCTGGTTATGATGATGACCGTAACAGCGAGGATACTGACGTAGAGCTCACTCCTTAGTCTCTTTTTAATGGTAGTCTTTTGTAGTTGTTTTCGTCCGACTAGATTTGATATTGTTTTGTTTAGTGTAGGAAGGACGGAAGCGACGGCTCGGATGGGGATGACAACCCTCCGGATAATGTAATTTCTTTTCTTCCTATTTAATGGATTTTATTTATCTACCAACTTGTGCAGTGCCTTCCTTTTTCGCTGTCTTATTATTTTCCCATCTGTCCTTAGCCCGGAGGTCAAGGCCCTGTGCTCCAGTCCGGAGGTGGGAGGATGTGCCCTTCTCCGGCTAACTCTCATTCAACGAGCCCTCCGTATCCTAGACGCGTGGAGCTAGAGGCGGAGTTGTCTGGGTGGACAATGGATGGGGAACAGACTCGTGAACTGTTCATCCGTTCCGGAATGGAGCCTCTTATGGAGGAGTTTCCAGACATTCCATCTTTAGTTGCTTGCCTTAGAGAGATATCCGAAGAATTCGGAACTCTGGCACAGTGCCAAGAATTTGCGCGCGAACGGATCAACACGACCCTTGACGCGGATGAGACAATCTCCATGTTGCAAGCTGAACATGAAGATTACAAGGCCAAGCTGAAACCGAGTTGGATATGGTATGGTCCGTACTTCCATTCTACTGCGAAAAGTTGAAGTGGTTGGAGAGGCGGACGGAGTTCAAGCGAGACTATCTAAAGCTGGAAGATGAGAACCGTGCATTGGCCGGCCGGGTGATGGTCTTTAACGATAATCTGATGACCCTGCAGCTATCATACCATCTTACCGGGCTCCGACTCGGACTTGTATCTCCGCCCATATACCGCCATTTCCCTCGCGATGTGAGTGCGCTAATCATCTGGATGTTCAAGTTGGGGTGGAGTGACCGAGAGTCCCGCTACCGTCCGGCGTTCGAGGAAGCTGTTGAGTGGTGGAAACGGATGCATGCTGGCAGTCCTCTCCCCCCATTCACTCGTACTCATTCCGAGCGGGGTGTCAGTGGACTTTACTTTCGAAAGGTATGCAGGTATCCAGGTATCTGTTGATCCGGAAGAGTCTGCTCGTCGTGTAGAATGGCTCCGAGAAGACGCTTCTATCATCCGACCCTTCATCATCAAGAAGTTAGCCGAATTAGCAAGGCGCCGACAGGCTCGTATCTAAGGCCGGGGTAGAGGCAGAGGTAGTAGGGGATTGCGCGGGAATCTCCAAGGTGCCCATCGCGGAAACAACCAGCACCTTAACCTTCTATGTGTTTCTAGAACAGCTGGTGGTAGAGGTACCCAACAAGCGCGTCGTCCCCAGGTTCCCGTCCGGATTCGTTCTCCGTCTCGGTACCCTAGTAGGAACCCTTTCTGTCCGTCGGGTGCCGGATCCTCTGCTAAAGGCAAGGGGAAGGCGAAAGTTACTAGGGAGGCGATGCAATCCTCCGACTCGGACTCCGATGGGATTTTCGGATCTGACCCGGAGGTGCCAGGTCCTTCCTCAGAGCTTTCAGAGACTCCCCCCTTTCCTTACTTGAGCCAGGTGGGTCAATCCAGCGGCACCAAGCCTTATGATCTCAATCCTACTACACTGGAACAGAATCCTGCTCCGGAGCCTTAAATGGGCCCTCGAGATCCGGAGCCTCCTTCCCCAGAGAATGGTGCAATGATTCCCTCCCCGGAGCCTCCTACTCCGGAGCCCTCGTCTTCCCCTATCAACTGGGAGGGTATCATTTGGCCTAAGTAGATGTTTGTTTGTATGTCAGTCCGTCCGGACTTAGTAGATTTTCATTCAGTTGTCCTTATTCTTATATATACTTGTATCCCTAGTGCCTATATGCTAGTCCATCCGGACAATTGTATATTTCATTTATTCAAATGTATCGTTTATCCAAACGTATTTCTCTTTTGAGATTTAGCTTGTTCAAGCGCTTTATCGTATTTTGTTTGATCAAACTGTAACCGTTCCTTTTCTTCACCCCCGTTAGTTTGTTCAAACGATACGGAGGGAATTTAATGTGCATAATTAAAAATAGACAAGTATAAAATCTGCAAGCTCTTCATTCATTAAACCAAGTGGACTCCGTCCGAACATACCCTTTGCCTCTAGGGGTCGGAGTCAAGTACATGGTAAATAAAACAAAATGGGGGCCCTAGGCATAACCCTAGCTAGAGGACCCGGAGCTACTTATCTAGGAATAACTAACAGGTTGCATACCTATTCAGGAAGCCCCGTAAAATCTCTGAAGGTTGGTGATGTTCCACCTTCTGGGAATGGCTCGTCCGGACTGGTCCGCCAGCTCATAACTTCCGCCCGGAAATGAAGCTCTGACTTGATACGGTTCTTCCCAGTTTGGTGCCAGCTTGCTAGTGGAATCCTGCAGGCTCTTGTCGTTCCTCCGCATCACCCAATCTCCGGGGGCAAATGATTCCTTCAGTACCTTTCTGTCATGGTAGTGTTTCACTCTTTCCTTCACCTTTGCTTCATGCAGTGCTGCTTGTTCCTGCTTCTCCTCTAAAAGGTCCAAGTCCAGCAGCTTGCTCGATCCGAGAGGAGAGCTTCGTCCGGCTTGGTCTTCATCCCAAGTAAGGGTCCGGAGACTGGGGACTCCCACTTCGGCTGGTATCACAGCTTCCGCCCCGTACACCAGGCTATACGGGGACTCTCATGTGGCGGATCCTTCGGTCGTCCGGTACGCCCAAAGGACACTTGGCAACTCGTTCACCCAGTTTCCTCGTGCCCCCTGCAAACGGGTCTTCAATCCGTTCACCACCGATCGGTTCGTTACTTCAACTTGGCCGTTAGTCTGTGGGTGGTAAACGGAGTTGAGCCGTTGAGTGATACCATACTCCTTGCACCAGGACCGGAATGGGTCGTTTTCAAATTGAGCTCCGTTATCCGTGACAATATACTTGGGAATTCCGTACCGACATATGATGTTCTTCCAACAAAACTTGACACAAGTGTTACCACGGATATTCGTGAGGGATTCCGTCTCCACCCATTTGCTGAAGTTATCGATTGCTACTATCAGGTACTTGAATCCTTCCGGAGCGGAGGGGAAAGGTCCCACTAAATCAATGCCCCATCAGTCGAAAGGCCACGAACCGGTGATCCCCACCCTTTCTTCACGAGGCACATGGATGAGCGGAGCGAACCTCTGGCATTGTACACAGGATCAGACATATTTTTGTGCATCCTCAAACAGGGTCGGCCAGTAGTAGCCCGTAAACATTATCTTCCTTGCGATGGTCTGTGCACCCTGATGGCTGCCATTTAGTCCCTCATGCATCTCCTTACCAACCGGTCTGCCTCGTCCGAATCCACATATTTTAACCAAGTTTGGAGGTATCCCCGTCTGAGCAAGGATCCGTCCAAAATGGTGTACCGTGGTGCCTTCTGTCGAATCCTCCGCGCCAATGCCTTGTCCTCCGGGAGCTTTCCATGCTGCAGGTATTCAAACAAGGGCATCATCGATGACTCTTTTGACACTTCTATCACTGCAACCCGTGGGATTTCGTAGCTCCGGGCGGATAAGGTCTCCATCATCAAGTTGCTCTCCGGATCCGGCTTGATTTCCGAGGAAGCAAGCTTGCTCAAAGCGTCCGCCTTACCTTTATCTTCACGGGGGATCTGCGTCACGGTTATACTACGAAACTTTGCCAGTAATGGTTTGACCGCCTCGAGATACCTCTGTAAGCTCTGCTCCTTCGCCTCGGATTCACCGTTCACTTGCTGAACCACTATCTGAGAATCGCCGTAGACTTCTACATCCGTGACTCCTACCTCCAACGCCAGTCGGAGTCCGGCCAAGAGCGTTTCATACTCCGCCTCATTGTTTGTTGCTCGGAAGCTGAACTGGATAACATACCTATGCTCTGTTCCCTTTGGATAGGTGAGCAGTACCCCTGCCCCGCCACCGTTCGCATGAGATGATCCATCCACATGCAACTTCCATCTGTCAAAGGGTGGCTCCGATCCGGACGGATCTCCTGACGGCTCGGTCATCTCCACCAAGAAATCTGCCAAGGCTTGTCCCTTGATGGCCTTCCAGGGTTGATACTTGATCTCGTGCTCTCCGAGCTCCACTGCCCATTTCATCATTCTGCCTGAGGCTTCCGGTTTCAGCATGATCTGTCTTAACGAATGGTTTGCCAGAACCGTGTTCGGATGTCCTTGGAAATACGGCCGGAGGCGCCAGGAGGCATGAACCAGGGCCAGTATCAATCTCTCCAAAGCGGTGTACCTTGTTTCCGGGCCTTGGAGCGCCCTGCTTACAAAGTATACATGACATTGAACCTACCATCTTCTCGGACTAGGGCAGAACTGAGAGCATGCTCGGTTGCAGCTATGTACAGAAAGAGTTCCTCTCCGGGAAATGGTTTGGACTGGGTAGAGAGGCTTGCTAGGTGGGCCTTCAGATCCGTGAATGCTTGGTCGCATGCCTCCGTCCACTCAAATGGTTTGGCTCTACGGAGTATATTGAAGAAGGGAAGCTGCTTCTCCGTCCCCCGAGCAAGGAACTGCTTCAGAGCGGCCAGCGATCCGGTTAACTTCTGCACGTCCTTCACCCCTCTCGGAGGTGGCATCTCCATGAGCGCCGATATCTTTTCCGGGTTCACATCTATCCCTCGAGCTGATACCATGAAACCGAGGAACTTCCCTGCTCCGACACCAATGGTGCTCTTTCCGGAACTGAGCTTGAGGTTCGCCTTCCGGAGCATGTCGAACATCTCCCAGAGGTCGGTCAAGAAAGATTCGTAAGTCCGACTCTTCACCACCATGTCGTCCACATAAACCTCCAGGTTCTGTCCCATTTGGTTCCGGAAGAGCTTATCGGCCATCCTCTGATACGTTGCCCCTGCATTTTTTAGTCCGAAAGGCATTTTCCTGTAACAAAAAGTACCAAAGTCAGTAATAAAAGATGTTTTGGGGCGGTCATCCTTGGCCATTGTGATCTGGTGATACCCACGGTGTGCATCAAAGAATGCCAACACTATGTAGCCAGTAATGGCCTCGACCAGCTGATCAATTGAGGGGAGCAGATAGCTGTCTTTCGGGCAGCACTTGTTCAGATATGTGAAATCAATACATATTCTCCATGAGCCATCGTGTTTTTTCACCAGAACTGGGTTTGCTATCCACTCCGGGTAGGATATCTCCTCCACGATTCCGGCACTCATCAATCTTCCCACCTCCGCTCAGACTTCCTCCACGCGCTCCGGAGCAAGAGGTCACTTCTTCTGCCGTATATTGTGAGGATTTGAGCCCAAAAAAGAGCAAAAGCCAAGAAAGAAAAATATAGGCATTATATGAAATAACTCTTTGTCTTTCTGAGAGATCACATGTTGGTATATTTTTACTTGGTTTGTATGTCATGATTCAAAGCTGCTAAATGATATTTGAGCATGTAGGCAAATAGGAATAAAATCCCACAGCTTCTACATATATTTTCCCACCTTTTATCGATTATATCGACACCCCTAGTGAACCCCTTTGAAGCCTTGACCGTTTCTTTGTTATTAACCTACTAAATATTAAACCCTAAGCCTTTAGCTTTATATTACCCTTCTGAGAGTATGCAAGTTATTTATTTTCATGATATGTTGAGTTTGAATACATGGGACTATTGTATAATTTGAAGCTGTTGATTCCCATACTTTCTGCGAGAAAATATATATAACCAAAAATCTGGCAGCTGAAACTCGTGAAGTTTTGTAAAAAAAAAGAAAAAAAGAAAAAAAAGAATCAAGACAAACATTGGGCAGCTGACAGTGAGGTTGAAATAAAAACAAAAAGATCATAAAAGTTTGCAGAAAGTGATGATATTTATACTTTGATGCTCATCATTGTTGCATCTACAAGTTGAAGTATGAATACAGTTGAGAAATAGCATCGTGAATTTAATTGCTTGCATATGACTTAGATTATTATACCTCATTTACCTTACATCCTACCTTTGTCCCAAGCCTACCCTATAAAATTCCTAGTTGATTATGCTCGAGTATTTATTATGTGGTTGAGATGTTGGCATTGAAATTCCTGTTGTAGAGTGTACTGATATGTGATATGTGTGATTGTCCCTATTTTTTGAGAGGTATTGAGTGAATCTTGGTGAGGTTGGACTTGATTGCACATTTTTGACTAAGATGTAAGAATGAAGTGATTTTATAAGCAAAGAGGAATGGTTTGTGGTAAGATGGTTGGTTCCATAGTAAATGTTGCTTGGTTTGATTTTGTGGGGATGTTTTGATTTGCTTATGTGATTTTGGAATAATAATTTTATGGTTCCATGCTTGAGGACAAGCATGATCTAAGTGTGGGGAAATTTGATTGGGTGTATTTCATGCATCTAAATTATATGGTTTTAGTTCTCACTTTTGTCATTTGATGTGCATGAATGTGTGTTTTGGTGTAGGAATTATAAGAAAAATGATGGAATACAATTGAATGGAGAAGTGATGAAAAAGATGCAAAATCAAACACTTGGAGCCATGGAGAGGAGTTAGACACTACACTCTTTTTTCTGAAAGGTTTTTTTTAATGAGGTGGTGTGCTCCAACGAATAATGGATCGTCAATTCCATTTTCCGGGAAGAAGAAGACGCGAAAGCAGTATTGGGCTAAATTGTTTCAATCGTGATCTTAATAAATTGGGCTTAATTGGGCTATATGGAGAAGACAATGAATATTTATTTGAAGGCCCAATTATATTATAATATAATATAATATTATTAGTCTAATATAAAATTATAATTTATCAGTCTAATTCCTTTTAATATTCAGATTAGGGTTTTGTCTACCCTAAAAACCTATATATATTTAGACATTATATTTTTTGAGGGTTCCGGAGTTTGGAGGCCATCAGTAGGCTTTGGAGCCAGCCAACACAACGTTTTTCATCATTGATCAAGACTAAGTTTTCTTTTACTTTTCTTTATAATTAGTTTCATGTTTAATTATTTGTTTGTTTATAATATGTTTAGTAGCTAGATTTGTTTCCGGTTAGGGTTTTGAAGCGTTAACAATAATTCATATGTGATGCCTAAACGTGCTTAATAATTACTTTGTATGGATTCCTAATTATTCTGTGTGCATATTTATTTTCTGAATTGCTTGAGACTTGCGCAACCTTAGGTTATTCAGGATAGTGCCAATTAGATTCCTCTATTTATCTGTATCTAGATGGTAGATTCAATTAGTGGCGAAACTAACAGCAGATAGTGAGAATAATGGGTGGGTAATTTGTGACAGATGTTCTGATTATAAGTTATCTGAATCGGGCTTCTTTTGTGCTTAATGCTGTTAAGATATTAAATCTAGGTCTAGGCTGATTCCAGCTAGGTTATATCTTAATTAGAGAAGTAGTCAGTTTATAGCTGGTCCTTGCTGGCTATCGAATAACTAAGAAGAAATTGGACTGTGTCTTGTAGCTGATTCTCGGCAGTTAATAACTGATTGGTTTATGAAACTTAATTAATCATTGAGCCCGTGAACGAATGAATTATATGTTATGTTAATGTGGATTTACCTGAAACCGGATTGCATTTTGTGAGTGTCTTCGTGTTCTTTGCATTTTTATATTATTTGTTATTTGCATTCATAGTTTAGTTTAGTTTAGTTTTTACGTAGTTAATAATACACAATCTCTCAAATTTAAAGGTGGTTGCTAACCAAAAATTGCATCTTTAGACAGAAGAATATAATTACACTGTTCCTCGTGGGATCAACCCTGCTTACTCTATACTTGAATTTAAACCTAATTGTTTGCAGGTTTATTTGGTAGAAAAACGACCTATCAACCATTTCATCAGAGACTTGGTGGAAAAGAAGGAACTAACCATTGAATTTGTTCATAGTGCTGAACAGTTTGCAGACATCTTCACCAAACCACTGGATTCTGCAACCTATGAGACACTGAGACAACACTTAAGTGTTTGTCGAATTTGAGGTATCTATGCTCACCTCTTAGTGTTATACATTAATTTTACTGCTTTGTGTCTTTTATTTTTGAAAAAGAAAAATATAAAAAGAAGTTAGAAGTGTGCTAAAGGATGTTTAAACACTGAAGCTCGGTGTGTTTAAACATGGAATGGTTAGAAAAGGAAGAAAAGAGTCTGCTGGGCCGGCTAAGTCAAGTGCAAGTTTATTGGGCCGAAATAGTTATCCATCATTGGACTATATTACTTGGGCTCATATTTATTTTATGGGTGTCAATTTTGACAATTTCCAGACATCTGAGGGACTGATTTGATAAATCTTTTTGGGGTCAAATTTGAATTTTTGAGAAAGTTCAGTATTAGAGGGAAACTGATGGTTCGACTTCCCATATTCCAAGCTCTGTGCTTTCTGCTCTCAAACCCAACTCAAACACAATCACTGAATATTCTCTCACCGCTCTCAACTTCCGATCAACCGTCAACTATTGATTCTGCCAAGTAAAATCTCAAGATTTTCCGATCGGACTACCAGGAGATAATCCGTACCATTCGAGGGACGAGTTCGCACCAGTTGGCTAAGTTTGAAGCTTTTGCTCATACATGCAAGAGGTAATCGGCTAACTTCTCGATCAAGATTATGTCTTTCTTGTGTTTTGAGCATCTAGATTGAAATCTAGACTTAGGGTTTGGGTGATCTGTAACTATTTGAGGTACTTGACATCTGTGGTTAGTGTGGGTATAGTCATAGCTGTGTTTAAACAACCATGGGAAGCCCTCTATCTAAAACCTTTACCAACCTAATCCCTACTTCCCCACCAAGAGATGATCTTGCTATGATTAACACTACTCAGGGAATGCAAGGTAACCCCAGTCCCATTAGAGCCACACCAGAATCTGTGGCCACTGATAGCATCCCACCTGTCAATGACAAACCCTAGGTTTAGGATTTGGGGGTGGACTTGAATCCTTTTTTTTAATTAAAACCACCATTGGTGGGGGAAATTTATTGGCACCCCACCAAAAGAGCCATTGGTGGACTTGAATCCCTCTGTGCATGTGGGTGTTACTGTTGAGGGGGTTGATGATATTGAACAGGGGAAGAATTAGTCTGAGTCCAAGACTGATGAACATAGTGGTGGTCCTGTGGTCACAAAGGTCTATCAGAGAAGGAAGAAGAAGATACAGGATGATGGCAAGAGTCAGACAGAGTCTAATGAGAGCAATTACAAGGCTCAACCTAGAGGGGTCAGGTCTAAGCTAAGATTGAATGAGGATGATCCTCTGTTGCAGAAGGTGTTTGATAAGAGGTTCTACTCTAAGAAGTCCCTTGATGTGTATGATGACCTGTGTAAGAAGAAGATGCATGTGGAGAAGAGGTTGACTGGCAAGTTTAAACATGCTGGTTTT
Organism: Sherardia arvensis; assembly: GCA_948330725.1. Lineage (NCBI taxonomy): Eukaryota > Viridiplantae > Streptophyta > Magnoliopsida > Gentianales > Rubiaceae > Sherardia > Sherardia arvensis. The sequence continues at coordinate 28,271,138 of OX415236.1, forward strand.
GTAGCTTACATGAAGAGAATATAGATGTTTGATCCTGCAAACTTCTGTACCAGTGTCAATCAATCTCTGGTTCATGAATTTTATTGCTAATCTGAATCGTGCTAACAAGGATCCTGCTTCTACTTGGTACCGCGAGATTTTCATCAGAGGAAAACTTTATAGTTTGATCCTTTTGTTCTTAATCTGGTGTTGGGAACAGATCATAGCAGATGTCCAGATGATGCTTATCCTGGAGATTTTACGGTGGACTATGATGTGATTGCCTTAGAGCTGTCAGGTGGAAGCTTAGAGAGTGGGGTGCTGTAAAGACCATTAGGGCTTCTTCTCTCACTAAGAAGTACTTTTGTCTGTATAGAGTGGTTGAAAACATGTGGGCCATGTCCAAGAATGTGTCTTTGGTGGCTCAAGAGATGACATGTGTCATGTACTGCATTGGGACAAGGAAGCCTTTTAATATAGGCTGGTTTCTGTTTGATAGGATTCATGTGGCTAGAATTCAGAAGTCTGATGAATACATCCCCTATCCTGCTCTTATTACTGGATTGCTACACCATGTCGGTGTCTTGTATGAAGTTGATGAAGAGATCATCTTCTGTGATGAGGTACAAGTCAACCAGAAAATCTTTAGGAAGCGGGATGATCTCCCTGTTGCTGCTGAGGAGGATGATGATAGTCGGATGAGCTTCCAGTAGAAGAAGACGTTGCTGTTGTCAGAAGGAGGGAACTGAGAGCCTAGATTAGATACCACAGACTGAAGCTAATGGATCTTGAAGCTGAGTTGGCAGCTATAGTAGAGACTGATGATTCCAGTAGTGGTTCCCATAACTTTTGAGCAGCACTGCCGTTTTTTTTCTCTCCTTCACACTCTATACTCTTTCGGATTTCTTTTGATTTTCTGATATTTTGGGAGTATTTTTGTTATTTTTGGGATATTTTTAGTGCGTCTTTGGCACATTTTATGTTCCCAAGGGGGAGAATATTTTGATGGATGATGGATGGCCATTTATTTTGGAGGTTTTGATGATATTAAATGTGTCCATATGGTTTGGAACATTGTTTTTGGCCATATAGCATTAATGACTGTGTTTATCTACTTCCGGTGAGTAGGGGGAGCTTATTGAATATGCATGCATGTTGTTTCTGATTTGGTTTGATGCTTATATTATGGAGTTCTGAATGTGAGGGGGAGCTATGTGTTTTATGTGCATAAAAATAGTTGGAATGGTTCAACAAAATGCCAAAAGGGGAGATTGAAGAGTCCAGAAGTTTCAGGACGATTTAGTTGGCTATGTTGTAGAAGTCACTATGTTTAAACATACTAGATGTTTAGCAGAATCAGAAACCAATCAACAGACATTGTGTTGAAGTACAACTCGTGGGCGATCAAAGCAGATATTCAGTTCCGATCTGATTAGATTAGTAATATATTATAGAGTTGTATTTTAGTTAGAATTAGTCTCAATCTGTAGAAATAAGGAAATATTATATTTTCTGCATGGAGACTAGATCCAGCCGTGATTATTTACATGAGAAGATCAGCACAACCATGATTGACGAAACAAGAAGATCAACACGGCAACACAGCATCGATCTATAAATAGAGACGCAAGCTACGAGAAGAATTATCGAACTTGATAGAAAGTATTCAGAACACAGAATAGCTTAACATTGGAGCAACCTTGAGTCGATCACATCAACTGGCCTTTGTCTTCACTAGAGTCTGAAACCACAACACCTTGAAACCTCGGGAGGGATGGTCGAGATAGCAGCGAGGAGTTGCTGACTGGCACATGAGGGGAGAGCTCACAGAAACGAAAGTCATCGATAGTTTAAAATTGAGAACTTTGTAATTATATTAATTATCCAATGGATGAGTTTCAAACTGGGCAAGGCCCCGCGCAGATGTAGGTGTGATTACACCGAACTACGTCATCATATCATATTGGTGTTCTTTACTTTACCGTTTAAACTCGTTAACATTTTTAAACATACTTGATAAAATAGGTAGTCTAAGAACACTAGTATTCTGATCGATAGTAATTTCAAATTTGTTTAGCTAGAGACTTTAACAAGTGAAAATTGAAAACTCTTAAATCTGTCATTGGATGATGATCATTGTCATGCATCAACTTACAATAAGAATATCCTGATCTGTCTTCTGAAGCTTGTACAGCCATGACAGACGTGATGGTTGTCTATTTACCAACTAGAAGCAATATTGTAAGGGCCTAGCATTCAGTCATTCTCAGTCAACCTACCATACTCGAACAAGCTTTAATAACCTGCATTCCTGTATGGCCCGTATCAGCATGATGGCATAACAAATACGCAGAAATGACATATTTTAAACCTTGACATCACAAATAAAAGATGTTAAGTTCAATACTACCTTCTTACAGCTGAGTGCAAGAGACAAGGTGCTTCTTTAGCTCTTTAATTGGCTCAGCAACTGTGGCTTCTTTAACCAATATTGATGGAACCTCTGTCTTGCATATTCCAGGTAATCAAAGTCAATCTTGTTGACATGTGCCTGCAAAGGACAATTTCAGTAAATACGACTTCAATAGTTTCTGCAATAAGGTGGGCGTGAACAAGTCTAGTTTCCATGCATTTTAACGAAGGCCTCCCAAAGATGGGAATGCCCGACTTCCTGATTGAGACTAGCTTCCTTGTCTCTACGTGATACGCTGGATCACCTTGAGTGAATAAGTATAAGCTAAGTCACTTCATTGACAGGCAATTTGACTACCATAGAACTCAAGTATTCAAACAAAGTACTGCACGTAGCAGAGATTTCGTGCACATTCAAATAAACATACTCTTACGGCCACGTATAACATCTTACATTAAACTTAAAATCAAACAAGATGTGCAATCACAGAGGGCCAAGCAGAGATACTTTAAACACTTGTAACTTTTTAATACATAAGATTTCCATTTTTTTAATAATCAGCAAGACCTTTAGGGGTCCATGTCATATTGGGTTTTCTACCGTATTCATTAGCCTTTTGGCACTCGGAAGATTTATGCTCCATAATATTAACCAAAATGATGAAAGATAACATTATATCTTAAAGTAAGTTTGTGTTGGTCCAGATGTCCCAAGGAAGATCCTACAAAATACCGATATAATTCCCCATAAGCCCCAGAACAGATGATTCGCAAGTGTATATTTCTCTACTTCTTGAACTAGCTGATCCACGACAAGCTCACTGCCTCTGCCATCTGCAAGAAGATCTCAAAGGCTCAAATAAAGCTAAGCAAGAAATTTACATTTTTTCCTTTCAAAAAAAGAACATAAAGAAATAGGAGTTCACCAAATGTACCAAATACAAATTTAAATTTACTGATTCATCTAAACTTTCCATACTGGCATTCATGGGAGAAAGATTAGCTATTCATAAAAATAGATTTCATAATTTAAAAGAAAAATATACAACTAGGCATGTTTAGAAGAACGCCTTTTTTTTTACAAAAATATCTCTACAATGAGCAGAATCGTAGGCAATTTCAAACCATGGGTGTTGATCAACAGTTAACAAGGCTTGTGCAAAGATGACAAACATCAAAGTAGTAGCATGGAAATTAAATTCGTAAATTTATGACCGTGTACAGCATTCTTTATGTGTTATCTTTTCTTAACAAGCCTAAGACATTACAAAGTTATCAATCTTTATGAGTTAGGTTCTAAATAGCCTAAGAGATGTAATGTATCAAAGTAACGTTAATGCCAAAGCAATTTTTCATCATCTAGTGCACATCTTCAATTAAAGTCAGACAAGGCTGCTATATATTTTTTGCAAGTGAATTATGCAGTTGGACAGATAAATGATAAAAAAAAACTTTCTTACACATGCACCCTAGCCCTCCCATTAAACAAGCATGGAATATTGAATGGAAAGTGGAGAAATGGATTTTATAATACCTGAACACCCCAAATAGATGCAGATAAATCGCTTACACTCCTCAACACCTGTTCCAAATAACTAACAATATGAGAGCTGATTAATGAATAATGATGAAACTTAAATGCTCAGAACACATTAAGAACAGTTATATAATCCACAATCAGAATGTTGCTTACTTGGATATCTATTGTAATCTAAAATATGAGGTGTATCTGTGTGATAGTCGGCAGCCATTTCACAAAAATGGTTTGCTAAATCAAAGGCAACAGGGTTGTAACTTGCATATTCATAATCCTGAAAAAAGGTGCAATACAATATGGTGCTTTTAATTCTGATGAAAACTGAATGAAAGAGGAAAGAAGAAAACCAAAGATAGGAGAAGAACAAGTGCTGTAGCAACACCCCTTCTATTTGTGGGGAAGTTACTGGGGAAAATATTGGCAGCAATAAAAATAATTACCGTTTTAACATGGTTACATGCACAAGAACTCGCATTGTTTTAATCGTTTGGATGGTAAAAGAGTTTTACAATGCAATAGTGTTCTCACAGCAAATAGAGTTTCTCTATTTTATTTTGTTGCAGTCAGATATCACATAATTTAGTACAAGTAATGTCTGTGTATACTAATAACTCAGTCAATTAAACCTGCATTGTGTTTGCTGAAGTTACCCACTTTGGACTGTGACCAAAAATAATCGAATCAATGTATGCATGGGTTGACTCAGAATACAAGGAGTCGTCATTCCTAATTTATGTAATCAAACTACTCTGAAAACAAGTCGAGCAATCCAATGGTCAAAGTGAGTAGCACTTGTTATTTGTGTCTTGTGGATATATTAGAGTGTCACAATATAAATAAAACTGTAACACTTTAGAAAGAAAGGAAGTTTTTCATCATAGAAACAACTTCATAGATGAATTGTGATAAGCCTCGCTGATAATATTCAAAAGGCACTTGCATATCATTATGAACTTGTTTTGGATGTTCTAACAGCAACTAAGCCTTTCTCCAATTATGTAGATGCTATCATGCTCTGTTTAATCACCTACAACACTCTGAATTATAAACCATCACTCTATTCCAACAGCTGTTTCACAAATTTTCTTATCAGTTTTATTCGTACTATACTATCATCAGGCAAACGGTATTTAAGTAAACCTTTTGTGTCTAATTTGGCTCTTGCCCATGTTCTTTCCCCCATCTTGTTGATTAAAATTGTATCATCCAATAAGAAACACTCTGATCAATTCCCAGAGCAAAAAAAGAGAAGGGATCCCCTTCGGCACACCAATAGAATAGAACTCCAAGCATTCTTACACTTGTTATCACCACCTACTGTACTATATAATATATATGATGCATAGAACAAGAAGTACATAAGTAGAGAGACTTACTATTATGGTTATTGATCTGGCCTCTTCATCAATCATGATGTTTCCGTACTGCAAGTCATTATGGCAGAAACCAATACGCTGGTGACCACTCATCAGAATTTTCTCTAGGGTGGATATCTCTTCTTGCAAGGTATCAAGGGAAAATGACTCGAATTCTTCAGTTGAACACATGCTTTTAGCCACAGTCAGCCAATTACTGGAAAATTTGGCATGCAGAGCATTGTTAAGCATCTCGAAATCAATAGGGATTTAATTTATTGAATTCAAGAGTTGTACTTCCAGCTACGCACAAAATTTCCAGTATTTTATGAAAAAACAACTTACAACTAGACAAGCATACCACAATTTTTCCCAAAGAAAGACGGTCTTGGGGCCAGGCATATCAAGACCATGAAACTCCCTGATTTTGGCTGCTATAAGGGCAGATATATCTGGATCACGAAGATCAGAAGCGGAGAGAGTCTGCAATGCCAAAATCGTAAATATAAGAGAAACGCAAATATAAGTTTTTCATTTCACCACAAAAAACACATCAATCATCATCGGTACTTTATAGTTGATTATCTTCTCAACAGTAACACATAATGGCAAACCAAGGCTACAAAAGTCTTCCAAGCATAAAAAACTACAGTGTAAGATTCATAATCAACTACAGTGTGAATCTTCCTTCAGAATCAGTAAAATTATCATGGTCAAACGTGGATTACAAACAGAAAAATGAAGGGAGTAGTAGTGGAGAAAGAGAACAAGGTACCCGAGCACGAATAAACTCTTCAATACGGCCATTGGGAAACCTGCCTAGCAATCTGGGGCCCTGGCCCTTTTGGGACATAAACTCAAACGTCTTCACCTCATCGTTCCGGTCGAAAAACACATCCACCCCTTGGCCGTATATCCTGACCAAAACCTTCCTAGATCGCTCACAAGTAGTGGGCCATTTGATTTGGTAGACTCGATTGGTCATTGCACCTTTGAGTGGGATCACCTCGACATTGCTGGGGTCGATGGTATCTTCCCATTGGGAAGCCAGAGATTTCAGGATCTTCATGGCCTCCTCGGGGACGTGATTGTGTTCATTCTGAGTAGAGCTCGTCACCATGAGTTTTTTTTGTTCTTTTCTGTTTGATGGCTTGAATGATGTCAGGTCTGGAAAAGCGGGGAGAAGAACTGACTGGATTTCATGGGAGGCGGTTGAGTTTAATGGTCTAGTAGCAGGTCTGGGTACACGTGTTGAACGATGAATCCCATCTGGAAACTGTGGTATGCACGTGGACGACCAGGAGAGTGCGAGGTGTTAAGTAACCTAATCTTTTAGAGTTGATATCTGGAGTGACCGTCTATATTATGGCATAATATATATCAGGGACTAAATAAAGATATGGAAGGAATGAGGTCCTTATTTGTAAAATTTGGGAAAGGTACTATTCACGCGCACTGTTCACGCGCACTGTTCACGGCACTGTTCACGCAAAGAATATGTACTCAAATCAGTTAATATGATTTCTGTATTTTAAACACTTGTAAACACAAAAGAATTCAGGTTAGAAAGACAAGTTTCCATATTATAAACATCAGATTTTAGGTACATAAAAACTAGGGTGTTTAGATTAAATAATGTTGTGTTAAGTATAGTCAAGTTTCACCAAAATTTTCAGCCTAAAAATTCACAATCGTCTCAGTTTTCAACTTAAACAATCAAATTTCACAAAAACCACAGTTTTCACAAATAAATAATCAAGTTTCGCAAACACCAAAATTTTCAACCTAAACAATCGAGTTTTCACAATAAAAACAGTTTTCAACTAAACAATCAAGTTTTACAAACACCACAGTTTTCAGCCTAAAAAATGTAGTTTCTACAATCACTGTAGTTTTCAACCTTAATAACCAAGTTTTCACAATCACAATTTTCACATTAAAAAATCAAGTTTTACAAACACCACAATTTTCACAATAAATAATCAAGTTTCAACACAAATCAAGAAGCCTAGTTTTCAATTTAAACACATAAAATTTCATATGCAGACAAAAACCCCATTAAGCAGTCTAGTTTTCAAGTTAAACACATAAATTTCATAACAAGACAAAATCCACATTAAAAAGTCTAGTTTCCAAGATAAACACATAAAATTTTAAAAGCAGAAAGACATCACATTAAACAGTCTAGTTTTCATAGTAAAACACAAAAAATTCATGGAAGAAATTTGCAGAGCAGTCACAAAGTACAAAAAAACAACAAAAAAGGGGGAAACCACAGCGAACAGAAAGTATCACCTCGCTTCAAACCAGCCGAAAGACAATCGAACACCAGAACCGAAACCAGAGACAATCGAAACCAGAAACCGCCGCGAGGGAGTCCACGTGGCCACGCAGCCTCCACCACCACAGCACACCGAAACTCATCCCCAATCCAATCCTCTCCGCCGCCGTTCCTCCGACGCCGCGGCGATCAATCACATGAAACTGTAACCCCAATCCAATCCTCTCCGCTATGCCGACTGGTTTCCGGATCGTCCTACATCCAATCCAATCCAATCCTACATCGTCCTCTTTGTGATCTTCGTCAGCCTGCTCTGGCACCCGACCTCGCTGGTGGTGTTCTTGATCGTGTTCGTCGCGTGGTGGTGGCTGTTCTTCAGCCGCGATGAGCCGATTGTGGCGTTCAATCGGATGACCGTTTCGTGCTGATATTTCTTGCCGCCGTGACGGTGGTGTGCTTGGTGCTGACGAGGGGAGTGTGGGTGAACGTGCTGGTGGCGGGATTGACCGGAATCGTGGTGGTGATGCTGGCTGTGTTAAGGGCGACGGAGGATCTGTTTTTGGATGAGGATGAGGCGACGGAAGGGGGATTGGTTTCCGTCGTGAGGAATCCTTCTGGTGTATATATATTTATGGAGGAGGGGCTGTGATGCAATTTCTCTATATTGCTAAAAAGGACCCGTGTAAATATTAATAGCAAAAGAGGAGCCGCCTTTCCTATTTTAATTGTAGAAATAGGCCGTCTATATTATAGCTAGCTATAATATAGACGGTCTATTCCAAGACTAATATATCTTTTAAATTAAATCCCAAAATAATACTCTTTCAAAACTAATTACAAACTAGATGATACCCGTGCCGATGCACGGTGCTTATTTAAAAATTAAACATCAATCCATGTGCATGTACGAATTTTATAGATTATATGAAAAAGATTAAAGTTGTAACGATTTAATGATACCATTCATTAATATAGATTCATGCAAATTCTAAGAAATGTAATTAAAGTCTTAACAATTCAATTGTAATGTTATGTATAGATGCAAATAAATCAAATCAATTGTAATGTTAAAACTATACGTTATTTGACAGTCAATAATCAACTTCATATCTCTTAGTATAATCTTTCTTTCAAGAATTACTCCTTTTTTGGCATCAACCTCGCTCTAAAATCTCTCAACTACTTCTCATATTACTGGAATCAATTTATTCATTAGCGCAAGCCTTGTCTAATTCTGCTTGTATTTCTGCATATGAATGTCCTGCAAGAGATCAAGAATCACAAACAAATCCTAGTTAAAATACATCAAAATTAAGAAAACTCAGTATCAATCTAAACATGACAAAACTTGCAACAACCAATATCTAGTAACCCTCACACTTTCTAATCAAAACAGGAGACCTTCAAACTCAAACCATAAATTCTCAATTCTCGGTATACATCTCAATTCACCAGAGAGTAATACACAAAACAGAGAACTCGATGAGTTCCCAAGACAATAGAATTCGATTACTTAAATTTTTTTGATAATTAACATCACTTGTAACCTGTTTATTTAAAAATGTTACTAAACATTGTGCCATCTCGGGTTGAAGCTTCATCAACCATTGCACAACAAAGTGAAAAACAACTTCAATTTCAGCAAGTAATAATAGGTTCAGCAGAAAATCAGCCTCAAAGTAACAAAAACATCTAATTAGGAATAGTGGACAGCCTAAATAAGCTATACTTTAGCAGAAAAAACATCTAATTCAGCAGCAAATCTGTCATACTAAGGTTCTATATCAGCAGAAAAAACACGTTTAAATTCATTAGGAATATATTTTTCTAATCATGCTCAGCATTAGTATCTCACACACTCATTACCTAAGTTTCACATGCATTAGAATCTCACACAATATTACCCTGTTTAAAATATAAATCAAAACAAAAGCTGCTGCAAATTCAGAATACTAAAGAGCATATTGTGCATATTGCCTCCAAGGAATTTATGACTTGAATGTAAAACATGTAAAGAATCGTTAAATTAGATGTAAAGGTGAAGTCAAATACAAAGTATTATTACTATCTTAACCAGACATGGACTGAAAATGCTACTGAAATACCCGTTATATCACCAGTGGAATAAGGGACGGAACACGGCGGTTTCGTCCCTATTGGACGGCGGTTTTGACCGCCGTCCATGGTGGCGCCGTGTAATTGGCGCCACCGTTACACGGCGGTTGAAACCGCCGAGTAACGTTTCCGAGTTCGGAAATCTATCCGGAAGTCTATATCCGGCTAAATTTACGAGTTCGGAAAAGTTAGCCGGATAGAACAAAAAAAACGCAGGCCAATTTGGCCGGCGAAATCAAAATCAGTATAAAAAAGTCTCACCCCCAAATCATGGGTACTCGTGGATCGATTAGATCGTACCACGAAATCCCAAAAACACAAACTATCATCCTAATATATTGATTTTTGGACTAAATCATATGAAGAACACACATAGATTTAAAAAGTCAACCTTTTGTTAGAAGAAGGAGAATGAGAAGGAGGGGGAGGGGGAGGGGGAGAGGGAGAAGGAGAGGGAGAGGGAAAAGGAGAAGGAGAGGGAGAAGAAGAAGAAGAAGAAGAAGGAGAGGGAGAAGAAGGAGAGGGAGAAGAAGAAGAAGAAGAAGAAGAAGAAGGAGAGGGAGAAAAAGAAGAAGGGGGAGAAGAAGGAGAGGAGAGAGAGAAGGAGATAGAGAAGAAGAGGGAGAAGGAGATAGAGAAGAAGAGGGAGAGGAAGAAAATGGAGAAGGAGAAGGAGAGAACTTGGATAAGAAGGAGAGATCGTGTTTGAAAACAATCATCCGGCTAAGTTTCCGAGTTCGGAAACCTTAGCTGGAACTCAATAAACGACGGTTTGTTAAAAAATCACACGGAACCGCCGTTTATCGAGTTCCGGCTAAGTTTCCGAGTTCGGAAACTTAGCCGGATGCCTTACACGGCGGTTCCCTTATTTTCACACGGAACCGCCGTCTTTAGGCGCCGTGTTCCGGCTTGTTCTACTAGTGTATGAGAGAGAAACTTTATAAAGAAAAAACACAAAGACGAAATAATTTTACAAAGAAAAACACACACAACCGCATGGAACTCATCCAATATCTAGCATCCATCATAGATTACTTTAAAAATCAAACTATGCTGAAATAAATAATATCCCTAAGACAATGAAGCTGAAATATTTATAATATCTGTGACAATATTATTCCCCACTTAAAAAAAGTCACTTCTGTCAAAAAGATATATTCATATTTTAATAATGCAATTTGACAGATGTTTGGAACTGTTAGCTTATACTCCAATCAGAACTGGCTATATGCACTTGTAAGAAACACAAAAGCACCATTATCAAACTTACTGGCAAGCATCTATACTAAGATTAGAGAAGAGTTGGATGTTCTTACTGTGATAGTGATCAATTAGCCTAAAAAAATCCACAAAATCATTGCTTTGCCAAAGAAGCCAAACAAAACAACAACAAAATATAAACCTTTTTTTACCATTTTAAAAACCTTTTTTTGATGGAGTAAAATATTCTAAACCCATCTGATAAAAACCCTATGAGAGTCGTAAAATCCTGTATTAACGGGGCAATAACAATCTAATAAAATCTACCTAAATCAAAATTATCCTTGACAAAGAACCAATTGATAAAAATCCACACAACTGCAGAAACAAATGAATAATTAGTAATTTGTGAGAATGTACCTTGATTGGCGTGGAATTTTGAAGCCAATAGTAAACCAATCACTTCAACGGTGCCGACTTATTAGTCTGAGCCTGAGATCTTCAAGGGATTCTTCTCGAGGCGCCAAAGCCAAGAAGAAGTTTCTGCGCATGAGCAAAATTATTAGTGTATATACATATACACTGATTATTGTTTCTACATCATATACATGTAAAAGGAAATACTCAAACTATAACTAATCTTCTATAAAACCAATGCAACCTTTCTGTAGGTTGATGGCTAAGAAAGCATTTTCTGAAAATAAATATTCCTGACAGTTAAAAATCCGAAAGATTCTTACAATATAGGTATTTTAAAACCCTTCAAGAGTATAGCTTGATTTACATTCTTAGTGAAAGTTGAAAACGTGTTCTTTAGCTTCTAGGGAGTTCGATATAAAACTAAATGATAGAGGCCACAAAGTATTCAGTCTAGACAGCCAAAAACCTTAATTGTAGAACCATTCTTTGCTTTACCCATAATGAGAAACATAAAATACTTCAAGAAAAACAGTTCTAAAACACTAAAGGAAAAGGTAACTTACATTTTATTGGCAATGCTGAAACGGGAATTTTATCGAACAGTTTATGTGCATTGAGTTTGGATATTAACCTTCCTGCAAAAGAGACGCAAAAGGTACAAAAACTTAGAAAATCTTATTCATAATGTATCCAACATCTTATTCAGATCAACATTCATAATGTATTAACATCTTATTCAGATCATGCTATAAAGTTTAAAAAAAACAAAATCTGATCATTCAAGTGGCTAAGGGTTGGAAGCAGTAGGAAGGTTTTCCAAGCTCAAGAACCGTAAAACCTGCAAAAGCAGCAACCAAACCAGTGAAAAATCCCTAGTACCATGCCTTGTTCATTGCAACCCAAACTACAACAGTGACTCCAATCACTGAACCAATTGTTATACTGAACTTCTTATCACCAGAACCAATCCCTTCAAGAGAACAGGCGAATTATATTACGCGTAAAAATTGATAATATGATTTAATAGTTCAATTAATTGATTACCAGAACTTCCAAGAAGCCAAACAGGAGGCAAAGTGTAGAGCCCATTGAAGTATGTGAGATGAATCCTCCCAAGATTGTGAGCAAAAAAAAGTTGAGCCCAGAATATTGGTCAGAGTATTTGCGGAGGTGGAAAAGTCTAACTGCATTGCCAAGTGCACAGATGTTGACATGTTTGGAACGAATCCAATGCTCTCCAGGTGTTCTCCAGTGCCGCCAATGCTATGTAAATTTAATATCAGGAACAATATGAATATAACTCAAGAACTTGGTATGAATGTCAAAGAATTCTTTACCAAACAAACATAAAAGCCCTGAATCTTTCAAAGAATCCTTTACCAAACAAAAAAAGAAGTACAAATAATTATTAAACAAACCTACTCAAAGATCAATTCAAATCAGTACAGAATTTCTAATCCAAATCAAGATGAATTCAACATTCGTATGTAGTTTTATACCTTGCTTGAGAACATTGATTTCCCGCCGCCCCAGTTAGATTCTCCGTCCAAAATCTGAACTTTGAAGCACATTCAAACGATCCTCCTCTTGCAAGTGACGGCCTTCAGCCCCACATGATTGAATTCTCTTGCAAGTGACGGCCCTCTTCTTGGTGGTCTGATACACAAAGTTCCCCACCTAATCCAATCCAAATAGAGACGGAATAGCCGTTAAATTTGGTGGCATGGCAGTGGCGCTTTCAGTAGGTGAGCCCTTCAACCTTAATCCGATATCATAATCACCATTCACCATATAGATTCTACTTCTGAAGGCAAAAAATTAGAAGAGAGAATATGAGAGAAGCTAGAGAGTTTGCGAATCTTCTTGAATACAAATTGATTAGCTTTGGTAATGTGAGTTGTGGAGTCGTAAGAAAGCTAAACCTTCACTTTTCGAGGGGAGAATATTCGGATATTAAGGGAATCGCTGTAAAACAAAGCTGAGCAAAAGAAAAGAAAAGGAAAAGGAAAAAACGTGTAAATTTTAGAAAGCCTTTGAAAGCTGACGTGGCGGCGTAAGGAGAGGGGCTATGAAAGCTGATGTGGCGCAAGGAGGTGGTATTTGCCTTTTCAAGGAGTTGCTGTTTTAATAGTATAGATAGATGTATAATACTTCAATTTATATGTTGGGGTCATATTATAAATTACGAGAACTCTTGGACAGAATTTAAATAGTATCATGGTCATAAATAGTTGTATGTTCCAATTACACCCACTAATCTACAGTTCTCTCAATATTATGAGCGGTGTTGGGGCTGCTCAAGGGCTGCTAGAGCCAAGTCCAAACTAAGTAAATTTTCTATTCTAATACACACCCCCTCAAGCGAGACGACGGATGAACCGAGACATTGACCTTGGACCTGATGAGCACGAACAATGGACGCGACACAAACCCTCGATGAAAATGTCAGTAATTTGGAGAGAAGTAGGAACATGACGGATGCAAAATTTGGCAGAGGCAACAAAAATCTCAACAAAATGATAATCAATATCAATATGCTTGGCGCTCTTATGAGCAATGGGAATGTTCCAGCCTCTTTGAGGGGACTCATAAGTTTGGAATCCATGGGAATGTCTAATGTATAATTATATTGACATGCTTTTGCAGTTTTACCTGGACTAAATTACTACTGTAATGAGTAATTTCCTTTTTTGTTTTCTATTGACATATACAACAACTATTCATACATATAAAGAGTGTCCTTTAAGTATGTTATTAAACCCTAGTGGCATGTATGCAAAATACAAGAGTCACAACTAATTATCATCTAAGTCATCCAAGTCTTCTATCGTTACACCCCTTCAAGCAAAGCGTCGGATTGATCGAAACATGAAACTTGGACCGGAAGAAGTCAAACAATGCAAGGTTAAGTCCCTTAGTGAAAATGCCTGCCACTTGCAACGACGTAAGAACATGACCTACACAAATCTTGCCAGCTGCTACCAACTCTCGCACAAAGTGGTAATCAATGTCAATATGCTTCGCTCTCTTGTGAGCAACATGATTCTCAGCAAGAAAGATAGCACTGCTATTGTCACAAAGAAGAACAGGCGACCCTAGAAGCGGATAACGAAGATCCCGAAGAATGTGTGTCAGCCAAACAACCTCTGAAACAGTATTCGCAAGAGCTCTGTACTAAGATTCCGAGCTCGAGAAAGAGACCGTAGGCTGCTTCTTCGCACTCCACGATACCAAGTTCCCACCAAGAAAAACAGCATAGGCATAAGTGGAACGGCGTGTCTCCAAGCAGCGCGCCTAGTCCGTATTAGAAACTAAGACCATGATCCACATTGTGTCTGTGAACTGGGAGGTGGACATGGCACATAGGCCCAACAGGTCAAGCACATAAGCCCAGTGAGGTTCCATCATAAAATCAGTTGACAATATGTGGAGTAACCCACCAGACTTATATACTGAACATCACCCACTTTCGTTTCCGATGTGGGATTAACTATAACACCCTCTCTCAAGTGCAAGACCCACCCACTTTCGATTTTCGATGTAGGATTTACCGTTACACCGTTGCACTTGGATTTTAGGCCCAAGACGCAAACCTAGGGCTCTGATACAATATTAAAAACCCTGACAGGGATAATTGGCCCGTCAGTAAATTGGGAGGTGGATAGGCACATATGCCCAAGAGGTCCAATACATAAGCCCAGTGAGGTTCCATTTTAAAATTAATTGACAAAATGTGGAGTAGCCCACCAGACTTATATACTGAACATCACCCACTTTCGTTTCCGATGTGAGATTTACTCTCCGCATTTGAGTAAGCCAGAACCTCTGAAACGCCATTAGTAGTAAAAGTCAGACCACAGTGTTGCGTGCCACACACATATCTGAGTATTCGAGTAATGGCAGCAAAATGATCATCTCGTGCATCCTGAAGGTACTAGCTCACCGAATTGACTGCAAAGGACAAAATAGGTCGAGTGATGGTGAGATACTAGAGAGCACCACAAGAGACTTATACAACTTCGGATTGTGAAATGGTCCACTAGTGCTACTATGAAGCTGGGACAAAGGAAGGAATGGTGTAGAGACTGGTGTAGCATCCAACATTCTTGCCCATTGAAGAATGTCCATAACATACTTGGCCTGACCTAGGAACAGTCCAGTAGAAGTAGGAGTAACCTCCAAGCCAAGAAAATAGCTGAGATGTCCAAGATCCTTGACAGAAAACTCTCGATCAGCACGAGCTATGAAGCTGCGAATGGCAACCCCATCATTCCCGATGAGAATGATGTCATCAACATAGATGAGGAGGTAGAGGATAACTGAATCGCGAGTGAACACAAAAAGATAAGGTTCTGACAGGCTGCCAACAAAGCCATCATTCCCGGTGAGAATGATGTCATCAACGTAGATAAAGAGGTAGAGGATAACCGAATCGTGAGTGAACACAAAAAGTGAAGGATTTGACAGGCTACCAACAAAGCCAATTCCACGAACAAAGGTACTGAACCTATCAAACCATGCCCTGGGAGCTTGCATGAGACCATAGATCGCTTTGCGGAGTTGATAGACATGATTCGGTCGAGCAGTATCCTGATATCCAACTGGTTGAGCCATGTAGACTGGACTATCAAGAACTCCATTCAAAATAGCATTCTTGACATCTAACTGATTAAGCGGCCACTTCCTCATAGTGGCAATGGCAATCACTGTACAGACAGTAACAACTTTGATCACCGGACTGAAGATATGATCAAAGTCAAATCCCGGAATCTGAGAGAAGCCTGAGCCACCAAGAGGGGCCTTATATCTCTCACTGGTACCATCCTGCTTGTATTTCAGATGATAGACCCACTTAGAACCCACCACATTAACATTTGGGAGGGAAATGGACCAATTGTCATGTCGGCTGCCGCTGTAGTGCATCAATCTCCTCATTCATAGCAGTAATCTAGCGAGAGTCCTTAACTGCAGCCTTGTACGTACGAGGCTCCTTCTGGACCAAGAGTTCAACTACTAGACCTGGAGCCACAAAATTAGGGCCAAGGTTTCGAGCAACTCTAGTTCCATCCTGATGACGAGTGACCATCTGATGAGCACGAGGAGCAGGTGGAACAGGATGAGCCTGCGAAGCATGAGACATAGGAGGACTTTGAGATGTCTGTCTAGAAGACCCTGAATCATCACTGGACGAGTCCGACGATCCATCAGAAGACGGACTCGAGGATACTGGAGAGGGTACAGGCGTGGAATGATCATGCTCATCCAGTTCAGTGGGCGGTGCAGTCGAAGATGGCTCATGACACATAGTGCAAGGCTGTAGAGGTGGCATGATCTCAACAGAGGCAGTCTCAAGATCAAGATAGATCGATAAAGGAAGAGACATCAAGCAATGAAAACTGAGCCTTTGACGATGCTGTAGAGAAGGAAAAGTGGTTCTCATCAAACCGAGCATGTCGAGTCATGTAGATACGCCCCGAAGCAGGATCCACACATCGAAACCCTTTGTGGTGTGCACTGTATCCCATAAAGATACAAGGCAAACTGCGAGGAGCTAGTTTGTGTGATGCCGTGGGACGGACTTACGAAAAACTCTACATCCAAAAAGATGAAAGTTTGAGTAGTCCGGAGAACGCCCGAAAAGTACCTCAAAAGGAGACTTGTTGTCAACAACTGGGGTTGGAAACCTATTGATGGTGAAAACAGCAGTGCTATATGCATCATCCTAGTGAGATAATGGCAGATGTGAGTGAAAAAACATGGAGAGGCCCATCTCCATGATATGTATGTGTTTCTGTTCCGCTTGTCCATTCTGCTCAGGTGTATATGGACACAAAATCTGATGATGAATGCCACGAGTTCCAAAATATGACTGCAACCTGTTGTTTATGAATTCAGTGCCACCGTCACTTTTGAACACTTTGATGCCAGATGAAAATTGGTTCTCTACGAATGCCTCAAATTGGAAGTAGACGTCAACAAGTCCAACAGTCAAACAGTCGCCCTAAATACTCCTCTACTATTGGTATTGGAATCCACGATTCCCTAAATCATTTTCAATCAACATCGCAACTCCAATAGTTTCCCTATTTTAGTGAACCTAAATTATAATAAACTAATGAATTTTTACTTTCTTTTTTCATCTCTTTCCGCGCATCACCTCCATGGACTCCCAGACCTTACCGTCGACTCTCTCACCACGGCGTGTATGCTAACTCAAAAAAACAACCATGCGAACCAAATCATATTATAATTCGGTGGTCAGCCTAGGATGAAAAGATCTTGAGCTTCCTCAACTCCTCCACCTTCAGTCAGCCCATCCCCACGGCGGCGCCACCGCAACACCACCACCACCATCAACAACTCATCTCCCACTACCGCAACATCATTAACAACAACCTATTCGATCCTTTTCCAGTTCTGATTAATCATTTTAAAAATCAAAACTAGAATCCGAATCAGGATCATCTTCTCTGGTCCGACAACAATAACAGCAATGTCGTAAAAAACAACAACAATATAAGCCCCTCAAAGGGTGCCTTATTCCGATGTCGTAAAACATCCCATCATCGCCACCGTGAAAACCCCTAATAAGCGATTGAAAGACTGATCAAGTCTAAGAAATTGAAGGAGAGAGTTTTGTAGAAAGGTTGAGAAATTTAGTCACGAGATGAATAAGAAGGTATTAATATTTTAATCGATCCCATCCCCTAAAAGCTTCTCTCTCTATACAAATGTAGGCTTCTGTTTCTCTCTCTCTCTCTCTCTCTCTCTCTCTCTCTCTCTCTCCAAGTTGCAGCTTGGTTTGGGGAAGCTCTTGGAGCTCACAATCCCTATAATCTAACCCTATTATAAATTTATTTTTTAACTAAGTTGAAAAGTGCTTAATGGAGTTGAAAAGTGTTGAAATGTGTTGAAAATTGTTATGCTGAAAGGTGTTGTGCTAAATTGAAAAGTGCTTATTGGATCCCAACTCATTGAATTCATGATATGATTCTTGATGATCACCATCAATCTCCGAAGTCAAACGCCTATCCTCTCTTTCAACATGATCATTAAAAGTGTTTCAATGAAGTGCGTCTGAAGACATCATTCGAGGGGTCGAGGGGAAGATGTGACTTCTCATATCCCATAGTCTCAACTCCCAGAATAAATGACACATGGGCTCTCTTTTCTTGATTGTGGTGAAAAATCATAATTACTGTTGAGTAATGGCTATATTTTTTCCCATAAATATTTTCCTTAACGTCGCTTTCCCCATCACATTTCTCATTCTCAACTTCTCATTTTCACAACTTTGATATTTAATAACTGCTTATCCAGACGTAATGACCTCCACCACTGTTCCCCAACCTGAGAAGCCTTCTTATTTTCTCGAGAGTTTCTCCCGGTCCGAGGGCTCTCCTCCCCCTGCCAGCCAAACGCCACCGACTCCGCTGCCCCCAGTTCATGGTAAATGGAGTCAACCCTTCTAGTGTGGGGTTGAAGAGATCCAATGATCATGCCGCTCGCGCAACCGACGAGGCTAGTGCGGCCTCTCTGTTTAGATGATTGGACAAGGAAGTTGGTCAGCAGTACGGGGTACTAGTTCCTGTAGACGCGAAGCTAGCCAACCTTCAGCCGGGTAGACGGTCAGGAACATCCAGTGTATTCCTAGGATACACTTCATGTGGGGTTTAAGCCTCCCCTTCCTGCCTATCTACACTGAGTTCCTGACCCACAACAAGCTATCTCCAGCCCAGCTACACCCGAACATGGTGGCGGTGATGATGGGTTTCTTGATCTACTGCTAGAGGTGTAGAGTGACCTCTTCCGTTGACCTCTGGCGGTCATTCTACTTCGTGCTGGAGTCGTACATGAAGACAACTCCTGGGATCTTCACAATCCAAGCCCGGCCAGGGGTTTCAGGCTTCATCCTAGGAAAGAAGGATTCGGTCAAGGGCTGGGTGAAGAAAGGCTACAGACAAAGGTGGATTCCGAGCTGTATCCTGTCCCTATATGGAATGACAATGCCAGTAGCGATACCCGCGATAAGTCGGCTTGTGCACGTAGAGCTCTAAAATCAAACTATTATCACTCTAATCACATAACCGATGTGTGTTCGGGAGCCCTCCATAAGATCTGTGAATTTGTGCACATAGGGCTCAAGCAATCAAACTATTGTTGCCCGAATCACACAAACCACATCAAATAGAGGGAAGATCATCCCTCACACATGTGGACCTTTAATTTACATTCAAGGACATAAAGATGAGAAAAATAAACATAAGGACTTGAAATTGCACAAACAAAGTCTTCAAACCAAAATCCTTAAATTTGAAAACAATCTAGCCCAAGAAGGCTTTAGTTTAGCTACTAAATATAATCTTGAAATGCATAATTAAAAACATGGAATCTACACTGAGAATGATTGATAACATATGGTTTAAGGTATTTATACTCCACGTAAAGGAAGATTAGGCTTTTGGGTATATGCATAGTTGGGCTCTACGGATCGCGTCCTGGGGTGCGGTGCACGGTCTTCATGCAATCCGTGACTCGCGGTCTTCAGGTTAGGCGCGGCTCCCGGAGCGTGTGATGCTCCAGCTCCTTTGACTTCTGCTGACCGATTGACTTGGCCACTTTTGGCATCTCCACCTTACAACTTGTCATTTCTGAAGCGACAAACTGCTTCGGTCGCCGGAAAATGGCTAACTCTGGCGAATTAGACCGGAATCGTGAGAAAGGTTCCGAATCGTAAATTTTGGAAATGAAGGCCAAAATGTTGCTAGAAATAGTGAGAAAGATGAGAAAATAGGCCTAAGATGAGGCTTGTAAAATAATCCTATCAGTCTCCAAACATGCTATTTCTTACTGCCTGAACTTTCACCAATTTTATTTTATTTGTCTAGCGGACCAATTTTGAGGTTTGAAGCGTGTTACAACTTTACCATCCAAAAGGACGGCATCTTAGCGATCAGTTAAGTTTATTAATATATACGACTATGTTATAAATCTCTGTAAAAGACATCTTTCACCAGATTGATTTATTTGTGCTTTATGTATATTATCTCTCTTTTCTGCAAACCAGACTGATTTTATTGATTAAATCATATAATTGAATACATGCTTAGCCAAATCATGGCCACTAGAAACTTTAGATCTAAATACTTTGCACTCTATAATATCACGAAAACCATATCTTAAACATCTAAACTCTGTGATAATAAGAGCAATGGATGCCTCTAGCTTTTGTTTGTCCATCAACATCTCTTCCAACAATACATAATCTGTCCAGATCGTGATTTTGGTGAATCCTTTCTTCAAAGCATCCGTAATTTCTTGTATGATGGCCATCAACTCAACTTAGATTGGCGACATTGCATGCATAACATGGATTAGCGACATTGCATGCATAACCAATAATTGGTATTTATAATCCCTATGGCCCTCTTAATTGGCCTATTTTCCACTAGTCTTCTATACTTTATCCACATTTGATGGTTAAAAATTAAAAAGGTTGAGTTTTTTAACTTCATTTGATTGGGATAAAATTGATATTTCTATTTCTTTGTGTGTCAATAGGTAACATGAGAGTATGATTTAATGTCATTTCTAGCCGTTTCATTATGTTCATGCTTAAATTGGCCGATATCTTGTTTGGAATCTAGATTTTGTCTTACTCGAGAAATGATTGTTGGCAAAATGTACTCCCACTATCTCACTCTAACCTACACAGTTGACTTTCATAATCAAACTTAGTATACAAACTCTTGAGTGATACTATCCTTTCATAACCTTGTAGTAGCACGAATGATATCTCATTTGTTTATTTAGATAATTTGTGTTGTAATCTTTGTTAGTTGTTCTAACTCAATTAATCTATTTAATATTTAAATAAATTAAAATATACCAAACAGAGGAAAATACAGTAAAATAGAACTAAAGACACAAACACTTGAACTAACTATATAGTAATATGTACAGCATTTAAATTATATAAATAAAATTATCATATTAAGAGTCTAATAAACCGAACACAAAAACTAATCTCATAAAAATTTGAAATATATGACAGTCCAATCATGAGCTTATGATAAAACCTTTTAACCCAAGACTCTCTTTTACTCTTTTTTTTTAATTTTAAAGACACTCAATAGTGGGGTGAATTTATTTGGCCCACCAAACCTCAAAAAGCCCTAAAAAGGTATATAATTCATACAACTTTGTTATATACTATACATCAACCATTAAGGGTGTGTTTGGTTCGCAAGGTTTTTGAGAGTCTGGATTTTGTTTTGAGATTTTGAGAGTTTGAGTTTTTGTTTTGAATTTTGTGAGTCTGGATTTGCAAAATCCTTGTTTGGCTGGGTTGGATTTTGTGAGTATGAAACAAAATCTTTGATTGGTTTTTAGAATTTTGCAAGTTTGAATTTTGGGAAATTTGGTGAACTAAACAAGATTTTACAAAACTGGACTTGGATAATCCAAGTTTTGCAAAAACTTGCCCAACCAAACACACCCTAAAGCGTTTCTAGTGTACAACCATGCCGATTCCCATAATTAATTTAGGGATCGCAAATGCGAAGCCCAACTCTGCCGATGGGAAGACTCAATACTTGCAAGCATTTTAGGGATTGCTAAAGCAAAACCCAACTTTGCCGACAAGTACGGATTATCACTAGAATAATTGGATAATGTATTATTATTGCAAGTATAATAGAACAGTTTCATAGCTCTATGTATTTTGGTCCTTTAGCCTTTGTGCTCTGATATTGTGATAGTACTATTGTGTCACTACTAGAAATATGGTTTATAAAAACATGCAAAAATGTTATTTAATGCACTTTTAATATCACTTTTACTATACCAACACTTTGCTAATGTGTGGTCTTTGTCGGTGTTACAAAAGGTATAAAGTGTTACGATAGATAATTTATAATATTAATTAAATTATTACATATGAGAAACAATTAGATAAGGCAGCCTTACCATAAGGCAAAGGAGCTGAGAAATCCTATTTCAATAAGTTTTGTGGTAGAAAACTAATAATTTTATTCTCGGTGCCTAGGTGTAAGTGGTGCAGAAAAATAGGAACTATCTTGCAAATTCTGAAAAATCAATAGATAAAACCCCCAATCATCTTCTTCCTCGCATCATCTTCTTCTTCCCAAATCACCTTTTACCTCCCATCATCTTCTTTGCCGGGAATCGACGGAGCACAAGCGGCGTCGGAGGTAAGCTGGCGGTGGTGGGCACGGGGGCGACGTCGGGAATCGATGGAGCTCAGGCGGTGTCGGAGGAAAGCTGGCGGAGCTGGAATTTCATGGATTTTCGCCGGAATCTCCTTCGTTTTTTATGGTGATTTCGATCTTATAATTATGATCTAATGATAATGATACTGATGGTAATGATTAGATTTGATGATGATTCCGATGATATGATTTCGAGTTGGTGGAGCGGTGGTGGTGTGGTGGGTGGACTGGTCGTGAAGCTGTGGAGGTTGGTGGTGGTGTGGTGGTTGATTGGTGGTGGAGCGGTGGAGGTTGGTGGTGGCTGGTGGTGCGGTGGTTGACTGGTGGTGGAGGTCGGTGGTGGCTGGTGGTGTGGTGGTTGACTGGTGGTGTGGTGGTTGACTGGTGGTGGAGCGGTGGGGGCTGGTGGTTGTGCGGCGGATGACTAGTGGTGGTGCGGTGGACTGGTGGTGGTGGAGCGGTGGAGGTTGCTAAAGGTTGGTGGGCGGTGGTGGACTATTGGTGGTGATGATGATGATGATTTATTAATTGATGATAATAATGTATGATTATGGTAATTAATTAAAGATTATGATAATTTATGATAATTGATTTTAGTGCTAAATATGATGATAAAAATGGTGGTAAATTTGATGATCACAATGATAATTGATTTTATGATGATGACGAGATAATTGATGATCGAATGTTGATAGTTGATTATTAATTCCGGTTATGATCATTTCATAATTGATATTTTTTTATTGATAGATGAATTTGACGATCAGATTGATAACTACGATGAATTATATATGTATGTATGCATGCATGATGAAAATGAGATTAATTTGATGATCCAAGCCAAGAATCTACGAGAATCTAATTTGATTATGTTTATATTTGAGATGATAATTTTATGTTTATGATTGATAATTGATGATAACAAAGAATGTAGATTTGATGATTTTATGTTTATGTTATGATTGATGATTTAATTTTAATGATTGATAATTAATGTCGATTTTTATAATTTGATGATTGATGATTTTTTTTATTAATGATCGAACGTATTTGACGATCGGATTGATGACGACGATGATTAATGTTGGTGGCCTAATATATATAAAAACGAGGTCAATTTGATTAAATTAATAAAAACGAAGTCAATTTGATAAAATTGATAAAATAGAGGATGATAAAAACGAGGTCAATTTGATGATCCGAACTACGTTTTGCGAAAATTTAGTGGATTTGATGATAAACGACGAAGAATTGATGATTAACAGCGATGATTTGACGATGAACAACGAATATTCGATGAATTGATGATGAACTACGAAGATTTGATAATGAACAATGACGAACGATGAAGATTTGATTATGTGTATATTTTAGTTAATGATTTTATGTTTCTGATTGATGATTTTTTATCGATGATCGAACGGGTTTGATGATCGTATTGATGACGAAGATTTGAAATTATATATATATATATTTATGTGTATGTATCGGTATATATATGTATATATAAGGTCACCGGCTTTATATATGATGAAAACGAGGTCAATTTGATGATGCGAGCTACGTTTCAACGAGAATCTAGTTTCACAATTTTTTATCGATTTGATTATGTGTATATTTTAGTTTATGATTTTTTGTTTCTAATTGATGATTATTTATCAATGATCGACGGATTTGATGATTTGATGATGAACAACGAAGATTTGATGATGAACGACGATGATTTGATGATGCACGACGATGATTTAACGATAAACAACGAAGATTTGACGGTTAAAAATGAAGATTTGACGATGAACGACGAATATTTGATGATTTGATAATGAACAACGAAGATTTGACAATGAACAATGATGATTTGATGATGAACGATGAAGATTTGATGATGAACGGTGATAATTTGATGAACAACAATGATTTGATGATGAGCGCCGATGGTTTGATGATTTAATATTGATGATTGATGATGGTAATGATGAATAAGGAGATTAAATGTGTTATATATTCTTATTGCAAAATGGTCCCTGGGTTTTATTAACATTTTCAGTACTGGCACCGAAAATTAAATATTTATATTCCAGCCCCAAAAGGTATTTTGCCCCTAAACCTAATACCGCTGCCTTACCATAAGGCTGCATTACCAGAAACTTTCTCTTTAAATATATAATAAATAGTGTTGGGGTAGAGATAAGTTTCCACACATTATATTGTACTTATATGTTTAAAATTTGATGATATATTTTTTTTAAATAAATTAAAACCATCAAAAGATGGGGGAATATTTATTGGATTCCCAAACCAAAAGAATAGGTGCCTTAAAGCAGCAAGTTTGTACAACCTACATAGGCACAAGGACAAAAGCCCTTAGAAGCATAGTAATGCTTTTCAAAAATGATCTACAAGCCAAACTCTTTTTGCCTCAAGTCTGTTAGTGAATTGTCAAGACAAAACACAAGGCGACCTAAGGATCAAGAAAAGAAAGGCATAAAACAAAAACTATACATCAAAAATTTTAAGATTGGTGACAGCAGAATGGGGATCTAAGCCAGTTGCATTAATATTAGTCCCATATGAGTTGAGCTGTTTGCTTTGACATGCTGGAGAAACTTGAGTGGAGCACCTGGGAGAGCAGCTCTTTCAACCTGTATAGGAGGAAAACTCAATTAGCAGTATCAGTTGAGAGAAGAGGAGATTCTGATTGTAGGAAATTCTGCAGCATCAAACAGAATTTTGCTTTTAGCAACAGGAGGCAAGGAGTTCCAAGTATAGATCAGAGATAGTTGGTTTGAATAACAAAGTTTAGCTAGGTAATCAGATGGCTGATTGGCCTCTCTAAAGATGTGACTGAACTTAAAGGTATGTAACTCCTCTGAGATAAGGTTCAGAATTCCATAAAATCTCCAATGCCATAAGGTGGGATTATGGATCATGTCAATTGCCTGCTTACAGTCTGATTCAATTTCCACAGGGGAAAGGTGTAAAGATCTTGCAAAATTGGACCTTGCTAAAATAGCTTTTAGCTCAGCTTCTAAAGGTGAGAGGGCCTGACAGTGTATGCATTGGGCAAGAAAGAGCTCACCATTACTATTTCTAACAGTAAGTGCTAAACCAGCCTGTCCAAACTTCCAGGCTGCATCTACACTAATTTTGTATCCCACTGTTGGTTTAGCCCAGTAAATAGGAGAGATATTAGGTTTAGGAGGGATATAAAGTGGAGGAATACATGTTTGTGTGGCCAGCTCTCTATCTACCTCATTTAAAATTGGTAATGGATTTTTGATGAGTGAGAAGTAGATAAGACTATGTAGTTCCTGTGCTAAGGCATTAGGGTTTGGGGGACAGTCCTCAAAAAGCATTTTATTTCTGGCTTTCCATAGAATCCAACAGACTAGGATAGGAGCAATATGGTTGAGTGTATTGTGCAATCTAGAAAGACCAGAAAAGGCCCAACAGGTAGCAAGTCTATCCCACAGATTTGCACAGTTGAAAAAAATAGAACCACATATATGGGGCATCTGCCTCTACAACAGTATAGCAATGTGACATTCATTATAGAAATGGTGCAGAGAGTCAGAGCTAGCACAAAAATAGCATTTGGATGCAAATTGGAAGCCAAACTGAGATAAAATATCATCAAATGGAACTAAAAAGTTTAGCAACTTCCACATAAAAATAGAGATTTTTTTCTGAATAGATGCATTCCAAATCTTGGACAATACAGGGAGTTTACCTGATAGAGGGTTTAGCTTCTGATAAGCTGATCTGATTGAAAATTTTCCCTGAGGTGTCAACTTCCATATTAGCTTGTCCTGTCTTCCTGGATGTATTTCAGATCCACTGATGGTGTCTATCACCTCTTGAGGCAGGACTAGTGCCAAAAAAGGCAACAGAGCTGCTTTGTTAGCTATAAAATTAACAACAGTACACTGAATATGCTCTAATTCCTGGGGTTCATAGAAATCTATAAGTGGACCATGTTCAGTCCAATTAGAACTCCAAAAATTGCACAAACCTTCCCCATGAATCACTCTTGTATGTGCCTATGCAAAACTATCAATTTTGCAAATTCTTTTCCAGTTTGGTGATTTTCTGAGTGAGGATGGCTGAGAGGCTAGGAAAAGTGTCCATGGAGCTATTCCTAACTGGTACTTCCACCAGAGTTTACAGGAGAAGGCTTTTATAGTGGTAGAGAGGTCTCTTATTCCCAATCCATTATTAGACACTGGCTTACAAATAGAGCTCCATTTTTTCCAGGCTTTTTTAGGGCCTGTTTCTGATGAGCCCCAAAAGAAAATGGCTAGCCTTCTTTGGATCTTTTTAACCATATGTTTTGTAGGCTCCATAACTGCCCATATGTGTTGAGGCAGAGACTGAAGGCAAGATTGAATCAGAATCAATTTACCTCCAGTAGAGAGCCATTTATTTTTCCAGTTAAGAGTCCTTCTATCAATTAATTCCACAATTGCTTGTGAGTGAATATTTAAGGCTCTTCACTGAAAATTTGTACTCCCAAATATTTAAATGGCAGATTACCTTGTTTCATGCCCAATATGTTTTTTACTTGTCTAAGCTTGTTCTCAGTAGCCCTAGAACTCAGGAAGAAATCACTCTTTTCATAATTTATTTTCTGGCTAGTGGTTTCTTCAAATTTTACTAAGAAAGCTTTCAATCTAATTAAGTTGATTCTGGAAGCACTGAGAAAAACTACAGTGTCATCAGCATAACTTAAATGGGAAATAGGGATGGCATTTCTGGGGAGACGGAAGTATTGCAATTTACCAGTATTAAAAATGTAAGAAAGGCTTCTGGTAAAAGCTTCACTGAAAATATTGAACAAAAATGGAGACAGTGGGTCTCCCTGTTTGATCCCTCTAGTTGCTGGGAAATAGCCAACTGGTTTGCCATTTATTAAGATTGAGAACCAAGCATCAGACAAGTTTTTCATAATGCAATCAACAAATCTGTCACCAAAACCAAATTTAAGGAGAATTTTTTTAAAGGAATTGCCAGCTAACTCTATCAAATGCTTTCATTAAATCCAATTTTAAGATACAGTTTGGATCTCTGGCTTTCCTATTTATGAATCTAAACATTTCTTTTAAATAGATAACATTATCAGAAATGTCCCTATTTTGAAGAAAAGCAGACTGGTTTGGAGATATCAATTTAGGCATTAATGGTTTCAGTCTTTCCATTATGATTTTTGAAAAACAAATTGTTTGTAACATTAGAAAGACTGATAGGTCTATAGTCACTAAAAGAGATAGGTATTTCTTTCTTAGGAATGATAGTGATCCATGTACTCGAAATACCTCTATTAATGTGAGAACTAGTTAGAAAATCATTAGATGCCTCTAGTAAATCTAAGCAAATTATGTTCCATGCCTTAATAAAAAATTGGGCAGTATAGCCATCAGGCCCTGGACTGCTTGACTTGTTAAGGCCAAAAACTATTTGCTTTAATTCAGGCAAAGAAACTGGCTTAATGAGTTCATCATTTTCTGCTTGTGAGATCAGTGAAGGTATCTGAGACAGAAAGTGTGTAGAAAAGAGATTCTGGTCAGGGTGTGGTGAGTCAGTTAGAAGATCTTGGTAAAAAGCTACAGCTTCAGACTCAATTTCCTCATTGCCATTCAACCACTGTCCCCGTGAACTCTTAATTTTAGTGATTCTAAGTCTACCTCTTTTCTCCATAACAGTGTTATGAAAATATTTGGTGTTCTCATCACCCTCTTTAAGCCATTTAACTTTAGCCTTATGTTTCCAGAAATTATTTTGCTCTTTTAAAGATTTTTTTAGAAGAGCCTTTGCCTGTTTGAGTTTAAGTAGTTCATCAGTTGTGCTATTCAACTCAAAACTAATTTCCTGGATCCTTAACTTTTCCTCAGCTTTTATTACATTCTCATCTATATTACCAAAAATCTCCTTATTCCATTTTTAAGGACAAACTTAAGGCTTTTAAGCTTGAGAAAGAATTTATACATTCCAGTACCCTCAGAGTGATCATTCCAATGAATATTGATGACCTCCATGAAACTTTCTCTCTTGAACCAGGTATTGATGAACCTGAAGGGCTTAGGAACTGAGGGAATATTACTACCTATTCTAAGTGATAATGGACAATGATCTGAGGTGTCTTTGTTGAGCACTTGGATAGAGGACTGTGGAAATTTAGTACTCCAATCATGAGTGCACAGTCCCCTATCCAATCTCTCAACAGTTAGCCTCCTTCCTTGTTCCCTAATTCTACCATTAGACCAGGTGTAAAAATTACCTACTGTATGTACAGGAAAGAGAGACATGTTATCAATGAAAGCACTAAATTCCCTAATACTCATTTAAAATTTGATGATAAATAATTATCATAAATTATTTATGTACTTTAATATTGTAGAGTATTGTGGGGATAGAGAAATTAGATGACACTACTAGATGTTATATTCGGACAATATTAGTACACTAATTTGATTTTACTATAAGAATTTTGAATCACATATGTTAGTGTGATAATGGGTAAATTAAACCACACTAATTTTTGTTATATTTGAGCAATATCAGTAAACTAGTTTAAATGTAAAAATAAGTTTCTTTTCCAACATATGATAGTGTGGTAACAGATAAAGTATGCCACACTAATTTTTGTTATATTTGGGCAATATTATTACACTAGTTTGATGTAAATATAGGTGTCTTTTTCTACACATGATAATGCGGAAACATATAAAGTATACCGCACATTGAAATGTGATTTTTGAAGCATCATATAACAAATTATAATGTTTTAAATATTGACTAATAAAAATATAAAATAGTGTAACAATAAAAAGTAATCATAACATTCTAAAATGTCTTACAAAACCTTTTATCATTTGAAATTATTTATATATGATACTTATACAATTATGAATTATAAAAAATCAGTTCATTACAAGAAAAAGATAAATGTTTATTGATAAATTCATTTATACATCATCTCGATATAAATCCTAAAATAAACATAGCAATTTTCCATAAAAAACCTATTAAACATATCCAAAGATATATTCTTCAAAATAAAATGGCTCGATTAAGAAAATATGCAGCAACTCGTCCTTCAGTCCTCCAAATGCCCATCTTTCAATCCTCAAAATCTAATAATATTCTCAAATCCGTTGAGTGCGCGCCACCCACATACAAAATCACATACATTTTTAGTCTTGTTTACACGAGCAGTGCCTCCCATAAGTATATCAATGGAAAATGTGAATAGTAAGATGTAACACCAAAAAAATAAGTGTACGATTGTATACTAACCCTTGCTATTCAAGATATGATGTATAGGATGTGAAAGTAATGAGTCATATGTATCCAAAATGGTTGCAGACCCTTGCTTTTAAGGAAATTTCGCGCCTTTTTTGTATAAGCCTTATCATTCTCGTTTAAAACCCCCGTAGGCATCAATGACTGCCTTGCAATTGCTTGGCCACCCTCAATCTTTGGATTGAATGGTCCACTTACTCTTCTAACACCAACCTTCTACATCTTTGGAGGCATAGCTACAAATCAAAAGATAATTTTTTGTTAAACCCTAATCATACCAACCGTAGTTCGACAAATTTCCAGCATCAAACATCAAAGCCACACATGTATATAAAAAAACCTAAAATAACAAGCCTCATAATCGTAGCAAATGATTCTGTAACTTCATCATAAAATTATGAGTAGATTGTTATGAATATCAAGAGAACTATTGTAAAATGTACATAGATTATCATGTCACCCAAAACAACTATATTTGAATAAAATTAGAAACAACTCCATGTATTCACTATTTCATCCAAATAAAAAAAATAAAGAAAATAATACTAAGAATTACCTCTTTATCTAAAAGACTTGTCCTCAAGAAATATTGTTCCGTTTAGTCTAAATTCTATGAGATGAAATATTAAATATATATACTTCATCCAATTCAAGGTCAGTGGCAGATTTGAAGTTGAATCCCATATGATTTGGGGATGATTGGATGTGATTATCGGAACTTTAGGTGCCCAAATCTAATTCGTCGATGTAAAATTGAGAGGGAACAAGTCTTTGAGCGCCAAAATAATTTTCACCTTCTCTGCGACAACTAATTCGTACGAAAAATCAAGGTTTGAGTTATGGTAGAAGAAGAAGATGAAATCTTTACTCCGAGATTTGTTGGATTATGGACTAAATCCAATGTAATTTCTAATTAAATATTTATTGCTAAGTGTTTAGCAACCTGAAGGGTCACACACAATAGAACAAGTTATTGAAATAACATGCTATTCTTGATTATGTGATAAACAAGATTAATATGAAAATAATGATAGCATTGATTTAGATATTAGTGATAATTCTTTATAAGGAGAGAGTGGAGAAAACGTTTCAGACGT
Source organism: Sherardia arvensis (assembly GCA_948330725.1). Classification (NCBI taxonomy): domain Eukaryota; kingdom Viridiplantae; phylum Streptophyta; class Magnoliopsida; order Gentianales; family Rubiaceae; genus Sherardia; species Sherardia arvensis. The sequence goes on from OX415236.1 coordinate 28,302,064, forward strand.
TATGTATTCATATGATGAATGCAGAATTGAAACCTCCATTCCTATATAAATAGCATACCAAAGTCAGGTTCACTAACACCTGAATATACAAAGAAACCAGTTCTAAATATATGGTTAAGGTGAATGGAGCTGGCACGTTAAACTGACTATCGGTGTGGACACCGTCAGAGGTCGGACCATTTGTGCGACTAAAGATCAACTTCAATCGTTATAGCACTTCATCACGAATATTATGGATTTGACAATCCGGTATGTCATTTACGCATTACATATATCATGATCCGGGCTATTTAATATCATAGAATATTAACAGTGGTATCAAGAGCGAGTGTCATATTCATGCGTTAACGTGATTTTTGTTGTGGACTACATTGAATGTTTATCCCTAAAAAAATTATGTTTTTTATGTTATGAATCACTCATAGATTTTCATAGAAAATATGATGAGTGTGCATATATGACATCCGGGTACCAATTAATTTGATTAATTGGTGGAAAGAATACACCATTTGGAGAAATTGTGTATGATTGCCCATGTCATGTATTGTTTATGCTTTAATTGGAAAATTGGAATTTTATCCATAATGGTATTGATATTAAAATACTTTTAAGATCAATTAGAGTTATTGGATTATTTAACTTTGTTTTTCTTGAGAAGAAAATTGTAATTTATTCACAAGTTAAATGGGTTGTATGTGGTTGATTTGAAATTTGACTATGTATAATTTCATGAGATGAAATTTAGTTTTATTAGTCTAAAATTCGAAAATGAAAAAAGGGATGAATATGCTGAAAATGTGTTCTGGAAATTTGATTTCTAGAGATTGATTTCTAATTCAGGTTGAGAAATTAAAAAGTATACTTGATATAATTCATTTTCATCTCTGTTCAACCTTATTTTCTAGTAAAAGACCATGGATTCCGGTAAAACTTTTGAAGTTTCGGGATGGTGAAATTGACCAGAATCGTTCTGGTGATTGGGATCACCGAACTAAGCCAGAGTTTTTTAAATGGTTCCGGCGAAATTATTCATGAAAACTGGAGAAAATAACCCTTGAAAAATTACCGCGATGGCTGGGATCAAAAGTGTTTTGGTCGGATTCGGTTAAAAATTGATTTCGCAATTGATGTGATTAATTGTAAATTTCCACAACTTAATCCCATCTTGAATTTCCTTGGAATGTTTAAATTGATAAATGTTTTTTTAATAGAAAAATTGATTTTCTGAAATGAAGGCATTAACTAATTGATTATAAATTACTTTTAATTGCATTAATGAGCGATTAAGTGTATAGAAAACTTTGTTTGGTGAAACAATGTGAAATATATTTTAACTAATCTCAATAAGTTTAAAGAGTTTAAATTTAATTAGTTAAATATATTTGTAATATATAATCAATTTGCATAAATAGGGAGAGATAAATTTTTTATTTGTTTATTTATTCAAATCACATTGTATTGTTAGCAATTAATGTGATTAATTGAGTTTTAGTTTGATTAATTTAGCAATACAAGTGAGACGTTACATATGTTATATAACCAATGACATTAATTTTATTTTAATTTGATTAAACATATGTAATTCAATTAATGTGATTAGTCGGATAGTATAACTGAATGAATTGATGAAGATTGATTTAGTTTCAATGTGATTGAAATATAATTAATGAGATTAATTGGACGATTTCAATTGTATTTTTTTTTTTTAAAAAGACCACCAATGGTGGGGGAATTATATTAGGCTTCCCTTACCTATTAGCCTTAAATGGCAAGAAGTTACAAGCATGGTTATAAAACCAGGTTCAGCTAATACATACCTTAGTATGTACCACTTTACAAAAGAATAGAGTTAAGAAACTCTACAAAAACCTAACTTCTCCATAATATCAAGTTTTATTTCAAGCCTATTAGAGAAATACAAAGTAAATCTCAAGGCGGAATAAAATAAACCTTGGCATAAGGAGAAAAGGTCAAAAGAATACCTATATCTAGGTTAAAAAGCGGGAGCAGAAGACAGTGCAGAAGCTGAGACTCCTTCAAAAGGGCAGTGGATGACTGACACTGATCAGATCCTAATGGAGGGCAGTTGAGCTTGATCAAGGAGGCACAATGCCTTAACTTCAGGAGGTAAAGAATCACCAGTGAAGACTGATGAGACTTTAGTTTGCATTGCAAGTCTGGCCAAAGAATCAGAGACCAGATTTCCTTGCCTGAGTATATGCTGAAGAGGGACTGAAATGATCTGATTTGACGATTTCAATTGTATGACGTTACATATGTTATATCAGTTAATAAGATTAATTGAGACTCCTGAGTATAGTAATCAATAAAATTAATATGATTAATTGAATTGTACCAATTGGTGATACTACATGAATAATGTGATTATTTGAGTACTAATAAAATTAATGTGATTAATTAAATAGTATCAATTGGTTGTACATATGTTTTACAAATAATGTGATTATTTGAAATCAATAAAATTAATATGATTAATTGAATTGTACCAATTGTTGATACTACATGAATAATGTGATTATTTGAGTGTTAATAAAATTAACGTGATTAATTGAATAGTATCAATTGGTTCTGCATATTCTTGACAAATAATGTGATTATTTGAAATCAATAAAATTAATATGATTAATTGGTTTTACCAGTTGGTTATGACATGTGTTATCTAATAATGTGATTATTATAAAGAATATAAATGATTTTTTATTGAATAAATAGAATCGAGTAAAATGTTTATATATTTTATTTGTTCAATAATGGTATCATTTTTTATTATGTGGTAACATGATTATTTCAAGATCTCTCCATTAATATTAAATCACGAATCGTTGCCTTCCATTATTGGTGGTATCAAATAAATTTGTTGTTTGTTTGACTTGTTGGGCGTACCTAAGGTTACTCCACTAATATCATAATTTGTGCCATTTAAATTTGATTTTTGAATAATGGGTTCGATTTAACAAAAACATTTGATTTGTTGGGCATACCCAAGGTCAAATGGTTTTGAGGCAAGTATCTAGGAATTATAAGGATTTTGTCATAATGGATGAAATGTTCATACTGGATAAATATTTAAGAGTAACTTTTTAGTAATGTCCAATACAAATTCTGTCTAAGGAGGCTGGCGATTTTAAGCGGGACCGTTTGTGACCCCTCCAAAAACCTATCCTGGGAATTTTGAGGAAATTCTAAAGTGCTTAAATCTGTTATATCGGGATTATGACAAAATAAATAACATATGTTGATATCTAAAATGTTATAATTGGTAAAGTGGGAACAATGTCTACCTAGTTGAAGTTATTGTGGTTTGTTGGGCATACCCAATGTCATAATAGCTGAGATTTGGATCCTAGCCTACTATGAATTTATATGTAAATTCTCGAAGTCAAAATTGAGGGATATTGACTTGGATAAAATAGTGGGAACAAAACTAAAATGGAGAGATGTCATTTATTTTTAGTTTTGTCTATGTGCTGGATAATTTATTTTCTTACATTTGTTATTGTAGAATGTCTTCCAATTTGAAACTGCATACCGTACTTGAGAATAAGCTCACTGGTTCAAATTTAATTGAATGGATTCAAGCGCTTAAAATAGTTTTAAGGCTTGAGAATGTCGTTTACGTCCTTAATAACCCTATCACGGATGCTCCTTCTGTGAGGCTGATCAAGCAGTCAAAGATGCATTCGGAAGAATTTTGATGATTCTGAGAATGCTTGTTGTCTTATGTTAGCCTTGATAAATCCATGGTTCGTATTCAGACCACATTCATACTCGGGCCAAGGCCTGAGAAGGGTCATGTGCTCGAGATACGCGGAGGGTGGATCCACAGGTCCATCAATCCTAATCCTTATAAGGAATGCGTATATTATGAATGTTCTACAAGGAATATACATCCTCTTAAACATGGTAACACAACCATGTCCGAAATATACTTCTTCTATACATGGTAATACAACTACTATTCCCATAAGAGTTGTATTACTACCATAAATACATATCTTGGTGATCTACGGATTGTAGCCATATAAATACCCAAAGGTTTGGTAGAGCTCTCTATCTAATACTTTATACATTACGCCTTAAGCAATATACTGACTTGAACGTCGGAGTGTCTACCCTCGGGACACCCGAGGCTTTGTTTTGCAGATCAGTTCGTGAGCAGGGTTCGTGATCAAGTGCGGGTCGTAGACATCCATCAATTTGGCACGCCCAGTGGGATCCGCTTGTCATTCTTGATCTACACGACCTTCAAACTCATGGCTGATCCGGCTAAAAACTTTTGTGGGAGTACATGAATCCGTTTTTTGGCCCCGACAGAAGCAAGAAGCATCAACACTGACAACGACGACGACGAGACGAGCCACGCCAACAACCAGGGAGTAGGAAGAAGCATCAACGGTATACACCGATCGCCCGAAGAAGCCTCTCCATGGGAGTGGGAGAGCAAAAGATCTCGCTTAGATGGAACCATCACTTTTTCACCTGAGGATGCGGTTCCTAATCAATTCCCTCATTCAGGTCCCCTAGTAATCACGGTTGACATAAACCATAACGTGATCAAAAGAGTTCTGGTAGATGGGGGAAGCGAAGTGGAAGTCATGTTTCTCAGTTGTTATGAACAGTTGGGATTGAACAAAAGTAATCTCGTGCCTTCAAGCCCCATCTCAGGATTTGCTGGCGATCCTGTTACTCCTTTGGGAGAAACTATTTTACCAGTGCGAGTGAGGGACGGTTCTCGGGCTATAACCCTCCGTTGCACCTTCGCGATCATCGACTCCAGAGCACCAAACAACATAATCCTTGGAAGACCCTGGATGTACCAGGCAAAGGCCATCTGGTCTCCTTACCATTTGGTAATGAAGTTCCCCACTAACAAAGGGATCGCCACAGTCCGAAGTGATCAACAATTAGCTCGAGTCTCTACAATTCAAGCTATCCGAGAACCAGAAAATGAGGACCTTGAACCAGCCAAGTACTCCGAATCTGAGCCAATGCAACTCGGAGAGTCAGGAACCGTCGAGGTTGGCACTCTCCTACCCCACGAGATAAAGACCAAACTTCGAGATCTTCTCAACCATTATATAGATGTCTTTTATTGGGACACCAACGACTTGGTGGGAGTATCCCCTCGCTTAGCGAAACATTACCTGAATATCAATCCCTCACAGAAACCCATCAAGCAGAAACGACGTATCTTTGCACTAGATCGGGTTGAAGCTATTGGAGAAGAAATAGATAAACAGGGCCGGGCCTGACCCAGTGCGGGCTGTGCTCCCGCACAGGGCCCAAAATTTAAGGGGCCCAAAAACATATTTAGGTGTATTATATATATGTGTTTTTTTAATTTTTAAAAATGTAATGACCGGAGTAATATTTTGAAAGACTTTTTTCTCTTTGAATTTGGGCCTTTTAATTTTTGTAAGGGCTTTTTCTTCTTTAAATTTGGGCGTTTTAAAATTTAAAATACTTATCGTACTAATTTTAATCTTTTGGTAAAACTACATTGAATTCCAATATATATTATTTCGAATTAATTAATAATAATATTATATTTTACTATAAAGGGGTCTATATTTAAATTTTCGCACCGGGCCTCGAAATACGTTGGGACGGCCCTGTAGATAAACTACTGAAAGCCCGTATAATCGAAGAAGTGCAGTACCCATAGTGGATAGCTAACCCAGTAATGGTCAAGAAGCCAGACGGGAAGTGGAGAATGTGCATTGACTTCACCAACTTGAACGATTGTTGTCCTGAAGATAGCTATCCATTACCCTCGATCGACCGATTAGTTGAAGCGGTCGCTGGATACCAAGTACTAGCCTTCTTTGATGCCTTTAAGGGATATCATCAGATCCCTATGGCAGAGCAAGATAAAGAAAAAACCTCCTTTATAACTGACAGAGGAACTTTCTGCTACAAGATGATGCCTTTCGGATTGAAAAATGCCGGAGATACTTACCAGCGACTGGTAGACAAATTATTCAAATCTCAGATAGGGCGCAACCTCGAGATTTATGTGGATGACATGGTAGTAAAGAGACGCAGCAACGACGCCTACTTTGAAGATTTAAGGGAAACCTTCGACACGTTACTGACATCCAACCTAAAGCTGAACCCTGCTAAGTGCACTATTGGTGTGGGAGCAGGCAAATTCCTAGGATATATGGTGTCCAATCGGAGAATTGAGGTAAACCCCGAGAAGATAGAGGCTTTGCAAAATATGCAACCTCCGATGACCGTCAAAGATGTGCAGAAGTTGAAAGGATCCCTTGCAGCCCTTAACCGATTCCTCTCCAAAGGAGCGGAAAAACATCTACCCTTCTTCAATATCCTTAAGAAGGCAAACTAGTTTGAGTGGTCACATGAATGTGGGGAAGCCTTCCAAGCACTTAAAGACCACCTTCGACAGCTTCCAACACTGTCGAAACCAGATAAAGGAGAGACTCTCTACCTATACATATCTGCATCTCAGCTAGCCATTAGTTCTGTGTTGGTCAAGGAAAAGGAAGGATCACAACACCCGATATATTATGTAAGCAGAGCTTTACAGGGGCCCGAGACCAGATATGCACCTCTCGAGCGCTTAATATTGGCCCTTGTACATGCCTCTGGACAGTTGCGACCATACTTCCAAGCACATACAATAGTCCTCCTAACCAACTACCGATTAGGCAAATCCTCCAGAAACCAGATGCCTTGGGGCGAATGATGAAGTGGGCCATCGAGTTTGGAGAACATGACATACAGTATAAGCCATGAACAACCATAAAGGTCCAGGCCTGTCGGATTTCATAATGGAGTCAGTTGAACCAATAAAGATCAACCAACAAGAACCAGTCCTAGACACAGGAAGATGCGGTTATATGTCGATAGATCCTCCAACTTGGGGGGAAGTGGTGCTGGAGTTTTACTGACCAGCCCCGAGGGAAAGGACCATCCTTTTGTTCTCCATTTCGATTTCCGAGCCACCAACAATGAAGCAGAGTATGAAGCCCACATTACCGGACTAAAACTGGCTAAAGACCTGGAAGTTAAAGACCTCGAGATCTTCAGTGACTCACAGATCGTGGTACAACAGGTCAAAGGCGAATACGAGACCCGAGAGTACAGTCTCCAAAAGTACCTCGAGATAGTTAAGCCTCTTCTATATCAATTCCGACATTACAAACTGAATCATATCCCCCGAGAAGGCAACCATAAGGCTGACGCACTTAGCAAACTTGCCTCCTCGGACCTCAACATAAGATTTTCTCAAGAATTGCTGATGGAAACCCTGGCAGAAAGGAGTACAAAGAAACTAGCATCATGGCTGTTGACATCTCAGACACATGGATGAACCCCTACATTGAATACCTCCAAACGGGAACCCTTCACAAGGACAAGCACCTGGCACGGAAGGTTCGAGTTAAAGCTCCTAAATATGTCATCCACGAAGGTATCTTTTACAAGAAAGGGTACCTCCAACCTTTACTCAAGTGTGTGGGGCCTTCGGAAGCTGAACACTTATACAAGAAGCACATGAAGGAGTTTGTGGTAGCCACAAAGGTCCACGCACCGTTATCCGAAAGCTCCTACAGATGGGTTATTTCTGGCCTACGATACTACAAGAGGCCAAAAGATATATCGATTCTTGCCACCAGTGTCAAAGATTTGCTAAGATGGTCCATGTGCCACAGGAGAATATGATTACCATCCAGGAATCCTGGCCATTTGTCCGATGGGGTATAGATCTCGTCCGACCCTTTCCTACGGCCCCTGGTAACTTCAGGTATCTCATTGTGGCCATCGATTACTTCTCGAAGTGGGTGGAAGCTAAAGCCTTGGCTTCCAATTGAGTCACATCCAATGGAGCCTGAACAGGAGAAGTAGGCGCGATAGGCTTAGTTGTCCCAGTCAAGAAGGCAGCCTCCATCTCCTCCTTTGTCCTGAAGGCCCGGCACTTGACATGTAATTCCATCACAGAATCAGGCAAGTGCCGGATCACATCATTAGCTCGACACCCCAGCGTGGATAGATCCGCCATCAGCTGTAGTATGGAAGACATATAAAAACCTGATATCAAGGAAACTCGTATAGCATAAAGGGAAAGATAATTACCTCAATGACGAAGGGATACTTCTTAGAAAACCTCCGAGAAGCTTTACCATCCTCAACCTTTGGGCAGTTCAGATAATAATTCAGTTACTTCAGAGAAGTGCCTTCAGATATCACCAGCTCAAGGTCAGATTCATCATCATCCGAGGACTCCCTAACCTCTAGTTCTATCTCCTCATACTGTACATCTTCGGACTCCTCCGCTTCCTCATCTATGGCCTGGAGAGTGGCCTTCCCCTTCTTGATCTTTTTCTTTGGGGGAGACGCTATATATAAAGATAAACCTCAGTATATGACACAGAAAAAACATGTTACATAACCACAGTATGGGACTTGAAGAGCTACCTGAAGAAGACCGACTAGAAGAGGATTCACCCTGATTCCGAGGAGATTTTCTCGGACCTCCTTTCCCGGCCTTCTTCTTTCTTCCCTGGATTTTATCAGGGAGGGCCCAATTCCGATCAGGCTTAAAAAAGCTGGAGGTAGATTTCGACCGAGGAACGTCCAACAGGTACAAGTAATACCGGGCCACTGCCAGACAGAGCCGTGTGCGCCCAGAACAAAATCCCCTCTTTGAAGGGTAATGTCCTCCTTTAGGAGCTCCTCGATGATGCCCCTTAAGTGATCAGGAATGGTGAAACCCATGTCACGAGCTATAGCATCCTTCGGCTTGGGATGCAAATCAGGGACCTCGTACTTGCTTCGGTCGAAAGTGAAACGGTCAGCCTCCCACACACCACTGTTATCAGGAAATGTGATGGGTTTCCTCTTTCTCGGGGTGAGGGTAATGTACTCGTAATTCTAAAAAGAGAATAACTTGTACAAACTCCTGAATAAATCGAGGCTCGGTTTGTAGTTCTTCCGAGCACACCAAGAAATCACTACCATGATCAACACCACCACGTTGGAATGTATTTGGCTTGGATGCAGTTTATGATGCTGTAGGAACTCATGAAATAAAGGGGGAAAGGGAAAACTTATCCCTTGCTGCAAAAACCTCCCATAAAGTACCCCTCGAGTAGGACTCACTAGATTTTCAATGGGAACTTCCCCATCCACGAGCTTCAAGCCGGCTCCAACAGGATATGACAGTCTGCACGACCGCACATACTGCAGTGTCCTTTCGTCAACCACATTGGTGACGCCACTCACATCACCAGTCACAGGAACCCGTTTATTAACTTGGGCTCCACATTCGGGTCCGTACCCGACCCAGAGGTACCATCATCCGCCACTACAGTTACAGCTTGCAGCGGCGTAGCAATGGTCACCTCCATCAACTCCCCAGATTCAACCTCCAAGAACAAGGTACTCAAATCCCGAGCAGCTGGGGCTCTTTCTCCTGATACATTCTCTTCATTGCCAAGGGGGACGCTGGAATTCGTTGACGACATGGAAATACAAAGAATGGGGGGGGGGAAGAGAGTATATGAAGGAAAGAAGACAGGTTTTTCGAAGAATTTTTCTGAGATTGGAAAAGCAAATTACTTGGATAAAGATTGGTGATAAACACAAGGAAATTAATTGGTTGTATAGCCAGTAATTAGCGTGCATTTAAGGGGAGTAATTACCTCGACTCACGAAACGATACAGGAAATTGGAAGGTTGGTCCTCCTCACCTCCTGAAGATACAATGAATAATGGCCACGTGTTAGTCTCTTCAGAATTTAAGAAAGCAGATTCAGATCCAACCGTCCACGTGTCTTGATGGAATACGAAAGAAATTTAAGTTAGATATTCAGAAGGGCAAGCCCGAGAGGACAGTCCTAGAAGGATACCCCGAGCTTAATACCCCAAGTTATGCTCCCTCGAGTTATTGGTCTTCCCTTGAGAAGCAAGTCTCTCTTTCAACCTTCGAGACAGAGCACTCTATATTCTGAAGATCTACCTTGGGGCTACTGATAAGTCCATGGTTCGTATTCAGACCTCATTCATACTCGGACCAAGGCCCGAGAAGGGTCATGGGCTCGAGATACGCGGAGGGTGGATCCACAGGTCCATCAATCCTAATCCTTATAAGGAATGCGTATAGTATGAATGTTCTTCAAGGAATATACATCCTCTCAAACATGGTAACACAACAATGTCCGAAATATACTTCTTCTATACATGGTAATACAACTGCTATTCCCATAAGAGTTGTATTACTACCATAAATACATATCTTGGTGATCTACGGATTGCAGCCATATAAATACCCAAAGGTTTGGTAGACCTCTCTATCTAATACTTCTTACAGTACGCCTTAATCAATATACTGACTTGAGCGTCAGAGTGTCTACCCTCGGGACACCCGGGGCTTTGTTTTGCAGATCAGTTCGTGAGCAGGGTTCGTCATCAAGTGTGGGTCATAGACATCCATCAAGCCTCAATGAGCATTGAGTTGCAAAAGCAACATGAGGACATGACTGCTTATGGAATGTTTATGCATCTTAGATCTTTGTATCTTAAAAAGGCTAGAAAGGAGAGATGTGACATTTCTCAGGAGCTTTTTCGATCAAAGATGGCTGAGGGGTCAGCTGTATCGTCTCATGTGTTGAAGATGATAAGCCTCATTGAGAGTTCGGAACCGTTGGGATTTGTATTTCCTCATCAGTTAAGTGTTGGCTTGATTTTGCAATCACTTCTTGATAGTTTCTCTAACTTTGTGGTGAACTTTAACATGGATGATGTTGATGTTACCATTCTGTCTCAATTGTTGAACATGTTGATTACAGCAGAGGAATATATTAAGTATGATAAGGGAAATGTGTCATTGGTTGAACCTCTTTCTAATAAAAAGAGTAAGCTTAAGAAAGCTATGGACAGAATGGCTAAGGGCAATTGTTTCCACTGTGGTCAAGATGGACATTGGAAAAGAAAGTGCAAGGAATATCTTAATATCGTGAATGAGAAGAATTTTAGAGAAGTTTCTACTTCAGGTATATATGGATTGAATAAATCTTATACTTTTAGAATTTCGGTATTTGATGCCCATTCTCATATTTTTGAAATATGCAGGACCAATGAAAGAGTAAAGATTGGGCAAAGAAGAAATTGACCTACTATGCAGCAATTGTTGCTACTTAAATTGTAGGAACATGTAGCATTTCTTCGCTATATGGTTTTATAAATTCATCGTTCATTGTTTTTATAACATTTCTTTGGAAAAATGTTTTTTCCATTTCATGTTGGATTTGGATGGTTTCACAATTAAGAATAATTGTTGTTCTTTTCTTGTGTTATATAACAATGAATTTTGAACTCTATAACTAGATCTTATTTCAATTATAGCATAAAGATATTCAAAGATAATAGATTTGGAAATCTATCCTATGATAAAGTAAACTAATAAACTAGAATATGTGCAATTGCATAAGGTGCATGATGTTTAAGTTATTGATTAGGAATCATTAACGTTGCATATATTGTTTATTGCCCTATACCCCCGTCAGGTGGGAGGGTAAATAATCTACTAAATACTAAAGTCTAATACATGTTGATGGATGCAGACTTATGTAAAGATAGGATGATTTTTCCTATACTTCAAAATGGTCATGAGTATTTATTGAAATAATTTTCTGAATTCTTTGGATTTAGAAATATAAAATTTGAAGTACGTGATTATCTGATTGAACTATGTTAGATATTGTTCATTTAACCTTAACCATGTGATTTTTCTTACCATTATATATATGTATTAATGTTATGTCACTCATATTTTCAATCATGTGATTTTGAGGTTGTTCAGAGAATAACATCTAGTTTGTTATATGAAATATTTTAGAATAAATTGTTTATTTCAAAATATTTAGTGGGAGAAACATAACTTACAGAAGTTATTAAACCACAAACTAGTAGTCAAAAATATGTTTGAATGGTACTTATATGATAAGTTTTGCTTATATGATGATAAGTACATAGAACTTAGAGAAGTTCTAAAACCACTAACATAGAATCAAAATTTGATTTATGGAACTTATATGATAAGTAATTTAAGTATACAAGATTTACTTATATGATAAGTTATGAGTATACATGAGTCAAGTGGGAGTAACATGGTATTTTCTATTTAATTAATACATGTGAGAAATGTTTTACCTACCCTTAAGTACGTTAAGGATGTAATTAGTAATTTCTTGATGAAATGGTAAACCCGAAGTGTTTCTAGTGTTTAAGGTTCATATCAATGTAATGATGTGCATAACAGCATTTGATGTTTCCGCTGATTAGTCATGCACATTTTACGATGAGACATATCGAGTGTTTTGTGTTATAAATAACACTAATACATTTTTGATGTTTCTCAAGTGTTTAGAAGTATGAAACACTAATTCATTTGATGATTCTCAAATGTTGAGAAAGAAGTGTGAAACACAAATTCATTCTATGGTTCTCAAGTGTTGAGACATGTGAATCACTAATTCATTCGATGATTCTCAAGTGTTGAGAAGTATGAATCACTATTTCATAATGATGAAATTTTAAGTACTTGAGAAGTACAAGAGGGTGAATTAATAAAATACTAGTGACATGTATTGTTTGAGAGGTACGAGAAATGCATTTTTGATTCATGAGATTACTTGAATCATGGAATATGACATTTATAAATTATCCTATATGCACATATGATATGACAATTTTATCGTTTTTTATTATATGTAATTGGCTACTATTAAAATGATAAAGTCCTTAGAATAATATGATTGTTATTCTTAAAATTCCCTAGTCATAGTATTAACAATAATAAGGGCATTGTTATTACGGATAGACTAGCATGTATGGTGATACATGAGTGAGCTATTGGAGAATATCTCATTGGAATGACCATATAAAGATTTCCATAAGGTTAAAACTTTTTAGTGCTAATGGAAATTCTTTGTATGACAGTAGTGTAAAGTAATTCTTTGACTTGAAATCATAAAGAGAATAATTTGTGTGGATAGTTGTGCTTTGGTCCTTCTCATCTTTTGTCGTAACTGACTCTACGTATGGTTGGATTGGGTATAGCAAGAAGCATAGATTGATATTTTATGATTGATATAGGATTCACCACTCCAGTGGGAGAGTATATCCTAGAGATGGCCACTTGTTGGGATATCAACTCAAAATGTTTGCAAACGGTATAATAAAATTAGAAAAGTTCTACTTTTATTTAGAGGGAGTTGAATTCTGGAGCAAGAAAACATCATGTACTTAAAAGAGTTGGCACAATACCTTACTCTTGTACTGATAAAGGATATAGTGTGGTGAAAGGATATTACTACATGGAATCTGATTCATGGATAGGTGAAGTCGATCATTTGACTTATTTCTAAATAGTTGGGTGGTCATGATGCATGGCTAGAGGTCAATCTTGATGTATAAATATGATGATAAATTAAGTTGTTAATTTGATCATTATTATAAATACCACGACTAAATATTGTCTTTAGTCCAAGTGGGAGTTTGTTGGATTATAGACTAAATCCAATGTTATTTCTAATTAAATATTTATTTCTAAGTGTTTAGGAACCTGAAGGGTCACACACAATAGAACAAGTTATTGGGATAAATGCTATTCTTGATTATGTGATAAATAAGATTAATATGAAAATAATGATAGCATTGAGTTAGATATTAGTGCTAATTCATTATAAGGAGAGAGTGGAGAAAACGTTTCAGACGTTATGTATTCATATGATGATTGCAGAACTGAAACCTCCATTCCTATATAAATAGCATACCAAAGTCAGGTTCACTAACACCTGAATATACAAAGAAATCAGTTCTAAATATATGGTTAAGGTGAATGGAGCTGCCACGTTAAACAGACTTTCCCAATAGTCGAGTTCGTGTGGATACCGTCAGAGGTCGGACCATTTGTGCGACTAAAGATCGACTTCAATCGTTATAGCACTTCATCACGAATAATAAGGATTTGACAATCCGGTATGTCATTTACGCATTACATATATCATGATCCGGGCTATTTAATATCATAGAATATTAACAAAATTAGCCTGATCCTTTCCCAAATATAAAGAAGAAAACCAATCAGCCAAATCAAAAAAATCTTCTAATTTAATACATTTATATTTGTATTTAGTACTTACCAAATTAGAAGGAGATGGAGGCTTCTACGCCTTTAACTCCGACGAGGTACTACGTATGTACGAAGGAAAGGAGTAAATTAATGGATATTTTCCAATTCCAATTGTATATAAATATTAGTCTTGGAATAGACCGTCTATATTATAGTAATAATATAGACGGTCTTGTTTTGCAATTAAAACTGGACGCGGCTCCTTATTTGCAATTTACATTTGAGCGGGTCCTTTTTCTGTAAATTCTAAAACTTACCTCACAAATATTTATAGCTATTTTCTTTTATTTTCTGGCCCACTACATTCCATAACCCCATCCCAATCGGCTTAAATTTTTCCCCAATTCATTACAAAACCCCATCGGTGATCCGATCTACGTCCCCCAACCATCATTATTCCGGCGATCTCCGGCGCAATCCGACGCAATCCGCCGTTCATTCTTCAATCGATTGCAACCCGACGCAATCTCCGGCGCAATCCAACGCAATCCGACGTTCATTCTTCAATCGATTGCAATCCGACGCAATCCGACGTTCATTATTCAATCGATTTCCGGCACAATCTGACGCAACCTATCGATTTATGGTCTTGATTTGTCTGAGAAAAAGTGAACTTATGTTGCCGACAAGGTTCATGAGTCCAGGAAGGTCATTTGGCCTCAGGAAGTTAAGCCGATTACGGGGAGATGCAAGATTGTTACTGAAAAGATGGTTTCTTTGCGAGCGGAGGATGATCCTGCTGCGCCTTTGGCTGAGTGGAAGGAGCTTCTGTAGCCTAGCAGGGTTGATTGGAGTGCCTTGCTCAATAGGTTGAAGGAACAGGATACCAACCTCTATCTTAAGGTTTATTCACGCTTACCTTCACTTTCACAGTTTTGTATTTGATTCTGAAAAGTGTGAAAATTGTGTAAACTTGATTATTTAGTTTGAAAATTTATGTGTTTTACTATGAAAACTAGACTGTTTCATGTGATGTCTTTCTGCTTATAAAATTTTATGTGTTTATCTTGGAAACTGGAATTTTTAATGTGGATTCTGTCTTGTTATGAAATTTTATGTGTTTAGCTTGAAAACTAGATTGCTTAATGTGGTTTCTGTCTGCATATGAAATTTTATGTGTTTAACTTGAAAACTAGGCTTCTTGATTTGTGTTGAAACTTGATTATTTATTGTGAAAACTGTAGTGTTTGTAAAACTTGATTTTTAATGTGAAACTGTGATTGTGAAAACTTGGTTATTAAGGTTGAAAACTACAGTGATTGGAGAAACTATATTTTTTTAGACTGAAAACTGTGGTGTTTGTGAAACTTGATTGTTTAGGTTGAAAACTGTTTTTATTGTGAAAAATTGTTTGTTTAGGTTGAAAACTTTGGTGTTTGCGAAACTTGATTATTTATTGTGAAAACTGTGAAGATTGTGAAAACTTAATTATTTAGGCTGAAAACTAGAGTGATTGTAGAAATTTGATTTTTTAGGCTGAAAACTGTGGTTTTTGTGAAATTTGATTGTTTAGGTTGAAAACTGTGATGCGTGAACAGTGCCGTGAATAGTACATTTCCCAAATTTTTGCAAATAAGGATCTCTTTCCTTCCATATTGTAATGTAGTCCTTGGTCTATATTATAGTTATAATATAGACGGTCACTCCAGAGACCAACTCATTATATAAAATATTATAATAATAATAACTCATATGTTCAATTATTATACATTTATTTGTAGAAAGAATTTAGTAGGAATAGGCTTAATCTCTCCCCCTTTAAACTATTTCATTATTGTTTTAATAATGGTGCATTTTATTAACTGTAGTACTTGATTGGAAATATAGAAAGCAATAGAACCTATTTCAGTATTATTCTTCAACACTCCATAATTTACTTTGGTTTATTCCGTTCAGTTCAATTTCATTTTTCAGTTTAGTTCGATTTAATTTAGTATTTTTAAGTTTAGTTATTTTAAATTCATTATTAAGGCACATTTTTGTGGAGTTTATCAGTATAACCATTTAGTTCAATTCAGTTTAATTTAATTTAGTTCAGTTTAATTCAGTTCACTTCGGCTTAATTTAATTCATTTTAATTTAGTTCAGTTCAACATAAATAAACAAGCATCTTTCAAAATAAATTAAAAACTCAAGCAAACAAGCCCTAAGTTATTAACAATTAAATTCAGCTCAATTCAGTTCAAAACTGAAATATATGATTTGATGAATTCAAATTGATATAACCATATTGTTGGTTTCAATATTATATTTTACTTCAGTTCGGTATTTTTTAGTTCAATTCAGTTCAGTTCAGTTAAATTTCAATTATGTTATGTTCACTAAGAGAAAATAAGTTGGAGAGAACATGACCTTAGTGTAGAACAGTTTGAAATTTATCTAAATGCAAACTATTACGCCATGTTCTTCTAAACTTATTTCTTCTGTATTCGAGTTGAACTATCAAGTATATTGGAATTGCATTTGTATGACTAATTTAAAAATAACTCAATTTTATTAATTTATAATTTAGTTTAGTTGAAATTGAATTGAACTGAACTAATTTGATGTAAAATTAACTGAATTGAAATGAAATACAATTTAGATAAAGTGTGGGCTCTTCTCTCCAGTTTATTTAAATACTTTTAAATTCAGTTCAGTTCAATATTTTTAAAACTGGAGAGTATATGCTCTTAGTATAGAAAAATTTGAATATAATGTAAATTGACTAAGGGCCAATCCTACCTATCTATTTTTTGCTAAACTAATTTTGTTTTTAAAATTAAAACCACCCTTAGGTGGGGGAGATTTTATAAGGCATCCCAAGCCAATAAAAGGCCATAAAATGGCAATAGTTTACATCATCACAGATGACAAAAATTGGACCAAGGGTCCTATAGCATGAGCATGCTATCAAAAGAGACCAATAGTCTGGCCAGTAGCATCTATTAATCTCTAATGATCTACACACTTGAAACCTATTAGGGAATTGCATAGCAAAACCCAAAGCGGTACCGAGTGTAAGTCGAAAGTTACAAAAAAAAATAGAATGCTGATACTAATTGTGGTGCTGAGATGGATGACTGGTGCATTTGCCTGAGAGCTTCCAGAGCTGTGAATGCATTTGTACATTAAACAAACTGTCAGTGGCATCTGTTTACCAATCTAATAGATGGTACTCCCAATGAATCTAGGTGAATTGCTCCTCTGACGGAATTAGGTAGCTCGCTAAGTATATAATCTTTGGAAGCCTTATCAGAGAAAGCTAACCTAGCAAGTCTATCAGCAGAAATGTTTGCTTCATAGTAAGCATGCATGATGGTACATTTGGATTCATTTAACTCAGCAGCTAGTGTAAATAATTGCCAGGGAGCAGAGAAGGGATCAAGACAAGCCTTTACAGCAGCAAGGGAATCTGATTCAATACAGTAAGTCTGCTGTAGTTCATTACCCAGACCAATTGCAAGGTGAATAGTTAGCATTTCAGAATGCAAAGGTGAACTGGCCTGGGTGTAAATTGTTCTGATCGTTATCACTTGACCAGATGCATTTCTGACTATAAGTCCCAATCCAGCATAATGAGGTTGATGCCAAGAGGCATCAACATTAATTTTATATCCAAGAGTAGGTGGTATCCATTTAAAGTAAAGGATTTGGGGCTGTGGGGGTCTGGTGTGTAGTGGTAAAAATCCAAGTGAGGATAACTCAATATCAAACTCCTTGTCTGATAAAAAAGGTCTAGCACTATAGATATGATAGATCTCATCATTGACAGATTTTCTAAGTGACTGATAGGTGCAGGGGATGTTATCAAATAGCATAGAATTTCTGGCTTTCCATAATGTCCAGCAAATGATGCTGGGAACTATTTGAAACAAAGAATTATGTAGTTTAGTCCTACCAGCAAAATACCTATAAAATGAGAGCCTATCCCATAAATTTTGAAATTGATAATCCTGTGTTCCAACCATAAAATGAAAAAATGACCACAGAGATTTGGAAAGGTGACAGTCATTAAAGGCATGCTCTATGAAATCATTATTATCACAGAATAGGCATTTAGAGGGAACACAGAATCTCATTCTCATCAGTATATCAGGAAATGGCAAGAAAGAGTTCATCACTTTCCACATAAATATGCTAATCTTTTTTTGAATTCTCATATTCCAGGGTTTGTTAAGAGATACAGAAATACCTCTATTCTGTTGCAGAGTGTTATAAGCTGACTTGAAAGAGAAGGAACCCAAAGGATTGGGCATCCATATCAATCTGTCAGGTCTGTGGTGAATAACTGCAGCCTGCAAAAATTGAAGTTCATCATCTGAAAAATATTAGAGAAGAGATTGAGAGAAGTGGGATTTATTTTGGATGAAATCATGAACTGAGGTATTCAAGGGAATATTGGTGAGATCTGGGTTATATAAATTGGAAAAGGAGCCAAATCCCGACCTATTAGAACTCCAGAAATTGCACTTTCCATTCCCATGGATAAATCTAGTACAAGACTCAGCTTTGGAGCTTATTGCTGTAATTCTCTTCCAATTTGGGGAATTCCTGTAAGATGGTGGTAAAGCCCACATAAATTGAGACCATAGGGTTTCACCCTGTTGGAACTTCCACCACAGTTTCAATGAGCATGTTCTAACAATAGTCTGAATAGATCTCAGTCCCAATCCATTCTGCTCATAAGAGAAACACAAATCCTGCCATTTTTTCCACACTTTTTTGGGCTTAAGTGCAGTCTCACCCCAGAAAAATAGAGATAGTAGCTTCTCAATCTTTTTAATTACACTCACAGGGGGTTTCATTACACTCCATATGTGTTGGGGGATGGAGAAAATGCATGATTTAATGAGAGTAATCTTTCCACCTACAGACAGCCACTTGTTCTTCCAATTGTGAAGTCTATTTTCTATCCTCTGAACAAGTGGCTGAAAGTATGCAACAAGTGTCCTCCCAGTATAAATAGGGACTCCTAAGTAAATGAATGGAAAAGAACCTTTTCTCATACCTAAGATGTCAGATATCTGGTTCAATTTGAAAACAGAAGCATGCTTACTGACAAAATACTCACTTTTTTCAAAACTTATTTTTTGATCAGTAGTTTGTTCAAAAATGACCAAAAAAACCTTAAGAACTGTGAGTGAGCTTTTACTTGCTTGTAAGAAAATAATTGTGTCATCAGCATAACTAAGATGTGAAATAGGGTTAGGACCAGTGGGAATGCCAAAATAATCTATTCTACCTATGTTATATACATAAGAGAGACTTCTAGAAAAAGATTCAGAAAATAAGTTGAAGAGAAAGGGAGACAGTGGATCACCCTGCTTAATTCCCCTAGAAGATTTAAAAAATCCACAAGATTTGCCATTAACCAGAATTGAAAAATATGCTTGACTGAGGTTCTTCATAATCCAGTGAACTATTTTACCATGCATGCCAAATTGAAGTAAAATACTATTTAAAAATGCATGATTAACCCTATCAAATGCTTTCTTAAGATCTAATTTAATCATGCAATTAGGCTTTCTACTTTTCCTATCTAAAAACCTAGTCATTTCCTTCAGGAAAATGACATTATCTGATATGTCTTTTCCTTTAAGAAATGCTGACTGTTGTGGTGAGATGAGTTTGGGCATTAGAGGCCTAATTCTTTCCATGAGCAGTTTGGAAAATATTTTATTAATGAAATTAGAAAGACTGATGGGCCTGAAATCATCAAAAGAAGTCACCACATTTTTTTAGGGATTAAAGTGATCCATGTAGCAGAGATGCCCACATGGATTTGAGAATCACTCATAAAGTCTTGTACAGCCTTTAAGAGATCATCCTTTATTATATCTCCTGTTTTTGTAAAAAAAATTGAGGAGTAACCATCAGTTCCAGGACTGCTGTTTGTATTTAAATTAAAAACAGTAGCATGTAATTCCTCAATGCTAATAGGTTTAAGCAATTTCTTATTGTCTGCAGCAGTAATAAGTTTAGGGATTTGGCTTAAGAAGTGGTGATAAAAATCACCATTCAAATTATTTTGTGGTTCAGATAATAGCTCAGAGTAATAAGAGATTGCTTCCTCTTCTATCTGAGCATAATCTTCTAGCCAAATCCCATTAGAGCTTTTTATTTTTGTGATGTTTAGAAAACTTCTTTTTTCTTTCACAGAGTGATGAAAAAATTTGGTGTTTTCATCACCATCTTTGAGCCAGTTAATTCTGGATTTTTGCTTCCAGAATTTCTGTTTCTCTTTTAAAGCTCTAAGATGCAAAGCCCTACACTTTTTGAGTTCAGTAAGCTCATTAGGAGAGCCACTGTCATCAAAAACTATTTCTTGAAGTCTGAGGGCTTCTGCAGCTGTAACTACATTAGACTCAATATCACCAAAATTAAGTTTATTCCAACTTTTAATAGGGAATTTGAGTCTGCGTAGTTTTAGAAAAAAACCTATCATCCCAGTGCTGTGTATAGGTTGATTCCAATCATTGGCAATGACTGCCATGAAATCCTCTCTGTTAAACCATGCATTGATAAATCTAAATGGCCTAGGGGATGATGCTATATTACTATCTATTGAAAACAGTAATTAAGGGTGAATGATCTGATGTGTCTCTATTTAACACTTGGATTGATGAAGATGGGTATTTCATTAACCAGTGATGAGAGCATAGGCCCCTATCTAACTTCTGAGTTGTGGGATTGTGCAACCAGTTATTTGACCAAGTAAACACATTTCCTACTGTATTTATCTCACACATAGCATTAGTAGAGATAAAATGATTGAAATCAGCCATTGATTTAGGCCTTGGATGTGAGGGTCCTTTATATTCAATTGGAGATTTTATTGTATTAAAGTCTCCAATAAGAAAGGAATCATCCAAGTTCCTGTTACCTAGGGCTTCCCACAACTCAGTTCTACCAGGGACTGTTCTGAGAGCATATATAAATATGCCCTCCATGCTAGTATTTAAATAAGGACTGAAAAGTGTTACAGCTAAAAATTGCAAGTGATCTTGCAGAAGAGTTACTTGGATAGGCTCATTCCACATAAGCCAAATCTTTCCACTTTGTGTTGTCATGTAGTGTGAGAAGTGTAATTTTCTTCTAAATTTGTCACATTTCTGAGGTTTATGCCATGGTTCAATAAGGCATAAAACTTCAATTCTGTGGTGAGTAACAAGGCCTGTGAGTCTTACCATTGATGTCTTCATGCCTCTGATGTTCCACACAAGAGTTTTGATTTTTTTTTTGTGCTAATCATTGAGAGTTAGGTTTGGAGCCTTTTGATCTAGTGAAGACTACATTAGGAGATGGGATTTTTGGTGGTTGGATTGGAGTGAACGTTTTGTTAAGCTGAGTAAAGAAACTGGGGGTTTTTGGTTTTTCTAGTGGAGGAAATTCTAATTGATCAGTATCTGAAGTGGGGACATTAGGGGTAGAAGATGGGGAAGGTGGATCAGGTAATAGGTTATCATCTTGTGATGATTCAGATATCATTTCATTATCTGAATCATCAGGCTCCTCCTGAGTATGTGCATCAATAAGTGGTAGAAACCTGTTGGCTGAATGTCCACCAGAAGAGTAAAATTTATCAGAGGTAAATTGTAAATTGACAAAGGAGGGATTTTTACCTGTGCCAACCAAGAGATCATCAACTGCAGGTGTCAATGATGAAACATGAGCATTGGAGACAGACTTGATGAGCTCTTCATCAGTAGCCAATCTAGGTGAAGGGGGCCACCCAGCAGGGTTGGTAGTGTGGCTTAAAATTTGTATGGGAGATGAGGGGGTATGGGAAGGTTTTTTGTTGCTTTTTGGGGGGGAATGGGTGTTGATCAGTGGAGTAGGAGAAATGGGAGGGGGGACCTGTGAAATGGCTACCTCCCTATCTTTGGTTGAAGGGGTAAGGCCAGATGTACCACACTCCTTGATGAGCTCATCAGAGTCAGTAACATTGATGACCTCAATCTTATCCAATGCCATAGCAGTTTTATTCTTCTGGGGATGGGGGGCTGGTATGGTTACAGAATCTTTCTTTAGGGGTTGGGTGACCTGTTTAGTTGGATGGGGTGGAGTTGGCCTAACCTTTTGCCTCAGTTCAGGGTGGAGGACCATACAATTACTGTCATCATGTCCCAGCATGCTGCAATGACTACAATACTTGGGTACATCTTCATATTCAATCCCATACTTAGCAATAGTACCATCCTCTATACCTAGTCTAATAGAAGTCTGCAATTGTTTCCTCAAATCTATTTCAACACATAGTTTGATAGCAGAGGGTCTGGTGAGGGTTGAGGTTGCAGCGTCCATTTTAATGAAAGAGCCTATCTGGTTACCTATAGTCTCAATCATTGTGGAGTTATGGAAGTAGAATGGTACCTTTGGAATTGTAAGCCATACTGGAATAATGGAGGATTCTGCATCTGGAGAGAAATCAACTGTCCATTTAAGTACCTTCACCTGAGAACCACCCAGGATCCAGTAGTGTCTGTAGTCTTCAGCATCTTCAAATCTGATAAGAATATGGCAGAAATCGACAGAGCCAATTTGGTATTTGCCAGAGAAACCAATTGACTTGAATGCTTCATGGAGGCGTTCCATCGACGGTTTACCACGGGCAAACTTGCCGATAAGGGCATTGCTATAGTGAGAGGAAGGAGTCTCGGCTTGATCCCTTGTAACTATGCAAGCTATTTCACCCCGATATTGGGTAATCGGAGCAATTTCTGGATTGGACGGAAGTGTAGGGGGTAAGAGGAGGGCTACGATTGGCTAGGATTTGAGCAAAGGATTTGGCTTGAGGGTTTCCGCCGTGAAGAGGCGGTGGCGTCGCCGCCGGCGCCACCATTATGGCCGTTTTCTATCCGTTGGCGACGGAATAGCTAACAGAACGAATATAAATGGTACTGTTTGGGTGGTGAAATTGATGTAAAGTTGTCAGAAAACTAGAGATTGGAGAGAGCATAGAAGTTAGAGAGAGAAAGCCAACATGCTTGTTCTTCCTTTTGCTAAACTAAGATGAAATGTACTGAATTAAATTAAACTAAATTTCATTTACCGAATTGAGCTGAAAAATGATCAAATAAATGGTAAAAGAACATTATGCCATGTTCGTAAACTATTACACCATGTTCTGCAAAACTTATTTATAACGAATTTGAATTGAGTTATAAAGTATACTGGTAATTGCACCATATGACTAATTTAAGGATATTAAGTTTATCGATGTATGATTTGATTGATCGAACTGGTATGAAACTAATTAAATTGAACTGAACTATAAGTTAGATAAAACGTGGGTTCTTCTATCCACCTTATCTAAATACTTTTAAATTTAGTTCAATTTAGTTTTCAAGTCAATTCCTTAAGGAAGTATAAGGTAGAGAATATACACCCTTACAAAAGTTTGAAAATAAAGTATTCTACCTATCTTATTTTAGCTAAAATAAATTATAAATACTAAATCGAACTGAAAAATAATCAGGTAAATGATAGAAAACATTACTATTTAAAAGAATTAAACTTATAAATTTTATTTTTCTGGATTGAAATAAGTTGAATTGAATTAAACTTAAATGTAGATAAATTTTGGGATGTTTTTCATAACTAATCTGGAAATCTTAATCCGTTCAACTTAATGTACTAATGTAGTTTATTCCATTTTGGTGCAATTCTTTTTTTTTAAAGTTAAACCACCATTGGTGGGGGAAATTAATTGGCATCCCTAACCAAATAAAGACCATTTCTGGTTGAGTTGTTTTACAAAAAAGCCTGAGCAGCTTGCTCTGGACTTCTCAAGAAAGAATAACCTATGGTGGCTATTCTATGATTCTGATACTATGGAAATGAAGTATCATTCTCAAATCAGAAAACTTGAGGGAGCAGTTTAGTAATTGATCCAGCAAAGGTCAAAGCACAATTTTGCCACCAAAAGACTGATTTGAGAATGAACATCCATATTATCAGTCTAGATTGCCAAAAGAATTGCTAATCTAGCTATCAAAATTATATTAACAATGAGAATTATATCTTCCATGTTGTACTAAAATGAGCAGGTTGTTGCTGCTGAGATTGCCTTTACACCTATGTTTTGGTGTCCATGTCTCCATTTTTGTGCATCCATATTGCCCTGGTACAAATTGGCTCCTGATCCATGCTGCCTCCCATTCCTGAAATACAACAAAAGCCAGCAATATCCAAGCTAAAGTAGTTGACTGGTTCTAATAGATGGGAAGCCTAGACAATCCATTGCTAAGATTCCTTTGAGCTCTGTTGGTGCATTTTGCATTGAAAAAGTTTCAGAGCTATTTGTGGACAAACTAAGCTTAGAAAGGAAATCATCATGCATATTTCCTTCTCTACATGTATGAATGGTTTTATTCTGTTTATATAGGTCATTAAGTTCAGTACAGCATGAAAAACATTCCCAGAGACAAATATCAGGATTGGTGATCCCATGAAGAGCTTGCAAGCAATCAGTTTCTATCACATAGTCATTAAGCAATAGTTCCATACCTGCTTCATATCCTTTTTTGATGGCCTGAAGTTCAGCTTGTATAGATGAGGTGCACCTGATGTAGATCATTTTGAGCAGGATGGTGTCTCCCTTGCCATTTCTAATGACAATTCCAATTCCACCATTTCCTTGTCTGAAAGCTGCATCAACATTGATTTTGTATCCAAATTCTGGAGGGTACCATTTAATGATTTAAACAGTTTAGGTCTCCTCTTTTTTATAAAAGGAACCAAGCCAGCTAAAATCAAAAAATGATTCCTCTCCTGATTACCACTCAAAGGGTGAACAGTAAAGATCTGAGACACCATTTTTATTATACTCTCACAAATAGAGCTTGCAGTTAATGTTTTTTCATCACACAAATATTTATTTCTCCTTTTCCACAAAAACCAGAAGGTCACACATACAGTGGTCCTAATAACTGTGGAATGAATTTTTGAAAAGCCTTTATATGAGAAATAGTAATGAAATCTGTGATTGATGCCATGAAGGGGTGGTATCTGTATAGCAAGCAAAGTCTGAATATTTTTCCACACCAATTCATTTCCATAACATTTATTAAAATAATGCTACAATGTATCACTATTAAGGCACAACATGCATTTTGATGTGAGATTGATCCCAAACTTGATTAAAATATCATCAAAAGGTAGGATTTCGTTTTTGATTCTCCACAAAAGGATAGAGATTTTATTAGGGATATAACATGTCCATACCTTGTCCATTACAGTGTCTGGAGGCATTCTGTGCCTAATCTGCTGGTATGCTGATTTGATAGAGAATTTTCCATCTGAGCCTGGTTTCCACACCAATCTGTCATCATGTGTATATTGAAGCTGGGATCCCTGCAAAAGAAGAAAAATGTTGGTAGCCAAATGGGGCTCCATATTGTTAAGGTACTGCTGTTTATGAGCAAAAAATTCCTTCACTGTTAAGTTTGGAGATGGTATTTGTATATGCTCAGGCCAGTGGTAGAAAATTGCTCCAATTCCCAACCAATTTCCATCCCAGAATGAACTCTCTCCCTTTCCACACAATATCCTTGACTGTTCATTTGCAAAAGGTGTTATGTCACATACTCTTCTCCATGCCTGTGATTTTTTGTAAGTTTCTTGCAGAGACCACATGAAATTAGACCAGATGGTCTTATTTTTTTGAAGCTTCCACCATAACTTGCAAGAGAAGGTCTTGACTGTAGATCTGATGCATCTCACTCCCAGGCCATTTTCCACTGTTGGTAGGGCAATTCTGCTCCATTTCCTCCAACTCTTTCTTTGCCCATGTTCTGAGTGCCCCCAAAAGAACTGAGATGCTATCTTCTCCATTTTCTTGATTACCATCTGTGGGGGGTGTAAGACTGCCAGTATATGTGTAGGGATGGCTAACAAAACTGAGTTGATCAGTGTGATCCTCCCAGTATTTGTGAGCCATTGGTTCTTCCAGTTCTTCACAGCACCTTCCATTCTCTCTATGACTCCCTGGTAGTATATTGCCTTGTTTCTCCCATTGAACATAGGGGCCCCTAAATATGTAAAAGGAAATTTTCCAATTCTCATGCCTAGGGTTCTTCTGACAAGTCTGAGCTTTGGACTGGTGAGCTTTGGATGTGGATAAATTTCAGACTTGGAAAAATTAATATTCTGACCAGACACTGATTCATAAGCCTCCAAAAAAGCCTTCATTCTGGTAAGATTCTTCTTTTTTGCTCTTAGGAAAATAACAGTATCATCAGCATACATTAAGTGGGAGATTGGATGAACCCCTCTTGGCATGATGAAATTTTCTAAGTACTGGCTAGCAAACAGATGCTTAATTCCCCTTGAAAAGGCTTCAGTGACAATGTTGTATAGGAATGGTGAGATTGGATCCCCTTGTTTTATCCCTCTGGTTGAAAAGAAAAAGCCACTGCTGGCTCCATTTATTAGCACAGAGAACCAGGCCTGTGAGATATTCTGAAGGATGATCTTTACAAATTTCCCATGAAATCCAAACTTAATCATGACTGAGTTCATAAAAGCCAAGAGACCCTATCAAATTCCTTATGCATATCAAGCTTGATCAATATATTAAGGTATCTAGGGTTTTTGTTGAGCAAGTTTGTCATTTCCATCATCTGGAGGACATTGTCTGCAATATCTCTGCCTTCCATAAAGCCAGACTGTTCAACAGATATGATTTTACCCATTAATGGCTTAAGCCTCTCCATAAGGATCTTTGAATAGACCTTATTGATGAAATTGGAGAGGCTTATGGGTCTATATTCAGCAAAGGTGGATGGGTTCATCTTTTTAGGTATCAAAGCCAACCAGGTGCTTGTAATGGCTCTGGGTAGCTCTTTGCCTTCCATAAATTCCACTACTGATTCCAGCACATCCAACTTAATGGTATCCCAGCTATGTGTAAAAAAATATCCTGAGAATCCATCTGATCCAGGGGCTGCATCTTTACTCAAATCAAACACTGCAGACTTAAGTTCCTCCATTTCAACCACTGCTAACAGCCTCTGATTATCCTCTTCTGTAATAGTTGCTAGGATGACCTTCATGAAGTGCTCCATGTACTGTCCAGTTATGTGAGGTTGATTATCATTCAATAGCTCCTTGAAAAACCTAACACCTTCTTCCTTGATCAAAGTAGGGTCAGTGAGCCAAGTTCCACTGCCATCCTTAATCTTGGTTATTCTAGATTTTGCCCTCCTCTCCTTAACAGAGTTATGGAAAAATTTTGTATTGGCATCCCCATCTTTCAACCATCTGAGGTTTGATTTCTGCCTCCAGAAACTTGTTACTTCCTTCTGTGATCTGATGAGT
This sequence comes from Sherardia arvensis, assembly GCA_948330725.1. NCBI lineage: Eukaryota > Viridiplantae > Streptophyta > Magnoliopsida > Gentianales > Rubiaceae > Sherardia > Sherardia arvensis. Next base: position 28,329,545 of record OX415236.1, read on the forward strand.
ACATCCCTCTCCCTGTTCAGATTAATGAGGTCTTTTTGAGTTGGTATTCTGATATTGCTCCTCCAAACTGCTGACTTTTTCCTCTGCCTCCAACAGATTCTGATGCACATTACCAAAAGTTTCAGTGTTCCATTATCTGAGCTTCATCTTCAGCCTCTTCATCTTAAAAACCATGTTATACATGCCCTTGTATGGACTAGACTGATTCCAGTTCTCTGATATTATCTGTTGAATTTCTGGCATGTGGAGCCACATCTGCTGAAATCTGAATGGTCTTGGTATCTGTTCCGTGGCATCTTATATGGATATTTAGAGAGGATTGTGGTCTGAAGTGGATCTATTTAGGACATGTGTGGAGGTATGAGGGAATTTGGTAATCCGGTCTTGGTTGCAAATGGCTTTGTCCAATTTCTGCAGTAGCCTATCCTCTTTAACCCTTTTATTGGTCCAAGTGTATTGGTTGCCTACAGTAGGGATATCTAATAGTTGCAGACTATCTAGCATGCCTCTAAAATCCATCATACTGCCAAATGGTGGTCTGTGTCTACCCTTGTGCTCATTAACAGTGGCAATGGTATTGAAGTCTCTAGCATATAGTGTTGGAGCTGGCTGAAGGTTGATGAGATCCAACCATAACTGTTGTCTAGGGACCTTTGTGACCTGAGCATATACAAAGACAGTGATCCATGTTTCATGTGATGCAGTTCCTGTAATCTTAACTTGAATGAACTGATCAGACTGAGAGAGAGTATCAATTGCAAAATTATTTCTGTAAAGTATCCATATTTTTGCATCATTTGCTGCTATACTATTATGAAAGCATAGGTCATGCTGCAATTGTTGAATTTGTGAATTATCATGCATAGGCTCTATAATACAAACTATAGATATATTATGTACTGTTATAAGGAACCTTAGTCTATCAATTGAGGTACCATAGCCTCTAATATTCCATACTAATATATTTCCTATTATTTTGTATGTTATCATTAAGATGTATATATTATTTTTGGTTTTGGCCTAAGTGTTCTAGTTACTGAGTCACTAGAACTAGCCTGGATGGGGACCTTTCTATTTTGTGGTTTAGATGACTTACCTGAGTCCATATTCATTTGAGCAAGAATGTCCTGGGATGATGTTTGACTGTGTAGCTCCATTATGTCTGGTGGATCAGAGATCTCTTCAGACATGCCTTCTTCTTCCTGCAACAATGAAAAAGAGTTTGATATCTGAACAAAAGGCATCATTTGTGCAGATCTGTTGTGTGATGGCATTTTAGCATATAGTAGGTGTGTGTGTGTGTGCCCTCCTTTTGATTTCCTTTTTCCTAATGGCCACATCTATCTCATCAAGTGAAAAGGATATTGGCCATGGCCTTGGAGTTCTTCTAAATTGATCAAGCTTGAAGACCACAGGTTGATATGGTATCATCTGCTTGTCACTATCTGAGCTCTCTTTGGTGTGTGCTTCCCTGTGTGCAACCTTCACCCAATGTTGTTCCTATGCTCCCTGATCCTTCTCTTTTGATGATAGGCCAGATGAACTGGGATGAGCTTTGTGTTGATTTTGATTATGAGGCCTCCTCTCCCTTGTTGTGAATTTCTTCATCAACTCAGGGTGCTGCATCCTGCAATTGCTGTCTTGATGACCCAACTTTCGACAGTGCAAACAATAAAGAGGGACATTCTCATATATGATTTCACAATCTCTGAAGTTTTGGGGATGACCAATTTGGATGGATGGTAAGAGCTCCTTTGTGATGTCGACCTCAACACACATTTTCAGAGCGGATGGCCTGGTTACCAGACTTGTTGCAGCATCCTGCTTCACGAATTTTCCGATCTGATTGCCAACATCTGCAATCATGGTGTTGTTCCAGTAGTATAGAGGGACGTCGCAGGCTGTTACCTAGATCGGAACCACGGGTGATTCGTACTCCGGCGAGAATTCCGGTGACCATTTGAGCACCTTCATCACTGAGCCTGCTACATTCCATGATTGCTTGAGCCAGAAACGTTGATACGCTTCTTTATTCTAGAATCGGATCAAGACATGCTTGTAATCCAGAGATCCGATCTGAAATTTATGGTTGAAGCCTATCTCTTGGAGGAGGCATGGATTATCGCCATTGGGGGTTTTGCTCTCTGAAACTTGCCGACGAGAGCATTCTGATAGTGGCCAGCAAGAATTGGGATTGATTCCGTCAGATTCATACACGCCGGCTTTCCATTGAAGCTTGTGATTGGTCGGATTTCTGGATTGGATGGTAGAGAGGATGAGATTGGTGGTGATTTGGATGTTAGGGCCTGAAGAAAGTATTTTCCGGCGACCTTATCGCCGGACTGTAGCGGTGTTTCCCCCATTGGGGAGCCGTTAATATGGACGTTATTGGCCAGTGTCAGGTTGTAACGGGAATGAAAGCGGTGGTTTTAGACATGAGTGGGGTGGCGCGTGTATCAGTTCTAGAGAGAAGGCAGAGCACTCTTTTTTAGAGAGAGAAACACACGCGAGTTTGGAAGCTTTACAATCATTTTGGTGCAATTCAATTTTTATAAAAATATGATATAATGAAATTTAATTTAATCTAGTCATACAATTATTATTTTCAATACATTATTACTACTTTAGTCAACTTGTTTATAAGTGTTTAATAAAGTTAAGTAAAATATGATCATCCTATGACAGGGTATGGTAAAAGAAAAGTGACAAAAGATTATTGGGGATTTCATTAAGGAGGGAAACACTGAAAAAATGGTGCCTTTTAATCAAGTGCCAAAATTCTAAAAACTGGATAAAAATTTGACTGAACAAGGAAAAAACAATCAATCAACGGCAATCGTCCTCAAAGTGGCCAAAGATGTGTTGACCGTTTAACACACGGCCGTGTTCCACCAGAGACGGAAAGTGTACGTGTAACCGGTGGTTTGTCCAACCACCGGTGTGTACGTGTCAATCTCTCCACAATTTAATTTAAATTGGTTATTAAATTATTTATGCAAAGATCAAGTAATATTTTCACATGATAATTATCAACAGTAATTTACACGATTAAAATTTTTATTTTTGGACTGAAATATTTGGGCATTTTAAAAGTTTCTAATCCAACAATTAATTAGACCTGTCAATTTTTACCCGTTATCTGCAGGTAAAACGGGATTTATTTTTTATTCATATGATGAATACGGGTAAAATATGGATACGGGTAAAACGGGTTGGGTCAATGGACTCATACGGGTAAAAGTGCACGGGTCTAACCCGCAGGTTTACCAATTTTAATATATCTTTTACCCGTTTCCAGCGTCACCATCTTCGACCATGTTTGCTAGAGCTTATTTCTCGCTGAACTGAACTAGAAAAATAAAAAAATACTGAACTGAACTGAAATGTTTTTAAAAATATTGAACTGAACTGAAAAAATAAAAAAATATTGAACTGAACTGAAAAACATTTAAAAATACAGAACTGAACTAAAAATATATAAAAATATTAACTGAACTGAAATGATATAAATATACTGAACTGAAAAAATATAAATATGTTGGATTGAACTGAAAAATATAAATATACTGAACTGAAAAAAAAAATTAAATACATATTTAATTGAACTGAATTGAAAAAAATTAAATATAATAAAAACATTTATTATTAACAAAATAAAAATGAGCTAAAAAAAATATTGGGGGATTAAAAATACTGAACTGATGGAGTTTTTAACTGAGCATAATATTACCAAATGATCAATATTAAATTATTAAAAGATGTGGTTGGCCTAACCGCTGGTTATACGTAGCGGCTTCCCACCAGAGAATCCCATGATTCCTTTCAAGCTCTCACTCGATATCGGCGGCGACTCGGTGTGGATGAACTGCGAAAACGGCTACAACAGCTCCTCGTACAAAACTTCGACTGAACCATAAAGTGGGCAAAACTCTATTGAACCGAGACAAAGAGGAGAGCGCCTTCGTCATCATCATTCTTTTGGGTATCACTACGAACAGAATCTGACGATTTTCGGACAAACTGTAAGTTATTTGTTGATGTCCATCACATATTTGTAAATTTTACCATGTGATTAGTTTGAGTTTTCGGTAGCACCAAGAGTAATAAAGTGGTCATTGTTTGGTTTGATTACTTATAACTATTTCTTGCTTGTAAGCTCAGATGTGAAAAAGATGCAGGTTTAGGGTGAGCTTCTGTATATAGTTGATGCAGAGTTCTTTGATTTTAAGTTTCTTTTAGAAATATCCCTTCAGTTCATCACCAGCCTTTATCATTCTCAGCAAAATTGCAGTCATTTCGGGGTCCTTACAAATCATTGAAGTCCTTTTGCTTGTAGATCCATACATGGTTCTAATGTTTGCAACTCTATTATCCGTGAAAGATGTGTTGTGGAGTTGTTTTCTAGATATTTCTCATCGACTTTAGACCTTTTATTTATGTATCACTAAGTCTTGTGTTTTTGTTTTTTGTTGGTTTATGCACAGGAGATTGTGTATTTATCTGTATTGGCTAATCTTTTTTCTTTGTAAATTTCCTACCATCACAAAAGAGTTACAAGCTACCGAAGAGAACACACGAGAAAGGGTCTGGCTTTCACTCGTATGTAGCTATGCTTTTGACATTCTTTCTAGTTTCTTCTTTGGTAAACTTCCAATTTTAATTACAGGAAACTGCATGGGTATGTTGTTTACTGAAAACTATCAAGCAAAGTGATTCTGTCTTATTAAGGTTCATTCTCTTATTAAGGGTTTGAGACGCGGCTGTTCCTGAGGTTTTTCCCAAGCCTAAAGGCAAAAAAGGCCCAAAGGCTGAAGAATTTGCAAATGCTATGATAATTAAGAATGCTTGTGAAGTGTGAACAGATGTTTTGCTTTGTTTAGGAAATATAACTAAGAGAAAAAAAGACACGAACCTTGGCATGTGCTTACTGTGTGGGTGATTTCATACATCTACTGCAAATTTTTCCGAGAAGATCAAAAACCTAGGTATGATCAATGGTGTTTTTTAATGATTATATCCTGGAAGAAGAGTTTCAAAAAATAATGTGTTTTTGAAAAATTTGTTTTGGTGATTGATTTTGTCGAGGTGAATTTTGTATAGTTGGATGGATGACTTGTCACTGGAAGTGGCGGAAGGGACTCACGAAGTTCCAGAGCTGGTTGAATCTCATGTATACAACACAAATGAAGTATGACAGCTTCCTGGGGGTTGAGCTGTATCTGTTTGATCAACCTTTTATATTAATCGTTCAGTTGGATTTTGATTTTGATTTTTTACTTGATGGATGTTCCTTACTATTTGGTTCTGGAAAAATTAAAGCTTCTAGCATCCGAGGCTTCTATTTTAGGGGTAATGATAATAATCTTAAATGAAATGGGAAGATTGCTTAGGTAAATTTTTACCAGCAAAGGAGGTTTTCTTCCAGTTTTGTCTATTAAGGATGCTCCCAATGCTGTGATAATAACCTGAAATTATTAAACACTCAGTATGATTCAGACAAAAGCACAAATCAACTTGTTTGTGTAATAAGAGAACAGGATATGAAACCTGAAGAATGGCGAAAATGATTGTTCAGGAGTTTCTATTTCCTTCATCATAGGAACATTGCTAACATAGATGACTATCATTAGTTGTTAAAAACAAACTGTCAAAAGCTGAGGCTTTACATCTTCATTTTTAGGACTAAAAACACAGGAACCGATACAATTGATCACATTTGATGTGTTTTTGCAGGACTTATTCCCTGCGCCGTGCTGCTTGTAGGGTTGTTCATGATCTCAGAATCTCCCAGATGGCTTGTAAGAACAGCTACTTATATAATTTTATTATTTTCTTGTCACATGCGCTAAGATATTAACCAACAATGGTGTCGTAACCTGACGGCAAAAACAGGCAGGTCTAAGGATTTTGAAGTAGCTCTACAAAAACTCAGGGGCAACAAAGCTGAAGTCTCTGCTGAGAAAGCTGAGATTCAAGTTTGCATCTTTTTCACTTTCTAATCACATCACTAATCAATAGCAGTAAGTTGTAAAAATAACTTTTTATACATGATATGAATGTATGATCAGATTTAAGTAGGGCTTATGGTTATTCAGCAATTTTGAGGAATCAATGGAGATTACTTTTACACCAGAAGTATTTTTGAAACAACAAGTAATTGAAACTTTGAAACTCCATTTTCTAGCACATAAATTGGAACCCCGATGCTATTTAAAAAAAGGTTTTATCACTAAATATTACTATTAAAAAATCACAATTGAGTTTTTATTGGTTGTTGAAACTATTCAGGAATCCTGGGACCATCTAATGCCACAACTTTAAATTGAGATCCTGAAAACTGGTTCCAAATCAAGGAGGTGAAGCCAAGCTCAATTTTCTCATCAGTGAGCAGTCTATGCTTAAGGAAAGCTGCAAGAAGGTATCATTTCTATCGCGAAGAAAAGTGCTGGAGAATTTAGGGTTTGACTATTATTTTTACAGAATACATAGTTCTTTCTTAGAGCAATCCATGATTAGTCAGATTGCCTGCTATCATCTGTCGATTATGAAGGGAATCAGTAAAAGTACGTTCATTCAATATGCAAAGCTTTTCAACTATACTGAATTTGAATACTAGTGATTGCATTTGTTGATCTTTTTATGCACATCTTTGAGTGAATTTAGCTTCTTTATATGTTAGACAAAGTGAGTGACTTTTGTGTTGATCAGTTTTCAAGATGAGAAAAAAATGTTGGATACTGAACTCCCTTTGTTTACAGCCCTTAATTGACGTAATAGTTTTTAATAGATTCTTAATATTCTTCTTTTTCTCTTAAAGAAGAGCTTTTACAATTTCTTTTACTTCTGTTAAAGAATAACATGAAAACTGATTCTGTTATTGGTGCTTAAGGTTATTGGAGAAAAGTGGTAATAGGGTTTGTTACCACATTTTGATTATTATTTTTTAAGCTAATCAAGTCATGTGAATTATTTAATTTTGCAACATTAATTATTGTCTTTACAACATAAATTCCTTACACAATCAAATAGTGTTAAGATACTAACGTCCTTATATAATAATCTCCTGACATAAAATGTGTATTGTTTTTATATCATCTTATAACAACACAACTTTTGGAACTCAAATTTCAGTAATAAATAGACTATCCTAATATCTTTTTATAACAACATTTACTTAAACTGTAGTTACAAATGTGTGGGCACAGACACTTTTTCTAGTAGTGTGTTCCTTTGAGTCATTCTTCCTCTGCTTCTAGGACTGGCCTTGCGCCTGACAAGCAGATAAAATATCAGCAGTAACATGTATTTTATCATATCACAGTCTTAGATATGGCATTTCTCTACTGTCCAGTATAACCATTCCTTTGATTTATCTAGGAAGGTTTATTTGATCAAAAATAAAATTTTGTTTATCTTGATACTGAGTTTGCTAATGAGTCTTATACTAAGTTTGCTTCTCTAAATATATGTAAAAGATAAGAATAATAAACTCACTTTGTAGATGCCAAATAGATCTGATGATTTGTTGCAACTTTCATGGTACTCTGTATTCTCTTTTGATCATTTTGAGAAGTACTAGGGAATCCACATCCACTTCAAGTTCTTCTATTCCTTTAGAATAAGCCATACTTAACCTTTCTGCCATTGCAAGAGCCTCTGATTCGAGGCTTGTTTTTCTGTGTATGAAGGTTGCTTTTGCTGCCACCACCTAACCTAGCCCATTTCTGATTACCATTCCTGCTCCTGCATACCCTGGATTGCCTAATGATGATCCATCAGTGTTTAGCTTGTATTTCTGGGGAGTGCTCCATCTTACAAGCGAATTACTGGTCTCAAGTTTGGCAAGGAAACTTGAGCCAGTTTCACCAGTTCAGGGTGCATGTTCGTTATATCAGACTGCATCCAGCACAACCTGTGCACTTTTAAGACAGACTGCAAAACATTAAGCACTTATTTCTTCATGCTATTTAAACTTGGATTTATACTTTCATATATGTATAAGTTCCTAGAACACCATACTATCCAGTTAACAATAAATGGCAATATTTTTACTAGTGTTCTTTGCGACTTATGCTTGACATGTTGATTCCAGTAAAAATACATTATGTCCCATAGGTTATCACAGTTTAGTGGTGTCAAATCCAACAAATCATGAAAATATGACCACATATTACATATAAGAGGACAATTATGAAAGACATGATGTGTTTCCTCAGCTGCTTGCCCACAGAAACTACATACAAACATTAGATAGGATGCTTGTTCATGTAATATTTCTCCCAGTGGCAATAATCTGTTCAGAAGTCTTTAGTTAAAAACTGATATCTTCTTTGGTACAATTTTCATCCATAAGCATGTATAAGAAGGAACCACAGTTTTTTTCTTTCTTAGCAATTCATATGTAGATGAAATTGTAAAGTTACCATGTGTCTCAGTCTTCCATATTAAAACATCAGACTCTCTTCACTTAGTAAACTTTGATTGTTAATTTAAAATATATAAAATAGTAAATTATTATGATAGATATTGTCAAATTAGTTGTTACATGTATTTTTTAAAGATAAATTTGTATATTATATTACTATATAATAAAAGAAGATACAAATAGCCAAACTTGGTCGTTGAAAACTTTGACAAATCTACTCTCCAGTCTCTACATTTGGGTGGGAAGGAAGAGCATCAAAATTTATGTTAGGATTTTTTTTTTAAATTTCACCTTCATGAAGTTAAATTAAAAAAAGCAATCTTACCGGTTCCAGGTTCAATTGAATATTTGCTTCTGGATAAGTTTTTTTAATATGTAGAGTTCTAAGTTTAGCATATTCAAGTTTTTCTCGCCATCTTTGAAAAAATTCCGGTAGACGTTGCCTTAAACCTCCTGGTCTTATGGGTTTTCTTTCTCGAGATGCGGTGATTTCGTTTTAACTTCTGTTTCCGTTGTTAACAAATGTTTTTTTAAAAAAGTTAAACCACCATTGGTGGGGAACTTTATTTGACTCCCCGAAACCATAAAACTTTATAAAATTAGAGATGCTATAAATCAATGCTTGTACAAAAGAAGTCTAAAGAAGCTTATGAAGCGAAGATCAATTTCCAAAAGAGTGAATGAAATAGGTCTAAAAGAGGTTTATATCATATTTTGATACTAGATTAGATCATTGTATGTATGATGCCTTGTCTAGAATTTCATCTCAGGCAGCACCTTAGTGATCGTTAAACAAACCACAACTTCGCTACCCGAGTGATTGCAAGACAAAAACATACCATGATCATAATCTCTATGTAGCAAAATATTGACACAATAAACTAGTGGTCTGGGCTTCTAGCGTCATTAGATGAAAGAGCGTTTTTTTTGTACGTAGGTTTATGAAATTATGATTTTTTGAACATAAAAATGGTAATCAATATGGAAATTGAAATTAAAGACTTAATGACTAAGTCTTGTTTGAGGCGGCCTCATTCATGAATGAGGCTGGGTGTAAATAGGATTTTGAGCGTAAAGTAGGTGGAAAATGAAGGACCAATCATGCAATTCTTATATTAATTCCCAATAAGGTTAAAAAGCAAACCAGAACTCCTATTCCCCATATCAGCTACTGTATATATGAGTTTCACCTAATTCGTGATTATCGCCAATGGAGGTTGATGCTTCGTGATGAAAGATTATGAATGTTGATCCTCATGTCGACGGTTAATCGATCCTTCGATGGAGTGATCGATTTTTCATCTCAAGAGTTGATGGGGACGAGCAATGAACCACCCTCCACCGGAAACTGTAGTGGCTAGTTCCACAGTAGAAGGGAGGTGGCAAGAGGCGCGATCTCTCCTTCGATCATCTCCATTCCACCCCAATCATCGTCGATTGGAGTCGTGCAATCCAGCAACCATCGACGAACTCCACGACGGTGGCACAATGTAGGACGGATTTAAGATCCATGCAATTATTCGTCCAATTCCAAATCTTTTCCTCAAAGAATTGAATCATCCAGATTTTCCTTATTAGTTTTATAATTTTCTCTTTCCGTATTAGAATAGTCTTTAATATTCCATTATAGTTTTATGTTAAGATTTCTCGTAAAAATTAGTCTTAGTATTTGTTATGGCCGAGCGTTGACCTGATGGCTCATCAGGACAACGGCTCGGCCCCTTAGTACACATGGCGCCCGGGTCGGCCCGGACGCGACATCAGGATCAGAACCCCAACTATCAGGGCCGGGCATCTCGCCATACAGGATGGCTTATCCCGGCCCCTCAACACACATGGCATCTGGGCCAGACCCGATCGCAGACTAGAACCCTAACTGGCTTGGAAGGAGCATCTTCCCAGACAACCTAACGGTGTGATGTGACTGACCAGGCCCCGGTTCCCTTTCTATAAATACCTCAATAATGTACAAAGAGAGAGGTATGTACACCATTCACTATTCTCTACCAAATTACTCCCAACATGTTTTCTAACTTAAGCATCAGAGCGGGAACAACATCAAGCCGCCCCGCCCTGACCACGAGTGTTCATTTCGTCTTAGCAAGTTGAATCCATCCGTCGTCGATGCGGATCAAGAAGGACGCTGCAGCACGGCCTGGATCGACAGTCCAGGACACTGTCCAGCAGCACCGTTAACGACGTAGATATTCCTTCAAGGGATTTTCCGGCCGTAACATTGGCGCCGTCTGTGGGAATTAAACGCCTAGTCACCCACGCAGCTCGAAGATGTGAGCGAATCAGCCTCTGACGAGCAACCGAAGCACATCTTCAAATCCGAGCAAACAAAGAGGTTCTAAGTTGGTTCTTGGTAAAAAGGTGCAAACTTTCACCGAAAAATCCCAGCTTTATAGCCTAAATTTTCAGATCTGTTAAGCATAACTTCAAGAAAGGTTAAACATATCAAGTCCATTCTTTTTTAGCCAAAAAGGAGATGATTTTCACGAAAAATCCCTCCTTTAGAGCCGAAATTTTCAGATCTGTTAAGCATAGCTTCAAGGAAGCTTAAACAGATCAAACTCATTCCTTTTTAACCAAAAATGAGATGACTTTCTCCAAAAAATCCCTCCTTTAGAGCTGAAACCTTCAAACCTGTTAGGCATACCTTCAAAAAACTTGAAAAGAGCAAGCCCATTTCGTTTTTAGCCAAAAGAGGGAAAGATTTTCACCAAAATCCGACCTTTGTAGTCGAAATCCTTCAGATTGGTTAAGAATACCTTCAAAAGAGCTTGAAGAGAGCAAGCCCATTTCATTTTTAGCCAAAAAGGGAAAGACTTTCAACAAAAATCCGACCTTTAGAGTCGAAAAACCTTCAAATTTGTCAAGAATAGCTTCAACAAAGCTTCAAGACTTCGTTCTTTAGCCAAAAAAGGGAAGATTTTTGTCAAAAATCCGACCTTCAGAGCCAAGCCCCCATGTATGTGTGAAAAGAGCTATTGAAAAAGGAAAAAAGAGGATATCATATTTCTGCCATATTTGAGTGGTACAAAGTGGCACGATCAACATGCCCTTACACGCATCACAACCCAGGCCAGCATGCTAAGGACAGTTGAAAAATGCGTACGCTTAAGATAAGATGTCGATCCAAAAAGGGTTTAACGCCTAGATCGTAGTCTTGACCGCTAGCCTGGGCCAAGGCTTTGCCATCCCAAATCGCGGTTCCGACCGCCAGTTTGGACCAAGGCTTTGTCATCCCAGATCGCGGTTCCTACCGCCAGCCTGGGCCACGACCTTGCCATTCCAGATCGCGGTTCCCATCGCCAGCCTAGGCCACGGTTTTGTCATCCCACATCGCAGTTCCGACCGCTAGCCTGGGCTACGGCCTTGCCATCCCACATCGCGGTTCCCACTGCTAGCCTGGGCCACAGCTCTTCCATCCTAGATCGCGGTTCCCACCGCCAGCCTGGGCCACAGTTCTGCCATCCTGGATCGCGGTTCCGACCGCCAACCTAGGCCACAGTTCTGTTAGCCTAGTCCTCGGTTTCGACCATCTCAAATTTCATCAGTCATTTGCAGGTGACGATTCGAACAGCCCCATTAAGGCTTTTCGGGGTACCCAAGGTTTACATTGATACATGTGAGCTTTGCACCACACAAGTTCCCTCTTCTAGCCAACAAGAGTTCTTCAACTCTCACTAGAAAGAGGGGAAGGGAGACCAGATGGGTCGTGAAGCCGGACAGCCGATCCTGCCAAGGTAAATGTCATTAGCTAGCTCTATGACCTTGCCGGTTCGATCCGTCAGCCAAGGCCGCGGTTTTGACTGCCAACTTGGGTCACGCCTTCACTCCCTCCGCCTAGGTCAATGGGATTGGGACGATAAATGTAAGTTATATCTTAAACACCCAGAGTGATAGAAATATCAAGAAACGTCCAATTACAGTCAAGGGAAGTCCAGAACAACGATCAGCCCGGCCAACCATCAAGACGCCAGTGAGAGGCTCAGTCGCCCAGATGGAGCGTCCGGTTGACGAACTGAAAAGCCAAGTGGTCGAAGGGCTGATAGAAGCAGATAAATCAAGGAGATTAATGAATGAAGTCACTCCAATGTACCACTTGGCCTAGCATGCCGAGATGCAACATGCGAAGAAGCGTGAAGGCCAACAACACCATTCAACTCAAGAGACTTACGAGTCAAGGCGTAGCAAGAAGAAGAAGGCTAGGACACGACCACGGTCACGGGCCATTCGTGGCTATGACCCTGACCATAATGCCACTTGATGATCAATCCTCACCAAGTTAAGGAATCACGCAGCGACCCAGATTACGATGTGGGATGCCGAACCAATCTTGTCCAAATGAGGAGCCCAGATGCAGAAGTTGGGTTACCAACTGAAGTGGGACCTCCCTTCTCCTTGACTACGGATATCTTCCAGGTTCAGATGTTGAACGCTTCCTACAAGAAAAGTCCTCGGAGGTTTCCGGGGATAGAAACTCCGACGATCAAGTCAGTAGAGATTATGAGTGTTCTATATATTTTCAGACTAGAGAGCTTCCCTATTTCTTCCTTCTTCTCCTCTATTTATAGATGCAGAGTGTTAATGTCATGTCTGACATTCTTGGGTCGTGGAGCCCTGAATTTGTGGCATCATGCCTTGCTCCACCAGACCACGTACTGAGTTGGGTCTAACTGCTCTGCGTTACAAGTGTTCACTTGTAACTGTTCTACAGTATGAGTGTCCAGTTGGGCCTGGACTGTTCTGATATAATTATGATCAGTTGGGCCTAAACCACTCTATTCAGTTGGGTTTAGACCTGCATATATACCATAAACCCCCCAACGATAGAATTAATGATTGGGGTAGTAACATTTGTTCTATCGATTGAGTTGTTAAATATAATATAATATATATATATATATATATATATATTTTATCATTATTTGTTTTAAAATTTTAAATGATTATATAATTTCTTAAACTATATATGTATTTTCATTATTATTTTATTTTATTTTTTATACAAATAATTAATTTACTTATTTGTATATGTACGGTGTACCTGTATAAAGTATATTAAATAAGGGTGGAATTATTTTGCAATCCCCGTTTCATACCTACATAACCCGTCACTCAGCTCCACCGCCGCAATCTTGCCTTTCGCCGGAACTGAGCGTCTGTTGCCAGCGGACGCACGCCTGTTCGCTGACCGTAACCCGGTTCCTGATCTACCCGTCGAGACCGGCCTTCTCGCTGGAGCTGGGCTCTTGCCATCGCCGGAACTAGGCCTCTTCATCACCGTCCGATTTTCTTTCGCCGTCGACCCGCCGCCACGTCAGATCCATTCACCGTCGACGTCCCACCGAGTGTTCTTCTCCGGTTCGCTTCCAATTCCGGCTGCCAGAAGTTCGCAGCCGTTCCGTCGACACCTCCAGAGCTCACCCAGGTAGTGTTTTCTCCTTTTATTCTTTTTTTTATTATTATATTTTTTATTCTATTTGTTTGTTCTCTTTAATTTTTGTTTGTTTATCTGTTTGTGTCTCTCTGATTTTTGAATTTCAAAAATTAAAATATCGGGATTCTTGGGCTGTTGAGGTTGTTCTATAATTTTGGCAAAAAATCAGGGATAATTATTTGCTGTTATCTTTCAGACTCTGCTACATTAATTGTATAAAAGTCATACCAATTTCCTTCTGTGGATTCTTCTCGGCTCAAGTTTCTGCTTCACCAATCATTCCTTTGTTGCAACTCTAACAAGGTAATTTAAAGTGACTTCTATATTAATTCAAAGTCTTGTTCTATATGCCCTGTCCCGATAATGCTCTACGAGATATATTAGTTGTTTAATTTGATATGAATCTGAGCTTTTTAGTATTCGATCTTTTGTTCTGCGTTTAGGTGTTATGTTTGTTGATTAAGCATGGTTGATGAAACTGATGTTAGAGAAATTAATGGTATGGATGATTCGGCTACCCTGTTGATTGGGTCCGAGGATGAGGTTGGAGATGTAGTATATTCTGGGTTTATGGACGGTGGTGAGGATAGGGATATTGATGGTAGTGATGGAGAAGGTAAGACTGATTCACCTGCTCATTCCACATCTAGTAGTGGTGTGGGTTCCTTAGGTTCAGTTGGTGATCCTGGTGATTCAGAGGTGAGTTGCCAACTGTTAGCGATTGCAACTGTAAACCCTGATGCCAGTGTCTTGACTGCTAAATCCCTAGAGGCATTTCAGATGACTCAACCGACTCTTAGCGGTCATGAGTTGCGATGTCCATTTCCAGTAGAGGTAGTTAAGAATCTAGGTCCGGATTACTTTGCCTTGTATACCGCCTATGTCTCACAGGGTTTGACGTTGCCTATACCGATGTGGTTCATCGACGTCCTTCGTGGATTTGGAATTAGTTTGGTTCAGCTACACCCAAAAGGTGGTTTGGTCTTACGAGGACTGTATGAGTCTTGCGAGAAGGCTGGGGTTGATTTTTCGTTCAACCTCGTGCGTCGGATAATGCGGTTGCAGTCTGTGAGAAACGGGAGTGATGAATATACGTTTTATTCGTATATTAGGCAGTTAGGTTTTGTTAAGCCTGGTTCCTACCCTAGTAACTTTGGGCATTTTAGGAAGAGGTACTTTTTCGTGAAGTAAGATAGTAGGACAGATGTTATGCCTCATAATTGGAGTCATCAAACAGGGAAGTGTAAGGGTATCAAAGTGTCTGAGCGTTTGTTGATCAGTGATGAAGAGATACAAAAATTGATCCCTCATTCTGTTGATCCCGCAGCTTGCTTGAGTATGTGGTTCACTTATGTGTTATCTTAAGTATGTGGTTCAGTTTTTATATTTTATTGTTTATGTACTAATATCTATTTCTCTCTTTGAAGGAACTATGAATATCGATAAAGGTCCTACGAAACTCAGTACTTATGCTAGAAATCTACTGTTGAGACGTCTACTGTTGAGGAGATGACTCATGCTGGTGAGATGGTGACTGTTCCTCAAGTTAATGAAGATGTGGTTGTTCATGAAAATCCTGTGAATGAGACTGCAGCGACAATGAATCGCAAGGATAAGTGCCGTCGCGGAGGCACCGGTGATCCTCAGGGTACTAACTCGAAGAGGCCTAGGTCTACTACTGATGGTGCTTCAAAAGTGGAAACTTCCATACTTGCTGCCCTCTCTAAACTATCCACTAAGGATTCACTCCTCACTGTAAGTCAGCTCATTCAATTTGATTTTCCTTTACTTGTATTTAGTCAATCCTACTGAACGTAAATATGTTGATATGACACTTTCAATTTCAGATTTTCAAGGTTATGCAAAATGTGGCTAGCAATCTTGATGACTTTGTACCTCGTGAAAAATTTGAAAAAATGAAGAGGGAACTTGAAAGAATGAGGAAGGCCAAGGAGAGGGCACTTAAGGCTAGCCAAGTTGATCGCGAACGGGTGAGAGCTGCTTTCCTCCAGCTGGATGTTGCTAATAAAGAGCTAGAGTCCCACAAGGCTACTGGGGCACTGTCATCCAAGTACCCCGCCCTTGTCGTAGATCGTTTGATGAAAACAAACGCATTCTATGAGTTTTTTGCCAACACTATCAGTCTTGGTAAAGACACTGGTGTTAGCGAAGGTTTGAAAGGGTGTAGGGAAAGTAACGTGGTGGGCGCTGAATTTCCTTCCATTGAGGATCTAGATAAAGTCATCGTTGAAGACTCAGAAAAAGCTACTGCGGCTTTTGTTTCAAGCATTCGCACTGGTGGGTATGATTTTCCCTTTGTGAAACACTTAGAGATGCTCGGAGAACTACCTTCCTTCGAATAGTTGAAGGCTTGTAATGTGGACTACAATGAGGTGCTTCCTTCATCCTCGGCTACTGTTGTTGGAGTCACAGTTGAGAATGTTGGAGAGAACTCTGGGAGCAAGGACGATGATGGAGACATTGGCAACCACAATTCTAGGATGACCATGATGTTAGTGGTTGAGTATTGTACTATGTTTGCTTAATTCGAATGTTTGTGACATCGTGTGTAAACATTATTATTTTTCCTTGAACTGATTGACATTGCTCTTAAGTTTTTATTATTATTATTTTTTTTCTTACACTAGTTCTTGTGGTTATTTGCAGATTTTAGCAATGTCTTCTATGCTTGATCGAGCATTTTTTGACGGCTTGCATACTCATCAATTAATATCTCCCCCCAAACATGCGTTTACTCCTGTATCTAGAATTTGTGTAAATGTGGAGGGATTATTTACAGCTGAATCAAGTAGAAAGTTGTGTCATCGTGGGTCTCAATTGTTCCCTATTGAGCGTAACAATAATATCCTAACTCCTCGATTGTTAGCAAATCCAAAAACGTGTGAGACTGTTAGCTCCGCGGGTGGTCTTCGTTTGGATGAAGAAATTTCTCAAGGAACTTCTTTTGATGATATTCATGAAGGGAATTATCATGAAGTTGAAACCAGTTGTTTGTTAGACATTGATGTTGTTGCTGATTATGCTAAACCTCGAATGTGGTTTAATAAACTAGGAGATCGTTTTCGACGTGTGTTAGCTGGACTGTTTGGCCGTGAAGATTATTGGGCTCAAGTGATGGTAGACGTTGATCTATGAAAAGTGAATGGCATAAACTTTGTACTCATCAGAATGGAGTTACTCATCGATGTGGCGTTCAGATTAACACTCTAATTGACCAGGAAAAAGAATGGCGACGCGTTTTGGCCGATAAGGATCGAAATATTTCCACTCAAGCTGCAGTAATTGCTAAGCATTCTAGACGTCTTCGACAAGTTGAAAATTTGCTATCCCTTCGTGGACATGAATGTGAAGAGTATAAGGCCTTGGCTAAAGGTTGGCAAATCAAGTATGACGAACAATATGCTTGTAGTGCAAAAATATTTGCCGACAACGAGAGGCTTTTGCTCGACTATCAAGAGTTAGACTACCGTATTCAAGCTTTCGAACAAGAGTTTGGTAACCTGAAGGATCAGCTCAATGAAAAAGAGAAAGCTTTAGCTGTTAACCGTGTTGAACTTGTAGTTAAAAATGGTGATATATATACTCGTGCCGAAGATGTGATAGTTGCATATGTGCAGGCGATTGAAGATGAAAAGAATCAGTTGTGCCAAAAAGTTGCCTGTGATCAACGACTTCTCAAAGTCACCAGATGATGCCATTCAAGGCGGATCACATGCTAAACTCAACAGAATGAGAAGTTCAGCTAAGAGGCTTCGGGTGTCAGCCCCGACCGACCTCCTAAACCAGCTAGTTTGTCCGCCCAGTTCGTCCAACATGTCCGACCAACTGGTCCATGCCACGGAACGATATGTACCGAAATCACAAGCATGCCCACGACCATGGCCTTAAAGGAAATCGTCTCTACCAAAAGCAACATGGTCTAGGCACAATTTCACGCAAAACAGTTTTCCTCGACAAATAGGGCGAACAAATATTGAGTTTCAAAGCGGTAGAAAGATCTAGAATCCCACCGCGACTATCAGTTGATGAACTGGATGTCCTACCGAGGCGGCTCGCCAGGACAAGGATTGAACCACACCAGCGGTCAGATCCGTCCATCCCGGCGGGGCACTATGGCAACAAGATATCTACAACCAAACTCATCAACAATCCAGGTCAAGTAAGAACCATCATGGTGAAGACACGCACGGTACAAAAGCATCCCACCTAACTAGACTAAAGCCCTACATCTGAACCGGTCCGACTCAACCTGGACTCGGGGGGAACTTGTTAAGGCCGGTTACATACGACCTGATGTATGGCGGACACCGGTTCATGACGACGAATTTGGCTCACGAGCTGACCTGAAAAACAAGTCCTCGGGTGTCTCGAGGATAGACACTCCGATGCTCAAGTTAGTATGATGCGTAAGGCGTATTGTATGAGTTATGAGATAGAAAAGGTGTACCAAACCTTCGGGTATTTATATGGCTACAATCCGTAGATCACCAAGATATGTAATTATGGTAGAAATACAACTACTATGGAGATAACAGTTGTATTACCATGTATAGAAGAAGTGTATTTCGGTCATGGTTGTATTTACCATGTTTAGAAGGATGTATATTCCTTGTAGAACATTCATAATATAAGCATTCCTTATAAGGATTAGGATTGATGGACCCGTGGATCCATCCTCTGCGTATCTCGAGCCCTGGTCCGAGTATGAACCATGGACTTATTAGTAGCCCCAAGGTAGATCTTCAGAATTTGAAGGGCTCCATGTCGAAGGCTGGACGAGGGGCTTGTTCTCGAGGGAAAGCCAATAACTCGAGGGAGAATAACTCGGGGCATTAAGCTCGGGGTGTCCTTCTAGGACCATCCTCTCGGGCTGACCCTTCTGAATATCTACGTTCAAGTTTTTTCGTATTCCATCTGAACATGTTGACGGCTGAGATCAACTCATTTTGAAATCCAGATGTGAGATACACGTGGCGCATATTCATTGGAGGGTAGAGGCGGTCTGTCCCCCGTCTCTCCAATTGCTTGCATCGGAACAAGAATCGAGGTAATTACTCACCTTAATGTCGTCTAGGTTTGGGTTAAATCTCCCAAATCATTCCCATTGTATTCCTTATTCAAAATTTCTTCTTTCAGAGTTCAGAAGGCGCACCTATACTTCATTCCTTTCTGAAGCCCCAAATTTCTGCTTCCATAATCATCAGTAAGTATTATCTTCCTTTCTTCGTTACTTTTCTGTGTCTGCTTCTCCTTTTCCCTTGTGTGTTTCCCCTCATACTCTCTGTGATCATGAGTAGTAGTAGCGAAACGATTTCCATCCCCCATCATGATGAGAGAGAGTATGCATGCACTCAGGCCGAGGAGAATAGCTCCCGTGACCGCCGTAGAGCTGAGGTAGCGAGTGAGAAGAGGCCCGTTGTGTTGAGAAAGAAAGCCTCTGACGAGGAGAAGAGATTGTTAGCCGTCGCGAGAAGGGCTCAGATGGAGGGGAGTAGCCCCATGGAGGCGCGTGCGCCCGAAGTTGGACCATCTGTGCATGGTGAGGGAAAAGATCAAACTTGTTGGGGCAAGTTTGTGCCGGGAAGCCATCAAATGGGTTGGTTATGGCCCCTTGAGACATATAAGTGGTTGCATAGGATGCCCGGCCGGACTCTTCAGAATGGTAACTATCTGAAATTGTCTTGTTTCGACCAACCAGAGGGTGTGGAGGTTGAATGGTATGAGGTCATTTTATCTATGAAGCAAGATCCCGTTGAAGCAGCCAGGGCGCTTCGGGCCTATAGGGCTGTTGAAGAGAGAGCAGCTCAGGATGAGGTGTTGGAAAATCAGGCTCCTTTGGATAGGGAAGTTTCTGGACTGCTGCCTGATGCTCGGCGTCGCATGAGGTCGTTGGTTCGGGGACCAAAGAAAACTCGATCAAAGGATAAGGTGTTTAACGAGACAGAGTGTATGTTTGTACCTGTTGCCCAAGATCCATCGGATGAGGAGGAAGAAAAGGGTTTAGCCCTAGTACAATGTCCGAGAAAGGAGGTGAGTCGGACCTTGTTCTCCACAAACTACCGGAATTAATGAGTACTGGTGTACTATGTTCGGTAGGCCCGAGGATGATGATTCTGTAAATTCTGTAGTAGTCCCCGATGTGTTACCTGATGGTATCTATTCTTGTCATGTATATCATTTTTGTTTGTACTGTACCATTTTTCCTGTTTCTAATGCCAGTCTTCTTGTATGCAGTGAGTGCTTCCAAGTCAGAGAAGGCAACAGAAGTGTTGGCTCAGCTGGTCCATTTGAGGAAATCAAAGGGCGAGGGAAATAAGAAGAATGGATTGGAGGAGTCAGGAGGATCTTCTGATGTCTCCGGTAGATCCCCTAAGAAGGCCAAGCTCACTCTCGAACTATTGGAGCAGTTCGAGAAATACGTGGTGCTTCCTTCCCCCGAGATCTCGGAGGTTGAGACCGAGATAACTTCAGGATGTCCTGAGATAAGCCAGGTATGCTTAGCTTAGATTTCAACTTGATTGAGGGTTCAGTTATCTAACTGTTTGCAGTCTCTGAACAGCATGAATAACCATATGAAGCACTTATATGGTTCAGTTTAAACACTGCATGGCCGATGCCAGGTTGTGGAGCAAATGGCGAAGGAGCAAGCGGCTGAGGTAGAACTGCTGAGAGCGCAAGTAGCAAGGAAAGCTAGCGAGCCTTCTGAGCTGGTGAAGCATCTCCAAGAGGAGGCCACGCGGGAAAAGGCCAAGAGAGAAGCCTTGGATGAGGAAGTTAGGGCCTTAAGGGAGGAGAAAATATTAAGGGACAATTCCTTTCAGGATCTGCGCAGGAAAATGGCCAAGGTGGAGGCAGTGAGGAACCGATATGCCGATCCTGATTGCTAAAGGAGGCTTGTTCAATTGATAGCAGATTTCTGCATCAACTGCCCCGAGATGGAGGTTCATCGCCAAGAGCATGGCGAACTCTATCATAAGTCCGAGCTTACACACATGTGGGTCTCACTTCAGGAGGTCCTTAGTGATAGTGACAAGGGATGGCTGGCTCCCGGTTATAATTGGCCGGAGGTGGCACAGGATTTGGAGAAGTTCCGAGCGAGGTTTAGTTTGGAGTCCTTGGAGAAGGCTTTAACTCTAGAGGAG
Organism: Sherardia arvensis; assembly: GCA_948330725.1. Lineage (NCBI taxonomy): Eukaryota > Viridiplantae > Streptophyta > Magnoliopsida > Gentianales > Rubiaceae > Sherardia > Sherardia arvensis. The sequence goes on from OX415236.1 coordinate 28,350,582, forward strand.
TTCGTGGAGAAGCTCTGTGGCCTGTACCCCGAGTTGTCGTTCTTGGTAGAGAAGCCGGTTGTGGAAGCTTCAGCTGAGCAGGAAGGGAACCAAGATGGGCAGCAAAAAAATGTACTCCCTAGAGCCTTTACTCTTTATTTAGGATATTTCTCTTTCTGCCAAATTTTGGCGTTCATGTACTCCAAATTCCATATCTTTTTATGAATTGATTGTCCTTCATCTTCCTTTGTTTCCAGTGTTGCATTGCCGCCTGTGCTGAATTGCAGGTTAAGTTTGAAGTTGTTCTTCGGAGAAGCAAAGATCTGGAGGAAGAGTTAGAAGATTCCAAGGGCTTTTGTAGCCTAGTCCGAGAGGTATGACTGGATTTTCGGTGAACCCCGATATTGGACCCGTAGGCTTGAGGTTGTCCTTGGTAAATCCTAGCTTTTGGAATTAGTCTTGGAACATCACTTCTACTCCGTTGCCGTCATCCACAAAGACTCTCTTCACGAGGGAATTTTGTATCATTGCAGAGATAATTAGAGGGTCAGAGTGGGGCACCTGGTTTGGTACGGCGTCCGCGTCCGAGAAGGTAATAGTTTCCTCAGGGCGGAGCCTCTTGTTGATCGGCTCGGTGTGTGGTATGGCCCGCACACTATCCTTCAACTTTGTGAGGGAGATTGCTTCTCCAGTGTAGCCATTAATGTCATTGATGACTCGGTTGGCTCCATTTGGCGGCGGCGGCGGAGGATCTTGAGGATTGTTGCCCCCAACCCCTTGGTTGTTATTGTTGTTGTTCCGGGGTCCATCCTTCCTCTTCTGCCAGGGATTTCCCCCATACTTCTTCTGGGTACCCTGGCTATCACCGGCTATCGAAGGTGCAACCTGTTGCACAATTCCCTGTCGAATCAGTTTCTCAATCTCGTTCTTAAGCTGATAACACTCCTCGGTGTCATGTCCCCGATATCGGTGATATTGGCAGAATTTTGGGGATCGTTGACGCTCGGCTGCTTCTTTCATGGCAGGGGGATCTTTCAAAAGGTGCCTGTGAATGGACAGAATCTCAGCCCGAGATCTGGCCAGAGGAGTGTAAGACTCGAAGGTGGCTTTGGAGGGGCCTTCTGTCTTCTCGACCTTGGGTATCTTCATCTTAGGCTCCTTTCTTTTATTCTATGCATAGGGCTCTCGCCCTCTCTTGCCAATTACCGCATCTGCCTTGCAAGCAAACTTCTCCATCATGGCCTGGAGATGCTGGATTGTGGTGGGGTTCTTGGTGGCCAGCTTCATTCTCAGGGTGTCATCATCGACACTCATGTGATACATGTTGATCAGGAGGACCTCGTCTCTATCGTAGCATTCTGTAGCCAGATCCATATATCTGTGATAATGCTCTATCACACTTTCTCCTTCAAGGCGGGGCACGTACCCTAAGTCTCCGAGGGATTTAGTGAACTTCTTCTTTTAGAAGAAGGCAAGGGAAGAAATTCGGCAAAATCCCAGTAGTCAAATAAGCTCTCAGGCTTCGTTTGAGTAAACCATGTATGGGCTTTTCCTCGGAGGTAACTGGGGACGATTTTACATATCTCCAGCTCACGATTTTAAGATTATATTGGTTTTGACCATATACTTTTTATAAGTATATTATTTTATTTTAGCCTAAGGTGATTGTGGCCCGAACACGTAGTTCAAGCAGCTCATATTAGATAGGCATCAATAACACGCTTTGTATAAGCGTAAAAATCTAAGGCCGCAGTCTTTACTTGTACTTTGTAAGGAAAAGTGTCTCTTTGTATCAGAGGGATATTGACTGCTTAAAATAAAATAGAATGTATATATCGAAAAGAAACTGTATTCCTCGAACTTGTAAGTTCGGCAAAATTATAAAGACAACCCCGAGTTTTGGAACCCGGGTATGAAAAGTAAAAAGATAGAAAGAAAGGAAGCTTGGCCCGTAGGCCTTATTGAAGTAGTTTCTCCTTATTTGGAGAAGGTCTACTTGTTTTTAGCTCCGAGGTACCTGCGTAGGAACGGCGTCATCATGACAGGATCCAAGTGTTCTCCTTTGCGAGTTTGTAAGAGGTAGAATCCACCGGATTGGACTGTGGAGACTTTGTAGGGTCATTTTGGCCTTGACTCCTGCGCTCCCTCTAGCTTGTCGGTGCACCGCAGACCTACTGGCATTACCAGTTCCCCTACTTGGAAGGTTTGATGGCGTCGCTTGTGCCATAATGCAGTCATCTCGTCGTAGGCCTCGTCCTCGAAGTGGAATACCAGGGGTTGTTCGAGATTAGGATTCGGTTACCAGGTCCCCCAGGATGGCGTTGACGGTCGAGATGTTGCTCACTTTTCTAGCATCACGGATGGCCATGATCATGCAGGAATGTGCCACTCCTTGGTCTCCTTTGATGAGGCCACTCCTTGTGGTGTTGGAAATTTCAGCATCAGGTGGTAAGGGGACTATACGACCCTAGCTTGGCACATCCAAGGTCTTCCGAGGATGACATTGAAGGGCGTGACAGTGTCAACCACCACGAATGTGCAGTAGAGGGTTAAGCTTTTCGCTCCATCTGCTACCGTGACAAGGAGCGTGATCTCTCTGAGAGGTATGACTGGATTTTCGGTGAACCCCGATATTGGACCCGTAGGCTTGAGGTTGTCCTTGGTAAATCCTAGCTTTTGGAATTAGTCTTGGAACATCACTTCTACTCCGTTGCCGTCATCCACAAAGACTCTCTTCACGAGGGAATTTTGTATCATTGCAGAGATAATTAGAGGGTCAGAGTGGGGCACCTGGTTTGGTACGGCGTCCGCGTCCGAGAAGGTAATAGTTTCCTCAGGGCGGAGCCTCTTGTTGATCGGCTCGGTGTGTGGTATGGCCCGCACACTATCCTTCAACTTTGTGAGGGAGATTGCTTCTCCAGTGTAGCCATTAATGTCATTGATGACTCGGTTGGCTCCATTTGGCGGCGGCGGCGGAGGATCTTGAGGATTGTTGCCCCCAACCCCTTGGTTGTTATTGTTGTTGTTCCGGGGTCCATCCTTCCTCTTCTGCCAGGGATTTCCCCCATACTTCTTCTGGGTACCCTGGCTATCGCCGGCTATCGAAGGTGCAACCTGTTGCACAATTCCCTGTCGAATCAGTTTCTCAATCTCGTTCTTAAGCTGATAACACTCCTCGGTGTCATGTCCCCGATATCGGTGATATTGGCAGAATTTTGGGGATCGTTGACGCTCGGCTGCTTCTTTCATGGCAGGGGGATCTTTCAAAAGGTGCCTGTGAATGGACAGAATCTCAGCCCGAGATCTGGCCAGAGGAGTGTAAGACTCGAAGGTGGCTTTGGAGGGGCCTTCTGTCTTCTCGACCTTGGGTATCTTCATCTTAGGCTCCTTTCTTTTATTCTATGCATAGGGCTCTCGCCCTCTCTTGCCAATTACCGCATCTGCCTTGCAAGCAAACTTCTCCATCATGGCCTGGAGATGCTGGATTGTGGTGGGGTTCTTGGTGGCCAGCTTCATTCTCAGGGTGTCATCATCGACACTCATGTGATACATGTTGATCAGGAGGACCTCGTCTCTATCGTAGCATTCTGTAGCCAGATCCATATATCTGTGATAATGCTCTATCACACTTTCTCCTTCAAGGCGGGGCACGTACCCTAAGTCTCCGAGGGATTTAGTGAACTTCTTCTTTTAGAAGAAGGCAAGGGAAGAAATTCGGCAAAATCCCAGTAGTCAAATAAGCTCTCAGGCTTCGTTTGAGTAAACCATGTATGGGCTTTTCCTCGGAGGTAACTGGGGACGATTTTACATATCTCCAGCTCACGATTTTAAGATTATATTGGTTTTGACCATATACTTTTTATAAGTATATTATTTTATTTTAGCCTAAGGTGATTGTGGCCCGAACACGTAGTTCAAGCAGCTCATATTAGATAGGCATCAATAACACGCTTTGTATAAGCGTAAAAATCTAAGGCCGCAGTCTTTACTTGTACTTTGTAAGGAAAAGTGTCTCTTTGTATCAGAGGGATATTGACTGCTTAAAATAAAATAGAATGTATATATCGAAAAGAAACTGTATTCCTCGAACTTGTAAGTTCGGCAAAATTATAAAGACAACCCCGAGTTTTGGAACCCGGGTATGAAAAGTAAAAAGATAGAAAGAAAGGAAGCTTGGCCCGTAGGCCTTATTGAAGTAGTTTCTCCTTATTTGGAGAAGGTCTACTTGTTTTTAGCTCCGAGGTACCTGCGTAGGAACGGCGTCATCATGACAGGATCCAAGTGTTCTCCTTTGCGAGTTTGTAAGAGGTAGAATCCACCGGATTGGACTGTGGAGACTTTGTAGGGTCATTTTGGCCTTGACTCCTGCGCTCCCTCTAGCTTGTCGGTGCACCGCAGACCTACTGGCATTACCAGTTCCCCTACTTGGAAGGTTTGATGGCGTCGCTTGTGCCATAATGCAGTCATCTCGTCGTAGGCCTCGTCCTCGAAGTGGAATACCAGGGGTTGTTCGAGATTAGGATTCGGTTACCAGGTCCCCCAGGATGGCGTTGACGGTCGAGATGTTGCTCACTTTTCTAGCATCACGGATGGCCATGATCATGCAGGAATGTGCCACTCCTTGGTCTCCTTTGATGAGGCCACTCCTTGTGGTGTTGGAAATTTCAGCATCAGGTGGTAAGGGGACTATACGACCCTAGCTTGGCACATCCAAGGTCTTCCGAGGATGACATTGAAGGGCGTGACAGTGTCAACCACCACGAATGTGCAGTAGAGGGTTAAGCTTTTCGCTCCATCTGCTACCGTGACAAGGAGCGTGATCTCTCTGAGAGGTATGACTGGATTTTCGGTGAACCCCGATATTGGACCCGTAGGCTTGAGGTTGTCCTTGGTAAATCCTAGCTTTTGGAATTAGTCTTGGAACATCACTTCTACTCCGTTGCCGTCATCCACAAAGACTCTCTTCACGAGGGAATTTTGTATCATTGCAGAGATAATTAGAGGGTCAGAGTGGGGCACCTGGTTTGGTACGGCGTCCGCGTCCGAGAAGGTAATAGTTTCCTCAGGGCGGAGCCTCTTGTTGATCGGCTCGGTGTGTGGTATGGCCCGCACACTATCCTTCAACTTTGTGAGGGAGATTGCTTCTCCAGTGTAGCCATTAATGTCATTGATGACTCGGTTGGCTCCATTTGGCGGCGGCGGCGGAGGATCTTGAGGATTGTTGCCCCCAACCCCTTGGTTGTTATTGTTGTTGTTCCGGGGTCCATCCTTCCTCTTCTGCCAGGGATTTCCCCCATACTTCTTCTGGGTACCCTGGCTATCGCCGGCTATCGAAGGTGCAACCTGTTGCACAATTCCCTGTCGAATCAGTTTCTCAATCTCGTTCTTAAGCTGATAACACTCCTCGGTGTCATGTCCCCGATATCGGTGATATTGGCAGAATTTCGGGGATCGTTGACGCTCGGCTGCTTCTTTCATGGCAGGGGGATCTTTCAAAAGGTGCCTGTGAATGGACAGAATCTCAGCCCGAGATCTGGCCAGAGGAGTGTAAGACTCGAAGGTGGCTTTGGAGGGGCCTTCTGTCTTCTCGACCTTGGGTATCTTCATCTTAGGCTCCTTTCTTTTATTCTATGCATAGGGCTCTCGCCCTCTCTTGCCAATTACCGCATCTGCCTTGCAAGCAAACTTCTCCATCATGGCCTGGAGATGCTGGATTGTGGTGGGGTTCTTGGTGGCCAGCTTCATTCTCAGGGTGTCATCATCGACACTCATGTGATACATGTTGATCAGGAGGACCTCGTCTCTATCGTAGCATTCTGTAGCCAGATCCATATATCTGTGATAATGCTCTATCACACTTTCTCCTTCAAGGCGGGGCACGTACCCTAAGTCTCCGAGGGATTTAGTGAACTTCTTCTTTTAGAAGAAGGCAAGGGAAGAAATTCGGCAAAATCCCAGTAGTCAAATAAGCTCTCAGGCTTCGTTTGAGTAAACCATGTATGGGCTTTTCCTCGGAGGTAACTGGGGACGATTTTACATATCTCCAGCTCATGAAAGTTTCTGGTCTCCAGGGTCTTGAAGAAGACTGATAGGAATTCTTTAGGATCACTAGTATTGTCGTATGTAGGCAAGTGCTCGGGGACCCTTTTAGTACTATCAAAGGGGAGATTCACGATGTGTCATGAAAAAGAAGAGCAGCAGACTGTCCTCTGGGTCCGAGGATGCATTTGATCTCTTGGTCGACCTCGTATTTCCCTCGAGTAGGTAAGTTCCTTCTTGGGTAAAAGTCCGATCAGTATTAGATTGCCATTCGCTCCGAGTTCGCTACCTCATCTCTCACCGTAGCTCCTCCTGAATGTTCTCGATGCGCATTCTTTGCACCTTCTCCCTACTTAGTCCTGAGCTGTCGTTGCAGTAATTGGCTGGATCGAGAGGAGGTGACAAGTGTATTTGAGTGCTGTGTGGAGGTAGGCTCCGAGCTAGGTCATCCAAGAATCTCTGTTGTTGAGAAGGGTTAGAGGAAGGTGTCGTTCGGGCTCCGGGGATTGACATTCGGGGAGGCGCATCGTGTGTCTGAACCCGTTGTTGTTTGCTGGGATCCAATAGGGACGCTAGGAAAGTGGGGTACTGGGCATGTAGGTCCCTCATCAAGGCTCAGACGTCTTCGGGTATATCACTGGGAGGAAGGTCTGAGACGGGGTTAGAGCGGGGTTGATCAGAGCTCGGAGGGGGAACTGTATGTCCCAAGGGTTAGCTCAAGGACGCTAGAAGGCGTCTCCTTCTTGCCTCTTCTTGTTGCCTTTCATGAAGAATTTGGTGATCTCTTTGTGCCCTCTCTTCTTAAGTGAAGATCGAGTCGGGCCCATTATATCCCAACATGTTCTCGTGGTCAAGGCCTTCTGAATTATTCACTTGCTCGATATAGTTCATATCGGTCTAGATCGAAATTCTCGGAGTAGAACGAGCATTAGATGGTCCTGGACCCGAGTTGGGTGCCCTAGACGTAGCAGGGTTTGATCCGGAGATTGGTGCTCCAGATGCATTGGGATTTGGACCAGAGATTGGCGCTCCAGAAGCTGCAGGGTTGGAACCAGAGATCGGTGCTTTGGACGCGGTAAGGTTAGGACCGGAGGTGTTCGGAACGCTGGATTTTCTGGCACCTACGGTAGAGCTTGGTAGTGGTTCTGATGTAGAAAAGGATCGGGATCCTGTCGGCCGGCCACGTCCTCGGGGGGCTTGCTCCCCTTGAGAATTGTTTTCTGGGCATCACCGTTGCATTCGGGCGCTTCGCCTGGGTTGTTCAGCTTCTGACATGATGTTGAAAAACTTCGTTTGAATAGGTGAGCAGGATCAGATCAGAGACAAAGTTCGGCGATGCCGTCAATTGACACGAGGTCCCACCGGGCGTGCCACTTGATGTATGGCGGACACCGGCGCTTGACGATGAACTTGGCTCACGAGCTAACCTGCAAAACAAGGCCTCGAGAGTCTCGATGATAGACAATTCGACGCTCAAGTTAGTATGATGCCTAAGGCGTATTGTATGAGTTATGAGATAGAAAGGTGTACCAAACCTTTGGGTATTTATATGGCTACAATCTGTAGATCACCAAGATATGTAATTATGGTAGGAATACAACTACGATGGAGATAACAGTTGTATTACCATATATAGAAGAAGTGTATTTCAGTAATGGTTGTATTTACCATATTTAGAAGGATGTATATTCCTTGTAGAACATTCATAATATACGCATTCCTTATAAGGATTAGGATTGATGGACCCGTGGATCCATCCTCCGCGTGTCTCGAGCCCATGACCCTTCTCGGGCCCTGGTCTGAGGCTGAATGAGGTCCGGAATACGAACCATGGACTTATCACGATCCAGACGCCTGACGTAGGCGGCGTCGTGATCCAGTTCCATGGTCAGGGCTAAAAAAGCCCACTTGGCCCAAATGGAATACATTGCTAGTAAAAAGGGGCACGTGGGTAAGAAGTGGAAAACTTTTCTTTTATCTCTTTTCCGAAGTTACGGCGTGCACCCTGCTTGTTCGAAACGGTGTAACGACCCAAGCAACAACCCTGCACTCGAACCGTCAGTTCGAGCTAAGACTTTGGGGGACTTGTTAGGGCCGAGCATCCGGTTGACCTGATGGCTCATCAGGAACAACGGCTCGGCCCCTTAGCACACATGGCGCCCGGGTCAGCCCGGACGCGGCATCAGGATCAGAACCCTAACTGTCAGAGCCGGGCATCTCGCCATCCAGGATGGCTCGTCCCGACCCCTCAACACACATGGCATTTGAGCCAGATCCGATCGCAGACAAGAACCCTAACTGGCCTGGCAGGAGCATCTTCCCAAACAACCTAACGGCGTGATGTGACTGACCAGGCCCCGGTTCCTTTTCTATAATTACCTCACTAATGTACAAAGAGAGAGGTATGTGCACCATTCACTATTCTCTACCAAATTACTCCCAACATACTTTCTGACTTAAGCATCGGAGCGGGAACGACATCAAGCCGCCCCGCCCTGACTATGAGTGTTCATTTGGTCTTAGTAGGTTGAATCCATCCGTCGTCGAGGCGGATGAAGAGGGACACTGTAGCACGGCTTGGATCGACAGTCCAGGCCACGGTCCAGCAGCACCGTTAACAACGTGGATATTCCTCTGAGGGATTTCCCGGCCGTTACAGTATTTAAATTAGGATTTTGTATTCATTATTTGAATGCTTTCAATATCAATAATATATTTTCAAGAGTTATCTCTTATTTGGAGGATTCCAACAAACCCGGACAAGAAGACATCGTTTGCAACTTCTTACGATATATGAATTCTGGAGATTCGTGCTTGTGAATTCCATACGGATATTTCTGACTACGGCATGGCATGACTGGAACTCTGCTCTCGCAATCCTCTCTTGTTTCTTCTATCTACATTCACCTATTAATGTTACTATATAGCGTGTGAATTTACGACCACGATTAGCTCTGTGAGTTGGTCATAAGGTTTTGCAATGTTAAAGACATTTATAGGGTGAACTCATAAGCTATCCAAACCGGTCTTTCCTCTTCTATGCAGTTTTGACGTCCGTAAAGTTGTTTCACTCCTTTTGATACTACATTCATAAGTTGTTCATGTGTATTTCGTTTCTAAGTTGAAATGAGAATTCATTCCCTTATGAAATCAATAAATTATTGTGTTCAAAGCACTACAAGCAAAATGTTTGACAAAATGCGTATGAGAGATGTGATTTTCATTAACATGTAGAAATGAAGGATTTTCATATTCTCAGTCACGTTCAACTCTATTCTGTATTTTATGTTATCGATCTTTTTTTGTAGTTTAGCTTTATATTGTATATTAGTTTGTAGATTGTTTTCATTTTGCAAAAAAAAAAAAGCAAAAAAAAAACACACTAGCACCTTGGATTTAAATCATCTACAAGTATCAACTAAAACAACTATGAGTTTTGTACGTTAAAAAATGAGGTTTAAGTTTTGCACGTAAAGGGTCGAGGGTTCAAGCTTGGGGTTTGGACGGGTCGAGACTTAGGGTTTGCACGTAGAGGGTCAAGCCTTGAGGCTTGAGATTTTGATGTTGAGGGTCAAGACTTGAGATTCGTATGTTGAAGGTCGGGGTTTGAAGAGTGTCAAGTCTTGAGGTTTGAAAGTTGATAGCCGATGCTTGAGGTTTAAACGTAGAGGGTCGAAACTTGAGGTTTGGACGTTGAGGGCCGAGACTTGAGTTTTGGACATTGAGGGTCGAGCCTTGAGGTTTGAAGTTTGAACTCTGAGAAATGATGTTTGAGGGTTTTGATTCGAGGTTAAATCATACTAAAATTAGACTTTTAAAAAAAATGAAAATTCCGGCGATGACGGCGGGACAGTGGTCCGGCATATGGAGAGTTGATGGGAGAGGAAATGGGAAGGAGGAATATATTAGGTGATTTTTAAAAGAGTAATAAAATTTTTCTAAACCACATAAATAAAATTTATAGTTGATCCCAAATTTTATAGAAATATGTTTTGTATGGCCCAAAACTAATATTTGTGGGGTCTTTTGTGAAGTCCTACCTCACAAGTGATACATGGTCTTTTGTAAGGGCCATGCTTTTCAAAAAAAAAAAAAAAAGTGAGACTGCCCATGAGATAAAATCTTAGTTAGTTGAAAGGATTTAACTTTTCTATATCCGAAAAAACTGTAGTCACCATCACCCTTATTCCCATCTTCCCTAGGCCCAAGGAGATGAAGAAACAACGTTTAGTCATTTTTTTTGTTGATTTCTGTAAATAAATAAGTGTGAAATCTCCATGTATAACATTTACATCGTTCAATATTAGGTTTTAATAAGTTGTTTTTGTCTTTTTTAGTCAATATTTTCTTATTGAAATTTTGACTCAATCTATAATTAGATTTAGACATCTTCAATTAGGTAATCATAACTGGATATGATATGACATAACTCAATTAGATAATGCGTCTACAGTTTGGGTCAAGGTATTTACACATGAATAACACATGTCAACAAATTGGTGATGTTGCAGTCGTTGAAGATTTGTGATTAACAAGATTGATTAGGTTTAAGTGTTGATCTCTTGTTAAAAAGTTTCTGACTTCGCGATACCTAGTTAATATTAATGAGAATAGTATTAAAATTTTATAAAAATCTTATATGACAGTTAGTCTTATAAAAATTTCCATTAAGAGGGTGAAAAGATTCATTCAAACTTCCAGAAACCCAAACATTGATCCAACCTTACCATCAGTAGCCCAACCTCCCCACACCGGTCCAAACCTCATTGTCGGCGGTCGGGACCAAATCATATTACGGTGTGAAGTGACCGATCACAAAGCTGAGAGTAAGTTGTGACGATCTGAGAGTGTCGACCGGCAATGACGATGGTGAAAATGGAAACGCGTGATGACGATTACAAAGAAGAAAAAGGGTATGAGGCCGGTGATTGCAGATTTCTGGGGATCAGAGTTACAATTTGGGGATAAGGGAGAAGATGAAATATGTTTTGGATTTTGCAGAAAGATCCTTGTAATAGTGTGATAATATAGCATAATTGCCGAGTATAAAATAAATGTGGTGATCCCCAAATCTTATGGGAATAATTTTGTATTGATCCAGCCTAAATTTTAGGGTGTTGTACACAAGATTTTGTGTTAGGATTATTGATGAAATGTTTAAATTAAATTAGTCATTGTTAATATCAATATTTTAAATATATAAATTCTTTCAAAATATTTATAAAACATGGAGTATACATTATGAGCTTATCTTAAATCCGCAAACACCCTTGTCATTTGGTATCTAGCAATTAGTGATTTTTACAAGGATGGAAACGTAGTACACTCTGTACCCCAATCATATTTGTAAGTTGACTATTTATTTAGTCAAATTTACTTAACGTATCTTAAACTTAAATTGATATATAATATTTAATATTATTGTGTGATCTGTTAGATTTATAATATTTTATTTTTTAAAATATATAAAATTTTATAACTTGTATCTGAATCTAACTAGTTATATTGATGCTTAAATATTTTCTGATTGAACTGACAAAAGTTATAATGTGATTAGGCCCTGTCCAATTCAACTTATTGCAGCACATTTAAGCACATCACAACACTGGTCAACACAACATAGCACTAATTAGCATTGATCAGCACAACTAGGGGTTTCAAACCGGCGGGTTTGGGCGGACTTGAAATGATGAGGAATGTGAAATTGCTATTTTTAGATTATTCATATAATCTAGAAATGGTATCCATGATTATAAAAGATTTATTTTAAGTATGTTTTATTTCTTTCCTTTTAGTTTTAGAACATTATTATTATAGGAAAATAGAGGAAATATTAATCCTCTTTAGATTTAGTTTTTTTAGTTAATATATAATGTAATCTCCTATGGAGAATTATTCGGACAATTGATATATAAAATTCTTCGCGACAATAATCGTAAAATCTTCAAGTGCGAGCGACTCAAACTTACCCGACAGATGTGACGTTTGACGGACCCTGAAGCGTGATGTGGAAGGACAATATCGTTACTTTATAAGTTTCCAGGCGATTATACATCTTTTCTACATCCATCAACTACCATTTAGCCATTTATTCACCACGTTCGAACCCTAAGATCCGTTGCGTAAAACCCGCGCTATCCGTTCCTGCATCATTTTGGTATCAAGAGCTCGGTCGAACATGATGAACTCGAAGTGGCCACGCATTCATGAACCCCCGGATGATAGATTTGTTCCTCGAATATTTGAAGACATAGCGAGTTTCGAACAAGGAAGCATGACAGTCATAGAATATATGAAAAAATTGAAGGAATTGAAGTTACATTGCAGAGTTCATGAGAGCGATGAGATGGCTTGGCTAGATTCAAGTCAGGCCTTAAGCCAGAGATCTGCAGTTGTATGATACTTCACCCAGTTGGTACTGTCAATGAAGCCTTCCAATTAGCTCTTCAATTTGAGAAGAGTTTGCAGCTTTGTTTTTTCACCAGGGTTAACACTTCACGAGAAGGGATTGAAAAGAGGTTTAAACTTCCAGAGTGGTTTAATAAGATTGCAAGTGTTGAGGCCCAAGTTAAATCACCAAGTGTTGAAGATCGAGAGAAAGGAGATAAGTCTTTGTTGAATCTGACAGAACAGATCTTTAACGACCCGACAACAATTTTTCAAACTACTGTGAATTGTGGGAGGAGTACCGGAAACTCACCATTGATGGGAGAAGTAACATAAATGTGATTTCATAAACTACAATTGAGAGGTTTGAACTGCAAAACTGAATCACATCCTGAACCATACAAAGTTGCTTGGATGAACAACACAATTATTTCGGTAAACAGAAGATGTTTAATACACTTGAAGAAGGGTAGATATTCAGATTCTGTTTGGTGTGATATTGTGCCTACCAGGATTACTCATATTTTCTTAGGTCGTCCTTGGATAAATGGTCGGAATGTTTCACATAATGGTCATGCCAATACTTACTCTTTTAACTTCAACAATGAGCACATTGTCTTAAAGTGTTTGAGTCCAGACGGTTTGCAGAAATTTGTAAAGCCAATAAGCACTAAGGTAATGACTGAGAAGGTTGAGGGAAGCGAGGAAGATACAAACTTCAGTCAAACTTCAGAGAATGTACATGTTACAGGAGTTGCTGAAGAGAAAACAAAGTGCAATTACTTCTTTGAGCATTTTAATGTGGTTCAAGATGTTAAAGAGGATAAGCAATGCAAACCAATTTTTGAGAAGAAAACCGATGAGACACTTTCAAGAGGGAAGAAACAGTTGCAGAAGAGAGAACTGTTGAAAGATCATCTACTAATTCAGAAGAGACAAACTGGGAGAGAGAAATTAAGTTTAGTAATTCCGCACTTAGATCCTTTGAAGTATTTTTCCAAGTTGCCTAAGTTAGTTTCTGCAGTATCGGATGGTGGAAGTAGAGATGTGCTGCGTCTCAGAAAAATTCCAAAATTAGTACATGGCCAAAAATATCTTGTTCGTTGGAAGCATCTCGTTCGATAGAAGGGACATCCACGTGAATAATGTCCAAGTTATACAGATTTGGAGCCTTCTGAGATTACCTATGATTTTAACTCGCCGGGAGTCGAGTTTTTTCAAGCGGGTGAGAATGATGAGGAATGAGAAGTGGCTATTTTTAGATTATTCATATAATCTAAAAATAGTATCCATGATTCTAGAAGGTTCATTTTAAGTATGTTTTATTTCTTTCCTTTTAGTTTTAGGACATTATTATTATAGGAAAATAGAGGAAACCTTAATACTCTTTAGATTTACTTTTCTTAGGTAATATATAATGTAATCTCTTATGGATAATTATTCAGACAATTGATATATAAAATTCTTTGCGACAAAAATCGTAAAATCTTCAAGTGCGAGCGACTCAAACTTACCCGACAGATGCGACGTTTGACGGACCCTGAAGCGTGACGTGGAAGGACAATATTGTTACTTTATAAGTTTCCAAGCGATTATACATCTTTTCTACATCCATCAACTACCATTTAGCCATTTATTCACCATGTTCGAAACCTAGGATCCGTTACGTAAAACCCGCGCTATCCGTTCCTGCATCAACTTGGACTGGGTTAAAATGGGTTGGGTTTAAATTCACAAATACTCATTTATACCCATTAGGCTAATGGGCTTAATGGGTTAGGTTTAAACGGGTTGGGCTTAAATAGCTTGGGTATATCTATTGGGTACAATTATGCCCAAGTAATAAAATTATAGTATTGATTTTATAATTAATAAAATTTGAAACGTAGTTTTAGGTCCCTATGTATAGGTAATATACATTTTCTCTTGTTTAATTTAATTTATTTGTGCGGAATTGATATTATTTTTCAAACAAGGGTTTTGAGTTTTTAGGATAATTCATGTACCAAAGAGATGGGTTTAATGGTACCCAATGGGTACCCTAAGCCCGTTTAGAAACATATGGGCTAATACCCGCCCGTAGCCCATCAAATTAATGGGCGGGTATTTTAGGAAAAGTACTCTATGGACTTGGGCGGGCAAAAACCTGTGGGCCAAATTGCCGCCCCTAAGAACAACACACCACTCATCAATACAGTACAACACTCATCAGCAAAATATTGTTCAGCTCAGCACATGTTTTTTGTTTTTGTTTAAACCACTTAAGTTAGTGGAGTGAAATTTATTAGACTCACTACACCTTTAAAAAGCCTAAATTGGCAATTGTTTCAGTTTGAACATTGAGTTTAAGCTGAAATTGAGTTATAATAAGCTATTCATTTTGAAAGAAGAGTATTATTAACCCATGTTTACTCCGGCAAGCAAGTTAGGTATTGCTTCGCAAAACCCAATTCTGCTGACCCGAGGACTCACTACTTACAAGCAAGTGAGAGATCGCTAAGTGAAGCTCACGGGGTTAAAAAAAACTATTATAGTTCTCAAACAAATCTGTAGAACACAGATTTCTTACATTCAGGTGCTGATGATTGGCTTCACCTTTAGTAGCTGGTTTCACCATCATCCTCCTTCCATGTGAAACTGACCAGTGTCCATCCCTTCTGTTCCATTGAATTCCACCACTGCTTCATTCAGCTTGTAGCTTCCTGTACCTGCAAACATATTCAACAGCAGTAAACTGATCCCACAAATCATCAAGTTTTTAAGTAGGAGTTTCCCTACTGTCTAGTAGAGCTAGGCCTTTAATTTGAGCAGGTAAATTTGCATGTGTGTATGTGTTTTCCATATTAGAAGAACCTGCTAATTTTGCTAGGCTATCAACAACTGCATTATTTTCTCTGTGAATGTGATTAAAGGTAATTGTAATATCACATGCCATTATCCAGATGTTCCTGATAGTCTGAATCAGATTCCATGGAGTTGGTGCTTGGTGCTTGACCATTTTCAACAACTGCAATGAGTCCATCTCCACCTGCAGATTTAGACAATCATTAAAGTAAGCTGCTTCAATTCCTATTGCTAGTACCTTAGCCTCTGCTTCCAGGCTATTTTGAGCATTTATCACTAGTGGAAAACGGGACGGAACACGGCGGTTCCGTCCCGGTTGGACGGCGGTTTTGACCGCCGTCCATGGTGGCGCCGTCCAATTGGCGCCACCGTTACTCGGCGGTTGAAACCGCCGAGTAAGGTTTACGAGTTCGGAAACTTACCCGGATGGGTACATTTCCGGACTCGTAAACACCTGCTGCTAGCAGGAGGCTACCCCGGCCATTACGGGCCGGACGGTTAGCCGGAAGGAGTTTTTTGCGCACCCGGATGGTAAGCCGGGAGATTTTCCGGCGGCGGCAGTAATCCGGCCACCGTGAAACGGTGGCGGAAAATATGTAGTTCCGGATAGGATTACGGTACCGGAAAGTTAGCCGGACTGAAGTGTTTACTTAACCGGACGCCTGCCAGGGAAACATTCGGGAAAATGGGTGAAAAGAAGCCAATTTCGTCCGGCCAGAATTCCGAAACCGGAAACCTAGCCGGAAGTAATTTGAACTGTCCGGCCAGGATTTCAGATGTCGTAAAAGTGGCCCGGATAATTCTTTAAAATCTGATTTTTATTTATTTCGGCTTTTGAATACAAAATAGAAAGTATTTAAATGGCGCTAGTGAAGAATTATATGTTTCAAATGGTTGTGATGTATTACGAATGAATGTATAATGTAATAAATCACTTGAATGCGCTAAATACAACAATTTCCAATAATACATAATGTGTCAATTTTGAACTAGAGCATGTGCATACGAAGTTACGACAATTGATGCAATAGTACTCCTCGGTCGATTAAGGTCTTCGGGTGAGTAGGGGCTTGTATCCTCTTCGAAAATCTGTGCATTAGCATACACAATTCAATATATGACGCAAACATATGAATATGTGTAAGGTAGATGCCTTATAGATTTGGAACTTACGGGCTCAAGGTCTTGGTCGAATTCGTTAAGTCCCGCTACCAATTTGAGCTCATACAACATAACGTAGTACCCGCATTCCCAGCTGCTAACTTGTCTCTTGTACTTTAACACAAAAGGAAGATCACATTGTTAAATACAATCGATCGATGTCGATAATACTAGTGTTATTAATGAGGGAGAAACGTGTAGAGTACCTTGATCTCAGTCATTCCAAACTCTCTCCTAGAGGGATTGACATGATTCAAAGCTTGTCTAAGGAGGTGTTCGAAAGACGGGATTGGCGGACGATGGAGAGGATCTATCCAATAAACTTCTTTGGTTTTTTTGTGGATCAAAACCAAGGTCCAATGTTTACTAAATAAAAAATGCATATCCATTTGTCAATAATGACAACATAAAAGTTAACATGAGATAATAATGTATAGAATTAGTTAATATGAAATGCTTACCCGGAAATGAGTGGTGCTAGGAAGAATAATTTGTCCTCCACACCGAGAGCCTCTCTCATGTAACTTAATCGCTCTGCATCAGTATGACCTAATTCTTGGATTCGCTCAGGGCATAGGAAGCCTATCCATGGCTTCAACCGTTTTTGAACTAATTGATTCAAGAAACTTAAGAAAAAAAATATGAATGGTTAAAACAACGGGGAGAACAGCGGTTGAAAACACACAAGATAATATAGTCTCGACATTAAAATTACTTACAGTTGGAATAAGGACATTAGGGGCTCGGTTACCTTGTCACCCTTCCATAGATCTTCAAAATCACCCCAACACATTACAATTTGCCTTCCAATACCACCAAATAATTCCGTTGGAGCCGGGAATTCGTAGTATCCAAATTTGCAATGTGTAGACAATTTATCATACAACACCTTCATAGGCGGTGTCATAGATTTAACTACAACATCTTTTGGGGCGGTCTTTGGGGCGGTCAAGGGTTGGGGAATTGTTTTTGTAATTTTTGGCTCAACCTTGCGTGCAACGCTCGTAATTGGGTTGTATAGGCTAGCGGGTTGAGTCTCTCCTAAACTCTCGACAACAATTAGCCTACGAGGCCAAAGTAAATACATACCTTCCGCCGGTCCAACAACCTTACACGGGCCTTTGGGTATGGGAATTCGAGCGGTTGAAACCAAAGCTTTTTTCAAGCAAACCTTCCCCAAACCGGTTGCAATTTTAACGTCGCCATGCATCTTCGCCGACTCATTGAAAATTCCATTTGCAACATGCATAGTAGGCTTCCTCACTCCACCATCGATATATAATTTGCATGGATATGTGACATCGACCTTGACCTAATTAAAATAGTGGATTCCATTTTTAAAGTAAGGCGAGGTAAACATGCTAAGACTATTAAGAGAACGAATATAGAATTTGAATAAGAATGCGATCGAAAAGTGAGTTAGTGTGTTTACCTTTTTTGGTCGGTTTAAGTTATCATCACTTGGTTGTGGCGATGGTGGATTTGGTTGTGGCGATGGTGGATTGCCTTGCACCTCACAAACATCGGGTGAGTGACGTGAACCACATGAAGGAGGTTCCCAATCGTCGCTTAGATCATTCAAATTTGGTGGGAGAATTGCGCCCATTTGCTTGGCTATTATGCGGAGAGCTATGTCCCTTTTCATCATATTCTTCACGGCCTCATCAAGCTCCTTCTTGGTATCACCGAGCTCTTTTTTTGTATCTCCAAGTTCCTCTTGCAACTTGTTGTACTTGGTATGTCTTGGTGGTTTAGAAGATTTTGGTTTGCCGATGAGGTCTCTCTTCACCACATGTGATGCATATCCACGAACTCTACCGGGGTGTTCCTTCCGTTCCGTCGCCTTACAAAGGATGTCATCGTCTTGTGTGGGAACGAATTCTCCCGAGGCAATTTTCTCTTTGACACCATCCTATCATTTAATAGAAAAAAAATATATGGTAGAAAGAAAAATAGATAGGAATAATATTTGTAATAATATTAGCTCAATATATTCAAAGAAACAACTTACAATATCTTTTATCAACTTCTTGTTTCCCTCGTGTGTGTATTCGCCTTTGCTATCTTGTCGACCAATCAAGAAGCTAGTGAGTTTATCGAATTCTTTAGGATTAACCACCTCGGTGCTCTCCCGCGCTTCCTCTTCCGTCATCCCACTATCCATTTTCTCTTGCACCTCATCTTCTTGTTTCTTGTTTGCATGTTTCATTAGTCTTATAGTATAGCCCTCCCTACTCATTGTGTGAGGTGTCGTATTAGCTTTCGCATTGGTGCTATTCGTCAACCTCACACCCTAACACATAAATGAATTGAAGTTATGTGAACGAAGGAGTAATACTAGAATGGTAGGAATTAATCTTACTAGTCGGTCATTCTCCAAGGTGCGTGCTTTGAATATTGCCCAACTTTCTTGTAGAATATCGGTGTAGGCCACCCAAGGGTCCTCATCCTTAAAATCTCCATAAATGTAATGTTTAGACAACATTGCTCTATGATCCCGTGCCGCCTTACTCAAGCGAAACATGGTTGTGTCAAAAAGTTTCTCCATATTTGGGGCAACAATTTTGAATGGTACCTACATAAGGTTATAAGAAAATTTGGATAAAATCTCATTCATGTGTACAAAAAAAAAAAACCTTAAATGAAGGTAGAAACTTACCAAACACTCCTCCCATAATTTAGTCTTCTCCTTGTCGGGGACCTCGTGCCAAGATTCATACTTTATGTCCACACGAGTTCGACCAATTTTACCAACCCAACTCTTCCATAAATAATACTCTTCCGATATTGGTTCCCCACCATCGTTGAACGTCATGTCCGTCAAAATCCCCTTCTTCATCCTTTTTTGTAAGACGGCACAATATGTCCTAGGACGCCTCACCACCTTTTTTTTAACACCTCCCGCGGTGCTAGGCGTTTTAGAGCTTTTGGGGATTCCTACTACCTTCTTCTTAGGTGGTGCCATAACTCCTCTACAAAAAATAGTTTACATATATTAAATAACCTCACTATCAAGAAAGAATAATTATATGCTAAATTAATGGTAAGTAGTCACTTTAATAATCCTATTATTATCCTATTAGACTAATGGTAAGTAGGGTTTAATTAGGATCCTATTAGACTAATATAAATTGCCTATCACATGCTTCACCCTTAATTCTTTGTAATTAAATTAGTGCATACATATATGACATACTTAACCCTAGATTAGTAGTAACATAACTAGTGACCATCAAGACTAATCAAGAATATAGCCCATAATCCCAATTGATTAATCAAGAATGTAGCCCATAAAACAAAACTAGTTTGTAGTAATAATTAAGCAAAGCCCATGAACAAATAAGACAAATTAGCCAATAAACAACATTGATTATACAATTGAAGAAATACCTTTTCAAGTAGAATAAAAACCCTAATAGTATGGACAAAGAAGCTACTTTCTTGTTCTAGAACTCAAGAAATGGGGCCAATGTGAGTAATGGTGTTCTTGGTGGTTGGAGAAGAAGATTTTGTTGGTGGAAGAGAGTAAATGGGTGGGAGGAAAGTGAAATTTTCGGAACTAATGTTGAGAATGGGTAGAGGACTAGCTAAGAAAATAGTCTAAGTGTTAGTTATTCTGATTTTTTGTACTGACCGGCCACGTTTCCGAAACCGTGAAGTTAGCCGGATAAGGCAAAAAAAATTAACCTCACCCGGCTAGGTTTCCGAGTTCGTAAAACCTAGCCGGAAGTGTTTATTATAAAAGGGGCAGACGGGTTTTTTTTCCCCAAATCTGCAAACCCTCCCCAAGTTCATCCCCAAACCAGTCCGCCCCTCTCCAAAATTTTCAGTCCAATCTCTCACCATGGTTAGGACTAAAAATCCTTCCACAGGCAAGCAAGTTGCGGAAATCCAACGACAACAAGAGGTGCACTACTCGTCCTCTTCCGAGGAGGAAGGAGAGTCACCTCCAAGAGCCGAAGAACACGTGGGTGGGAGCCGATTAAGCAAGGCCAAATCGAGGAAGACGAAGCGGCAAAGAGGCCATGATAGGCCCCCTGAAGCATCGGCAAGTCGGAATTTCTTCAATCGTAGGGCGGAGGCCAACTATGTGGAATGGTGTGGGCGGAAAACACACACCACCAAGGTGATTAGCCCTACCTCTATTGACACTTTGCATATGGGGTATTTGGTTGCTCATTTTCAGCCTAGTTATTTAGATAAATTGCTCTTGCTTGAATCCCCATGCCATCAAGATGAGGTTGTGCAATTTTATGCAAATTTAGGAGAGTATGAGTCGAATAACATGTGCACTAAGGTGAATGGTAAACTGATTAATGTCACTAAGTTTCATATAAATGAGGTCCTAGGCTGCCCTTATGTTGATAACTCATACTTGCACCCTAACCACCCAGAAGGCCCTTATGAGATTTATAATTTCAACAAGTTTCCTGAAACCGGGCCAAACCAACCCTTAGACCTTGAAGCAATGGGACGTAAGTACTTCAAAACTACTTGTCAGGGGGCGGGTAGTTGTCCAGGTGATTTTAATGTTGAGGAGCTTACGGTTGAGCAGAGGATTGTATTTGACTGGGTTTGTCTGAATGTGTATCCATCGGGGGGTCATAGTTGTGAACCTAGTTGTGGACGTGTTCTGCTCTTCTATTACTTGATGGAAGGGTTGAAAATAAATCCTGGACACTCGATAGTTGAATACATGTTCAAGGTGGGGAGAGGGTCGAGGCAATGGTTTCCATATGCCGGACTTGTCACTGAGTTGATTAAGAAGCAAGGTGGAGGTGTTGTTGATCGTCCTGAGCCTCTAGAGTACTACGATGGTGATTGGTTTGATCATAAGGGTTTTGCACTGGATAAAGAAACTCAAAGGTACGTCTTGAAGGCCTTAGCTCCGGGCGCAGCAGGAAGAGTTGCGAGGCGAAGAAAACTAGAAGCCAGAGGTGCGAGCTCATCGGGTACAAGTAAGTGAATATATGTTTTCCCTTTATTGTTTAGTTTCGCATGTGAAAATGCTTTTGTATTCGAAAGCTAATCATTTGTTTGTTTTGTAGGTGAGGAGGGCCGGTGGATGCGTAAGCTCTCAAAAATGTGGGAATGCTTCACCGGACAAGTCGACAAGGCTAAAGAAGAAGTAGCAATGCTCCGGGCCGAACAAAGGGCTTACATTGATCGGAAGGGACTTGATCTCCAACTTAGCCCGGAATTGAATGAGCCGGATTTTGTTCATCTCCCATCCTCAAGTGAAGAAGATGCGGCCGGGGGACCATCCAGCAGTAGGGCGACTGGAGAGTAGGGCATTGTTTCTAGTTAATAATTTGTTCTATTCTAGTTAAACATCGAATTTGTTCTTGTTAAACATCGAATTTGTTCTTTTCGTTTGTGAAACTAATTTATCCTAGTACGTTATTCATATGGATGTAAACTTGGTCGATTTTAAAGATTTTAGTGCTTCAATCTATTGGCGCTTATTTTGTACATGCATTTTGTTTAGATAAAGAGGCAAATATGATGGTGAAAATGTGTTGAAGTATAGTTCCGGGTAGATTTCCGAGTTCTGAAACACTATCCGGATAGTGTTAATTACTTTTCCGAAATCGGAAACCTAGCCGGATGAATAATTTACTTATCCGGATGGCTATCAGGG
Organism: Sherardia arvensis; assembly: GCA_948330725.1. Classification (NCBI taxonomy): domain Eukaryota; kingdom Viridiplantae; phylum Streptophyta; class Magnoliopsida; order Gentianales; family Rubiaceae; genus Sherardia; species Sherardia arvensis. The sequence goes on from OX415236.1 coordinate 28,372,633, forward strand.
AAACCTTCGGGAAAATTGAGCGAGATTTTTAATTAAAAACTTCCGGATACACTTTCAGACACCATAAACCTAGCCGGATAAGCTTAAATTTCCATCTTGCTAGGTTTCCGAGTTCGGAAACGGGTTTATATATATGGGTGATTGACTTTTTTTCAGATCACAACTCACAAACTTCCCCCACATCCCCCAATTCAGAGTTCGGAAATCCCGTCTCCTACCCGGACGAAACTCTCCATCAGTTCCACCACAACCAATTCCCGATCAACCCATGGCACCGAGAAGCAAGGTCGTGGCGAGGAAGCCAAATCCAAACTGGTATGATGCTAACAAGTTTATTAGTCTCGATGCTTACAAGTATTATGGTATTCTTGTTAACAATGCTACAGTACTAGACACATATGTGGTGGATAGAGATCGGGTTGAGGCACTAGGTTTAGGCCCTATGGTTGAGAAGTTTGCTATTCAAAATTGTGATGCCTTGTTATTCGATGTTAGTAATCCCACCTATAAGGATGAGGTGTTGCAATTTTATGCTAATTTTGATGAACCTAGTGATGGTAAGTACACTACCATGGTTAATGGGAAAAGGTTTGAGTTTGATTGTTGGGTGATGAATGAGTTGTTGGGGAATCCTATCAAATCCGATGAGGACCTTCATCCCAATCTCGAGCAAGGTCCACTTAATATCTTCTATGCTAATGGGTGGCCGGGAAGGCATATGATTAAACTCCCGTACTTGAATTATCTGAATTTAGGACATCACTATTTTGGTCGGGACCCATATGATGAAAGTTCAGCCGATGGGTGCAAAATGGCATTCTGCCCCATTGATGATCGCATTGTGTACGAGTGGGTGCATAGAAGTTTCATCCCCACAGGAGGAAATGTCGGCGAGCCTAATGTTACCACGGTTATGACATTTTACTATGTCGTGAAGGAGGTTCCTATCAATCCCGGCTTTGCAATATGTAATTGGATGAGAACTGCGTGGGCTAACGAGCGACATAAGAAAAACCTACCCTACGGGAGCCTAATCACTAAGTTGCTCTTGAAATTGGACCAAAATTTCCGATTTGAAGATGATCCCACCCCTTGCAAGCTGTACGACTACCACTACTTTGAAAACCATAGGCCGAAATGGACTTTGGCCGATGGAAAATGGATTCTGGCGCCTACACAACAAAAGGCTAAGCGGGCATCAAGAAGTAAGTCATCTTCACCTCCTTATTCACAATTTATGCTACTTTTGATCATAGTTTAATTCAAATATGAATTTTCATTTTTTAGGTAGGGAGGTACCCGATGAAGAGCCTTCACCGCATGTTGCCAACATGAAAGCTATGTACGCTGGCATGAAATCTAAGGTGCTCACATTGATTGGCGTTAGGAAGGACGCTTACGAGGCAAGGAAGGAGTTGAGAGCCCTCAAGCGTGCAGAAGGATTTTCCACGAGTGGGGACGCCTCGCAGGGACATGGTGGCGGTGATCATCACACCGACTATGACATGGAGCCTTGATTTAGTTTAATTTGTTTTGAATTTTTAGTTAAGAATTGATTTGCCTTATCGAATATTATTACATTTTAACTGTATTTCAGTAACGTTTGAATGCTACGGAAATTGATCAAATGTTTGTGCATTTACAATTCGTACAAGTGTTTGCAGTATCAATTTTATATAACTACTGATTAGTGAGTGCGCGCTAGTTTTCGCCTCAAAATAACACTTCCGGTTAGCTTTACGAACTCGGAATTCTAGCCGGATCGGTCATTCTATGATTACTAAACCGGATGACAACCAGGGAACCCGTCTGGAATTTGAATAAAATGTCTTGCCAAAACAAAAAACTTCCGGGTAACTTGTTTCCGAACTCGGAAAGTTAGCCGGATAGGCTTGTTCTATATTTGCTAAACCGGATTGTTAGCCGGAAGTAGGTAAACCCTAATTTAACACTATCCGGCTAATGTTTCAGATACCGTAAAACTATCCGGATAGGTTAAAAATTGAGATTCGTCGACTTTCTTTTATTCTATTGGATAGATCAAACAAAGGTGCAACCAAATGTTTACATGAATTACATATTCAAACTAAGTTCGGACTAGTTGTATTATGAATAACTGATAACACAAAAAGATCAACGACTAACGCCTCAACTTAGTCTTCGGCTTAACTTTGAAAATCAACTTCCTCTTCCGTTCTTTTCCTTTGCTGTCTATCACTATGCGTTCGGCGTGATCGGATCTTGCGCGATAGTTTGACATGTTTTCCTCTGTTTCCTCCATATTAATCGCGTCTTTCTTCGTTGGCACAAAAATGTGAGCAGCTCGTTTGTCATACTCCTCGAATAGCTCATAACCACACACCATTTGTTTCCCATCAAGAACAATCTCGTAGTGCCGATCAGAAGGATCCTGAACATAGTAAACTTGGTCACCTTCGCCAGCAAGTATGAACGCATCCGACTTTGATCCCACTTTCTTCCTATCAACCAATTGAAACCCTAAAGGATCGGTCTTAGTTCCTGTCTTTTGATCAACCCACTGACACTTGAATACAACCACCTTCAATGCCACATAGTTTAACTCCCAGATCTGAACAATGGTACCGAAATACCTATCAAATGAGTAGGATCCTTCTGGATTTTTCTTCCGCGACACAGCGATTGATTCGAAAAATGTAGTCACACCGCTATTCTGCGAAACACCTTTAGCATCGCTCTGTTTGGTCCCGTACGAGTAACCCTTCACATCATAGCCACTGTAGCTGATGACCGTCGTAAGCGGCCGTCTGGATAGCCATTTCACGTCCTCGGGATGGTCACCAATCTCTACGGTGTCCCTTAACCACTCACAAAAGGTTCTAATATGCTCATCATGTAGTTGGAAAGGCTTTAGGGTTGGGTATAGACTTCTCAATTCCTCCATATGAATGTCAACGTAAGGGCGAACCGATTCATGGTTTCGCATCACATACAGATGAGCAGCCTGCAAATCGACCGCTGGCGGGTTATGCAGCGTGCCTCTAGTTCCATGCCCGTTGAAACGAAAATCATGCCTCGAGGTGGGTAGTCCAACCGTGTCAACCTCATCTAAGTAAGCCGTACAAAATTCAATCTCCTCCTCCGCGACATATCTAGATACAATGCTTGCGTCAGGCCTGTACCTATTCTGCGAAAAGAATTTAAATATCTTCATGTATCTCTCGAAAGGATACATCCACCGGAGGAACACCGGACCACACTCCTTGATCTCCCGCACAAGATGGACAATCAAATGCACCATTATATCAAAGAAAGAAGGGGGGAAATACATCTCCAATTGGCACAATACTTCAACCACCATTGTCTGCAGCTTATCTAGTTTACGACGGCTAACTGTTTTCTGGCAAATTCCCTTAAAAAATAAGCAGAGCTTGCTGATGCACATCCTAACGTGGCTTGGAAGAGAACCACGAATGACAATTATGTTCAAGTCTTGCATCAAAGTGTGACAATCATGTGATTTTAACCCTATCAATTTTTGATCCTTAACATTGACACAGTTACCAATGTTTGAGGAAAAATTAGAGGGTACCTTCAAATCTTTCAGGCACTGCAAATATTTTGTCTTCTCAGCTGACGACATATTGTAGCAAGCTGGAGGCAAGAAAGTGTTCCCATTCTCGATTACAGGAGCCAGTTCCTTTCTAATACCCATTCTGTCCAAGTCTTTACGTGTTTGAAGTCCATCTTTGCTTTTTCCTGGAATATTCAGCAGCGTACCAAGCAAACTATCGCAGACATTCTTCTCAATGTGCATTACATCTAAAAAATGTCTGACAGCCAAGTGCTTCCAATATTGTAAGTCAAAGAAAATGGATCGTTTCTTCCAAGGGCCGGGGAGAGGCATCTTCCTACGGTTTTTCCCAAAATCATTTTCAATATCCTTGATTTTCTCGAATACCTCCTCGCCACTGATAGGAGGGGGCGGTGCATTCTCTTCCTTCCCATTAAACCAGTTCTTAGCCTTACGGAACTCGTGACTGCATGGTAAGAAACGACGATGTCCTTGATAAACAGTTTTTCTCCCGTGTTTTAATTGAGAGAAACTAGTATTCTCCTCACAAACAGGACAAGCTAGATGACCTTTGACTGAATAACCAGCTAGATTACCAAGTGCAGGGAAATCGTTCACAGTACAGAACAACATTCCTTTCAACTTAAACCATTCCTGCCGATATTCATCCCACGTCCAATTCTCTTCAAACCACAGTTTCTGAAGGTCGTCAACTAAAGGTTCTAGGAACACATCAATGTCATTACCAGGCTGCTTTGGCCCTGCTATCATCAACGACAACATAACATATTTCCTCTTCATGGTCAACCACGATGGTAGATTGTAAATAACAACCATCACAGGCCAAGAACTGTGTGTACTACTCAAATCTCCATACGGATTCATACCATCAGTGGATAAACCCAACCTTACATTCCGAGCTTCCTTCCCAAATTCAGGATACAATTCATCAATTTTCTTCCACTGATCACCATCTGAACAGTGTGCAATCACATCATCATCTTCAACCTTCTCTCTATCTGCATGCCATGTCAAGTTCTTAGCTTCTTCCTTGTTAGCAAACAACCTTTGAAGCCTAGGTATAATGGGGAGATACCACATGACCTTCGCGGGAACACGTTTGTTGGTTTCCTTAACAACATCTCCTCCCACGTCCACTTTTTGTTTCACAGCTTTGTATCGTGACTCGCCACAAACGCTACAATTTTCCAATTTCATCTCATCTTCCCCTCTAAACAACATACAATCATTAGGACAAACATGAATTTTCTCAAGTTCCATACCCATTGGACATAGTACCCTCTTGGCAGCATATGCCCTATCAGGCAATAAATTATCAGTGGGAAGCAGCTGTCTAATCAACTCCAGCGCCTCTGTTAATGCTTATCTGAAAGCCCATGCTTGGCTTTTAAATTCATCAACAATAAGGTCGCGCTTAAAATAGTGTGGATTGACCCCTCATACAAAGGGGTCTGCTTATCATTATACATCGCTTCAAGCGCCTCTGGTTTTCCAAAAAAATGCATGGCAACATCATCTACCAAGTCATCCAATTTATCGTCATAATTACCAACCATTGAATTTTCTCCTACAACCTCCATTGGTTCATTAACAACAACAGTGCTACGTTCTTCCCCATGCCATACCCACGTGGTATAGGAATTTTGGAAACCCCTAACAATCAAATGTTCACGCAAACCTTCAACTCCTAAATACACATCGTTAGTGCAATCCTTACAAGGGCACCGCATGGCCGACTGATTTTCCAATCTTGCATTATCAGAAGCAACATCAATGAAATATTCAACCAGTCCCATATACTCTGGTGAGGTCCGACGATTCTCCCTAATAATCCTACTACGTTCCATAACACTTGTGTACCTATTTTCATAAATTTAAGCAAATATTAATGAATTCATTCATCTACATCGTGCTACTTGACAACATATCAAATACAATATGGTTTCATAAACACTAATAACTAGGAATCAACACGCAAGTTCATATATTATTCAAGCAAATTAGGGACACACATACATATTCATGCTTGAAATTAACAAACATCCGCCCATCAATACTAAATTTAGCGGGAGATTACCTCATCGCGGCCTAGGATTCAGCGAGCCCAAATATTAGGAGATTCTCTGCGTCCTTCAACCCAAAACAAAGATGGAATAGAGTAGATAGAACAAAAGGATCCGTTTCTCGTTTTATAAGATTCTGTTTTAGCTCATCCGGTTACGTTTCCGAGTTCGTAAATCCTGCCCGGCCATTTTTCCCACTATCCGGACAAGTTTACGGTACCGTAAACTTACCCGGACGACTTTTTGACTTGACTCCACCGACATCAGAACTTTGCCCCGTCGACTTGACCGTCAAAGTCAAGCCGGTCAACGGGGAAAGTTCCGGCTAGCCATTTCCGGTGTCGGAAATGTAGGCTGGTCGGCGGTTAAACGCAACCGCCGACCAAAAATGGCAGTTACACGGCGGTTGCATCACAACCGCCGTGTAACAAGCCATCCGGCTAGAGAACCAACATTTACGAGTTCGTAAATGTAGCAGGACGGCGGTTTCCTTATTTTCCCGCGGAACCGCCGTCCTTGGGCGCCGTTTTCCGAAGGTTTTCTACTAGTGTATTGTGAAAGCTTTGGTTATTACAACTCTTCCCGAGTTGTTTCCTAACATAATTCCTGCTCCAGCTAAGCCACTTCTCATAAGTGATCCATCAATATTCAATTTAAACTCCCCAATATTAGGTAAACTCCATTTAAATGCTTGTACTCTAGGATTTCTCCCTGAGTTGGTCTTGACTTTGAGCCATTTCAAGTGGTGAATCTGAATGATAGATGATATCACTTCCTTTATCTGCTTGCAAATAGTTAGCTTATTAGGTGAGATAGCATCATATAAATATGCTACCCTTGCACACCATATAAACCAAACGGTAACCACTGGTAGAGCCTTAGCTATTTGTGACTTCAGTATTGAACTTGCATCCACATTCCAATAAGAATTATAGATTCCACAGAGTAGTATGACTGTGAAATATGATATCAAAATGTCTACTGACTGTTTCCATATCCACTCCACCGTAACACAATTATTAAAACAGTGGTTCAAGTCACTAAAATAGTTATGACAAAAGTTGCATATAGATGGTTAATGGATATTCAAATCTGCTAAAATATTTGTAGTTGGGCTTAGTCTATTGACCATCCTCCAACAAAAAACAGACATTTTGTTAGGTACTGAGCTTGACCACATATGCTTAAAGGATGGGACTTGCATTCTCTTAGGTCTAATGAGATCATAAGCAGAAGAAAGTAAAAAATTGCCATCCATAGTAGGTTCCCAAATCATAGTATCAGCATAATCATCAAACAATGGGAATTCATTAGTAATAAATGTCACATAGTTATCAGGTAAACCATCTTTCATGGCATCAACATAGAATTCCTGCTGCAAGCAAAATTCTTGAACAGTTAGGTCAGGGAAATGAACTTCCCTATCATCATCCCAGATATCAATGAGAGTTGCATCTCTAGTCCACTTAGCATTCCAAAAAGAAACTTCTCCTTTACCCAGTTGAATGTGGGTATTGTCAAAGGTGATTTCCTGTATTTCCTGAATCCTGCGCCAAGTTTTAGACTTTTTGTGACTGTTAGGCAAAGAGCACATAAATTAGCCCATAATCTTTCTCCCTTTTGCAGCTTCCACCATAATTTCAAGGAAGAGCTTTTAATTGTCAAATGTAAGTCATTTACTCCAAGTCCATTTTCAATGTATGGATAACAAATATTAGGTAAAGATCTCCAAGTCCTTTTTTGACCATACTCAGATGACCCCTAAAGGAACTCAGAGAATAAGACATGCAATTCATCAACGACACCTTTAGTAGGTTTAATCACTGTTAAAATATGCATAGAAATTGCTGATAACACATGCTTAATCAGAATCAGTCAACTACTTGATTAAGCCACTTATTTTGCCATGAAGACAATTTTGTGGCTATTTTATCAAATAGACTCTGAAAATAAGAATGTTTGGTCGAGCCTGTATAGATTAGACAACCAAGATATATAAAGGAAAATGATCCTTCCCTTATACTAGAGATAGTATGAACTAGTGTTTTCACTGCAGAGGCTGCATGCTTTAATATGTAATAAGATGACTTCTATAGATTGATCTTTTGCCCTGTCGATTTCTCGTAACTTATCAAAAAATACCTTAAGTTTGTAAGACCTTATCTATTGGCTTTCAAAAATACAATTGTATCATCTGTAAAGTTTAGATGTGTTATATTAATTGAAGAATGTGGCAACTGGAAGTAACCAATCTTAGATGACTGATAGAGCAAACTCATATTTTTAGAGAGAACTTCAGTAAGGAGTATAAACTGTGAAGAATCAATTTGAGGTATAGAAAGATAATATCTTAACCTATTAAAACCCCTAATTTATTATTATTAACATTATCATTCGTTTTATTATTGCTATAATCAATATTTTATCATTCTCATTATTCTAAAGGGCTATTATTATATATGCCTATATGAGAACTAGTTTCTGTAAGCAAAAGGAATTTGGTAGGAAATAAGGGTGTGTTTGGTTCGTCAGGTTTTTGAAAGTCTGGTTTTTGTTTTTGGTTTTTGGGAGTTGGGTTTTTGTTTGGGTTTTTGTGAGTCTGGTTTTCCAAAAACCTTGTTTGGTTCGTCAGGATTTTGCAAGTCCAAAACAAAAACCTTGTTTGGTTCGTCAGGATTTTGCAAATCCAAAACAAAAACCTTGTTTGGTTCGTCAGGATTTTGCAAGTCCAAAACAAAAACCATATTTGGTTTGAATTAAATTTTAAAATTATAAAATTTGATACTTGTTTGGTTTGCGTGAATTTGATTTTGTTTCAAAATTTAAATTTTAAATTATTCATTGTAAAGACAATTTGAATAAAACAAGACTTTTTTCCGCTAAATTTCGATGAGTTTGACGTTCATTGTCACCCTTCGAATGCGCGTTACATATTCAGTAAGTATGATTCAAAATACATACAAAAATAGCGCTATGAAATCATATATTGGTAGTAGCACAATTGCTGACAGAAACCAGTCCAGTGAACTATCGAACGAACAAATTTGTCCTTTATAACCTGGAAACAAAAAGTGCTTAATATTCAATATAATTCTGCAACATTGCCAAAGAATTAACCCAACAACAGATATTGATTCTGCAGCATTGCCAACGAATTAACCCTACAACTGAAATTGATTCTACTAGCTAGAACGGACTCTTTTCAGCTACTTGAACTATGACAATGCATTTTACTTATATCCGCTGGGAAAGCAGGGCAATGCATTAACCAACAAAAACTAATAGTAATATATATATATATAGTTGAATGCATTGTTGACGTATTGAATTACCGCATCTTCTCGACAAGTACCTGAGGTGGTGTGTGGCCTTCAAATTCTTTCAAAGGTCTGCTCTCAGCCGAAAGTTCGCAAAACCTGTAAAATCCAAATCAGACATTCATACATACATAAATACATAGCAACCTTGCTTCAAAAGAGAAAAGGTCACATATAACACCATTAGCAACTGATCACAAAGAAAACATTGTAATGCATAACAATTCGGCAGCATTTAACCACTATTTTACTGTAAGCCAACAATTAAATTCCATAGTTCAGATTCTGAGATTAAATATTAGCCAAAAAAGAGTAACAATGATCAAGTTATGAATATAAAGTATCATAGCTGTAAGAAAACAGTCATTGAGGGAAAATACCGTAGTTTAAGATATGGCAATTCTAAGTCGGTTAAGCCAGAAACTTAAAACACAGCAGACTTGAATTGATTATATATCATAGCTTCAACAACATCCACAGTAACAGAGACCAGCTAATGAAGCAATACAACTAAAATACATTACCCAAAATGCAAATAACGAGTACTGTGATTCCACATTTTATTGTGAAAAGAATTCTTACAAAGTAAGTGTAGAACTCCGGCAGCTCAAGATGATCAATTCTTAAAAGAAACGAAGAGCAACTAACTGGAAGCTGTGAGTTTGGATAGACATGAAAATCAAATCAGTATGTATTAAAAATAATGTAATCAAACATAGATTAAACAGATAACAGAAAGCATCATGCATGAAATAAAAATGGATTACCAAGCCTAGTGAAATCCGAGCAGCACAAGAAGAGATAGGGGGATTCTGCAACCGTGTAGTATGAAAAAAGAAGAATATCAAATGAGAATGGATCCATCCATCTTATCTTCAATTCGCCAAGACAGGCCACACATTTTCGTAAGCTGAGTCTACCAAAGAGGAAAAGTCATGCACAACAATCAGCATACTATAATATCTAAAACTAAACAAGAGCAAGCTTATAAACTATCATCCAAGTCATAATGAATAAATAATAACCAGTAACAAAATTTGACAGATACAATCACAACATTTTTATCATTACTGCAAGAAATACCGAAGAGGATTGAGGATTCACTAACCTTAACCTAACCAAAAAGACCTGGTGTGGACTAAGCTTCAATGAAATGCTCCCTTCAACTTCAACTGATCAACCCAGAAAAAGAATACATAAATAACACATTAATCTCCTCAGTCCATACATACAAGTGTAAAATTACTTTCAAGCTAAAAGAGCCAAATAAAAACCCCAGAAATCAACTAAACAGAAAGGGCAAAAGATTATCTTTTTCCCCAAAAAAACTAAAACTTCAACAGAAGATATCTAGGCAAATTCTCAGCACAAACTTCAAGAAAATGAGAACTGAGAATTCTCAATTATGCTTTGCTACACAAGAACACACCAAGACAGATCTACCATGATAAAATCACAAAAAGCAGCATCATTTCCACAGGGAATCAATTCATTTCCCACAAAGTTTACAAGAGGTACCAACCTAAACAAACTCCGATCTGGGAAACCAGGAGTCGGGACGGTCTGGTGGCGGCCCGGTACGGATCTCCGGCGACGGGAGCGTCTGGTGGCGGGGTTGGACAGATCACCGACAGCGGGAGGCGGGCGACGAATGCAGCGGCGGCGCCGGTATGGTGAGCAGGTAGTCGTCGGCACCGGGACGGCTAACAGGGGCCCGATGAGTGGGAGAACGCGTCGAGGGAGGAGAGAGTTTACCGGCGTAGGTGGCAGTTTGGGGACGACGGAGTTGGGGACGAGAGTTGGGGAAATCTGGTTTTGCGTCTGGTTTTGGATAGCCAAATCTGGACCTAACAGTACAAAAACCAGATTTTGTGGGGTGAAAATCGGATTTGCAAAAACAATTGAACCAAACGCGTTTTTGCAAATCAGGACTCCCAAAATCCCAGATTTGCAAAAACCGGGTATGCCAAACGCAGCCTAAGTAATTCTTGAGTTCATTAGGAAAGTTATTTTACTACTCTTACTATTGATAATATTTTATTATCATAATATTCTAATTGCCTAGTATTATATGTTTGTCTCGGGTACAAGGGCTAAAACCTGTAAGGAAAAGCTTAGGAATTCTAGAATTTTTAGGAAATGACAAATCAGATTTTGAGGAATAGCAATTAAAAATAAATAGTAATTAAAAAGAAAGAAAGAAAGATTAAAGATAATACAAGAGACTTGCCCAAATGATAGCTACTCTCTGTAGACCCCAAATATAACAGGTGTTGATCACCGAGAGAAAATGGGTGGTGAGTAATAGGTTCCCCAATAGCAAAATTTTATAAAGATCAAGAAGAGAGAGTTTCAATATAGATTCAGAAGATCACAAGAAGGGTTTAACTGGAGAAACACGGGAGCAACCAAGAACGAGGTAGATTCTATATCATAATTTCTTCCTAGTTTATCTAATCTACCCATCAGCCCAGTAAGAATCTATTAAATCGAAGCTTTCGATGTTTGATGACCGTTTATATACATACCTGGTGTGGTCTGTTAGAGGGATATAGATTGTTATGTAGGAATTTACAGAGTTGATCTATATTTGATTTCGTATCGTTGATTTCCTTATTCTCTGTAACAGGGGAATACCCTGTTTAACTTAGAAAAATCAGAGATTATACGGCTGAATGTGTTCAGTATAGAGTAACATTATTTTTATTTGGTTAACTACAGATTACAACAATCAGCATCTTACGGAGACCACTGAGTAGAGAGTGAGTATTCTCACTTTTCAGAAAATTATGATTTAAGCTGTCATGCCTTATATGTATGAATATCCATCTTTATAAAACTATATAGAAGGGTATACATTTTAATTTAGTTCCTGGAGCATTTTATCACTGTGCTTCAGTTCTAGGCTTTGAAATCCTTTACAAATTGAGGTTGTGTGAATTCCGTGGGAATCTTATTAGTACTTGGTGATGCAACTGTGGGAATTATCAAAAATTTGTGACGAATTGGAAATGAAGGATTTGTGCATCATTGGTTGTGTGATTTCTGATTTTCATATATATATAGTTTTGCTTTTAAACTCAAGGAAAAGTGTCATGTTCTTAAACTGGCACCGGTTGGTATTGTTGACCCAAAGTAAGCTTGATATTAGAAATAAAATGTCACTTTTGACATGTTTGAAACAGGGTATGAACAATATATTGATAGGACATCTCATGATATAGCTGTACTTTGAATTGTTTCTTATCTTTGATACAAAGCGGTGAATGGATTTTATTAAACTATATGATTATACATCTCTGTGATCGATTAATGGTATTTATGAAGAGGGGCTAATGGTTATAGGGTGAGTTATGAAGAGGTGTAAAATGGAGAGGGATATATATTTATGAAAAGGTTGATGTAGAGGTGGAAAATGCAGAGGGGTATATGTATTTATGAAAGGGGTTGATGAAGAGGTGTGTAATGGAGAGGTGTTATATGAGACTGAATGATGAAGAGGCTTAAATTATATATTGAAATTTCCCAGAACTCTAAATTTTGATCAATAGATTGTTCACTGACATTTTATTTGCAGGTACGCATGCATTTGTAGATTTTCAAAGTAATCTTAGTAAAACTCCATTTGCATATATATATATATATATATATATATATATATATATATATATATATATATATATATATACAAATTAAAGTGTTCTCTGAGCATTGACTGGATGTTTTCATTATCATGGCTGGTGTTCACTTTATGTGATTGCTTGTACTTTTCTTTTATCATTGGCTGAACTTATAGATCAAGTAAACCTTGTCAAATTATGGAGTATACTATTTTTGCTGGAATTATATGGTGATAATCTGAATAATTATGTGTGATATGTAATTATGTATGTTGAGAATATCACCGGGCGAAAGCTCATGGTGTGTTATGTGTGGCATGACAGTCGAGAGAGGGGGTTAAGCTAAGGGGAAGGCAGAACGAGCTGATGTTTGAGGATCCTAGACGGAAACCAGCTTGTAACAATAGAAATCCTATGTATTTAAGCAAATAATGGCCTACGCCCTTTTGTTTACGTAGACTTGTATCTGGAAACTTATATCTTATAATAATAAGCTTTGATTTGGTTTTCTCAAGTTAAACTCTCAATTTTTCTTGATGAGTCCTAGTGCGAACTAGGCAAATGTTTCACTAAACTCATCGTAAAGGACATGGAGTTTGGTTGGAGCATTACATAAACAGAAATGGTGATAAAGGATCACCCTGTCTTATTCCCCTAGAAGCACTGAATAAACCTTTAGGTTGCCCATTGATCAAGACTGAAAACTTTGTTGCTGAAATGTTGCCCATGATGTTATTTACAAACAAATTATGAATCCCAATTTTAAAATAAATCTTTTCAAGAAAGACCATGAGACTCTGTCAAAAATTTTGACCATGTCAAGTTTAAACATTAAATTAGAGCCTCCTCTTTTATTATTTAGAAAACTAGTGAGTTCTTGCATTAACAATACATTATCTGCTAGCCTCCTCCCCTGAACAAAAATTGACTGTTCAGGGGATATAATACTAGGCATCACGGGCTTTAACCTTTTTGTGTAAATCTTTGAAAAGATCTTATTTAAGAAATTAGAAAGGCAAAATAGGCCTGTAATCAGACTAGTAATTGATTATTGGCTCTTTAGGTATTAATGTGATGTATGAAGCTGCTATAACTCTAGGAATAAGGATTACAGATAAAAATTCATTTACAGCACACAACAAATCATGACATACAATATCCCAACAAGTAACAAAGAACTTCCTTGAGTATCCATCTAGACCAGGTGCAGAGTCACCATCCATGCTGAAAACAATTGTCTTCAACTTAGCTAAATCTATAGACTTTATCAATTGCAAATTTTTTTCATCAGTGATAACATCATTAATATTGTCAAGTAACTGGTCAGATTTGATCTGATTCTTATCCTGATCACTTGAAGATAGTAAGCCTGTAAAAAAGTTAACTGCTTCATTACTAATAAGCACTGGATCAGTAAGTAAATTATCATCAGAATCTTTAATGGCTAAAAGCTTTTACTTGGCATGTATTGATTTAACAGAAGCATGGAAAAACTTGGTATTAGAGTCTCCCTCTTTTAGTCATTTCATCTTAGATTTCTGTTTTCAGAAGGTTTCTTATCTGGTAAGAGCTAGTGTCAACTGAGCTTGAACTCTGTTAAGTTCTATTTTATTAGCATTTGTACCATTCATTTGAAACTCAACCTCTTTTTGGTCAACTAACTTTTCAGCAATTAGCACCTGGTCATACACATTACCAAAAGTTTCTTTGTTCCATATCCTCAGTTGTTGTTTTAGTCTCCTCAGCTTAATGGAGAATCCAGCATACCATATACCTCACAGTTTTGATTCTAACTATCCATCACTACTGTAAGAAAATCTACATGCTACAACCAACAGTGTTGAAACCTAAATGACTCAGGACCTGATTGATGCAAATGGTTTTCTAATGACATGATCAAAGGCGCATGGTCTGATGGTGATCTAGACTGAACTGTGATTCTGCTATCAGGGAATAAACGAAGAAACTGTTTATTTACAAGACCTCTATCCTACCTCTGCCAGACATTTCCCCTTCTTCTGACACCATACCAAGTAAACAAATTCCCAACAGTAGACAACTCAAACAAATCATTTGTTTCAATAAAAGTGTTAAAGTCTAACATGCTTGTATGACCGGGTGCAGACTGACCTAGGTACTCATTTGACTCTCTAACTATATTGAAATCCCCAGTAATCATAATTTTATTATTAGTAAATGCACTTAATTCCAGCCAGAGGGGCTCCCTATTGGACCTAATATGCCTTTCATATACAAATGCAGCTTGCCAAGATGAAGGTAAGGATACATGCTTTAATGTAGTGCAAACAAATTGATCATGAACATGGTTAATCTACACATCAAAATTATCATCCCACATAATCCAAATTTTACTTCAAGGATAAAACTAGAAGTGTGGATAGCCAATCTGAAAAGCAATAGAGTGAATCTGGTTTGAACTGACAAGAGGTTCTATTATAACAAATAGAGAGACTTTGTTTTGTCTCTTAATATGTCTAACTCTCATCTGTACCCGCTTATTCTTAATCCCTCTTATGTTACATACACAGATATTTAGACTTATCAAAATGAATCAGACTGAGAAGAAACAATTTCAGATCTAGTGGTAACAGTCTTAGCCCCTTGAGTGTAGTCCTTTTTATTATATTTCCTTTTATGAACAAAAGACTCAACCTGACTAGATAACAATTTATTGAATCTATGTTGTGAATGAACTAAGGATTCAATAGTAAAGTCACCATTCACATCAGTTCTCTCATTAGACCATTTTTCCACAGGACTACCTGGCATACTGGCGGCAGCTAAGGAGTGATTACCTGGCATACTGGCAAGTGGCAACTAATGAGTGATTACCTGTTGCAGGCTTACCTGTGGGACTGTTGTAGTTCACTTCAATGTCATCCTTACTTTTGAGGATGTCCTGCTGAATTTATAGAAGATGTACTTCATTTTCCAATAATTGCTCAGCAGTTATTGTAGCTTTGGAGATTAGCACTGGTTTCAGAGTAACTCTGTCCTCATTGCCTTATTGTATGCATGTATCTGCACTTTGAAACACTGAAATATTAGTATCATGTGTCACACCAGTGATTTTATCATTGGTGTGTGTGGTTGGATTTTCAATATTGATTATCTCTTCTGAGTTTATCTCCACAACCTCACCATTCTCTTCATTTGCAAGTAAATTGAAACTATTATGGATGAGAATAGGATTAGCCTGAACCTGATGAGAAGCAGCAGCTTTCTCATTTGTTACCTCAAGTCTTGAAGTGTTGTGCTTCCCTGGTTCCCTTCTATCTTTGATTTGATCATTAGCCTTCCATACTCTGCTGTTAAAATTACCTGCAAAATAGTCTTTCTTTGCCATGAGGCATTCTCAACAGCTTTGTCAAAAACATTTTCTTGTCTTTATAATTCATACCAGTTGGGTGGGGGATATCAGGTTTATGTTCAACATTCATAGGTCTTCATGATTCTAATCCCTTTCTGACATTTGAATCAATAGCACAAGTAGACCCATTAAGACCAAGTTTAGAGCATTTATCACAGAATTCTGGGACACTTTCATATTCTAAGTATTGCCAAAAATCCTTACCCAGATTCTATCAAGCAAATGTTTTGACACATCAATCTCAACACAAACTTTGGCCACAGAGGTCTAGTCCTATTAATGGTGGCTTTATCCACTTTAATGGGATGACGTATCAAATTACCTAGTGACAACATGACATGCTCATCAACAATTGATGTGGTAACCCGAATAAACAAAACCATACCGGAACTAGTGGTGAATCTGCATTAGAGTTAAATTTCGGGCTCCATTTCGTTATCCGAAGCGAGTAGAACTCAAAATTCCACGCTTTATGCATCCAGCACCTGTAAAAATCGTCAGCCAATTCAAAGTGTATAAAGACATGCCAGTTATCAACAAGAAAAATTCCAAATTGGCCCTTAAACCTAGCCGTTTGAAAGTATTTTCTCAGACGATCAAACTGAGGTCTAGCCCGAGAGAAATTCCCGACTAAAGTAAATCTCAAAGGGTCTTCCAGTTTATCACATTCTTCATCGGAAAATGTGATTCCTGGTTCCCCCAAATGATCAGTACGAGGTTTTGGATTGAAGGTACTCTAGGGTTATCACTATTTGAGTGGATGATCAGATCTGAGGAATCTGACGGATGTTTGTTCAATATTTGGGCATAAGTAGAAGCAGGAGAAAGAGATATGATTGTTGGCAGAGGAGCGCCAGATGATGGCTCCACCGTCATGGAGGCGCCACCAATCGGAGTCAACAAGAAGAGAGTTTTTAGATTGCCAGAGCTCCCCGTCTCGGAGTCCAAAGGTTTTAGATCCCGATAAACTCCTCTCCCACCACAAACACACTCCCACACCCAAACGTCTCCGTTCCGATGATCCTCGCCACCTGGTGATGCTGAATCGAAGTGGCAGTGTTGTTCCAGGTGATGACCGTGTCCTCCGGCAAGATTCTAGAGAGGGTGATGAAGTTCTTGGTCTTGGGCACGTACATCGGCTTCTTGTGGACGCCGGGAGAGACGCCAATCAGAGTCCGGCGCGAGTTGTTGAAAGGGACGACTTCGATGGCCTCCTCTAACTAGCACATTTAAACTCTAATGCATACTATTTTATGTTTTGTAAAAATAATATTAATTAAGTAAACTTGTTATTACTTGAGCGATAAATATTATTTTTTATTACTTCTCAAAGAGTACTTAAATAATAGTGAAGCTTATTTACAAGTTCTTGGACCTAAAATATACAAGAGTTGCACATTTTTTGAAAAGAAATAAAAATAGCACATAACTAATCATTGTCATCCATGTAATCATTTTCTTCATCGCTGTTTTGCACTTCATTGCAACAGAGCTCCAAATTTGTTAGGCTATATCGTTACGGACTTCTGATATAGTTTTATTTTTTGCCGTTCCTCATCAAACATATGCAAATGTACAGTTACTTGTCCAATTGCCTCATGGCCCAAAATAGGTATTCCAAACTCATACATTCTAATGAACTTATTAAGTGTGAAACATGAAACAATTATTGCCATTTGAAAATCGAGAGTTGTCTCGGGCATTGATTTTAGAACCTTCCATCTACGCTTCAACTGACCAACAACATTTCTACTTTCATTCTCAAGAATGAATGACATTGTTGAAATGTTCAGCCATACCTCTTTTTGGTGCATTTCTAAATTCCGGCGTATGTCTTCAGATTGTTACATCACTTATCGGATATAAGTATCCTAGAGTTGTGCTAATTATTGGTGTGCGACGAAACCATGATTATGTTTCACACTCATTTCAACTAATTCGATAAATGTTAATTCTATAAAAATGAGCACAATATGATAACTATCCAGTTCAATTTAGTTGAATTTATTTTAGCACTTACTAAATTTTGGAGTACATTTCAACTATTTTTTGTATCTCATATCAATGTTTTTCAGCTCAAATGAATACTATTCAACACTTTCACCACTATTCAGCACAATATTAACAAATCACATCAGTGATCAGAATAGCAATATACTAATCAGCACAACACAACATCAAATAAGTTGAACTGAACATATGCTAAACTTAACTAGTTGGACAGAGTTGTATTATAGTAGTTAGTGAAAATAAAAAATAAATGCATACTCTCATGATAGCTGTCCGAGAACAGTAGTACTCACTCACCGTTTCCGTCAAATGCGGCTACTTGCCGCCACCTTCATCTTCTGCTTGTATATTAGTAGTGGATATCAATTCTCACGTCTCTCATCTCATATATCATGTAATGTAACCAAAATAATTAAAAGTAAGATATCATGTATATAATTATTTGTGTCAAATTTCTCATCAATGATGCACTACCAAACAAAACCCAGTGCATATAAAATAAAGGGGAAGGGCTAAACAAATAAAAAAACAGTTGGAGGGAAAGTAATAAAAAACCTTAACACATCCGATTAGTTTAACGTATCATTATTACAGGATTATTAATTCCCCTACTCTCTTTTCACGTCTTTTGTTGGCGTATGGAGGATGAAGAGGAACTGCCTGTTTTCATGTAACAAAGTCAGCGGCTCTCTCTCTCTCTAATCCTTTTCTCATTCTCCCAACCCAACAGTCTCTCTCATCTTCTTCCATTGATCCAACACACCAAAATCTTCCTGTTTGTCTGTGTTCTTCAGAATTAATTGCGAGTTAACAATCAAAACCAAGAAAATCGTTGAATCATTTCTTTTCATAAAAAATCACAGGCACACCTCCGGATAGCTAGCTAGGTATATATATGATGTGCAGCCGTTTGTTGCAGAAGATGGAGAATTACCAGGGTGATCTAACCGATATTCTCCGAGCAGGAAATAGTGCTGCTCCACCTGCTGAACGACAAGGAGCAATCATCGCAGACGAGTGGCAGTTTCCGGACAAGGATTTGGTGGCGGCAATGGGCCATGATCAGGAAAGCCTTGACGAATTTGGCGATCCTTTCTCGAGCCTACGAGATCCACTTCTTCTGCACCATCCCAACTCCTCCGTTTTTTTCACCTCCAACACTTCTTCTTCTTCTTCTTCTTCAACAGCACCGCCACTGCCGCCGCGGCCTTCTTTTGGTGACGAAGAGACGGCGCCACCGCATAGTAGCAAGAGCAGCATGTTCTCGACCACCATGCTTCAGATCTCTCCCACCTCTGTAAAGTTCGCTGCACCGCCCATCAGTTCATCAGCTCGTGAATCAGTGAATAGTAAAACCACCAGCAAAGCCGGAGAAAGTGGTGGACCGCCGGCGGCACAGCAGATCTCCTCTCCGCGAACTGCGGGGACGAAAAGAAGGTAATTAAGATTACTTGTTGAAGTTTAGTTAATGAACGATCGTAGCTACCGCTTTGATTTTTAACAAAGTATGAGTCCTCCTCGAACAAATTAAAATTTCTGGTACTCTTTCCATTTTTCTATTTGCTTCTTGTAGCTTGTTTTCTGTGCTCTAGTATTTAAGGAAAGCACAGGTTTTAGTGTTGATGTTTAATGAGCTGTGGCTAGCTAGATTCATCTTCTCCACAGCCTCTTAATCACGAGATATATGAGAGGTTCTCAAGGTAGGGTTTTGCGTTTATTAAAAGAAGCAATAAAAAGTGCGTTGTTCCCGAGATCCTTGCCAACCTTAAATCATGCAAAGCTGAACATGGATTTTAATTTCATGAATTTTAGTGAAACGTTAAAGAGTTTGTGTAAATGCAACTTAATTGGTTTAACAACGAATATTATGTGGCTAATTTAAATGGTCACTTCATAGAAATGTATTTTGAATTTGCGAACACTAGCTAGCTAGACATATCGGTCTAAAAGATGGGTAGTGGAAAGCAGCCAAAGATGATCATAAAGGCTGGACTCGAACAGTTGAACACTGGTGCACCACCCTCCTCCCACAAGAAGTTATCCTAAAGCATTGTTTGGAATGGATTTCAGGAAGAGTCAGGCTAAGAAGGTGGTTTGCATCCCTGCGCCAGCACCTGCAAACAGCAGGCCTAGCGGTGAGATTGTTCCGTCAGACTTGTGGGCATGGAGAAAGTACGGCCAGAAACCGATCAAAGGCTCTCCTTATCCAAGGTACATTTCATTTCAGTCATTGATTAGATTCAGAAATCTGGCAATTTGCATATATAATAGAGGTTGTTTTGATTTGTTTGTTTTGGCTGTAGTAATAGAGGTTGTCAAATTATTTCCAGGGGCTACTACCGATGCAGCAGCTCAAAGGGTTGCTCTGCAAGAAAACAGGTGGAACGGAGCAGAACCGACCCCAACATGCTGGTCATAACCTACACGTCGGAGCACAACCATCCATGGCCCACCCAGAGAAACGCCCTCGCCGGCTCCACCAGAAACCCGCCCTCCAAAACCGCCGCCTCCGCCTCCGCCTCCACCGCCACGAAGGAGGAAACCCCTGCAGGCACCATAATGAAGGAGGAAATCGGAATGGACCTCCAATCTTACCGGCCCACGCTGCCCGACTCGAACGGCCACCACGCAGAAGATTTCTTCGCCGACTTAGGTGAGCTGGAAGCCGATCCTCTAAGCCTCCTCTTTGGAAAGGGAGGAGGTGATCAGGAGCACCAAAACTCTTTCAGCTTCTATGACTGGGTCAACAGCAGCACCACTGCAGAGGGAGCTCATAAAGGCTTGTAGCTGTGATACATATACATATGAACAGTGAAGACCTAGCTAATTAGTGCGAGGTTTGAAGATGTGGGGCTTTTATTAATTGTTTTCCTTCTTTTATTGATACTGTCATGTAATGTGATGATGATTGAAAATTTCATTGTACGTAGCACAGTAGTATGAGAAAAGAGAGAATATATAGTATATGTGGTTTACCTTTTGGGTGTGGAGTGGAGTTGTGGTAGTAATACTGATTGTAACGGATGATGGACATTGTGGTCAGAAGATTACTACTAGGAGTTGGCGGGAGTCCATTCCTTTTGGGTTGGGATGGGACACAAAGGCGAGGAACAGAAGGTTTACACAGTGAAAACAAAGTACTTGACAGGAAAACTCAGTAAGTGAGAGAGAGAGAGAGTGAGTGAAAAGATTGATGTTCAGTGTCTTCTTTCTTCCACCCTCCTTTTCTCCCCTTGTTCTCTCTCATACATTACTCCTATTGTGGATTACCGTCTCAAACATTTATTTTAATTTTATCCGATTCTTTTTCAAGTTCAATCTCCTCCTTTCATTTCATTATGTTCAATTTATTTTTCACTTTATCTCTGCCATTTGGAAGGGAATGCAAGAAATATACACTAGACTACTAGGACTAATTAAGAACAACTTGTTTTCCTTGATCATTCCTTTAGTTGTTGTTTAATTAATTAATGCTATGAAGCTTCTCAGAGATTCTGACAGGGTTTTGCAGATTAAGATATCGCAGCAACACATCTTCACTACTCATGCACATGCTTTCCAAAGATCTCCATGCACGCATAACGGATTCATTTTCATTTGATACTTTCATAATTAATGATCAACTGGCTTGCTCATCACTTGCTGTAATCTTAATTTAATTATCGCCATTAATGTTGAATTTTAATCATTTTAATTTACGATTTCCTCTAGAAAATTCTCTTTCGAAATTTTTGAAAACTCTTATTACCAAACAGATCTCTAAATTTGATCTACTTCATTGTCATTTTCATTTTATCACCTTTTTATATATTACAAATATAACCTTCCAGCTCTGTTACAATTCGTAAATGATCCTAATGCCCAAAAAAACTATTGGCTAAAACGTTGTCTCAATTTTATCTTTTATATACCTGCCTATGAAAAAACTTAAGTGAGCAGAAGCTACTTTGGATTTTCTATAAAAACAAAATGTAAAATCTATTAGTAGTCTGAAGTTTGAAGAGAGCATGCATGTTAAACCTCGATAATGAGTATATTAGGTAGGAATATATACGAGTTACCATAGGGAAACATGGAAGATACTAACCCTAAATAAACTCTCGTCCAGCACTATCCATCTACCTTAACACTCCCCTCAAGCGAAGCATCGAATTAACCAAAACGCAAAATTTGGATCTAAAAAACTCAAATAATAACTTTGGAAGACCCTTGGTGAAGATGTCTGCTAACTGCAATGAAGTAGGAACATGACTAACACGAAACTTAGCTATAACAACCAACTCTCGAACAAAATAATAGTTGATGTCGATGTGTTTTGCCCGCTTATGGGCCACTGGGTTCTCAGCCAAGAAAATGGCTTGCTATCACATAACAACAATGACGGACCTTTAAGAGGATATTATAAGTCCTAAAGAAGATGACGGAACCAAACAACCTCCCAGCTATATTGGCAAGGGCCTCCGAACGAGATATTGTAGGGTATTTCTTGGCACTCCAAGATACCAAGTATCCGCCTAGAAACACCTCATACCCATAAGTCGATCGCCGAGTCTCCAGACAGCGGGCCCAATCAGCGTCTAAGTAAGCACGAATATCAGCACAAAGTGTTAAAGAACCTCCTGAGCGAAATGTGAAACCATGATGGGGTGTGTCAGCCACATAACGAAGAATCGAGTAACCGCAACAAAATAATCATGGCGAGGGTCCTGGAGGTATTGACTAACAGAATTCACCAAAAATGCTAGATCGGGTCGAGTAATGGTCAAATACTGAAGTGCACCAACCAAAGAACCATAAAGAGTCGGATTACTAAACAGTGCACTAGTGCTGCTGTGAAACTGCGAGAGTGGTACGAATAAAGTGGTCACTGGAGAAGCATTAGTCACACTTGCTTGACAAAGTATATCCTTTGCATACTTGGTCTGTCTAAGAAAGAGGCCAGATGGAGTAGCAGACAACTCAAAACCAAGAAAATAGTTCAAGAACCCCAAATCCTTCATCGAAAACTCTCTATCAGTCAGAGAAATGAACTAACGAATTGTTCCTGCATCATTACCAGTTAGAATGATACCAACAAGTATAATAGAGTAGAACCCCGAGAGAAAACAAACAACGACGTGTCAGAAGAACCACACAAAAATCCAAGTTGCCGTAGATAAGAGCTGAATCGATCAAACCAGGCGCGATGAGCCTGTTTTAGTCCATCAATGGTCTTCTGTAGAAGAAAAAAATTTTAAGCCGGGCTGGATCCTTATAGCCAACAAGCTGAGTCATATGCACCTGAGTGTCAAGAACACCATTGAGAAAAGCATTCTTTACATCAAGCTGATGTAGATGTCACCTTCTCAAAGTAGCAATTGCAATCACTGTGCGTACCGTTGCGACTTTGATCACTGGACTGAAAGTGTGATCAAAGTCAAAACCTGGAATCTGAGAGTATCCCAGAGCAACCAGCCGAGACCTGTAGCGATCAATACTACCATCATCATGATACTTCAACCGAAATACCCAATTTTGAGCCAGCTATGTTGGCATGCGAAGTCGAGGCACCAACTTCCAAGTTTTCTGATGTCGAAGTGCAACCATAGCACGAACCCATTTTGGATCCTTGAGAGATGCACGATAATCCCGAGGCTCATAATAGTCCATAACCTGAGCAAGAAGACTAGTAGTAACGAAATATGGACGAGATATCGCAGGCGAGTACCATCCTGGTTCATGGTAACCATCTGATGTTTACGTTGATGAGTTGAATCTGAGTCAGTGGTAGAGTCTGAATCAGAACCAGGGGAAGTCGGAGAGCCGGATGGCAGGGATGGATGTGATGGTGGAGATGGTGGTGGTGATAAAGTAACAGGCAACACTAGTGAAGGAGGATCGGGAGTAGATAGAGTTGAGGAATGATCATCAGGCGAGCAAATGGAGCAACACCGAGAAGACAATGGTGTAACTGTTGAGGGCTCAGTTGGTACATCTGATGAAGGCTCAACTGGTGCAGCTAATGAAGGCTCAACTAGTGTGGCTGCAAGCTCATAAAATGTGGAGATCTCCAAATCCAACATAGAGTGATCACTCCCAGATAATGATACTTAGTGGAATGAAGTTTCATCAAACTGGACATGACGAGAGACATAGATGCGCCCAGTAGTAGGGTCGAGGCACTGGAAGCCCTTGTAATTAGGGTTATAGTCGAGAAAAATACATGGAACCGAGCGAGGTGCAAACTTATTAGCATCAACGGCACGCGAGCATGGATACACGCTACAACCAAAAGGGTTAAACAATGTATTATCCGGACAGTCCCTTCAAAGGGATATTTGCACCAAGAAACGAACTAGGGAGGCAGTTGATGACGTAAACAACAATAGAAAATGCTTCCATCCAATAAGCATGCGGCACTGATGAGTGATATAACATAGCAAGTCAAGTCTGTGTAATGTGACGATGTTTGCTGTCAGGCCGTCCATTCTAAGCAGGCGTATAGGGACATGACACCTGATGATTCATTCCATAAGATACAAAATGTGCCTGCAAGCGACGATTGGTGAATTTTGTCCCGTCAACTGTCTGAAAAATCTTAACTTTCATAGAAAACTGGGTCTCAACAAACTTCTGAAGCATGATCAAGGTGTCATAAAAGTTCGACTTGTGTCGTAGCGGGGGAAACAATGTAAACCGTGAAAAACAATCGACGAAGACAACATTGTAAGAATAGCCTAGTGTTAATACAACATAGGCTAAAGCTAGCCCCCACAGATCGTAATGTGCTTTCTCCAACAGGCTAGTTGCTTTCTTGTCACTAACAAAAAATGGTAAGCGGCTGCTCTTGACTATCTAACAAGGATAACAACTAACATGCACATGCTTAGCAGTAGAAACAGAATTATGACCCAACCGATTTAGTAACTGAACAGTATCATAAGAGACATGCCCAAGTCGAGAGTGCCATAAATCAAATGGGCTCAGGGCTTTCCAGAATGCAAATCACCCAAAAAACAAGAGTCACCATTTTCTAGATGATAAAGACCCTCAATATGACGCCCATTTTCCAATTTCTTTCCCAGTATTCTTGTGCACAATTGAGATAATGTCATCATCGAATATAACTCTAACGGATAAATCCCCAGTAAGTTTACTAATGGACAATAAACTTCTGGTAAGTCCAGGAACCACAAGAACAATATGAACCGAAAATCTCAAATGGTCACATTGACCAATGTGAGAAATTGGGTAATGATGCACTGTTCCCAACACAAACTGATTCAAAACCACAATAGGGTTGTACCATATGAAGGTGATTAGTACTTGCGGTCATGTGAGATGTGGTACCATAATCAACAATCCACTTATTCGAAATATAATGGCGATTATAACCATCCAGATGAGCCTGCGATAAAGTTTTGTCCATAATCCAACTAGCGGAATGATGTGCTCGAGATTTATGAGCCCAATGAACCATAATGAAATCTCTATAACAAAAATCAACAATGTCGTGCATACACCGAATCCAAAATAATACTCCAATTAACCAAATTACTTCACACAACAAGAATGCACCACAGAGGCATCCAAAAAATAAACCCCCAATAATAATCCAAAACAAACCTCAAAATATGACAGCACCGTACATATACCAAAATTCAATATATATCCAAATTACTCAAGCACATGAGTAGATAATCTAGTTTATAATACCAAACACCAACAGAAAATTCCACCAAAAAATTTAACAAGAGAAGACCAAACGCAATGGGCAGAAGCGTAAAGGAGGAGTAGAAGGTTGCACCTTGCGCGATGAAGACCCGTGTAGACACGCGCTGGCTTGAGAAGGCCACACCTTGCGTGACGTAGGCGTGTGCAGACAGACACGTGCTGGCTTGGGAAGGTCGCGCCTTGCAAGATGAGGGCTCGTGCAGACGCGTGATGGGCGCCGCACAATGCAAGGGTGATAGTATTGCACGCTCTAACTGTGCGCGTGAATCTGGCCGGAGGGGAGACGTCGTTGACCGAGAGAGGATCGGGGAGGCTATTCGAATCAGTGATGATGATCGGTTGTCGGCAACCAGCAATCAAACAGCGACAATGACGAATCACAGACACAAAATCCGAGGCATCAACAAACGATCATAACAGAGACAACACCAACACTAACAGTAGAAACACCGGCCACAACATCGCGGCAACATTGGGGTGGCAGCACCGAAAATAAATTAAAAATAATAAAATTATAGATTATGATCGTAGAATGTCTGATACCATGTCAGATGGTAACCCTCGATAATGATGTGTACTACGTAGGAATATATACAAGTTACAATAAGGAAACATGGAAGCTACTAACCCTAAATAAACCCTGGTATGAAAGCATTTTTGGGCCTAACTCAAATCATCTACCTTAAAAATGCATATAACTGGTAGTATGCAGTTTAGTTCAGTTTAGTCGAAAGCATTGTTGGGCCTACTTGTTTGAGCTTATTTCTTTCTGAACTGAACTGAACTAAATTGAATTGAACTGAACTGAAGTAAAAATAATGTATTGATAATATAATCAGTATGTCTAAATCTACCTGAATTCGATCAAATTAAATTTTCATTGTACTGAACTGAATTGAATTGAGCCGAATTGAACTAAACATAATTGAACTAAACTGAATTGAACTGTTCTACAGACAACCCAGGCAAAAAGGGTCCAGTAAATCATGAGTGATTGACTCGGGCATTAATTTAATATTCTTATATTAGTCCCATTCTTCTGAGCATAATTAAACTTGTATTGAACTAAAATGAAGTGAAAATAATTATTGTACTGAAATATAGAATTAGTATAACTAAACTTTAACATAATTTTATCAAATTTTACTTTTACTAAACATAATTAAATTGAACTGAAGTAAAGTAATCTGATATACTGATAAATTCAAGGGAAGGTCTAAAGTGAAATTTTAATTGTAATAATTTAGTAGAATACATTCACTACAACCACCTAATTTAGTACAAGGATCCTACACATATAATAATCTGACCCTAATCTACTCTACAGATCGTGTACGTCGAGTGGCCGAGGTTCTCACCATACCGCTTAGAGTGGGGTAAAGATCTCACTTACACCGGTTTTGATGCTAACCTGCTCTGGACACCGTCGATGCAGTTGTTGTCTCTTGGTCGAGCACTTCTGGAGACTTTGACCCAATGGGATAGAGGAGAAATTGATTTCTTGAAATGTTACCTTAAGGATTTTAGCCTCTAACCTACCTTGAGCGAGGTAAGGTCCCTTACCAACTAGGTTAGGCCAGATGGTTAAAAGAATGATTTGGGTATGCAAATATGAGTAAAGCACAGTCTACAGAAAAGGGGAAAAAAGACTCCATTGAAAAAGAAATCATGTGGTTGTATAGGGATCCCAGAGGTCCCCGTCTTTTCTATTAATTTTTAAAAAATAAATATTTTACCAAATTATTAAGGAATATAGTTTAACATGGTTGCACGAAAGTGCTAATTCTGCACAAAATGTCTAGAAACTTTTGAAAATCTAACTTCTGAGACTGAATCTTGTAGACGGTGAATCTCTGCCAACAATCCACCAAGTTGCCAAGGCGACAGTCCTCTTTGATGTTGCATAGATGCAAGATGAGTAACTGAGGATCCGACTTGATGTGTAGTCGAGCAGGTTGATAATGCTCCAGGTGTTTGAGTGCCTTCTAACAAGCATACATCTCAGCATGGAGTGGGGAGAAAGCCATGTAACATTCATCTCCTGATTATTGTTCCTGATATAGAAACTTAACTGGAGTACATGTCCAGGTTGCAGCAGCAACCCTGTTTGTACTTTGAAAGCTCCATCAAATTTGACTTCCCAAACTATTGAGTAATATTTCAGTCTCTCATCTCTATTGAGGTTTGTTGTTGTGGAAGCTGAACAACATCTATGTCCTCCCATGAACCATTGAGATTGTGCTCTAGCCATGTCTTTCATTGCAGCCTCCACTATTTGTCTGGGATCCTGGATTCTGTCCTCAAAAACACATTTTTATCCTTCCAAATATTCTAAATAATACACATACTAAGAATTATGTCTTCTTTGCAAGGAGCTGCGTTGAATCAATTCCAAAACCATGACTGATAAGATATGGGCCATAACAACATAGACCCATACCAGTCCACGGTCTTCTACCAGACCAAGGCCCATACAAGGCCAAGACCCTCAAACTGCTTACAGCCCATAAATAGCACACACACACGTGACACCACATGCCTGACATGTGAGATGCAGGGTTGAGAACACAACGAAATCCATGGAATAGCGCACACCGGATAAGGCTCCCTGCAGGTATATAGGTAGAGGACCTTCCTCTCTCTTTCCTCAGATTTGCTCTGGCTATCATCCATATTCTCTCCAAAGCACCCCAACTGTCTTGGGCGTCGGAGCGGGTAAAGGCTAAACGCCGCCCGTCTGAGCTCATCTTGATACCTTGTGCAGGTGTTAGCTGGAGCACGTCATCTCGCCGGGAACCCAAACCACACCAGAAAACGAGACCGTATCATTGGCGTCGTCTGTGGAGACGCAATTCCAATTTCTCATGCGCTCACCGCTGACCGGAGATCGAGGGACGCAGCCCCAACTGCATCGGGAACCGGAGGAGATCAGATGCAACACCAACTCCGCCCCGATGTCAACACCTACTCGCTGGCGCCGATCGCCAGCGATTCGGCACTACCGACCGGGGGTTCGTATTCCCTGCCACCCCCGGAACAAAAATCATACATCCATCTCTCCCGAATCTCCTCGTCGGAGGAGATCGGAGGTGGGTCGTACGCGTTCATCAGCACCTCGCCGGCCACCTTGCTTGCCAGAGATTCGAGGTGCCCCATCGCTGTAATTCCACTCCTCAGACCACCGGCTGCAAATCCCACTAATCCTCGACTGCCGATTCATCCCGACGGCGGTGGTGAATGTCGTTTCACTCACACAAATAATACCGGAAATACACTAAGGATAAAAACCTAGCACAGTGGTAAGCAGGGTCGAATCCACAGAGAACGTTGCAAAACTATTGATTAACCTACTGAATAAGTTTGGTTTAGCAACCACGCCTTAAGTTGAAAGTTGGTTGATTATAACTACTGAAAAGAGAACAATAAGACACACAAATACAATGCAATGCAAAGAATAGAAAATATATATGATGAAAGATGTCGGTTTAGACTAACTTGTAGGTTCATTCATTGATCATTGGTTAAAAATGAGTTATTTCTGCAAATCAATTGGTTATATAGAGGCAAGTATTCGCTAAACCCCTAAAATCCCCTCTTATTACCCATTAGCAAGCAAGTATTTGCTGAACTTGCTAAATTATAATATCAAAGCAAAGAGGACCCAATTCACATAACCATTCCAGTATTCGCAAACAATGGTTATCTACTCTGTTGATTACTCCATTGTTATTACAGTCTGTATCAGTTATCTGTTTTTCACAAGGATATTGCTACTCAAATTAGGCCTAGCTTAACATAAATCAAGGTGATCAAACTTAACCCATAAAGCATAGATTCATACAATAATCAACAGAGCTATAAGCCCATTAATCCTCACAAATTCATGAACCCACTTCGTTAATCCAAGCCGAACAATTAACTTAACTACTCATACTATAATCAAAACACACAAAACAAATATAACAATGCATATTACTAATATAGAGAGGAAGAATGTCACCAAATAATGTCAAATTACAAACCCTAGAAGTTGGGCATCGGTTATTCAAGATTCAGCCGAGAGAAAGATGAAAGAGAGAGTAAAACTAAACTAAGAATTGAAGAAGGAGAGTTTCTTTCGTTCAGGAAAAAGAAGAAGAAGAGAGGAGAGAGAGAGAGAGGTCAAGAGCCTCAAGGAGTTTTTATACTCCTTTCTCCTAAACCCTAATTTATCATAAAATAACTAATTGGCCGAAAACAAAGTTTGGCCTTTATTTTACATGAAGAATAAAGTCCCAATCCAAATAGGAATTGGTGGTGGATCTTGTTTGTTGGGCTTGAAGTCCTCTTTTCAGGCCATAGCATTAATACTCTTCTAATCCTCCAATTTAGCTCCAATTAGCTCCAAAATAGCTCTTTCCCTTTAATTAGCTCCATACCAAGCAATCACAATCTAGCCACCAAAAACAACTTCATAAGTTCCATAATCACACAATTAAACACAATTTTCCCATGAATAAACAACACATAATTCAACACATCAAATATCCTCACACTTAAGTCATGTTGCCCTCAAGTATGATAAGAAACAATCTAAGCACAAGTTGTTTATTTAAAGTTCCCAATCCCTCAAATGACTTTGACTCTATGGAATGAAATAAAATGGATAAACCATGCTATATACACAACACACTAAGACACGACTCTATCATCCCAAACTTGGTCAAAAATTTCAGCCTTCAAGCTTTCATTTCCTCAGCTAATTAACAAATTCCCCTTGCCTGATATCAAGTCTCCTTTCATAAACAAAGTTGGTATCATCCCCCCTTGAGCAATCAATTCAATTCCCCCTTACATCGGCAATCACTTGCATATCAATGGTCAAAATAGACGAGAAGAACTCCTCACGGTTTTCACTCAATGCACTCAATAAAGTGGGGCAGTCACTCACATAATATCAACGTGGCAGCATCAATTAACACATGAAAATCATAAAGGACTTTTTCAGGTAAGGCTATGATTGCAAGGTATGATCCTAGGGGCTCTATGGTTTAAATCAAGAAGGACAAATATGCACACATGCTCAAGATATGAATTGGACATCGAAGTTTCAAGAAAACATTCCAACCAAATAAATTTCTCAGCAAATTCTGGACTGTTATAATGCTCAAATCTGGTACTGGAATTCTGTGTTCTTTTTCTGGTTTTTTTTTTTCAAAATGTACTCGTTTTTTTTTATTAGCACAAAATGATTTTTTTTTTCTGAATCCAGAATCATAAACAAAATTAACTCTATCCTACCGTTCATCTTATTCAGTACCTTGAAAATTTTATAGGCTCAAGAAACCTATTTTTTTTTCAATGCAAACACAAGGTACCATATAGAGTGAAAACCATGAACAGTAGACATACATTAGAACATGAGCAATTTATGTTTACTTCATTCCAATCAAGAGCATGCATATATGGGTCAAGGTAGATGTACAAGCTAGAACATAGGCTTTATATGAGGCTCACTAGGGGTCATAAACAGGTAGGCTATATACGATGTGTGGGTAAACCTAATTTACCTTTCATCACTTTAACATGTACCAATTTCAACTGCCACAACACTCAGAAAAAAGATTGATGTAGAGACTGCTCTACTTTAGGCTCAGACCTCACTTTATACTTGGCTTTGTTCTTAACAAGCCTTTTCGTCATCCCAATATCATTTACACAAAGTGAAACTGATTTCAAAGGTTTATCATTTCAAGCTCTCAAGGTGATATCAAGCAACAAAGGTTACTAATAAGATTCTCTTAACATGCAAGGTTCACCCATATCAAAGCCAATTCCATTAATCACTTTCAAGCTCAAATATTTGACCGACTCGACTCATAAAACAAAAATCTTTTTGTATTTTTCAGATTTTTTTCGACTCAAAAATAGAAAATCTTTTTGGATTTTTAAGACTCTAAAAGTAATTACATTAGCACACAAGATATATACAGAAAATGCAACTAAATCTCCTCATACTTAAACCTTGCTTGCCCTCAAGCAAGCTCAGTTCACATAGAGAAGGACACTACACTAATTCAAATTAAAAGAAAAAGAACAGGGATTAAAAAACTCATTGGGAGAGCTGCTCGATAGAGTTATGCCAAGGGCTGGTATCATTTAAGTATTCAGGGCAGCAAAAATCCATTTTTGGTGCAAGGATTGCATGTCCTCGGGAAGAGATCGCACTGAAATCATGGTAAACTACCTACACGGTAAGAAAGTGCTCGGGTATGGAAAACCCGGCTGGTGGAACTAAGAGTATAATTAGCAATAATTCAGATTTCTCTTCTTCTATAAGCACAACACCAACCATAAATACGAGGCCAGACATTGAAAATCACATAAACACTGCAATCCCAGTCGAAAATGAATGGCAAGTGTCATGGACACTGACATCAGCTTGCTAATCACGTCAAACTCATAGTAATTTTTCACATAAAGCTTTTAACACCGTCACATAATGGTAACAAAGTATGCCACAAAACATTCAGAGATTTCAGAACAAGCATACTCAAGCTCAAACCTGAATAATGTCTGAGTAATGATTCCTTGGTGGTGTTCTGTGAATGCAACGACATGTCGATAGGAACTGGGAAGCTCGTGGCGGTAAGAGAGGATCCCGCAGACGGTACCATGAGGAAACATCAGCTATGAACGCTGGCGGTGGTGCGGCGGTGGTCGCTGGTGGAGATGAAGAGCTTGGATGGCCTGAGATGATGGCGGCTCTGTAGGAGATGGGAGTGGCGAGCGCCGTGTAGATGGAATGGGCTCGGCTACTGTGGCGGTGACAGGCGGCGGTGATACCGTGGGAATGAAGTTTTCTCCGGCCGTTTCCCCTTCTTCCCGCCAGCCCCCGTAGGAATTTAGAGCTGCATATCTATGGGCTTGGTGGGAATCGCCAACTTCGCTGGAGAATTACCTAGTGTGGCGGTGATGGTGATATTCAGAACGGAGGATGGTGGCAACGCTGTAATAGCAGAGTTGATGAAGAATGAGTGGAGCGACGGCGGCGAGAAGGTGGAGGAAGACAGAAGACTCGCCGGCGGTGGTTCTCTAACCACG
Source organism: Sherardia arvensis (assembly GCA_948330725.1). NCBI lineage: Eukaryota > Viridiplantae > Streptophyta > Magnoliopsida > Gentianales > Rubiaceae > Sherardia > Sherardia arvensis. Next base: position 28,405,404 of record OX415236.1, read on the forward strand.
GAAAAGGGAGGCGGCTCGGCCGTGCTGATGCGGTGAAAGTTTGAGGCGGAGGATGGCTGCGGTTTGGGGAAAGAGAAGAAGGGATAAGGGTTTTAATTCCCTGAATTGCAACTTGGCCCCTCAAGTTTCATCTTTCCCCATAGAAGGCTCAAGATTTCCACAACACACTCCAAGACTATCAGAAATATCAGATTTGCCCCAAAACTTCGCACCTCACTCATCCTGCGCAAGAATTACCAAATGTCGGCCACAAACGCTCGAGCGTTTTGCCTTGAAGGCAAGGCTTAAAACTCAGCAAAAAGAGCTCGCCCGAGCATATTAAGGTGAAAACCTCAAATTTTTTTTTTTTTGGTCTGAAAACACATGAAATCACATACTATAATAAAACAAAAATAAATCAAAAGAGAAAGGATAGAAATTGGGTTGCCTCCCAACAAGCGCCTTTGTTTATAGTCTATGGCTAAACTTTTTCAAGCGATCAAGCGGATGAAGTCGGTCATAATGGAATTTCTTCCACTATCGCCACCTGAGATGCATCATGAAATGGCTTTAGACGATGACCATTAACCAAGAAGGGCTTCCCCGTGTCCATGCTTTTGATCTCCACTGCTCCATTTGGCCAAACAGAGACTACCTCAAAAGGACCAGCCCACTTTGACTTGAATTTTCCGGGCATTAATCGAAACTTGGATTGAAAAAGAAGCACCTTCTGACCAATACTGAACTCCTTGGACCTCAAGTTCTTGTCATGCCACATTTTAGTGTGCTCCTTGTACCACATAGCTTGATCGAAAGCTTCCAATCGAAATTCTTCCAACTCTTGAAGTTGGAACTTCCTTTCCTCCTCACACTTGAGTGGTTGCATATTCATCTCCTTCACATCCCAATAAGCTTTGTGCTCTATCTCAACTGGGAGATGGCATATTTTACCAAAGACAAGCCTATAAGGGGACATACAATCGGAGTTTTGAAAGCGGTTCGATAAGCCCAAAGAGCATCATCTAACCTTTTGCTCCATCCTTCCGAGATGGATTTACTGTCCTCTCTAGAAGTTGCTTTATCTCTCTGTTCGACACCTCCGCTTGACCATTGGACTGAGGGTGATAAGTTGTAGCAAGCCTATGATGCACTCCATACTTCTTCATAAGAGTTTCGATGGTGCGGTTTTTGAAGTGAGTTCCCTGGTAACTAATGATAGCTCGTGGCACTCCAAACCTGCTGAAAATATGTGATTTCAAGAACCCTGCCACAACTTGAGAATTATTAGTGTGGGTGGCTTTCGCTTCCACCCATTTCGGGACATAATAAACCGCAAGTAAGATGCAAAGATTACCATAAGAACTAGGAAAAGGCCCCATGAAATCCATACCCCACACATCAAATATTTCACAAACAATAATGGGGGTTTGGGGCATTTCATCACGTTTAGAAATATTTCCTGTCAGTTGGTATCAATCACAACTCTTACAAAACATGTAAGCATCTCTATGAATAGTTGGCCAATAAAAATCACTATCAAGAACCTTACGAGCAGTACGTTTTTGGCCAAAGTGACCTCCACAAGCAAAAAAGTGACAATGCAAAAGAATTGTACCTTGTTCTTTTTCAGGAATGCATCGTCGAATGAGTTGGTCAGAACCAATCTTCCAAAGATATGGCTCATCCCATATATAATGCTTGCACTCACTCTTAAACTTTAATTTCTGAGCATGACTGAGAGTCTCTGGAACCTCCCTAGTGGTGATGAAATTAACAATATCCGCATACCATGGATCATGAGAAAAATTCCATGCACTGCTGCTGTCAGAAGGCTCTGTTTGGCCAAATCGAAGCCTGTTGCAGCATAAAGATATTCTTCGGGAAAAGATTCATGAATCCGAGTTGAATCCTCGGGCTTTACCAACCGACTCAAATGGTCTGCAACATGATTCTCAGCACCCTTCTTGTCCCTTATCTCCCAATCAAACTCTTGCAACAATAAGATCCATCTAATCAACCTTGGCCTAGATTCTTTCTTCGTAAACAAGTACTTTAAGGCTGAATGATCGGTGTAGACAATGATCTTAGACCCTAGTAAATAGGACCTGAACTTATCAAGAGCAAACACCACTGCCAACAACTCCTTTTCAGTGGTGGTGTAGTTGCATTGAGCTTGATTTAAGGTCTTTGAAGCATAATAGATCACATGACTTTCTTTCCCTATCTTTTGTCCCAAAACAGCCCCAACCGCATAATCGCTGGCATCGCACATCAACTCAAAGGGCAAATCCCAATTCGGAGGTTGCATTATAGGGGCTGAGATGAGCTTCTCCTTAAGTATATCAAAGGAAAGCTTACGTTCTTCAGTCATCTCAAAGGGGACATCATCTTGAAGAAGCTTGGTCAGAGGTTGTGCTATCTTAGAAAAATCTTGGATAAACCTTCTGTAGAAACCAGCGTGCCCCGAAAATCCACGTATCTCTCGCACATTTGTGGGGTAAGGAAGCTGCTCTATCGTCTCAACCTTGGCCTTGTCAACTTGAATGCCCCTTTCAGAAACTACATGCCCCAAGACTATGCCTTTATTCACCATAAAATGACATTTTTCATAGTTCAAAACCAGGTTCCTCTTCACACATCGAATCAACACTTGCTCCAAGTGACTCAAGCACAACTCAAAAGAGTTTCCATACCCTGTAAAATCATCCATGAATACCTCAATGCTCGACTCAATCAAATCTGAGAAAATACTCATCATACATCTCTGGAAAGTGGAAGGAGAATTACATAATCCAAATGGCATTCGCCTATAACCATAGGTGCCAAAAGGACATGTACAGGTTGTCTTTTCTTGGTCCTCCGGGTTTACACAAATCTGAAAATAGCCACTGTAGCCATCCAAGAAGCAAAAGAAATTATTACTGGCCAACCTCTCTAGCATTTGATCGATAAAGGGAAGTGGAAAGTGATCCTTGCGAGTTGCTGCATTAAGCTTCCTGCATGCAATCGATACACATCCTCCATCCCGTGACCAGTCTTGTTGGAACCAACTCATTCTTATCATTTTTCACCACTTGAAAACCTGATTTTTTGGGCACAACATGGACAGGGCTAACCCATTTGCTATCTGAAATCGGATAGATAATTCCTAAGGATAAAAGCTTAAGGACTTCCTTAAGAACTACCTCTCTCATGTTAGGGTTGAGCTTCCTCTGAGCATCTCGAACAGGCTTTGCATCTTGTTCTATCAGAATATGGTGTGTACATACATCAGGGCTGATTCCAGTGATGTCCGCCAAAGTCCATCTGATTGCCTTCTTGTACTTCTTCAGCAATGCAACCAATTTCTCCTCTTGGGAATCCTCCAACTTGGTACTAACAATCACTGGCAGAGTTTCAGAGTCTCCCAGGTACACATACTTCAGGTTTGGTGGCAGAACCTTGAGCTCCAAGATTGGTGGTGAGATATCACATGGCAGTGGTTTATCGGCAAGACTCTGTTTGGGCAAATCGAGGGTGGTTCCAGTGCTAAACACCTCTTCTTGAGAATACATGGAGTACAACAGTTCACGTATTTCTTTGTCGCTTTTTCCTTGCACCATCAATTCTGTAACACCTGTAGGTGATGGAATTTCTATCCCTTCCTGCAAGAATTCGGTCTCTAAAAAATCTTGGACTAAAGGGTCAATGATATCAATGGCATAAACATTTTCAGCATCAATTGGTTTTTTCATTGCATCTTCAATGCTGAAAGTATATTTTTCGCCATAATACTCAAGACAAATTGTTCCATCCCTTACATTAATGATGGTATTAGCCGTCCTTAAGAAAGGTCGACCTAACAATACACCAGAATTATTTTTACCACCATCATGATTCATCTTCACCACATAGAAATCAGCAGGATACACAAACTCATTGACCTTAACAAGAACATTTTCCAAAAGACCCTCTGGATACACACAAGACCTATCTGCTAATTGAATCACAACTCTAATGTCTACCATTTCAGCTCCATTTAATTTCTTATAAACAGATAATGGAATGACATTAATTGAAACTCCTAGATCACACATAGCAGAATCAATCTTGGCATCTCCAATGTAATATGGTAAAGAGAACATACCAGGGTCTTTACATTTTTGAGGCAATTCCCTTTGAATTACTGCTGAAACCGACTCACTCATAATCACCTTGCCTGTGTCCTTTGGTTTCCCTGCAATAAAATCTTTCAAAAACTTGCTAACAGGAGGAAGCCTTATTGCCTACAACAGAGGAAGGTTAATATCCATTTTCCCAAAAATAGACAGAAAATCAATGGACTCTTCCTTTCTCTTTGCTAATCTACGTGGAAAATGAGGAAGAATTTTCATTGGAGGATCATTCAAAAACTTCTTTGGAGTTTCCTCCTTGGTTGGTTCAGAACTACCTCCTACCTGAATTTTATCTTCTGACGCCAGCCTCGGTTTGGGCAAATCAGGGCCTGCAGAAGATTCCTCGGGCCGTTTCTTGTCGACTTTGATTGCAGAATTCTCAGGGAGTGACTCAACCTCTCTTCCACTTCTGAGAGTGATGTGATTTGCTGTTTCCCATGGTTAACTTGCACTTGAGAGGGAAGGCCTGGTTGTTGCATTCTAAGCTCGTTCATGGAGTTCGACAATTGTGAAATTTGTCGTGTGTGCTCCTCCAAGGTAGCCTCAGCCTTCTTTGAGCTATCTTTCTGGTCTCGAAGCATGCTCATCATCATATCAAGCTTTTCATCTGTGGAGTTCTTTTCAGGAGGGGGTTGGTTATGAGTATAAGCTTGAGGGGCTCTTTGATTCGGTGGAACATAAACTTGTTGACCTTGATTTCCTTGATCTCTCCATCGAAATTTTGGATGGTCCCTCCAACCTGGATTGTATGTAGCAGATTAGGGGTCTCTCTTGGGCTGCCTATCGTTCCAATTCCCCATAGAATTTGCTTGAACAAGTTTCTTATCCAAGGCAAAGTTACATTGCAAAGTGGTATGGCTATAAGTTCCACACGTATCACAAGAACTATCATGAGGGCCAGAGGTGGAAGCGCTGCTTGCAGAAGAGACCTTATCCACCACCCTTGACAGAACTTTTTCCATCCTATCCATCCTTTCGTTGAACTTATCCTCACTCGAAGAGCTGGTATCTGCAACTTTCTTCAAAATCCTCACTTCTCCACTATCATATTCCTTCTTGGAGTCGATCATCTTCTTGACAATTTCTCTAGCTTCATACACTCGAAGATGAGAAAATCCACCATTACTCGTTGAATTCATCAAGTCCTTATTTGCGGAGGTGAGCCCTTGGTAGAAATATTGCAGTAATTGTACCTCCGAGAAGCGATGATTAGGACAACTATCTACTAATCTTCTGAACTTAAGCCAAAATGCACTCAATGGCTCATCATACTCTTGATGGATGCTTGAGATTTCTTTCTTCAACGCCTCAATCCGTGTGGAGGGGAAGTAGTACTCCAAAAACTGCTTCTTAAGATCATTCCATGTAGTAATGGAATTTGGTGGCAAGCTAGAAAGCCACTGATTTGCTGCCCCCGTCAAATTGAATGGAAATGCCACTAGTTTAAACTGCTCCTCTGTGACATTAGCAGGCCTCTTTTGTACCTTACAAATATTTATGAACTCATTCAGAAAATTGTAGGGATCCTCGGTAATCCTTCCATGAAATTTCGGAAGAACATTCAAAAGGCCAATCTTAATCTCAATGGGGTTCGCCGTTTGTGCCAATTGGATAGCAGTAGGGGGATCCTCTTCACTATGACCAGTGAGCTCCCACATGTAGGGATTATGAGCATTAGCATCAGGTTCCGCCATTAGGGAGTTATCGGACTCAACTTCAAATTCTGCCTCTGGAACAACCTCGGTTTGGGCAAACTGAGGCTCTGTGGCAGATTTCAACCTTCGTAATTTAGCAAGCTTCCGATTCCTCTTAGCAGCCTTCTCTATCTCAGAATCAAATACTAAGACCTGCTTATCACACCTGGTCATACATCAAAGAGCTAATACACATATTAGTAGGTAAAAACAATATAATCAACAACCGCTCCCCGGCAGCGGCGCCAATTTGGTGAATGTCGTTTCACTCACACAAATAATACCTGCAATACACTAAGGATAAAAACCTAGCACAGTGGTAAGCAGGGTCGAATCCACAGAGAACGGTGCAAAACTATTGATTAACCTACTGAATAAGTTTGGTTTAGCAACCACGCCTTAAGTTGAAAGTTGTTTGATTATAACTACTGAAAAGAGAACAATAAGACACACAAATACAATGCAATGCAAAGAATAGAAAATATATATGATGAAAGATGTCGGCTTAGACTAACTTGTAGGTTCATTCATTGATCATTGGCTAAAGATGTTATTTCTGCAAATCAATTGGTTATATAGAGGCAAGTATTCGCTAAACCCCTAAAATCCCCTCTTATTACCCATTAGCAAGCAAGTATTTGCTGAACTTGCTAAATTATAATATCAAAGCAAAGAGGACCCAATTCACATAACCATTCCAGTATTCGCAAATAATGTTTATCTACTCTGTTGATTACTCCCTTGTTATTACAGTCTGTTTCAGTTATCTGTTTTTCACAAGGAAATTGCTACTCAAATTAGCCCTAGCCTAACATGAATCAAGGTGATCAAACTTAACCCATAAAGCATAGATTCATACAATAATCAACAGAGAATTCACAGAACATAACTATAAGCCCATTAATCCTCACCAATTCATGAACCCACTTCGTTAATCCAAGCCGAACAATTAACTTAGCTACTCATACTATAATCAAAACACAAAAAAAAATGAGAATGCATATTAGTAATATAGAGAGGAAGAATGTCACCAAATAATGTCGAATTACAAACCCTAGAAGTTAGGCATCGGTTCTTCAAGATTCAGCCGAGAGAAAGATGAAAGAGAGAGTAAAACTAAACTAAGAATGGAAGAAGGAGAGTTTCTTTCGTTTAGGAAAAAGAAGAAGAAGAAGAGAGGAGAGAGAGAGAGGTCAAGAGCCTCAAGGAGTTTTTATACTCCTTTCTCCTAAACCCTAATTTATCATAAAATAACTAATTGGCCCAAAACAAAGTTTGGCCTTTATTTTACATGAAGAATAAAATCCCAATACAAATAGGAATTGGTGGTGGATCTTGTTTGTTGGGCTTGAAGTCCTCTTTTATTTTTCAGCCCATAGCATTAATACTCTTCTAATCCTCCAATTTAGTTACAATTAGCTCCAAAATAGCTCTTTCCCTTTAATTAGCTCCATACCAAGCAATCACAATCTAGCCACCAAAAACAACTCCATAAGTTCCATAATCACACAATTAAACACAATTTTCCCATGAATAAACAACACATAATTCAACACATCAAGCGGTGGTGGTCGTCGTTTACCACCAAAATATTCCTGCAACGCTTAGAATATAGATTAGTATAGTATGTAAGCAGATTATTAACTAAGCAGATTAGTTAGTGATTAATAATCTGCTACCAACTTAGCAGATGATTAACTTAACTTCCCTAAAGATCAGATTTGGTTTATAGTTACCAACTTTTTACTTGAGAGTGATTTTATCAACTACGAAAATATGAAACTATTAACTATGAAAAGAAAACACTGAATGATTAACTAAACTAAATGCAAGTGTATCAAATAATTATACAAAACGGCTCAAATAAATCCACACTAGTCATATATTCGATCATTGATGCAAAGATATAATTAACTACCATGAACCAACCAGTTATAAGATACCGTGAATGCAGCGGACATACCCAATTCCTACTTACTTTATCGATAGCTAGCAAGAGACGTTTAAACTAACTATTTCTCTTATCAAATCAAATCTAGTTGGTAACGCCAGTTCTAAATTGTTTGATAGCATTAAGATATGAAGGAACCCAGTTTAGACAAATCAACCAAGAACGCAAGTATTAACCTGTCTACCAGCTTATTCTCACTATCTAAACGATAGTTTCACCACTAATTAGCCCTTTCCAACAATTACGGATTGGTGGTACTAATTGGCAGATACAACAATATGCACAAAGAACAAACCAAAATTCACAGCAATCAATTTAAGCACAATTAGATCTCACAGAATTTTCATAACTAGAACTTCATTATTCTCGCCGAAAACAAACTAGCTATTAAACATGAAAACACATAAACAATTAATATAAAGAAACAAACATCAAAACAATATGCAACAAATAATTAATAAGCATGAATGAATGAATGAAACGTGAGAAATATATATGCATGCAAAAACCAATTCATCAACTTCGGCGGCCGAACCCTAAACAAATCCTCACGGCCGGCCACACCATCCTAATTATGGTTTATTGGTATTTATATACCTTATTATAAAATAAAACCTAATATAAATAATATAAGGAAATTATTTATTGGGCTAAATAAATAATTAATATAATAATAATTAAATTGGGCTTTTAATATAATTCTTCTTCTTCACGTAGCCCAATTAAGCCCAATTTCCTCATAATACTCTTCCGAGTTTATTGTATTCAATTAATCCAAGTAATATATGCAATATTTTAAGTCTAATACTGAATTCCTTCAAAACGTATAGCTGATTAGTGATCGACCCGCGAAGCACAACTTATCCGCCCGTAGAAAAAAAACAGTATTAGGAATTGCATATTACTTTAACTCGTCTCTTCCTTGAGCTTCTTCTCTTCAGTGCCGGTATAATGAATATTTTCGATTCATTATCTGTTAGAGCACACTACCTCATTAAAAAACCCACTGGGAAAAAGAGTGTAGTGTATAGCTCCTCTCCATCAGCTCCAAAAGTCCTCTATTTCGTCTCTTTTAGTATAAATTCTAGCAATCCTCCATTTGATTGATTAAAACTATTTTTCTTATAAAAGCTGCACAAAAACACACCTCCGTGCACATCAAATGGTAAAAGAGACTTATAAAATCACATATTTAGATGTATAAAATACATCTCATTAAATATCCCCACACTTAGCTCATACTTGCCCTCAAGTATGTAATCATTATATCATAGGCAAATAAAACATCTCCACAAAATTGAACCAAGCAACATTCACTACGGAACCAACCGTCTTACCACAAACCATTCCCCTTCGCTTATAAAGTCACTTCATCCTTATATTCTAATCAAAAATATGCAACAAAATCCAGCCTCACAAAGGTCACTCAATATCTCTCAAAAATTGGGACAGTCGCTCATATCACAGCCAGATTCCATTCAACAGGACTGAAGTGTCATTATCTTTACCGCATCAATAAACACAAGAACACAAATTAATTTAGGACTTTATAAAGGTAGGCTTAGGGAAAAGGCAATAAGGTATGATCCTATGGGATCTAGGTTAAAATAGTAACAAAATACTATGCACATTCCATCACAAAATCATCATTCACATAGAGTAGGCATGCTTTATAACTTCCAATCTAAGGCTAAATAAATAGGCAAATAATTCTCCAATCATAAAAAAAATCTGGTGCTATTTTCTGGAATTTTTCTGAATTTTTTTGTTTTTTTTTTGTTTTCGCTGTTCAGAATTTTTTATCAGAACAGAATTTTTTTTTCATTTTTTTTTCAGCACCTTTCTTGACCAATACAAAGAAATCAAAATGAATTAATGAGATCATTACATCAATTTAGTTTCATGTCTCATTAACTCAATCAATCTAGCTAGACCATACACATAAAATTTCAGTACAAAGTCTTTTTTACAGCTACACAGTACCCATCTTCATAATAAATTTTATAACTTTCTTCATGAGTAAACTTCCTCCAAATAATTCGCAATGCCATGTAATCAAATTTGTATTATATATGAATTTAGACAAGTACAAGAATATGCATAATAGGGTGAAGACGGGGATAAAACAGGTTTCGGTTTATATATATATATAGTGGAGCTTCTGAAAGAAAAATAGTCAAGGTTTCAGCTGGTTAACTTGGGATAATATAAAGGTAGGCTCTTTAACCTGTGTGGTTAATCCTAATTCGCCTATATTATTTTCACGCTCAAGCATCATTCAACGGTTTCGCTTCATGACAAACAAACCAAGAAAGAATACCAACATATGATCACTCAGAAAGACAAAGAGCTGTTAAATTTAGAGCCTATTTGTTTCTGTCTTGGCTTTTGCTCTTTTCTTGGGCTCAAATTCCTCACAATATAACTAGGTTTAGAAAAAATATTTCATTGCACGTTCGTCATCCTAGAATATATGCAAGAACTACATGACCTCTTTCACAAAGGGGAATAACATCCATCTTACCACAAACCCGTTCCATAGTGAAATCAGCTCAATTCGATTCATAGGAAAGCTTATTCGCCAAGATTCAAAACCATGTGCTTTTTCAAAATTTTCAAAAACTTGAGCAATCATAGAAAAATCACAATAATTAACCATCCAATAATATCCTCCCCACACTTAAAATCTTGTTTGTCCTCAAACAAATATAAATATATTAAATGCACATAGAGCACAATTTTATAAGACAAAAGAGTGGAGAAAGAACCTGAATATTAAGCTCTCGGTGATTAACTGTAGAGGGATATTATTCACGAATTTTTGCAGCAGCACACAACTCCATACATGGTGTGGATGTGGAATTGGATCTTCTGACAGCGAGGAAAATGGCCTTGACTCCTTTTGCTTCTTTAAACCATGGGATATTAATCCCAAATTCGCAATGCATGCAATTGGTTTCCAAGCTTCTGCATTCAAAGTCAAACCATATTAGTACATGTAAAATACGCAGGAAACAACCATAATCATCACCAAAATTTCTTTTCTTTTCTTTTTCAATTTTTTTTCATTTTTTTAATAATTAAACAGAAAACAAAATTTATATTTTTGAAAATTTTCTGATTTTTTTATTTGAGTTTTTTTTTTTTGGAGAAAAACAATCAAAGCAAGCAATAAAATTGGGTTGCCTCCCAGTAGCGCTTTTATTTATAGTTTTTGGCTAGACTGTCAGATGCACTCAGCAGAGATGTTGAGGACTCTGTTTCCCTCGATCCTTGTACCAAGTGACTATGTCAGGTTTTTCAAGCCGGTTAGTGCCAAAATCCACAGTAGAGATTCTCATCTCTTCCCCACACTTGTGTTCTATCAATCTCTTCTTCTTTTTAGACCAATCACTTTGATGCTCTAATTTAATAGGCAAGTGATAAAACTCCCAGAACACCAATTCACGAGAAGATTTTCCAGCTGAATCATTAAAAACCTCAGGATACACCAATGCACAATCATCCAAACTCTCGTCCCATACTTTTCTTGAAAGGTTCACCTTATCTTGATGCCAAGAGTCATGTGATGGTTCAGACAATGTAGGTGACTTGAAAACAACCATTGGCGGACTAGCTGGTGGTATAACGAGCATGCATGGTTTGGTCAATTCATCCACCGGCAGAGGATTGGATATTTTCTCTACGATCTGAAGACATAAAGTAGCATCTTTGGTCTCTTCTTCGCTTATATCCACCCCATCAGAATCATCAAAACCATTTATCATGTCAATCTCCATGTTTTCTTGAGCTGAACCAATCTCCATATGCTGCTGAAGTAACTCGGTTCATCAACCTCAAGAAAATTATCAAATTTATAGCTAGGCATTAATGGCTCTGGAAAAGGGTCATCTTTCGCTGCATGGAGGCTTCCTGATTCACACTCCAAACTCTGGTCATCATGTTGGATCCAAGTTGGATTCATCTTCTTTGACTTCCTCGTTGGGTGCATAAAATCGACGCATTTGCTCATCAAACAACTCATTGTGTTTCTCTCCTCTTTGCTTCATCTCTTCCGCCATGTTTTTGAATTCAGTAATCGATTCACTCATCATCTCTTTATGAGAACTCAAACTCTGTTTTAATTGTTTGAGCTGGTCTTCTAACGAAGGACGGTGAAACGATGCTCCTCGATCATCCTCATAATAATGAATAAAACTTGACTCTTCCTACTGTGAATTGTAAGGTATAGGGGAATATTGCGGACAGTAATTGCACTCATAGTTCCAATGACCATAGTTATGACATATATCACACGGTCCTCTAGGTGCATAGTAATCCCAATAGCCCGACATGGTACCTCTTCAGAATCTGCCAGTCACAAATAAAAGTAACCGAGATCAATAGGAAAAGAAAGAAAATATATAAAAACTGCTCCCCGGCAGCGGCGCCAATTTGGTGGTCGTCGTTTACCACCAAAATATTCCTGCAACGCTTAGAATATAGATTAGTATAGTAAGTAAGCAGTGTCGAATCCCACAAGGAGCAAATTATTCACTTAACTTCCCTAAAGATCAGATTTGGTTTATAGTTACCAACTTTTTACTTGAGAGTGATTTTATTAACTACGAAAATATGAAACTATTAACTATGAAAAGAAAACACTGAATGATTAACTAAACTAAATGCAAGTGTATCAAATAATTATACAAAACGACTCAAATAAATCCACACTAGTCATATATTCGATCATTGATGCAAAGATATAATTAACTACCATGAACCAACCAGTTATAAGATACCGTGAATGCAGCGGACATACCCCAATTCCTACTTACTTTATCGATAGCTAGCAAGAGACGTTTAAACTAACTATTTCTCTTATCAAATCAAATCTAGTTGGTAACGCCAGTTCTAAATTGTTTGATAGCATTAAGATATGAAGGAACCCAGTTTAGACAAATCAACCAAGAACGCAAGTATTAACCTGTCTACCAGCTTATTCTCACTATCTAAACGATAGTTTCACCACTAATTAGCCCTTTCCAACAATTACGGATTGGTGGTACTAATTGGCAGATACAACAATATGCACAAAGAACAAACCAAAATTCACAGCAATCAATTTAAACACAATTAGATCTCACAGAATTTTCATGACTAGAGTTTCATTATTCTCGCCGAAAACAAACTAGCTACTAAACATGAAAACACATGAACAATTAATATAAAAAAACAAACATCAAAACAATATGCAACAAATAATTAATAAGCATGAATGAATGAATGAATGAAACGTGAGAAATATACATGCATGCAAAAACCAATTCATCAATTTCGGCGGCCGAACCCTAAACAAATCCTCACGGCCGGCCACACCATCCTAATTAGGGTTTATTGGTATTTACATACCTTATTGTAAAATAAAACCTAATCTAAATAATATAAGGAAATTATTTATTTGGCTAAATAAATAATTAATATAATAATAATTAAATTGGGCTTTTAATATAATTCTTCTTCTTCACGTAGCCCAATTAAGCCCAATTATTTCATAATATACTTCCGACCTTATTGTATTCAATTAATCCAAGTAATATCTGCAATATTTTAAGTCTAATACTGAATTCCTTCAAAGCGTATAGCTGATTAGTGATCGACCCGCGAATCACAACTTAGCCGCCCGTAGAAAAAAAACAGTATTAGGAATTGCATATTACTTTAACTCGTCTCTTCCTTGAGATTCTTCTCTTCAGTGCCGGTATAATGAATATTTTCGATTCATTATCCGTTGGAGCACACTACCTCATTAAAACACCCATTGGAAAAAAGAGTGTAGTGTATAGCTCCTCTCCATCAGCTCCAAAAGTCCTCTATTTCGTCTCTTTTAGTATAAATTCCAGCAATCCTCCATTTGATTGTTTAAAACTATTTTTCTTATAAAAGCTGCACAAAAACACACCTCCGTGCACATCAAATGGTAAAAGATACTTATAAAATCACATATTTAGATGTATAAAATACATCTCATCAGCCTGAGATCGATCGAGGTTGGAGCTTTTTCGCAGGAATTACAGATATCGACTACCCACTTCGCCGTCGATTTGGCATGGTCGGAGCACATAGTCCTGCTCCATGGACCTCCCACAGCAAAATCCCTAAACCTACCACCCTCAATTCATCCCGCCGGCGGAGATCAATTTTTAAGTCTTTTGGCCGGAATCGCAGAGATCGGCCGACACCTCTGCCGACGATTCGGGCAAATCGGATCCCATATTATTGTTCCCCATGCCTTGGGGAGTAAAACCCATATCATAGCTTCCATCATATTGCTCTGCTAACGGGCCCCGGCCACCTCACCACCGCCGGAAGTTGCAGCGCTCGCATAGCCTCCTCGCTGGACGTTCGCTGCTAATGGGCATCGGAAATTACCTCCCCGCAACAACAGTTTTGATTTGCCACAAAATTTGAGCCTCGAATCGACCGTTTCCGAAGACCGAATTGTAAGGCTGGCGTACGCGACCAACAACTCTTCCCTGTGACGGCCACCTCCCAGTCCATCCTCTTCGCCTTGTCGAGAGGAACGAAAGCCCTAACATCCCAGCCTCCAATTCACCTCCAGAGAACCTGGTTGGTGCAGCACCTCTCGGCCGAAATTCGAAGGCATTGTCCGGCACCATCATCGATTTTCAGGCGTGATGGGGACTCCAGAGGCACCCCTCAAGTCAATGGTCGTCTACAAGTTAACGGTCGTCTACAAGTCAACGGTCGTCTACAAGACAACGGCCAGCTACCAGTCAAAGATCAGCTACCAGAAAGGTCGGAAACAAGGAAAAAGTCGGTGACAAGAAAAGGTTGGCGACAAAAAAAAGGTCGGAAACAAGTACAAGCCGGCGACGACAAGTGAAAGTCGGCGACAAGATGAAGGCGGCGACAAAGAAGAAGTCGGCAACAAAAAGAAGGTCGACAACAAGAAGAAGTCGGTGATAAGTTAATGGTCGGCAACAAGAAGAAGGTTGGCAACAAGTCGATAGTTTCAACAAGCCGATATCTTCAACAAGTCACCAAGACACCCCGAGTGCATATATGCATCCGAGCCTACTAACTGCTTGACTGCTCTAGGTTAGTAATAATTCCACACACATGCTAACAAGTTGCATGCTCGATTTGGTCTTGTTCATTTTTCTTTTTAGGGTATTGCATATATATAGGACTAAAAAATATATGACAATAATAGAAAAAGAAAAAAATTTTGTGACATGTGTGCATGAAACACTAAATTAGAATATTTGGTAAAAGTGGGTATTGAATAGACTAACTATATCAAGAGTATTGTATAAACATGCTATTATCACCCATTAAAGTCGAAATAAATGAACATGATTGTTCTAAATGGCTAAACTAACCATATACGGTTGGAAGTGCTATTGTTGTTTCCTTGCTTGCACATGGTGTTGTGGTCATACAGGGTGACACCTTAAACAAGTACAAAGGAGTCACCCCACTGGTTGTATTTCGACACGGAAGCAATCACACAACCTGAAGCGCTCATCCCGACTTTGCGAGTTGACGACCTGCTACTTACCTGCAGCCAAGAATAACGAGAGCTTAAGGCAGAATCTTGAAGAGCTGGAGTATGAGCGGGAAAATGCGTCACTCAAAGAAACAACTTACAAGTCCGGGATGGAACAAAGTACAATAGCAAGTTGCGTCCTCGCAACTTGAAGGTCGGTGACTTGGCCTTGCGGAAGAATGAAGCTTCAAGAGCAGAAGGCCAACTCAAGTTGGATGCCAACTGGGAAGGACCCTACCGTGTTATTGAAGTTCTGGGAATAGGAGCGTACAAGCTGGAGCATTTGGATGGAAAAATTTTGCCAAGAATTTGGCACATGAACAACCTCCGCAAGTACTACATGTAAGACCCGATGCGGGCCTTACCTACTCATACCACTTATGTCCTTCTCCTCTTGTTTTCTTTCTTTTTTGATGCAGTAGAAGATCCCAATAAAGGTCAGGCGGCTCAATAGAGGTCGCATGAAGATCTTGAGGGAGCTAATGAATGAAAGAACCCCCAACAGAGGTCAGGCTGCTCGCTAGAGTATGCAAGATGATCTTGAGGGTGATGAGTGGTTATCCTTGTATCTCCCAGTTTTTACAAGTCCATTAATGCAATGAGAAGCGTTTTCGGATATGCCATGCGGTGGCACGAACCAGTCATCTGGTAGTTGTCTTTCTTCTTGTTTGATATACAATGCGCTAACACGAACCAGTCATCTGGTAGCTATCTTTCTCCTTGTTTTCTATGTCTAAACATCAGCAACAACAAAGATAATGTTGCTGACAAGCTCAAAGAGCAACAAAAAGAAGTTCAAGAAAAATGAACCCAGAAAAGATGCAAACAGTTTCAAGAAGAAACTTGTATCCAACAAAAATGACAAAACAGGCTTACAACGCCTAAGTCATAAAAAGATGCAAACAGTTTCAAGAAGAAACTTGCATCCAACTGATATGGTTCTGGATTTCTGGTGTTGGTCGGTGTTACCAGCAGGTGACAACCTTTTTCTCAAACCTGCACAATGAGCAAAGTGAGCTCAGGCAGGCGGCGTTCGGCCGTCGCCCGCTCCGACGCCCAAGTTAGTTTTGGGATGTTTAGAGAGAGGAAATCTGAGTGACAGGTTCAGAGAATCAGAGGAAGGAGAGAGGAAGCTCTCCTTCCTTTATACCTGTTGGGAGCCTCATCCGGTGTGGGCGTTTCCATTGATTCTGTTGTGTTCCTCCATGCGTTTCTCACATGTTGAGCACGGGGTCTCACGTACATGTACTTTGTATGAGCTGTCAGACAAGTCGGGGGGTTCTCATCCTGTGTGAGCTACTTGACCTTGTATGGGCTTTATGGCCCATACCCTATCAAGTCCCCCTAGTCCTGTCCGTGGTTCTCATGGTGAAGGACTATTGTTGTATGGTCGTAGGCGTTGGTATGATGTGGTAGGCGGCTATGGCCTTGAGAAACTCGTGATGAAGTTCCTGAACATGTTGAAGTAGTAGAACATGTAGATGTGCTTCATCTTGATGACGACTTCCTTTGCATTTTGCTGGTTCATTTTTCTTGAACGGTCATGTGGCTTGGCGTGTCTGAATAAAAGACACGTCCTTTACCGAGAAAAGGCATCATTTATTAGCCTGTTTTCTCATGAATTCATCATTGATGTGACGCGTCTTTTCGTAATGAAAAGGCACGCTTCTTTTTGGCCTATTTAAGCTACCCTTTTCAGCTTTTAATTTTCCTTTCTTCTCACTTCTGTTTTCTCTGCTAAATCTTCTTTTCTTTCTTTCTCTCCCATGATGAAGAGTGCTATTGAAACTCTTTTCTGTACCACCACTGAGGCGGAGTTGTCACTTCTTCGCCGTCGTTGTGAATCTGTGGCTTCTGTGCAGGCCAATGCTCTCTTGCCTGATGATGCAGATCCCTTTGAGGCGGATCTTTCTGAATGTTTTGTGTTGCCGGCAGCCGGCTAATCAAGTTCAAGAGGGGTTCTGCATGCTCTACTTGGAGTGCTTCGACCATTGCGGCCTGCGTTTCCCGCTTTCCCCCTTTTTCCAGTCGGTCTTAGGGTTTTATGATTTGAATTTCTCACTTCTAACCCCAAACTCTGTCCGTATCTTGATGGGTTTCGAGGTTTTATGCAAAGTCCACAAGGTTGAGCCCACCCCTCAACTGATTTTGTGCCTTCTATCACCCATGCAAGGAGCCACCGAGTTGGTTCTTTCTGAAGAATTGGGAGGGTTCCAAGGTGATAACAGAGTTGCCAACTCGGGTCGATTGGACTCGCAAGTTTGTATTTGTGAAGAAGTCTTTGATTTTTGGGGAGAATCTATGCGTCTTTCTGCCAGGCCCCATCCGCAGCCGCACGAAGTCTCCTGACGATGGGGAGATGATCCCTCTGCGCGCCCCCTTTGACTTCCTGAGGAGAAATCCCACTCCTGCTTACTATCTCTGCTATGATCCTATCCTGCAGGGGTCTGGAATGTCCTACCTTCCTATGGCTTGTGAAACGGTGAAGGAGCCTCTCATCGTGTGTAAGCATCTCACCCTTGTGTTGTTTATGTTGATATATGGCTATCAGTCTCTTATCTTGCTCTTTCTTTTTGTAATGTAGTTTCTCCTACTCAAGTTGAACCTATTGTTCCTACGGGATCTAGACGCCGACCGGCTCGCCTAAGTCGTGGTCTTGGCAGAGGAGCAAGAGAGGGATTGTTCGTTGGGGTGATTGATTTGACTGGTGAAATGCCATCTCACTCCAAGAAAAGGCCCTCATCTTCATCATATACAGGTGTTAGGGTGGAGAGCACGCTGGAGGAGCCAAGGTGCAGGACATGTTGGAGGCACCCAAGTCAGAGGACATGACAGAGGTGAATCAAGGTGAGTCACGTCAACCTGATAAGGATCCTCACCTGGAGGAATGCATAGCCACCTTGCTGGGAGAACTTGGGCATGTGTCGAGGGAGAAACCTTTGGATCCTGCCCTTGAGACACAGGTTTGTCCTACAGCTTCCCTTCGTCAGCTTCTGCTGCAATCCATTCCTGATAGCCATATGCAATCTTGGCATGCTAACCCACTCACCAACATGTCGGGGGTGAGCAGCTTGGGAGATAGGTTGGTTGCTTCGGCTATGGAGGTATCCCTTGGCTTCTTCTGCTTTACTTTGTTTTCTTCTCTCTGTGTCTTTGTTTTTCACTTTCCTTTCCTTATTACGTAGGGTCTGTGTGCTACTGTTGCTGTTCAAGTCTGGGAGAGAGATCTTGGGGGTGATCTTGGCAAAGCGAAAGAGATGTTTGATAAGGCTGATGCCAATATTGCTAGGATTCGCGAGCTGGCCCGGGAGAAGGACCTTACTCTTGCCCAACTTCAATCTGACAAGGAGAAGCTACTCAAGACCTAACTGGGTCTGAATGAGGAGGTGGTTCGGCTTGCTGATAAGAATAAAGAGACGAACGACAAGCTGAACATAGCGATGACGGCCAATCAGGACTTGGCGGCCAAGATCAAGACTCTGGGTGTAGATTTGGAGTTGGAGCGTGGGGTGAGTGCTTCTCTGCGTCATCAATTGGACCAGCGTGATTCTGTCATTGGGGAGCATCTCAGAACAAGGGTTTGGCTCAAAGACCAGGGCTTCAGCAAGATTAGGGCTAGTGTGGATCAAAGCCCGGTGGCTAGACGCCTTCTTGATGAAACTCTGACTGAGGCTGATCACATCATGACCACCGTGCCAGATGATGCTGAGATGAAGATTCAGCTTGGTCGTGTGCACACCCCCTTCCAGTAGTATGATTTCCAGGAGTACTTCTCTACCATTGGCTCTGATTTGGTCTTGGAGGATCTGATGTCGTGGCAGCCGGACCAGTCAGCTCCCTCTGCCCCTGCCAACAAGTAGAAGAAAAGTGGTGGCGGTGTTGTCTTTTCTTTTGCTTCTTCTGGTTTTGTTGATGAGCCTGTGTGCTCTTTTTATGGCGCTTGTGCCATCTTTTCATTCCCAGTGGATATTTTAATCGCATTTTGGGATATTTTTAATCTACTCAAGCGTTTATTACTTGCTTGTTTTTTCGCTAATTAAACTTTATTTGTGGGCATGATGGACGTCTCCATCATGTAGCCCTTTGCAACATGTGACAAGTTGAATTTAGTCTTCAACTTGTCTTTTATGGCTAATGATACGGTATGGGCCATAAAGACCATACAAGGTCAAGCATACCACACGAGATGAATACCCCCACCTTGCTTGACAGCTCACACACAGTACACACACGTGAACCCCCCGTGCACAGTTCGTGCACAACGCATGGAGGAACACAACAGAATCTATGGAGACGCTCACATCGGATGAGACTCCCAACAGGTATAAAGGAAGGAGAGCTTCCTCTCTCTTTCCTCAGATTCTCTCAACCTGTTACATAGATTTTCTCTCTCTAAAACACCCCAAATCTTACTTGGGCGTCAGAGCGGGCGACGGCCGAACGCCGCCCGCCTGAGCTCACGTTGCTGATCGTGCAGGTACAGGGAGAAGGTCATCACCTTGCTAGTCACCGGACTACACCGGAAATCCCATACCATATCATTGGCGCCGTCTGTAGGGAGCGCTAATCTATCTCGCTCACGCAGCTTAATTCACTGATTGAAGTTCGATGGAGCAGACCCCGATTGCAGAGGAGACCATCCTTGATGTCACGCCGCCGGCAAACCCACCCGTGCGGCACACCAACCAAGAGCCCATTACTCCGGAGATGTTTCAGGTCATGATGGCTCCGTTCGTAGCATCCCAAGAGAGGGTGCTGTCAAAATTGAAATCCTTGGAAGAGAAGGAGGAAGCCCGACAGCTCGGCCAGAAGATTGCGCCGACAAAGCTGAATTTCGACGACAAGGAACAAGAAGCAGTGTCGCACCTCCCGGCGAAGAAGCAACCCCATAAGAAAGGCAGCAACAACGACGTAGCCAAATCGGATGGGCGCGGATCCTGTCAGCACGGACGGAGAGGCCAGGATCCAGATCTCAACGACTGGAAATCGGGCTATGTTTATTCCAACGCCGGAGAAGTTCACGTGGATGACAGGAGGCGTGGAGATTATGAAGATCACCTTCCGGAGATCGAGAAAGGGTCACCGTGGGTGAAGAAGATCCGGCTCGCTGTGGCCGATCCCAAGACCAAGATCCTTCAGAACCTGGGCACGTATAGCGGTGCTGTCGATCCTGAGGACCACATGCACACATTCATCACCAACATGTCGACGTACGCCATCCCGCAGGCGATCTGGTGCAAGGCGTTTGCTACCACCCTCACTAGAGCAGCGCGTCTGTGGTTCAAGGCTCTGCCAGATGGCAGCATCGCCAGCTTCAAGATGTTGGAGGAGAAGTTCCTTCGCAGGTTCATGCAGAGGAAGTAGTTCACTAAGGAGTGCACCAGAAGAGAGGGGAAAGTTTGTTCGAGTATTGGGAACGGGCCTCTAGTGTGGCCAACCAGGTGAAGAACCTCACCGAGAAGCTGATGATCGACTCTTTTGTGAAGGGGTTGATTCACAAGGAGATGAAGCAGGAGTGCTATCTCCGCAAGGTGAAGACCCTGGAGGAGTTGATGGAACGCATTGAAAGGTTTTCACGTGTTGACAAGATGAACCTGGAAGGAGATGATGGCGGTTATGTCGAACGCAACAAGAACAAGAAGAACACTGGTTCCAACACGCAACCGTCAAAAAAGGGTGGAGGTGAGAAGTTCAGCAAGTTGAAGGACACCTCCTTCACCCCGTTGACACAATCACCACGTGAGATCCTCAGCTTGGTAGCTGGCAAGAACCTGCTAGATGCTCCGAGCAGGATGAAGAAGCCAGCCAACATGAGGAACAAGGCGTATTACTGTGAATACCACAACGACCATGGACACGACACCAACCATTGTTACCACTTGCGTGCTACAATTGAGAAGTGTGTGAGATCCGGACAACTAGCCCACCTTGCCAAGGAGGCCAGAGCCCACAACAAGGCCACCTGGTCGACCGAAGCATCTGGACGGACGGATTTTCGAAGGGATACGAGTAAGAGCTCGGACTCCAGAACCCTCTCGTCCCAGCTTCAAGGGGAAGGAGGTGGCACGAGTAGGAAGGTATTCGGAAGATGAGGACAAGCATTATGAGAAGCGCCAGCGTGCAGACCGGGAAGACACCCCGGATGATAGTAGAAGGAAGTCAGCCATTACCAACATTTACACCATCATAGGTGGAAGTGCAGGTGGAAAGACAGAATCCCAGAGGAAGGCTCGGTGTAGGAAGGTGCCAGAACCAACACCGAGAGAAAGGAAGTTGGCGGAGGATGAAGTCATCATGTTCAGCTCAAAGGATCCAATCCCAGATTGTCTTGCTGGAGGTGATGCGGTGGTAATCCAAATCCAGATTGCAGACAAGCTCATTCACAGGGTGTATGTGGATGGGGGCAGCTCAGCCGAGGTGATGTACTGGCACTGTTTCGCGCAACTGGGCGAGGACATGAAGAAGAAGCTGAAGCCTACTGCCACCCCGCTCGTGGACTTCGCGGACAGGAAGGTATGGCCAGAAGGTACAATTTACATCCCCATAACTGTTGGTGAACACCCATATAGCAAAACCATCGAGGTGGAGTTCATTGTGGTGAAAGCCAGCAGTCCCTACATACTTGGGCGTCCTGCACTAGCGCTCATGAAGGGGATAGTGTCGACCTTGCACCTGTTACTCAAGTTTCCAACCAAGGCAGGCATCGCTACGGTTAAAGGAGACCAGCAGAAAGCAAGGGAGTGTCACCGCATTGCTCTTAGCAACAAGAAGAGGAATGTGGATGGCACGAGTGAAGAAGCAGGTCCAGGTTATCGCCGACGTGATGTGGCCATGATGACGACTACAGCACTACGCGAGGAAGAAGACCCGGTAGGCGAGACTGCACCTGTCGAACTGGGGCGCAAGGGGAACCTGGTGTACAGGTTGGAGTGTCTCTACCGGAAGACGTGAAAGAGAGATTAGCCGCATTGCTAAGGGATTACGCAGACGTGTTCGCATGGGAGTCCAGCGACATGACAGGGGTGTCAGAGGAGATTGGGTGCCACGCCCTCAAGATCTCACCTGACTACAAGCCTGTCGTCCAGAAGAAGCGAGCACTCTGCAAGGACAGGAACGAGGCGGTCAACAAGGAAGTGGACGAGTTGATCAAGTCGGGTATTCTGGTCGAGGTGAAGTACCCCACCTGGCTAGCCAACCCCGTCTTGGTTAAGAAACCAAACGGATCGTGGAGGATGTGTATTGACTACACCAGCCTCAACAAGGCTTGTCCTAAAGATTGTTACCCGCTGCCAATGATTGATCAGAAGGTGGATGCATTGGCAGGGTACAAGGTGAAGTGTTTCCTTGATGCGTATAAAGGTTATCACCAAATCCCCATGAAGAAGGAGGATATGGAGAAGACAGCCTTTATTACGGAGAGAGGAGCATTTGGATACCGGATAATGCCGTTCGGACTCAGGAATGCTGGAGCAACATACCAACGTGTGGTCGACAAAATATTCAAGGAGCAGATAGGACGCAACTTGGAGGTCTACGTCGACGACATGGTGATCAAGAGCAGGGACTTCAACACGCTGACTGAAGACGTGAAGGAAACCCTGGAGCGTTTTCGAAGCACAGGTCTAAAACTCAACCCTCTCAAGTGCCAGTTCGGGGTCCAAGAACGATGATTCTTGGGCCACATGGTCACAAACGAGGGGGTACGAGCAAATCCAGACAAGGTCAAGGCGGTGCTGGACATGAAACCACCAAGGACAGTGAAGGAAGTACAAAGTCTGAACGGCAAGTTGGCGGCATTGAACCGTTTCTTATCAAGAGCAGCTGAACGCACACTCCCTTTCTTCAAGGCGCTGAAGAACAGTGTCAACAAGAAGGGAGACGTCAACTGGGGACCTGAACAAGATGAAGCTTTCGACGACTTGAAGAAGCACCTGCATAGCTAGCCCTTGTTGACATCACCTCAACAGGGTGAAACCCTCTACCTGTACGTGTCGGCCGGAGTGGAGACCGTCAGTGCAGCCCTTGTACGAGAAGAAAGTTAGGTACAGAAACCCATATACTTTGTAAGTAGAGCTTTGCAGGGAGCAGAAACAAGGTACACTGGAGAAGAAAAGCTGGCCCTGGCTGTGGTGCATGCAGCCCGACGGCTCAGACACTATTTGCAGGCGCATCCTGTGGTGGTGCTAACCAACCACCCCATGAAGGCCATCCTCACCAGACTAGAAGCATCAGGCCGGTTGGCTAAATGGGCGGTGGAACTTGGCGAGCACTCCATCGAATACTCACCAAGAAAGGCCGTCAAGGGTCAAGTTGTTGCTGACTTCCTAGCAGAAATGCCCCCAGAAGTGAAGAAAGCAACACCCCCACCCGAAACCAGCGCAGCTGGAGAAAAGAGAAAGCGAGCTCCAAGTGACGAGTGGCAGCTACATGTAGATGGAGCATCTGGTGTAGAAGGTGCCGGCGCGGGTTTGGTTCTAACCGACCCAAGTGGAGTTGAAGTCACTTATGCATTGCGATTCGAATATCCCGCATCAAACAATGAAGCTGAGTACGAAGCCCTGATTGCGAGAATGGAGATAGCAAAGAAGCTTGGAGCGAGGAAATTGATGGCACATAGCGACTCAATGCTTGTGGCGAAACAATATGAAGGAGCTTACATAGCTAAGGACCCTGGCATGATGAAGTACAGGGAAGAGATGAGGTTGTTGGCGTCGGAATTCGAGGAATTCGACATCATCAACGTGCCAAGGTTAAAAAACACCAGAGCTGACGCCTTGAGCAAGTTAGCATCCTCAACACGGGCACACTTGAACAAGGCAGTGATGGTGAAAACCCTCACACACAGGTCAACTAACAACAAGACGGTGGGCGCTATTGATGTTGTTGAGGGAACAAACTGGATGAAACCGATGATGGATTTCCTTTCCAACAGAGTGGTCCCCGAAGGCAGCAAGGAACCCAGAAAGCTGAAACTCAACGCTCCTAACTATGCGCTGAAAGATGGAGTTCTGTACAGACGGGGTTTTCTAGAACCTTGGTTGAGATGTCTCGCCCAGTCAGAAGCAATGTGAGTGGTTCGAGAGGTGCATGCAGGATGTTGCGGAAGTCATCAAGGCGGCAAAGCACTCGCATTGCGGATCACCAGAGCGGGTTACTATTGGCCTCGCATGAAAGAAGATATCAACCAGATGACCAAGAGCTGCAAGAAATGTCAAACACATGCAAATGTACCAAGGTTGCAGAGTGAGAAGCTGACGCCCATACAGTCTCCGTGGCCCTTTGCAATGTGGGGAATTGATATTGTTGGCCCTTTCCCAGCCGCAACAGGAAGACGTCGTTTCCTTGTTGTGGCAGTTGATTATTTCACCAAGTGGGTCGAAGCCGAGCACTGGTAACCATAACAGGGCGAAGGATGACGAGCTTTGTATGGAAGAACGTGGTCTGCCGTTTCGGGATCCCACAAGTACTAGTCAGTGACAATGGCACTCAGTTCGAAGGAGAAGTGTTCAAGGACTGGTTCAGCAACATGGGCATCAAGCAGAAGTTTACATCAGTGGCTCACCCACAAGCCAATGGGCAGGTGGAAGTCACAAACCGAACCATCGTGCAAGGACTCAAGAAGAAACTCGAGCAGCGCAAGGGAGCATGGACAGAGGAGCTTCACAGCGTGTTGTGGTCTTACAGGGTGACTCCCAGAACTAGTACAGGAGAGTCCCCCTACAGACTATGTTTTGGCACTGAAGCCATCATACCACCTGAGATGCTTGTACCTACCCTACGAGTGGAAGATCCTCTGCCAGCTGCAAGAAACGACGAAGGGTTGAGACAAAACTTGGAGGAGCTAGAATACGAGCGAGAGAAAGCATCGCTCAAAGAAGCAACCTACAAGTCATGGATGGAGCAAAGATACAACAACAAGCTGCGACCTCGCAACCTGAAGGCTGGTGACCTGGCCTTGAGAAAGAATGAAGCATCAAGAGTGGAAGGACAACTCAAGTTGGATGCCAATTGGGAAGGCCCCTACCGTGTCGTTGAGGCGCTGGGAAAAGGAGCATACAAGCTGGAGCACCTGGATGGAAGACCAGTTCCAAGAACCTGGCACATGAACAACCTCTGCAAGTATTACATGTAAGGCGCAACATGAATCTCGTCTCCTCGCCTTACTTGTGTTTTTTCCTTCGTTTCCTTCTTTTTCTTTTTGATGCAGTGGAGGATCCCAACAGAGGTCAGGCAACTCATTTAGAGTATGCAAGATGATATTGAGGGAAGCTTCATGAAATGAAAAAAGCCCCCAACAGAGGTCAGGCAGCCTGATAAGGTTTGCAAGATGATCTTGAGGGTGGCCTTTGTAGTCCCAGAACTTACAAGATGAATGCAATGAGAAGTATTTTTCAGTATATCTCACCAAGGCACGAACCAGTCATCTGGTAGATGTCTCTTTTCTCATTTTATTCTTTAAATAATGCACTGACACGAACCAGTCAACTGGTAGAGGTCATTTCTACTTGCTATCTTTGTTATAAAAATGCAGTGACAACAAGAGCAAATATGGCTTGAAAAAGAAGTGCAAGAAGATGGAGTTCAAAAAGAACCCAAAATAAGTGCAAAACAGTTTCAGAAAAGAAACTTGCATCTAAAAAAGGGCCTATGCTGCCTTAACCATAGAAAACAAGTTGAAACACTGAATTCAACTTGTTACATGGTGTAAAAGGGCAACATGATGGAGACGTCCATCATGCCCATAAATTTGCAACAAATAAAGCTTGTTAAAGCAAGAAAAACAGACAAGTAATAAAGGCTTGTGCTAATTAAAAATATCCCAGAAATACGAGTTCAAAATATTCTAAGGGAATAAAAAGATGGCACAAGCACCATAAAAAGAGCATGCAAGCTCATCAACCAGTCCAGAATAAAGCAAATGTAAAAGAAAAAAACGCCTTCACCATCTTGTCTTCTACTTGCTGTCAGAGGCAGAGGGAGCTGGCTGGTCTGGCTGCCACTTCATCAGGTCCTCCAAGACCAGGTCAGGACCAAGGGTGGAGAATTATTCCTGGAAGTCATACTGCTGGAAGGGGGCGTGCACACGACCAAGCTGGACCTTCATCTCAGCATCATCTGGCACATTGGCCATGATGTGATCAGTTTCAGTTAGGGCCTCATCTAGAAGACGCCTAGCTACCGGGCTCTGATCCACACTGGCCCTGATCTTGCTGAAACCCTCATCCTTGAGCCAAACTCTCGTCCTGAGATGCTCCCAAATAACAGAGTCACGCTGGTCCAACTGACTACGCAGAGAAGCACTCACCCCACGCTCCAACTCCAAGTCTGCACCCAGAGATTTGATCTTGATTGCCAGATCCTGGTTGGCCGTCATTGCCAAGTTCAGCTTCTCGTTTGTCTCTTTGTTCTTGTCAGCAAGACGATCCACCTCCTCATTTAGACCCAGCTTGGTCTCAAGCAGTTTCTCTTTATCAGACTGAAGTTTGGCAAGAGCCAGATCCTTCTCCCTGGCCAGCTCGCGAATCCTAGCAATATTGGCATCTGCCTTTTCAAACATTTCCTTCGCCTTGCCAAGGTCACCTCCAAGATCCGTCTCCCAAGTTTGGACAGCAACAGCAGCACACAGACCCTGTGCAACAAGCAAAAGAAAAGTAAAAAACAAAGACACAGAGAAAAAAAAACAAAGTAAAACAGAAGAAGCCAAGGGATACCTCCATAGCTGCAGCAGCCATCCTATCTCCTATGCTGCTCACCCCTGACAGGTTGATGAGTGGATCGGCGCGCCAAGATTGCATATGGTCATCAGGGATGGATTGCAGCAGGAGTTGACAGAGGGAAGCTGTAGGACAGACTTGTGTCTCAGGGGAAGGATCCAAAGGTTTCTCTCCCGACACATGACCAAGTCCTCCCAGCAAAGAGGCTATGCATTCCTCCAGATGAGGATCCTTGACAGGGTGACGCATCTCACCTTGATCCACCTCCGCCACGTCCTCTGACTTGGTGGCCTCCAACATGTCCTGCACCTTGGACTCATCCAGCGTGTCCTCTGTCTTGGCACGAGCCTGCTTACCACCAGTATCTGATGAAGATGAGAGCCTATTCTTGGAATGAGATGGTATGTCGCTAGTCAAGTTAATCACTCCAACATGCAACCCCTCTCCTGCTCCTCTGCTCAGGCCCCGACTCAGACGAGACGGACGGCGTCTGGTTCCCGCAGAGGCAGGAGGTTCAACTTGAGTAAGGGAAACTACATTACAAAAAGAAGGAACGAGATAAGAATTCAGTAACCACACAATAACATTAACAACATAAAGGTGAAATACTTACACACAATGAGAGGCTCCGTCATTTTTTCACAAGCCATGGGAAGGAAAGACATCCCAGATCCCTGCAAAAGAGCATCACGGCACAAGTAGTAAGAAGGAGTGGGATTCTTCCCATGAGACTTATCAGAAGCGCGCAAAGGGACCATTTCTCCCTCATCAGGAGACTTAGTGCGGCTGCGGAGGGGCCCCGACGGCTAGCTGCCCGGATTTTCACCAAAAACCGAGGATTTCTTCACAAATGCAAACTTGCGAGTCCAATCAACTCGAGTCGGCAACTCGGTTATCACCTTGGGTTTTCCCAATTCTTCAGAAAGAACCAACTCGGTGGCTCCGTGCATGGGTGGTAAAAGGCACGAAACAGTTGGGGGGTCGGCTCAACTTTGTGGACCCTACACAAAACCTCAAAACCCACCAAGATGCGGACAGAGTTTGGGGTCAGAAGGGAAAAGTTCAAATCGTAAAACCCTAAGACCGACTGGAAAAAGGGGGAAAGCGGGAAACGCAGGCCGCAATGGTCGAAGCACTCCAAGTACAGCACGCAGAACCCATCTGGAGCTTGATTAGCCGACACATCAGCCGCCGGCAAGATGAAACAGTCACCAAGATCCACTTCAACGGGATCTACATCCTCAGGCAGAAGAGCCTGATTCAGACGCCACAGATTCGCACAGCAGCCACAGATTCGCAACGACGGCGGAGAAGTGACAGCTTCGTCTTAGTGGTGGTACAGAAAAGGGTTTCGATGGCACTCTTCATCATGAGGAAGAAAGGAAGAAAATAAAAGTAAAATTTTGCAGAGAAAACAGAAGTGAGAAGAAAAGAATAAAAGCAGAAAAAGGCAGCTTAAATAGATTGAAAAGAAACGTGCCTTTTCACTATGAAAAGACGCGTCACATCAATGATAAATTGATGGAAAGGTAGGCTAATAAATGATGCCTTTTTCGGGAAAAGACATGTCTTTTCTCCATGACACGCCAAAACGACATGACTGTTCAGAAAAGATGAACCGCCAAAAGAAAGAAGCAAAGGAAATCGTCACCAAGATGAAGCACGTCAACATGTCACATTACTCCAACATGTTCAGAAGCTTCATCTCGAGTTCCACAAAGCCATAATCATACTGACGCCCACTAACAACACAGCAAATAGTCCTACACCATGAGAACCATGGACAGGACTAGGGGGACTTGATACGGTATGGGCCATAAAGCCCATACAAGGTCAAGCATACCACACGAGATGAGGACCCCCACCTTGCATAACAGCTCACACATAGTACACACGTGAGCCCCCCGTGCACAGCTCGTGCACAACGCATGGAGGAACACAACAGAATCCATGGAGACGCTCACACCGGATGAGACTCCCAACAGGTATAAAGGAAGGAGAGCTTCCTCTCTCTTTCCTCAGATTCTCTCAACCTATTACATAGATTTTCTCTCTCTAAAACACCCCAAATCTTACTTGGGCGTCGGAGCGGGCGACGGCCGAACGCCGCCCGCCTGAGCTTACGTTGCTCATCGTGCAGGTACAGGGAGAAGGTCATCACCTTGCTGGTCGCCGGACTAAACCAGAAATCCCAGACCATATCAGCTAAGGCATCATAGGCCTTTTTAGATGCAAGTTTCTTTTCTGAAACTGTTTGCATTTATTTTGGGTTCTTTGTTCTTTGAACTCATAAAAGAGAAACAAGTAGAATGACATCTACCAGTTGACTGGTTTGTGTCAGTGCATAGTAAAAGAAACGAGAAAGGAGACATCTACCAGATAACTAGTTCGTGCCTTGGTAAAATATAATTAAAAATGCTTCTCATTGCATTCATCTTGTAAATTCTGGAACTACAAAGGCTGCCCTCAAGATCATCTTGCAAGCCCTATCGAGCTGCCTGACCTCTGTTGGGGGCTTTTTCATTTCATTAGGCTTCCCTCAAGATCATCTTGCAAACTCTAATGAGTTTCCTGGTCTCTGTTGGGATCCTCCACTGCATCGAAAAGAAAAAAGAAAGAGACAAAGGAAAGTTGCAAGTAGGGCGAGGAGGCAAGATCCATGTTGCGCCTTACATGTAATACTTGCGGAGGTTGTTCATGTGCCAAGTTCTTGAAACTGGTTTCTCATCCAAATGCTCCAGATTGTATGCTTCTTTTCCCAGTATTTCAACAACACGGTAGGGGCCTTCCCAATTGGCATCCAACTTGAGTTGACCCTCCGCCCTTGTTGCTTCATTCTTTCTCAAGGCCAGGTCACCAACCTTCAAAATTCGAGAGCACAATTTGTTGTTGTATCTTTGCTCCATCCAAGACTTGTAGGTAGCCTCTTTGAGCGACGCTTTCTCCCGCTTGTATTCTAACTCTTCCAGATTCTGTCTCAATCCTTCATCATTTTTTGTGACTGGCAGCGGGTCGTCTACTTGCAGGGTAGGTATGAGTATCTCAGGTGGTATTATAGCTTCAGTGCCAAAGCATAGCATGTAAGGAGACTCTCCTGTGCTAGTTCGGGGGGGTCACCCTGTAGGTCCATAGCACGCTGTGCAACTCCTCTGTCCATGCTCCCTTGCGTTGGTCCAGCTTCTTCTTGAGTCCTTGCACAATGGTATAATTTGTTACTTCCACTTGCCCATTGGCGTGTGGGTGAGAAACTGACGTGAACTTCTGCTTGATGCCTAGGTTGTTGCACCAATTTTTGAACACTTCTCCTTCAAACTGTGTGTCATTGTCACTAACCAACACCTGTGGGATTCCAAAACGGCAGACCACATTTTTCCACATGAAGCTCGTCATCCTTCGCCCCGTTATGGTTGCCAGTGCCTCGGCTTCAACCCACTTGGTGAAATAATCAATTGCTACGACAAGAAACGGCGTCTTCTTGTTGCAGCTAGAAAGGGGCCGACAATGTCAATTCCCCACATTGCAAAGGGCCAAGGAGACTGCATGGGTGTCAGTTTCTCACTTTGCAGCCTTGGTACATTAGCATGTGTTTGGCACTTCCTGCAGTTCTTGGTCATCTTGTTGATATCTTCCTTCATGCGAGGCCAATAGTAACCTGCTCTGGTGATCCGCAATGCGAGTGCTTTGCCACCTTGATGACTTCCACAGCATCCTGCATGCACCTTTTGAACCACTCGCATTGCTTCTGACTGAGTGAGGCATTTCAACCAGGGTTCCAAGAAGCCCCGTCTGTACAGAACTCCGTCTTTTAGTGCATAGTTTGGAGCATTGAGTTTCAGCTTTCTGGCTTCCTTGTTGCATTCAGGGACCTTTCCACTTGCAAGGAAATCCATCATTGGCTTCATCCAGCTTGTTCCCTCAACAACATCGACAATTCCCACCATCTTGTTATGTGTTGACCGGTGCTTGAGTGTTTCCACCATCACTGCCTTGTTCAAGTGTGCCCATGTTGAGGACGCCAGTTTGCTCAAAGCGTCAGCTCTGGTGTTCTTTGACCTTGGCACGTTAATGATGTCGAATCCCTCGAATTCCGATGCCAACAATCTCACCTTGTCCCTGTACTTCATCATGCCAGGATCCTTCGCCAGGTAAGCTCATTCATATTGTTTAGCCATGATGATCGAGTAGCTATGTACCATCAGCTTTCTTGCACCAAGCTTCTTTGCTATCTCCATTCCCGCAATCAAAGCTTCGTATTCAGCCTCATTGTTTGATGCGGGGAATTCAAAACGTAAGGCATAAGTAACCTCAACTCCACTTGGGTCGATTAGAACCAAACCCGCGCCGGCGCCTTCAACTCTAGAGTCTCCGTCAACATGTAGCTGCCACTCGTCACTTGGAGAGCGTTTTCTCTTTTCTCCAACTGCATTGGTTTCAGGTGAGGGTGTTGCTTTCTTCATTTCTGGTGGCATTTCTGCTAGAAAATCAGCGACAACTTGTCCCTTGACGGCCTTTCTTGGTGAGTATTCGATGGAGTGCTCGCTAAGTTCTACCTCGCATTTAGCCAACCGGCCTGACGCTTCTGGTCTGGTGAGAATGGCCTTCATGGGATGATTTGTCAACACCACCACGGGATGCGCCTGGAAGTAGTGTCTTAGCCGTTGAGCTGCATGTACTACGGCCAGGGCCAGCTTCTCTTCTCCCGTGTATCTTGTTTCTGCTCCCTGCAAAGCTTTACTTACAAAGTATATAGGTTTCTGTACCTTGTTTTCTTCTCGTACAAGGGCTGCACTGACAGTCTCAACACTAGTACACACGTACAGGTAGAGGGTTTCACCCTGTTGAGGTGAATTAACAAGGGAAAACTATGCAGGTGCTTCTTCAAGTCGTTGAATGCTTCATCTTGTTCGGGTCCCCAGCTGACATCTCCCTTCTTGTTGACGCTGTTCTTCAGTGCCTTGAAGAATGGGAGTGCACGTTCAGCCGCTCTCGACAGGAAACGATTCAGTGCTGCCATCTTACCGTTTAGACTTTGCACCTCCTTCAATGTTCTTGGTGGTTTCATGTCCAGCATCGCCTTGACCTTGTCTGGATTTGCTCGTACCCCCTCGTTTGTAACCATGTGACCCAAGAATCAGCCTTCTTGAACCCCAAACTGGCACTTGAGAGGGTTGAGCTTTAGCCCCGTGCTTCGAAAGTGTTCCAGGGTTTCTTTTACGTCTTCAGTCAGCGTGTTGAAATCCTTGCTCTTGATTACCATGTCGTCGACGTAGACCTCCAAGTTGCGCCCCACCTGCTCCTTGAAGATTTTGTCGACTACACGTTGGTATGTTGCTCCAGCGTTCCTGAGACCAAATGGCATCATCCGGTACCCGAATGCTCATCTCTCCGTAATGAAGGCTGTCTTCTCCACATCCTCCTTCTTCATGGGGATTTGGTGATAACCTTTGTATGCATCAAGGAAACATTTCACCTTGTACCCTGCCAATGCATCCACCTTCTGGTCGATTATTGGCAATGGGTAGCAGTCTTTCGGACAGGTTTTGTTGAGGGTGGTGTAGTCGATGCACATCCTCCATGATCCATTTGGTTTTTTAACCAAGACGGGGTTCGCTAGCCAGGTGGGGTACTTCACCTCGACCAGGATGACCGACTTGATTAGCTCATCCACTTCCTTGTTGACTGCCTCGTTCCTGTCCTTGCAGAGTGCTCGCTTCTTTTGGACGACAGGCTTGTAGTCCGGTGAGATCTTTAGGGCGTGGCACCCAATCTCCTCTGGCACTCCTGTCATGTCGCTGGACTCCCATGCGAACACGTCTTTGTAATCCCTTAGCACTGCGGCTAATCTCTCTTTCACGTCTTCCGGTAGAGATACTCCAACCTGTACGACCTGGTTCCCCTTGCGCCCCAGTTCGACAGGTGCAGTCTTACCTACCGGGTCTTCTTCCTCGCGTAGTGCTTCGGTTATTACCATGGCCACAACACGTCGGCGGTAGCCTGGACCTGCTTCTTCATTCTTGTCGTCCACATTCCTTTTCTTATTGCTTAGAGAAATGTGGTGACACTCCCTTGCTTTCTGTTGGTCTCCTCTAACCGTAGCGATGCCCGCCTTGGTTGGAAACTTGAGTAACAGGTGCAGGGTCGACACTATACCCTTCATGAGCGCTAATGCAGGACGCCTAAGTATCATGTTGTAGGAATTGCTGGCTTTCACCACAATGAACTCCACCTCGATGGTTTTGCTATATGGGTGTTCACTAATAGTTATGGGAATGTAAATTGTACTTTCCGGCCACAACTCCCTGTCCGCAAAGTCCACAAGGAGGGTGGAAGTCGGCTTCAGCTTCCTTCTCATGTCCTCGTCCAGTTGCGTGAAACATTGTCAGTACATCACCTCGACTGAGCTGCCCCCATCCACATACACCCTGTGAATGAGCTTGTCTGTAATCTGGACTTGGACTACCACCGCATCACCTCCAGCAAGACGATCCGGGATGGGGTCCTTTGAGCTGAACGTGATGACTTCATCTTCCGCCAACTTCCACTCCTTAGGTGTTGGTTCTGGTACCTTCCTACACCGAGCCTTCCTCTGGGATTTCATCTTGCCACCTGCACTTCCACCTATGATGGTGTAAATGTTGGTAATGGCTGACTTCCTTCTGCTGTCGTCCAGGGTGTCTTCCCGGTCTGTACGATGCCGCTTCTCGTAGTGCTCATCATCATCATCCGAATACCTCCCTACTCGTGCCACCTCCTTCCCCTTGAAGCTGGGACGAGAGGGTTCTGGAGTCCGAGCCCTTCCTCTTGTATCCCTTCGAAAATCCGTCCGTCCAGATGCTTCGGTCGACCAGGTGGCCTTGTTGTGGGCTCTGGCCTCCTTGACAAAGTGGGCGAGTTGACCGGATCTCACACACTTCTCAATTGTAGCACGCAAGTGGTAGCAATCATTGATGTCATGTCCATGGTCGTTGTGATACTCACAGTAGTATGCCTTATTCCTTATGTTGGCTGGCTTCTTCATCCTGCTCGGAGCATCCAACAGGTTCTTGCCAGCTACCAGACTGAGGATCTCACGTGGTGATTATGTCAACGGGGTGAAGTAGGTGTCCTTCAACTTGTTGAACTTCTCGCCTCCACCCTTCTTTGACAGTTGCACGTTGGAAACGGTGTTCTTCTTGTTCTTGCTACGTGCAACATAACCGCCATCATCCCCTTTCAGGTTCATCTCGTCCACGCGTGATAAGCTTTCATTATGCTCCATCAACTCCTCCAGGGTCTTCACCTTGCGGAGATAGCAATCCTGCTTCATCTCCTTGTGAATCAATCCCTTCACAAAAGAATAAATCATCAGCTTCTCGGTGAGGTTCTTCACCTGGTTGGCCAGGCTCGAGACCCGCTCCTATTACTCGAACAAGCTTTCTCCTCTCTTCTGGCGAATCGACATGATGTCGGTGCACTCCTTGGTGAACTGCTTCCTCTGCATGAACCTGCGCAAGAACTTCTCCTCCAACATCTTGAAGCTGGCGATGCAGCCGTCTGGTAGAGCCTTGAACCACAGACGTGCTGCTCCAGTGAGGGTGGTAGCAAACGCCTTGCACTAGATCGCCTACGGGATGGCGTATGTCGACATGTTGGTGATGAACGTGTGCATGTGGTCCTCAGGGTCGACAGCACCGCTATACGTGCCCAGGTTCTGGGGGATCTTGGTTTTTGGGTCGGCCACAGCTAGCCGGATCTTCTTCACCCACGGTGACTCTTTCTGAATCTCCGGAAGGTGATCTTCATACTCCCCGCGCCCCTGTCTTCCACGTGAGCTTCTCCGGCGTTGGAGTAGACATACCCCGACTTCCAGTCGTTGAAATCTGGATCATGGCCTTTCCATCCATGCTGGCAGGATCCGCGCCCATCCGATCTGGCAGCGTCGTTGTTGTCACCCTTCTTCTGGATCTGCTTCTTCGCCGAGAGGTGCGACGCCACTTCTTGCTCCTCGCCGTCGAAATTTAGCTTTGTCGGAGCAATCTTCTGGCCGAGCTGTCGGTCTTCCTCCTTCTCTTCCAAGGACTTCAATTTTGACAGCACCTGCTCTTAGAATGCTAAGAACGGAGCCATCGTGACCTGAAATATCTCAGTGGTCATGGGCTCTTGGCTGGTGTGCCGCACGGGTGGATTTTCCGGCGGCGTGACATCGAGGATGGTTCCCTCTGCAACTGGGGTCTCCTCCGTCGGTTTTCAATCAGTGAATCGAGCTGCGTGAGCGAGTTAGAATAGCGCTCCCCATAGACGGTGCCAATGATATGGTTCTGGATTTCTGGTGTTGGTCGGGTTACCAGCAAGGTGACAACCTTTTTCTCAAACCTGCACAATGAGCAAAGTGAGCTCAGGCGGGCGGCATTCGGCCGTCGCCCG
Organism: Sherardia arvensis; assembly: GCA_948330725.1. Lineage (NCBI taxonomy): Eukaryota > Viridiplantae > Streptophyta > Magnoliopsida > Gentianales > Rubiaceae > Sherardia > Sherardia arvensis. The sequence goes on from OX415236.1 coordinate 28,440,851, forward strand.
CTCCGACGCCCAAGTTAGTTTTGGGGTGTTTAGAGAGAGGAAATCTGAGTGACAGGTTCAGAGAATCTGAGGAAGGAGAGAGGAAGCTCTCCTTCTTTTATACCTGTTGGGAGCCTCATCCGGTGTGGGCATCTCCATTGATTCAGTTGTGTTCCTCCATGCGTTTCTCACATGTTGAGCATGGGGTCTCAAGTGCATGTACTTTGTATGAGCTGTCAGACAAGTCGGGGGTTCTTATCCCGTGTGAGCTACTTGACCTTGTATGGGATTTATGGCCCATACCCTATCACCAACAAAAATGACAAAACAGGCTTACAATGCCTAAGTCATAAACAGATGCAAACAGTTTCAAGAAGAAACTTGCATCCAACAAAAATGACAAAACAGGTTTACAACGCCTAAGTCATAAAAAGATGCAAACAGTTTCAAGAAGAAACTTGCATCCAACAAAAATGACAAAACAGGCTTACAATGCCTAAGTCATAAAAAGATGCAAACAGTTTCAAGAAGAAACTTGCATCCAACAAAAATGACAAAACAGGCTTACAACGCCTAAGTCATAAAAAGATGCAAACAGTTTCAAGAAGAAACTTCCATCCAAAACAACAAGAAAGATGCAAAACAGTTTCAAGAAGAAACTTGCATCCAAAACAACAAAAGAAATGGCAAGTTGGAACAGAAATCCAACTTGCTACTGGTTGCAAAGAGCTATGCATTCAAGACATTCATCATGCTCGACACTTGCACCAGACCAAGGTGAATGAACTCACCAAGGCGAAGAAAAGCCAAAAACAAGGTGAACGAACTCACCATGACTACGTGAAGCCAAGTATCAAGGTGCGTCTCGCACCAAGGAGAACGAACTCACCAAGGCAAAGAAAAGGCAAAAAACAAGGTGAACGAACTCACCATGGCTTCGTGAAGCCAAGTATCAAGGTGCGTTTCGCACCAAGGTGAAAGAACTCACCAAGGCGAAGAAAAAGCCAAAAAACAAGGTGAACAAACTCACCGTGGATACGTGCAGCCAAATATCGAGGTGCGTCTCACACCAAGGTGAACGAACTCACCAAGGAGAATAAGCCAAAAAACAAGGTGAACGAACTCACCATGGCTACGTGAAGCCAAGATCAAGGTGCATCTCTGTTAAGGAATATGCTAGATATATTTAATTATGGAAATTAGGTCCTTTATTGTGTAGAAATTAATCCTTTTTCCTATTGTACTCTGTATTGTAGTTAACCTACATTGGTTATGGACATCCTAGAGGCTGCTGTCTAGAACTATAAATATTGTAATCATCCTGTTGTAATAATTGTCTTTGATAATATATTCGAAGTGCCTATTATATATATTGTTATTTATTTTACATGGTATCAGAGCTGGTTCAATCCCGTAACCCTGATCGACTTTCTCCTTGTTTTTGGAACCCTGATCGACTTCTCCATTATTGCTGACTTCTACTTCTAACTTCCTTCACGTCACTCTATTGATTCATGTCCTCGCTGCTGCCTTCTACTTCAACCTGTTGCCACTATGAATTCTTGACGTCTACATTTTTCTCGCCGAACTCTTCCGGTTTCGACCGAAATCCGGTCCTTGACTCTATCATTATTTTTTTTCTGCCGAACTCTTCCGGCCTACTTTGTCCAAGTGCAATACGCATACAACCTGTACCTTGCACTTGCGGAGGCGAGATGGTCTGCGATGATTGCTACTCGTTCACTCGGACCACCGACTCTCTCTGATTGGCTGAACTCTACTAATTATTCGTGTGTTGCTGATATTATTGCGATTTCTATTCTTTGAACTTATGAAGTGGAGTTTCACAATACTCTTTTTCTCACTGAGTTTTTTATTGAGATTGTGTGCTCTTTCTGACAGATATTTCATGATCTTCTTCGCAAGTTGGGCATTCTTGATCACCATGCTCCAACTTGAGGGAGGGTGTTAAGGAATATGCTAGATATATTTAATTATGGACATTAGGTCATTTCTTGTGTAGAAATTAATCATTTTTCCTATTGTACTCTGTATTGTAGTTATCCTACATTGGTTACGGACAGCGTAGAGGCTGCTGTCTAGAACTATAAATATTGTAATCATCATGTTGTAATAATTGCATTTGATAATATATTCGAAGTGCCTATTATATATATATTGTTATTTATTTTACAATCTCGCACCAAAGTGAACGAACTCACCAAGGCAAAGAAAAGCCAAAAAATAAGGTGAACGAACTCACCGTGGCAAGAAAAGCCAATTATCAAGGTGCGTCTCACACCAAGGTGAACGAACTCACCATGGCTACGTGAAACCAAGTATCAAGGTGCGTCTCGCACCAAGGTGAACTAACTCACCAAGGCGAAGAAAAGCCAAGAAGCAAAGCGAACGAACTCACCATGGCTACCTGAAGCCAAGATCGTGGTGCATATCACACCATGGCAAAAGAACTCACCGTGACGAGAAAGGCCAAGTAGTGCATCTCGCACCAAGGTGAACGAATTAACCGTGGCAAGAAAAGCCAAGTAGTGCATCTCGCCTCAAGGTGAACTAACTCACCATGGAAAGAGAAGCCAAGTATCAAGGTGCATCTCATACCAAGGTGAAGCCGCACCAACAAGGCAAGGTACTCCAAAAAGGTGAAGCAGCACCAACAAAGCAAGCAACGCCAAAAAGGTGAAGCGACACCAATAAGTCAAACAACACCAACAAGGTGAATTGACACCAACAAGTCAAATGACACAAACAAGGTGAATTGACACCAATGAGGCAAGCAACGCCAATAAGGCAAGAAACGCCGGTAAGATAAGATGACATCAACAAGGCAAAAAATGCCAACAAGGCAAGAAACGCCGATAAGATGAGATGACATCAACATGGCAAGAAACGCCAACAAGACAAAAAACGCTTATAAAACGACGCTCATGATCAATAGGTTATAGTCCTGCACCATGACAAAGTCATGGACATGACAGGGGGACTTGATAAGATATGGGCCATAAGAACATAGGTCCATACCAGTCCACGGTCTTCTACCAGACCAAGGCCCATACAAGGCCAAGACCCTCAACCTGCTTACAACCCATATATAGTAGACACACGTGACACCACATGCCGGACATGTGAGATGCACGGGCGGGAACACAACGGAATCCATGGAATAGCGCACACCGGATAAGGCTCCCTGCAGGTATATAGGTAGAGGACCTTCCTCTCTCTTTCCTCATATTTGCTCTAGCTATCATCCAGATTGTCTCCCAAAACACCCCAACTGACTTGGGCGTCGGAGCGGGTAAAGGCTAAATGTCGCCCGCATGAGCTCATATTGATACCTTGTGCAGGTGTTAGCATGAGCACGTCATTTCGCCGGGAACCCAAACCACACCGGAAAATGGAAAACGAGACCGTATCAATGACCTAAAGTCAAAGGTTGGGTTAAAAACAAGGTCAAATTAAACCCTAGCCTTGAGATTCTCCACATTTTTCTTGCTTTATCACATCTCACAAAAAGGTGTGAAACATCTCCCTGCAGGATTCCACATCTCTTACAAACAGGGGTATCAATGTAGTTCACTAACCACGGACCAAGTGATGCTGGAAGGCTGTTTTATAAGGCCTTCCAACCCTGTGGTGATCATCAATGGGATATTCAGACCCCAGAATGCCACCCATTTACTGTTTCCCTGATTAACTGGATTACGGGTGTGTCTTGGATACTCATATATCTATCTTTCAAAGTGTATTGTCCAGAATGAAAAGCCTCTCAAACTATATGGTCCTCTTGGGAACCATGTTTTTGTAAATGTATATTGACTATATTAGCCACTGTGTCATTAGGGAAAATAGATCTGACAAAAGACATCCTCTCTGAGGACTGGCCACCCGACGGTTAGGCCGACCGTCCACTCTACCGTTGGTCCGATCAGTGTTACACCACAGACCACAGGACACGAAGGCCTAAGAGGCCCATCAAGAGAGAGCTCTGGCCCGTGCCCAGAAAGGATGTGGGGCCCACCAAACTGGTATAAGAAGGAAGGAAAGTATCACATGAGAGGTATCATGTCCATAGAGAATAAACACAAGAGAAATAGCTCTGACTTTGGCATCGGAGCGGGAATAGCTTAAACCCTCCCGTCCTCATCCAAGATCTTCCTTTCTTTGTGCAGCAGATATCCGACGAGGAGACGTACGGCAGTGGAGCCTAAATTCACCGCCATTACATTGGCACTGTCTGTGGGGATCCATCTGATTCTCACAGCTCACGTACTCACCCGATGAATGGAGGTACCAGCAGCCAAATCCCGCTCCACAACGACGATACAACACGTGGGGGGAGATGGGGCTGACCAGCAATCAATAAAGAGGGCTCCCCCTCGGGTCCAACTATCCAGCCAGATCGTGGGTCCGGAGGCGACTCATATCGCCAGCCGGGTCGATTCGAGGATGAGCGCTGACTTGCTACGACAAATCGTCAACTCGTATGAGCTGATGATGAAGAAGATCCAGGATCTGCAGTAGATCAGACTCAGAGCCGGCCCCAAGCGGCTTTTTCAGGCCGCAGAGGCGGGGAAACAGAAAGCTCTGGAGCCGACCTGGAAGGATAAAGCACCTGTTGTGGAGGACGTCTACTCTGATGAGGAGTCGTATGGTGAAGAACCGGTGAAGGCATGGGCGGCTTCTTATGTTCATAAGCCCAAGGTCCCCCCGCGCATCCCGGTCCACCGCCGCCTGGCGGTACCCTGGACTCCGCCGGAGGGAGAGTTGGGGCGGGGAAACCCCTTCACCAGGTCCGTCATGGAGTTTGTGGCGACTCCAAAGTCCGCATACCCCCAAACCTCGGGTCGTATGATGGGTCAACAGATCCGGCGGACCACATCCACACCTTCACCACCTCCCTGTCGACGTACAGCACCCTGGAGCCCATATGGTGTCAAGCGTTCGCCACGACCCTCATGGAAGCGGCTTGACTCTGGTTCGTGAACTTGGACAATGAGAGAATATCAACCTTCGCCAAACTGGAGGATCTATTCCTTACCCGATTCATGCAGAAAAAGAAGTTCACCCTCACCACGCAAGACGTGCTTCGGATCAGGCAGAAGGTGGGGGAGTCTTTGATGGATTATTATGAGCATATCATCACCGAAAGTAACAAGGTGGAGGACCGTGTCGATGAGAACTGGTTAGTTGAGATCTTCGTCCAAGGCCTACTTCACCGAGAGTTGAAGTGCAAGCTGTCAAAAAATCCCGTCTATACTCCGTAGAACCTGAACGTCAAGGTACGAGAAGGTGTTTGCTAGGAAGCTGTCGGACATGACAGGTTTATCACCCTCGCTAGGTATGTACTCCCTGAACATCAACCCGACACATAAACTGGTGGTACAGAAGAGAAAGTCGTTATGTAGAGAGAGGAATGACGCGGTGATTAAGGAGGTGGACGAGTTGGTCAACACTGGAATCCTTGTTGAGATGCCGTACCCGAGCTGGCTGGCAAATCCCGTCTTGGTCAAGAAGAAAGATGGCAGCAGGAGAATGTGCATCGACGCTATAAAGCCCTGAACAAGGCGTGCCCGAAGGACTGTGATCCCACCCTAGTCATCGATCATAAGGTCGACGCCTTGGGGGGTTTCCCGATCAAGTGCTTCCTAGACGCTTACAAAGGGTATCATCAGATCCCGATAAGCCGGAGGATGTGAAACACACGGCGTTCATCACGGAGAGGGGGCGTTTGCCTATAAGAGGATGCCTATCGGCCTACGGTGTAACACCCCAACTTAACTCCCTATCCATTACGGTGAGTTTAGTCGAGCGTCTGCCTGATTCGCACTAGGACTCGAGACAATTTACAGAGTCAATAACTAGAGCATGAGAAAACTTTTATTAATACATCACAGTCCAGGATCAAGCAAATGTATACAAAAGGCACACATGCCCTTATTTATTTATTTAACTACTATGTTTCTTAGTTCTAGCCATTATTTATTTACAGCCCTCAACTATATATATCTAGTCATTCTTATAGTTTCAGCCCTCCAGTGACCTCAACCATCAAGTGGTTCTAGCTACTTCTCACTAGCGAAATCCCCTTGACTCGGAACTGTCATGCAATACATCAAACACAATTGAGTTTTCGCCTAGTGATATCCTCCGTAAAGAAAATAAAAACATTGGCACATGTATCCCATATATATTATTAAGCATTTGGCAATTTAAACATTTTTATAATACAAGAAACACGTTGACAGGGCATAGAATTACTAATACGAACAGTAGCAGAATAGCCTATATAGGAATTTCAACTTATATTGTAATGTAGTTCAAGATGATCTGCGATTTGTGTTTATTCATCCATCCCTCAACTGGGTTTCACCACCCAACATCTAAACTCCAAATCATCTCCATTATAACGCCACGAAGCAAAATTTCAGAAAACCTTTGCACGACTACTGGCCACACCCCAAGATCCAGCCGTGCAAGTCTTGGTCACAATATACTCTCACAAGCACCATTACCTCTCTATCGATAGAGGCTGCCAAGTGAGTGATATACTGCTTAACCCTCACACATTTATTGGCCGCACGCAAGACCCAAGCGTGCGAGTCCTGGTTACAATATACTCTTGCAAGAAACCACATCTTGATAGTGACCGTTTGCAAGCAAGTAATATACTGCTCATGGCATTTTGTCATTAAATAAACAATCCAAAATACACAGAATACTAAATACTACATCCTGGCACCACATAAAGTCATATAACAGTCACTCATATAGCAGTTTTTATATAGCCCCATCTTTTCATAATATAAAGGATTGGTACCTGATTAACAATTAACACATCCGGTTCAAAATTTAGAAACTATAATTTTAATCATCCAGACAAGCTGGTCATAATCACTCTGGAGTTAGCATCAGCCCAGAAAGTAACATGACATAAAATAAATAATTATTACTTTTTATGTACTTTAAACTTAGTACAGGCATGCATGACAAATTCAAGCTATATAGGGTTGAAAAGTGAGAATACTCACTCTCGTCCGTGGATTCCGTAAGAGGTAAATCGTTATACTCTGCAAGTGACAATTTTTAAACAGTCACTCCATGCATTTAGGGTATATTTGTTGTATAGTATACATAGGTAAGCTAATGGACAGTAAGCAGATGGAGATGGACAGTAAGCTAATTCCATTAGTTAATATTGTTGTTCTTGCTATTCTTGACACTAACAAGACCCTAAATTTAACAGCTATGCTAAACTATAGATTCCTTAACTCCGTAGAATGAAAATAATTTAACTAGAAGTGCATGGCACAATTAATTATATAATGATACCTCTAATCCTATTTGTGTTCTTCTAATATAACTATTATTAATCCTTAGTTTTAGAACCATGAATATATCCTGCAAGATGACTTCTCATCAGAGGAAAATACATTCCTTTATCCCAAAATCATTCTCTTTTATTTATTTAACACCATGAAATAACTCACTATTTTGACAAGTCTGCAACTTTATATTCCTTATAACTCCAATCTTATAAGATTACTTAGTTAATACTTAATAGTTAACATATAGACCTTAAAAGTTTGAAACAATGCTACAACATCAAACACCAAAATCTGAATTGTATATCTCACTCGAGTCATTATTTTAACAAGAAAATCCCATTTTTGACTTAGGAAGGCAACCAACTAGTTCTCAGAAAACCTATGCAAGTTGTGAGGATCGTGGGCCTGACGATCCGGTCAACGGCCCAAGTGGCTGGTCAAGCACCAGCCCAGTAGGCCCATCAACGTCAAGGAGAAAGGACATGAAGGCAAGAGAGATCAGGCCCAACACCAGCCCACTTATTTGAGCCTTAAACCCTACGCTCATGAACCTTGGCTGCGGGTATAAGAGGAAGCAGAGGAGGAAGACAAGAGGTAAGCTCACACAATCACTGTAGTGAAAAGATCACAAATACTATTAGAGAGAGCTAACTTTGGCATCGGAGCGGGAACGGCTATCGCCCTCCCCGCGCTGACCTAGCCATCTCTTGCTCATTTGCAGGTTAGCTGTCGACGATCCTGTTCAAGGAGAAGTCCATATTTGTGGTCGTAACATTGACGCCGTCTGTGGGGATCCTTGTCATTCCTACAGCTCATGCACTCAATCGATTAGTGGAGAAACCAGCAGTCAGATCCCGCCCCATACCGATCTGATAGGGTGCGAGGACGACAAAGATGAAGAGCTTGAACAACATTGGGTCAGGCACCCCGCCATTCGCCGGCTATCGAGCCAAGTGGTGGGGCCGGAGTCAACGCCGATCCCCGGCTTAGGGGAGTCGAGGGAGAGCATGGATTCGCTCCAGCGCATCGTCAGTTCCCAGGAGCGCATGGCCAACCAGATCCACGAACTTTAGAGCCTGAGCACCAGAGCGGGGAAGATCACTCCAAAGAGCCTCTTCTAGGGTGTAGGCGCGATGAAGCTGAAGATGCCTGAGCCATCGGAACCGCAGGCACAGGGCTTGGAAACAAACCCCATCCCAGTCATCCAAGACGACGAGGACTCTGGCGAAGATGAGGATCCGGAATAGGTGTGGCCTACCGTGTACATCCACAAGACGAAAGTCCCACCGCGGGTCTCCGTTCACAGGCGCCTTGCTGTGAACTGGACACCGCACCCAGTCGGTGATGGAGTTCGTGGCCGATTCGAAAATCCGTATTCCCCCGAACTTGGGGTCATATGATGGTTCAACAGATTCGGCCGACCATATCCACACCTTCACGACGTCCATGTCGACGTACAGCACCCCTGAGCCGATATGATGCCGAGCGTTCGCCACCACCCTCAAAGAGGCGGCGAGGTTTTGGTTCGCCAACCTAGAAAATGAAAGCATCTCCACGCTTGCGAAGTTGGAGGACCTTTTCCTGACGCGGTTTATGCAAAAGAAGAAGTTTGCTCTTACCACGCAGGATGTGTTATGGATCATGCAGCGGTCGGGTGAGTCGCTCATGGACTATTTCAAGCGTTTCATCACCGAGTGCAACAAAGTGGAGGATAGGCTGGACGAGAAGTGATTGGTTGAGATCTTCGTGCAAGGGTTGACACATAACCTCCTGAGGGTCCGGCTATCGAAGAAGCCTGTTTTCATGTTGTACGAGCTCCACATCAAGGTCGAGGAGTATCACAGAGGCGACAAGACCACTAAAGATATAACCTCTGGAGGGGAGTCGAGAAAGGATCATAAGTCGAGAGGGTCGGTGAAGGACCGGTTGGGTAGCAGAGAAGAACCGGCGAAGGATAGGTCTTTCACACCCCTGACTAAGACCCTTAAGCAGATCTTCATGGCCGTGGCGGATCAAGGAGTGCTTCCAGTCCCTCGGAAGATGAAGTTGCCGCCCTCCAAGAGGGACATGAGCCTCTACTGCGACTACCATGAGGATCACGATCATGACACCAACGACTGCATACACCTCAAAACAGCCATCGAAGCCTGCCTCAAGCGGGGACATCTCAAGATGTATGCCAAGGAAGCGCGGGAGTACAATAGGGAAGAGTACTAATCCCGATCAGGTGAACGTCGGCCCGAACGAGGAAGTGAACCTTCTCGCGAACGGGGGAGTGAAATGAGAAGAGTCGGGAAAGAGACGGAGGTACGAGGACGTTTCTTCGCAAGATGAGGAGCCGACCGCCCCCACCGGTGCGATACTCGCGATCATCGGAGGGAACGCGAGCGGTGTAATAGAGTCCCAGAGGAAGGCGCGCTGCCGCAAGACACCCGAGCCGTCACCGATGTCGGGGAGGCTGACGTCGGAAGAGGTGATCACGTTCAGTTCGGAGGACCCTGTCCCGGACCGGCCCGCGGGAGGCGATGCCGTCGTTATCACAGTGCGAATCATGGACAAGATGGTGCACCGCGCCTACATCGACGGTGGCAGTTCGGCGGAGATCATGTATTGGCATTGTTTTGAGAGATTGGACGAGAACACGCGCAAGGAGTTGATCCCGACGGCCACGCCATTGGTGGACTTTGCGGACCAGAAAATCTGTCCAGAAGGAGTCATCACCCTGCCGGTGGCGGTCGGCACGGCTCCCCGCAGAAAAATCGTGGACCTTGAGTTCATCGTCATCAAGGCGCATAGCCCATACAACTTGATATTGGGCGGGCCAGCACTGGCAGCCTTGAAGGGAATCGTGTCTACACTCCACCTCCTGCTGAAGTTCCCGACAAGAATAGCAACGGTACCGGGTGACAAACAGAAGGCGCGAGAATGTCATCGAGTAGCTCTCAGAAAGAGGAAACATCCCGGGGAGCAGTCGGAGCCACCATCAAGCGAGCCGTCCAACAGACCGTCGGCTCGAAGGATGCAAGTAGTCAACCCACAGGAAAGAACCGTCGTCGAAGAGCTAGGGAGCGAGGTAGAGATTGTATACCTACATGGGGACCACGCAATGCCCATACAAGTAGGAGTGAACGTTCCTGAAGAGTTAATCGATGGTCAAGGTATTGGAAAAACACGGGAGCGTGTTCGCGAGAAAGCCGTTAGACATGACCGGGACCTCCCCGGACCTTGGGATGCACTCGTTGAATGTCAACCCTTCCCATAGGCCGGTCATTCAGAAGAGAAGACCCTTGTGCCGCGAGAGGAATGAAGTAGTCAATCGGGAGGTCAACGAACTTGTCGACGCAGGGATTCTTGTCGAAGTGCCGTATCCGGTATGGCTGGCCAACCCCGTTTAAGTCAAAAAACAGGACGGTAGTTGGAGGATGTGCGTCGATTACAAGACCCTCAACAAGGCATGCCCGAAGGACTACTACCCAACCCCGACCATTGATCAGAAGGTTGACGCGCTTGGAGGATTCCCGATCAAGTGCTTTTTGGACGCGTACAAGGGCTATCACCAGATCCCAATGAAACCAGAAGACGTGAACAACACTGCTTTCATCACCGAAAGAGGGGCCTTCGCCTAGAAGATGATGCCCTTCGGGCTGCGGAATGCGGGGGCCACTTATCAAAGGGTGGTCGATCGCGTATTCCGAGACCAAGTGGGCCACAATATGGAAATCTACGTGGACGACATGGTCATCAAGAGCCAAAACTTTGATGATTTGATCGGAGACGTGGACGAGACGCTAGGCAGGCTGAAAGAGATACGGATGAAGCTGAATCCGGCCAAATGCCAGTTCACCGTCGGATCCGGGAAGTTCCTAGGCCATATGGTGTCGAACTCGGTCTGAATGTGAACCCGAAGAAGGTGCAAGCGGACGTGGACATGCCCGCTCCTAGAATAGTGAAGGACATCCAAAGTCTCAACGGAAAGCTAGCTGCGATAAACCGGTTCTTATCCCGGGCGGCGGAGAGGTCGTTGCCTTTCCTGAAGGTCCTCAAGGGGTGCGTCGGCTCGGGCGGAGTCGTCCAATGGGGACCCGTGGAAGATGAAGCGTTTCGAGAAATGAAGGAGCACCTCAAGGTGTTACCGACATTATCGCCGCCGGTGAACGGGGATACCCTTTTTCTGTATCTGGCCGCGGGAGCGGAAGTAGTCAGCGGAGCGTTGGTCCGGGAACAGGGCAAGGTGCAACGCCCAGTATATTATGTGAGTAGGACGCTACAAGGAGCGGAAACCCGGTATACGAACTAAGAAAAGATGGCCCTCGCCCTCATCCACTCAGCATGGAGATTGAGGTCCTATTTCCAAGCGCATCATGTGGTCGTCTTGACGAATGAGCCCCTGAAAGCAATCCTGGCGAAACTTGAGTCGTCGGGCAGATTGGCTAAATGGGTCGTGGAGTTGGGAGAGCATGCCATTCAGTACGCCCCCAGGAAGGCGATCAAAGGTCAGGTGATGGCCGATTTCTTAGCAGAGAACCCTTCGGCGACAGAGGTCCCGAGTGAAAACTCGACGGCGGAGGCAACGGATATTCCACGTCAGACCCGACGTCGGGAGGATAGAACAGACTGGTGGAAACTCCACGTGGACGGTGCCTCGGGCGTCGAGGGCGCGGGGGTTGGTTTGATTGTCAGAGACCCCGACGGACGAGAGATGACCTACGCTCTGCGTTTTGAGTTCCCAGCGACGAATAACGAGACCGAGTATGAAGCACTGATAGCAGGGATGGAGATTGCCAAGAAGTTAGGGGCGAACAAGCTGGACGCGTATGGCGACTCGGCTTTGGTGGCCAACCAGTTCAGCGGGGCCTACCAGGCAAAGGAGCCGTCGATGCAGAAATATTTGGTGAAGGTGAAAGCGCTGGCCATATCTTTCGAGGGTTTTGATGTCACCCGAGTCCCCCGCTCGGAGAACACCTGGGCGGACGCGCTCAACAAGCTAGCTTCCACCGCCAGCAGTCATCTGTCCAATGGAGTGTTGGTGGAGACGTTGACGGCGAGGTCGACGGAAGACCTAGAAGTGTTGGCCATCTCAATTATCGACCTGGATGACCCCGATCAGGGAATACCTGTTCAGTGGACGGGTCCCCAAGGATGTCGGCAAGGCAAGAAAGCTCAAGAGGAGATCCCTGGAGTTCGCCCTGAAGGACGGCGTGCTCTACAAGAAGGGATACCTGCAACCCTGGGTAAACCCTGGGTAAGGTGTATCTCGCCCAGGCAGGCAGACCGACTGCTAGCCGAACTGCAGGATTGGACTTGCGGGAGCCACCAAGGGGCGAGGACACTGGTCCTAAGAGCTTCACGAGCAAGTTTTTACTGGCCGAACATGAGGACCGATGCCGACGAGCTGGTGAAGAAGTGTGTCAAGTGCCAAGCCCACGACAAGGTGCTGCATTCTCCAGGAGTGCCGATGAAGAGCATATCGGGCCCATGGCCCTTCGCCAAGTGGGAAATCGACATTGATGGCCCGTTCTGTATGGCGACGGGGAAGAGGCGTTTTCTTGTGGTAGCGGTGGATTATTTCACAAAGTGGGTGGAAGCCCAGGCCGTAGCGAGCATCACCAGGAAGCGGATGACGAACTTCGTGTGGAAGAATGTCGTTTGCCGTTTCAGGCTGCCTAGAACCATCGTGAGCGACAATGGAAAGCAGTTTGAAGGAGAACCTTTCAAGTCATGGTGTACTGAGTTAGGGATCTAGCAGAGATTCACACCGGTGTCGCATCCCCAAGCGAATGGCTTAACGGAACGCACCAATGGGATAATCATCCAGGAGCTAAAGTGATGGTTTGATCAAGCCAAAGGAAGCTGGGTGGAAGAGCTACTGTCGGTCTTATGGGCATATAGAACCACGCCCCGAACGGCCACGGTGGAGTCGTCGTACCGCTTATGTTATAGGAGCGAGGAAATGATTCCCCCGAAAGTGATCGTGCCGTCGCCAACGCTCGTTGAACCTTTGGCCGAACCGGAGAACGAGGAGGAAATCCAAGCCGGTCTGGACGAGCTCGAGCATCGGAGAGAGAAGGCGGCGTTGACGGAGGCGGCGTACAAATCCGACGTCGAGCAGAGGTACAACAGCCGTGTCAGAGACCGCTCACTAAAGGCAGGCGAGCTTGCCCTCCGGAAGAACGAAACTAGTCGGGCCGAAGGGACGAAGAAACTAGACGTCATGTGGGAGGGCCCGTACCAGGTGGCGGAAGTGCTGGGCGATGGAGCTTACAAGCTCCACACCATGGCGAGTGAGCCCGTTCCCCGCACCTGGAACATGAGCAATCTCCGGAAGTTCTATGGATGACCAGGTATCAACCTGAATATTTATGTATATATAACAGTAAGCCTTAACCTGTGGGCGAAAAATCCTTTTGGTCGGATTCCCGACGCGATCATCTTGCCCCACCGCTCGGCGAGGGAATGAACACCAGGGTATTCGTTTCTTTTTATGTGGTAAGTAACATAAAGCAGGTCTTAGCGATATATGCATGGTTAGATGTTGTTACTTCCGATAGCTTGGTCGACGGTCGACCCGACAGCGTCGGGACGCCGATCAAGCGCCGGGAATTCCACTTGCATGACGACACAACCGAGCTCGCTTCCCCGAATCTCATGAGGGCACAGCCACTTCAGTCGCGTCAATTGTCATGCGGACGGTGAACTCGACGGTAGACCCGACGGTAAGTTCGACGGGTCGTCGAGGCATTGTTTAGCCGATTTTGTTTGCTTGCCGACATAGTCAGGCTCGCTGCCCTCAAACCCTCTGAGGGAACAGCCGTTTCAGTCGCTTCGACACCCACGCTGACGGTGACCCCGACGACGATCCCGATGGTAAGTTCAACGGAATGTCAGAGGGTCACTTAGCGAAATTCGTTTGCTTGCCGACATAGCCAGGCTCGCTGTCCTCAAACACACTGAGGGCACAGCCACTTCAGTCGCTTCAACTCCCACTTAAGTTCAACCGGACGTCAGAGGGTCACTTAGTAAATTGCGTTTGCTTGCCGACATAAATGATTCAGTCGCTTCAACGCCCGTTTCGATGGCGAGCCCGACGACGGCCCCGACGGTAAGCTCGACGAGTTGTCAGGACAACAATTAGTCGATTTTGTTTGTTTGTCGACACAATTGGGCTCGATGCCCCTGAACCGTTCGAGGGCACAGCTAATTCAGCCGCTTCGACGTCCACGCCGATGGTAAGCCCGATGGAGAGGTCGAAGGGCTGTTGGACCAACACTTGGTCGGCATCGCGCCCCATGATGGCAGTGAGCGAGGATGGCCAAGCATAACAGTCATCAGAACAAACACCCATGCCAGGAAATGACCAAAAAATAGATCATCAAATAAAACAGAAATCAGGAGTGTGGTTTGGGCCAAAACAGAATGTAGGATTGTCAAAGACGAAAGCAAAAGTTAAAGCCACAGGCGGCCCAAAAAGCAAACAACGCCACGCAGGGCGTCTTCTTCGGCAGGTTCTTTAGTTGCCCTCCACCTTCTCGCTAGGGTTCTCCTCTGTTGGCTCTTTCACAGGGTCATCCTTCAACAACCCGGCCCACACCAGGTCCTCCAGCAAGCCTCGTCCTGTTCAACAGCCTTGGCGGTCTCCTTGGTCGGACTCTGGCCGGACGGATGAGTCGTCGATGCGGCGGAAAGTAGTTGCGGCTCAGGACGAGGGGGAGGAACACATTTCATGAGCTCCTCAGGAGACATGTCTGCAGACAGCTCAGAGAAGTATTCGGTGAACGGGTACCTACCAAAGACAGAGAACAACTCGTCTAGTGATAGCTCGAAGCACGCTGCGTCATCGGCGTACACCTCGTCCAGATCAAAGGACCGGTAAATGACTCGATGAAAGCGCTGGCGTGCGTTGTCACTGGAAGCAACCTTCAGGAAGACGTCTGGGAGACCAACCTCAACAGCCCATTTGTACTTGGCGTCGGCAACGGCAACCCGCGTGTCATAGCTAGCGAGGGCATCTCCAACTTTCTGCAACTTGGCGCGAATCTCCTCAAATGACCCCCGCTGGGGTTCGGCCTCTTTCAACTTCCCGTTGGCTAAATCCCGCTCGGCGAGGACGGCCTCTTTCTCAACTTGAAGGGCGGCCAGAGACTCAGTCAGCTCATCCACCTTTGCCTTGAGGGTTGCCGGAGCGGCGACAGTCTCGTTCAGCTCAGTGATCATCTGCTTCTGCTTCTGGTTGAGGTTGCGAGCGGCTTGAAGGGCTGCCTGACAGGACACCAGCTACCCACGGGAATGAGCGGCGTCATGATTCAGCCGACCTAGCTCACCCCTTAGGGAGGCAGACAAGCAAGCCACCTGGAGTTTCACATCGTCAAATGAAGAGAGCGGAAACAAAAAAAGACTGACAAGGCACGACAGGCTCGAAGAAGATATCAAAGCAGAAGAGTAAAAAGGACAAGACATACCTCCAAGCTGACGGAGTCATACCGACCCATGAGTCTGGCCGAGTTGTGGAAGTTGACCAGAGCATTGGCACGCCACGCCTCAAGATGGCCCTTTGGGAGTGCAGTCGCCAGAAAGTCAGCACGACCTTTGGGAGTAGTCAGTACTAGACCCATTTGACGGGGCGGCATGCTGGTGCCGGATGACCCCGCCTTAAGGAGCTTCCTCCGGTGTTGATCGTCGGTGTGCGATGGGTTCGCCTCTGCCCCGTCGGCGATGTTCTCGGCAGTCAGCTCCACCACAGGTCTCTTGTGCTTTTCCCCTTTGCCGCCAGAGCTATCGTCCTCCAAGTCGATGACACGCCGGGAGGGATTGAGAAGAGGCATGGAGACGTTGAGGTGAGATTCAGAGTGCTAAACTTGGCTATCGGTGAGTTGGGACGTAGAGGAGCGAACCTGGCGGCGTTGAGAGCGATGGCGATCATTCTCCATGGGTGATCCGACAGTGTGGATGTCCGACTGAGCGTCCTGCTAGATGTCGATCTCTTCTTCGACGTTCCTGGAGTCTGTGAAGTATAATGGAAAGAGGAATTAGCAGAACAGCATCACGGAGTAAGAAAAGAAAAGGCAGAGTAGTGACAAGTTTAAGCGCTAGATGACCTTCCGGACCCTTGGAAGATGAAGCAGAGTGAACAGGAATGTTAAGTCGACAGTGAGGGAGGCCGCACTCACTCAGGAGCTTGTCGGAGTTAACCGCAGTCCATGGAATGGCTCCCTGCTTCAGCTTCCGCACCTCCGGGTCTAGCATAGCCGCCTCGCCGTCACTGGGCCGGAGCCCGCGGGTAGCCGGATCACCGACAGGGTACTTGACCCGACTAGCACGAGGGCCCCACACCAAGTCGTTGGCGACGTATACAAATTTCGACCCCCAACCAGATTTCTTGGGCCTCTTCTGGAGCAGCGACTTGCCGACGGTCGGCCGGAACTTGATATGACAGTAGCCCTTGTCGACGCATGGATACATGAATACCCGCAGCAGGGGAAGGGAAGGCACGACCTACTGCTGGGAGCACACAATCTGAAACCCGATCAGAGCCTTGACGGAGTTAGGCTGCAAATAGCGGAGGATGAGGCTGAAAAAGGCCAAAGCTTGCTGAAAGAAACCCGTCAACGGGAAGTGCAGGCCATTGGCAAAAAGGTATTCGCAGTAGATGGCGGTAAAACCCTTGGGGGCCTCCGCCACCAGTTGCCCGGCCTTAGGGAGGCGGATCTGATCTTCCAAATCGGAGAATTTGAGCCCCACCGTGTTGCGGCACTTCTCTCTGAAACCCTCCACATCGCCGACCGAAGTGGTGCTTCCAAGATTGGGGCCCATGTGACGGAGAGCCATCAGAAGGATGGGAACCGAGGGGCCTAGGAAGGTCGCCGGAATAAAAGAGATTACGAAGAAGGAGAAATACCTGAGTAGAGACGGAGCGATGCTGGGGTGGAGAAGCTTTGAGATAAAAGAAACAGAAGAGGAATGGAAAAGGGGATGTTTTCAAATCAAAGGAAGCGGTATCGAATTTAAGGCTGCGTGGGAAACTGTGAGCGAGGCGGGCCCATGCACCATCGAGAAGCGGAGTCGGGGGACACGCATTTAACATGCATTAAAAAGGGAGTTTGGAGCCGTTCGTAAGAGAGAGCAAGGGTCAGGCCCATTACCATATTTTCAGTCCTTCGTCCGCGTTTGGCAACACAGTTTCGCACTTGGGGGGACTTGTGAGGATCGTGGGCCTGGCGATCCGGTCAACGGCCCAAGCGGCTGGTTAAGCACCAGCCCAAGCATCTGGTTAAGCACCAGCCCAGTAGACCCGTCAACGTCAAGGGGAAGGGACATGAAGGCAAGAGAGATCAGGCCCAACATAAGCCCACTTATTTGAGCCTTAAACCCTACGCTGATGAACCTTGGCTGAGGGTATAAGAGGAAGCAGAGGAGGAAGACAAGAGGTAAGCTCACACAATCACTGTAGAGATAAGATCACAAATACTGTCAGAGAGAGCTAACTTTGGCATCGGAGCGGGAACGGCTATCGCCCTCCCCGCGCTGACCTAGCCTTATCTTGTTCATTTGCAGGTTAGCTGTCGACGATCATGTTCAAGGAGAAGTCCATATTTGTGGCCGTAACACAAGTTATACAGTAACATATCAAGCAGATGCACAAAACACAGTATAAATTCCATAAACTCCTAATGGCCAACCTACTTGATTAAAATCTCACTCTATAGCGTTAATACTCGGAGAAATCAATGAAACTAAAACTCAAACATTCAAGGAAACTGCTCCTAACTTACTACCGGGTAATCAGAAGCTATACAGAAACAGAACCCAATTTGGGATTAGGATATACCTCTCTCCCGATCGAACTAGGGTGAATTCTTTCCGATTAAAATTGATCTCCTCCGACTCCGACTTCTTTGAGATCCTTTTCACTCCGTTTTGTGTGGATATGTAATAGAACTCTCCCTGATGACTCACCCCATCTTGGCCTATCTCTCTTCCACGTAACTCGTTTAAGTCTAACACGTAAATACCTTCCCTGGTGATAAGATTTCCTTATTTTATTCCATCTTAGTTACTATTATAATATGTTTTAGTACAAGACCTGAGGTAATATTACTAAAAGTAGTGGTTATAATAATTTAATATATTAAAATTAAAATAAAACAGTAGATTCATAGATTAAACTTAATTTATCGAGTACCTCATACTAGTTCTTCACATATAGAATGCAGTAGCAACCAATCAGCGAGTGGTGGACAGAGTCTTCCAAGACCAAATTGGCCGCAACGTTGAAATCTACGTCGACGACATGGTCATCAAAAGCCGTGACAACAAAGGCCTTGTTGAGGATCTCGATGAGATGTTGGGAAGGCTGAGGGAGATTGGGATGAAGTTGAACCCGACTAAATGCCAACTCGGGGTAGGATCGGGAAATTCTTGAGGCACATGGTGTCAAATCAAGGATTGAACGCTGACCCGAAGAAGGTACAAGCGGTCGTGGACATGCCGTCTCCAAAGACAGTTAAGGACATCCAAAGCCTCAACCAGAAGCGAGCGGCCATGAATTGTTTCTTATCCCGCGCGGCAGAGAGATCGTTGCTTTTCCTAAAGGTGCTCAAGAACTGCGTGGGACCAGAAGGAACGATACAGTGGGGGCCCCTGAAGACGATGCCTTCCGGAAACTCAAGGAACATTTGAAGGTTCTCCCAACACTCTCGCCGCTGCAGCTCGGGGAAACCCTGTTTCTCTATTTGGCCGCGGGGGTGGAAGTCGTCAACGGAGCGCTAGTCCGAGAAGAGGGCCAAATTCAGAGCCGATTTATTACGTGAGTCGGACCCTCCAAGGGGCGGAAACCCGTAACTTTGAATAGGAGAAGCTGGCCTCGGCTCTGGAGCACTCGACGAGGAGGCTGAGATCCTACTTTCAGGGTCACCCGATGGTGGTGCTGATGAACGAGCCGCTCAAGGCCATCCTAGCAAAACTGGAATCTTCGGGAAGATTGGCAAAATGGGCAGTGGAGCTAAGAGAGCACGCAATTCAATACGCTCCGGGAAAGGCGATCAAGGGTCAAGTGATGATGGATTTCCTAGCTGAAGTCCCTACTAAGCCATCAAAGGATTCACCGGCCGGGCCGACGATTGGAGCAACGGTTGACACGATGGTCGGCGGAATGCGCCATCTGGAAGACAAGACTTGATAGTGGAAGTTAATTAATTAAAGGGCCAATAGAAATTAGCCACATAGTAGGAGGGAGACTCATAAGGGTGTCCTATCAGCGTTCTATTTTCTCACGCACTCTAACACACTCACACACACACGTCTCTGGACTATCACCTCATCTCCGATCACCACCCGACACTACTTAACCACCACCGTACTGCCGCCTTCTCCAGCCTTCTTCGATCTCCAGCTCCGCACTTACTGTAGATTATTCCATTACTCCGCCGTGAAATGATGATCAAGGTGGTGCCGGAGGTTACTCTGCTCAAAGGCGAGGCTCTCACAGTCGCTTCTCTGCTCCCCGCCACCAAGGCTACTCCGTCGTTTCAGCTCTCGCCGCCGACTTGCAGAAACGGAGCTGCTCTCATCTGCTCGGCCAAATCCTCCTACAGCAAGCCGCTCAGCTCCGGCAACTTGGTTAGAAGCCTTACGGAAACCGATGATGACAGTGACTTTGTAATTTAATCGCCGGCCTTAGCTCCGGCCACTGTTGCTAAGCCGCCTCTGCATCCCCCAGCACACCCTCAAGCTCAGTAAACTGAGGCGAGCTATGCTTTCCTTATGCCAATGGAGATTTCGGAGAGTTCGAAGCGCCCCATAGAGGATGATTCCGGTAGCCTATCGCCTAAGCCTTCCGTTCGAGTGAAGGGAGAGCAAACATACCAGATGCATGCCGGAATGGATGGACTGTTGGAGTCTGAGATAGAAGGCCTCTCTGAGGATGCTGTTCTGTGTAGGGTTCGAGCTTAACGAGGTTGTACGACCCATCCTCGTTGTATTTCTGAGAGAATTTGAAGGACTCAGAATTAGTGACTGGATAAAGAAAGCTCATACCTCACCTCACCACTTTACCAGAACAGCTGGAACAATTAGCTGAAGAGAAAACCATTGAAGGATTACCACTTCCACATACCCAATATTACGGCAAAATCATCCTTACATTAGCTAAGGTAAAACTAAAACTCTTTACAGTTCAAATACCTTTTAGATTGAAGTTGAATCCGAATCTTATACATTTGAATAGGATGAATTGAGTTTGTATAAATGGTTGTGAGTCTGCTATAGTCAGGTTTTCAGAGGAGTGTTGTGGATGTGATTGAAATTTATAAACTGAAATTTCAGTCTAGAGTGCTGACTTTTAAGAGCCTGTAACTGTAAATCCATAACTCCTTTCTGAGTGAGGAAAATGTATTTGAAAACCTTAGATTGTGAGCTTCGATTTGATACCAAGAATGAGTTTATTTGATTAGGAAACAAGTAAGAAAAATGGTTCCTTCTGCCATGTGTATGTTTTTGCTGCAGCAGACTGGACTTCAAAAGCCTATATTGGTTAAACCACAATTCTGATTCTGTCCATTTTTGTACCTGTGTAATCTTTGGGAAATAAAGTGGATTTATAGGATTTGAAATTTTAAGAATCGGATTGGTAACGTGTGAGGGAAAGTGTTTTGAAAATCTGTACTGCTGCTTGACGGTTTTCTTAAAGTTTGTTTTCTTCAAAACCTCTTATCTCTTAGCATGGAACTTTGTTTTGAATGATATATATACCAAAATGATCTTCCTGATGTTAACTACAGAGTATAATTTTGAATTGTTAAGGCACACCAACTAATGAGGTAGATAAAGCATTTTTAAGTCTGCTGTGTTTTAGGCTATTGCGGAGAAATATTTTAACTAGTTTAACTTTAAACCACCATATCTTTCAAACCATGATTCCGATTTGGTTGATTCTTGTTTTGTTGTGATCCTGAAACCTTGATCTTCAATTTTAACATAAGGAACTTTTGATTTGGTTGAGAAACCAGTACAGGAAATTGCTGTGAAACTTCTGCTGTGATTTTCAGTTTTAAGAATTTGAAACTGTAAGGTTTTAAGGAGATTTTACTATAACATATATGATATTACATTTTCTGTAAGCTCTAAGACTTGAGATATGGATTTTAAATAGTCACAAAGTGTTTTTATAGGATAAAACCAATGGGAGATGTATTATGATTTTGAGATTAACCCGCAGTAGTTATTTTTCTCTTCACTGTTGATATGTTTCAAGTAATTGACACATCTTTATAAAACCAAACTTTTGTTAGCTATAGTTTTGAGTCTGAGACTGACATTAACTTCCTAGATCCAACTTGGACATGTTTTCTCAAGATTCTGCAAATTCTTTCTAACGAGAGTAAGAGACATTCCAGTAAAGATAGGTTAAGAACCTGAGTGTTTATACTTTGAAAATACTGAGGTATTATACGGTATGGAACTTGACATGGTCAAGTTTTAGTTCAAAGGCAGTGGTTCTGCTCATATTAATTGGATTATACAATTTAAGTATATAATTAACTTGCTAAAGGCTTGATGGGAAAGGAAAGTCAAGAGCAACTAGGAATAGCGAATAAGAAACTTTGATGCAACATCAAGACTAATTCTTTTATACTATATTATTCTCAGATTGATATTCAGTAAAACACTGATTATGGAATGGGACTTGAATACCTAAGATGACCTATTTTACCAAATCAAGTGAGTGTTCCACCGCCCTAGTTTGCATGAAATACGGATAAAACGGATAGTATGCTATGTTACTTAGGATCAATTTGCTTGCGGGCTACTTGTATGTATTGCCATGCATATCATATAGGATGTATTTCCTAGTTTCTGCATGTGTGAAAAGGACGGGTGTACTTTATCGCTCCGACCTCAATTTGAATTACTGATGTGCTTGATCGGCTTGTACTTCTTTTTGCCTTGAACTTGAATATCTTGCTCATTGCTACTTGAACTGTACTGTACTTGAACTTTAAAATCCGGGGCCCCCGGCGTGGTTGTAGACCGGTTGTAGTCAACGGGGAAGGCAAGGGCCGGACCGGGTGGCTAGATCGGCTGCGTGTTTCATTTTATTTTGTATTGTGCGTGTACATTGAATGTTTTCAAGGTTGAATAGACTGATCGACCGACCGTCGGCCCAACCGTCAGTTTAATAAGTGGGTTGACCGTTGTGCCGAAGGCAATTGTGTCAAGACGAAGGACGAGTTAGTTGCCTTTGACCCAAGGAAGGGCGCAACCGCTTCGGGAAATCCTTTGACCAACTGTCTGACCGTCGGCCCAATCGACAACTTGATGGACGAGCCGACGGGGAGATGGCAGCGATTGAATCAAGATGAAGGACGAGCTAGTTGTCCTTAACCTAAACAAGGGCACAATCGCCTCCGGAAATTCTTTGGCCAGCGGGTAACTTATGGAGCAGGTTCTGTTACGAGAACCACCTAGCACAAGTATGCCCTTGGTCGGACTTGGAGACACTGGAGAGGTATTCACACCCTTCACATCTCGGCTCAGCTAATAGGGGCCGAGCCCATAGCCGCCTAACACGCTCAAAATATCTTGTGAATCTGGGCGTGCAACAAACGCAACCATGGGCCATTCATCTGCTTATTAACAGTTAAGTTTAAGGATGACCCGACCATCGGGCGTGCAGACTGATCGCTCAATGGGTAGTACCGACGGTCGACTCATCGGTAGACTCAACAGTTTAGACAGCAGACGACTCGATAAGCGACGCGAGGTATGAAGCAAAGAAGTGAGGAAAAGATAAAGTCCCATTGTTTGTAGCAAAAGGTAAGCACCCTTATGGGGTAGTTACAATCACAAGTTTGAAAGGGAATCAAAGAAAAAATAAAAACCATTGTTTGGAACAAGAGTAAAGCATGGCCACAGGCGGCCTACCAACGCCTCGCAGGGCGGATTCGAGAATGCCCATAATTGTCGGCAACCTTCTCCTCATCAGCCTTGACAGGCACCACTCTGACGTTAGCTAGGTCGTCCAGCAGATGCGTCGGGACATTCCTCACGCGGCTCACAGCGGCAGCAGAAGTAGATGGCGCCTCAGAGGGATGAGTGGTGGAAGTAGCAGACTCCAGCGCTGGATCCCGGACCGGCTCAACTTGACGGAAGGGCTCCAGATTCATGATCGCCTATGGATCCAACCCGTCTGACAACGCTGAAAAGTACTCAGTGAACGGGTACTTACAATAGACGGAGAAGAGCTCAACCAGAGACTTGCCGAAAGTGACGGGATCATCCTCATACATCAAGTCGAGGTCGAAGGAGCGATGGATGGTCTGGTTGAAGCGCTTACGGGCATTGTCACTGGAAGCAACCTTCAGAAAGATGGCAGGGAAACCAACTTCCACAGCCTACTTATACCGCGTCACTAGGTGATCCACTCGAACGTCGGAGGCAGCAAGGGCGCCCTCAAGCTCCGTGACACGGTCGCGCATGGCGTCAAAGAGCTCCAGCTGCACTTCAGCTTCCTGCAATCTCCCATGGAAGAGAGCCCCCTCGTCAGCCACGGCCTGTTTCTCCACCTGAAGTGTGTCGACTATGGCGGTGAGCTCCTCGACCTTAGCCTGTAGGCCGAATGGGATCAGAAGACGCGACCGTCAAATTCAGGGCGCCAATGACCCCCTCCTGTTGCTGGTTCAGCTCAGTGGCCACCTGGAGAGCCGACTGACAATCGGACAGATCGTCCATGAGAACGGGAAAAGATGACAAGTTAAAAGGCCAAGTAAATAAAAGGGCAGAAAAAAAACGCCGACGGAATGGTGAAAGGCTGGACGACCTTCCTGACCCTCGGAGGAAGAGATGACGGGCTTGGCAAACACAGCAGACGGCCCATCCAACTTACAGTGGGGAAGCCCGCACTCACTAAGTACCTTGTCTGAGTTGATCTGAGTCCACGGCTGAGCACCCGATTTCAGCAGCCGGATTTCTGCACCCATCACGACCATCTCCCCGTCACTGGGCTGAAGCCCTCGAGTTACAGGATCACCGACCGGGTAGGCCCACCGGGTAGCCGAGGGCCCTACACGAGCGTGTCGACCATAGACAAATCTGTTGCCCCAGCCTGACCGCTTGGATATTTTTTGGCCCAGGGACGAACCAGTTGATGGTCGGAATTTCAGATGGCAATACCCATTGTCCACGAAGGGGTAGGTAAACACCCGGAGCAGGAGGATGGAGGGCCGCACCTGGAGAGCATAGAATATCACCTGAAATCCCACCAGCGCCCTAACCGAGTTGGGTTGAAGGTAACGGAGATCAAGGTGGAAAAAGGTGAACACCTCCTTGAAAAACTCGGTCAGAGGTAACCGGAGGGCACAAGCGAAGAGGTATTCGCAGTATATGGCCGTGTAACCCTCTGGAGCGTTGGCCACGAGGTCGCCGGTGGCCGGGAGCGGGATTTGCCTCTCTAAATCAGAGAAGCCCAAGCCGACGGTATTCCGACACTTTTCTCTAAACCCGTGCCGCTGGGGAGCCCGGGACCCATACGTGAGTCGGCCATATCTACTTTCCGGGATGGACGGAAGGTCACCAGAAAAAAGTAACTGAGACAGAAAAAGAAGAGAGGTACCTGAGTGTGATGAAGCAGAGCGGCAGTGTGAAGATCTGGAATAAGAAGAGGCAGGCGAATTGAAAATGGGCATGAAAAGGTGAGAGATAAAGTAAAGGATTAAATGGGTATATCGGGAGTGGCAAAAGCATCGGGCCCACACGCTTTTGGGAAAAGGAGGACGTGGGACACGCGGTAGACATGCAATGAATGTGACATGGGGCTGGGTCTAGCCAACTGTCGACGTAGGTGAATCGTTCACGCTTCACTCGCCCCTCTCGACGCGACCTCGCACTCGGGGGGACTTGTGAGGAATGGCCACCCGACGGTTAGGCCGACCGTCCACTCTGCCGTTGGTCTGATCAGTGTTACGCCACATACCAAAGGACACGAAGGCCTAAGAGGCCCATCAAGAGAGAGCTCTGGCCCGTTCCCAGAAGGATGTTTCTGGCCTGCCAACATGGGAGTGGGGCCCACAAGACTGGTATAAGAAGGAAGGAAAGTATCACATGAGAGGTATCATGTCTATACTCCTGTTCATAGAGAATAAACACATGAGAAATAACTTTGACTTTGGCATCGGAGTGGGAAGGGTTTAAGCCCTCCCGTCCTCATCCAAGATCTTCCTCTCTTTGTGCTGCAGGTATTCGAGAGGAGACGTACGGCAGTGGAGCCCAAATTCACCGTCGTAACATCCTCCATTCTTTGGTTTCTGTAGTTATGTGTTCAACCCTGAGATCAATCTGCTCAGCTAGTAGTGGTTGATTTGACTATAGATTGTTTGATGCAGGACTTTATTGATCTTGAAGTTGCGGTGTTGTGTGTAACAGTCACTTGGAAAAATTAGGGATCGGAATGAATTTTTGGATTAAATATAGGTCACAATAGAATAATCCGTATACAAAAAAAGAGTATTTTTATTTTTTGAAATTCATTTATGTTACTTAAGATGCCCATAATCAATCATAGTGGAATTGATATCAATTTAACTTATCTATTACAAGAATAATTAAATTACATATCAACCAGACTAATTAATTTACATACTAGAGATCTAGTGAAACTGATTTGGGTCGAAGGCCGTGTAATATAAAGGTTCGAGAGATGCTTTGTCGAAAATTCACAATACACCCAGGATCTAGCGGGAAATATAATATGCATGTCGGATATTTATGCGTGAACAGTAAGGTATGATAGACTGATATACAGTATACCATTGAACTTGTTTGTTGCCTTAAAGTGATGGCAAATTCGTTTTTTGATTATTAAAAAAAAATGTTTTCCATAAAAAATACAACACTTCGTTGGGTATGAAAATTATCTTTTTGACGTTTATTGAATCATAAAAATCAATTTAGTCAGAAAAAAATAACATTTCGTTAAAGTTTTCTAGAAATAGTGAAATTTACCAAAATATTTATGATAAATGAGATTAATGAACTCAACTAATTTTATCGGTTAAAGTTAACATATGTTAAATTTTACCCATTTTGAAAATATCAGATGTATGTTATGGGTATGATTACTACATGTTGGTTGAATTCATGTGGTATAGCAAATTATTTTTTCCTTAAAAGAGATAACTGTATAACAAATTGTGATATAAAATTTTTCATGCAAATAGAAACATAAAATATAGGTTAACTTTTGAACCTTTTCTTTATACCTTTTGAAAGCTCCTCATGCTTTATGTTTATCCTTTTGGGTAACTTATGAAAATTGGTCTAATGATCATCTTTGAGGTTCTTAGACCTTCTCCAATGGATACCCAATCTTTAGGTTGGCAGTACTGTTTTGTCTCCAATGGAACTCTATTATTTTGCCCATACTTTTTAAAGAGTGAATAGTGATCTCTATATGTAAAGTATTCTACTGCAGGTTCAAACTTGTTTTGTGTATTATTTTATCTTTTCTGTCTCCGCCCAAACTTATGTTTCTCTAGTCCACAATATTATTTTTCTTTAATTTCTTGGTATTTTGCCTTTTTGTTTTTACTCATCCTTTTCGTTTGTTTTTTCATATATGTTTTCAATATTTTTTCCCTTTTTAATGTTTAGATTAGTTATGTTTTATTTTTATGTTGCCTCAAACTTGTTTTGTATTTATTAATATTTTTACTACGAATAATTATGTATTTATATTTTATATTTTAATTAATTAAAATAATCAAGAAAAATAAAGAATTAAATTGATATAACTTTGCAATATAACAAAGGAATAAAAAATAAAAAATTAAGTTTTCATGAAGGATGTTAAAGAATATTCTTTTAGGAGAAAATTTTAGGATGTGAAAGAATATTCTATTGATTTTAGAACTATTTTCATAATCTCCTAAATCCGACACCTGAACTTTTCACTGATCTATGGAATATATATTTTTACTACTGGAATGTGACAGTCAAGCATGAACTACACAGAACACTTGTTAGAATAATTCCATTATTCATAACATGGATTATCTGGCGCAATAGAAATACTCTCACATATGATAACATAAGACCAAGGTTGCATATTATGAGAAAACATATTCTTAACCTGTTGCAAAGTTTTTTGAAAGTTCCCAAGTTAGTTTGGAAACATTATGAGACTAAATATCTACCCAAAAATGTTGGCATTAGCACTAGTTATGCCAAGCATATCAAAGCAATTGAAGATGGTGAACTGGAGATTACCATTAGGAAGCTATAAGTTGAACACAGATTAATTATCTCTTCGAAATCCAGTTTTTGCAGTGGCAGGGCTAGTGATCAAAAATCAAACTGGGCAAGTGGTACTTGCAAGAGGTATTTATCTACATAAAAAGAATAGTCTGGAAGTTGAGGCACTAATTTTGGTTGAAGGCTTGCAGGCAGCCTACTATGAGGAAATTAAGAAGCTGGAAGTTGAGATAGATTCTATGATTCAACTCAAACTCATCAGAAGGGACTACAGAATACCATGGAGAATAGAGCCATACACGAGAGTCATATTGAACTTATATGGTGAGTTCTCTTCAATCACATTTACTCACACATATAGAGAAGCAAACTCAGTTGCAGATGCTCTAGCTAAACTGGCAAGTAAGGATAAAACTAACCACAATTTTAACCATATTATTTTGCCAAGAGAAATAAAGGACTAGTAATCTTAGATGCAAGAGAGCTACCATATAATTAGAATCTAAATGTTTACTTTCTCTGGATTTGATTCCTGTTGTTTCTTTGTTTTGATACATGTGACTAGGCCTACATCAAGCAGATGGAAGGAGTAGCCCAATCAAATTCAAGGAGTACATCAAGAAATCTTATATCAACCTGGACAGGAAGACTACACTGTTGAGTGAATACTCCAGCTCACCTTTCTCTGATTTTCAGGTCTCGTGTACCGATCAATAGGCTTTGTATTATTTGAATCAAATCCCCTTCTTTCGGTAAATTTGTGCTTCGCATAGCGATCACTCAGCCTACTCCAAGAAGTGAGTCCTTCTGATGACTAAATTGGATTTTGCGTAGCAATTCCCTAAACTATTTTAACATGGATTTGTTTAAAATTTAAACCACAACATTGGATAAACATTATGTACTCTTGGCCTATTTTTAAAAGGGGTGGTGCCCGTAATAAATCTCACACGCTACAAGTGGTTTCTAGTTATTAAAAAAGTTCATACCAACGGTAAAAACTGTAACAGCTGAAAAATAGGGGAAAATCATTGGAGATGGTATGAGGAGCCAAATAAATCCCACCATAATGTGGTTAATTATATAGAAAATATTACAAATTAATAGCTTAAATATTTATATTTTATTTTTTATCAAGTATGTAATTTAATTTAGTTTAACTATATCCAGGGCCGGCCCATATATGAGGCCAACGAGGCACTCGCCTCAGGCCCCGAAAATTTAAATAATATTTTAGGCCCAAATTTTTTAAAAATTGTAACTGATTATATATAAAAAAAATCAGTAATTTGGGCTTGTTTTTAATTTAAAATCAGAGTCTTATTTGGGCTTGTTTTCAATTTAAATTCAGGACCTTATTTGAGCTCATTTTAAAACTAATCAGTTTTCCAAAGTTTTTTTTATAAAAAATGAATTAAATATATAAAAACAATTAATAAGGAAAAGAAAGATTGCATACCTCCCTTTCCTGGTTCCCTTTCGTTTGACAGTTCATCTTTTGCCTTTTGGAGTCTGGATTTTCGACCATTTTATGTAGATCGTGCTCAAATTATCTTTATTTTTGTGTTCTTCCATTGAGATAAACACTCCTAAAATTTCAACTTATCTAAATTTGAAATGCAAAATTTGTGATATGCCCGGGTACAAATTTCTTGAGTTCTTCCATTGTGATTTGATGGGCAGAATCTATGCTTTATTACTAATATATATACGTTATGCATTAGTATACATGATGTCTTATTTTAGAGATTAAAAAATAAAAATGATAGGAGATATGCGCTATTAGATAATTTTTGAATGCTTATGCTTTATTTGTTTGTCGCGCTTATTTATTTATTTATTGTCGATTTTGTTTGGAAAATGCTTCTGCAAATTGATAAATATAAGTGTGCTAACGGATGGTCGAAAAAGAAGAAAAAAAAGGCGCACGGGAAAAATTAGTTATATTTATGAATATTAGGGGCCCTATTTTGTAAAGTCGCCTCAGGCCCTAAAATAGCTAGGGACGGCACTGACTATATCTAATCAAATTATATTTATTTCAGTGCAATTTTAACAAGTATGGCCTTGTCAAGTTCAGCTTATTTTCAGCTTAACTGCGCTGAACTGCGCGGAAGTTAGCTAAAATTTACTGAAGCAAGCTGCAGTTAGATGAAGTACGATGCAGGTAGCTGAAACTCGCTGCTGTTAGCTGAAGCACGCTGCAGGTAGCTGAACTTAGCTGAAGCATGCTGCATTTAGCTGAAATCGGCTGAAGTTCGCTGAAATAAGTTAAAAATATTTTATTTTGAATCTTATAAATTTTAGCATAACTAAAAGTTTATTAACTTTGTTTTTACTTTTCACCTTTCTTTTTTTAAATGCACTACATATTTTTTTTAAAAAAATTTAAATCTCAAAACTTATCTCTTTTCCCTTTAATTAGATTCATCTGAATCATTCCTCAAAAAAAAAAAAAAGTCATCTGAATCATTATAATGTCTCATGTATCCAGTACAAGAGCAAGAAAACATGTACCATAGTTTAGACATGCACCACCTAGATGTAAGGCGGAGCATTTTAACAAACGATATTCTTCATTGAGAATGAAAATCGAAGGTGCATTTAGACAGTTGAAAAAGTGTTATGGCAGAAGTGCTTGAAGGTATAGCTGAACAGATTTGGAATTTGGTAGGTCGTGATACTGGTGAAATTGAACGATAAGATGATAGCGGTTAGTATTGGATGCAAACAATATGCATTTTCGGAATATTTGCTCAAATTGTTACTTTCGAGTATAAATTAATTTGATTTATTCTCGAGTACTAAACTAAACATATTAAAATAATTTTATTTGATGAATCAAATCAGAAATAAATAATTGACATTTGATAAAAAATAACTTTATCAATAATTTTTTTTTAAGCCAGCTGAAATTAGTTGAAGCACGCTGCAATTAGCTGAAACTAGCTTCAGGTAGCTGAAGTTTGCTGAAGCAAGCTGTAGTTTGCTGAAGCACGCTGCAGTTTGCTGAATCACGCTGCAGTTTGATGAAAAAAGATGAAGTTAGATTAACTTAATTGCAAGGTGCAAAATATAAGTTGAATTTGATAGGGCCTATGTATAACAATGTAAGAACATGATTTTGGATTTGTTTGGTGGAGTTGTGCTTTTAAGAAAAGTAGAAAATGTTAGGCAAAAGTATGTTCTGCTTGTTATTTGTATTTAACCAAATAATAAAAATTGTTGTGATTAAAAGCACAACGGCAGCCCCTGAGGGGAAAGTCTACGATGCCCTGGGAGGGCGACGCCCTTCTTGCTAGGTCCCACATGGGAGGGGACCATTGGCGGGCCTGACGCAAGGGATTGGGGCCAGTGATTAGGAGATTTACCATGTATGTAAAAAAGGCGAGGTAATTATGAATAAGGTTAGTAACAAATTTAGGGTGTTATGAAAATGACACTGTGGTATTGATTAAGACACATTTAAAAATTCCGTAGGGGATTCCGGTGTGGATAGAGTTTGCCAACTACGCCGGAGAGTTGACGAAATGTTGCACATTTCGTATTGCCCAGTTCAGTCGGCGGTTGCATTACGAAGGATCCCATACCGGTGCCGACATGTGGGTGAATTGTAGATTTCGAGAAATCTATTGGGCTAGATTTGATTGGTTTAGTCAGAACCGAATAAGAAGGCCATTTCGGTGATGGATCTGTAAGTGTATCCAGGCTGATCACGGTGCTAGACAAATTTCCGGTATGAATATAGTAATGTAGAGAACTGGGAAAACTGGTACTTGGAATCAAGTTAGTTTTGAAGATGACGCAACAGTTTGTGTTGCAACAATTAGCCCCACATCCCCACATACTAATTTCACCCAAATTGTAGATCAGTGTTGTAGTTGTAATTTACTGAAAATGAATGTAATCGATGTTAGGTAGGTGCTGGAATGCAAGTTGTGGGAAGATGATTCAAATGTTGTTATGCAAAACAGGTATGCCATTACATAATTGTAAACAACATGGTAATGTATTTAGCAGCTTTGCAAAATAAATAAATGCTGCAGTGTCTATTTTAGAACAAGACGAAGACAGGTCGGTGGTCTAGCTGTTTACGATCATAGTTTTAGAAACAAAAAAGGCAGATAAGGCTTATAATATAAATCATCCAGTTCGGAGTGACAGTATGGCTCCAGCCATCAAAAAGGGCAATGTCGATACCATGGTTGAGAATCAGGTGAGTCGCTGTCATATTCCACTTCAACATCATATCCTATCACTGGTTCATGACCCATAGCCTCAGCCATATTTGATGTCGAAACGTTGGTCTGTAAGTAAAGGGAGAAATAAAAGAAAATGAATCAGAAAACATCGAGTTGATCTATACAAAAGGTGTATGGTGTTGTATAATACCTGTGCAGGAGCTATGTTGCTGGTTGACGCGGTCTCTCGAGCCTCACAATTAAGAAAATTGATGGTCTGTTCAAGGCGTAGATGATGAACAAAATAGAATTTGCGTCACAAAGGATGATTTAGTTGTGACTATGTTAAAGAAAAAAAATAAAAAAAATTATGTAAAAGGTAGTTAGTGCTCTAGAACATTTGACAGAATTAGAAATTATGTATTATCTGAATACCTCCATATGGACGTCATGTAGTTCCATGCTACCCCGCAGAGGCTGACCATGATCCGACGTTTGTACCTGAAGAGCATATAAATACTCTTCTGTTGAGGTTGTGGAGATGATAATATTACAATATACGAAATCAATCTTGTGTTATAATTAAATGAAGTGTGTCTGATTAGTTGCTTATATGATGGAACATACCTGAATATTTCTTTCAGTTTTGTCAATCGAACCAGTACCAGGTTTGTGATGAAACTCAGAATGACCCTGCAGAGGGGAAAAACAACAGTTATTATGAAATGAAATGATATTGTAATATATGATACTTAGTATATGAAGATAAATTTGTGTGGATGGAATCATTGTCATGTTTGTCACCTTCAGCGAGGACACAGGCGAGATCACAGTAGGTAGAGTTTCCTGAACTCCGAGCACCGGCAATCCCGTTTTTGCAGGTTCAATTGCAGCACCACCACCCTAAGTTTGTGTTATCGTAGCAGTTAGTATGTGATACATGTAGTATGTGATACTTGTAATATATGGCTATCATGGTTGAACATTAATGTGATCAAAGAACTCACAGTAACGTAGCGAACAATCTGCCAATGTTGTTTGTGGAGATCATCGTAAGCAAGCAGTGATATGTCGTCAACGGGGGTTGCATCAATCTCTTCAAAAATAGCCTTCAACTCTTCATCGGATTCAGATTCAAATTGAAGATCGACGTAAGAAGAGGCAGGCTCATTTGGAGGACTTGATTGATGGCTGTTTTCGGGATCATGGGGGAGCAAAGTCTTGACTATTTTCTTGATCTGTATATCAGTAAGAAAGATGAGTGTAGGTAATGGATGTATTAAATTGAAAGGAATGTACGTTGAGTAAAATACCTCGTGCGTATTTAAAGTGATCATGTAATCATCTTGTTGAGGCTTGCAAACAGATTTCTGTGGTGGCGTCGCTTGCGATTGGTTGTGCTGATCCACAATAACCCGCTCAACTTCATCCTGCTGGATAGAATATTAAAGAGTAAGATTGTATTTAATAGAGTAAGTGATTAATATAACTTGTATGATGTGTTTGGTAGGTAAGTTGTTGTTGACAGCTACCTGAGGAATGGATAGGCCATGCTCTGGCATGATATCATTTGTGTTGAATAACTGATGACCTCCCATGTTGCGTAGCACGTCATGTACTGTGTGTGAGAACAGTTGGTCCTCAATCTGTTCCTCCGTAATGGTTGCTTTTCCACCATCAGGAGTTTGATTTTCCTCCATGACAGTTGCATTTGCTGATGCCACATGGTTGATGCAAGGTGTGGAGTCGTCTGGATCAGTGTCACAGTGTGGTGGTATCTCGGTAGATGTGCCTGAACCTTCACTGTCAGACATGGAATCTTCGGATTTTGACGAGTCGTAGTGCAGGCTTGCATGCAACTGGCCCTCAAGGAGGCAAACTGACTTCTGGAGATGTCTGATAGAACGCTTTGTGCTGACAAGTAAAGAAGGCATGAATTGTTCCAGACATGTGGGAAACAGATCAGTATGATGGATTTCGGCCTTCCGTTCGAGGGTGTATAAATCATCACCAATGGCAATGTTAAGATTCCTTGACAAAGTAGCTACAACTTGTTGGAACGGCTGCAGGAGCATGACAAAAGGTAGTGAAATAGTAATACATGTGTCGAAAGTTGTAAAACATTTAACATGAAAAATGTGGAAATAAGTTACGTTATAATACTATTGTAGTCAAACAGAAACGATGAATGTCAAGAAATGTATAAAAGTAAGAAAGGGCATTGAACTCCCAAATTACGAATGTCGTATTATTTCACGATAAATGACTGGTGATAAAAACACAGAACTGAATTTGATAGTGGATGATATGCTTACGTTTTGGATGAGATTTTGAATCTGGCAGTCTGTGTGATAATCATGAGGCAAGGAGAAGGTAATGTGACCTTTCTGGCCTGCCTGGGGCTTGTCTTGGACAATCTTGTGTATCGGGTAGTTTGTTGTGTCCAGTGTGCCTTCACCGAAGCCCCTAGCTAGTTCCTCTGCCATCCTCCTTTCCAGTTCCCACAAGCTCCAATTCTTGACTAGAGGGGCTGAGATGCTTGGAATTGATACCCCTGGGCCAGCCATCCTTTGCAAGTATGTGACCACAAGTAGCATAAGGCAACCAGAAAATCTTTTTTGATACTTGTCTCGTTTGAATCTTGTCGCAGCCTCACAGAAGCGGTCCAACACGTAACCACACCAGTCGTAGATTTTTATCTGCTCGACTTCAACAGCACACATCAATGGGCGGAAATCAGCCCGGTAGCTTGCAACTGGATCCAAGAAGACAGAAAAAGCAAACAGCACGAACAGACGTATGAAGTCTGGCTGGCCTTCGTCGAGCTCCTTCATTGTTGGCTCAATCTGAGTTAGAAGTGTGCTGAAGTTAACCGGCATTGCTGGGAAACCGTACTCTCTTTGCCATCGTTTTCTCAGCTCATTGAATGCAGGTGATTTTTCACATCGGACTGGATTGGATGGGCACCAGGGTAGCATGAACGTGTCGTAAACATCCGCCGGGGTCAGGGTCAACAATACCCTTCCACGGTGCCTAACCTCTCGCGTGTCAGGACGAAAAGACTTCAGGAGCCACGGAGTCATGTCAGATGGGATTGTTTGGATCTTGATTTCCAGAAGTCCCCCAAAGCCAGCATGTATGATGTTTGACCTCTGTTGTTCATTTAGTTGACAGCACAGTGCAAACAATTTACCAGGTCTCGAGGAAATTATGATGCTGTCTGTCGATGGTTTTGCAATATTTTTCCCTGCAAGTCATAACCGGGGTGGAAAGAAAAATGAATTCAAACGGGAAAAAGTGCTTTGTTGAACTAGTATATGCAAAAAATTCTGTAAGTTTTATAGAAGTAATGTAATGAACTGCAGAAAAGTGTTGACAGAAAATTGTCCTAAAATATTATAAGTGATTGTGAAGGCATGCGCATATGTAAATGTATCCAGAATAACCAATTCAATTTATGGGTGAAGTTGTAATGGTGTAACAGTTTCTAAACTGCAAATTTACTTAATCAGCAGTGAAAGAATTTGTTGGGAATTGATGCAGCATGGGATATTTTAAGCATTAGTTTAGTTGAGTTACAATGCATGCAAACATGATCTAGTGCTACAAAACCCATGAGACACCACCAAGTCTGTTGTTATTGTGAATTTCAAGATAATTGGTTTTGGACTACAACACCAAAACTTGTTAAAAATGCCATTCCAATTTCAAAATGTAGGCTACTATTGACCAACCATGAACCATTGTGCACAGGAAGCTAAAAACTAAACCTACTAGCAACATTTTCCCTGATGTTTGAGCTATTGTATATGAGGTACCGGATGCTGTAATAATATATGAAATATGAGGTGCCCCAATCAGCATCAGACAAGAAAATGTTTCGATTAAGCCACAAAAATGTATAGTACATGTAGTATTGACATAATTACATTGCAACAGCATTTAAAAATAGGATCTTACCTTTACCCTTTTTGACCGACATGCTTGATTCGGACTTTGAGTCATGGCTGGTCCCTGGCTTGACTCTATCTCCGTTCCTATCAATTATCATGCAATCATCGTCCATTGTTTCGACTTCGGGGTCGCTTGAATAGGCGGTCGAATCCCGTTCTTCGTGTTCCTTCTCCTCGTCGGAATGAACACTTTTCCGAGAGCACCTCCGTTATGAAGCGACTTCAGCATCAGCAAAGGCGGCGTCTTTTCTTTTAGCCGCCGATCTGAGATAGGGTTTGTCACAGCCGGAAGTATTTTCGGCCATGATTCAGGGTGGTAGTTGTACTGTTAATAGTGCAGACAACTGAGAAGGGGTTGTTTGTGGGGTGGTTCGAGTTTGATCTGATATCTGAGAGAATGAACCATCCACATTTACCCGACATGAAATCCTATTGGTTGGCTGGGCCCGGTAACCAAACAATTGTCTGAGAGAGGCTGTATGGGCTTGTTTTTTAATGCGTGAAAGAAAATGGGTTTCTGGTGTGATGACCTGGTATTTTGTGATGGGCCGATTTAATAGATAAGCCCAATAGGCAATGAATAGTGTGGTGTGTTATAGTACTGTTGAATTAATAAATGAAGGCAATATAAATATATATTAGTATTAAATAAAAGGTCGTAAAGGCCTCAATATAATTGTTCACTCAATTTGAAACAGTTGTTGTATCATCTACTAGCAAGACTCGTAATTTTATTTGATATTTTATGGATAGAAAAAAATTTAATTCTGTAACGGAATAAATAGTACATAATGTAGTATGTAAATGTATCGAATGAAGTACATCACACTTAGATCATCATACACAGAAGATTTTAGACTATCTAGAAAAGCCATAACTTCTCCTATTCTTTTTAGCCGTCCGTTGGAAGAAACTCCCTTGTATATTGGGCTCAACAAAGCAAAACTGTAGAATTAGGTCATGCATCATACGTGATACGTAGTTAAGAAAGAAACTATTAGAACCATAGGATACCAAATGTTGTATCCTACATCGTTAAAAATGTAAAAACTCATGTAGAAGCTGTAAATTGTATAAATCTGATTGAAACTGTATATAATTTGTTAAAATGTGAAGTGGTAACTTGTAGTTTGAAGTTTGTTTATTTATCTGTGGTTAGCTCTTTTGAATTGATATTCTCCATTGTTGGTGTTGATATAGTATGGAAAGATGTGTTCCAATTATATGAACATTCTGATGCTAATGATTAGGACCCGATGGGTTGGTTAAGTTTAAAACGCCGATGGCGAAATATTTTTTAATTTGAAACATGTAGAGATAGATACAGGATGCTTTACAGATCAAGAAATTAAGATTAAGGAGGCATAAAAAGGTGCCATGGATGCCATTACTTTGTCATGAGGACTATGGTGATGGAATTTAGAAGATGTGACCTTATCCTGGCATATGGTATTGATCTTAGAAGTATCAGTGATTGAGTTTCTATTTATTTTTTGTTAAGTGCACCTCGTAGTGGATGAAGCATATTATAATTGTGAAATCCTGTTTGTTAATATTTTCTTTGACCATGGGTCTCTCTGCACTCTATGAGTAATTAATCCCTCTATAAACACTAGCTGTAGGAATGCTGAAAACGATTTGTTAAAGAGGTTTTTGTCGTTTGACTCTTCTATGTAAGAATCAAATACCTAAAATATTAAGCCTGAAAAATGTAGATAAATCAGAAGTTACTAAGGATGCTTGAGTTAAATTTCTATATTATTTTTCAAAAGGATTACTATCTTGAGTTAACTCAGGATTACTTTTCCAAAAGTAATCTATATTATTTAATTTGCATGAAATCATATTTATTGGTCATGTATTGTTTGGATAGCATTCATAATAGTTTTAGAGCATTGGATAGTATTCTTTCATGGACTTGTAATTTCTGTAGGCTTCACCTTCGATTATGGAGATGCAGAAGACATATCTGATGATGAATATTTTGATACAGAAGTGGAGTCAGCTCTTAAAGTGAGAAATAAACCAGCAACATCCAAGACACCAGCTGCAGCGACAAAGAAGAGACGGGTAGCGGGTGAATCAAAGGTTAGACTTGGTCAGAAGCAAAACACTAACGTTTGCAAATTTGTTGGTATCTCCCCTGAGAAGAAAGTGAGAAGAATGAGGACATCACCATTCAACAAGAAGGGTGCCTCATAAGAAAATACAAGTATGTATAAGAAAATAGCAATTATGTAGCAACCCTGGTTTTGACTCTCTTAACTCTTCGGCTGACGGTGTTGTGAGTTCCACTTCCATTATTATGTCAGATGTTATTTAATGTTTTTTCCATTCGACCAAATACAATTATGATGAAGTAACGGGTTTTTTATATGCACTTGAAGATTTTGGCTAAAACAGGATTGTTGTGTAACATGTGTTTATTCAAAGCTCTTGGTTTGTTAGATCGGAAAGTGGAAGCTGTAATTTAAGGGGAGTGAAGACCTTAAGTAAAATCACGGATTCACACTCTAGATAAAAAAAGAACACGAATTAGAAAATGACAGATGCAAATTTCCACACCGCGCGTCGCGCGGGGTTAAAACCTAGTATATATTAAAAGTCTTATTCAGGTCCAACCCTATCATACTACAAGCACTGGGTTTTCAATAATTTAGTGAACTTATGTTTTAAAAAAGTCTTATTTTGCAGTATTATAATATATAATAAAATGTAGACACTTGGACCCCTTAAATCATAATTCCTGGATGCAAATAATTATTCATGAGAATGTCGAACAAAAAATGCACAGTAGTGAACTTGATAACAAAACATAATCCTACAGAATATCAAATCAGTTTTATTTGTAGTGAAAAAATTACTAGGACGCCTCACAAACAGGCTGAGAACAAAACAACTGCCTCACTAGACAGGATGTAGGGTGCACCATTGCACAGTTCCATCTGAAGTAATTTCTTCGACCTCAACAGTGATGACTCCATGTCCATGCTCGTCAGTCCCTGGTTGTGTAATGTTTTCGACTTGTTCAGGCTGTTGTTGAAACAAAGTGAAACGGATTCAGATGATCACATTCACAGGTTAACTTTTGTTATAAAAAACCTATTATACAGGTGAGGTTGTTTAGCTAAATTACTTCTCAAGTATATATTGAGTAGATGGTCATCCCGGCAGTTAACTTGCATGTTTGTGGGTGGTCTACTAGAATATGCATAACCGGGATCATAATAGGCACGGATTTGTTGGAGATGTGGTAATTGGGGATGGTAGAATGGTATTACTTACCTTAGTCTCCTGTATATAGCAGCAACCTTGACTGTCAACAAAAATCATGGCGGGTTTAGGCACAGCCTGTAATGGACCCTGCCATCCACAAGATAAAGGCTGTAAGTTAGGAAAAATTGTTGCCACTAACTAGGAAGCACCAATGTAATGAAAAAATTGCTTTGATCAAGTGAATGCTATATATGATACCTCTTCAGGTGGTACGATCTCCTTGTCTTGGTGTTGCCTTTGACCAGCTACATTGACATCATCTACTTCAACACCCTTAGATAAAGTAGCTTCTCCGTTCTACAGTAGGTGTAACACAATAAAGTAGGCATTTTGGTTGTTTGTTAAAAAAAAGAGGCTAGCACATATTTATTGGAATGACCATGAACTCTCCCTGACCTGAACATCTGCAGGTTTTGATTGCTCTCCCACCTCCACGGCACATGGATCTTGATCCTGGCTTCTGAGTATAGCTGGGGAGTGTGGGGAGAAGCTGAAATCAATTTTCATAGGCCTGTCATCTTTGTTTTCAGCATATGAACCTGATTCAGAAGAATGATGTTCATGAGACGCAGCATTGTCATGAACTTGGCCTGGCATACCCCCTTCTCCAAGATTAGTTGTAGCGCCCACAATCTGAATAGGATGATAATGATCGATTGAGTTTTCTAGTATAGTGAATGAACTTAAAATTAGTATATCAGCATATGGACATCTATGTATACCTTTTCCACATGAACCGGGTCACTTCCATTTGCAACATGCTCGCCATTTCCATCAGGATTGGTAGTCTGCTCCTCACACCCGGCGTCAGCATTCATATTGTCGCGATTATCCTGGGGAGGTCCATGTCCATCCTCATCCATGACTACATTTTCCCGGGATGGTGTTGCACCGTCCAAGTTCCTCTTTTGCTGAAGCTGTCGCTCAATCAGGGAGACAGATTGTCGGAGAAGTGTGATTGCCCTTTTCGCCTTGTCGATAGTAGACGGCATGAATCCCTCGACACATATGGGATATCGCTCGGTCATGTCCACATTATCCATATGTTCGAGTTTGTACAAGTGGTCACCGAGTACGACGTTTAGATTCTGTGCCAAGGTGGCCAAATCGCGCTGGTAGGGATGTTTCAATAAACAATACAGCAGGGTTCATAAATAGTCTTGAAACAGAACGAAAACAAATTTAAAATAAATGGATTTATTCTAGTATCAGCAACGAAACAATGAATGGCTGGCAACAAGGATAGTTTAACTATAACAAATAAAGGGTGGACATTATAAAGCATCACTGCATATTTGGTTTGAGTGGTGTCACCGTGTGAATATGGCTAGAGACCTCAACAACATCAATTTAGCTTTAATATGTTTCATACTCATTGAGAAGACTTAGGATTGTAATTGTTGATGTAAGAATTAAATCAATCATAAAATGTTATGTAGGAATTACTTACATTAGGGAGTAGCGTATGCAGCTGCAAATCAGTATGGTAGCCTGGTGGAACCGGGAATGATATAATGGTTTGTCTGTTCTCGCCCGGGGCCTGTCCTGCCATCCTGTTTATGGGGTAGCTTACGCGGTTAGGCCTGCCGTTGCCGTATCCTCTTGCTTGCTCCTCTGCAATCCGACGCTGTACAGATCAAAGTCTCCAATTCTTCACAAGGGGGAGTGATCTCTCTGGAATAGTAACGCATTTTCCACCCATCCTATGGAAGTACGTCACAACTAGCAGCAGCAAGCAACCCGAAAATGTTCTCTGGTCCGTGCCTCCATTATACCTTGTCGCAGCCTCGCAGAAACGATCTAATATGTAGCTGCACCAGTCATACGTATTAATCTGCTCTACATCCACCGCACACATCAGCGGTCTGAAGTCGGCTTTATTGCTGGGAACCGGATCCAGGAACACGGAAAAGGCATAAACTACGAACATTCGTATGAAGTCCTGGTGTCCTGCATGCAATTATATCATTCTCTGCTCCAAATTGGTTATGAGTGTGGTGAAGTTTTGTGGAACAGCTGGAAAATTGTATTCCTCTTGCCATCTACGTCTGAGCTGTGAGTAGGCAGATGTCCTGTCGCATTGAACCGGTTTAGAAGGGCACCATGGAAGCATAAATGCATCACAGACGTCGGCTGGTGTGAGAGTGTACAAAAC
This sequence comes from Sherardia arvensis, assembly GCA_948330725.1. NCBI lineage: Eukaryota > Viridiplantae > Streptophyta > Magnoliopsida > Gentianales > Rubiaceae > Sherardia > Sherardia arvensis. Next base: position 28,481,976 of record OX415236.1, read on the forward strand.
TCGCCCTCCATGTCTAACCTCCCTTGTTTCGGGGTTGAAAGCCTTTAAAAGCCAGTCTGTAAAGTCGTAGGGGATGGTAGATATTTGTACCTCTAAGAGACCCCCAAATCCTGCCTGCACAATGGCACATCTTTGATGCTCGTTGAATTCACAGCACAGAGCATGCAGTTTCCCTGGCTTTGACGCCATTAACTGCTTTCTATCTCGTACGACAGCTACCTTCTTCCCTGTATGGAGTATAGATAGAATGAGTTATTAATTTTTCTACATAGATTAGTTGACAAAATTAGTGATTTGAGAAACATAACTGGAAACAGCTGTAGCGGTTTGGAGACAGATTAGAGGACATCCATTTTTAAAAGCATGCTAATGAAGTTAAAATAATGTTTTTCAAGTGATGGCATTTGTAAATGGAAAACATATGTAGGAATGTATATTTAGACATGAGATATGTGTTGTAAAAATTACATTTTTTTCATCTAATGTATACACACTACAAATTCAAGACCGATATAGAAATTAAAAAAGAAAGTTTTGTAATGAACTGTGAGTGTCTCAGAATGGTGTAATTGCAGAATCACAATTAGGAGGAATCCCAAATTGAAACAAGTGGGCATTAGGAGTTCACTGACAACCAACATACTATCCAAAACATACCAATCCTCAGGCGGGGGCACCACAAAATTTGTATGTAGGTATGTTAATGATGTAGATTTTATATAGGAACACTGTATCAGATTTCATATTCACAACATGTTTAATTTTGGTACTGCTTCAACTAATCTGAACCCATATAAGATACCCTATGAAGTTAAATGATTTTATGTTGCCGTAAAAATAATGTAAAAGCGTGGAAGTCTGCTACTGTAAATACTTTGATACTAATGATGTTTGCCTACGAATTGAAAATATCACCACATTTGTTCTTGCTTAAGAGGAGTAAATAATTTATCACCAGTTTGATGGATGGATTTTTTTACCTTTACCCTTCCGGTCGCTCTCGCAATCACCGTCATCTGGTTCCCTGCCTGATCCTTGTTTGTTGTTTGGTGTATCCTTCTCCAGTGATATGGCAATCGCCTTCATCAGAATAGTGGGTAGGTTGTGTTACCAATGGCCTCTCCGTCTTTTCAGTTCCCTCGTCTTCGGAAGATGAAAGAACATATTGGCGTCTCTTAGGTTTGTTGGTTTGGGCAGGCGGCAGTGGCGGTGCCTCGGCTTGTCTTTTTGTGGCCGAACGGAGATGGGGTATCCTCTGAAAATTAGAAGTTCCGGCCATTACTGTTTATGTCTTATGAACAGATTGGTTTTGAAAGAAATCAGAATGTGAGGGGTGTTGAGTTTGAGGGCTACTGTGTAAAATTATGAATATGAATAATAAAAACGGAAAAAAAAACTAACTTTGTATTGCATGCATTTCTACTGGCTGGCAATGGACGGCAACTAATTAATTGTCTGGGGTAATAACTACGACGACCACACTATTCAAATTTGTGAAGGCGAAACGGTGGAGTTCAACTGATTTTCACATGAATGTGGGCCGCATCATTTACAAGTCGGTTTTACAAGAAATTGAACCATATTAACTAGTTTGCAATCGGCTTGTGGTGTTTAATTGGCCGAGCCCATTAGTCAGTGTCTAATCTTTTTTAAATCTAACAAATTGTATGCATAGTTAAATATCACGAATAAACATTAAAATAAATGATTCACAAATTTTCAGATTAGAAATACATAGCTTGGGAATATAATTAGTTTTGTGTGCAGATATTTGTCAGTTAGATGTAAAAGTGACATGAATTATATTCAGCATGATGTCTGTATCATAGAAATACATAGATGGATGAGACGATGATTGATCTAACATTGCAATCATATTCTAGTACATTCAATGTAAACAAGAACAATGTGATTTTTGTGGTTATCAACAACGTGTCTGTAATCTAGGGTTTGTGTGGTAGTAACTATAAATCATGTTATTAGCAAGGGAATTTGTCATAACAACTGCAAGTTGTACAATGAATTAGTATATGTAAGATCAGAATTGAATAATGACCAAAACGAACCCAATGTGATGCTAACAGTTGTATGACGGTAAAGAAACCTGATGTTTACAAGGTGATTTCTATAACGCTACTATTTGTGGTGTATATTGGGTCTACATTTGTAAGAACTAGTGTGTGGGGGTCGGGTATGGGTCCCGATTATATTCCGAATGTGTCGGGTACTGATCTATACGGATCCTTCCTAGTCTCGCCCCTTGATCAACTCTAATTACAAGTGTGAGGTAATTTCCCTGTGTGATGTATTTACATTTACAGAACACGAGTCCCTTGTGTTTGCGTGATGTTCGCACCTTATAACAAGTCATGACAACTAGTTTTGTAGTATAACACTTACATTTGAAATAGTTTAGTATACATGTTTGACATTAACTGTGTTTTTTTTTTGTATAGTACAACTAAGATTGTAGGATGATCGACACAATTGACATACACAGTAGTTGGGTTGTTTAAGTTAATTTTAACACTTATATTCGAGACGATTAAGCCGTGATTGGGTCACACTACTAGGTTCTTCCAAGCAATTTGAATACGATAATTACAACTATATTGAACAAAGTGGTTGAGTTTAGAACATGTGGTTGCGTTTAGAACTATATTGTAATTCACTTTTGAGAGAACATGTGGTTGAGTTTAGAAATTACAATTATTGTTAGATCAAATGAATGTGATTATTTATAACATATATTCCAATTGTGGAAAAACTTGAAGAGAAATTCAGTGTTGGATTACCGCTAAGATGAATTTTAATATCCACAAAAAATGATGGAGTTTTTAAAGCTATTTAGCGGGCCTATTTAACCGGGCCGTCAATTATTTTCCTTGACCTCAAAATCCAGACAAAACAGGTCCCCAGCCCAAGCCCAATCAATTTGAATAATGTGATTGAAAATGGGGCAGTATACCATCCAGTCTAAACCGCACACGGTTTTGCAATGAATAGTTTGTGAATGATGTTTCGGGTTGCTTGACTTAGTAGGTTTTCGGTCAGTGTGTCAGTAGTAGATTGCCTGTAACGGTTAGATATGCAGTCTAAAGTATGAGTTGTCACTTCTGGTTTGGACTGTTGACGTACAGGCGCTTGAGGACATGCTGAAAATTCCTTTGATTTTATCCCCTTGATTTCTGCATATTTTTTTTCCTTCATATGAGACTGCCTAAAGTCCCAGACTCTTTTATTATTTTAGTGTTGAGCAAATAAATCAGACTGTGAGTTATTGTTGAGTTGATGATTGGTGAAAACTAGAATAGTTCAAAATACGTCAGTGTTTGGATTTGAATTTAGAAATTTTTTTAATTTAACTTTAGTCTATAATCACTCCGAAATTTGCTTTATACATCTGGATTACCGGTATCTTCCCTTATTGACTCACAACAAAAATATTATAAATTACATACATTAGTTGTAGTAATGAGTTACATTATCGGGACTGGTTCATATTTAACTCACACCGGTTAATGAATAATGCATGTTATGTTCACCAAATTTACACAATTAAAGTGTTGCATATGAAAATATTTATCCGTTCAGTACGTGCATGTAAAATCAGCAATATTTGGTCTGATTGTAATATGAAATGATACATTATATACAAAGTATAAAAATATTTTAATAACATGCGTGTAACATGTCGGATTGTAGGTCGACTAAGAAATCGACACAATTGTTACAACATGGGGAGGTCATATTTATTGCATTCTATTTATATAGAACTACGAATAAAATGTTGGATCGATGTCGGCAAAGTTGCTAATTACTAAACCTACTCTCTCTGAATGCAAATTCTTGCTTTTGAAATCTAGGGTTTCGGGTCGCTGAATATGGCGGTGTTAGGTTCACGAAGCGGGCAAATAAATTGCGTTGACAGTACAAAATAAATCAGTGGGTATCTACTTTATGTTGCCATCACAAAGCCAGGGCTTCGGTACACTCCACTACTCAAATATTATTTAATAAAATATTTTATTTTCAAAAATGTATGTAACATATTTGTGGACCATTCGTAGATCTTGTTTCTGGAATATTTATTAAAAAAACTTGAATGAATAAGGTTACCATCATTTAATAACTAAAATTGAAAAATGTATACTAGAGTTTGAAACGCCTAGGGTTTGTTTGGTTGGACAAGTTTTTGCAAAACTTGGACTATCCAAGTTCGGTTTTGTAAAATCTTGTTTGGTTCACCAAGTTTTCCAAAATCCAGACTTGCAAAATTGTAAAACCAATCGAAGATTTTGTTCTATACTCACAAACTCAACCCAACCAAACAAGGATTCTGCAAAACCTGACTCTCAAAATCCCAAACAAAAACCCAAACTCTCAAAAAGCCAAAACAAAATCCAGACTCTCAAAAACCTTGCGAACCACACACACCCTTAATACTCATTCGATTCACGCATATTCGTAATAATAATATACAAGCAGATGATTATGAAATGCATTTTTATTGACAATAACACAAATATTGGAATTTTTTTTCACATTAAATGGATTATTTATTATTCGGTTTGCAAATATTACAGTATTATTGAATTTTGTATTTGAATATAGAATCGGCGCTAACTTTTTCAATGTACATAATAATACATGTTTGTTACTGTTAAACCTCTAGGGTTAAAAGACCCTAAACCTTGAACCCATTGTCACAACCATAAACCCTAAACCCACGCGCTTCGTAACCCTAGAGCCACACACCAAACCCTAAACACATGAGCTTCATAATCAAGTTATTTATTAAAAATAGAACAAAATATCGATAGTCAAGCCACTAAAATTTATTATACTTACTGATTAAGTTCAGTGCGGTGTCCGACTCTGCCAACTAATTTATCATTTTCATGCTCTCATGTATTTGCCAGTGTCAAATACTATCCAATCCCCGAAATCGTAATTTTCCTTGCACATTCGATGAAAATGCTTTTTGGGTATGTAACCGACATTGGTTACATACTTTGAATTAACCCGTACATAATTTTTAAAGTATCGGTGTGTGGTATCATCTAAATATCTACTTAGCCGACAGTGGATGCTATTACACATTACTTTGTAACTTTCCCGTCTATTAACTAAAAGTGGTCTTCATTTTGGAGGGAAAATGAAATGAAGGATCACTTTTTTGGCGCTATTTGTACGTGTATAAATACACCAGTTAGGGGGAATCAGACTGTGAGAGCCAAAACCAAGAATTTCTAAGGCAAACCTTCACAGAGACACTAGATCTAAAAATGGTTCAAACCAGGTCCTCTTCCCAGGCTTTGTTTTCCCTGCTTGATTCTCCCCGCAAGAAACATGTTCTCGTGTCGATTGTTCGGAAAACATAACCATAAACCAAACCGCACCAGTCCTTGCCTTCAAAACACATTCAGATCTGTGAAGCCAACTCCACCTAGGAGCCGTGTCGTCTCGAACCTGTTTCCTGAAGAAATTGTCCCATCTCCAATTCAGGCTTCTTTTGCGGTCGCACATGTAGAGCCGGAGGTGGTGATAATGGAACCTGTGATTGAAGTGGCCCAGGCAGAGGCACCGCCACAGGCGCCGATGGAAAATGTAGCAGCTTGTGTGCCTCAAAACCCTAATCCACCAGCACCACTCAACTATAACCACGCCGGCGAGCATGTAAGAGATCTGCATCAGTTCACTATGTTTGTCAGAGCTGCCGTCAATACCCTGGGGGAGGCAAGTGCACGTTCTTTGCTTGATGGAATCAGCAACCCCATCCCTACAGTTCGACAGATCTTCAAGGAGGAGTTCCAACACAAGTGGGTTGAAGATGGTGAGCTCTGGAAGCTGGAAGTCTCCCCAGATGGATCATTTGTGTGTTATTTTGGTGTAACCGACGATGCAATAGTCAGAACTGAAGCGTTGAACCAACGGATTTGGGTTCCCACCTACCCTAATTTCCAGAGAACCATGCTCGTCCAAGACCTGATGGCTCCCGAGTAGAATTAGGCTGCTGCTACTTTTGCCTATCGTTTGGGTTGTTGTATGGTACTTATACCACACAACATCTTTTGCATTTCCAAACGACGTGGGATTACAACTAGTATGTTGCATATGCTGCAACTTAACTAAGTCTTTTTATTAAGAATGGATGCATTGTTTGTTATGTGTGTGGCTTTTCCTCTTTTGATATTTTGTCCTTGTTTTCATTTGTATGGTTCAAGTTCAAGTCTAAAATTAAAATAAATGTACTAAGTAACTAGGGTTACATGAACTGATGTACATCCACTGTCTGCACTCGACTATGATTAATATATTCATTTTTACAAACAACAAATAAAAAATGTGGTCATTCCTAGTATTATAGTTGATATGTAGGTTTATTTCTTCGGGTAAAAACAATTGGCCATTAGTAAAGCGTGTATCCAAATCTGTGCAGTATCAATATTTCTGAATGGAAAAAATGATTGTGACATAACTAACTTAATAACACAATTATGTAAATAAAAATATTACATCCCATTTGATTCAGAAGGCTGATGCCACAATATTACATCCCATTTAACCATGACTTTCAACAAAATACCATCTAGTCTATTCCCCTATAAATTGCATTACACATAATTGCGCCAATATAATAACATTACAAAATCATTCTGGCTAAGCCTTGCACACAGAAGTTAATACATGAAACAAACTAGAATAAAACCGGTCAAGAATCAATTTATGGGGCTACTGGATCCATTGCAACCACACTGGTTGTCGCTTCACTGTTTGTTTGAACATAATTTTTTTGTTCCAGAGCACAAAACAGCATTACTCCGTCCAGCTCATCAGCAAACATACCTAGCGGGGGATCAGAAACAACAGTTTGTTTAATGAGATTACCTGAGCCATTCTTCAAGCAGCGGCGGAACAATTCCCGGATTTCCATCTTCATCCTCTGATGTTGACTGATTAGGCCATGATAAAGATAACTCATTCCAGCCGGGGTCATCTGCACTTCCTCAGTTACCACCGGAATCTGTGGAAGAATGACCGGTGCAGAAGAAAGTTCCGGGTCAGGTTCACTGGCTTGTTTCTTGGACTTTCTAGGAGGCATTTTGTTTATAAAATATAACTAGACCACTACAATACTTTGGGTGGCTTGTTTGTCATTAGATTTATAGGGGATAAGGGAGGCAGGAAATGCCAAGTTCTTGTATTTTTCTGAATTTAGTATTTAAATGTTTATTTCAAATAATATGACATGAACATGCTTGGCTAGTGGCTATATAATGTCATGTATGATATTAATTATTAAATGTGTTACTTATATTCTTCATGTCATTCATGGTGGACATAGGAGCATTATTTCTGAACTGATTGCTCTTATTTCCTGAAATACTTTTATGTCCGTATTTTTAGGTTTGTTTTACATTTTTTAGCTTTCATGGTTTGTTTTTCATGTTTTCTTATTTCTATTAATTAATCCTTTATAAAATACACATTTGAATTAGTTGAACTAAGATTAATTAATGTCTTCTACCAATTTTATTTTAGAAAAATACAATTCCATCTTATAATTATTATTTAATATGTATATAATTCCTTTACAAAATATTAATAATTTTTATTTTAATTTGTATCACTTATTATAGATGTCTCCTAATATCATAACATTTAAACTAAGAATTTATATTAGAAAGTGATACTTAATACAAAGTCATACTTAGACGCTGCATAAGGCGCTTGTGACTCTAGATTGGCGTTGAATGTGGAGATTGAGTTTTGATTTTATCTGATTTGGGACATAAGACTGCACATAAGTTGTGATCTGTCTTATAGTGTCTCCCGTTTCCGATCTCGTAAACCATCCGCATATCATATGCAAACCTCAATACTTTCAATTTATTATAGTTTGATTTGATGAAATTACATTTGACGGAATTCAGATTAAAGCATCCACAACATTCTTATTCCATTAGCAAACCTTTCAAATGACTGATAAGGAACTAATTTTTTACAGGGGTTTGCAAGAGGTTATCTTGAAAAGGTGAGAATGCCTTTAAGTTTTGACTAGGAACTCTAACAGTTTTTACTATCAACATTAGTTTAGTTGAAATTTAAATAATTATAAATTGTAGAGATGAAACTTATCAACTCGAGATTATTATTTATCACATGCAATTTTTTTACAAGATGTAAAATAATAATAAAAAAATCCTCGATTTTAAATACTTTCAATTTATTATAGTTTGAATCGATGAAATTACATATGACGGAATTCAGATTAAAGCATCCACAACATTCTTATTCCATCAGCAAACCTTTCAAATGACTGATAAGGAACTAATTTTTTACAGGGGTTTGCAAGAGGTTATCTTGAAAAGGTGAGAATGCCTTTAAGTTTTGACTAGGAACTCTAACAGTTTTTACTATCAACATTAGTTTAGTTGAAATTTAAATAATTATAAATTGTAGAGATGAAACTTATCAACTTGAGATTATTATTTATCACATGCAATTTTTTACAAGATGTAAAATAAAAAAAACTAAAAAACCTCGATTTTCAATACTTTCAATTTATTATAGTTTGATTTGATGAAATTACATTTGACGGAATTCAGACTAAAGCATCCACAACATTCTTATTCCATCAGCAAACCTTTCAAATTCCATAAGGATTTAAATTTTTGTTGTGGTTTGCAAGAGGTTATCTTGAAAAGGTGCGAATGCCTTTAAGTTTTTACTAGGAACTCTAACAGTTTTTACTATCAATATTAGTTTAGTTGAAATATAAATAATTATAAATTGTAGAGATGAAACTTATCAACTCGAGATTATTATTTATCACATGCAATTTTTTTACAAGATGTAAAATAAAATAAAAATTAAAAATCCTCGATTTTAAATACTTTCAATTTATTATAGTTTGAATCGATGAAATTACATTTGACGGAATTCAGATTAAAGCATCCACAACATTCTTATTCCATCAGCAAACCTTTCAAATTCCATAAGGATTTAAATTTTTGTTGTGGTTTGCAAGAGGTTATCTTGAAAAGGTGCGAATGCCTTTAAGTTTTTACTAGGAACTCTAACAGTTTTTACTATCAACATTAGTTTAGTTGAAATTTAAATAATTATAAATTGTAGAGATGAAACTTATCAACTCGAGATTATTATTTATCACATGCAATTTTTTACAAGATGTAAAATAAAAAAAATAAAAAAAACCTCGATTTTCAATACTTTCAATTTATTATAGTTTGATTTGATGAAATTACATTTGACGGAATTCAGATTAAAGCATCCACAACATTCTTATTCCATCAGCAAACCTTTCAAATTCCATAAGGAATTAAATTTTTGTTGGGGTTTGCAAGAGGTTATCTTGAAAAGGTGCGAATGCCTTTAAGTTTTTACTAGGAACTCTAAAATCATTTTGATAACTGGAGCACCTCAACCCTATAAATATCAACCCCTTCTCCCTTTAGAACCTCATTACGAAATAGAGCCTTCATTCCCACATTCCCTTCTCCATTCTCATATTGTTTGCCTTCTTCTTCCCATGGATGTTTCTATCTTCAACGCCCTCCCAGATGACATGATCAATCTAATCATGATTCGTGCTGAGTTCAACTGGGTTCTTCGTCGTTACGTTAGCGGAAGAGCAACCGAGTGGACTCGACAGTGGCTCACCGAAGCTTCTGCAATAGGTCACACACCGTCGACCTATGCGTTGGCTGTTTTAGCAATCTGCGAGGGTGACATTCAGAGAGGCATGAATGTGATCACCACCTTGAAGAGAACCGACAGGAAAGGCCTCCGGAAGCTCGGGTACGCGTTACAGCCGGTTTGAATTACGCTTGGGGTTGGGCGCACAACTACAGGTTCCTCGTAGATGTAGTGCCAATGCCTAGGCCTATCTGCTGTGAGGAACATGCTGCCCTCAATCACGTCGTGAGGTACGATTGCTGGGACTGGGTTGATCCTGCGGACATCGATTGTGATGCATGCACCTGCGATCAGGAATTTCTTCACGTCGTCGGTCCTCGTTGAGCCTAAATGTTATAGTTTTTTTGTTGTTTTAAAATCATCTTTCTTGTTTGCCCAAATTTGTTATGAGTGTAGTAAACTTATGTTATCCATTTCGACACAATTTATTAGTTAATATCCATTTTTATTTGCCTATACCTTGTCCCTTACATTTTATTAAGTTTATTAATTTTTATTATTTAACCTTTAAGAACCTCGCATACTAGTAAATTGTCTTAATTAACTTATATATATGTATATATATATATATATATATATATTAAATGGAGGTCCTAACATTATATGCTTTATGTCACATGGACTATAATCACCCATTAAACTTTTACCCAAAAATTGAATTCGGTCCAACTAAGGCCCGGAAACGACCCCAATCATATTTTATTGCAGTATAAGTAACAAGCTGCTATCTTCACAATTACTTCATTTGTAAAAGGATATTCAACTCCAAAGCTAACCATGGGGGAAAGAAACTGCCCTACTGCGGATAGAAATGCTAAGATGGAGGAGACGATTGCCAAATTCAGAGAAGAAACAATGAAAGGTGGGTAATTTTCCATTTCAAGATTAAATTTGTCCTATCCCTTCATATACCTAACACATGTATTTGTTGGGATCCCAGATCTGGACGACATAGATCGTGATTTTGAAGCTGAAACAACCCCCTGGATTCGTACGTTTAGTGACTCGAGGCAATGAACACGCCGGACAAGCGTAGCCAAAAGGAATTCATGGAAGCTTATGAGCATAACAAGGTGCACAAATAACCTCCCTGATCCGATCCGTTTAAAATCCGACCCGTTTAAGATTACAGTACCTCATTTTTCTGAATTCACTGTTCTATTGTCCAGGCTAAGATAGCACGGGGAAGACGTGGGGTGATGCAGGCACTCGATTTGATGGAGAAGGATTTCAGAAAGTCTCACAAAGATTTTGAAGCTAAGGTGATGGAGAAGGGTGAGCCATCTTCCGGCCAGACTGTCATCTACTCCAGCATGAGTTTGGGTGACTACTACAAAGGCGAGGATCTGGATTAGAAGATCCCGTGTGCTTGGCCGGTTGTTTTCACTGTTTTAGCTATTTTGATGATTTAGATTCCGGTTATTAACGGTGAATTAGTCGAGCCTGCTTTACCTATATAATTTCTGTGTGTAATGATTTCGATCTAATTTATTAAGTTTGTTTAAGTTTCTAAATGCAATCACAATGCAATGACAATATATTTCCTTATTATTCATTATTTGTTTCTTCAATATTTTACAACTATTTTTCCTGGTAACATTTATCAAGGCGAGCCTATATTTTTCAACTAGACTAGTACATTAGTAAGCACCAGCGATTTAACGGTCCCAACAAAAATAATGGTTAGCTGAGTGAGTAGAGGTCCGAGTAAAGCTACTGAAACTCATTCAAGTGGCGTGTCTGAATGTATGTCACTGTACCTCTCAGTCAGTGTAGTCAACAGAGTGTGATTGCATTACTCACTGTCATTTGGAGACAGTCTTACTGTAGCAATTTTTAATATTTATGGCGTAGCCTAAGTGAAGCCGCCTGTGTTTGCCTACTAACTTTGTCATGTGGGTTCACATTGGAGGAGGTATCCGATGCTTGAATTTCAGCTTCCATTATTGATGGATATTTTTGTAATTTTACAAATACAAACAGTTACATACCAAAACCTATTAATACTAGAAGGCTAAAACATCAGCTTTCTTGAATATTTGTATTAACACCTGATAATGACTTTTATGATAAAAACAATCAAGTAAATTATATATTGATATTACTTAATTTTAACAACATCGCGGTCATACATATACTAAATAGGAATTGTACATTTCATGTGTTTTTTTTGTAACAGATTCTTCAAACGAAAATACCAAATTTAGTGTACATTACACTGTATTTGGGGCTGATATAGTAATTTCAAACTTTTTTTTCCCACTCCATCTCACTACATTTTACACAGAAAATAATATTCCAGTTCATAGTATTCTATGTATGGATTAATATTGTGTACGATTATTATTTATAACACTTGTTAGATTACAAAATTTTAGTTTGAGTATCATAATTACAAGGAAGCAACTGTATGTAATTCATCAAAATTTATCTTCACTCATGATAATAATGTCTAGTATTACTGAAATAAATTCATCTTATTTTGCATGGGAGTCAACGAGTCACCTCAAAAATTATCAAACCACTCTACTGAGCCATATGCCAAATATTATTTCATCTGTGCCAACTTAGGCAATCGTTATTATTGGATTTGTTAACAAAATTAAAATCATAAGAAGAATGATGAAATTAGAAAATGTATATGCAACTACCTTACTCAATAACAAAATTGTCAACTGAATATATAATTATAAACTGATAATTATGAAAAAACTAAAATATGGGATAAGGTGTTTGGAACTAAGAAAGATTACAATATCTTCTGGACCTAATTGTAATATCACGATCTATTTGCCTCAATTTGCAAAATATATGTCTCAACCATACAAAAAGTGGGTGGACCTTTCTTACAATTACCATATTCTTCCATTTCCCAGTTCTCATCCCTTTCATCTGAACCGGAACCCGAATAATCTCACCGTCAAATATGCCCAGTAGTGGGATGAGTGGCTACTATACCAACTCAACCAGCGCGGGCCACATAGTCGAGTTTGGCAATGACTGGCCTGATAGCCTCCTTGAGTCAGCACAAACCGGTGAAACAACAACGGCGACAGAAGTTTTAGCATCAGCAACAGAGTGTGATACATTACATTTACTTTTGATTCCCATGTTTGTGTCAATTATTTTTACAAATTGTAGTTCAATATTTGTGCTTGTCTTATTGTTCTTCAATGATCCCATTATGCAAGTTCTCCTGTCCATGTGCAGGTCCAACATTCAATCCGGTGGACAATTTGAGCACAGAAATGGACCAGGACGGGATACCGGAAGGTGATGACGCCATCTGGTTCTCAGTGGAAAGACCATTTCAAGGAGACTCAGAGTTGGAGAGGATCTTCGTGAATGTAAGTTTTCACCGCACCCCTGTCACTAATCTTACAAATTTTACTCACTTCTTATGCAAATAATATAATTGAATAATCCCTTCGGTCTTCAAATATTTGCAACACTTGCCAGCAAGGGATGTACAAACTGTCTGGCACATGATCTTTTTTTCCACAAATCGGGTGATGTTGAATTTCAATAAATACCCTTCAAGTTTGTGGATTTACACCAAATGCTATGATAGCAACACTCACATTCTGACAAAATTATTTCAAACACATGTACATTTCAGAAGTCTGTATAATTTTGGGGAATTTACTGTCACCATCACACACAACCTTTCCTAATTTTTTGATTCTTGTTACACATATTTAGTGGTCAATAAAATTAAATAGTTGGGGTTAGGGGGTGTGCTTATTGTATTACCCGCCCCGCCCTGTTATTTGATTATCCGCGGGGCGTGGCGGGGCAAAATTATTTTTGCCACCCGGATAATTGATGGATCGATCCAATACGATAATCTTTTGATTCAAAATCATTAATAAATTTTAATAATAGAAATCAGTATAATCAAACATTGTTAATGATTTTTAACATAAGTATTAGTGTTTAGTTGCAATTAATCAGTACTATGAAAAACATTAAAATTGACATTTTTGTATGAAACGTCAGTAATTGATTAAAACATTAAAACATTCAAATTATGACTAAATGTTCAAATTATATTTTCATAATTTAGGTAGTCAAAGATTTCGATCAAACCTCAATAAAGTGGGCTTGTATCCTAGAATATAATTCATTAATTTGTTAAGAATTTTTTTACATTTGTAACATTAAACAGTCTACATAAATTTACACTTCTTATATTGTGTATTTTGAGAAAAATGAATTTTTATGAAACTGATTAATGCTTAACCATATGTGTTTCTAATTTTGAAAAGAAAAAATTCAAAACGCCTAGGCTTTACCGACAAGAAAATATGCTTTGATACTAGGGTTTTAGTCATATTCAATATATTTGCATTAGTTCTGACTGTCTTGTGAAAAAGGAAATAATCAGTAGTGAGAAAATTCTTGATACATTCTCATATGTACAGCAAGCAATCAGAAAGACCAGATAGTGGGAACTGGGAAATACAATTTTGAGGCATGCGCCGTATTTTAGAATTTGCAGGAATGCAGGCTTGTAAATGGATAGAAATTTTGACCTACCTTTTTACCATCTGTTTTGCAGAATGAACACAGGGAAGTTGCGACACTAGCCCGCAATCTGCAAGTAGTAACAGCAGACTACCTACTGAATTTGAGTCCAGAGACGCTGCAGCAATTTAGGCCGGATTCCTACTTCACGAGGCTTGGACCTCCACTTACCGTGACTGCAGGATTGACCGAAGTCATTAACAAGTTGATTGCAATTAAGACGTATGCAGAATCCTCCACAAACTCTAATCATATCTGTGTCACAGAATCATCCCAACACTCAAACTCACAAGTTTACGACTCCCTTCTCAACGCAATGGATCAAAATAACTCGGGAGTGTATCTTACCAAGTTAGTCTCCCGCTACCATTGCTCCTCTCAGTGTTTGCCTCGCCTATTCGTTGAAATTGCTGATTACTGCGTAGCATCACACAAAAACCTGTCTCCTAGGTAATGTTCCTTGTCACTGGTTACAACTACATGCACTATTTGATATCCTTAATTCTTATAATCTCTCTTTTGCTTTTCTAATTTCATTCTTGACAGAGAACCATTGTATGAAGACTCCCACGGACTGATGTTAATAAGGAAGGATATTAGTACGCTCGAAATTGGTTCTCCTATAGCCCCCCGTGTGCTCAATGTCTGGTCGAAAGTGTTAATGGAAAAATGGTACAGCCATGGATGCACAAACAAATTGTGTCTCGACGTTGTTGAAAAGGTAACTCCTTCCCCAACCACACTATAACCATATTCACAACAAGTAATTATTGTGACTTCTTTTCTAATGTTGACTGCTATATACACAAATGGATAACATATCATACCACAATCATTGTGCATTGGCTACTAATATCACTGTCACATTTTAGCTATAACTACAAACAACAGTTACCTGCTCTATTAATATAGGTAAAAAATACACACTAACATTAATTTAAACGAAACCTTACAATAAGAACCTTTTTTTTTCATCAGGCAGGATTCATCCCAGATGATCATCAGATTGATCATTGGATATCCTGGATAGGCGCAATTACCGATCAAGGATATCTTCATAAAACCTGATATGGTATTCACTGTGACTCCATACACAATATTCCATTATTTTTTTAGCTCTATAATGCATGACACTTTGAACCACATTGTGCCAGATATTCATTCCCACTTTAATTGGGACTCACTACACACTCCTGGTCGTCAACCTTCGGCAAATGAAAATGACTGTCATTGACACCATTTACAGAGACTATAGGTCAGAGTGGAAACAGCTCGAACAACAAGTAGTGCGTTTTCTACATTAACTATGACTCAGTTCTTGTGATTGTTTGTAGTAGCTATATAATATTGACCTCCCCTCTCATGTTCGTGTTTTTCTTAGTTGGGTTGGTTGGTAAGAGTACTGGACAGGTTTGGCAATAATCACAGATACAGGCTTCAAGATTTTGAGCTTGTTCTGCTAAATCCTCCATGGAGCCGTACTACTACTGACAATGATAGTGGGGTGACTTGTATGCATCTCATGGAAACATACAGTGTTGATTACAACAATCCAACACCACCTTTCTCCCTGGTTGAGGTATTTCACATTCACTCCCACACCACATTATTCAGACAACAATTGCTAACCTGTCACCTTCATGATTGAACCAACCCTAGCATCCAATCATTTCACCTCTTACATTTGTCAACCCTGCATGTACAGGAGCACATCCGAGTGCGACGGCGTCTTCATTTTTGCGCAACAATTGTTGTTGCGAATATCAACGTCCACAGATCCAGGCTGATACAAGCAACTACCCGATGTGTTGGTTTGAAAGCCAACAACCTCATATTTCCAACGGAGGAAGTTTCAGATTTCATTAGCAAGCTACGTTGGGTTCCTAGCATTTAATGTATCCAAATAAAAAGACAACACTGTTTATTTTCCTAATCATATTTTGAACATAGAATACTGACGAGCTGGACCGCATTTTGAGGCTTGGTATCATGGTATTGTGCAGCTCATATTCTATCTGGTGCTCCAGGAGTTGTGCGAGGGGCAATATACTATTTACCACAACTGCTACAGCATCTTCCGGAGTATCTGTGATTATGCTTAAATGAATATATAGTTATGTAATAATTGTGTCCTTACATGGGTTTGTACAAAATTACTATTCTCAACACACCCTACATATCGTTTAACTGCTAATCAAGACTCTCTGATCAGTTACTGGTTTCAATTTGATACACCTGCATTGCAAACTTCTCTTACTGTTAACTACTTTGATAAAGTAATGGACCGTATGTGTAAAAGGGTTTTAACCTAAGGGGTGCTAATTGAGTCCTTTTATTCGCAACTCATTAAACATCTACAAGGTCAAAACTCAATCACAACTCGACTCGATATAACTCGACTCGAGAAGGACTAGACCCGAACGGTAATAGCAATGCCTCGCTTAACTGGAACAACCTACATCCTTGTTAATGACTCGAGTAATAGCAATGCCTCGCTTAACTGGAACAACAAGACAATAACTACGTAGGTATACATTATATATAATTGTATAATATTTCTGAGGTTCTACTATATTACTTAAACTATCTAATCTGACTACTTTTCATTTACCACTCAATATTGAACAAACTAATTAGTTCCATTCATTAAAATAATAATTTCATTATGTACATGTGCCTTGTAAAGCTACATGTATACATATACTCATAATTTTACAAGATACAATTTTTATAATATGTTGATAAATATTCATGCCAAATACATGAAAAACATTTCATTTCATCATTTCCGCCTAACCATATGGTTTAAAAAAGAATAATAATATTTTTCATATGTACGGCCTCAATGAAGGTTAGTCTTATGAGTAATCTCATATTAGCTTTTTTTTAAAAAAATAAGTCTATTCCGGTCTGTATCTGTAAGTGGCGACATGTAGCTCGAGTTCGAACTAACGGGTCAAGTCGAAAATCAATAAATAATAATGAATTCATGTTGAATATCATATCATTAAACTCCCGACTGTTCTAGAATTGTCGAACATAATTATTGTGGAATTCGAGTCTAGTCGAATTACGCATTACTCGCTATTGACTCCCTCGATAACTATCATACCACATTTACAGACAGAGGATTAGTACTACTTGAATTGGGCCGTTTTTTCAACACCTGTTGTTGGCCCAACATAACTTAGCCCATTCATCAACCAACATAACCAACTGAAAAACATGGCTAAAATTGACAGTATATACCGAAATACGCACCAAGCCCAAACCAAAATCTCTAAAATCATTGCATCAAAATCAATCCACAAACCAATTATTCGAATTGAATACATTCATCTTACATTCTGTTCAAATTAGATTCACTCTGGAAAGAAGCAGCACATCATAATCTCTATTTTTTTGCCACCAAAAGTAACAGGTGAACAACTAATAGGCATTGCATCAAAGTTAGTGCAGCACAGATTACTAAAATAACATTAGCAGCTTCATCAAGTTTGGCAAAACGGATTCGCTGCAACTGGAATTTTTCCACCCCCAGACAGTATCACCCTTGCGTTCCAACTAACCCCGACGGAGCTAGGCTGCCACTGCCGGGTAAAAGTACTCTACAAAAATGCAGAGAGAGGCCTGATGATTGTCTAATACAGAATCAAGAACAAATAGCATTACAGATATAACATACCTCCACATCTTTAAATGGCGTATTCGGACAAGTTGGAGTGCTGTTATTGGCCTCCTTATCGGCTCCCCTCTTCCTATTACGCCACTTCCCCTTATTCTTCTCTACGAATGACAATTTCCTCTTCACAGCCCCACGTCCCATCCCTCGCTTATCAACAGGATCCTTCACCGGCTCAACTGTTGGTTCTAGAGTTACATCTGGCATTTGCTTTTCAATATCTTGGGCTTGAGCTTCCCTTGCTCTGGCTGCTGCCCTGTACCTAGACCCAACACTCCCTGCCCCAAACGATGCTTCGCCTTCTACATTAACCACGCCTTCTTTCAATTCTGCGTGTATGGCATTCAATTTATTTAGCGTCTCACGGTGTCTGGCCTCGTCGTACATCACAATTGCAGCGATGTTCTCATAGACCTGCTGCATTTAATTGTACCGTTTAACTTCAGGATTAACTGGGGGAATAATCGAAGCCGCTGGATAAGACATTGTTTCGTATTCCCGTCGGACATCCTTCCTCCAACGATTACAAATGTACCTCTCAGGCACAGTGCCTATGTCCTCTTCCCAAAAAACCCGAAGCATGTGACAACATAATATACCAGAAAACTCAAACAATTGGCAATCACACTTTATCTCAACAGAACTACGATCGATAACCACCCTAAAGTACTTGCGCTTGGTCCATCCCTCCCTGAATGTTTTCACCACTACTTTGTACTCAACGGTGTTATCCTCCAGAACTTTCTCGATAGTTGCTGAATTGTCCCGCATGTCAGTCATCTGCTCCTGTATTTTCTTGAATTGGTTGCGCGAATATACTTTCTCAAATATATCCTCAAATGGATGATTAGTAGTCTTCCGCGATGACCGATCCTTCCCAACCTTTGAACAGCGCACCTCTTCAAACACTCTTTTACAGACGGCCTTGCCATACTCTTCCACAAACTTTCCAAGAGTAGTATTCACGTTAACAAACAATTTCAAAAATCTATTCATACCTTCACTCCTCTGAGTGCTGGACATTCCAGCCCAAAATATGGATTTGAAGTAGACAGGCACCCACCTTGCCCTATCGATGTACGCCCTCTTCACCCAATCGTTACCACCAACTCCATACTCTTCTGCCCAGGCTTGCCATTCAGCCTCAAACTCCTCCACAGAATATGAATCGTGTAAAATCTCCTGCAGTTTATCAGAAATTTTCCCCCACTGACGCAACATTCCTAGGTGCTTCCTTGCATTCTTCTTGACATGCCACAAACACCATCTGTGTCTAATCCCAGGAAATTCCAACTTTATCGCATTACCTACATTTTCACAATTACATAGATCCAATTCAGTTCACGTACACAGCAAAGTTATAACAGCCTTGTTTACAAAAATAAAAAAATAAGCACTTGGTTTTTTAAATGACTGCACTTTTACTGAGCACAAGTCAATCGGCTCAAAATACCAGCTAGATACACACCATACAATTCTAGCTGCAACATTAATAGTGCCATTACCTTGCTACACTGTAGAACTTCGACTCCTTTATGTATAAAAGGCCTACCATTCTACATACATATTCATATTTAATTTTTGATTTTACATAAAATGCTATGAACAGAAGCAACAATAGTTAAAATAATGCTTTGAATTAGGCACCAGGACAAAAACACCTTAAAGGAATAAATGTGGATTAGCAGAGGACATGGAATTTTACATTAAGAAGTTACCAATAATCTCGTCAGATGTTCATTCTGATGACCATACAAAGCACAAATATCCAAATAACTTAGGTGAGTTATTGTTAGAAATTGATTTTAGTTTTCATATTTATTAGATAGCCAGCATTATATTCTTGGATCAGCATGTAGGAACTTGTTTTTCATATGCCAGGACTGCAAAAGCATCTCATTTAATTAGGTTAAATGAGCAACATCTCATAAGGTTCTAAAACAAGGTACAATATTGCAGGAAATAAGTCTGGAGTTCAGCCAAGGATTGATCTTAATATTCGTATCACATTTCTTTGTTGCGTGCCTAGTTAACAAACAACATATGATAGAAATCACTAAGTATATATGTGTTGTTTCTTCTGCTGTGAATTTACTTTAGGGTTACTTGGAGGGAGGGAAACGCGTTTACTAGTCTAGAAGAAACACACTACAGAGTCCCTTATGCACATGGAATGGGGCTAATTTCTGATGAGTTCTACCAGGTAATCTAGATGATATATATATATATATATATAAATGTGTGTGTGTGTGTATACTGGGATTTAGGGATCTGATAGGGAGCTGAAATTCCCTAAATCTGCTGACATTTCATTCCCTTCAGTACAGTATTACCTATATCTGTTGACATTAGCAATCTGATAGAAACTCTTCTTAAATACATCAAAATACTTCACAATGAGCTCTGTCGGGTATACATATATATATAAATGTGTGTGTGCGTGTATAAAAGGGCTTTCATTATCCATGGTGAAAAATCTTCACAGGTGCACACTTTTTAGTAACAATTAATACACAAGGTAAAATACCACCACCTCCACACATTCACTACACACAAAATGGTACTACGACAAATACACCATCACCAAATATATTCTCTTTTTTCCTTTCAACCAGTCCACATGACAAGCAAATTTTTATATCTTCACAGGTTTCCAACCACCTAATTGCATCTAATTTGACAAATTAAGTTCTTACATTTACTTCTACTATTTTTAACTTACCTACTATATTTCTATAGTTGGCATACCAATTAAGAATGAATTTCAAACGTATACGGACATCCTTCATTGTCATTTTTTTACAACATTCTTGTTCGGGTATTAAATTTCACTTTAATTATGGTTCCTGCACCAAATATTTTTCCAGCAAACAATCCCTCAATTTATCACTACATTTAGCCTCTGAAATAAATATATTGTCATTCTACTAATTTACCAGTGGGTAACAATTCTACTAAAAAATCAGACCCAAATTAAAACTAACAGATTGAATGAAGATGAAAATTCAACATATTAGTTTGGACTAACTAACCAATTTTGACGTCTTGATCGGTAAGTATGTTGTCTGGTTGCTTCCCCATGCACTTTTTAAATGTGCGGAAAAGCCATGCGAAGCATGTTTCGTGCTCAGTCGACAACAAGGCGCACCCTAGCAAAATAGTATTCCCGTTGTGATCGGCACCTGAAAATGGTGCAAATGGCCACTTGTACCGGTTACACAAGAAAGTAGTGTCGAACGAAACAGTGTCTCCTACAACTTTAAAGGCTTCTCTGCACCTAACATCTGCCCAAAACACACTCTTCAACTGGTTCTGATCATCAGTCTCAAACTCATAAAAAAATCCGGGACACTCCAAACTCATCTTCTTGAAATAAGACTCCATTTTTGCGAAGTCACTACCCTTCAAGCGATCCATGGCTGTAAAATTCAGAAAGTTCCGAAGATCCCTCTCCAAGAACGGTACTTTGTCAATCGTCTCATACCTAGTAACGAACAAACCATATATCTTAGAAATCCCAATCCCACCTCTATGCAGTTCTAGGGCTTCAGTCTGATCTCCTACTGAAATCCTGCGGTACTTACACAAGAGCCGGCTCAGAGTTGGGTCTAAACCGTGGTTGTGCTCATCATTCACCATCGTGATCTTCCAGCTTGTCCCGCTAATGGGAGACCTGCAAGCATTGACCCTCCACGGACACATTGTCTTACAAGAAGTAGTACTTTTGTTTGGATCGGAGCTCCGTGGTTTGTGCACCCCAGCCTTACTACATTGCAATCTCAGCTTCCGGTGATCCTTATACTTTCTGACCAGGTCGAAAACAAACATATCATCAATATCCTTTTCCACAGTATTGCAAACTGTCTGACTTTTGTCCCTGACTGGTTCCTTGATGGTTATCGTGAAGCCGGATGAGTAAGCATACATGTTCATCTTCTCTAAGAATTCCCCACCAGAAGTGTAGCGCTGGCACATTTCAGGTTTGTGCACAACTGATGGTAACCCTACATTCTCTTCAATCCCTTCTCCATCCTGATCCGGGAGATACCGCAACAGTATTTCACCTTCTTCAGTAACTTCCTCCACAACACATACACTATTATCATCATCATTGCCATTATCAGTCCCGTTACCTACCTCCAAATCATCATCTGCCACAGGTTCATCTTCAACATCAGTAACTTCAACGCCGTCAGCATTCAGGTGCGTAACATAACGACGATGAATACCATTAATTATCTCAACAACACTCCCATCCGCATCAGTCTCTGCATACTGCACATTTGATCACATTTGATTCCATCCTAGAAGAAACAAACTACAGAGTCCCTTATGCACATGGAATGGGGCTAATTTCTGATGAGCTCTACTAGGTTATCAAGATGAGCTCTACTGTGTGTGTGTGTGTATTTTGGGATTTGAATAGTTCAAAATCAAACCAAAACTGCAATTTTGGGATTTGCAGTGGTTTCTTGCAGTAGATTCAATTCAGTTCGGGCATGGCCAATTCTGTTAAACTGAATCCCAATTTTCAGAAATCAAACCAAAACAAGCAAAAAACAAATTACCTCTTACGAATTCCATTCTTTCAACTCCAAAAACAGCTTCAACATGATCCCAAACGGTAAATTTTGATGGGCTGGCAATCGGCAAACTTTTGATCGGCAAAAAGCTTCAAACTTGATCGGCAAACAGTTTCAACGGACAACCGATCCCGGTCGGCTTGCGTCTTTCACATTCAGAACCATGGCTTTGTCCCAACCATGGATTTTGCTGAGTCTGTCCGAATGATTTTGCGCAACCAAGTTCTTAAATTAGATGTCGGTGGCATATAAGTTAGTCGGAGAAAAAATGTCGGAGAAAAAATGTCGGAGAAAAAATGTCGGTGGCAATGTCGGAGTATTTGTCAACTTTGACTAATGTTAATCAAAATCATTATTAAGAAAAGTTATCAATTTCAGTAATTTTGTAAAAAACAATGAATCTGACCCACATAGGTCCTATTGGCCCAACATTAAAATAAAACAGAATGAAACTATTCTTATTGACCTATTGAAACCCGCCACGTGGCAGGAGGGTGTCACCCCTGGGGGTGACCTATCAGCATCCGCCCCTGAGGCCCTTCGTAAATGTACAGTGAATTTCAATTTTGACTGGCACACAAATGAAACGAATACTTTTTCATCAACCAAAATATTTTTCTGCATACCATGACAGATACTTCAAAATATTCTCGAGGGTTGATGTTTTTGGATCATTGAAGATTTGTCCAACATTGAACATAAGTTTAGCATTAGGAAGTACCAGGAAAGAGGAAAAACTATATTTGGAAAATGTAAGAGAATTGAGCTGCGTTTTTATGCCTGTTTCAAATCGCCGAAGAGGAAGGTGTCAAAAAAATGGCGGAATTCTCCAAGGCCCCCCATTCAGCCGTCCTCTTTTTTGTCTCCACGCAGCTCATAATATATGCGCTTCTGGGCTGATATTCGGCTCTTCTTCTTCTTATATGCAACATGACCACATCTCCAACTTCAGCAGCCGTGAATCATCCACAGGTTGGCCTTCTTTCCTTTTGCCTAATCTTTACGTAACTTATTAAAAGGGCATTTCACTTATTGAACCTGGAGTTGTTGCGCTGAGTATAGTTTAAGTTAGTGCCAGTTCCGAAGGCGATTGTAGCTATGGATGTGGAATTTTGGTGATTTGCAATTGTGGGGGAAAGATACTAAAATCAAATGGTATGTGGCATTGTGGCTTTAGGCTTTTCAGTGTGTGATGCCTTCTAGATTTTCAGTGTTTAGTACTTTAGGCCCTGGTATTTCGATTTCATTTCATTTGCTGCTATTAATATCGAGTAACAAATTAAATAGAGTGCATTTCAGTTAAAAAATAATGCATTTATCAATCAGCATCAAATTGAGTGAATCATGATGGGTTTCACCATCCATGGCGAGCTTGGATGGCTAAGGAGTTAAGGAAGAACCCATGAACCGTTTTTCTGTAAATTTCCCTTTCAGAACAGTAGTAGACGCCTGGAGAATTTGATCTCCTTATTTATTAACTAGGTGAGATCACATTACTCTTAAGTTACACTTTAGCATCTTGAAATGGAAGAGAGTCCCTCAAAGTTGTATTTTGTTCGAGAAATTTATGAAAGCCAGTGGGATTGTTTTACAATTGTGATTCCTTAACAAATTACATAAATTGCATTCAAGCTTAATAACCATGTCCGCATGACAGCAAAACACATGCCAATAGAATGACATGAATTAGAAGACCACATCTTTAAATTTTTGCCAAATTATCTGAATCTGGAAAACCATAGAAAGATAGTGTTATACAAACCCCAAATATGGTTTTGCGAATCATATCATATTTACAGTACCTTTTCTGTGGAACCATGGAACAGTAATGTTTTCCTGGATAATTTTTAACTGAATCTCACAAATGTGAGGAGGTATATATATACTGGTTCACCTAACTATCAATAAACTTTACAAAACTGTTTGAGCTTTCCAGCTTTATACAAAAGAGAGTTAAAAATGCAACTTTTGGACAGGCATGAGACAAACATATGAAAAAGGGTCATAGACCATATATGGCAAGAGCTGATGAAAGTTAAAACCTGTTCCAGCATTGAGAGGAGCTCAGTGATGCTAACAGTGCAGTTTCAATAAAGATGAGTCTGTTCTAGCATTGAGCATGTTCACAGGAGTTCAGTTCAGCACATTCAATCATTATGTGTACATGTCCTGGTTGAATGTAACGGCAGACAAGGTTGCGCTGGGCCTTGAGCATATTTGCATCTGTGTCTGCACTGTTTTGGCTATCCATTTTTTCCATCCAAAACATGGCACTCGTGTAGCTGCAAGTAAAATCAAATAACCCAGCATTCCACTCTTTTGTATCTGCAATTCAAAATCTGCTGCTTTATTTGTTTCCCCTATAAGTCCTCAAAAATCGTGTAGGGTGCATCTTTGTTCCTAAAGCTAACATGGCGTGACTTCGGAAATCCAAGTCCAACAGGGTGTGCCTTTTTTCTTTATATTTGTCTTTATTTGGGCTTCTGATAAGCAAAATTTGAAACTTGGTATCAAATGACAGTTTAAGCTAAATCATTTTGGAGATCCTACGCAACTTATGCCCCCAATTTTATTTTTCAGGAGCAATATATCCGTGCTCGGGATAATCCCTTTTTTGAGGGCATGAGGAAAGGAGAAGCAGCAATAATGAACAAAGATAGTAGTGTGCCATGGAACGTGAGGGTCCGAGGTGGTATTGGACGAACAGCCTCAGATATTGGCTCCAGAAGATCAAGAAAAAGTATTGGTCAAGTTCTTGATATTCCTGTTGGTAATCCATCAGCAAACTCAACATCAGTGCAGGTTCTCAACCCTGCTTATGGTAAGGCATCTTCTGCGAGGTGGTCAGAGATTCCTGAAACTTCTCCTACCCCAGATACTCAGTTTGAACTCATGTTTGAAATCAAGGAAGCCAGGGAGGTCAACAAAAAGCCCTCTGGTGAAGCTCTTGGAGAAAATGAAGAGTGTAAGACTTTAATTCCTTTTGTAAAGCCCGCATTGAAGAAATCGTACATCATAAACAAGGGTGGAGATAGCCTCTCAAAAGTTCCACTTCCTCCATCAGCAGCACTTTTTTATCGCGGGCATTCACCACACATGGAAGTTGTAGAATCTTGTGAAAGCATTTACAGACTGAATATGTATCTGAAAGATAGAAAGCATGATGTCAGTGCTGGTGTGCCAGGAGAATTCTTGCATGCTGTTATTGGACCGGACATCTGTGGTAACTCCTATTAACTAATATCCCAAGATATTCAATCCAAAATCATTTTATCTTTAGTGCAGTCTCTTCATATTTACCCTCACTGTTGCTATATTCACTAATTTCGTTTATTCACATGTCTTAACCTGGCGTACCACTTTGTTGGTTTCTTGTGATATTTCTTCAGTGTGTCATGCCCTTATTTGTTTAAAATTACTCTATCTACACACTGCAAGGCTCTAGTTGCTCATTCCAAACTTTATTTGTTTAGAATTACTTTATCTTCACAGTACAAGGCTCTAGGAGAATTACTTATTAGTACTGGATTTTATAGCTGTTTCCTAGATAGATGCGTAGTGTTCTAGGTTCTAGGTGGATATTGTGTTTTTGTATTCCCCTGTGGACCTGTTAGTTCGCTCAGATTTCAGCATATGTGCAGATGTGGGATCTGTTGCTTCAACCATCATGTATGCTTTTTATTTGAATGAGTGGCTAAAGAATAGTCAGTTCTGTACCGTGCCTATTATCAACATGAAGAGAACCGACTTGAATTCCCATGCAGAGCTCAAATGGCTGTTTGATTCATGCCATGTCGACCAGTCCTCCTTTGTGTTTCTTGATGAGGTTAGAGCTTCGTCGAAGTATTTTAAAATTTGTGTAAAAGAACGTCACAAGCTCATACTCATATCACTCAAAAAATTGCGCAGATGTTTAAAGTGCATTTCCATTAGTAATTATCATAGTTCTTTATGCACATAGAACTGCGTGCCAAAACAATTCCCAAAACCTTTGTTACATTATTGCATGTCATCGATAATGCATTTCTTCAATTCTCATAATGGATTAGACCAACTTAATTTGATTCAAGTGATGTTTGTTTTTTGAAATGAACAGATTGACTTGTCTTATTACGAAATATTTGGAAGTCTGAAGCTAGTTTTACTGAATAGCAATCAGCTTCCAGCGAAACAGGAGGTACATCTCTGAGTCTCTATTTCCTGTTCCATTACTATAGAAGTTGATAAGAAATGTTTGTTGTCAATACAGATACTAAAAGAATCATTGGTCGAAATTTTCAGCTGTGGAAAGGTAAGACAACAGTAAAGCTAAAATAATGCAGATTATCTCTCAAGTCCCCCGTCATATCGAATAAGAAAATGTTTAACATTCTTCCTCATGATTGCAGCAAGAAAATGCCAGTGCTTACCCTTGGGTCGAAAATTTCACATCGGGACAGGTATATATTCCTTTATTTCCACCCAAATCTGGCCATAGAATTTTTATAATTTAATCTTATTTTACCTGGTTGGTGAATGTTCGAGTTATTAGGCCGCTTTCACCAACAAGTTCTTTTATTTTAGTGATTCATGATATGACTCTCTAAATTTGAGTGACATTTAAAAGCCTTTCAGTAGCTTCTCAAATTCTCAGAAATGATGATGAGGTATATGTCAAGGCTCAATATTATAATTTCATCTTTGATTTGAGATCTAACAACCAAGAATCTTTTAATTAGTGATTCAGCTACCAAAGAATAAATATAATCAATCTGATAATTTGATCACCTAAAACATATGGCCTACCATCTGTATATAACCTTCCAACATAACTATTACCATAAATAAATAAGACCTAATCAGATTAAAGTATCTGTAGCTGCTTGATGGAAAAATAAGATTTTGTTACCTGAGAGAAACCAGTAGGATAGCATTACAGTTGCATGATATTTTTATCTTCATGTGTTGAAAATCATTCTGACCTTTTTAACCGTTTCATTTTTCAAGTGATATAGACGGCTTATGAGTTGGACATGTACATATTTTAAATAGCCATCACGCATGTATTTGCAGATGGCTAGATTATTATCGTATCTAAAATTGTTACATTTTTTCTGTTTCTACTGAAATGAGCTTAATTTCTATCTTGATCAGTTTTAATATATTTATCTTCTGATCTTTATCACTGAATGCACTCCTCACGTCCATTCTGTTATATTCGGATAAACGTAGAATGTGTGGATATAGGTGATATTTAAAGTGAAGTCTTTCAAAACCCTCGTTACCATTTACACACTTATGAACATTAGTGATTTTACTTTGGTTCTAATGCAGGAAGCATCTTGCTGCACTCTCATTGCAGAAAAATTTCTGCTCACTTCACCACAGATATTGTCTGGGCAGGGATTTGCTCGACTGCTGGTAGCTGTTGCCTTATCCTTTTCTTATGAAGAATCTTAAATGAATTTCTTACATCAAAACATGTTTATTTGTGTCTACTCCTCTTTTATGTGTTTCATTAAACCATGTTTCTTGTCCTAACGATCTTTCATTTTTTAGCTGTTAGATATTTACACTGAATGAATTTCTCTAGTTTGCATCGGAGCTTTAGATTATCATTTCATTTCTCAGCAATATCCTAAATTGTATATGTTTCCTCTGGAATCGGGTCTCATTTGCAATTGCTCCCCATTCCCAACTTTATTCTTTTTTTTAGTGCCGGATATGGTCTTATTCATCTTGACAATGGAAAAGAGAAGGATATGTCTAGTGTAAAAGTTTAAACAAGATATGGTCTTATTCTCCTGGATCTGTAGGATCTGTTTGTGCACTATCCAGTATCAAACCATTCTCAACATGATGCCTTACAATTTTCACAGCTATCAGGTATCCTATCGGATACCGGAAATTTGCGCAGCTCTCAGACTACAGCAAAAGATGAGTACATGGCAACCTTGTTGATAAATGGCGCTGGTCGATATGGATGCAACGGTCTTTACCAGATCTGTATGCACGGAAACTTCTAAAGTTCTTTTACTATAACTTATTTTATTAAGATACTGATTTCTGAGCCAAAATTTCTGATTTTCAGTGAGATATAAGATGTATGATGTTGCTGACCTTCGATTGGGAGAAATCATGCGGAAAGATTTCAAAAAATGGACAAGAATGGGTCTGATGCTCTTTTTGCAACATGATTATTTTATAGATAGTACTGTTTTGTTCTTGAACATGGTTATGCTTCTACAACTGTTTTACAGATTGTACTGTTTTGTTCTGGAACATGTTTATGCCCTATATTGTCTACTTATGTGCCCCCGTAATTGTAAAAGCTTGGTTGAACCAGGTAAATTGGATGGAACTAGTTCTCGAATGACAGTTTCAAACATTGGGATGAGTTCAATTGGAATACCAATCTTGCAGTTCCTCTCACTTGATTTGGGTGCGGATATTACACAATTTCAGCGTAAGATATAGTTTAAACAGACTGTGTTTCTGCATTTTTGTTACTCTGATAATCTCAGGCTTCTTTCGTTTGCAATTCAATCTCCTTAATCTTTCATCCTCTGTTATTATCCATATGCCCACTTCTTTGAGACATCCCTGAGTAGTTACCCTATAAGAAGTCATGGATTCTTTCTGCAACTGAACCAGCACTTCTGGATTTGTTCTTCAAGTCAAGCATTTAAGCTCTGTTAATTCTTCTTTTTACAACCTTTCGCTTGAAGTTCCTTCCTCTGGTTTTTTTAAAAGATCTTCTCTTCAGGCTATAAGTAGTTACGGATGCTTATACTTGACTCGACAGGCTTGTGAGTGATGACATTTATGTATTTGATTATTATATTGAAATTATTATTTCATCACTATAAACTAGTTTCATGTCTCCTAAACAATAAATTGTATTAACTCATGCTTTACATTACTTTATTATATTCATCTCATTATTTTTTATCTGCCAACTTTTAGTTGACTAAATGTTAGATGCATATTTTTATATTCACTAAATCTCTCCCTCATCTTTGTACTGATTCTTGTATCTTGCAAAATTTTAATTTCCTTCAAACTTGAACCATTTGTGTTGCAATGTACATATCACTCTGTTCAATAGGAGTGTCATGTACAATTAAGTCATCCAATTCAATTAAGTGCAGGCTTGGAGAGACTCTCTGTACTTGCAGTTGTTTCTGGATATCTTGACATTGAAAAAAAATTTAAGGTTGGTATAGATACTCTTGATTTTGAGAAATGCTTTGGAAATAGTTTAGTTTTTTTAGAGGGTTAATCTCTTGTATGTTTTTGTCCTCTTGTCATGTGATGACTTTCTGTGAGAACTTTGTATGAGAGGTTTCTTTTTGTCATTGTGGTTGTCAATGTTCATAACTAAGCTCTACCCTTGTTTCTTAGAAGTTGCTCTTTCAGTCTTCACTTGTACCTGAAGTTCTGATTCCTGGTAATCTGGACCCATTCTGCTCTGTACATGGGAGCATGTGGCCACATTTGAAAAGCTATAAACTTTCACATCGTTTGAACTTCCACATCAAAAATGTTCCAATAAAAATGAGGATTTTATTATATAACTCAAGGAATTCACACCCTTGTGTAGTCCTTCAGTTGCTAGTTGAGTGAGATAGTGTTTTTTATTTGTTCCAAAAATTTATGCTTATTTTGTATCCTCGTTGCTTACCGTTTACTTGATACTCCTGTGCTTAATAATTTACATTCTACTCAATTCAGAGGGAAATTTTATTTTGCACGGATTCAATTGAGCTCTTGGGAAAACTTATTATGTTCATTAAATCAAGTGCCACGGACCTGCCTCTTAAGATTTTGGACCACCCAGGTCAGCCATCTATATTACTATATTTTAGAATCTAGATGAATCTAGTATTCTAGTTTTGTCTGAAAGCAGGGTCGTAGTTGGGTATGTGCAAGTCGGATGATGTACTTAAGATAGATGGTATCAACTGTAGAGCAGTTTTTCTGAATATTATTTGTGTTGAGAGAGAGGCTAATGCTCTCCTGAGCTGAAGAATACTTATTTCTACATGTATGTTTTGTGCAGATCTTAGCGTTGAAATGAAAGCTTTTGAAATTAACAAGGTGACATCCCGGAAGACTATTGAGAGAGTTCTGGAAGAATTTATAGAGATGTCAAAATGAGAGTTGTCTGTAATCTTGCGCACATCTCTGTCAAGTTCAATTTTGATTGGTCATATCGTATATGTGATGATCATACTTCTTCACTTGTTCCTTGTTTGCATTGACTTTGTTTTTCTTTCAGAAAAGTCATTTTCATTTCAAGTTTGTAGATAGTCACAAACTATGCCAAGAAGTACAATCAAACTTAATCAACTTTGCAAAAGCTGCAATCGAATGAGCTATTTCATTCCAACCCTGGACAGTGTGAGATAGAACGGTTGAGGATTTGTTCCTACCTTGGGCCTCACGAAAACTCTGTACATTTTCAAGAACCGAAGCTACCAATCGGTGAGGATTTCCTCAGATCGAAGACGGTCAGATGCGCTAATTCTTGCTTTGTATGACTGGTTCTCTCAAACCCTAGAAATAGAAAGAGAGGAAAATATTATGCTTTTAGTATTTTTTTTCTGCAGGCCACTCTTCTTGTGCCAAGTCAGACATTTGGTCTCATTTCTATAATTTCATGCATTAAGTTCGTAATTTTGTACTGTACATCGTAATTTGTGATGATAAATACAAAAGTTTTCGGTGAGACCGTCTTACTAAATTTATGGTAGGTAAAATGATTATTCATATGCTTATAAAAACAATTTTGTGTCTTCATAACATTTATTTGTCTTAAGAACTCAATTAATTTATTTATAATATTTCTAAAGGGAACTAGAAGAGTTATTGCTCCGGTCAATATATAATATAAATTAATAAAAAGATTTAAAAAGTATAAAATTATGTAGTTTTAATTAAAACCAACACACAACCACCACAAAATCGCCATATTCCGATGCTTACAATTTTCATATATTCCTTATTTGTTAAAAATGCATACATAGAACATAATTATTTTTGGTCAATAATGACACTCAAATATTTCATATACTAATATTTCACATCATATATTCCATTATCGAAAATTAACGATATTTAGTATATGTAAAAATCTTTAAAAATATTCACAACATGTATTAATGCATCTAAATAATAACACATGCATTCTCATATTACTAGCGGAACCAACCGCGCTTTGCGCGGTATGTGATTAATAAAAGTTTGAAATAATGTGTTCACAGTTAACGCTCGAAACATTTTAAAGAAATGGATACACATACCATGGCAATATATTGGCAAAAAGAATCGTCCACAAAAATTAGGCCATCGGAATAATTTACATTATAATTTCTTGGCATGATGCACAAAAGTACTTGATACCATTAGTGAAAGCACCTATAAATACACATTGGCTAACAATAGTGTTTAGCGCAAACTATAGGTTTAAAGGAGCACAAGAAATTCTAGCCTACTAGTTTCTATTTTTATGTAACAATCAACCACAAACTGCTGAAACAGCCTTATGCATTAGCATAGATTGATCAGCCTCCCGTACTTGAAATTTGTAGCAATAGTAATCCCTAGCAGTGACAGTGGAGTCGTTTTTCTTCCCAGCACAACTGTAATAAAGGTAAATTAGAATGGATCTAGAAAAAACAGAGATGTACATAATAGATAGTGGATGCTAAATTGATAGTAAAAGCAGAGGGAAAATTCGAAATGGAGTACCTGTTTCTTCAGCCATGATCAACGACTCAGGAGACCCAAAACCTGGAGTATCCAGGCCATTCTCTGGTATTCTACACCTTCTTGTCATCCTCTTGACATTCAAATTCCACCCATTCTGACCTCGCGGAAATAAAAGAGGGTATTGCATAGAATCATAACATCCATAGTAATGCTTAATGATATACCCTTTATTTCGAGCATCCTAAACCATAATAGGGATAGTACGGCTACCGTTTGGATCAGGATCCTCAACATAAACGGCGGCAACCTGGGAAGCGGATGGAAGGTTATACGTGCGCGGATCAAGAGATGGGCTAGCATTCAGAACAAAGTCTGTAGATGATAAGCTGGGTATGTGCCTGAGGGCTTTAAAAACCTGACAATAGGGATTTTGACTAAGTTCTGTCATCAGCATCTGCAATATTTCAGGTTTGAAGCCATCATAAGATTCAGAGCGAGACTTGAGTTCACGATCAATATCGAAAAAATACAGCTGAATACCAGCTGGATCAAAATCACCGCTGCACTCTAGTGGAGGTAGAAAATGATAAATCTGTCCATGAACCTTAAAAGTGTAAACACCGCCAACATTAGCAGTGAGAGAGGCATCGTAGCGAGCACCTAATGTGGTAAAGGCAAAGTTATTGTTGTACGTGCGAATATTTCCTCCTAAAGTTTGTTGACAGTTCACTTGTCCCAATAAGTAATGCTTGAATACAAGGGGTCATAGGCCTGATACTAAAGAAACAGCTCCACTGGCACAACAAAAATTTTTAGCCTCGGCATGGAAACGTAAAGCACCACAGTGAGGACAAGGGGCAGCCCCAGGCAACAACCTCACCGAAGCACTAACCATAAAGGAGTTCTTTTTCTTTCCCCCAACTCTTCGCCTCTTCGATGCTACGTAAATGTGATAAAAAAATGTCATCATAGAGGCAAATAGAGTTGCCAAGAAAGCATGTAAAAAAGCACATGGATGATTTATGCATAGAGAAGAGAATAAGGTGTTTGGATGGAAAAGCTAAGCCACGAATATAAAGCAGGCAAATAAAGATGGCCAAAACTGGAAATACGAAGAACAACAACAATTAAGGTGGCCGAAAATTTTCCTTGACTGACAAGTGATTGGCTCAAGGAAACAACTCAGAAAGTTATGTGCAAGGAGCAATTTTATTAGACTGGCAGAGGGAGGAAACCTGTATTAGAAGATTCAGCAGCGGACATCCCAATAACAGCAGCCTCTAGGACAAGTTCAGCGCGAAGGTCAGATGTAGTAACAACGGGAGAGTGTGGGGCAGTAGTCGATGACAGTACGTGTGTAGGGGTATCCAGAGTTTCTGCAGGTGGAGGCACGTCTAAAGCGGTGAGTGTAAATGACAAGTGAGTAAAGACAATTTTAATGCGAGTTAGGAATGAAGTAAAAAGAAAGCTTAGCGAAATTCAGGTATGATACAAAAGCATTAGCAAAAAGAAATCAATGAAGAATGAAGACACATGAGTACTCGAACATGATCAACGGAAATAGATGTGCATAAAAAAGGGGCGACTTGTAATGACTATAAAAAATGGCAGGAGGCAATTGCTGAGCTTCCAATGAAGAATGAAGACACATGAGTACTCGAACATGATCAACGGAAATAGATGTGCATAAAAAAGGGGCGACTGACTATCAAATGGCAGGAGGCAATTGCTGAGCTTCCAATGCAATTTCTGTACAACTCGAGGATTCGAGCGACATGTTTCTTTTACAGAAACGTAATTGTATTTGGGCAGCAAGCATCATCTGTTTCCTTTCGTCTGGAATGTCACCATAAACCTTTCTCCTTTTTGCAGCAGACGATTGTTTGACTTCATTTATATGGATGGGACTAAATGAGTGAGATCAAATGAATATGCTAGAAAAATTTCTTCTAAATAGTTACTAGTATGATTCGGCCGCACGTTGTGTGGTATGTTTGGAGTACCTTGAAAAGATTTTAATTTGATGAAATGTGTAAATTTTAGCTATTTACGTTAAAAAGTGTGGTTGCTATACGCAGTTCGATATTTTACTCTTGTAATTCGAAATACAATATGAATTTACGATATTATCCTCACTTATTAGGTTCGTTTGAAAAATCCAGCAAATTTAAGGTGGCGGTATTGTAGTTTCAATGGTACATTGATTTACACTGAGTAAAGTACCGGTAATTTTAATGGTATTTTAAACTACTTTGAGTAAAATACTGGATCGTGTATAACACATCAGTAAAAAAGTAAGGTATGGTCTTATGATAAGACAATGATTTATCATGTATGTTTGAGCCCAAATTAGTAATTAGGTCCATTTTTAAATACATTAATTTTATACATTAATTTCGATAAGTTTAGACATGCTGATTTTATTTTTCAATATATTAACTTTTACTTTTAGTTAGTTCGATTTAGTTTAGTTTAATTTAATTTAATTCAATACAGTTCAGTTGAATTCAGTCAAGTTCAATTAAAATAAGTTCAGACAAATAGGACCTAAATATAATTTTATTACAAAATAGAAAACATGATTTGTCCGTATAAATTTTTCTAGTACAAAATATATATATTCATACTACTAATTAATATATTTATGCAAAACAACATATTTATCGTAAGCATATTGTATCCATATATTAATATATAAATGCAATATTTTATATGTGTAGAATATAAAGAAATTGTATGAAAATTGGAAAATAGACCAATTCACGATTCTCAGTCCAACCACTCCAGAATTAACCACTTTCCAAACTCTGAATTCTTAATCTAATATGGCATACTTAATTAATTAATTAATTATGGATAATTGCGGCATTCATGTTAATTGTGTGATGTAATATTCATGTTTTACTTTCGTAGACGTGTTAATTAGGTGGAATGAGTTGTATTTGTAAAAATAGAAGCAGGAAGAAACAAAATATTCGAAGATTAATTAAAAGAAACAAAATAAGAAATATATAAAAATGGTAGGCGCCGGAATATGGTGAACTTGCGATGGTTATGTGGCGACTTTTGTCAAAACTACGTAGTTTCATCCTTTTTAATTCTTTTTATTAATTTATTTATTGACCGGAGCAATAACTCTTCTAGTTCCCTTTAGGATTATATCTCAGCAACCACGAACAACACAGAACTCCCATCTGATATTTAGAACTTCTAGAAATGAAGAGGAAATGTCTATATAAACTGAGTTCAGTAGATTTACGTATATATAAAACTACAAAATAAACATTTTACAGATTCAATCCATGAAGGATTGGCCTTTTTCAATCTGAAAATCACAGATTTATTATGTTTAACATTCATGCTACCAAACTGATTTCAAGTCAGGAGGTAGAAAATGTACAAGGCATCTTCACTCGGAGGTAATCACATTAGCAAAAACTTTGCGTTGGTTAAAACTGCAAGCAATGTTATCAAGACTCTAATGAGCATGAATATTGCAGAAGTGGAACTAAGGAAACTACAAATCTCTGTGTTAAAGTTCCAAATGATGGAAATCAATTTTCTGTGTTCAAGATCATGAAAACATAGTACATTACAATTAAGAAGGATTTATCATGCTTTTCTGAGGCCAGAAAAAATAAATATAAAGGATGTGAAATCTGTGTACTGAACACAAGATGGTCTGACACATACAGAAGCAGAATAGCAATGGACTAATCATAAGAGAGAAACGCAACAAATGCACAAGAACTAACTTCAATTAGTCATAACATGAAGTAAGATCACAGTGTGAAAGCAACACAACAAAAATAACAAGTAAAATATTTTACGACGTAATTTGAGTATTCATTTTCATCAAAGCATTAGGATGGCAACAAAGATCATAGAAAAAATAGAACAATCAACAAACAGAATAGCTTTAACAGATACAATCCAAATTCAGAATAAAGATATCCTTTGCAGACCAAAAAGTTATCACATTCATGAAAAATTTGAATATAGATATCTTAAGACTAATGTTACTCATACTCCCAGTACAAAATTCAGCACTTTTACAAAAGGAAGACATTTACATACTCAAATAACTTAAAAAGGTTCAAAGAATACAAGAATTTATGTAAAAAACTACACACACTCGCACGTGATAAACCTGATGATGTGGGAAACAGACCAGAGACCTAACCATACAAACCATCCACAACACTTTGAATTGACGAACCTTTAAGATTACACTTCCTCCATATAGGACACAGTGCAAAACCACAGCAGACAGACACATTAATCACTCAAGGTAGTCTCATAACAAACAACAGCGAGACCAAATTTTTATCAAACTCAGATGAGGAAAATAAGAATTTCTACTCATTCACCACTGGCAAATGACGAGTAGCTGACCAATATCATTCTTATGAATACTTTCTAAAATTACAGGACAGATAATCATGCCAAATGAAATCACTGTTTCATCTTTAGTTAGGATAACATAAAATTGACACATTCTCACAATCGGTGTGGTTAATAAGGTAAATTTAATAGCATAACAGATGATAAAGATTATACAAATGAAAAGGATAACTAAAGAAATCACCAGGATGTTGACGGCAGCCAGTCAATTTCGTAGGAGTTGAAGAACATGCTTGTAAATAGGCACCAGTCCGACCAACCGACGGTTAGCCTCAACCAACTGCAAAAGGGGAAGCCAGACTATAGAAAGAGATTAATAAGCACGGGACAATTTTCTTTAGAGCAAGACGAACATGAAATTTCAAGGATGATATATACCAGTTTCATGGACGCGTGGTGGCGACAGAGATCTCGGAAATCCAGCAAGACGTGGAATTTAGCTGCCATGATTGTGTCAGATGTGACAATACAAGAAGAATTGGAGGACTGACTTATTAATTATGTATGTACTTTGTATATTACACTTATGTGCCTAGGGTTTAGCTAGCTTCAGTATTTAGTTTTAGTCCCTTGTATGTAACTATATATAGGCATGCTTCTGCCTTATTCTAATCAAGCAATCAGATACAGTTTACATGGTATCAGTCGCCTCACGATCCTCTTTCCTTAAACCCTAGGGTTCTTAAACCCTCTCCCCCTTTTCTCCTTCTTTGGCCGCCGCCGCCGTTTTTTCTTCTCTCCCACACGCACGAAAATTTTTTCTGCCCTCCCCTCCCCTCTCAGTTCAAAAATTTTCTGCCCTCTTTTTTTTTTGTTGTTCACACGACGATGGCTGCTACCAGGGATGATTCTCTTACAATCAACACGATGGTTCATCTTCTCAATACCAAGTTGGAAGCTTCGACATACCTGCGGTGGAAGAAGCAGGTAGAGTATGTGATCATGCCTCAATGATTGTTTGGCCATCTGGATGGCTCTACTCCTCGCCCTCTCGTTCCCGTGCTGCCAACGGCCGCCTCTTCCTCCTCCTCACCACCGGACTCTGCTGTTCTTCAGAAGGAGCAGGCCGCCTACGACATTGCCCTTGCTGCCTACAAATCCTGGATCGTGGATGATCAGAAACTTTGTAGTGTGCTCCTCTCCTCATGTACTGCTGATGCGTTGAATGAGATCACCGGGTGTACCACTGCTAAGGAGATGTGGGACACTTTTGCCAACACCTATCAACACAGCACCTCGATTAGCGTTTTCAGCCTCGGACAGCAGGCTAATCTCCTTCGCAAGACTGGTACGATTCATGATCTTCATCTGTGTCTGGTTAAAATTTTTGATCAATTGAGTATTATGGGCCAACCTGCGGATAACCGCGACAAGCTTATGTGGTTTCTCACTGCTTTTGGTCAAGCTTATTCAAATTTTAGTGCACCTGTTGCTGTTCTTGATCCCTTGCCCCCGTATATAACTGTTGTGGATCAAGTCAAGGGCTATGAGGCTTTTTTGGCGAATTTGGAGAAAACGAATGTGCAGGTACAGGCTCCGGTAGGACCGGTAGCCTTTGCTGCGACCGCCCAGGAGACTGCCACGGCCGCCCAGCATCCAGACGGTGGCGCGTGGGCTCACGCGCCTGGATAGGCCGCGCGTGGCGGCGGCGCGTGGGGCCCACGCGCGGCCGGTTCGGCGGTCGTCGTCCCTGGGCAGCTCCTGGAGGTCCTGGTGTGTCCAGATCTGGTGTTTTGGGTGCTCAGATTCAGTGTTACACGTGTGGAGGCTTCGGGCACATCTCTAGGTTTTGTGGAAACTCTATGCAGAGTTATGTGACTCCATCACCACAGCCCTATGGCCAGTAGCAGTACCAGACTTATGTTCCTCAGCCGGCACAGCCTCCATCGGCTCCTCAGGCTCTTGTTGCTCAGACTTATGCTGCTCCTGTTGCTCCTGCGGCAGTGGCTCCTCAGCCACCTGTGTATGCACCGCAGTACGTTCCCTACCAGGCTCCTCAGACTCAGCCCGCTACTGCTCCTACAGTTTCAGACTGGTATCTTGATTCAGGGGCTACCAACCATATGAGTGTCAACCCTTCGAACTTGACTGCTCTGGCTTCATATAATGGTAATATCTCTGTTTCTGTTGGTAATGGTGCTTCTCTTCCTATTACTGTTGTTGGTGTTGCTAGAGTTAGCCCTTCTATACATATATCTGATGTCTTGGTTGTGCCTGCTATTACTAAAAACCTGTTGTCAATTAGTAAGCTTACCAAGGAGTTATGTGCTGTTATTTCTTTGATGACAAGTCTTTTACTATTCAGCACAAGCTCAGCAGGGCAATCCTGGGGCAGGGACACAGTGAGCATGGGCTGTATGTGCTGGACCGTGGTGAGACAGCACTTCTTTCAGTGGTGAAGAAGAACAATAATAGAGCATCTTTTGAAGTGTGGCATGCTCGATTAGGACATGTGTCCTCTGCTACTCTTTCTTTGTTGAACAAACATGGATTTTTGTCTTTTACTTCTGTACTTCCAAAACCTGGTATTTGTGAACCGTGTGCTATGGTTAAAGGCCACAAACTGTCTTTTGTTGAGAACCCCAGACGGGCTAAGAATGTTTTGGATTTGATTCATTGTGATTTGTGGGGGCCATCTCCGGTTGTTTCGGGAAATGGTTTCTCCTATTATGCTTTGTTTGTGGATGATTATTCGCGTTTTTCATGGTTCTACCCTCTTCGTCGCAAATCAAATTTCGTCGATGTCTACTTCCAGTTTGAAGCATTCGTAGAGAACCAATTCTCATCTCGCATCAAAGTTTTCCAGAGTGATGGAGGGACTGAATTCATCAACAACAGGTTGCAGTCTCACTTTGGAACTCGTGGCATTCATCATCAAGTCTCATGCCCATATACATCTGAGCAGAATGGTAGAGCAGAACGCAAGCATAGACACATCACGGAGATGGGCCTCTCCATGTTGTTTCATTCACACCTACCGCTGTCTCACTGGGATGATGCATTTAGTGCTGCTATCTTCACTATCAACCGGTTGCCAACACCAGTGATTGATAACAAGTCTCCTTTTGAAGCACTCTTTGGACGTTCGCCAGACTACTCGAATTTTCATCCTTTTGGTTGCCGTGTGTTTCCCTATGTTCGGCCTACATCTGAACATAAATTAGCCCCTCGCAGTCTGCCATGTATCTTTTTGGGCTACAGTGCACACTACAAAGGATTTAAGTGCTTGGATCCTGCCTCTGGTCGTATTTATATGTCTCGTCACGCTCGTTTCGATGAGGGTCACTTTCCATTCTCGAGAGTATCCACAGAGGCTCATTTCTCCTCTTTGGATGTCTCTTCCTTTGTTGACCCCACTGATCCTGATGTAGAGACATCTTCTGTCGAGGTCCTTCCACCACAGCAGCCTTGTACGGCATGTCATGAGCCTTCTTCGACTGCATCAGCAGCAATCGCCGATGAACCTGAACCAGCCACTCCAGAGTCTTCTCCAGTATTCTCGAGTTCTTCCGATTCACCCGGTGATTCAGTCTCGTCTGGAAGTGTTCCTTTGACTCCTCCTGCTTCCACAGCTCTACTAGTTCCAGCAGCCCCACCTGCTCCAAGAGCTCACTCGATGGTCACTCGTCATCAGGATGGAACAAGAGTAGCTCGCAGTCTTGGACCTGATTTTGTGGCCACGGGTTTAGTTGCTGAGTTACTGGTACAGAAGGAACCGAGAAACTTCAAGGCTGCAGTCAAGGACTCCCGATGGGTTACTGCTATGGATGAGGAGATTGATGCACTTCAGCGCCATCAGACATGGCAGTTGGTGCCTTGCCCTCCACATGTTAATGTGGTTGGTTCCAAGTGGGTCTATCGATTGAAGTACAAACAGGATGGCTCTATTGAGAGGTACAAAGAACGTCTGGTAGCTCCAAGATTCTCACAGGTTCCGGGGTTTGATATTGATCATACCTTCAGTCCAGTTATCAAGGCTGCCACTCTCCGCACAGTGATTGCTATTGCTACTATGAGGAAATGGCCGCTTCATCAGCTCGATGTAAAGAATGCTTTTCTGAATGGTGTTCTTGACAGTCCAGTTTACATGGCGCAACCAGCTGGATATCAGGATCCTGCACGTCCTAATCATGTTTGTCTTTTGAAGAAAGCCATCTATGGTCTTAAGCAAGCTCCTAGGGCATGGTTTGATCGCTTCAGTGCCTTTGTTAAGGGTCTTGGCTTTGTTGGCAGTCTATCGGATCCGTCTCTGTTTGTGTTTACCCGTGGCTCAGTCATCCTTTACCTTCTCATCTATGTCGATGATATCATTCTTACCGGGAATGATAAGGTTGCTATTCAGAGTTTCATAGCTCGGGCTGATCGGGAATTCTCTGTCAAGGATCTCGGATACCTCAACTACTTCCTTGGCTTGGAGGTTACACCCACCTCCACCGGGTTGTTCTTGGGTCAAGCTAAGTATGCTGGGGATATTCTTCAGAGAGCTGGGATGTTGGATGCTACGCCGGTTTCTACACCGTTTCTTCCGTTATCTCAGTTACACAGCAGTACCAGTGGACCATTTCACAATCCGAAGTTGTATCGTTCTCTTGTAGGTGCACTTCAATATCTCACAATCACTCGTCCTGACCTATCCTTTGCTGTCAACTCTGTGAGTCAATACCTTCAGGATCCACGGGATGATCATTTTGCTGCAGTTACTCGTATTCTCAGATATGTTCGAGGCACGCAACATTGTGGATTGACCTTCACTGCTGATGGTGTTTCGGAGATACTAGCCTACTCTGATGCTGATTGGGCGCGCTGCTTGGAGACACGTCGCTCTACTTATGGATATGCAGTTTTCCTTGGTGGCAACTTGGTCTCATGGAGTGCGAAGAAGCAACCTACAGTCTCTCGGTCAAGCTCTGAATCGGAGTACAGAGCTCTTGCGAACACTGCTTCGGAGGTAGTATGGCTGTTACATATTCTTCGGGATCTGCGCTTCCCACTTCAGGGATCTCCGGTGCTTCTTTGTGACAATAACAGTGCTATCTTTCTTGCGGAGAATCCAGTTGCTCACAAGAGATCTAAGCACATCGACATTGACTATCACTTTGTGAGGGAGCTAGTTAGTGCTGGCAAACTACGAGTTGGTCATGTTCCGACATCCTTACAAGTTGCGGATATCTTCACCAAGGGGCTCAATCGTGTGTTGTTTGACTTCTTTCGGTCCAAGCTTCGCGTCTCAGTCAATCCGACGCTTCGCTTGAAGGGGGGTATGACAATACAAGAAGAATTGGACGACTGATTTATTAATTATGTATGTACTTTGTATATTGCACTTATGTGCCTAGGGTTTAGCTAGTTTCAGTATTTAGTTTTAGGCCCTTGTATGTAACTATATATAGGCATGCTTCTGCCTTATTCTAATCAAGCAATCAGATACAGTTTACATCAGAGGTGAAAAAAAACGCGTGGGCTCTGACACACAATCATTAATTGTCGAACGTGGCGCGAGTTATCAACTGTTTCCGGTGAATCGCAGTGACGACGTAACAGTGCGGTGAGGTGGATTGGGAAAAGAGGGGAAGGATGAATTTTCAGAATTACGAAAAGGGACGATACATATATGAAATGCTAAAGAAAGCCCTCTGAAAATATATATTTATACAACTGCCCATGGTCAACCAATACTTAGGAAAACTCACACATTATAGTGCAATGGTAGATAAATATTAATAGTTTCATTAACACTTTCACATCCCAATAAACCACAGATCCATTATTTTCACATCACACATATTTTATATCTTTCTGCAACGACGATGATCAATTCACTCAAGAGTAAAACGGAGAGGAAAATCCATGATTTATTTATCCAATGTAGACAGAACATGGGTTTGAACAATAACAGTGAAGGAGAAATAGGCACACATCATTGAAGACGAAGAGGTACATCAAACTCTATATTGCTAAATAATTACAATTTATTTATAACCCGACTTATTATTTAAATTTCAGGGATCTAAAGTCGCAGCGATAACATTCAACAACGCATTTCTTGTAATGGCAGATAAACTGCATGTACATAAGAAATACAAGATTTTCAATGCGGAAATAAAACCAATAGCAAAACAATATATCAGAAATGATATTTCTTCACAATTAATGGATGATAGAAACAA
Organism: Sherardia arvensis; assembly: GCA_948330725.1. Taxonomy (NCBI): domain Eukaryota; kingdom Viridiplantae; phylum Streptophyta; class Magnoliopsida; order Gentianales; family Rubiaceae; genus Sherardia; species Sherardia arvensis. Next base: position 28,524,755 of record OX415236.1, read on the forward strand.
GCACAACAGTTGAAGATGTTGAAGCAGACAACATAGAAAAGAAATATGTTCCTTTTAACCGAATCGGAGAGTTATGTTGAATCCTTCATATACAATTAGTGAACTCATCACATCAAATGAAGGGATCCAAAAATAAGATAATGCACATCAACAAAAGAAGCAAAAAATTGGAGCAAAATGAAGACCATATGTGAAAGTCGATTACAAGATTTTCATTTCAGTTGATTCATTTGTTTGAATAATTTGACAATTGCATTGTCATCTTTTACAATCTATTTTTATCATTCATTTTGGATATTTTTTAAATTTCATTAATAAAGATATTTTGTTATATTCTTTAATTTTTCAATTTCATTTTTTTATGACTGTTTTTCCATTTTTAATAAGAATGATGTGTGGATGCCAAGTTGGGATAGCCACACCTCGGTTTACCCAAGTTGCTAAGACTCATGTGATGGATGTCTGGAACCCGCACTTGATCACGATCCCGACTCACGAACTGATCTGCAAGACAAGGCCTCGGGTGTCCCGAGGGTAGACACTCCGACGCTCAAGTTAGTATGTGCGTAAGGCGTATTGTATGTAAGGTAATAGATAGAGAAGGTCTACCAAACCTTTTGTATTTATATGACTACAATCTGTAGATTATCAAGATATATGATTATGGTATACAACTTTTAAGGAGATAATAGTTGTATTACCATGTATAGAAGAAGTGTATTTCGGTCAAGGTTGTATTATCATGTTTAGGAGGAAGTGTATTCAGTGTAGAACATTCAGAATATACGCATTCCTTATAAGGATTTGGATTGATGGACCCGTGGATCCATCCTCCGCGTAACTCGAGACTGAATGAGGTTCAAAATACGAACCATGGACTTATCATCATGTCGCGGCAATATGTTTGGTGAAGGTAAATATTGTTAAAGGATTATCCATGGTATTGAGCGTATATTATATACCATAACTATTATGTTTATTATGGTATTAATATAATTTTATTTGAATGTCTAATATTATTTAATCTTTCATTATCTTTTAAACATGTTGTATATGAAGCTAATCATAGTAAATATAGGAATATAATTACAATACACAGTAGCATATATATATTAAAATTTTATACTACCTAACGTTGATATGATATTGCTAAGTAAATTTATATTGAATGATCACGTGTTCTATTTTTGTAATATAAATATTTTACCATCACTCGGATTAATCAAAAGCTCTGGCCAAATTCTCATCTTATTATTTAATTTAATATCTAATACTACATTATTTTCTAAAATATTTCATATCCATTATTTTATCATTTTTGTCGCAAATAAAAAAATTGAAAACGTATTATATCCTTTATTAGTTTTAATTCTATTAATATCTTTAAATATATTATGAAATACTTTCTTTCATTTTTGACAATTCATTATCAGCATCACGTTTCAAAATTATTTTGATTGCTAGCCACACCATATTCATACAAGGTTTTACGATTTTAATTAAATTCTTGACATATTTACCTTCTTTGATTAGTTTAATTGGTATATTTATTTTTGGAAAATATGAATGGTTTTTATCTATTTGAAAATTCACACAACTTTAATTTTTAGTTTAGACATAATAGTACTTTTTAAAATATTCATTTTTTTTCTCTTACATACCGCGCAACGCGCGGTCTATCATGCTAGTTTAAAGGATAAATAATATCAGTAAACAAATGATGGTACAATAAAATAAAACTAATGATTCAAACACTTGAACTAACTATATGGACATATTCAAAATATTTAAATGATTTTTCGTTAATATAAATTAGTACTAGTATCATAATAAGGGTCTAATAAAACAAAGATATAAACTAATCTTATAAAAAATATGAAGTATCGAACGGTCATATCATAAGTTTATGATAGAATGGTTCTACCCAAGAGACTTTCTTTCTAATTTTATTATTGCCTATCTTTAGGTCTAACGTTTTCGCATTGTCACTAATTTTAGTATTGTACAAAATAGTGGGAACTATTGGACAATGTCGCATTGTCACAAATTTTAGAAGGGGTAGAATAGTGGGAACAATAGGACGTAACAGTATCTTTATAAAATAAATTATTTTTTTATAACTGTCAAATTTGTGCTTTAAAAGTCACATTCTCATGCATGACTTAGAGTTTGTATTATTTAATGATACTTTTATTTGGAGAAGGCCTCTGGGACGATGTTGATATTTACAACAATTTTGACTGCTATGGCAAAAAAGACGACCTTGAAACTTCACGTTCAGATCTGATCAGTCTCGCTGTCGATCGATCGGCGCCGACATGTCGGCGATGCCATCATCAGGTGACCCAGAGCCCTCGATTCCATCTTCTTCTCCCCAAACGTCTTATGCCCAAGTTCTAAACAAGAAATCAGCATGTATGGTTGTTCATTCAATCATATCTGAAACCAGACTTCCCTTCAATCCAAAGCCTAAGATCGAGCATTTGGGGGAACTAGGTGTCCATTTCTCGGATGAGGAATGTGACAAATTGGGAACCTCGATGCACCACCCACCACCCATCACTATCATTGCATTCATAAGGACGCGTTATACAAATGTTTTTTTAAGAATGAATCCTTTAATAATAATGTAGAGAAGATTTGAATTAGATTAAAATTTTGTGACAGAATGAATCCCTTAATAATAATAATATAGAGAAGATTTGAATTAGATTAAAATTTTGTGACAGAATGAATCCCTTGATGATAATAATAATAATATAGGGAAGATTTGAATTAGATTAAAATTTCGTGAGAGAATTAGGCCCTGTCAAGTTCAGTTCAGTTATATTGGAAAATAGATTATATTTGATTACTAAATATCAATAGATATGTACATGTAAAATAGTCATATGAGATCTTATTACAATCATTTTTATGCATATTTTTAGAATATGTATTTTTTATAAAATTTTATTGTAATTATTTTAAGATATGATCATTTAAAATTATTGAAGAGAAACAATTAATGAATTAAATAATCAAAACTTTCCAAGGAGCATTAAATGTTGGTTCTCCAATTGTTTTGACTAAAGTGCAAAAACTAGACCAAACATTGGTCAAAATACCCAATTTCTAAACCCAACATTCAAAGTGCTCAATTTCTAGTACCCTACATTCTAAAAATACCCAATTTCTAGATTTTGGTTAATTTCCTTCGTTAGTTCAGTTAGTTTGAGGGGTATTTTAGTAATTTATATTATAAAAATCATACTTCCCATTTTTTATTCGTATCTCCCACACGAAAATTCCCAATTTCTCATTTACTCTGCAACTCACTAGCGCCCGACGTGGGGGTGTGCCAACCCAAAAAATTGATCCGGTCCGGCCCGGATTTTTTTTGACCCGGATTCGAAGTTTTAGTATTACGGGCCGGATCCCGAACCACATTTTTTTCACTTTCCGGGTTTGACTTTCCGGATTCCGGGTCGATTTGGGTCAAGTCCAATTTTACCCGGGTCAACCCGGTGATTTCTTTGTGGAGATACGAATAAAAAATGGGAAGTATGATTTTTTTATAATATAAATTACTAAAATACCCCTCAAACTAAATGAACTAACGGAGGAAATTAACCAAACTCTAGAAATTAGTTATTTTTAGAATGTAGGGTACTAGAAATTGAGCACTTTGAATGTTGGGTATAGAAATTGGGTATTTTGACCAATGTTTGGTCTAGTTTTTGCACTTTAGTCTGTTTTTTTTCTCATTCTCCAAATTTGGGCAAACAAATCTTTTTTCTCTTCAATTTTCCTATTATGGAGAATGTGATGGAGAATCTGTTGGATTTCAAAAAAGACCAAAATTCACCATATTTAAGCAAATTTGTCATTATAGCAAATCTGTTATACTTGCTCTAAGCAATTATAGGGATTTTTGGATCCAAGAGATTTTCTAAACACATCTCTATTATAGAGATTGGATGAGAGAGAATGTTTCATCCCTAGATTTATAGAGAGAGAGTGTTATTTTGTAGAAAGATGAAGAAAGAAAGAATGGTCATGGTACTTGTTCATCCACTATTTATATCAAACATAATTTTAAAAATTAGAATATATAAAAATGTATGTAACAAAAATAAATATATTTATACAGTATAAAAGTACGCATTACAACGATCATAACGAGATCATACATGATAATATTTAAATTCATATCTTAAAAAATGTAAGATACTCTAAAATAGAAAAACTCTTGGATTTAATAGAGTTGATACAAGAAATTATAGAGAACATGAGTTTCATTTCTATTATGTAGCAAAGTTTAGCGATACTCTTGGATTTGCTCTTAGGGCATCTCCAATGAAACTCCTTAAACCAACTTTTCTTAATAAGGAGTGCTCATTTTTCATTTTTTTTACCATTGTTGATTTTTAAAGAGCACTCCTTATTAGGTAGCTATTCCTTACTTAAAGAGCACTACCTAATTTAATGTGGAACATTTTAAAGTTTTATTTGATGCTATCAGTCTGCTCCTGGATACCAGCTCCGGTATATGCTTAGTCTGGGGTGAGCTGGAATCCTAGCCCGCGGTGGATCTCTCACCTAAGTCCTGCAAAACAAAGCCCCCGGGGTCTCCCGAGGGTAGATGCTCCGGCGTGATGATGAAGGTTGGGCTTTTTGCAGAGGAGAGAGAATATGAATGAATATAGAGAGTATATAAGTCTGATAGAACATACCTTTCACTGTTGGTCACTCCTCTATTTATAATGGCAGTGAGTAGAGAGGGTTTAGCTAAGTGGTCCTCTTCCTGTCGCACACTCGGGGTTAAAGGGTCATTATCATGTCCTTCCTGTACCCGGGTGCATCCAATATAACTGATGTCACGACAGGACCACTTGTGGGCTGGACTCTCCCTTCTCCTCCGCCAGTTTATCTCTTGAGCCTATCTATGGGCCGAGGCCCATATCACCACTAGCCCCCCGAGACCCCGGGTCCCGTAGCTTGTGGCTTCTGGGGTCCTGGGTCTTTATTGTAGGAATTGCTTGGGCCACGCGTTCACACGCCTAAAACATGTTTAATGCGCGCGCATTTTCTCGCGATCCACACTGTCTTTAATGCTCATTATTACCTTCTGGAGAACTGGGCCTCTTTTCCCATTCCCTAGAAATTCATTCTCCTATCTTTTCTATAAATATCGCCACACTTGGTCATTTGTTTGCATCCTCTTATCTAGCGCTGTCGCTTTCTCTTGCCACTTTTCTTCATCTATCTTTCTTTCCCTCTCTGTTGGATATAAGTCATCACACCCCCGCTGTTGAGGATGATCACTCCCTGGAAATAGAAGACCCTCCTCTTTGATCCGCCGGCGGAAAGGGTTTGATGACGTCTAAAATTACTGTCGTTTACGGTGCTCCCGTGCCCCCGGACCCTAAGGACCCCGGGGAAACCCTAGTTCATGAAAATGTCCGGGAAATGTTGAAGCGGATGTATGTCCCGCTATCCTATGACGCGGGGCTCGAACCTTTCACGGTGACACGGAGTCCCGGGCCTGTGTTCCGAAGCATTTGTTCCTTCACGGGCTCACGTTTCCCTTGCCACCGTTGTTCACCGAGTTCCTGAAGTACTACAACATCTCCCCGGCCCAGGTGCATCCTAATGCAGTCAGTGTGATGCTTGCCTTTCTCTATTCCTGCCACCAGAGCGGGGTTACAGGCAGCATAGCCTTATTCCAGAGTTTTTATTACTTGTGCAACACCGCGGTTCCCGGGGTGTTCAATGTTCAACACTGCAACAAAACGAAGAAGATCAGTTCTGGTAGGCTCGACTCCGTGAAGACCATAGATTGGATGAGGAACTACTTCACGTTTGACACCGAGAAGTATCCCGTCCCTTAGTGGAACCAACAAAGGGTTTCTGAGATGAAGGGTGCCCTCCCTCCGGCTCAGTTTTGACTGGTAGCCAATAGTTATAACCGTGTGGCGAAGTTTTTTGTGAGCTTGAAATATTTTCAGAGGCCGGGAGGTTATGACTTTCCCCAGGAGGTGTACCCCCTGAAGTGTTCACCTGCCGGCAGTTATATTCCAAGCGGAGTCTGTGTAAGCTTGCACTTTATATTTATCTCGAATCGTTCTTATGTTTCTTCTTTAATATACCTTCCTGTATCAGCCATATCTCCTAAACCAGCGATAGTCTCAGATGGGGCGAAGTCCGGTGAGCGATCGGCGAAAACTGCCACGGAGAAGAAGAAGTTTAAGGGCGGGGCCGAGATGCAAGCTCCGGACTCAAAGAAGAGGAAGATCGATGAAGGTGGGTCGGGTTCTGGAAAGAATGTGCCGGGGAAAGAGATTCCCGTTGTCAGCAACCGCTGCAGCCGCCGCAGCCTAGCCTTCCCGGTCTCCTCCTCCGGGGGGAACGTTGTCAAGAAGAAGAAACTAGATTCCCGCACTCTCACCTCTTCCCGGAGTCTACTGCTGAGAGCCGTTTGGATCCTATACCATAGTCAAAGGACGGGTCCTCGTCTCGTACTATTTTGCTGGATGACTCCCAGGTATGTGTGAACTTAGGTTGTTGCTGCTTTACTTCTTCGCCCTTATAGTTTTTCTCATACCTTTCAATTTTTCACTCTAGGATTATGCCTCCCACCTGCTTGCATATTCGGGAGTGCGGGAACTAATCAATGAGGTATGCGGCTCCAAGGTTGCTGAGCTTACCTAGGATATGGACAAGCTAAAGTCTCAGAATGCAACTATGTACAAGGACCTGGCCTCTGCCCACCGAGAGCTTGCAACTGTCAAGAAAGAGTTGGTGACTGCGGGTGAGAGAGGACTGGCTCCCGCGCAGAAGTCTTTATGCTCGGCCTTTGTTGATAGGGTGCTCAAGAGTCGCTCCTTTACGAAGCATCCAATGAGACTATCCTCCATTTAGCCAACAAGTCGGTCCGGGAGTACCTTCCCCGTAAGAGGAGAGCTGAGTTCCGGGACGCCTGGTACCGTCCAAAAGCAGAAGGACGTTTTAATTATGATGTGGATCAATTCATGAAGGACGGCGTCACAGGGATTTCACCCAGGGTTGTGTCTGTGTTCGAGGGTGCTCAAAGTATCGAGCCTGCGGATATTGCCTCCTTCGCCGAGGATGCAGCCAATCTGTCCAAGGAGAGGATTCACCCTGATCCAGATGACGAAGCTACACTGGGGGACATCGAAACCTCGGTTGTTTCAGCAGAAGAGACCGGTGGGGAGTCTGAGGAGGAAGAGTTTAACTCCCCGAACCCTAACGTTAACTAGAAGTCCCCGGATGAGGAAAAGGTTCAAGGCTCTCCCCTCCAGGATGATAAGCTCAAAGATCTCCAGTGGAGGATGGGGGAGAGCGATCTCCCGGAACTGATGGGGAGGATACGGATCTAGAAGTATTGTCTAGATGCTTTATCTTTGTAATTTTGATGTTTCATTCTTTCATTTTGAAATGTGCTACCCCCGGGCTCCTCCTCTGAACAGTGTTCTTTTGTCTTCATGGAGGAAAGAAAAGCTCCGGGGATGAAAGCGATGATTCTAATGATGTAAGGGTTCATGCATTTTTATTTTATCTCCGGATTCTCATATCAACCTACGTATTTCAGTTATCCATTTTATTTTTCAAGTTGTGAGCGCTTGTACATATATGCATATCTTTTTCAATTTCAGATATTTCTTTGCTTCTAAAGCCTCGGGGCAATCATCCCGGTATGATTCCTACCAGGGCGCGACCCGCTCCCCCGGGATCCGATCGGGGAAGTGGGTTTTCGTGTCCCCGATGCGTGGAGTTAGAAGAACATTTAGGCTGCTGGCAATTAGATGGGATTCAGACCCGCTATCTCTTAATCCACTCGGGGATTGGATGTGTAATAGATGAATTCCCGGATGTAACCTCGCTTGTCACGAAGCTCTGGGAAATATCTAATCAGTTTGGCTCGCTTTCCCGGTGTCAATCCTTGGCTCAAGATCGAGTAAATGCAGTCCTTGACGCGGATGCCACTATCTCCATGCTACAAGCCGAACATGATGCTTTTAAGTCCCGGTTCAAGGAAGAGTTTGATCAAGTTTGGTCCGAGCTTCCGTTTTATTGTGAAAAACTTAAGTGGTTGGAGGAGAAAGGTGATCCATTCAGAAGGAATCTGAAGCTAGAGAGAGAAAACCGGGAGCTGGCAGCCCGGAACTTTATTCTCCGCGAGAATTTAGTTACCCTTCAACTTACCTATCACTTGACCAGTTTGCGACATGGAAGGGTTTTACCCCCATTGTATACCAACTTTCCCCGGGAAGTCGAGGCGTTGCTTGTGCGTATGTTTCGAATGGGCTAGAACGACCACGAGTCCCGATACCGTCCTGCTTTTGAGGAAACTGCCACGTGGTTGTAGCGCCAGAGGGAGGGCCGCTACCTGCCGCCATCCTTGGTCCTTATCCCCAGCCGGGTTTCCATAGATTTCACTGTTGAAAGATATCTCGGGTTCCGAGTATCGGTTGATCCGGAAGAATTTGCTCGAAGAGTCGCTCGACTCCGGGCCGATGCTGCGCGGATTCGGGCATTTATTGCCTTAGAGGATGCCAAAAAAGAACAAAGGCGCCTAGCCCGCGAAAGGAGCAAGGGAAAGCGTAAAGTTGTGGCCAAGAAGAAAAAGTCTCCCCGTGCTCAAGGACCCATCATTATAGGGGGACCCAGAGGGAATCATCGCCTAATGTCTCATCCTCGGATGACGATTTCGAGTTTTATGATGAGGCTGGTCCTTCCGACGTTCCTCTTGATTCTGCTGCGGGAGCTACACCGGGGGATACGTTGAATAACCCGGGTCCTTCCCAACCGGGGGACACTCCCCTTCCTCAAGATGCGCATGTTCCATCGCCAATTAGTTGGGATGCCGATTGGCCCCGCTCTCCTACCGCTGATAATTAGGGCTAAGTTATGTATGTTGTTTTAGCCCAGTGTAAATGTTGTGACATTAGTGTGGTGAATTAACACGTTGTAAGTTTGAATAACTCTTGTATTTTTTGTGAAATTAAATGACCCCTGTATTTTCTCGGGCGCTTGTTCAAGCACCATATGTCTCAGTATTTTACCTTATGTCTTTCTCGGGCGTAATGTGTCCGTTTTCAATTCCCGCTAGCCCCCCGCGTGCTTGTTCAAACGTTCCCGGTTATCTTTCCAATGTCTCTACCGGGTGCTTGTTCAACCGTACCCGGATTCAATCCCCGCACTAGCCCCCCGGACGCTTGTTCAAGCATGTCCGGTTCAGCTTACAAACATAGTAGTTCTAGAAATTGGCCAAGTAATTGCTCCTATATAATAAGAAAAGAGAATTGCGGGCCACGGGTCAACCTAGGCTCAATCCTGACCAGAGGTCCCCATGCCGCTGCTGTACTACCTTCCTAGGCATATCCCTTGCCAAAGGAGTAAGTACATAAAACTAGGCATAATACCTACGTAAATTTGCAATGTTTCAATGCCGCAGGACTTTCTTCCCGGCCTTGTCCTGTAGCTCATAGCTGCCTCCGGGATGAGCTGCTGTGCCAACTTCCCACTGGCCACTTGCTGGCTCTTGTCATTCCTGCGCATTACCCATTCTCCCGGGGCAAATTGTTCCTTACCCACCCGTCTGTCATGGTATTTCTTGACTCTTTCCTTCACCCGGGCTTCATGGAGCGCCGCTTTTTCCCGTTTCTCCTCCAATAAGTCCAGATCCAGCAACCGGTCGTCCTGATTTGCGAGCTCATCCGGGAACATCATGCGAAGGCTGGGTGCTCCGACTTCGGCCGGAATTACTGCCTCGGCCCCATAGACCAAACTGTAGGGGGATTCCCCCGTGGTAGAGCTCTCCGTTGTTCTACACGCCCAAAGGACACTTGGGAGTTCGTCAACCTAGTTTCCCCTGGCACCTTGAAGACGCATCTTGATCCCGTTAACTAGAGTCCTATTGGTTACTTCGACCTGACCGTTAGCCTGGGGGTGGTAGACCGAAGTTAGCTTCTGTTCAATCCCGTACTCCTTGCACCATGATTTGAAAGGATCATTCTCGAACTGCGCCCCGTTATCCGTCACTGTGAAACGGGGTATCCCGTAACGGCGGATGATGTTCTTCCAGCAAAATTTCACACAAGTACTTCCCCTGATATTGGTCAACAGGGAAGCCTCGACCCATTTGCTAAAATAATCCACAGCAACAATCATATATTTGAAACCACCGGGGGCCGTGGAAAAGGGACCTACCAAGTCAAGACCCCATCGGATGAAGGGCCAAGTCCCGGATGTCCTGATCATCTCCCCCTGGGGGACATGAATCAGGGGTGCAAACTTCTGGCATTGTCCACAAGAGCGAACGGCCTTCTGGGCGTCTTTAAACAACGTGGGCCAATAATACCTGATGCACATGATTTTCCGAGCCACGGTCTGGGCTCCTTGATGACTTTCATTGGGACCTTCATGTACTTCTCTCAGCAGACGTCGGGCCTCCTCATTGTCTACGCACTTGAGCCACGGTTGGAGGTATCATCCATGTATCAACTCCCCGTCAAGGACAGCATACCGGCGGGCCTTGACCTGGATCTTCCGGGCTTTAACTTTATCATCGGACAATGTTCCATTCTCTAGGTAATCGAGAATGTGCGTGATCCATTACTCCGACTCTTGTATTTCCGTGACTTGCTCCGGCTGCTCGTAACCTCGGACAGTCACCATCTCCATGAACAAGTTCCGATCTTGGTCCGGCTTAAGTTCTGACGAGGCCAGCTTACTTAGTGCGTCCGCCTTACAGTTCTCCTCCTAGGGAATCTGTGTAAGTGAGACCCGGAGAAAACCCTAGATTGTTGTTTTTACGGCCTCTAGGTATCGCTGCAGACTTCTTTCCTTAGCTTCATACTCCCCATTGACCTGTTGCACCACGATGGTGGAATCACTATAACCGTCTATCACTCTTGCACCCACATCCCAGGCCAGACGCAGCCCGGCTAGGAGGGCTTCGTACTCAGCTTCGTTGTTGGTGGTCTTGAAATCGAACTGTAGCGCATACCGGTACTCTTTGCCCCCGGGGCTCACCAACACGACCGCGGCTGCGCTTCTCCCGGCATGGAAGGAACCGTCCACATGCATCTTCCACCTCGGCTGATCTTCTACCGCATCCTTCTCGGCATTATCCGTGATCTCTAACAAGAAGTCGGCCAGAGCGTGACCTTTGATGGACTTCCTAGCTTGGCACGTGATCTCGTGCTCCCCTAGCTCGATCGCCCACTTCATCATCTGGCCTGATGCCTTTGGTTTCAGCATGACTTTCCGAAGTGGGTGGTTGGTCAAGACTGTAATGGGGTGCCCTTGAAAGTATGGGCGGAGCCTCCGGGATGCATGCACCAAGGCTAAGAGCAACCGCTCCAAAGAAGAATAGCGCATCTCTGGTCCCTGAAGTGCCCGGCTCACAAAATATACCGGTCTTGGTACCCGGCTGGATCCCCAGACCACGGCGGCACTTATCGCCTGCTCTATTGCTGCCAAGTACAAGAACAGCTCCTCCTCGGGAACCGATTTAGACAAGGTAGAGAGGTTTCCCAAATGCTCCTTCAACTCTCTGAACGCTTGCTCGCATTCTGGGGTCCATTCGAACTTCTTTGCCCGCGTCAGGATGTTGAAGAAAGGTAGCTGCTTCTCTGTCCCCGTGCCAGAAATCGGCTCAAGGCCGCCAAGGACCCCGTCAGCCGCTGCACCTCCTTCACCTTACTCGGGGAATGCATGCTCAGGATTGCGTCGACCTTCTCCGGATTGACATCAATTCCCCGGTTCGACACCATGAATCCCAAGAACTTGCCCGCTGCCACCCCGATGGTACTCTTCTCCAAGCTCAGCTTCAGGTTGACTCTGCGTAGGATAGTGAACAACTCCTGGAGATCCTTCGGGAAAGAGTCATGCGTCTTGTTTTTGATCACCATGTCATCCACATAAACCTCCATGTTTCTCCCGAGCTGGTCCTTGAACACCCGGTCTACCATGCGCTGGTATGTGGCTCCTGCATTTTTGAGTCCGAATGGCATTTTCCTGTAACAAAAGGTACAAAAGTCAGTAATAAAAGAAGTTTTTGGCCGGTCCTCCGGGGCCATGACAATCTGGTGATATCCCCGGTGCGCGTCGAAGAAGGCCAGGAGCTGATATCCTGTTATTGCCTCCACCAACTGGTCGATAGACGGGAGCGGGTAGCTATCCTTGGGGCAACACTTGTTTAGATCCGTGAAGTCTATGCACATCCTCCAAGATCCGTCGTGTTTCTTCAAAAGTACCGGGTTGACCATCCATTCTGGGTAGGTGATTTCTTCCACCATGCCTGCATCCAACATACTTTTAACTTCTGACTGGACGAACTCCACCCGATCTGCTGCCAAGGCTCTCTTCTTCTGCCTGATAGGTTTCAGATCCGGACAAACATTCAACCGGTGGATCACGAATTTCTCCGATACTCCCGTCAAATCTTCCATTCCCCATTAGAATACGTCTTCACACTCCTTGAGCAGTGTCTGGAGCTCCTTCTTCACGTTCCCCGGGAGATGCTTCCCAACACTCACTTTTCCCCGGGAACCTTCTTCCATGTCTTCCACTTCAAAGGACACCGGGTAACCGTGCACTGCTTCCACCGTGTCTTTACCCCCGGATCCTTCTCCGGGCTCTGAGGCTAGCACTCTCCCTGCTCCCCCTGCCTTGGCGTCCTTGATTGCGGTCAGCATGCAGCTGCGGGCCGTCGTTTGGTTTCCTATGACCGAAGAAATTCCCTGATCTGTCAGAAATTTCATGGTTAGGTGGTAAGCCGAGCATATTGCCCGTGCCTGCGTCAACCAAGGGTGGCCTATGATCATGTTGTACGGGGAGGACGCGTTTATCACTGCAAAATTACATAAGAATGTATTTGTTGATATCCATGTGTTTAACAAGAGTCACACGGAGTGATATAATCCCGAGAGTATGGACCGTCCGGCCCGTAAAACCAGATAACAGAGACAAGCATGGTTTCAAGTTTTGTCGGCCAATGTGTAACTGGTCAAAACAGTCGGCAAACATGATCTCCACACTACTTCCGTCGTCTACAAAGACTCATTTTATCAACACCCCTTCTACCTCCGCCGTGACCACCATGGGCTCAGAGTGAGGTACCTGAGCCGGGACCGTATCTTCATCCGAGAATGTGATACTCTCGTTGTGTTTGAACCTCTTCCCTTGTATTTCTCCCGGGGGAACGTACCTACTCTTCGCCTTTACTGCCGAGAGCGTTTGAGCCCCGTCCCCTACTACTCAATTGATCACATTTATCATTCTGGGTGCCCCGGGCCCCGGGACACCGGGTCTTTGGGCTTGGGGGCGGGGTTAGGAGCAGGTTTAGCTTCCGCCGGTTGGTTGCCACCCCGACCACGGTTGTTCCTCTAGTTCCGTTTCGTTCCTTGCCCCACCGGGGCAGCTAATGGGTGTGCCTCCCCTGCCACACAGTCGCGGAGCCCGCCGCTCCACTAACTTCTGAATATCCGTGCACAGGACTCTACAACCCTCTGTGGTGTGCCCGTACGACTTATGAAAATCGCACCACTACTGCGCATTGGCCGTGGCCGGTATCCCTTGTATTACTGGGGGATCTGTGAACAATCCTCGGTGAATGGCCAAGATTTCCGTTTTCGACTTAGAGAGGGGAGTATATGTCGGTCTTACCACTAAAGCCTGTCCCCCCGGTGCAGGTATAGCCAGCCGCTTGAGCCAGTTGGCGGTTCATAGGATCCTGGCGTGGAGTCGCCCGGAGAGTGGTGGTCTAAGTTGCCGTGCTGTGACCACCCTTTGCTCGAAGAAACCAACGGTGTTCATCCGAGTATGGTTGGCTTTGTGGACGGTGCAATGCATATCCACTTTCAGCTGGAGGTGGTAGAATGTTCCCGGCATGTTTTTCATCAACTCGATGTAAAACATCTCATCCCTCAACCCGTTTACAAAGTTGCCAATCAGGGCCGTCTCATGCAAATTCCTATCCTGTACCTTCATGGACTCAGCGATGTACCGGACATAGTACTGCCACGTAGATTCCGTTTCAAGTTGACACATTGCTAAGATCGTTGCCAAGTTCACAAAATTTGTCTTCATAGCTGCGTACCGATGGACCAGGACGGTCGCAAAGTCCCAGAAAGTCTTTAACGATCCCTGGGGGAGGCTCTTGAACCAGCTCAAACAGTTACCCCAGAGGTATGAAGGCAACAACTTGCACTGCATCGGCTCATCGATATCTCGGCCCCCCATAACACTGAGGTATGTGTGTGGACAAACTCTTGTGGATCTCCATCTCCGTTGTATGTTGGAACCCCATCCGGGGCCTTGGTCCCACCCGGCCACTTATAATTCAGATCCTCTAGTACCCACGGGGATTGGGGGCGCATCCCCCGCCTTCCGATCAACCTACTCAGACGCTCATGAATCGAACCATTGTTGAACGGAGTATCGTATCCGGTAGGGTACGGGACCGTCTGCTGGCCACCATAATAAGGTTGAGCGTGCGGGTTTAACCCGCCTTGGAACACTTGCTGACCGGGAACATCCGCGGACCCGGGAAAACCTGCTGGCCCGGGGGCATCTGCTGGGCCGGGGCCACCTGCTGACCCCCTCCCTCTCTTCCTCTATCTTGCAAGTCTTTCTCTAAATCCACCACCTCGGGCGTTTTGGTAGAAGCAGCGACCTGGGCTGCCTTCCATGCTTGGAATTCCCCAAATTCCGCTGCATTGGTATGGATGGTATCCGGCACTTCCTGCTCGCTTTCCCACGGGGCCTCGTCCTCAGAACCCGAGTACTCCTCCTGCTCAGATCTTTCTCCATCCCCAAAGGTCTCCTGATTCTGCCTTTCCTTCTCATGCCGAGCTTTTTCCCTCTGATCTTTCTGCATCTCCCTGAGGGTGCGCTCTGGCGTTGCCTTCTTTTCTCTACGCTTCTCCGCAGCCTCTCGCGCCTTCTCAGCAGCCAACCGGGAAGTCTCCTTGCGAGCCCGTTCCTTCTCCTCACCCACCTTGCGCGCTGCTACGGCAGTTGCGACCCTCTTTATCTTAGGGCCACCTTCTGCTTGATTGGTCTCCAGGGGTGGCTCTCTCCCGGTCTTCCTTGGCCTACCGTGTGGCGTAAAGAAGCACAAGATATCCGGTCCAACTAAACGTGCCAACTGATGCTACCAGTCTGATCCTGGATACCAGCTCCGGTATAGGCTTAGTCCGGGGTGAGCTAGAATCCTAACCCGCGGTGGAACTCTCACCTAAGTCCTGCAAAACAAATCCCCCAGGGTCTCCCGAGGGTAGACTCTCCGGCGTGATGATGAAGGTTGGGCTTTTTGCAGAGGAGAGAGAATATGAATGAATATAGAGTATCTAAGTTTGATAGAACATACCTTTCACTGTTGGTCACTCCTCTATTTATAATGGCAGTGAGTAGAGAGGGTTTAGCTAAGTGGTCCTCTTCCTGTTGCACACTCTGGGGTAAAGGGTCATTATCATGTCTTTCTTGTACCCGGGTGCGTCTAATATAGCTGATGTCACGACAGGACCACTTGTGGGCTGGACTCTCCCTTCTCCTCCGCCAGTTTATCTCTTGAGCCTATCTATGGGCCAAGGCCCATATCACCATTATATTTGCAATTATTAATTAAGGATGTGTAGAACTTAAGAATCATATCATTGTTGAGTTTGCTCCTTACTTAGATTCTATCAAAAGTGATGATGTGGAATTTAAGAAATACTATTTTTTCCCTTACAATTAGAGATGCTCTTAGTGATTATAGTCCTAAAAATCTACGAAAGCATCCCAAAACCATATATGTCTAAGGCCTAAGCATCCCTTTTAGGTCATAATTTCACAAAAATGTTATTTTTTAGGCCCCTAGAAGATATCATTTTTAGAGTCAACTTTCCGGATAAATGAATAGCGTGCATCGACATGGGCCTTTTTTAAGTCATTTCACAGATTTCCTCCTCTTTCCTTACTTGATGTCGGGACCGAACAAGAGTTTCTCCAAAGGAAGCATTATGCTGAGAGGTCAAATTGTGCCAAAACTGGCTCCAACCATACGCAATAATAACGTTAGAATTTTAGAATTTGTACAGTACACTCTATATATTGACTTGAACTGTTCCAACTCCAAACTTCTTTTTTTTAAAATTTTTATTTTCTTTTTATCTTTCCTCCTTTACCTTTGTCTGCGCAAGATTCTATTTTTAAACTAATTTGTCAATAATCTGTTGTCTTAATCTTTATTTAAACCCGTTTAACTTTCTTTTCCTTTTTTCTAGCTAGACAAATTATGGCCCTGTTCTCGAGCTTATTTCTCGCTGAACTAAACTGAACTGAATCAAAATGAAAAAAATACTGAACTGAACTGAAAAATAAATAAATACTGAATTGAACTGAAAAAAAAAATTCTGAACTAAACTGAAAAATATAAAAATACTGAATTGAACTGAAAAATATAATAACACTAAACTGAACTGAAAAATATAAAAATACTAAACTGAACTGAAAAAACTTAAAATATATTGTACTGAATTGAAAAAAATTTAAATATATTTATTTGAGCTGAAGGAAAAATTATAATTGAATGTAGTAAAATATTTAATTATTGACAAATAAAATGGACTTAATCGTACTGAATTGAATAGAAATGGAACGGAATAAAGTGTAATGTATTGAAATAATGACTAAACCCAACATATTTCATCAAATCACATTTATTTATAACTAAGTTGAATTAAAATGAAATAAAGATCGAAGACAATAGTAGTATGACTAAGTTAAAACTGAAATTGATCAATTTACATATGTACATGATTGAAATAGACTTAATATTAATTTTAGTTAAATTAAAATGAACTGGTTAAAAAATATTCAGATGTATGAAAGAAGCACTAGTGGTAGAAAATAGCTCTATTTCGTCGTATTCACAAATCACGAGCTTCTATTATCTAGTAAACACTAATCGAACCAAATTATAATTGAACGTATGGAACATAGTAATTATACGACTGAATGAAACTGAAATTCATCAAATCACATTTATTCATAACTAGATTAAATGAACTGAACTGAACTGGATAAATAAAAGTGGACTGAACTGAATTGTATAGAAATGAATTGGACTGACTGAAATGATTTAAACTAGACTAAACTGAATTAAATTAAATTCAACTAAAGTAATATTTAATAATTCTGGTTTAAAATAATAATGTTCTCTGATGATGTTGATTACTACTGAAATTGATAAACTGATTATAATGGAATGTACAAAATATGAGAAAGTCTATGAGGAGACCGCATATATTAGAGACATCACTAGTGGAATAAGGGACGGAACACGGCGGTTCCGTCCCTATTGGACGGCGGTTTTGACCGCCGTCCATGGTGGCGCCGTGTAATTGGCGCCACCGTTACACGGCGGTTGAAACCGCCGAGTAACGTTTCCGAATTCGGAAATCTATCCGGAAGTCTATATCCGGCTAAGTTTACGAGTTCGGAAAAGTTAGCCGGATAGAACAAAAAAAACGCAGGCCAATTTGGCCGGCGAAATCAAAATCAGTATAAAAAAGTCTCACCCCCAAATCATGGGTACTTGTAGATCGATTAGATCGTACCACGAAATCCCAAAAACACAATCTATCATCCTAATCTATTGATTTTTGGACTAAATCATATGAAGAACACACATAGATTTAAAAAGTCAACCTTTTGTTAGAAGAAGGAGAATGAGGGGGAGGGGGAGGGGGAGGGGGAGAGGGAGAAGGAGAGGGAGAGGGAAAAGGAGAAGGAGAGGGAGAAGAAGAAGAATGAGAGTGAGAAGAAGGAGAGGGAGAAGAAGAAGAAGAAGAAGAAGAAGAAGAAGAAGAAGAAGAAGAAGAAGAAGAAGAAGAGAGAGAAGAAGGAGAGGAGAGGGAGAAGGAGATAGAGAAGAAGAAGAAGAAGAAAAGAGAGAAGAAGGAGAGGAGAGGGAGAAGGAGATAGAGAAGAAGAGGGAGAAGGAAATAGAGAAGAAGAGGGAGAGGAAGAAGATGTAGAAGGAGAAGGAGAGAACTTGCATAAGAAGGAGAGATCGTGTTTGAAAACAACCATCCGGCTAAGTTTCCGAGTTCGGAAACCTTAGCCGGAACTCAATAAACGGCGGTTTGTTAAAAAATCACACGGAACCGCCGTTTATTAAGTTCCGGCTAAGTTTCCGAGTTCGGAAACTTAGCCGGATGCCTTATACGGCGGTTCCCTTATTTTCACACGGAACCGCCGTCTTTAGGCGCCGTGTTCCGACTTGATTCTACTAGTGCATGGACTACATGGCAAATCTAGAAACTAGGGGACTATAATGCAAATATAAAATCTCGCGAGTCGACCCGCGTAATAACCCGATTTTGGCCCGGCCTATATAACCAGTTGATACCCTCGTAAATACCCGATTCCTTCCCCCAATTTTGCACCAATCCAAGGTGAAACTCACACTTTCCCCAAATTTTCCGGATCGGAGATCAAAATACGTTGTAATCGTCTGCAACATCATATTTCGACCGCTTTGAATTTTCAATTCCATTGATTTGAAGTTTCGATTCAATCGAGATTTAATCGAATCGATAATATACAACAATTTGAAGCTGAAAATATCTAATTATAGATCGAAAATCGTTACCAATGGAGATTGAAACATTTGTGAGTGTTTTGTTATGATCTGTATGATTTTATATCGGATTTTGGTTGGATAATTCATATTGTTTCATTTTTTTGTCCAGAATGATAGAAGGATTGAAGAAGAAGGAGAATCAAGTTCATTAACAGCTATATAAGGTATGTCTAAAACTTTTTCAGTTAAACAGTGATGTTTGATGTGAAACTGCCTTTGTTTGCTTGTCCAGAGCTACATGCAAAGGTTTGTGCCTATGTTGTCGACCTTCTGTGCTAAAAACTTCATGTTCTGAACTATTTGAAGTATGACTACCTAGATAGTGAGGTTTGGTGTGAAAGTGGCTAGGATTGCATGGTTAGATCTGTATGTTCAGGTTTCGGCCTGTAATGTGGACTTTTTGTGCTAAAAATTTCATGTTCTGGACTACTTGAAGCATGGCTTCCTAGACAGTAAGGTTTGATGTAAAAGTGGCTAAAATTGCATGCTTAGATCTTTATGTTCAGGTTCGTGCCTATAATATGGGCCTTTCGTGCTAACAATTTCATGTTCTGGAATTTTCTCATTAAATTGTGAGGTTTAGCTTGAAAATGTATAGGTTTGTCTGCATGAAGTTTGTCCCTGGTTGCTTCCAAATAAATGAATGAAACTGTTGTTCTTATTGGCAGAAACCAATGCAGATGATCCTGAGATGCTTGACTTGACAATAATTGATGTGACGTCATGTTTTGAAGACATCCGTGCAAGAACTATCTTTGAGTTAGAGGAACTATATAGACTGCAATTCAATGCTCTTAGACTGTTTATAGACTTAGAGTCATGTCTATAGATTATTTTGTTTTTCCAAAATATTGGTATTATTAGCAACAACGTTGAGATTTTATGTTGAAAGCTTGTGTATGATACTGGTGTTATTTGTAAAACGTTGAAATTTTATATTGGAAGATTGTGTATAATTTTAGTTTTATAAACATTGGTGTTATTAGGAAAAGATTGGGATTTTATATTGAATGCTAGCGTATGATGTTGATTTTAGGGAAAATTTCTATTAAGGGCGTGAGAATATTCAAAATTATCAGAAAGGGCGTAACTATTTAATATTTATTATGAAGGGCATTATGATTGTTTTAATGATTATTTATTTGGAAAATGACATATATAACTTTTATTTCTTAAATATCATTTATAAGTTTTATATTTCCTTCTCCTACGATTTTAATTTAGTTTTAAGACACATCTTATTTGGTGATGACTGAACTGAAATAAAATATATTAAACTAAATTGGTGCAAAATCAAGGTATACTAATAGTATGACTAAATTAAGATGAATTTTATCAGATCCAATACATTTTAATTGAATTTAAAAAACATAACTTAATTGATCATAACTAAACTGAACTGAACGGAAATGTATTGAATCAAAGTAAAAAATTAGAAGCATTGATCAAATTAAAAATGAATTTTATCAAAACATATTCTATCAAAAAATTGGTACCGAATTGATTTAAAATAAATTTAATAGAACTAAACTGATAAAATTTCATATAAGTTGGGAGAACGGACCCCTTAATTTAAGGTTTTGAATTTTTAAAGTCATGTAAAATAGATTTTAAAAGTAAAGGTTATAAATGTCATCTTTCAAGTAAATAGTCATTAAAACAATCAGAATGTCCTCCATAATAAATATTAAATGATTATGCTCTTTACGATAATTTTAAATTTTCACACGCCCTTAATAGAAAATTTCCCTAGATTTTATACAAGTACATAGCACTTTTTACTTACAAGGTACATGTTTTATAACATGCGTTAAAGCATATGTTTTAAACCTGTAATATATATGAACTTTACAACTTTGAACTTATAATAGGGATCTTTTGATTTTAAACATGTTTGTTCAGGTCATATGTACTTATGTGTGTATGTGTATGGGTTATAGTTTATAATCCGGACCTTTAAATATAAAAGTTGTTTGATTTGATGGTGTCATGATTCTGTATTAAACCTGTGATGTATAGGTTTAAAATGACTAAGTTCAAAATAATTAGGTTCTTAAATGTAGTTTAGAGCTTTGTACTTCTTAGCTAAAACAATGATGTTTTAATATAAAATTCAAAGGTTCTTTGATTTCAATATAAAGACTGGATTGCATTAGTAAAAACTATGCAAGTAAAAATTATTCTAAAATTTAAGACGTTAATATTATAACACCAAACATAGATGTTTTAGCATAAATGATACAGCACAAAAATGAATGAGCACAGAATGAACACATCAACTCTCTCAATTTCTAAAGAACGCCATTAGGTGAGTCAAAATGCAAGTCAACGCAGTTTATGCCTTCTTCTTTGCACGCTTGTTCATATCGTCCAACATATGGTGGAAATTGGGATTGTACCGGAATTCTTGGCTTTCCCAAATATTACCGCTCTCAACACCGTGCTTTTCTCTTACTTTTGCTCAAATGCTGTAAAAACGGAACAACCACTGGATTTGTCTTCCCCATAACCATTGCACGCTGCAAAAAATCATTCTAAAAACTTTTGATATCAAACATTTGAATATAAAACATATACGTTTCTCATAAACATATGTAACATTGTTATATTTCTAAAATAGAAACCTTCGACACCTAAAAGTTAACATTCTAAAAACTTTTGATATTAAACAGCCCCCTTTGATTATAAAACATATACTTTTCACATAAAAACATGTAACATCATGATGTTCTTAAGATAAAATTCCTTGAGACTTAAAAGTTAACCTTCAGCATTAGAAGTAGAATGTTATACATTCTAAAAACTCTTGTGTTTCACAAAACCTTCAACACTAAAACCTAACCATAGCATGTAAAAGATTGATGTTTACATATATGAATGAAATCAAAACCTTCCACACTTAACACCCAACCATAGCATGTAAAAGATTGATATTTACAAATATAAATGAAATCAGAACCTTTTAACAGTAAAATACCAGCCATGACATGTAAAAAAAGATGTTTACACGTTAAAAAAAATCGACGACCTTCTACATTTACTAGTGCACAACCATAGGTTACTCGACACCTCATTTACGGTGTTTTTGGGATTTTTGCACGCACCCACTGAGTAACGGGGTTACAAACTCGTAACCTTTCATTCACCTAGGGCAGAAAAAAGCGACGACATTTTTGTTGTTAAATAAGACGTTTTCTGGAGTGCCGTAAATATGAAAGAGGCAAGGCGATGTCGTTTCTTTGATCGCTAATAACCAGAGATGGGTGTGATATCGTAACTAAAGACAAATAAATGTTGGAAATATTGTTCGCTCGTTCAAGATGGGAAGTTTTAATCTAACGAGTTCGTCTATATTTGACGTTTAAATGCGAAATACCCTAAGCGATATCGCATAGATATACTACGACAGGCGTTAAAGTAAGCGAATTCGTCTAGAATTTTGTTAGGCTTAGCGTAGCGATATCGTTAGTCACAACACTTTTTAATAACCATACATTTGATTTCAAAGAAAATAAAATTAGACTCGATTAGTTTAACATTCAACATGTAATATATTTTATTCGAAATACACCACACTCACATATAATATTCACATACATTTAGGTAAAAAAATGCAAATGCAACACATTTGATATGCAAATTATTAAAGTTATTCATCACTTATAAACAATTATCAAAAGCCTTGAATATTGTTTTTATAAATATCGAGATTATGAGTATTCGAGGGAGTGATTTTTAGTATCAATCACAAAAGTATATTTAATCGATATTTTATAATAGAAGGCTTTTTTAATCTTGAGAATGATCAACGATATATAAACTACATATAAATTTTTAACTGCATATATGAGTATAAAATTTGTAAGGGTGAATTTAGAATTGATATAAATATCTATTAAGATCTTTTTGTGGCATTGATTACATTAATTTTTGCATGAATTGTGTTATTCGAAGAATAAAATTAATATTAATTTTGAAAACCAATGGTTGTGTTTAAATTGAAATTTTTTTAAAGTAATTAGTTCGTTATTAAAATTCATTAGATTGTATGAAATTATTAAAATTGGTATGCTGTCAAAAAAGCAACATATCATTGTTCCATAATTTTAAAAACACAAGAATCCTAATCCTATTTTCTTTTTGGCACTATTTATTTTGCATTGATCTTGTCTGTTGATTAAATTATTTGATCTAATCTCAACTTTTAATTATTTACTATATATATGAACTTTATCACAAATCTATACCCTCTCTCTCTCTCGGGCGGAACAGAGCTCCCCGCCGCTGCTCCTTCTTCAACGCCGCTCCTAGCGGCTCCCTACGCTACCCGCCGCTCGTCCACATCTCCATCAGATCCCACAAAAGATGACGTCGACTCCCCCGCTCTCTCACCACGCTGTCGTGGCTCAGGGCAGCCCAGTTCAGTTCGTCTGCCACCATCGACCCGCCTTCTCAGCCACCGTCACGGCGATTGGGGATAGCAAAACCAGAGGCGAATCTAGAAAAATATTTATGGGGTAACAACATTAAAGATAAAAGTTACATTAATTTAATAAAGTAAATAATGTCTTATTACAATACTTTTGTTCGACAAAAACCGTCGGCGAGGCTTCATAATCTCAAAATCTTCTATGACATCTTCATCATTCGCAGTTACAAACAAATCTCGGTCTAAAACATTAACTAAGCAATCATTCAATAATTGATCACCCATACTATTCCTCAATTTATTTTTAATGTATGCTGAGAAAAGAGCCAACTTTCTTTGATTTATGTTTGAAACTGACCTTTTCTTTTCTATTCGTATAAATGACTGTGTGCCTTGTTTTTGTTTATGATTAAATAAAGAGGTAGTCTTGTGAGAGACCATCTTTATTATAGACCAGGGACTAAGTAGTAAAAGCATTGTTGAATAAAAACAAGGAAGTCCTTAATTGCAATTTAGGAAATTACTATTCACGTGTGCACTATTCACGGCCCGGTACTATTCACGCGTGCACTAATCACGGTGCAGTACTATTCACGCATGCACTATTCATGACCTGGTACTACTCACGACCAATACTATTCATCTCTCCCAATCATATTTTAATACGTTGTAAACTAAAATACTGAGGTTTTTAATTACAATTATGATGTTTACATTTTTAAAAATGATATACATTAAAACACAGAGGTTGTTAATTAAAAGTATAATGCTTGATTTTTAATAATTATAGATTAAAATATGGAGGTTGTTAATTAAAAGTATAATGTTTGATTTTAATATGTTGTACATTATAATACGGAGGTTTTTCATTAAAATAAAGATGTTTGATTTTTAATAAATTGAGTTAAAATATGGAGGTTTTTAATTTAAAGTATAATCTTTATTTTTTAACTGTTTGTGTATTAAAATATGGAGGTTTTTAATTAAAAGTATAATGTTTGTTTTTAATTGGTTGTAGATTAACATACGGATCTTTTTAATTTAAAGTAGAATATTTAAATTTAATAGGTTATAGATAATAACACAAATGTTTTAAGGTTAAAATATAAGGTTTTATTTAATGTAAGTTATATATATATATATATATATATATATATATATATATATACTAAATGAGGTTAACTGCACTCTGTGCAGTATTAACCCGGCCTAGCACACCAAGAATACTCTCAACTGCATATGTAAACTCCGGCTTTTGATCAATTAGGGATTTATAGTTATAAAAAAAGTAGAAATTTACAGCAAAAGTTTAACAACAGTAGACATCATGAAAGGTGTGTATATTAAATTAAAATCTATATTACACGTATTTACGTAAAATTATGTTTACAAACAACCAAAACATACATAAAATTATGGTTACATTGGCTTTTTTCATTAGTCTGCAGTCTCAATTCAATTTGTGCTGAATAATTGATTGATTTGATTGTTTGAATTGATGATTGCATAATCACTTTGAAATGCAGATTATGTGTGTTTCTGCAATCTATATTAAAGTTCCAAAGGAATTCTAATTTCAGGTCATAATGCTAAAGTTTTCCTTCGTGTCTGAACCATGTGTCAGTGTTACCTTTATTACTATCTGAAGTGATTGTATTTGAGACTACTGAAACCTGCTCTTCTCACTTTCACTCTTCTTTTGATTCTCATTTTGTCTTTTGTTTCACTTTATGTGCTATCTTTAGACAGTTGAGAAGATGGTTGATGCTATATATTTTACTTCTATGAAGATGGCTGCAATTATGTTCTGTTAATGTGTTGTTTCGTTATTGTACAGCCAGGGGGATAAAGTGATGGAGGGTATGGAAAAAAATCCTATTTAGAGGCCGTTCATAGGAGTAAAATATGTGGATATGGCTGTGGTTCAGTTAGGACAAACATATAGGAAAAAAAGTCTTTCAGCAGGTCAAAGCCAATGTTCGACAACAGTGCTGGAGAGAGCAAGGTTTTCCTTCGGGTGGTGGTTCCCGAAGGGAATAACTCCCATGTCAGTAGCTTACTGATGAATGCTTATGAGAAAGAAATGTTATTGAACGAGTGCTCCTTTTCATTCTTTCAAGGGAAGAGCCCAATTGTAAAACTTTATCAGTTGGCTAGGTTCTTAAACCCTCTCTCCCTCCTCTTCTCTTCTTCCGCCGCCCAACTTTCTGCCGGCTCAATTCATCAAAATTTTTGTTTTTTGTTGTTTACTTCCACAGTAATTCCCTGCCTAATCTTTTCCCTACAGCATCAATAAACCACATAAATTAGCCTACCAATCATCCAAAGTTCTAGGGCCATGCTAGGTGCAGAGCTGAAATGCTTATGCAGAGCTAGTGGAATTGGGTGAAAGACAAAGTTGCCCTCCTTTAGATTTTAAATGAAATGTATTGAGTCCCTGCTGTCCAGAATTGCTAAAGTATGGCTTGAAGAAAGTCAAGCAAATTTGACTTTAGCCAAAGGCTCCAATTGCAAATATTATGTAAATTTGTGATCGAGCAGTTTTAGTTTGGTAATGATTAATTGGTTTAGAGGCGGTGCTAAACCCCCGCTCACTTGGTCTCGAAATCAGATGATTCTGTGATTTAGATTCATCAATCTTGATTCACATATTGGGATTTAGGGATTCATTTCTGATTAGGATCGAATCGAACCAGCGGGAGGTTGCAAAAGTGGTCCTATTCAACGGGGTGCCGGTGCCGGAGAAGCGGGAAGAGGAGGTGGAGCCCTGAGGCGTCGCACGAGCGCTACGTAGAATCACCGGGCGGTAGTGGATACGGGATGAATACGGATTTTCACCAGTCGGATCGGGTCGGGTGGACAGAGTGGAGTTCCGACGAGATCCAGAGGTGATTCTGTGTTTATGTTTATTCGGTTGAGGTTGATTAAGAGGTCTCTATGGGTATGATTTTTGCGGTTTTAATAGGTGAGGCACATATAAAATTCAGTCGGTGATTTGGGTTTGAGTGTGAGGGCCGGGCGATCGGAAAATGGTCGAGGCGTCGGGAAAGTCAGTCTGTTTGACCGGCCAATTTTGCCAGTGGTTTTGGGTGTGCCTTAGAGTTAGTGGGCTGGGTGTTCGGGCCTATTCGCTGTCAGTGGGCTGGGGTGTGTGGTTTGGGCTGATGTTTCCCTATATCACGCGGTTAAGAGGAAACGGATGTATAATACCGGATTTTCCCTTCATTTGTTTGGTGGCCCTATATAAATGAAGCTGCAAGGATTTTTGCACAGAAGAGGGGGAGCAAGCATCTGATGCTCAGCAGGTCTTCTTTGCCCAGCCTTTACTCTGCTCAGCTCTAGGATAAGGTATGCTTTGATCTTTTCATTCTAATGTACCGTGTTTCTTGTTAAGATGAGGGTGAAGAGCAACATTTAGTGAGCTATTTGTTTTTTTTTAATTTGCATGAATAGTGAAAAACCCAGATCTGGTACTGTTCATTTTAACCAATTCTACACGCATGCAAGCATTGGTTTTAGCAGATCTGTGAATGACGATGTTAATGAAGTTGGTTTTTTACTGATGCTAAGGGAAGTCAAACCTTTGAAGATCAGTTTGCAGGGTGGTTGGTGTGGATTAAAACAGAAGACCCATCACTGTTGAAGTGAGTGTGTAAAAATTCCTAGGCTAAAATTGTTATGTTTTGGATTGTTTTTGATGTTGTCATTCATCATTGCAGGGTAGTGAAGAAGTTAAGTCCAGATCCAGCCCTGTGTGGGTAGGTATCCTTTGTTTGTTACATTTGAACATTTTTTATGTGGATATGTGAATTGCCCTGATGAGATTTTTTTTGTTTGTTTTCATTGCAAGGGATTGTGAATTTTATTAGATCAGTTGCAAGTCATTTGGTAGAGGTTCTGCAGATCAGAGAAGCCCTGTCATGGGAGAAGTAAGTTTGTAGTTTAGAAAAAATAAAAAATTATGTACTATATGTGTCCTGTATCTTGTGATTTACTGGTCTTAATATTGGCATGTCAACATTTGTGTAGTTTGAATCATTTAAAAGTAAGTATGTGTGAGTCTGCTGAATGGAATTTTGAATAATTTTATAATTAGGACATATGTAATTTGGAATTAATTATATTCTGTCCCATAGTGTCCTGAAAAAGATGTGATTTAGTTGGTCTGATTACTGTGTGTGAAAGGGACCACAGTGTTTTGTTTTTAAGTCAGATATGTGTGGTCCTTTGTACTGTACCATTGGAAATTTGCTTTTAGAAGTATGGGATAAGAGTTGTTTTCAATTGTAGTGGGTCCTTGGTGGTTTTCTGTTTGTTAGGTCAAATCCTATTCTTTGTTTTGTCAGTATGTAGCATAGATTGAAAATGTGGTAAAGTACAGCTCTTGCCTGGCTGGTTTATATTTAATAAAAGTGCAGGACCTTAAGTACTTATGTGTTTTAAGTGTATTTGATTTTCTTTAGCAAAGATGTGATTTAGGGTTTAATCTAGTGCCAAACCGTAAATTCAAGGTTTTATATTATGTATTACAAAAATAACTGTAAAGAAAAGTATAAATTGTCGCAGATGTTGTGAGTGAATAAAAGGCAAGGGTAATATGTAATGGTTGTCAAAAATAATATGAGCCCTAAAAAAATCTTCCAGTTTTTGTGAACACCACATTCAACTTATATGTGTAATTTTTTCATCAGATCATAATATTTGATTGTTATTTTTTCAGAGTCGATTGTTGAGTATGGAGTTGCATTAATTTATATTTTAAACCCCCTTGCCTTCTTCAAATTGATAAATGGTATATTAAGTATAATTTTATAATTACATGGTATATTAAGTATAATTTTATAATTTAGTTGTAAAAATTATTTTTTGTCATTAGTATGTACTTTATAATTTTCTGTTTTGAAAGTTTGGTAGTATGAATGTGATTCTTACATGAATTTTGAGCTAAACTTAACTTGTAAATAATTTTACATGTAAAAATTGTTGTAAAGCAACCATATAGATATGGTTGCCCATTTAGAGATGGTTGCTGCTGTTATCTGGTTTTGTGCCATGGGCTGAATTGATTGATTAAGAATATGAGACATGACTGTTTTTTTCATGAAATTCATTCAGCCAGGTAACTCTATTTGATTATATATTGTTGCAGGAGGGTGGTTATGATTTCACAGCAGATTTAGCCAGTGAGCACATAGGTCTGAAGTTTGAGAACGAGGGCTTTGCTTTTGGCTGGGCAAAAGTGCGTGCAAATGAGAATATGTTCAACATAATACGATCTTCAAGGAGGAAGCGCGCGAACGGGACATATCATCATTACTTTACGTGTGAGTGTACTGAAAGGGCTGAATCTGAAGAGGCTAAGCAGAAAAGGGATAAGAGGAGGAAGAATATTTTCTCGACGCTGCCTGAAAGGGGGAAGAGACAGACAGCTTCGAAACGAGTGGGATGTTACTTTAGAGGTTCCATAAAGATGGAGGATGACGGGCAGTACCATGTAATCATATTTCAGGGCAGGCACAATCATCCTTTGACATATTATGTGCAAGGAAACCTGGCGTACACGCGGTTGACAGATGATGACAAAGAAAAGATCAAGGAGATGTATTATGCTCATTGTACGCCGAAGTCAATAGTGAAAGCGCTGCAATACACCGATGAGAACAAGCATGTGTTGAAGAAGGCAGTTTACAACTACACGGGTCAGCTGAAAAAGGTAGCTGCAGAAGGCCGTAATCCAGCAAGGCAGTTTTTGCAAATGGCCAGAGACAGAGATTATTTCACCAGATCGAAGTGTCAAGAGGGCACTGAAATACTGAAAGGTAAACCCTGTATCTGTCATATAATTTTGTTTCGCTATGGTTGGATTCTGGGGATGAGTGGTTCTGTCTCTTGATGATCTGTGATTGTGCTGTAGCTGTTTATGTGTTATTGATTTGTGAGGAGGTGTATGAGTTGGAGTTGCGCTGCTTAGAATTAACTGTTTGTGGCTTATAGAGTATGGTGCTTCAATTATTTTTTGTTTCATATGTTGTGGCTGAAAAAATCATGGAATATATTTTAAGAAATACTATAGTAATATCTCAGGGCAATAAGGACTTCTGAGTTACTTTTGAGTAGTTCTTGTTGTCTGGATTTTGATAAGGAATTATGAATTGTTGTCCAAGTGGTTGTGGAGGATTTGGTTAATTATTTTACGGCTTCCGTTTTGTTTGATTAGATTTTGGTTAAACCAGTAAAACAATTTGTCCATAAATAAGTGTCTCCACGTTTTGGAGAGGCCACAGTAAAAATTGATGTCAATTTTAAACAATTTATTTTTCTTAGATACCAACAGGATTGTTTTGTGGCTTATGATCTGGAGTTCAGAAGTTTTTTGAATTGTTGTCAGTGTTCTTAGTGCAGGATTTGTATAGTAATTTCTTTGTTTACTACTTGGGTGAACAGGTTTTGCACAAACTGTTCTTATAATTTTGCAGTCAACAAAAGTGAGGGTTTACTCTAATTTTGTGTATACTCTAATTTTGTGTATAATTTTGTGTATACTCTAATTTTGCAGACATGTTTTGGTCGCACCCAAATGGGAGAAGAATGCTGAGGGTTTACCCGTATGTTGTGTGCATCGACTCGACGTACTCCACGAACAGATATGGCTATGCTCTCGTCGAATTTATAGGAGTTGCACCGACCAACCAGAACTTCACAGCAGCGACTGCCCTCTTACAGCACGAAAACAAGGACAGTTACATGTGGGCCATGAGGTGTTTATCTGAGGTTTTGGGTGACAAGCAGCCCAATGCTATAGTAACAGACAGGGAGCTTGGGTTGATTGAGCCGGTTCGAATAGTTTTTCCGCGTTCGAAGCACTTGCTGTGCATGTTTCACGTGAAAAAAATGATAAGAGCTAGGGCAGTTTCTATCATGCCGCGCCCCGCGGATGCTGACAGGATGTGCAATGGGGCAGTAAGGATGGTGCTTGAAGCTCCCACCGTCCCTGAGTTTGAGAAGAATGTGATCAGATTGAAGGACAAATATGGATGGGTCCCAAATTTCATGAATTACCTTGAAGATACATGGATGCCTCACAAGGAAAAAATAGTGTTAGCATGGACTGATCAGGTGATGCATTTTGGGAACAACACGACTAATCGTGTCAAGGGAGCGCATTCAGCTCTTAAAGGCTGGCTGCCCTCTTGCAGAGCCGGGTTGGATACGCTTTTTGAAAAGACGCATGCAGAGGTGGAGGGGCAGATTGGTGAGATTAAATGCATGCTTGAGTGGAGTGCTACCAGGAACATGATCAGCTTCGATGTATCTCCATTCCTGGGTTTGCTACGTAAGGTGACCCACCATTGTCTTGATGTGCTGAAGAAAGAGTTCACCAAGCAGGGCAGATGCACCCATGCTCTATCCACCACTCATGGTTTGCCCTGTCGTTGTCAGCTAGAGCACCTGCGTAGCAATAATCTATACATCAGCGTTGATGGAGTCGACCAATTCTGGAGGACCTTATGCTATGACGGGGATGCAGTCATAGCCCCTTACTATCCATATGATCTTAGCCAGATGCTCAGTGATCTAGATGGCAGAGATCCTGCAGATCAGAAGAAATTGTCAGACTATTTCCAGGCGCAGCTATACCCGGAGCGGGGTGCCTTTGAGGAACCAGAGATTAATCTGAAGAAAAAAGGGAGACCTGCGAAGACTAAAGGCAAACACTGGCGCAAAAAATCGGGGTGGGAGCATGCGGACAAAAAACTCAGTTTTGGACCAGCTTCTGATAAATTCAGTAAGTTATTTGATTCATTTTATGTATGTTTACATATTCCTATAAGATTCTAGTAAAAACGTAAATTTATAATTTTATTTGCATGATTTTGTTGTTTGAATAGTGTTGTATATCTTTGCTTTGTAGCCGATGCCCTTGACAGGATGGGAGGGTGGGATGTGCCTGTCTTTGTCCGAGATTATCTAGTGTCGATTGATGATGTGGAGGGTGATGGAAACTGCGGTTTTAGGTGTGTAGCACAGAAATTCTTGTTCTCCCCGGCTAAGTACGTGACTGTGATTAGGATCGAATCGAACCAGCGGGAGGTTGCAAAAGTGGTCCTATTCAACGGGGTGCCGGTGCCGGAGAAGCGGGAAGAGGAGGTGGAGCCCTGAGGCATCGCACGAGCGCTACGTAGAATCACCGGGCGGTAGTGGATACGGGATGAATACGGATTTTCACCAGTCGGATCGGGTCGGGTGGACAGAGTGGAGTTCCGACGAGATCCAGAGGTGATTCTGTGTTTATGTTTATTCGGTTGAGGTTGATTAAGAGGTCTCTATGGGTATGATTTTTGCGGTTTTAATAGGTGAGGCACATATAAAATTCAGTCGGTGATTTGGGTTTGAGTGTGAGGGCCGGGCGATCGGAAAATGGTCGAGGCGTCGGGAAAGTCAGTCTGTTTGACCGGCCAATTTTGCCAGTGGTTTTGGGTGTGCCTTAGAGTTAGTGGGCTGGGTGTTCGGGCCTATTCGCTGTCAGTGGGCTGGGGTGTGTGGTTTGGGCTGATGTTTCCCTATATCACGCGGTTAAGAGGAAACGGATGTATAATACCGGATTTTCCCTTCATTTGTTTGGTGGCCCTATATAAATGAAGCTGCAAGGATTTTTGCACAGAAGAGGGGGAGCAAGCATCTGATGCTCAGCAGGTCTTCTTTGCCCAGCCTTTACTCTGCTCAGCTCTAGGATAAGGTATGCTTTGATCTTTTCATTCTAATGTACCGTGTTTCTTGTTAAGATGAGGGTGAAGAGCAACATTTAGTGAGCTATTTGTTTTTTTTTAATTTGCATGAATAGTGAAAAACCCAGATCTGGTACTGTTCATTTTAACCAATTCTACACGCATGCAAGCATTGGTTTTAGCAGATCTGTGAATGACGATGTTAATGAAGTTGGTTTTTTACTGATGCTAAGGGAAGTCAAACCTTTGAAGATCAGTTTGCAGGGTGGTTGGTGTGGATTAAAACAGAAGACCCATCACTGTTGAAGTGAGTGTGTAAAAATTCCTAGGCTAAAATTGTTATGTTTTGGATTGTTTTTGATGTTGTCATTCATCATTGCAGGGTAGTGAAGAAGTTAAGTCCAGATCCAGCCCTGTGTGGGTAGGTATCCTTTGTTTGTTACATTTGAACATTTTTTATGTGGATATGTGAATTGCCCTGATGAGATTTTTTTTGTTTGTTTTCATTGCAAGGGATTGTGAATTTTATTAGATCAGTTGCAAGTCATTTGGTAGAGGTTCTGCAGATCAGAGAAGCCCTGTCATGGGAGAAGTAAGTTTGTAGTTTAGAAAAAATAAAAAATTATGTACTATATGTGTCCTGTATCTTGTGATTTACTGGTCTTAATATTGGCATGTCAACATTTGTGTAGTTTGAATCATTTAAAAGTAAGTATGTGTGAGTCTGCTGAATGGAATTTTGAATAATTTTATAATTAGGACATATGTAATTTGGAATTAATTATATTCTGTCCCATAGTGTCCTGAAAAAGATGTGATTTAGTTGGTCTGATTACTGTGTGTGAAAGGGACCACAGTGTTTTGTTTTTAAGTCAGATATGTGTGGTCCTTTGTACTGTACCATTGGAAATTTGCTTTTAGAAGTATGGGATAAGAGTTGTTTTCAATTGTAGTGGGTCCTTGGTGGTTTTCTGTTTGTTAGGTCAAATCCTATTCTTTGTTTTGTCAGTATGTAGCATAGATTGAAAATGTGGTAAAGTACAGCTCTTGCCTGGCTGGTTTATATTTAATAAAAGTGCAGGACCTTAAGTACTTATGTGTTTTAAGTGTATTTGATTTTCTTTAGCAAAGATGTGATTTAGGGTTTAATCTAGTGCCAAACCGTAAATTCAAGGTTTTATATTATGTATTACAAAAATAACTGTAAAGAAAAGTATAAATTGTCGCAGATGTTGTGAGTGAATAAAAGGCAAGGGTAATATGTAATGGTTGTCAAAAATAATATGAGCCCTAAAAAAATCTTCCAGTTTTTGTGAACACCACATTCAACTTATATGTGTAATTTTTTCATCAGATCATAATATTTGATTGTTATTTTTTCAGAGTCGATTGTTGAGTATGGAGTTGCATTAATTTATATTTTAAACCCCCTTGCCTTCTTCAAATTGATAAATGGTATATTAAGTATAATTTTATAATTACATGGTATATTAAGTATAATTTTATAATTTAGTTGTAAAAATTATTTTTTGTCATTAGTATGTACTTTATAATTTTCTGTTTTGAAAGTTTGGTAGTATGAATGTGATTCTTACATGAATTTTGAGCTAAACTTAACTTGTAAATAATTTTACATGTAAAAATTGTTGTAAAGCAACCATATAGATATGGTTGCCCATTTAGAGATGGTTGCTGCTGTTATCTGGTTTTGTGCCATGGGCTGAATTGATTGATTAAGAATATGAGACATGACTGTTTTTTTCATGAAATTCATTCAGCCAGGTAACTCTATTTGATTATATATTGTTGCAGGAGGGTGGTTATGATTTCACAGCAGATTTAGCCAGTGAGCACATAGGTCTGAAGTTTGAGAACGAGGGCTTTGCTTTTGGCTGGGCAAAAGTGCGTGCAAATGAGAATATGTTCAACATAATACGATCTTCAAGGAGGAAGCGCGCGAACGGGACATATCATCATTACTTTACGTGTGAGTGTACTGAAAGGGCTGAATCTGAAGAGGCTAAGCAGAAAAGGGATAAGAGGAGGAAGAATATTTTCTCGACGCTGCCTGAAAGGGGGAAGAGACAGACAGCTTCGAAACGAGTGGGATGTTACTTTAGAGGTTCCATAAAGATGGAGGATGACGGGCAGTACCATGTAATCATATTTCAGGGCAGGCACAATCATCCTTTGACATATTATGTGCAAGGAAACCTGGCGTACACGCGGTTGACAGATGATGACAAAGAAAAGATCAAGGAGATGTATTATGCTCATTGTACGCCGAAGTCAATAGTGAAAGCGCTGCAATACACCGATGAGAACAAGCATGTGTTGAAGAAGGCAGTTTACAACTACACGGGTCAGCTGAAAAAGGTAGCTGCAGAAGGCCGTAATCCAGCAAGGCAGTTTTTGCAAATGGCCAGAGACAGAGATTATTTCACCAGATCGAAGTGTCAAGAGGGCACTGAAATACTGAAAGGTAAACCCTGTATCTGTCATATAATTTTGTTTCGCTATGGTTGGATTCTGGGGATGAGTGGTTCTGTCTCTTGATGATCTGTGATTGTGCTGTAGCTGTTTATGTGTTATTGATTTGTGAGGAGGTGTATGAGTTGGAGTTGCGCTGCTTAGAATTAACTGTTTGTGGCTTATAGAGTATGGTGCTTCAATTATTTTTTGTTTCATATGTTGTGGCTGAAAAAATCATGGAATATATTTTAAGAAATACTATAGTAATATCTCAGGGCAATAAGGACTTCTGAGTTACTTTTGAGTAGTTCTTGTTGTCTGGATTTTGATAAGGAATTATGAATTGTTGTCCAAGTGGTTGTGGAGGATTTGGTTAATTATTTTACGGCTTCCGTTTTGTTTGATTAGATTTTGGTTAAACCAGTAAAACAATTTGTCCATAAATAAGTGTCTCCACGTTTTGGAGAGGCCACAGTAAAAATTGATGTCAATTTTAAACAATTTATTTTTCTTAGATACCAACAGGATTGTTTTGTGGCTTATGATCTGGAGTTCAGAAGTTTTTTGAATTGTTGTCAGTGTTCTTAGTGCAGGATTTGTATAGTAATTTCTTTGTTTACTACTTGGGTGAACAGGTTTTGCACAAACTGTTCTTATAATTTTGCAGTCAACAAAAGTGAGGGTTTACTCTAATTTTGTGTATACTCTAATTTTGTGTATAATTTTGTGTATACTCTAATTTTGCAGACATGTTTTGGTCGCACCCAAATGGGAGAAGAATGCTGAGGGTTTACCCGTATGTTGTGTGCATCGACTCGACGTACTCCACGAACAGATATGGCTATGCTCTCGTCGAATTTATAGGAGTTGCACCGACCAACCAGAACTTCACAGCAGCGACTGCCCTCTTACAGCACGAAAACAAGGACAGTTACATGTGGGCCATGAGGTGTTTATCTGAGGTTTTGGGTGACAAGCAGCCCAATGCTATAGTAACAGACAGGGAGCTTGGGTTGATTGAGCCGGTTCGAATAGTTTTTCCGCGTTCGAAGCACTTGCTGTGCATGTTTCACGTGAAAAAAATGATAAGAGCTAGGGCAGTTTCTATCATGCCGCGCCCCGCGGATGCTGACAGGATGTGCAATGGGGCAGTAAGGATGGTGCTTGAAGCTCCCACCGTCCCTGAGTTTGAGAAGAATGTGATCAGATTGAAGGACAAATATGGATGGGTCCCAAATTTCATGAATTACCTTGAAGATACATGGATGCCTCACAAGGAAAAAATAGTGTTAGCATGGACTGATCAGGTGATGCATTTTGGGAACAACACGACTAATCGTGTCAAGGGAGCGCATTCAGCTCTTAAAGGCTGGCTGCCCTCTTGCAGAGCCGGGTTGGATACGCTTTTTGAAAAGACGCATGCAGAGGTGGAGGGGCAGATTGGTGAGATTAAATGCATGCTTGAGTGGAGTGCTACCAGGAACATGATCAGCTTCGATGTATCTCCATTCCTGGGTTTGCTACGTAAGGTGACCCACCATTGTCTTGATGTGCTGAAGAAAGAGTTCACCAAGCAGGGCAGATGCACCCATGCTCTATCCACCACTCATGGTTTGCCCTGTCGTTGTCAGCTAGAGCACCTGCGTAGCAATAATCTATACATCAGCGTTGATGGAGTCGACCAATTCTGGAGGACCTTATGCTATGACGGGGATGCAGTCATAGCCCCTTACTATCCATATGATCTTAGCCAGATGCTCAGTGATCTAGATGGCAGAGATCCTGCAGATCAGAAGAAATTGTCAGACTATTTCCAGGCGCAGCTATACCCGGAGCGGGGTGCCTTTGAGGAACCAGAGATTAATCTGAAGAAAAAAGGGAGACCTGCGAAGACTAAAGGCAAACACTGGCGCAAAAAATCGGGGTGGGAGCATGCGGACAAAAAACTCAGTTTTGGACCAGCTTCTGATAAATTCAGTAAGTTATTTGATTCATTTTATGTATGTTTACATATTCCTATAAGATTCTAGTAAAAACGTAAATTTATAATTTTATTTGCATGATTTTGTTGTTTGAATAGTGTTGTATATCTTTGCTTTGTAGCCGATGCCCTTGACAGGATGGGAGGGTGGGATGTGCCTGTCTTTGTCCGAGATTATCTAGTGTCGATTGATGATGTGGAGGGTGATGGAAACTGCGGTTTTAGGTGTGTAGCACAGAAATTCTTGTTCTCCCCGGCTAAGTACGTGACTGTGAGGCAGCTACTACTCCAAGAGCTGAAGGCCAATGAGGGGGTTTATAAAAAGGTGTACGCTTTGATTGATAAGAACGGGAAGATTGATGAGGATGGGGGATTTGCTAAGGTTGTTGACCGCATCTGGTGGACCGGTAAAAAGTGCAGTGCCAGGCATTGGATGAGCATTCATGACGATTTGCTTGCCATCGCACAAGTATTTAGGACTGTTGTGTCGGTGTACTCAAAGGACCAAGTTGGAAGTCCCTCATGCAGCACTGCTCTTCCATGGAGGGGTAACATCAAAGAGTACGGTGAGCTCCCTGAAATATCTATCATTTACAGGATTGGTATGGTCCATTTTGTGCTTGGCCACTTCTGCCTTGACGATGAAGGTCGACATGATAACCCACTTCCAAGAATTCATCCCCAGTGGCGTCAACTTTGTGATCCCAGTCTTAGAGTTTGGGAGGAGCAATATGGTGACCGATTGACACGTTTCCGCGAGCTTCAGGCTATGTATGTTCACCATGCACAGAAACACAGGCCTAAGAGTAAAAAGATGAAGAAATTTGTGTTGGTGGATGACCTGTAAAACGGGGGTGATCGGCGCTGCTATTTTAGTTTCAATAAACAACATAGAAATTGGTTATGTAGTTCGTCCTTCATAGTTGTAGTATTTGACTTGAATAATTTGAAGTCTTGAACATGTCAACTTAGTATAGTGCAGGCGTAATTTGGGATTGTGTGTTTGTAGATATGTTTTATGAGTCTTAGTTATGCCAAATATTCCCAATGAGCCTGGATTTGGTGTCTACCCGAATTTGAAACAGACATCTGTTGGTAGCTCTGTTGTAATTTAAATGATTTCTAAAGTTTATTTAATTTATTGTAAAATAATTTTCTTAGGTTGTTAATATTAAGCATGTTTTGATATGATGGTAATTGCAACCTAATTGTTATAGTTATTTAGGGCAAGTCCAACAGATTTGGTAAAATAGAGAATTCTATTTTTAGACTTCTTTTAGAGTTTCATGACTCCAACAAATTTGATAAAATATTGTCTAAGGGCAAGTCCAACAGTATTTGCAAAATAGAGATAATGCCCGTATTTACCATATTTTAACATTTTTGTTGCTTCAACAGTATTGGTAAACTCATTTGCTAAAATAGAAAAGTGAGGAGTGAGAGTTTGAAGGAAGAGAATGTTTGGTTCTCCAAATATGGGGAAAGAGAAATAATTTGGGGAAACAAAATTTAATGCTAATGTTGGACTTGCTTACCATGCCCAAATTGGTAAAAGTGTCATGAACCTATAAATACCCCCAAGGGGCATAGTGGTAATTTCCGAGGATTTAAATTGTAGTTAATCTGCAACGGTCATTTTTGGAATTTCAGAAGGCTGCAGTCGCCACCATCCGATGGAGGCGGTTGAGCTCAACGGTTACAACTGATCAACCTTGCTACATAGAGGATTTAGTTAGCGTTTTTAATTTATCGAATTGTTGAATTTGATCAGAGATGTGTAGTTTGTAGCTCATAGCTTAGTTTTCTAGCTTTCTATTGTAAAACCCCCAAATTTATTCATTGAATTCAATCAAAGTCCTTGTTTTGATCTTCAAATCAATTGAAGATCCTATCAATTGGTAGCAGAGCCAGACGTTCCTCAGCTTCTATGGTAGAGACACACAATAAATCAGTAGCAGAGATGACAAAAAGCATCACCGAGATGTAGCAAAACAAACGGAGTTGAGCGGGTCGATTTCAGAGCTCTGAGCGGAGCTTCGGGCGGAGATTTCCAATGACTGCGCGGAAAAGAAAGCTGAGCAGGCGGAAGTGAGATCGCGAATTTGTCCGCGCAAGGAATTCGTAACAACGAGACTTAAACTGCCATGCTGGATACCGAGAAAGGATAATACAAATACCCATTCGTTAGCTAGCATTGGTAAGAATAGTAATTCCGATTACGTAGATGAAATCCTGTCCCAGAATCCTTTTGTCAAACATTATTGGACGTTTTCCAGTATTTTGAGATGATATAAACTTTTTCTTTCAAAAAAAAAAGAACTCGATCGGGGTTATAAGAACATATACCAAAAACTGAGGTTAAAATTATAAATTACTGATATCATATGATTAAATTTTAAGAAACAAATTGCAGGATTTATAAAAATAGCTAGTGTGAAAATTATATAAACAATTAATATTAGACCAGAATAATTAAACTTGTAGATGCAATAACAAATAACAAATTTAATTATAGTGTAACCAGGTGTAATATAGTCTAAACGCAAAATAGCAACAACCATATTAAATCCACCACATATGCATGGTTGAAATTCTAATAAAAAATAATATGCAAATGTAACATAGTCTTGACTCCAAAAGCCTTTCTTCAATCAATTCCTGAGTCACGAGAACAATTGATTAGTTGTAATTCAATTTTACACTTAATACACTCACAGGCAAACTAAAATCAAATTAAATTCAGACTTGATGATTTTTACTGTTTTTCCATGAGTTTGTCGATTCAAATTATAGGTGGCAGTTCAGCTTCTGAAAATTTAATTAATTAGTCCCCATAATTTAATATTCCGTTATTTATTTTAGGAAGAAAGGCTGGATGATGATGTTCAAATTGATGACGAATTTCTATCAACTATGTTGAACAAATTAAACCAATTTGCACAGCATATATTTTGAAAGAATAATAAATAAAATCAACCAAATTCCTATTTTATTGAATTTATGTACTAAGACCTTGTTTTCTCTTGAACCTTGTATATGTAGATAGTTAGCTTAATTAATTCGAGGGAAAAAATATAATTTGATGAAATTTTTGTAATAAGTTAGGCTGATTTTATGTTTCAATATTTTAACGTTACCTTCAATTTTTTTCAAATTGAATAGATTACATGAAAACTAAAATAAAAACTCACCTGCGATCATTTGGAGTGTATTTATGAACAGATATAGTGACCGGATCTCGGCGGTTGACAATGACAAAGCGGTAAGTTTCTCCGACTTGGATATCGAATTGTTTCCAAAAGTCATTCCATCCGCGACCTATATCGATATGTCCGTCTCTCTGAATGATCATCCTTGCCGTCCATTTATTCTTGTGGGCTCCATCTTCCCATCGGAGCTCTACTTTTCCGGCTACTTTGTCTAACATCGCCTCCACGGCCGCAAACAGAGCCGGAACCGACTGGAATCATAATTTTCATCAAGAAATGGCAATAGATTGGTTTACATCGAAGTCATCTTTATGTTTGATTAATTGTTCCAGAGACTAAATTGAACTGAAAACCAAAAATAAAATTCTTACCACCCGGGACTTGTTGTGTTCTGTCATGGTCCTTATAAAGTAGGGTTTTTCTGCAGATGAATCACAACCATCCATTTCCTCAGCTTCTTCAGCTCTTTTCATCATTTCTTTAGCATCCTTTCTTGAATTTGCATCACCATCCTTGTTATATCCGTGCTCACCTGTTACAATTTTCCTCAGTACTTAATCAACATAACAGAAAAAAATAACTAATTAAGGAGCACCAGATATATATTAATCACCTGTTCGACGCTCATCACGATCATCGGACTCACTTTTTCTGGTGTCAAAATCTTTATCATCATCATCATCATCACCGGAACTGCCATCATCATCGCTGCAGAGCATCTTTTTGGAGCCATTGGGAGCATAGGGCGTGACGAAAAAGGTCGTCTTACCAGTCAAATGAAACAGCAGATAATCGCCATGTTCCAGACTATAGTCCCTTACAAACAACGGCCATGATTTCTTGCAGATGTAGTAGTAATGGCCTTTCTTCTCAAGTTTTACTGGCCATGAACGATCTGATGACCTATTTTCTCCGGTGACGAGTGAATAGTTTCCAAGAGATTCACTCTTCTCCAGTTCAATTGAAAAACTATTTGGAATTCGCTAAACAAACATATAAACAAAAAATATACACAGAATTTAGTTGAAACGTAAAACAGATAAAATATTGGAAGAAACAATTGGATGAAATTTACTTACAATTCCATGGTTGATATCATCATCCATCAACAGCTTAAAAAAGGAAGGACATGAAAACTTCGACGCCTTATCCATTGTCTGATCAGTTTGATTTTCTCAGGTTTCCGACGAGACAGAAATCAGAAGGTTTGAAATCTACTTTGGTGCCTTAAAAGTTTAAGAAAATCCTTCTTTAAATATAAACCGCTCCTTATTTAAATAAAAAAAAGAAAAAGAAAGGGTGCCCTTGATGTTAACCTTTCCACTTCCACATTAGCTAGCCAACGGTAAAAGTTATTGCATGCAACAAGTCTCCATGAAGAGTAATTAGAGCGAAGTCAACAAACAGAAACATTGGTAATTCAGCCATGTTTAATACGGAAAGGGTGTTTACACCACCATGAGGTGTAAATGATCTCGTAATGGGTCATGGTGGTATAAATAAAAAGAATGCTATTTCCACCTACCTTTTAATCAAACATAAATATTTTATTGTATATGAATGTTTGTGTTCAAAATTTATTTTTAATACATACTTAAACACTTTTTTATCAACACATTTAAACAATTGAATAAATCAATTTATTTTAACTAAATTTGTTAGTAATATTCAAATTTAATTATAATTTATGAATGTTTAAGAGATTTATACTTATCAGTACTAAACAATTTTATTTGAAATTATAGAAATTATGTATCACTAAATCTGGTGCAATACAATAAACTTTTGACAAAATTATGTGAATTGTTTCATTATGTTATGTAAATATTTTTTCATTAATTATTTTTGTGAAATTTTACATTATTGTGCCTAATGTTTAATTTTTTCACTTGTGTATTTTATTTTAAGGATTATTTTATTATTTAACTTACAAAATATAAGAAATATTTTACATGTATAGTGAATAGTTTAAATGATGTAAAATTATAAACAAGTAAAATTATATAAAAAAATAATGTAGAAACGATAGATTTTTTAATAACATGTCTATTTCAAAATTTTATTAATTTGCATAACAAGGATTTTAAGTAACACGTGACTTATCCATTTACGCCAAATACTTTATAATATGGATATAAAACCAAAATTTTAATGGAATGATATCATTTAGATTCACACCAAATTAAGTAAAGCTGAAGTTTGGTACTGAAGTTTGGTCTTATCCAGGTGAATTCAGATTATCAGTTTCTAGTAAATTTTGATTTAGAATCTCAATTCATCATGGAAGATATTTTCGCTGATTGACGTTGTCAAATCATTATCAAGCAAGTTCACGTCATTAAATTTTATCGGCAAAGCCTGAAATAATCATTACCACATTTTAATTCGTGATTTGCTACAAATAATTCATGTACAGTTAATCATATAGTTTCAAGGATACTTGACATAAGTTCCTAAAATTTGAAAAAGGAGGTTTAAATAAAATATAATCCATACCGAAATAGACATTATTAGACTAGTGATATTATAATTTTGCAACTATACTTTTGGCAATACTCATATCAGATTTGGGAAAGGAAAAGATGCAGCATTAATCAAGGACATTGATCAGCATGAACCACTTTTACATGGTTATGACAATGCAACACTAATTAAATACCACACATCAAAAAAGCGTAATGAAATCAAATAGGTTTTTTGCTAGAAGGCAAACTTAAATCTTCGGCACGTAGTAATTCCCTACACGGAATTCTTTGTCGATGACTATAAGCGTGTCATTCGAGTTTGGGTCTAACGCACGGATTTTTTTTACGATTTCATCATGATTTTTGCGCATGTCCACCTCCATAGCTTTGAACGCCTCCATTACTCTGTTGCACATGTCATCCAATGCAGCCTGCATCATATTAAAGTGATTACTAACATTTCCACAAAATGTCACCCTAAATAAGTGTTAAAAGAAGGGCCGTAAAAGAATTATGAAATTTTCATAGAACTTGCCCGATCTGCATCTCTTATTGCAGCATGAACCGCCTTGCAGTCGCAATTGTGATGAGGATTGGTAAGCCTGTTGAGCCTTTCCACAATTGTGCAGGATGACCGCCAGTTGACTTCATCGTCTTCAAATTCACGTTTAAATTCCTCCAATTCTATATCAATTTTTATGAGTGTTAA
The DNA here is from genome assembly GCA_948330725.1 of Sherardia arvensis. NCBI lineage: Eukaryota > Viridiplantae > Streptophyta > Magnoliopsida > Gentianales > Rubiaceae > Sherardia > Sherardia arvensis. Next base: position 28,567,389 of record OX415236.1, read on the forward strand.
ATTTTGTGAGAAACTTTATAAACATTGGATGGACAATCAAAAAAACTAAAAATATGTGCGATTCAATTACGATAATATTATACAGCAATATTACCCGAAACTGTCTCCGTCTTCAGGTTGGCGAGGTTTGACTCTAACTCAGCCCTCATCTCCTCAATTGAAGATTCGTAATCCATTGAGGTTGATCTATTCAGTGTTCTGGCAACTGGGAATTTCTGGTGGAGCAAGCAGCACAACTATGTGGAGCTTGATTTTTGTGTCTTTGAGAAAATATCCATTTTAAATGCAGACTCCATTATTATGTCACGGGTTCGTTTTTGAAGGGAAATGGTCCCTAGGGACAGGATAAGCTCACGCATGCATGTCAGTTGAAATGACAAGACAATGGACAGAAAATTTGACTTATGAGCCAAGTATAACCCACCACGATGCAGCCATTAACTGAACAAAATGAAAATTAAAAAATAAATTCGCACACATGCGTTGATCAAACCAAATTGATTCACAATTTTCTTTACTTGATAAACCATCCAAAAATAATTTTCATACTCCTAATTTCCAAATATTGGCAGAAAAATTTCGGATGAGGAACAAATTAAATGTGATCTAAATTTTGTATTAACAAACATAATTCGTGTGACATGTAAGAAGGTCGTATAGTTCAATACATGAATCAAGAAAGCCATTTCCTTCCGTACATAGAGATATATTTTAGGCTTTAATTACTACTATTATATATAATTCTACAATATTTTGGATTTAATTTTAAATTATATGTTTAAAAAAATATCACGCTTAGGGGTAGGGATGATCACGGCTCTCGGACCCGCTCCAGATCCTGCGGATTTAGACCTTATAGGTCGGGTTTGGATCTTAATTTTTTAGACCCATCGGATATGGATCGGGTTCTGGTTTTAAGTTTTAATAAACGGGTATGGATACGGATATATCGTATTAAGATCCAAACCCGGATCCATATCCATATCCAGACCTATTAACCTATTATAATATATAATTAATCATATATTATTACTATGTGATAAATATAATGTTTAATTTATAGTCCTAATTCATCTTCTCTCTAATAATAATTATTATTATTTCAAATTTCGGATACTGATACAATATAGAAAAAGTAAAAATATTTTGTTTATTCTCAAACCCTATTCTGAAACACCTTATGGCACAAACTCTAGTTCCATACTTCTGTGTGCTCTACCCTTCTGCGTTCTAGCCGGTAAACTTCTTATATATGCTAACATTTGTGTTTATGGTAATAAAAATAAACGTTTTTGGTTGTGTTTGTATTCACTATGAAATGTCAAACATCTATTTAAACAATTTGTCGATTTCTTAGTAGACCCATTTATGACCCGTTTTAGACCCTTAGACCCGTAAAACCCTGCGGATATAGATACGGATTTTGAAATTTTAGACCCAGCGGATATGGGTCAGATTTGGATCCGACATTTATTTTACGGATCGGGGCCGAATATAACTAAATTAGACCCAGACCCGCCCCATGATCATCCCTACTTAGGGGTGCTAATCGAGCGAGTTGATGGCGAGTATCAACTACTCGACTCGACTCGAAAACTATATTAACCATGTTCGACTCGACTCGAGAACTCCCGAGTTTCATATCGATTATTAAATGATAACTAACTAGATTAGACTACAAAACTAATACATTATAACCTTATAATATAATAAAACTATAATTGATTTTACAAAGCGAGCTACTCACCGGTTTTTGAAAGGCAAGTTAGGCTTCGGCCAAACTCGACTCGTTAACCTTTCGAGTCGAGTCGAGCCAGATCGAGTTGAGGTTTGACCGAGTTTTGACCGTGTCCATCTCCAATTACTCTAGAGTTGACGATCTCAATTAGCACCCCTTATATCATTTATGTAGTTCCTACTCCGCGATACAATTTGAAATATATATCTGACAACTGAATTGTGAAATAAAACATCGTATTTGTGTGGAGCTATATTTACTTATAAAAACGAAATACAAACTTTTTTGTATTATTGTAAGACTCTCAGTTTTAATATTTGAAAACACCTTCTTTCATACTCCCTCAGTCCCAACTACTAACCAAAGTGTCCGCGGGGCCGGATGATTCAATTTTTAAGAAAATTCATGTGTTAGTAGGACATGTGGCTACAAGAATGGTAAAAGACTATTTTAACCCCAAGATGTATGTGTTTCAAATATTGTATAAACATTCATTAGGGGTAAAGTGCACAATATACTCTATTTTTTATGGGCAAATGAGGAAACATTGAAAGTAAGACTCTTTAGTTGGGAGTTGGGACATTCCAAAATACAAAGCAAGATAGAATATGCGACTCAACGTAGCAGGCTGTCTTGAGTGTTGTTATCTATGACTATATCTAGTCCTTAAAGTGATTTCATCGAGTCCTGTCACGTTTTACCCCTAGGCAATATCGTGTTAAGATTAAAAGTAAGCGTTTAGCAGGGATTCGAGATTATGACTAGGTTTATAGTTAGAAACGTATGTAGAACAACTCAATGTTTACCTAAAAACGACGTATTGACATTAGAATATATATTTAAGTTAAAATTGTCCATTCAATTACTCAAAGGCTCATGAAACCATGTGCTAAGCCCTAACCCCATGAAAACCACGAACCCTAAACCCATGAACCCATGTACCCCAAAACCCTAAAATGTTACAACATAAAAAAATAGGATATTTTGGATGACCCCACTACAAGATACTGTATTAAGGCAAGGTTCGAACTCAAGACCTGTGCATATGTTAGTGGAACCGCTCCACCAAGTTTATTATTTGTTTTGAAATTGTAAGGCTGATCTAACTCTACAAAATCATCCCTCTTCTGACTACCACATGCCTAGAATTATATAATGGAAATAAGCTGCTTCTTCTTCTTCTTCTTCATAATATACTTATTCAAAGGAGAGCAAAGCAATACTTTTGTTCGTACCCAGAAACTCCCCACACAGTAAATTCATTTTTTGTTTTCCTAATGGCTCCCTCAAGCTCCACAAACTCAGTTTCAAATCTAAGACCAGATCGGGTTTTTTGCCGGCAATGTGGTAAATTAACAACTGTTATTGTGTCGCGTTCAACTGAAAACCCTGGCCGACTTTATTACGGGTGCAGTGATCATGGCTGGAGTAAGTGGGTTGTAGATTCTAGGCAGACGGGTAATAGCTCCAGGCAAAGGAGAGCTGGTGTAGTATCTGGGGAGGAAGTTGCAGAAACAGAAGGGGATGTCGACGGCGAGCCGCCGGTGAGGGAACGACCTGTACCAGCATGCCAGTTAACTAGTCTGGCTTGGACCCTCACCGTGTTGAATATAGTACTTGTTGCTCTCAATTGTATTTGTTTGCTAGTGATTTTTATGATGAAATGATGGATTTGGATAGATGGAGTTCAAAATTTATATCGTTTTCTACTCCATAGTTCATGTATTCCAGTTTTAATCTCAGTTGCAATTTTTAATTTTATTGCTTCACAAATTACTCTGAAATAAATGTGTATCCTCATTCAAATTATTGGCACTCTTGTTGTACATTAATCGAGATTGTTTATGCTTTCATTGTATCACAAATACGTAGATGATACTATAAATAATTATGCATTAATAAGTAATCTTTCCCCCTTTACCTTACAACAAATTAGCTTTAATCAAAAAGAAAAAACAAATAAAAAGGAACCATTTGGTTTAGCGTGTGACAGTGCATAATTTGCACAGCATATTTCTATTCGGACCTGCAAGGTGAAAACATTGACTACACATCTGCTTTTGACTGAATGGAGACCCGCGTTTCAAGGATGATAGGTTAAATCAAACACTACTCCTACCCACTGCAAGCATAGAAGAAAAAGGCATAGGAGTATGAATTCGGTTTCCTGCCAAAAGATTACTGTAAGAGCTACTCCTGCTTGGAGTTGTCTCACATTTGTGTGATTCATAATGAACCCGTGAGAAAAGAAAGAATGGTAGGAAAATAAATAATGGCAGATCAGTTAAGCTAAAAAACTGGTAACATTTTTGTATATTTTTTTTGGGCCTGACCTAAATGATTTATTATGGTTTGTGTTAAAATATATTATCACATTAAAATCACAATTCATAATTAATTCACATTTTTAAAGACGTAAATACTACGAAAATGTGTACTTGTATATTTATTTACAAATTTAAAATGTAAATGGCAATGCAATTAATAATTATGTACCATAGTACTATGTTTCTGAAAAAAGTAGCACATTCAAATTTGAATATGTCTATAGTCACTTAAGTGTTTGTTGAAACTCGATTAGTTAACAATTCGATTCCACTAAATCTCAAGTCAAGCTGGACTCGCTTTGTAACCTAGTCGACATTGATTTACACGAGAGTTGACAAGGTCACTAAGCAACCCCTAATTGTATTCAACTAGTTAATTGAAAAATACAGTTGAGCAATCTCTGGTTGAGCAATCTTCATGTCGGGTTGAGCTAATATATACTCCACACATATATACATATATAGTTTTCTTTCTGAGGAAAATATATATTGTTAATATAGGGGTGCCCGTGGGACTTTGGGTATTTTGGAATGTTTCTGAATATTAAATCCAAATGAATTATGAGGGTATGTTTGACTTTTATACATATTGTGTGAAATCTGTATACACGATAACTATTAAATAAATGAATACTAGTACTTTAAACCAAACGATCTATTTAACGAGTCTAATTTGAGAAAACCCTTGTTCGATCTCGATCTCAATAATCTTTTTAAATTGTTTTAGTTCAAAAAAACATGAAATATGAAGAAATCTAGTAGTGCGATGAATAAATTATGATACGATATTCATATCCAAAAACTGGTGAGTAACTCGCTTTGTAAAATCAGATATAGTTTTATTATATTATAAGGTTATACTGTATTAGTTTTGTAGTCTAATCTAGTTAGTAAGCGTTTACTATTGAAAATTGAATTAACTAATTATCTGCAGTAGTATTAATTTCATTATGTACATGCAAAGGCGCATGTAAATAATTACCAATTTTCGTACTAAAAATCTGTTAACATACTATATGTGATCATGTATTTTACTTTTGGGTAAAATGCAAATATAACCCCCAGTTATTGGTTAAGTGCAAATATAACCCTCAGTTTTAAGAAAGTGCTATTATAACCATAGATTAGCATTGACTTGAAAATTGATAACCCTCTGACGATTGACTATACAATCCGGTACTTTTTGCACCTAAAATGACAAATATACCCTTGGCACCGACTGCAACGCGTGCTGGTACATCACCGTAGATCGAGAGATGTAGAACTCCTGGCTAAAATCTAGATCAACAAAGTTCCTCGTCAAGCTGTTCCCGGAGACCTGTTGGTTAACGTCGATGAGCTCGTAGTTTCCAACAGTGAGCCCCTGGAGCCTACCAGTTTTTTATTTGAAGGTGTTGTAACATATTTGGCATTAATGGCTTGGATGAAGGTCACCTTCATACTAATTTTGAATAAATTATTATCTTGTGTAATAATTAGTTCAGTTTTTATACTAAAAGGGATAAATATTTCGAATTCAAACTCACAAGTCGAGTCGATAATTAATAAATAATCACGAGTTTCAGTTGAACATGATATTATTAAACTCGCGAGTTCTCTCGTCGACTCGGACATGATTAATATGGTTCTCGAATCTACTCGAGATACCCAATACTCGCGCTCGACTCACTCATTCACAGACATATTATTGTCAGGATACCATAAATATATATCAATATTATTTGTGCATCTATTTTGTCTTACTTAAAAAGATTTATTTTGTGTTTAAGTTCGGTTTGGAGCAATTAACTTTGGGGCATGCTATACGCAGTCCGTATTTTGCTTATTTTGCAGTCCAAAATAAAAATACGCCTTCGATATATATGATATGGTCAATAATTATGTATATCAGACATGTTCATTATATATACTAATTCTATTGCATACATTTGCAATTCAGTTATATATTATAATCATTGTATATATGATTATTTGAAAAAAATACGGACTGCAAATAAGCAAAATACGGACTGCGTATAGAAGACCTGTTAACTTTCGTTAAGCACAACCAAAGCAATTGGAACCACCAAGATGTCAAAAACATATAATAAAACCTAACCTAGAAATATAAACACCGCCTTAGAAATCAATGGCAGGTGTGAAACATGGACGTGTGGGACCCAACTGAGTTTACCGCCAATTGAAGCTTCCTCGCAAAAGACATGAATTTGGAGGGAAAAAATTCCCTATAAATAGTGGCATTTTAGCACCACTTTTCATCACCTCTCATCACTCACTTTCCAAACTTTTCATAACCTCTGCCAAGTTATGAAAACTAACCTCAAGCCAAAAGCTACACCCAACTACACATATAATTCTCCCATTTTTAACAAAGGCACTTCTTCCTACAAATCGAAAACTACATACTATACACCATATCTGAAGGTATGCAAATGTGGGGGGTTCAAACGAACGAAGCGATCGTCCACCTTCACCAAATCCTCTACCTCTAAGGACAAGCATGTGTCTAATGTGTTGTCATCCAAAGTAGCATGTCCGATGGTTGAAGACAAACGTCCACCTCCTTTGTTCATAAATGTCGATTCTTCGTCGGATGAGGAGGAGGATGTTAAAGAATCGGCCCCTAAACATTGGACGCCTATGGTCATTGAAGAAAACCCAAACATGAAGTGGATCGTAGATGATGGATTTTACAAGTTTAGAGACATCACCAAGTTCCCGTTGAATGACCTTCAAAAGGAGCAACTTAAGCATTATGATGATCCGATGAGCGACGAGTACTCATCCTCCTCCGAGAATGACAAGTCGGAGAATGGCAATTCGGACGACGAATATGCCTATGAGTTTTTCAATTGAAAACTCCTCTTCCTCGCGATTGAGATAAAGCGTTCCTAAAAGTATTTTTGCTTATGTATTTCATTTTGTAGTTGTGTATCTTATCACAACTTTTTTATGTATTCCCCGGTTCATCCATAATTATGTATTGAAATATTTTCCTAGAATGCTATACCCAAACAAATCAAAGTTGTATGATGTTAAAACTGAATTCAAATGATAAACAAAAATCATTTTCACAAAGTTAATGGCAAGTAACTTTTTTAATTATGGGTGAAGTCATCCTCCAAACATAATGCACTTATGGACAAAGTAGTGTGTCTACACAGCACAAAAATCTCAAAAATTACAAACGGATAACTAAATAAAATATGTAGTAACAAGCTTAGTACATAAGTCAGACCATCAAAATTACAAACAATGTTTTAATTTAAGTCTTGAACAGAAAGTCTTCAACTTTTAAAGTTAATATGACAAACCAAAAACTAAAGTGGTATTATCTTGCCATTGCCTTATTGTCAGCCACTTTCTGCCATTGCCTTTGCCTCCAGATAGCTTTTGGTCCCATCCAGCACTGTGCCTCTTTTCTTATTCTTGAATGACAGAGCTATTGTACACAGATAAGCCACCCTAAGCTGCAACTTCTTCTTGTCCTAAGTGCAAAAATAAAAAAATAAAAATTAATAATGCATATATGCTGGAAATGAGCTACTGCTCTATCTGAAAAGCAAAAACAGAATGCCAATTACCTCATCCAACATCAGCAAATCCAAGCAGTTAGGTGAACCAGTGTATTTCTCCATCATGTTCATAAGAGCAATTCCCTGATCACTAAAATTCTGTAAACCACACCAACTGGGAGTCACGTACTCGTAATTAAAATTACGAAACTTATCAAGAAGTTCAGTCTCCTTCTTCAGCTCTAGCAAATTCCAGAACATTGTGCCCTTCACATGAATTAAAATAAACACTGAACCAATAAGAACCAAACCATACACAAACATTCTACGAACAACAGCCAAAAATCAAATACTCAGAATTCTTACGATGGCGTGGCCTAACTTTAAGCACTTGACTTCTCCCTCATCCTGTGCTCGAGTTTGGATGCACTGGACTCTGCCATCCAAAAAATTAATCGAGACCAGAAACCAATCTCCATCCCAACTGCAAGGGATGTGTACCTATTGTGATGCAATCAAAATTAGTAAATACCAAACAACATTTATACCAACTAATTTACCATAACATAATATATTTTGACTCACCAAATGAGCATTGCCTAGTTGTAGCTCATTAACATCCAACCACGCTGCCCAATTCTTGGCAAGCTCAGGCACCTCGACTGGTCCATCATCCTTAATAACAAACCATTTTAGACTTGACCAAAATTTAATGTAAAGTATTTAGGTGAGAAAAAAGGTAGAAATGTAGTATGCTTACACTGTCTATAGCTCCAAAGCATATGGTAGAGAACAATCTCTTCTCGGCCCAGTATTGATTCATAACCATTGAAAATGCAGTAACACAATCAGGATTTATGGGCATATACTGCTGGAAAGTCCAAAAATCGGCTCTAGAAAGCCTAAACTTATTCCCATCATGGAATAGTATAGCCCTGCATGAGTTCAGGAGCTCTGTTAAGTCGGTCATCCGATACAAAAGACAGACCAGAATTATTATGTAATTGCTCTGTAAGATCTATGACATACCTTGCTTCGCCACCAGAGCAGAGATAGTCAGCAACTTCAAGCTGATACTGAGCAAAGCCATGACAAACTTTCGCAACCTTTTTCAGAAAATCAGTCCTGTAGATTGCAGGGTACATGTATACCCAATTTAGCCACGGCCTCTTGTTGAGCTCTACAATTTGGTAATCGCGAGGAACTGGTTCAACCACTGGATTAGCTTCTGCACGCAGATTAGGCCCGATGTTCGCCATATCAGGTGACAACTGTGCACAGACCTCATACAAATTACGCGCAACAACATCATAGGCATGCCTTCCATCGAACAACAGATCCTCACCCTCCAGTTGTCGAAAGGCACAGCTCCTCAAATTTTGAGTATAAAGATCGAGGTTGTCAGCAAATCGGCTTACCACAGAATCAACGGCACTCAAAACTTTCCAGTTCCTCCTTCTGTGAACCTGCAACATGCAACGCCAGTAAAATACAAAAGAAACTAAAATCACAGTTCTTTATAATCACTTAGATGTATCAACTACTTCAACAATCAAAGTCAATAAATTCTTCTACAACTATATAAATTATGTCCTACATGAAGTTGGATTTTTTCACAATCCAACACCAATTTTAGCCGAAAAACTAATAACACGATTACAGATTACATTTGAGAGCACTTTAAGTTAAGATAAATATTAAATAAAAGTCTCAACTATTTTTATTTATTACTATGTTTAGGACTTCATAAGTTAGGATATATGTCGAATATCCTTAAATTCCACTTGTTTATACTTTTTAAAATGATAAAACCTCATTTCCAGCTAAGTATGTATATTTAATTTTTATAAAACAAAATTAGGGCTTTTACTGACTTCTAGCTACCATTAAAACAAAATATCAAATGATATAGGAATTCTAAAAAAAGTTTAGAAAAATTAAGATCATCATATTATAATTTTATTACTGAGTTAGTGACATGCCTACATTTTGTTTGACTAACAAAGGGAAAGAAACTATAAGTATGGTATGCTGCTTCTGTAAAAATCAAAACTTTGTTATTTGTACTATTTCATTGACTAACTGGTTTAATCTACACCATAATGGCACATTCAAGTGCTTTATACCCAATAGTCAGAATGATATTTATCATTCTATATCTGTCTACCTCTTTTTGTTTTTATATATTTATTTTTCTGCTATAAGTTACTTAATGCTACCATTAAAACAGAATTTGAAGTGAAATAATAATCCTATCGAAAGTTTAGAAACATTAAGATAACCATATTCTGATTTTATTACACAGTTACGGACATGTCTACATTTTGTTTGGCTAAGAGAGTATATGTAATGACACATATAAATGGATTTAAAACCACAAGTATAAACCAGGATTTTAACATATACACCACTGGATAATAATTGAGCATGCATAACACCAGCCAATATAATTCTTTGACAGAGTTAAGGTGCTTACGCATTAATCAAAAGCGTGGGTTTAAAATTATACCTGTGGAATAGCAAGGCCAATCTCCTTGTCATCTAGGCTGTGTAGTTGGCGCCCAGACTTATCGCCATCTTCTGCATCTGCTCCCCAGCCAAGCTCAGACACCTTTCTTTTAGAGTAGAATCCAGTCCCCATCTTCTTGAACAGTAGCTTTCCATATCCACCGGCTCTCTGCTCCTCCAACGCCCTCATCAGAATACTGGTGCCGGTCCAATGCTTGATAAATGGCTCTTCCATTGACAACGGAGCATCTGGCCATATAGTGCGATGGAAATAAGTAAGCTGCAGCAATAGAAAGCAGCCCTCGCAGCCCCGTTGTGGTTCATGGACTTTGGTATTATAGTTGTATAAGGCTTCGCACAGATACTGCACTACATAGCCTGCCCAGTTCAAGCTCTTTATGGCGTCAACATCAAGCAGGGATTTAACAAGTCCAGTTTTAATCTCATTTCCATAATCAGGTGCCAGCAACATCTTCATAGCGTAGAGAATAAAAAACCTCTTGAAATATGGACCACCACTTTTAAGCCTTTGCAGCATCACAAGCACCTTTCCGACTGTCAATTTACGCCATGCTTCTATACCATGCTGAGACTCCCATCTTTTAAGAAAGCATCTAACACGCGTATTGAGATTATCACAGACAACCTCCCTCTCTGTACTGATAGGCAGACCGAAGGCTCTTTTAGCATCGACTGCAGTGACCGAGAACCTGATCTCTCCGTTGCAGTGGAAGTATTTTGAACGCGGATTGAAGCACTCCTGCAGCCAGCTGTTCATCTCATCAGGCAATGCTTCACAAGTAAATTCTAACAGCCCACCAAATCCAATGGACTTCACATCTTCCCTCTGTGCATCAGTTAGTGACTGGAGAAGATTAGTAAAACACAACGCCCTTCTGCTCCGAGTTCTGGAAAAGGACCTATCTGTTGCCTCCACACCACCTAAATCAGCAACCAATTTCTGCCTTTTGTCTGAACTGGATGGTTCTACCTGAAATCGGTCTTCAGATCTGGGTTTCTTTGACGCGCCAGAGGACCTCCGACCATATCGGATCAGATCTTCGCCCTCCTCGGCAAACCGATCTAGAAACAGGCAAAAAAACAAATTTACTTGGAGTCATGGGTTGATCCTAAATTTAAATTAATGCTAAACTGATGGGTCCTAATCAACAATATCACGTGCCATAACTAAACAACCAATATCCAATCAGCCTAACTAAACTGAGTGGTCCTAGTCATGGGTTGAAAAACTGATTTTTTCTAAAAAAGGAATGTTTTTTCTTGAAAATATTTAATTCCTTGTCTAGTTGTTTTCTTCAGTCATATGTATATATCACCAACAGACAAAAAACCAGATCCCAAACCCTAGCATCTACCTCAGTTCAACATGCATACAAATATCAGAACCCCTATTTTTCACGGCGACTATCACCGGAAACCCCAAAACAATGGCCGGAAACACATTTTTCACAACCAAATATAACACCACATACTAAATCAGCAGGAAATAATCACCTGACACACGAGAAGCGACAGACGGGCGCGATGACATGGCGACGGATGCGGATTCGCCGGAACCTCCGGCATCGGTGTTCGGAACTGTTGCCTGCGAGAACGAGTCTGCTACGACAACATCTCCGTCGGAAACTGAAGCCAGTTGCCCTTCAGCCGCCACGCTGCGATCCATTGGTCCGAATCAACACTTGGATGAGAAACCCTAAAAAACAACAAGAGTTGAAAGCCACAAGAAAAAACTTCAACAGTTCTCCTGACTTATCATATTCTTTGTTCTGTCTGAAAGTTTTGAAAGTAATTATGGCCCTGCCGTATCCTACACCCAATCCACAATTTTGCCTTTTATTTTAAATTTTAATTACTACTAGCATTTTTTACGAGCATTTTTTACGAATAAACAATGAGTACTCAAAAAGAGTAATGGATTTCATATTTCCATAACCCCCGGTTTCATATTTCCATAACTCATAAAGCTACTGTTTTTTTTTTTCTTTACTTGCCGAAATTATAGAAAACAAATATAGTTAATATTTTCAGTTTGTATTTAGTCCCTTCAATTGTAAAATTAGTAACGAGGAAATACTAAATGTTTTCCTTGTTTTAATTCACAAATTCAACACATTTAACCCTAAATATAAATTAAATACTATGTCTAATACACTTATGAAGTGTTTTTTATTAAATCAAGCGGGTTAAGGATAGCATCGACATATACACATAACTATTAGAAAAAATTCATTCTTTTCTTCATTTGATATTATTCAATTTTCCAAGTGACCTCGTAAGTTGTTACTTTGATCTGTCAATTTAATTCATTATATGCTCAACATTGTAGTTGATCACTATTATCTGAGCTGGACCACGAACTCTTTGGGACATAATGCTCTAAAAACACCTTCAATTTTTAACACTGGAGATGGCCTTAGTTGTTACACTCAAAAAGCTCAATCGTCTCACTAATTTAACCATACATATTATAATCATATATAATAATATTTAGCCCCGATTTTTGTACATGTTGATAATCAATTGATCCTCACCATACTGAATATATATTATAGTCATACATACTCATACATTTGTTTGGATCCTTGTCTATTACCAATATATCTAATTGTATATTTGTTTGGATCCTTGTCTATTACAAATATATCTAATTGTATATTTGCTTGAAATACTAGTCCATCTCTTTGCTCGACATACTAGTAAATTTATTTGCTCGATATACTCGTACATCTCTCCAGAATTCATATATTGATTATAGTCCTACATACTGATATTTAATTCATAATGGATGGTGATATTTTCTTATTTTATCAAAATAATCCCTCTATTACTAATGTATCTAATTACATGTATATTTGCTGGATATACTCGTCAAGCTCTCTCGAATTCATATAGTTAGTGCCAATCCCATCATGCGCTTCTCTCATAACCTTTTTCAAAACCTCATCGAACACATTTACATAACGAACTCTTCTCACTCAATAGCCTAAGGATGTCAAGTATGAATCTCAGTCTCATGCAAATGAATAAAGTTATAAAGCGTTAAACAAACAACAATGATTCTCCTTGAGTAACGGTTTCATGTATGGATCATTATTTTGAACACTTTAGTGTATTTAAACAATGAGATCACGAGGATAATATATATAAGTTACAATTTTTGTAAATTGATAAAAGTAATAAATAAGTAATTAATATTCTTCAGGTCACATTTCCTATATATACTTAATCAGTGCACCAATATGACGAATATACCATTTGGTGCAGCGGTAACATTAATCCTCGCCCCAGGTCTAGAGTTCAAACCTTGGCGGAAGCATTATTTTAAGTAATAATTAATTAGGGTTATTGGGTTTTAGGGTTACTCGGTTTTAGGGTACTGGGTTTAGGGTTACTGATATGGGTTCGACATTGAAGTGGGTTAAGCAGATTTAGTGTTTATGGGTTTCATGGGTGTTGGGGGTTTACATTGTTTCATGTCTAGTTCAGGGTTTCACGGTTCATCTCATTTTACAATATATTTTTATAATTGTTTCATCGACTAAAAATAGATTTATTAATTGATTTTTTTATTTGAGTCACATTAATCTAAAATCAAATACAATATTCATCTGAATCCCATTACTATATTTTGATATAGTTTATATCCCAAACTTATATCTGACTATGTACATTCTTTTCTGGTGATGTCTCTTATCGATGCTTTTATTGGACAAGATTCTGGGTTGATTCTTTTTGCTGTTTTCTTAGAGTTTTTAGATTTTAAGAGTTGGGTGATTGAAACTTTGACTTTTTGCAAATTTGGATCCTTGACTAATTTATTGAGTATCCCTGCCCATTTGTTTGTCGCCTCCCTCATCAGGTTTGGGAAGACCCCTTGGGCTTCGGTGAGGGCAGTTACAGTAGAGGAGAAATCCAAGTCGTGGTACTTTCTTTAAAGTTACTATCGGCGTCTCTGTGCATACACTTGTAGATTTGAGCATTGAGTGCAGACTTATATGTTTCAAATTAGGGATATTACACCTGTCAAAGCAGTTTGACGCTTTTGTGTCGGTCTTTTAGGAATCACTCTACCCATCTCTTTTTTAGGTAGCACTATCGAAGTAGTGAATTAGTATGGCTGTATCTAGCTACTAAGGCTTTAGTTCCTGCTTCAGATACAGAGAAGGTTTAGAATTGTCACATCTTTAGAAACCTCTCTGTAATCTTACAAATTGCCTCCCACATAGGAGATCATTGTACTTTATTTTATGTCAATTAATGCTTTGGGGAAGCCTAATATAATATCCCTCCACCAATGGTGGTTTAATCAAAAATTATATAAAATTTCATTCGTTACAAGTTACCATTCTTTTATCCAGCTTAGGGTTTAGGGTTTACGGTAATATATTCAAATGTCTATACGTGTACTCAGAAAGTCACTCCTACTGATTTTGTAGCGGTCATGCCATCTCTTAACACACATATTCGTATGAAATTCAAATCCTATAGGTTGCAACTTTTTTTAATTACAACTCCACAAATTACGTTACAAATTATTTATTCGTCCGTAAACCAATCATATAGTATACTTTATTTCTATTACCATTTACGTGGCAAGATTACTAAAAATCGGATAAACAACCTAATTGCAAACGCTTCCCTGGTAACTGATAACCACCGCATCATTTGGTTATACATGTCAAAATACTAATGCTTAATAATAATTTATTGTATAGTTGAATTAGGAATGAATCATGGGTAGGGGATACAGTATGGTCTAAGCCTCAATTTAATCTGCCCATCAGGTACGGGTTGGCTCAAGTTCCCTACTATATTTTCATAGGTCGGCCATGGAACTAGCTAGACCCTTCCCATACCCGACCGATGATCATGACGACTGCTCATTCAAAATATTTGGAAGTTATGGTTACTCCTCATTCATACTACTAACTTTTAATTATTATTATGTCCATTTCCTAAATGTGTTTTTTGATCTATATGAATCTGATCTAGAAGAAATGTTCAAACTACTTATGATGCATTACAATGCATTACTTTTACATTTACGATTTGAATGCCAACACCACACTAATGATTAGAACTATTAAAGTCTTCAAACGCTTCCTCACTAGTCACTATTCATATCGGTGTCACTTTACATGTAACATTATATCTGAATATATATTGAATATTTCATTTTTTATAACTATGTACATTATATAGCACCGTGTAAGAAAATCATAAAACTATATGTTAAAAACAACACAGTTCCCTAATCAACTTTTATTTTTACACTTTCATGTCCGCGTCATTCTCGCTTTAGTTTAGTTTTACTGAACCATGTTCATTCTTATACTATCATTTTTAAATATAATAGTCAAACATAGTTATATTTTCTATTGCTAGTTATAAAATCCAAAAAATAATGATTGCTTAAAATTACGTATGTATGAAATAGTAAAACAAATTTCCAACCCAACATTATTTTTGAGAAACATAATAAAACTTAAAAAAAATAATAAAACCAACAAGCAATACTAGTAAATTCCTCTCCTTTCCAAACCATTCCTTTCCCTAAAAAACCATACCACCCAAGCACATGGTTTTGCTGACCCCTTTTCCTCTACCTGCAGTTCAGTCACGTCTTCACCACTTTTCCGACAACTCTTTCTATTTGCAGCTCCCCCATTAATCCAGAAAAACCGCCCCTAGGTTGTACCCGAAATAATACATAATTGCACCGTGGAAACCCGCCATCCACCCTTCATTTTTTGGGTTCTCGTGCATCAACGCAGATTTACAATCACTTGATCTCGGTTTTCCTGACCAAAACGTTCAACAAATATTGAACCATGCTTGTCTGGTAAGCGGATTCGGATTTCTTGTCAATTTTTTCCGATTTTATTTCTGCCTAAAACTAATTATCCCTATATTATTGTCGGTTTGGGTGTGCTCTGCAATAATAAGTGACACAAAATCACATCGCCGGATTTTTTCTACGCTGAATATGGAGCCAGCGAGGTACCTCGTTTCCCCCCCAGCTATCTACTAACTCCATGACTTTATGTACCTGCATCTACTAACCTGCATGACTTTATGTACCTGCATGATGTAGTCTAACTTAGAGGGTCCTGGTTTTGTGGTTGCTTATAATGTGAACTGGTTTTCTGGATTTGGGTTTCTGTTGATGTGATTACGCATTTCGTTTATCTGTACCTGCAGAAAATACTATTTTAAAAATGTGTGGCTGAACTATGGAACTGCAAATAGCAAACATTTAATGCGCGAATCTAATACACTGTACACGCCTGATTCTGGGTCACTTCTAAGTCCAATTCACGTTCTTCAACTACGCTCGGATAGTTTATTTTCCGGTCTCCGATGCCAGTCGACGTCGCTAATTATTTTCAGTAATTCATCTTCTAATGCCACCGACATCTTTTTCCTTCAGTTTCAATACTACTAACTAATTAATTTTGGAACGTTAACTACTAAGCGATTTAATTCGAACTCTAATAGTACATGACATGCACACAAATATTTTAACAAACTTTCCTGTCATTAACTCCAACAAAACTTTTCTTTAACAAATGTCCTTTTTCTGAAAAATTACTAGGTTTTTTCATTTTTTGTAACTGATATTTATTGCATTTACAGAAATATTAGTCCATGCCCACACCACAATAGATTTTTTTTTCTCATTACTAAAATGTTGTTACTCATCATTTAAAATAATGTTTTTTTTTCATACTCTCCTCACACCACATACATTTTTGGAGGGAAATATTATGCACTATATAGACCACTCTCCTTTCCCCACCAAATTTCACACTTAACCGAGCCAAATCTTCTATCTTTCAAACAAGCATGGTTTCCACATCTCCTCACTCCTCCAAACCATCCTCTAAAGTGCACAAAAAACCCAAATCAAAATCAAAAAAATGCAAGACACACACCACCATTGCACGTATGTGTGTATGTGGAGGTTTCAAGATCACCAAGCCCTTTTCTTGTAGCAAATCGTCTAAGGGTAAGGCTAAAGTGCTCCCAATATCCACTTCAAATCATCAAAATGTCAAGGATCCAACTCCTTTTATCATTGTTGATGATTCATCGACCGACGAGCATGGAAACACTAAGAAGGAGGTAGCATCCGACAAGGCACCGAGCAAGTTGATTCTACTCCTCAAAAGGGACAACAACAATAAGTGGACTATAACCAAGAAGCCAAGCAACACCACAAACGCAACCACCGTTGTCAAGGCACTTGAGATCATTGATCTAACAACGAAGAAAGAGCCTAATATATTGGAACAACATGGGAGCTAGAAGAAGTGGGATGAAATGCTTTTGAATCTCTTTTTAAAATCCCTTCTTTTGTGTTTAATATTTAGCTTTAATTTGGTACTCATATGGTCTTCAATCACATGGTATTCAAGACCATCTTAAGGGATTACTTTTGATTGTAACCATTTCTTTTGATCAATGTCAATTTAATATGTTTTTTTTTTATATTTGCTCTGTTTTTTTCCTCAACTTACTTTCTGTTTTCACTAATTTCAATTTAGCCTATTCAAACAATTTCATGAATAGTTTGTTTCATTTCCACTCTAATTTGTGTATAATGAGGGTCAATTCTGGAAATGTCACTTTCTTTACTCTGATTATAGTTCTGCATAGTAAAACATATGCCAAAACAAACAATTCAGCCCAAACTTGTGAACAGCCCAAAATAACTTCCTCACTCTAAAACAGGTCCAAGGCCCTGCCCAGACTTACTAATTCCCGACCGACGAAAGTCAATTTCCCGGCGACGGGGACCGGTCAACAGTGAATCCCAACGCCCGACGGCCTAGCTCCGGCACAAATCAAGCACTACAAATCTCGGTTACTTCTCCTGTACACACAATTCAAATCAAATACAACTTCACCCACACAATTTCCTTCGAAACCCGGCACCAAAACCTACCTTCGTCCAAAACTACCGGTGACTCATCTGACCTCTATTAAGCCTCATACCTGCACCCGCCCAGCCTCTGTATCTCTCCGTTGAGCTTCCTTCAACAACTCCTTCATCCACCCATCCAGATGGACAGAATCTATTAGCACCGATTATGGGTATATTCGACCCATAATCCCACCTCTACGATTTGGGGAAAAACTTACTAAATCTAAGTAAGTTGTTAAACTTAATAACTCTAAATCTCATACATTTGCAATTTGACCCTTTGACATAAGTCAAACTTCATATGAGTTGACACAGGCTTCTTTCTGAACTATTGAAATCATCATGGGCTACATTGCAATTTCTGTTCTAACTTTTCCATCCCAACTTATCAGGGATATTTTGGTCTCTTCAAGTTAGATTTGTACCTGCATAAGCATTTTGGCTCTGCACCTAGTTTAGCCGAAGTTCTACCACCCAACATCACTAAACCCCAAAATTAATTTTCATCTTCCGCCGCCCAAAGCAAATTCCGCCGCCCCTCTTTTACTTTCTTTTCATCGAAAATTATTTTATTTTTTTTTTAATTTTTTGATTTGCAATGGCGTTGAGTGATGACAAGTTCAACATCACCACCATGATCCACTTGCTTCAGGCCAAGTTGGATGCTTCGACGTACCTGCAATGGAAGCAGCAGGTGACGTATGTGCTCAAAGCTCAAGGTTTATTTTGCCATCATGATGGCTCCACTCCTTGCCCCGTTGTTCCGCCGCCGCCCGTGGACGCGACTTCTTCCTCTTCCCCGCCAGACGCCGCTGCCAAGGCCGAGTTGGATGCTTACGAGAAAGCTCAGGCTGCTTGCCTTGCCTGGCTGACTCTGGATCAGAAACTCTTCGCTGTTCTTTTGGCCTCTCTCTCGCCGGAGGCCATGAATGTCATCTCCCAGTGTTTGACCACAAAGGACACGTGGGATACTTTCGCCAGCACGTACCAGCACAACACAGTCACAGCCGCCTTCAACCTTCGTCAGCAGGCTGGTATGATTCGTTAGACTGGTACTGTCCAGGACTTGCATCTTAGTTTTTTTAAAAAATTTGATCAGTTGGCTGTTTTGAGTGATCCCGCTAGTGAAAGGGATAAGTTAATGTGATTTCTCAACGCACTAGGTCCTCAGTTTCAACAGTTTAGTGGTCTTGTATCTGTTAGGGACCCTTTGCCTTTGTATTTATCTGTTGTTGATGAGAATAAGCGTTTCGAGTCTTTTGTGGTGAATCAATCGTTGCAGGGACAGACCGAATCTGGACCGGTGGCATTCGTGGCCAACACCCAGCAACCAGGCACCACTGCCCAGCAGCCACGCGCGGCCAGAAACGGCCTCTCCGGCCGCGGCCGTGGCAGCAGGCCCTCCTAGCAGTCTTCCGGTGGTGATGGTGTGTCCAGATCCGGTCTTAATGTCCAGTGCTATACCTGTGAGGGTTTTGGGCATGTTTCGCGACAATGCCCTTCAGCTGCTCCGCGTCCTGTAGCTGCTCCAACTCAACCCTATGGTCAACAATCCCTTGCTGCTCATCCGGGCCAGTTTCTGCACTCTCCTCAGGCTAATGTGGCTCAACTATATCAGCCGTATGCTTCCCAGCAGCCTCAGCAGTATGCTCCACCCCAGTACCAGCAGTATGCTCTGCAGTACCAGCAGGCTCCGCAGTATCAGCAGTATGCTCCGTAGTACCAGCAGGCTCCTCCGACCTACCCAGCTCTGCAGGCTCCTTCGGATCCACGTCCCTGGTATGTTGACTCAGGCTGCACCAATCACATGAGCTCTGCGGCATCCAATCTGTCAAGTGTGACTCCTTATAATGGTAACACTCTAGTCTCTGTTGGGAATGGGGCTTCTATTCCTATAGCTGGTATTGGTGATGCTAGGATTAGCCCTAGTTTACACTTGTCTGATGTTTTACTTGTGCCTTCTATCACGAAAAATCTCTTATCGATCAGCAAGTTGACTAAGGAACTTTGTGCTATTATTGCGTTTGATGATCAGTCTTTTGTAATTCAGCACAAGCTCAGCAAGGCAATCCTGGGCAGGGGGCACATTAAGGATGGGCTGTATGTGTTGGACAGTGGTGTGAAAGCTTTTATTGCAAGTGTGAAGACAAATAAAAATCGAGCTTCTTTTGAGATTTGGCATGCTCGTTTAGGACATGTGTCATCTAGTACTATTTCTTTATTAAACAGAACTGGTTGTTTATCTCTTACTTCTGTACTTCCTAAACCTGATTTGTGTGAATCGTGTGCAATGGCTAAGGGATAGAAGCTTTCTTTTATTGAGAACTCTAGACGTGCTGATCATGTTCTTGATTTGATACATTGTGATTTGTGGGGACCTTCTCCGATTGTATCTAGGAATGGTTATGCTTATTATGCCTTATTTGTGGATGATTACTCGCGGTTTTCTTGGTTTTACCTGTTGCGCCGTAAGTCTGATTTTGTTGACGCCTACTTCCAATTTGAGGCACTTGTAGAGAATCAATTCTCATCTCGCATCAAGGTGTTTCAAAGTGATGGAGGGACTGAATTCATCAATAACAGGTTGCAGTCACACTTTAGAATTCGTGGAATTCACCATCAAGTTTCATGTCCATATACACCTGAGCAGAATGGACGAGCAGAACGGAAGCACAGACACATCACGGAGATGGGTCTCTCCATGTTGTTTCACTCGCACATGCCACTTTCTCACTGGGATGATGCATTTAGTACTGCTGTCTTCACCATCAACAGGCTTCCAACCCCGGTCATTGACAACAAGTCTCCTTTTGAGGTACTTTTTGGACGTTCTCCTGACTATTCCAATTTTCACCCTTTTGGTTGTAGAGTCTTTCCGTATGTACGGCAGAACACAAACTAGCTCCTCGCAATCTGCCTTGTGTCTTTTTGGGTTACAGTGCACACTACAAAGGTTTTCGATGTGTGGATCCGACTTCAGGGCGTATATACATGACTCGACATGCTCGATTTGACGAGAACCATTTTCCATTCTCTACAGCATCGTCAGAAGCTCAGTTTTCCTCGCTTGATGTTTTCTTCTTTGTTGATCCTACTGATCCTGATCTTGAGACTTCCTCAGTTGAGATTATACCATCTCTACAGCCTTGCACTTTGTGTGATGAGTCTTCTTCACCAGCACCGCCTACTGAATCTGATGAGTATGTTCCTGCAACTCCTGTACCCTCGCCAGTACCCTCGAGTCCGTTCTCTGGTAGATCACCGGACACCTCTAGTGTTGATGCAGGATCTTCCGGACAAGCTTCTCAGACTCCTCTTGTGTCTCATGCTTCACAGGCTCCTCATGTTCCACCTGCTCCTCGCGTCCATCAAATGGTCACTCGTCATCAGGATTGAACTAGAGTTGCTCGAAATCTTGGCCCTGATTTCGTGGCTACAGGTCTTCTTGCTGAACTCTTGGTCCAGAAGGAGCCCCGCACGTACAAGGCTGCAGTTAAGGACTCTCGCTGGATTGCTGCTATGGATGAGGAGATTGATGCACTTCAGAGGCTGCAGACGTGGCAGTTGGTTCTTCGTCCTTCTCACGTTAATGTGGTGGGTTCTAAGTGGGTCTATTATCTGAAGTACAAGCAGGATGGTTCCATTGAGAGATATAAGGCTCACTTGGTGGCTCAGGGTTTCTCTCAAGTGCAGGGTCTTGATTTTGATCACACCTTCAGTCCGGTGATCAAAGCTGTAACTGTCCGCACTGTGCTTGCTATAGCCACTATGAGAAAGTGGCCCCTTCATCAGTTGGATGTCAAGAATGCTTTTCTGAATGGCGTTCTTGATAGTCCGGTTTACATGGCCCAACCGGCTGGCTATCAGGATCCTGCTCGACCAAATTATGTTTGTCAGCTGAACAAGGCGATTTATGGTCTCAAGCAAGCTCCAAGGGCATGGTTTGATCGTTTCAGTGCTTTTGTTCGTGGACTTGGTTTTGTTGGCAGTCTTTCAGATCCTTCTCTGTTTGTGTTCACAAGAGATTCGGTTATCATCTACCTGCTCATTTACGTTGATGACATTATTCTCACCGGCAATGATGGTGTTGCCATTCGCAGTTTCATCGCTCGTGCGGATCAGGAGTTCTCTGTCAAAGATCTTGGACGCCTCAGTTACTTTCTTGGCTTGGAGGTGACTTATACCAATACTGGATTGTTCTTGGGTCAGGCCAAATATGCTAGGGACATTCTTCAGCGGGCAGGAATGCTGGATGCCACACCAGTCTCTACACCATTCCTTCCACTGTCCCAGCTTCATAGTAGCACCAGTGGTCTATTTCACAATCCGAAATTGTACCGTTCTCTTGTGGGTGCCCTCTAGTATCTTACCATCACTCGACTTGATTTGTCTTTTGCAGTCAATTCAGTGAGCCAGTATCTTCAGGATCCACGGGATGACCATTTTGCTGCCGTTACTCGGATACTCAGATATGTTCGTGGCACGGAACATTGTGGCCTAACTTTCACTTGTGATGGTGTTTCAGAGGTTTTAGCTTATTCTGATGCAGACTGGGTACGCTGCTTGGAGACACGTCGTTCCACTTATGGCTATGCTGTTTTTCTTGGTGGGAACTTGGTGTCGTGGAGTGCGAAGAACCAGCCTACAGTCTCTCATTCGAGTTCGAAATCTGAGTACAAGGCTCTTGCCAATACTACTTCGGAGGTTATCTGGTTGACTTACATTCTTCAGGACCTTCGTTATCAACTTCTGGGTTCGCCTGTCCTTCTTTGTGACAGTAACAGTGCTATCTTTCTTGCTGAGAATCATGTTGCTCACAAGAGGGCGAAGCACATTGACATTGATTACCACTTTGTTCGAGAGTTGGTTGCGGCTGGCAAGATTCGTGTAGGTCATATTCCTACGTCTTTGCAGGTTGCAGACATTTTCACCAAGGGACTTAATCGTGCTTTATTTGATTTCTTCCGGTCCAAGTTTCGCGTTTCGATCAATCCGACGCTTCGCTTGAAGGGGGGTGTGATAATAGAAGATTTGGAGGACTTAGAAGATAATTAGTTGTAATTCTTGTATATTGCTTGTATGCCCCTAGGGTTTAATTTGTAACAGTTAGGACCCTCTCTGTAAGTACAAATAGCTGCTCAGTATGTCAATACAAATTACGTTGGAAATTAGTGTTTACATGCTAGCTCTACCCCTTGAACCTTGAATGTTTGTTGTAATGATATTCAGATGTTCATAGGAGTATACTAGAAGGTAAATTGGCAGTCAAATAGATAAAGTATTTTATACAACTTATTGATTGGTCCATGGATTTGTAATGTGTAGAATTTGTTTAATAAATTGAGCAAACAAAAGAAGAGGATTCATGCCCAGTTTTCATAGTCGAATGAGTGGGAAAGAGGAAAATGGGACCTTCTTAAATTTTAGAATATATAATCCTTAGTAAAAACTATGAATCAGTATCATTTATCTTTTAGTACATTGATATAACTGTGAAAGGATTATATGAACATATTCTTTATAGTTTAATTCATATTTATCAGCGTATATGTTGATTATATTCGATGACACTGTTATTCAAAATTAATTATAAATTATGAATATTATTTCATATAGACATAAGATAAAGTAAATTTATTTTACAGCAAATGTTAAATGAGATTAGTTAAAATTAAAATTTTACCCCGTGCGAGTGCACAGGTGATAATCTAGTATATACTAGATGAGGTTAACTGCACTCTGTGCAGTATTAACCCGGCATAGCACACCAAGAATACTCTCAACTGCATATGCAAACTCCGGCTTTTGATCAATTAGGGATTTATAGTTATAAAAAAAAGTAGAAATTTACAGCAAAAGTTTAAAAACAGTAGACATCATGAACGTTGTGTATATTAAATTACAATCTATATTACACGTATTTACGTAAATTATGTTTACAAACAACCAAAACATACAAAAAATTCGAAACTTCATCAACACTCATTGGGTAGACTTTGCCATCTCCAAGTACACTGTTCTCACTCATCCCCTAACAATAAGAGACATTCAACTTGTATAAGTAGCAGCAGTACAGAACAAAGGTCTCAAACAAACACAAACACAACAGTCTGCAACTCCAATTTGTTCTGATGCTGATTGAACAGCTCAGAAAGCCAACATAATGTCGACAATAAGACCTTTAAGAGCCAAAGATTCAACGATTATAGACATAAGAATAATGCCAACAAAAAGGTTTGGTAGTTGAGAATTAGCTCTGGACAGAAGAAATGCAAACCAAATCAAACAATGATAAGCATAGTATTAACACTAAAGAAACCGTAAGAACAACAAAGAAAGTTGGCGAAGATTCAATCCGTTAACTGAATGAAGCAATCAATATATCATTATAACCTAGAGCATACAGTATATATATGCAACCAGTGTACAAACTACAAATAAAAAGACCCCAAAACACGAAAGCATCAATCTTTGTATAAAGAAATCGACGTTAGATAAGATAGCCCACTTCTTATTCAGGTTGAAAGATATGAAAGATTCTCAAAGGTAAAAAACCAAGAAGAATTATTGTTGTGGTTATTCCATGCTAACATCACTACCAAGTGAGTTAAAAACTTTAAAATTAGAGAGTACCTGTGAAATAAGGGAAAAGAGGAGATTTGGGTTTCTTAAATTATTAACTATTTGATATGATGTAAACCCTGGAGCTGCTAAATTGGATAACTGAAAATTATGAGAACCTTTTTCACCTATTTTTTAGACGTAATAGGGATGTAACTATTGATTTATTGGACAACCAGAGAACGGGAAATTGGACAACCTCAGAGAAAAGGAACTCAGAGGAAACTTATCCGCTATTAAGTGCCTTAGATTGCCAAGCAAAATTCGAACCAGTTTGTGATGTTTTATTGTGTAGCACAAAGCCCGTCATAAGAAACCATGAAGATAAAAGAATGATCAAGTTGCTGATATTGAAGCATTTTTCATCCATTTGTGAACATTTACACAAGATCGAAGCAATCACGTAATAACTTCTGAAGCAGAAACATAAATTATAGCTGAACTACAAACACACTGACTGCATTGGTGAACCATGGAAACCAAATGTAACTTCTACTGCCTTACTATTAAAACACACATAAACATCAAGAACATGAAAAATCAGGGAGACAGTTAACCTTAATCATGAGAAAAGCAACAAAAAATGCAATCTTTATCATTACAATGAACAAAAAGTCCAAGAAATCACCCTAACTATCACAAAAATAGTTCAATTTTGTTTAAAAACCTCACTAAATCATGCAAAGTAACAAAATAAAGCAATCTTTATCACATAAATGAACAAAAAGTTCAAGAAATTACCCATACCACAACAATCATGCCAGAATGAGAGAGCTCAGGCGATGATGTGGTTGCAGAGCTCAGGTGGGACCACTTCCTTCCCCTCGACCACGGGCTACAGGTGACGGTGGTGGTACCTCCTCGGAAGTGGTTGTGGCGGTGGTGGCTCCTCCGCTGCAGGTGGCGGTGGTTTGACCTCATCAGGATCAGAGCTTGAAGATCCCGACGAGCTTCTGGATGACGCGGTGGGTTGCGCCGGCGAGGCAGAGGCCGAGCAGGGGAAGGCCAGAGGGGCCGGGGATGGTGTTCTTCAAAGCGAAGCCGCCGGTGCTGAGTCAGAGGGCGGCGTCGGCGAGGAAGATGCAGAGCTCAGGTTGGACCTCCTTCTCCCTCTGGCAGACGACACCTCATGTCTGCGTTGAAAGGGGGGTTTACGATCGAGTGACGCGTCATGGTCGCTGATCTGTGGTCATAATAATCAGGCTGTGGAGCCATCGTCCGGAGACCGGATTGGAAGGTGGGAAGCGTGAAGAATCGTTTTGATGAAGCAGAGAGGAGGACATGTTTTGGAAACTAAAATAAGCGGGCCACCGTACCTGAACAGGCTCGTGAAAAGCGAACTCCCGCTTATAGTATATACTAGGTAAGGTATGCTGCCCTTTGGGCAGCTTCCACCCGGACTAAATGTGTCATTTAATTTTTTTTCCCTTAAATGTTTAACATGTATTAATATTTAGTATTTAGCATTTAGCATTTTTTTCCCATTACAATGATAATGTTAAATATCCAAATAAATGCTCAATTCATAGGACAGTACAACTACACATGATATTACAAAAGTGATATGGAATTGAGCACTTATTTTAGATGTTTTACATGATTATTTAAGACCTCCAGATAATGACGGTGAATGTGATTCTTCTTCAACTTTTGGTTCGTCTCAATTAAGTATGATTTCGATAAGGCATGAGAAATGTTGAGATAACAATTGATGAGTATTTTTGTTGACGACCATTGTAAACCAAGCGCCAAAACGACGTCGTCTACTTCGATGGTTATCCCGCCTTCCATCAACACCCCGTCGGCTCTCCCTTTCGCCACCCGCACCGCCTAGAACTTCCCGTAGTCCTCCACCACCTTGGTCAGCACCGTTCATGTGAACAGCTGGGGGTAGACCTTGGCCGTTGACTGAGTCATGCGATAGTTTGCGGGATTTTAGCTGGACCATTGACCTAAGAGGCCGGGGCAAATCCAGAAAATATGTTAGGGGGGGTCAAAATTGAAATATGAAATGTTTCTCGTATTAATTTTAAAATGTGATACTGCTATTTTTGGAAAGAAGTTTCGGTTGTATATTTGCTCTATAAATTTTTTATATTGTTATAAAAGATTATGAGTTAATTTAAGTTCAACAATAATTAATATACTTTTTTAAATAATACTTAATTATAATGAATATTCTTCAGAAATGAATTCTTAATTTTTAAAATAAATATTAAATAATTGAAAGTTAAAAAATAATAAGTAATAATAAATAAATTAAATTGAAAAATTAAAAAGAAAATTGAATGCAATTTGTGAATAAAATAAAAGTAAGTGGCCTTATGTTATTGAAATTTGGCACTGGACCAGCGAATGTGAGCTGATATAGGTTAGGCACACGTGTTATAAGCCGAGGAATTAAATGCAATTATTGAGGAAAGTTGGGGAGATAGGCCATAATTCAGGGACTAATGAGTAAATATGAGTTAGGAGCAGCTGACTGGAAGTTGTTCTGTTGCAACGGCCGTTCCAACTGATTCTGATAATCACTCTTTCTGCCAAGTACTGATTAAACACATTTATGATAGAATAGATTAGGCATTCTCTATTTTTGGGAATCAATTGATTGTATTTCATTTTCCCTGTAATTTTACCCTTTCTTCTGAATAATCACTTCGGCCGGAGCAATTCTCCAGCTAGATAATCAACGGAGTTTCCCCGGCAACCCCGGGATTGTTACACTTTTCTTCTAATTAATTAACCTCTTCTTCTTCCTATCACACGGTCTCGGCTTCCTGCGCCCAAACCTCGAAACACTCCCATTAACCTGAAATTGTATCTCGAAATTTGCCAAGAGTTTTGAAAGTTCAAACTCTATCTTCACCGAAATCAAACCCCCCAAACTCTTTCACCGTACCTAAATCTACATGTCCGGAATCTCCACTCACACTCAAGAAACCTCTACATTGATCTACAATTGAGCCTGGCAGGAGCATTTGAAACAGCACAAGAAGAAATGAAACACACCAACTGTACAAATCCATAGCAAGTGATCAATCTTCTTGAAAAACAAGCCTAGCAAATGGTGATCCCTCTTCAATGAAAACCCATTCTCAAGAGAACCCATTTACAATCCCATAAAAATGCAAACTTCACAACTTTTTACACTTCCATATAACCACCCCCATCCCCATTTACAATCGCCGGATACGATAAACTCAATACTACCTTCACCGGATTTTGTTGGGGTGGGCTGGGCCCCTTAAGCCCCCCTAAATCCACCCTTGCCAAGAGGGAATTTTCAGGGATAGTCTTTTGTAAGATAGCCCTTCCGGTGACTCCGACACGGAGAGGCTGAGGGTGGTGATGGGACGATTGTATAATGGCCCTTCCGGTGACTTGGAGAGGCTGAGGGTGGTGATGGGACGGTAGCCGTACGATTGGCCGTCGTTGATCTCATCGGCGAGGGAACGGTGGACATTGAAGCTGGCACAATCGAGCGGGCCCGCCGGCGCAGCAATCGAGGGCGAGGATGAAGATGGTAACTGGCGGAGAAGGTGGGCTGCTTTCATAAAGTATTTGGAGGAAAAAGGTAAAAGGGGCATTATTCTTAAGTGGGCGACTGGGAACCGTACCTAAACAGGCTCATTTTTGGCCAACTCCCTCTTATAGTATATAGTAGACTAGGTAAGGTATGCTGCCCTTTGGGCAGCTTCCACCCGGACTAAATGTGTCATTTAATTTTTTTTCCCCTAAATGTTTAACATGTATTAATATTTAGTATTTAGCATTTAGCATTTTTTTCCCATTACAATGATAATGTTAAATATCCAAATAAATGCTCAATTCATAGGACAGTACAACTACACATGATATTACAAAAGTGATATGGAATTGAGCACTTATTTTAGATGTTTTACATGATTATTTAAGACCTCCAAATAATGACGGTGAATGTGATTCTTCTTCAACTTTTGGTTCGTCTCAATTAAGTATGATTTCGATAAGGCATGAGAAATGTTGAGATAACAATTGATGAGTATTTTTGTTGACGACCATTGTAAACCAAGTGCCAAAATGACGTCGTCTGCTTCGATGGTTATCCCGCCTTCCATCAACACCCCGTCGGCTCTCCCTTTCGCCACCCGCACCGCCTAGAACTTCCCGTAGTCCTCCACCACCTTGGTCAGCACCGTTCATGTGAACAGCTGGGGGTAGACCTTGACCGTTGACTGAGTCATGCGATAGTTTGCGGGATTTTAGCTGGACCATTGACCTAAGAGGCCGGGGCAAATCCAGAAAATATGTTAGGGGGGGTCAAAATTGAAATATGAAATGTTTCTCGTATTAATTTTAAAATGTGATACTGCTATTTTTGGAAAGAAGTTTCGGTTGTATATTTGCTCTATAAATTTTTTATATTGTTATAAAAGATTATGAGTTAATTTAAGTTCAACAATAATTAATATACTTTTTTAAATAATACTTAATTATAATGAATATTCTTCAGAAATGAATTCTTAATTTTTAAAATAAATATTAAATAATTGAAAGTTAAAAAATAATAAGTAATAATAAATAAATTAAATTGAAAAATTAAAAAGAAAATTGAATGCAATTTGTGAATAAAATAAAAGTAAGTGGGCTTATGTTATTGAAATTTAGCACTAGACCAGCGAATGTGAGCTGATATAGGTTAGGCACACGTGTTATAAGCTGAGGAATTAAATGCAATTATTGAGGAAAGTTGGGGAGATAGGCCATAATTCAGGGACTAATGAGTAAATATGAGTTAGGAGCAGCTGACTGGAAGTTGTTCTGTTGCAACGGCCGTTCCAACTGATTCTGATAATCACTCTTTCTGCCAAGTACTGATTAAACACATTTATGATAGAATAGATTAGGCATTCTCTATTTTTGGGAATCAATTGATTGTATTTCATTTTCCCTGTAATTTTACCCTTTCTTCTGAATAATCACTTCGGCCGGAGCAATTCTCCAGCTAGATAATCAACGGAGTTTCCCCGGCAACCCCGGGATTGTTACACTTTTCTTCTAATTAATTAACCTCTTCTTCTTCCTATCACACGGTCTCGGCTTCCTGCGCCCAAACCTCGAAACACTCCCATTAACCTGAAATTGTATCTCGAAATTTGCCAAGAGTTTTGAAAGTTCAAACTCTATCTTCACCGAAATCAAACCCCCCAAACTCTTTCACCGTACCTAAATCTACATGTCCGGAATCTCCACTCACACTCAAGAAACCTCTACATTGATCTACAATTGAGCCTGGCAGGAGCATTTGAAACAGCACAAGAAGAAATGAAACACACCAACTGTACAAATCCATAGCAAGTGATCAATCTTCTTGAAAAACAAGCCTAGCAAATGGTGATCCCTCTTCAATGAAAACCCATTCTCAAGAGAACCCATTTACAATCCCATAAAAATGCAAACTTCACAACTTTTTACACTTCCATATAACCACCCCCATCCCCATTTACAATCGCCGGATACGATAAACTCAATACTACCTTCACCGGATTTTGTTGGGGTGGGCTGGGCCCCTTAAGCCCCCCTAAATCCACCCTTGCCAAGAGGGAATTTTCAGGGATAGTCTTTTGTAAGATAGCCCTTCCGGTGACTCCGACACGGAGAGGCTGAGGGTGGTGATGGGACGATTGTATAATGGCCCTTCCGGTGACTTGGAGAGGCTGAGGGTGGTGATGGGACGGTAGCCGTACGATTGGCCGTCGTTGATCTCATCGGCGAGGGAACGGTGGACATTGAAGCTGGCACAATCGAGCGGGCCCGCCGGCGCAGCAATCGAGGGCGAGGATGAAGATGGTAACTGGCGGAGAAGGTGGGCTGCTTTCATAAAGTATTTGGAGGAAAAAGGTAAAAGGGGCATTATTCTTAAGTGGGCGACTGGGAACCGTACCTAAACAGGCTCATTTTTGGCCAACTCCCTCTTATAGTATATAGTAGACTAGGTAAGGTATGCTGCCCTTTGGGCAGCTTCCACCCGGACTAAATGTGTCATTTAATTTTTTTTCCCCTAAATGTTTAACATGTATTAATATTTAGTATTTAGCATTTAGCATTTTTTTCCCATTACAATGATAATGTTAAATATCCAAATAAATGCTCAATTCATAGGACAGTACAACTACACATGATATTACAAAAGTGATATGGAATTGAGCACTTATTTTAGATGTTTTACATGATTATTTAAGACCTCCAAATAATGACGGTGAATGTGATTCTTCTTCAACTTTTGGTTCGTCTCAATTAAGTATGATTTCGATAAGGCATGAGAAATGTTGAGATAACAATTGATGAGTATTTTTGTTGACGACCATTGTAAACCAAGTGCCAAAATGACGTCGTCTGCTTCGATGGTTATCCCGCCTTCCATCAACACCCCGTCGGCTCTCCCTTTCGCCACCCGCACCGCCTAGAACTTCCCGTAGTCCTCCACCACCTTGGTCAGCACCGTTCATGTGAACAGCTGGGGGTAGACCTTGACCGTTGACTGAGTCATGCGATAGTTTGCGGGATTTTAGCTGGACCATTGACCTAAGAGGCCGGGGCAAATCCAGAAAATATGTTAGGGGGGGTCAAAATTGAAATATGAAATGTTTCTCGTATTAATTTTAAAATGTGATACTGCTATTTTTGGAAAGAAGTTTCGGTTGTATATTTGCTCTATAAATTTTTTATATTGTTATAAAAGATTATGAGTTAATTTAAGTTCAACAATAATTAATATACTTTTTTAAATAATACTTAATTATAATGAATATTCTTCAGAAATGAATTCTTAATTTTTAAAATAAATATTAAATAATTGAAAGTTAAAAAATAATAAGTAATAATAAATAAATTAAATTGAAAAATTAAAAAGAAAATTGAATGCAATTTGTGAATAAAATAAAAGTAAGTGGGCTTATGTTATTGAAATTTAGCACTAGACCAGCGAATGTGAGCTGATATAGGTTAGGCACACGTGTTATAAGCTGAGGAATTAAATGCAATTATTGAGGAAAGTTGGGGAGATAGGCCATAATTCAGGGACTAATGAGTAAATATGAGTTAGGAGCAGCTGACTGGAAGTTGTTCTGTTGCAACGGCCGTTCCAACTGATTCTGATAATCACTCTTTCTGCCAAGTACTGATTAAACACATTTATGATAGAATAGATTAGGCATTCTCTATTTTTGGGAATCAATTGATTGTATTTCATTTTCCCTGTAATTTTACCCTTTCTTCTGAATAATCACTTCGGCCGGAGCAATTCTCCGGCTAGATAATCAACGGAGTTTCCCCGGCAACCCCGGGATTGTTACACTTTTCTTCTAATTAATTAACCTCTTCTTCTTCCTATCACACGGTCTCGGCTTCCTGCGCCCAAACCTCGAAACACTCCCATTAACCTGAAATTGTATCTCGAAATTTGCCAAGAGTTTTGAAAGTTCAAACTCTATCTTCACCGAAATCAAACCCCCCAAACTCTTTCACCGTACCTAAATCTACATGTCCGGAATCTCCACTCACACTCAAGAAACCTCTACATTGATCTACAATTGAGCCTGGCAGGAGCATTTGAAACAGCACAAGAAAGAAATGAAACACACCAACTGTACAAATCCATAGCAAGTGATCAATCTTCTTGAAAAACAAGCCTAGCAAATGGTGATCCCTCTTCAATGAAAACCCATTCTCAAGAGAACCCATTTACAATCCCATAAAAATGCAAACTTCACAACTTTTTACACTTCCATATAACCACCCCCATCCCCATTTACAATCGCCGGATACGATAAACTCAATACTACCTTCACCGGATTTTGTTGGGGTGGGCTGGGCCCCTTAAGCCCCCCTAAATCCACCCTTGCCAAGAGGGAATTTTCAGGGATAGTCTTTTGTAAGATAGCCCTTCCGGTGACTCCGACACGGAGAGGCTGAGGGTGGTGATGGGACGATTGTATAATGGCCCTTCCGGTGACTTGGAGAGGCTGAGGGTGGTGATGGGACGGTAGCCGTACGATTGGCCGCCGTTGATCTCATCGGCGAGGGAACGGTGGACATTGAAGCTGGCACAATCGAGCGGGCCCGCCGGCGCAGCAATCGAGGGCGAGGATGAAGATGGTAACCGGCGGAGAAGGTGGGCTGCTTTCATAAAGTATTTGGAGGAAAAAGGAAAAAGGGGCATTATTCTTAAGTGGGCGACTGGGAACCGTACCTAAACAGGCTCATTTTTGGCCAACTCCCTCTTATAGTATATAGTAGATTGTGTGTGTATATATGGGAAGGGATCAAGAGACTCCTTTATTCTCACTCCATTTTCACTCCAAATATCATCCATTGATTTAATGCAATCTAGGCCATTGATTAACCTTATTTCTTTTTCTTTTTTTATATTTTTGAAATTCGCTGACTCTCACTTACTCCATCCCGGGCCAAACCCGAACCTTGCCTTCAAAACTCTGCACCTTTTCAACCGGTAGAGGTGAAATACCTAATCTATGGTTCAAAGAATCACACCTATAACAAAAACACACACACAGTGACCAAAAAATGGCAGAGCAAAAGTTCCACATTTTCTTCTTCCCCATGTTAGCACAAGGGACATGCTCCCAATGCTCGATATGGCCAACGTTTTCACCACCCCCGGCTACAGATGCAGAGAAGCAGAGATTCGGGATTCGTCATTTCCATCATTGAAATTGATTTCCCTGCGGCGGAATCCGGCCTTCCGGCGGAAATGGAGAGCGCGAGGCGGTGAAGTCGATGGATCACATTCCCAAGTTCCTCAGCCATTTCTAAGTTCCAGGGCCCGCTGGAGACTCTGTTACAAGAGTTCCGGCCGGATTTCATCGTCACCGACACGTTTAGGACCATTCTCAGGAAGAGGCAGTTAACCGAGGCCTTAAAGTTAAACGGATACCCTGAAGCAAAATCCAAAAATTGCGGTGGTGGAGACGCAATTGCAGGGCCTTTTCAAAGAGAGAAAATACCCCTTCCTCTTCACCATCGTATTCCTCATCTCAATCCTTGCCGCACTTCTCCTCTTCTCCGGCTCCCAGTCGTCCTCCTCGCTCCTGCTCTCCAACGGTGCCGTTTCTCCAATCTCTGAGCCACCGGAAAATTATACGAACTCCGGTGGCAATGAAAGGCAAGGCGTTGAGGAAACTAAGGAAAGTCATCACCCTAAGGATATGGTTGCTAAAGTTGCAGAATATTGAAGACAATGGGGGATAATTCCTGAAATTAGAGAGCGGTGATTAATATATCCGGTGATGGAGTGGCGACGAAAAATTGCCGGAGAATTCTCATAGCAGAGCGAAGGAAAGGGTTTCATGTTTGGCCCGGGATGGAATAAGTGAGAGTCAACGGATTTCAAAAATATAAAAATAGAAAAAGAAATAAGGTTAATCAATGGCCTGGATTGCATTCAATCAATGGCTGAAATTTAGAGTGAAGATGGAGTGAGCAAAACCCTGGGTCTGCCCAAACTTTTTAGTCTTGATCGCCACTCAGTTCACCTGTTCAGGGTTTCCAACGAACATTGGTAAAGCGTCACTCTCGGCGGCGGTGGCGTCGTTGCTGTCGATGAGCTACTTCTTGGCTTGGCCGAGCGCGGCGATTTCTGCCTCGGCTCTTTTAATCGCAAGTATTGAATCACTCCCTAATGTTAGCCTCATTCCTTTTCTCGTGGGATTTTTAGTATTGTCAATTGACAAAGTTTGGATTTTGATAGTAGGTTTGTAATGGGTTCGAGCAGATCGCTGTCAGGAGTTTTCCACTTTTGGAGTCTGTATTGATTTTCATTTGGGCTGCCGGAGCCTGTCGGAATCGAGCTCATTGGGAAGGCTTTTTCCCACTTCTGAAGTACTTTCAATTTCGTAAGTACCTCTCACAAGTTGGGAATTTTTCTTCAATGCTAAAGTGCTTACGAGTTCGTAAGGCTATTCGTAAGGCTTCGAAACTATTTGCGATATCGTAACCTATTAAAGGCGGTTTTACAAAACGCCGTGCCACCAAATGCAC
Source organism: Sherardia arvensis (assembly GCA_948330725.1). Classification (NCBI taxonomy): domain Eukaryota; kingdom Viridiplantae; phylum Streptophyta; class Magnoliopsida; order Gentianales; family Rubiaceae; genus Sherardia; species Sherardia arvensis. The sequence goes on from OX415236.1 coordinate 28,602,087, forward strand.
TTTTACGGCACATCTTAATAGGGCACTTGCAAAATGTCTTCTATGAGCCGATACAACCATCTTGTACCATACCCCCTTGCACTAGTGATTTAAGGTGTGCTGCTAACAACAAAACCTTCAGCACTTAAATAACAACCTTTACCAGGAATACAAGGAACTCAAAACGACAATTAACAAGTTTGCACAATTCCATGCATCTTTGAATACAAAATTTCAAGGTTATGGAAAATAAATCCAAACCACACAACACACATGCAAAAATGCGAGACACCAAAAATTACACAACCAATGACCAAATCAATGTTCAACACTAACAAAACAAGAGTTTCAATCAAAATTGATAAGCAGAGAACACGAAATGACCGGATAACACAACCTCTGGAGTACAAAACCGGCAATTAAAAGCAGATTATTAATCAATCAAAGAAAAAAAGCAAATAAATCAAAGGAGATTATCCGTTTTTACCTTAGGTAGCACCGGCAACACCTAGATTTGCTCTTGTCATCACCATTATTATCCGATCTACAACACAGAACAAAAAAAAAGACAAATTTGTGAACAAATCGATAATAAATACGAAAACAATGAGATCGGGAACCTTACTTGTTATTCCGTGCGCTCGAATTAATATATGAATTGGAAAATCGCCACAGATGGAAGAGATAATGTTTTGGATTTGGGGGAGAGGAATGGAGAGCAGTTCTGGGTGGTTCTGGAGAAATCAAAAAGTGGGGAGAGAATGAAATTTTCATATTTATATCAATCATATTTCACAAAAATTGTAAAATGACTCCCCACGCATTTTTTTTTTCTTTTTCTTCAGTCCCGTCTATAATTTGGACGATCTCTTTTTAGAATATAGCAATAATACGACTGAATTAAACTGAAATATTTCTTCATAAAATTAGCCTAACTTGGACGATTCTAATTACCAACATTATGCAAAGAATTTAGACGCATGCATGTTCAATATCTTAATCATCAGTTCCTATATGGTACAACGGGTGTATGCATTCCTAGGGTTCCTTTTATAAATTAATCAACTCCATTACCAATTTGGGTAATTGCGTTGTTACATATAACATTACGTGGAAAATGGTACATACTCCCACGTTCTCCCTAAATTCTACGGTACCCTTACTCCACTTTCTTCCTAAATTCCACGGTGTCTGGCCGTGAAAAATAACGTGAATGGATAATATACTCGTGGTAAACTATTACGTACTCCCACATTCTTCCTAATTCCACGGTGTCTGAACGAAAAAAAAATAACGTGAATGGATAGTATGTGCATATTGCAAATGAAATTATATGAATCTCGAATATGATGGATGTACATCTCCAATGAACTGTATCTACATTTTGAATAAACTGCATGTGCATCTTAGATGATGCAATCGAGTAAAAATAATTTACATTCGAAGAAACATATAACGCATGTGCATTTCAATTATATTAATGTACATTTCCAATGAGCTGTATATACATTTTGAATAAATTGCATGTGGATATTAGATGTTGAAATCGAGTAAAAATAATATACATTTGAGCAAACATACAAAGCATGTGCATTTAAAATATATTAGATGTGCATCACAAATGTATTATATGAACTGTATAAACATTTCAAATAAAATTTATATGAAGCTCAAACATATTGAATTTGCATTTTCTAACGATCGCAGCCTTAAATTTAGAAGATTTTGATAAACATAGGTGTAGAAGGTATGATATAAGGATATTTCTCTCATTAATTAAAAATTAAGAAGAATTGGATAAACATGGGTGTGGAAGGTATGATATCAGGATAGAGATGTTGAGATATTAAAAAATATATATATGCACAACGTACGGTTACATACATAAAACAGCTGAACGTAAAGGTGAGTGTGATTGTGTGAATGTATGGGCAAATAAGTTATTTTTTGAAATTTATGAAAAAGCGTACGGGGATACGTATCCCCATTGTACAATATAATTTGCGCCTAATCATATGCAAACATGTGATTTTATACCAAAAACATGCTCTCTCGTACATTCTCTCATGATGTTGATTACAACTGAAACTTATGTTTGAGCCTTAGAGAGGTTATCCAACAACACATTTTTCTCTCTCTAAACTTTCTCCCCCTTCTCTCTAGAAACTACCCCCCTTTTCCCCGACAACCCAACTTAATTAATTTCTTCCTTGTTTCAGTGACTATAACGTATCTAAAACAGCTACATAATGGTCATCCCCATGGCTAAGCCGCCGCAACTCCGCGGCGGCGCCACCCCTGCTCGCACTTTTGCTCAGACTCTCACCGCCAAATGACCTCCTATATCATCCTCACTCCCCTCCAACCCAAATATTCATCTAATTGGGGAGTATAAGGGAAAATTTTCATACATTGTCTCACCAGAACAAGCGTCGGAGCTGGCATCCCACTATCAGAATGCATTGATCGGAAAGTTCGACAGCGGGAAACCCTCCATGGACGCATTGAACGAGGTGTTCAAATCGATTGGCTTTGCTTCTCATTTCCAGATCTGGTCTATCGACTTCAAACATATCCTCGTTTGCTTCAACGACCCGGATGACTATCAAAGATGCTGGCTAAAGGGTCACTGGATGCTGAAGGGCTTCCCTATGAGAGTGCTAAAATGGTCAACAGACTTCTGAGCCCTCTATAGTACCTATTTGGATTACTATCCATTATGTGCCTATATTTTTCTACAATCAAACTATGCTTGAGTTTATTGGGAACAGAATAGGGAGATTTATAAAAAAAGATGCTTACTACTCTTCCCTTACCAGGCCTTTTGCTGTTAAGCTATGCATTGAGATAGATTTGCAAAAAAAGATACACAGTGTAATCACAATAGGCATTGCTGGTATGGTTTCAGATTTAGCCATAGAATATGAACCAATTCCATCCTTTTGCCACCATTGTAAGAAGCTAGGGCATGATTTTAGTGAGTGTAGATCAGCCCATCCTGAACTTTCACTGAGAAAAGAGAAAAACCACAAACCAATTAGACCGCAACAGCCCGACACTCAGAAACCAAAAATAGCTATGACAGATGGTATGCAGGCAGGTCCTTCGGGTACTTCTGCAAAGGAAAAATTGACAGCTATCCAGGTTCAACAACTGGTTTATGTCAAAAAAGTTCCTCGACCCCCCCAACTGCCAGCTCAGAAGGACAGTACAGATAAGGGCAAAAGCATTGTTAACATAAACATTGATGATGATATTGAAAGCTCAAATCACCCCCCTCATAATCCCAGTCTATCTAAGGCTCAGATGAAGGATAATTCAGACAGGAGCACAAGCATAGTTAACATAGCCAGTGATGAGGTTATTGTAAGCTAAGATCACCTCCTCACACTCCCAACCTATCTAAGGATGCTCCCCAGTCACTGGCTATGGAAATTGATTATGCATGGTTTGAGAAAAATAAAAGACCTACCAGATATGCAAGAGATGACTCTGACATAGGTCCAGGTAACACCTCTGAACCAATTAGCCCTCCATTTTCCTCTAATACTGTTACCTTTTTTTCTCAGGAAAGAAATAGAACAAATAGGTTCCTACCTCTACAAGAATTAAAGGAGTTTCAAAATTCTGAAAATAATCCACCACAAGAACAGGTTGATCCTCCAGAAAGTAGCACCCCAAGTAAAGTTTCAGAATCAAGTCCTCAATCAGCACAGCCAGCAATAAAGGTAAGCACAACTCAGGTTCTTAAATCATCAAGGCTAATGGCCAAGCATACTCCAGTTATTAAGCTGCATACATACTTCACTCAACTGAACCAGATAATGTCGGGTTCAAATACAAAAAGCCCTAAAAATCAGTTTTTAAATGATTAGTACAAACCTAAAGTTAAAATTCCTAGTTTGGAATGTTAGGGGTATGGAAACATCATTAACTAGATTAAAAGAACTGATTCTATCTCACAAATTTGATTTACTGTGTTTAATAGAATATATGCATGATAACTCTGAATGTGCATACTACATGTCTATTCTTAAATATGATCACTGTTTGCCTGCATCTAATAATAGAATATGGTTATTCAGGAAAGAGGATATACAGGTTACCCTCAACTTAGAACATCTGCAATTTCTACATGCCTCGGTGTATAGCCAAAAACTGAATATCACTATGGATTTAGTTTTTGTCTATGGACTGAGGACTAGAGAAGGGTTGTGGGAAGACCTTAAAAAAAATATCAAATCCAAAAACCATCTTCATTGGTGATTTCAATGCTATTGCAACAATAGATTAATATAAAGGGATCTCATCACCTAGCCTTCTTAGCATTAGGGACTTCTCACACTTTATAGATGATATGGCACTAGAGCATATAAAAACTGTTGGAAATATGTTTACATGGTCTAATGGGAGACACCAATTCCCAGTACCTGTTGGAAATAGTGGTAGGATTAAATCCCCCCAATCCAGCGGTTAGATAGAGTTTTGTGTACATCAGCATAGCATTCTGCATTCCCTGACTTCTCTATTTTAGTCCTGAACAAACCCTCCAGTGATCACTGTCCCCTGTTTTAAGTATAGGCAGTTCAATAAAATCATCTCCAAGGCCTTTTCGTTTTTTAAATACTTGGTTTAAGAGAGATTCTTTTTTGCAAGTTATTAAAGAAAACCGGGCTACTAACATTGAACAGACTGGCATGCTAGGACTTTACGTAAAACTTCTCAGATTAAAAAAAGTTTTGAGAGTATGGAATAAAGAAGTATTTGGTAATGTTCATGCAAATGTCTTATAAGCAAAATAAATACTTAGATTAGCTGAATTTGCATATGACTCTGATCAGTCTAAAATACTACTGGACAACCTCAAACATGCAAAATCTAATCTTTCGAGAGCAATCACTGAACAGAAACATTTTTGAAAATATAAGTCTAAAATAAAATGGCTCAAGGAGGGTGACGATAACACTAAGTTTTTTCACAATTCTGTTAGGAAGAGTAAAATGTAATTACAAAGATTAAAAATTCACTTGGTCAGTGGATAGATAATGCTTCTGAAATTGAAACCGAGGTTGTAGCATACTATACAGATCTATCATCAGCAGAGTCAAATCCTGACCAAGCGAATTTCTACAGACACTTTTTAACTCAGATCCCTTGTCTAGTTACTAGCCAAGAGAATGTAGAACTGCTTAAACCAGTTACTTTAAATGAATTGAAAGATGTAGTTTTTTCTCTTAACAAACAAAGTAGCCCAAACCCTGATGGTTTTACTGCCTCCTTATACATAAAAGCTTGGGACATTATTCACTTAGACTGCTAGATGCCTCAAATGATTATTATCATCTTCAGAAATTCCTAAGGGAATTGCAAGTACATGGATTCCTATCATTCCAAAAACAGAAACACCCTCCTCTTTTAGTGATTTCAGGCCAATAAGATTTTAATGGAAAAACACCCCTTATGAACAAACTTATCTCTTCTCACCAAACTGCTTTTTTAAAAGATAGAGACATTGCTGATAATGTCTTGTACCTGAAAGAAATGGTGAGATTCATAGATAGGAAAGGCAGAAATCCTAATTGCATCTTAACATTGGATCTTAGAAAAGCATTTGATAGGGTATGTTGGAGATTCTTAAAAAGTATTCTATTAAAGTTTGGGTTTCAGGGACAATTCATATATTGCATCATAAAAAATCTGTCACACGCATGATTTTCTATTTTAGTAAATGGCAATCCTGTTGGTTTTTTTAAAGCTTCAAGAGGCATCAAACAAGGTGACCCACTTTCCCCTTTCCTCTTCAATATTTTCTCAGAAGCTTTTACTAGAATTTTAGTATATGTGTTTGAAACTGGAAAATTACAGTATTATAATCTGCCCAGGTTTGCAATTCCTATCTTCCATCTATCATATGCTGATGATACAATGATCTTCTTGCAACCTAGTACTGCTAACCTAACCAAAATGAAATCTTTTCTAGTTATTTTTGAGTCAGTCTCTGGCCAAAAAATTAACTTTGAAAAAAATAATTTTTATGTTAGTAAGCATGCTACATGTACTAAACTGAGAGAAATTAAAAATATTCTAGGTATGAAGAAGGGAACTTTTCCTTTTAAATACTTAGGTGTTCCAATCTTTGCAGGAAGAACAAAAAATATTTATTTCCAGCCCCTAATTGAAATGATAGATAAAAGAGTGCACAATTGGGAAAATAAGTGACTATCGACTGGGGGAAGATTACTTTGATTAATTCATGCTTATACTCCCATCCACAACACTATTGGGCAGTCTTGAAGCCAACAACTCATGTTATCAAACTGATTAGAAGGATCCTTTCTATTTTTTTCTGGGGCTCTCAAAATGACAAACCAAAAAAACTTGGAGAAAATGGAATGATCTGTGTTTTCCTATCAATGAAAATGGCTTAGGGTTTAGAAACATAAATACAATTATTAAAGCCTTTTCAGTGAAGCTGTGGTGGAAATATCAAACTGTAAAAGCCCCATGGACAGTATTCCTTGAATCACTGCCAATCTCTGCAAAATATTCACAGTGCTGGAAAAGGATTTGTGAAGTGAATACTTTTGCAGAAAGAAATTCCAAAGTGATACATGGTCAGGGTTTATGTAGCTCCTGGAGCTCAAATTGGGCAGACACTAGTACCCTTATTGATAGTTTAAACCCTGATGATTTCAATATTCATCCAAATTGCAATGTGGCAGAGTTTATAGCTAATAAAAATGATTTGTTAAACTGTTTGGCCCCCAAAATTGATACTGCCTTATTTCACTTTTTACAGGTAGCCAAAATAGAAGAAGGGAGGCCGAACAAATTAATTTGGAAGACGGAGCAGAGGGGGAACTTCACCTTCAAATCAACATACAACAGTCTCAGGTCAACAAGATCCACCTCAATCTCTCTCCCAAAGATTTGGTCCACAAGAATCCCCAAAAAGGTATTTGTGTTTATGTGGAAAACACTAAATTCATTGCTCCCCTTTGATAATGTGTTAAGACACTATGGATTTAATATTGTCTCAAAGTGCCGTTTCTGCAATAATAGAGAGTCCCTGGACCATTTTTTTAACAGTTGCACTTTAGCTGATCAGATTTGGTCTGGAGTCAATACTTTCATGGGCATACAGTCACCAGTTTTCCACTCAATATGGTCTCGAATCTCATACTATCTTTCTAGAAATGGACTGACCAGGATTCAAACTATGTTTATTAGAAACATATCTTTGTTTACTTGCTGGTGTTTGTGGAAGGCTAGAAATAGCTTTATTTTTGAAAATATTAAACCTACACCAACTGGAATCCTGAGAGATATTAAGGCCATGATCTATGACTCCTTTGTTGCCAAACCACTATACATTCATCTTAGCACAGATATAGAACTGGCCTCAAATGCATACTTTCCCAAAACCACAAAGCCCCCAAAACCAGTGATTGCTAAGATTTGGTGGAATAGGCATGTAGTAGGGCTAAAAATAAACACTGATGCCTCTTGGATAGCTCATAGTGGTGAAGCTGGTCTAGGTATCATTATCAGAGACTGTGCATGTCATTTCATTAGTGCTAAAACTGTCTGTACAAAAGCCAAATCACCTTTACATGCTGAGCCTCTAGCTATTGGTTTGGGACTTTCTTCTTGTAACACAACTGCTATTGTTGAGTCTGATTGTTTACCTGCTACTAAAATGATTGTTGATCCTAAGCATGCACCATGGCCTCTGTACAATCTTGTGTATGATATTCATACTGCTGCTAAGAATTTCATAGTTGTGCATGCACATAGAGAAGCTAATATGGTAGCAGACTCATTAGCAAAGTTTGCATGTCAATCTAAATCTTCCTCTACATTTACATGCAAATGATATGCCATACACTACAAGAGGACTATATATTCTAGATAAATTAGGTACTCCTACTTTGAGAGTCCATCCTCCTTAGAATGGTCACTACTGTCAGTTTCTTTGGATGTCTCTTTTCAGGACACAAGACATAGTACTGTCATTGCTGGAGCTGAAGCTGAATTTTCCAGCTTGCTTCCGCTAGAGTTGACCTACTGGACTACTGAGGGAATGTTCTTTTGCCCCCTCACTCCATGGCACATAGTGACTTCATCTACAGTCTACAATTCTACACATTGGAAAAAGCAAAGTCTTATTTGGTGCCGCCTTGAGTTTTGCATAGAAATTCTCTAATAGGCTCTGAATCTAATTTTTATTACATGATAATTTTGAATAGAGCTAGGTCTCTATAATTTTTGAAAAGCATTATTCATGATTTTGGAAGCTTTTGTTTCCACATAGAAACTTGCCCTATGGCATTGATTTGTATTTTTAATTTGCTTGTCTTTTATAGGTGTGGGAAGCCTAATATAACTTTCCCCCACTTCTATAGTTAAAAAAAAATACAACTAAAATTTATGAAATGATTATAATGGAATGTATTAGTAATAATATATGACTGAATTAAACTGAAATATTTCTTCGTAAAATTAGTCTAACTTGGACGATCCTAATTACTAGCATCATGCAAAGAATTTGGTAAGCATGCATGTTCAATATCTTAGGGCCTGTATGCCAGAGTTTTTCTGTAAAACAGTTCAGTTCAATTCAATATATATATATATTTTTTTTTTCATTTCAATTCAATGTTTTTTTATATTTTTCAGTTTAGTTCAATATTTTTTTTTTCAGTTCGATTAAGTATTTTTTTATTCTTTTCAGTTCAGTTCAGTATTTTTTTTATTTTTTTCAGTTCAGTTAAATATATTTTTATTTTTTCAGTTCAGTTCAGTATGTTTATTTTTTTCATTTCAGTTCAGATCAAATCAGAAAATTAATTTTTTCAATATGTGATTTGATGCAATCCAAAATAATTTAGTCATACTATTTTCAGTATATTTACTTTTTGTTCGTTTCATAGCAATTCGAATCAGTTTTTTTGCTATTCAACCTAATGTAGGTGTACTATTAGTATTTAAGTATGTCTAGATCAATAAAGCTTGTTTGATCAAAGTAATCCAGAAGTAATATTACTCTTTTGTCATACATTTAAATTTAATTCAAATCAACTCAGTTTCAAACCATATCAAATCAATTCAAAATAATGACATTTAGTTCACTTCAGTATTTACACCATGATGGCATAGACTGCCAAAATTCTTGTTGCTATATTCAGTCGATTTTGATTCATTACTTCCTTCCTTTGAGGCATGAGCAATTCCGTATTCGCCGTTCCTTGAACATTATCGTCATGTTCTACAACAGGTATCCCAAACTTTTCCGTTCGCATATAGTTATGAAGCGTGATTGTTGCTTCTTTTTTTATTAAATTAAACCACCATTGGTGGGGGGAATTAATTGGCATCCCAAACCAGAGAACTAAACCAAATCTGGCAATAAGTTTTTACAGTTCTGAGCAATTGCTCTAAAGCATGAAGCTTTCAAAAAGAATAACCTACTGTGGCTATTCCAGACTTCTAATACTATGGAGATAGTTAATCATTCTTGATCCAAGAAACTCTAGGGAGCATGTTAGTGATCAATCCAGCAAAGGTTGAAGCACAATTCTGCCACCCAAAGACTGGATTCAAGAATAATAATCCATAGTATCAGACTAGATTGCCAAAAAATATGCTAATCTAGTGATCAAAATATATTTACATATAAGCATCTTCTCAATAGAAAATATGTTGTGATCCTTCATGAGTGAAGTTATTTGAATTGCAAGGGAACTCTGCTGCAGTCTCTCCTGACTCCATGGGTGTACCTGTAAAATAGAGAAAAAACCAGCAGTGTGTGTTCTTGAGATTAATTGTTGATAGTTTGAGTTCTGATAGATGGAATACAAATTTTGTCCAATACTAACATCCCTTTGATTTCCGAAGGAGTTTGAGACCATAAGATGTCATGAGTGCCCTGAGTATTAATCCCCAACTTTGCCAGAAAGTCAGTTGGCTTGTTTCCCTCCCTGCATATGTGTGCTAGCTGGTGCTCTTTTTGCCACTCATGTATTTGAGTACAGATTGAGTATATCTTCCATTTGCTTGTGGTAGGTGACATGATACCCTTTAGTGCCTGCAAGCAGTCAGTTTCTACAGAAAAAATGTGCAAGCCAATGTCTCTTGCTATCTGATATCCCTGTAAGATAGCCCTCATTTCTGCATGTATAGGTGATGAGCAGAGAGCTGACATATATCTCATTAAAATAACTGTCCCTCTGCTATCTCTAAAAATCACCCCTATCCCAGCCTGATTTGATATATATGCAGCATCAACATTTATTTTATATCCATAATCTGGGGGGTACCATTTAATAATTTTCACAAGCTTTGGCCTTTTCATCTTAATGAAAGGTATAAGCCCAGTGGAAATTAAAAAATTGTTCCTCTCCAGATTTCCTATTATTGGATGTGCTGTGAATATATTTCTAGACATTTTTGCAATAGACTCACATATAACATGATTCCCCATTGACTGTTCCTCAAAAATTTTATAATTCCTTTTTTTCCATAAGAACCAAACAGTTAAAGATGTGACAGTTTTAATGACTGTTGAATGGATCTTAGAAAATCCTGCATGTTGGAAGTAAAAATTGAGTATGTGCCTAAGTGTGTGAAATGTGGGGGTCTGTAGTGCAAGTAAAGCATGTATAGACTTCCATATTTCCAGTGACTCATGGCACTGATTAAAATAATGCTCTAATGTGTCCATATTGCAGCAGAATAGACATTTTCATGGTAAATAAATTCCAAATTTTGTCAAGATGTCATCAAAAGGGAGGAGTCTATTCTTAATTCTCCATACAAGAATGGATATTTTTTTCGGGATACACCTGGACCATACCTTCTTCATTAGATTGTGAATTGGCTGCTTATCTCTGATCTGCTGGTATGCTGACCTTATTGAAAAGTTTCCATCTGCTCTTGGCTTCCAGATAAGCCTATCTTAATGAGTGTACTGATTTTCTGCTTCCTGCAAGAGATTAAAATATATGGTAGCCAAGTGAGGCTCCAGTTGGGTTAGATAGTAACTTTTATTGGAGAAGAATTCCTTCACTGTAAGTTGTGGAAAAGGGATTTGTATATGCTCAGGCCATTGGTAAAATAAAGCTCCATTTCCCAGCCAGTTCCCATCCCAGAAAGAGTTGGTTCCTTTCCCATAAATTATTCTTGTCTGTTCATTTGCAAAAGGAGTGACACCACATACTCTTTTCCAAGCCTGGGGGTTCTTGTAAGTTTCTGGCAATGACTACATATATTGAGCCCAGATTGTCTTATTTTGCTGAAGCTTCCACCAAATTTTGCAGGAAAAAGCATGTACTGTGGCTTTAATGCTCATGAATCCCAAACCATCTTCCTCAGTAGGCACAACTAATCTATTCCATCTCCTCCAACTCTTCCTCTGACCTCTCTCAGTCTGCCCCCAAAAGAATTTTGATGCTATGCCTTCCATTTTTTTTAATAACCTGTTTTGGTGGGTTTAGGGTTGCAAGGATGTGTGTTGGAATGGCTAAAAGGACTGAGTTCATGAGAATGAGCCTTCCAGCACTAGTCAGCCATTTATTTTTCCAGTTCATAACAACTTTTTCCATTCTTTCCAGTACTCCCTGATAGTATATCACCTTGTTTCTGCCATGAAAAATAGGAGCCCCCAGATATATAAATGGAAATTTCCCCATCTTCATTCCTAGAGTCCTCTTAATCATTTTGAGCTTGCTTACTGTGACTTTGGGGTGAGTAAAAATTTCAGACTTTTCAAAATTTACTTTCTGCCCTGATACCCCTTCATATGCTTCCAGAAATAACTTGAGTCTTTGTAAATTCCTTTTTTTTGCTGAGATGAACACTGCTGTATCATCAGCATACATGAGGTGAGATAATGGTTGTACCCCTCTTGGCATGATGAAATTTTCCAAATAATGAATGTTAAACAGCCTCTAAATTCCCCTTGAAAATCCTTCTGAAATAATGTTGTACAGAAATGGAGAGACTGGATCCCCTTGCTTAATCCCTCTGCTTGATTTGAAAAAGCCACTACTAACTCCATTTATGAGCACTGAAAACCATGCCTGTGATATATTCTGAAGAATGAGTCTGACAAATTTCCCATGAAAACCAAAGTGGAGCATGACTGAGTTTAAAAATCCCCAGGAGACCCTGTCAAATGCTTTCTGCATATCCAGCTTTACCACAATGTTCTGATATCTTGGATTTTTCTGAGCAAGTTTGTCATTTCCATCATCTGCAACACATTATCTGCTATGTCCCTCCCAGCCATAAATCCAGTTTGTTGAGGAGACACCACTTTATTCATTAGAGGCTTCAACCTTTCCATGAGGACCTTAGAATATATCTTGTTAAGGAAATTGGATAGGCTGATGGGCCTGAAGTCTGCAAAAGAGGAGGGGTTGATTTTTTTGGGTATAAGTGCAAGCCATGTACTGGATATGGCTCTGGGTAGCAACTTTACTGACATTAACTCAGTTACAGATTCCAATAGATCTTGTCTGATAATTTCCCAACAGCTGGTGTAGAAAAAGCCAAAATAGCCATCTGCTCCTGCTGATGCCTCTTTGCTGAGATCAAATACAGCATTCTTTAGCTCTTCCATTCTCACTTCTGCTATCAGTGCCTCATTATCTTCTTCTGTTATGACTGAAGGGATGACTTCCATAAAGTATTTCATATATTGACCATTTCCCTCTGCTGGTTCTCCATTTAGTAACTGCTTGAAAATTTTTATTCCTTCTTCTTTTATCTTCTCAGGGTCTGTAATCCACTGTCCTTCAGAGCTCTCTATCCTTTTGAGCCCTTATAAGGAGAGCCTTTTCTCTGTTGAGATGGATGAGGTCACTTTCTGCATTGCTTGTCTGATATACCTCTTCTAGTTCTGCAACTTTGTTTTCCGAGTCAATCAAATTCTGGTGCACATTCCCAAAAGATTCTTTATTCCACTGTTTCAACATAAGTTTTGTCCTCTTCAACTTATATACCATATTCTCCATTCCTGTGAATTCTGATGTCTGATCCCAGCTTGCTTTCACTTTTTCTAGAAAGTCAGCCCTATTAATCCACATTTCTTGGAACCTGAAAGGCCTTAGCACCACCTCAGTTGCATCTTGTATGGAAATGAGGAGAGGGTTATGATCTGAGGTAGTCCTATTGAGAACTTGGATTGATGTATGAGGAAACTGAGCAATCCATTCTGGTGTGCAAATCCCTCTATCCAATCTTTGTAACAGCCTGTCCTCCTTCATTCTGCTGTTAGTCCATGTGAACAAATTACCAACAGTGGGAATTTCTATCAATCTCAGCTGATCCATCCACTCCCTGAAGTCTCTCATACTGCCAAATGGAGGAGAATGTTGACCTCTATGTTCCTGAACCGATAACACTGTGTTAAAATCCCCAGCATACAGAGTTGGGGCAGGTTGAAGGCTACTCAGATCTTGCCATAGCTGTCTTCTTGGGATTCTAGTAACCTGGGCATACACAAATACACTAGTCCATTTCTCAAGAGTTGCATTCTCTGTGATTGATACCTGTATGAATTGGTCAGTTTGGGACAAGATATCAATGGTAAAATTATTTTTGTAGAATAGCCATATTTTGGCCTCTTCTGCTGCAATGCAATTTTGAAATCCTATCTCAAATTACAAGCTGTTTATCTGACTTTTATCATGCATGGGTTCTATTATGCAAAGTATTGAGACATGATGAACAGAAAGTAGAGTTTTAAGTCTATCTATAGATGTTCCATATCCCCTAATATTCCAAACTAATAAGTTACCTACTAATCTGTGACTAATCATTAAGATGTGTATTTTATTTTTGGTTTGGGTCTTAAGTTTCTACTGAAAGATTCAGAGGAACTTCCCTTTTTGACTGTCTTGTCGGCATGCTTTTTTCCATTTTGAGCTTCCTGAATTTCTTCTATGAGTATTCCTGGAGTAGCATCCCCCTGGCTCTCATCTGCAATCTGCAAAATAGAAAAAGCATTTGATGTCTGAACCTTGTGGTAAGGAACAATGGCAGACATTTCTTCTCTTTGAAGTAAAGTAATTTTGTGGTGACTGATTTCTTTCTTTTTTTGGATCATATCTATATCATCATATGAAAAGGATATGTGGTATGGCTTGTAAGCCTTTGTGAGCTGAGATGGCTTGTCAGCCAATGTGAACTGAGATGGCTTGAATGGTTGGAGCCTTTGAGGTTGGAGCCTTTGAGCTTGGTATAGCACCATCTGCTGTTGATTCTCATCATTACTCCTGAGTGTCTCCATCTGTGTATGCTTTTCTGCTCCCTTTTTATATGGCACCTTCACCCATTGTTGGGCTGCACCTTGGTCTTTTTCATGTCTGGAGAGTCCTGATGAAGATGGTCTAGCTTGCTGCTGATGTTGAGACCTTGTGTCCTGCTCCTGGTGACTCTTTCTTTCTTTCTGTGGCCATTTCCTAAGTTCTGGATGCTGAGCCCTACAATTGCTATCCTTATGCCCTAACTTCTTGCTATGTAGGCAGTAGGTTGGGACATTTTCATATATGATTTCACAATCCCTAAAATTCCCAGGATGTCCTATTTGAATAGATGGCAGCAATTCCTTTGTGACATCTATTTCTACACACAATTTCAGTGCTGAAGGTCTGGAAATAAATTGGTAGCAACATCATGCTTTATAAACTTTCCTATCTGATTTCCAAGATCCTCAATCATTGAATTGTTCCAGTAATAGAGAGGGGCATCCCTTACCGTTACCCAGACCGGAGCAATTGGTGATTCGTGCTCCGGTGAGAAATCCGGCGACCATTTCAGGACTTTCATACTTACTCCAGCTATTGTCCATGATTGTCGCAGCCAAAACTTCTGGTAATCATCCTTGCTCTGGAATCTGAGTAGAACATGCTTGTAGTCGAGCGATCCTAACTGAAAGTTATGGTTGAAACCCATCGCCTGAACAGCTATCTGGATCATCTGCATCGGCGGTTTCGCCCTCTGAAATTTGCCGATCAACACATTCTGATAATGCCCGGCCAGTGTTGGTATCGATTCGGTAGGGTACATGCAAGAGGGCTTGCCATTGAATGTCGTGATTGGGCGGATTTCGGGATTGGATGGGAGGGTAGATGATAGTGGAGGTGGTCTGGAAGTGAGAGCTTGAAAGAAGGTTTTTCCGGCGGTTGTTTCGCCGGAATTTTGTGGTGGTTACCCCATTGGGGAGCCGTTAAAGATACGTTATCGGTTGTGTCAGTGGGTAACGGGCAGAAATATGGTTGTTTCTGTAAGCGTGATTGTTGCTACTATTATGGCGATTTGTCACTCCTCCTTCGTTTGAGACATCACCTTAAGCAGTCGCCATCTATTCTTCAAGTTTTCAAATGACCTTTCCACAGTGTTTCGTAGAGAAGAATATCAATAGTTAACTAGTTTAGTTCAGTTCAATATATTTTAAGATTTTTCAGTTCAGTTAAGTATTTTTATATTTTCTGTTCAATTCAGCATTTGTATTTTTTTTAAGTTCAGTTCAATATTTATATATATTTTTAGTTCAGTTCCGTATTTTTTTACAGTTCAATTCAGTATTTTTTTTTATTTTTTCAGTTCAATTCAGTATTTTTTTATTTTTTTCAGTTCAGTTCAGCGAAAAATAAACTCTAGCAAATAGGGCCTTAATCAAATGTAAACATGTGATATTATACCATAAACATGATATGCTCTCTCGTACGTTTATAATTGTAACATAAGAGTATACTTTGTTATCCAAAAATAAAAATATGAATTTGGTGGGAAAGAAGCGGGAGATGAAAGGTTTTGGAGGGAAACGGTTGACAGAATCACTAGCAAAATAAATTTTGTTCTTATCCTTACCAGTTGTAATTTCAGTGACACTCAAATTCCACAGAATCTCTTTATTATAAATACACAAGTCTAACCCGTCATTACTACAGAATTTTCATCCGATCAAAAGATATGTGTATATTCTATACTTGCAATTTTAAAATATGGGTACACATCATTTTTAGAGATTAACATTACTTGATGTTTAATGTGCAGAACTATTACAGTCTGAGGATTCGTCAAACGTGCTGATACAAAGGTAATTGAATCAAAAATACTGTTGAATTATTTATTTGTGAAATAAATGATTTTGTCTTATATGAGTCTTCATACACTATTCGTACTTTTGTTTGCAAAATAAGGTTTTCGTGTACATTATAGATTAAATTTAAGGTTGTTTAAGCCATTAAATGTTCTTGTATTTCCATCAGTTTTGTTGCATAGACAAGATTTTGATTGAGATGGTGCTATTTCGTACATTATTATATTAATGTTCGTCATGTTTATATTATACTAATTATTTTTTATGCCTACCTTAGGACGATGAGAAGGTCATTGTGAACTGATGTTTTGACAAAAATGCTACTGGAAATTTGTAATGAACTGCAGGCAATGGGTAATACCAAATTTATTTGGTCAAAGATCGCAACCACCATTAACCTTCGGGCAGGAACGAACATGGATGGTAAGCAAGTTTTGAATCATTTTAATGATCTCAAGATGTTGTACAAGGCATGGTATGAGCTATCAAAAATGAAAAGTGGCATTGTGTTTGACCCATCCATTGGAAAGGTTCAAGTGGAAGAGGAGCATACTGAGCGATATCAGTCATATCTGGAGGTAAAATTGTCATTGTATCAACAATTTTCACATACACTGTCAACTTACCTATTGTAATTATACTTACTAATATAAGCATTCATGTTACTTTGCAGAAACATAAGAAACATGGTATGAAGTTGGAAGGAGGGGCTTCCGAATTTGGATGAGATGGAGGCACTATTTGGAGGAAAAAATACTACAGGAGATGGGGCCTTTTCTACTGTCATGGCACGATCAAGCTCATTGTTTCCCAAGAAGGCCAAGGAGTTGGTAGCAGGCCTTGCGGCATCTCTACCATCACCTATGTATGGTGGATTTGAAATTGGTTCTGCTTTAATTTTGGGGGGCTTGATGAAGATTTTAATAGTACTCTAGAAGGTATGGGAACTTACATACAGGTCGATAATGCTTCACCACCAAGTATCAATGAGTTTTCCAAACGCAACGCTGAATGAAGCCTTGATGATGGTATGAAGAGGATGGCAACTCTTGACAAAGTTCTTTCAATATTGACACATGCTGGATCTTCATCAGAGTCTACTAAATTTGAGAAGATCAAGACAATTCTGACGGAGATGGGCGTATCAAAGATTGGCATTAGTAAGAAACAAGGAAATCAATTCTATGTCCATGCTATGGGTTATCTTAGTGAAGAAGCAAGGGGTGATGTGTTTATCAACCTCGAGAACGATGAGCAACGATGGGTTTATCTGAGTGAATGTCTAGGATTGCCATTTTCTCTCTACATGTCTGTCATTCCATCAGACAATGAGGAGTGATGCTTGGACTGCTTCACGCCACGATTTGGCTTTTTCATTTGGTTTTGATTTTCATGCTTCGGATTTGAACTTTTTCCATTTGTTTGGTTTTCTTTTATATTTTTAGCACTTTGTTTGGTGCTTTGTTTGGATTTTTAGCACGTTGTTAGGTGCTTTGTTTGGATTTTTAGCACTTCAGTGTGGTGATTTTGAACTATTCAATTTGCTAATAATAAATATTTCGTTATTATTTTTACATACGTGTTCTATTTCAATGCTTGGTGATTATAAATACAGATTACAATATCAACTCTAATGTGTATCGATCCTTGTCATGTTTGTATATGTAAAATGGCGTTTGCCACTTTGAAGAGATTAGACTCTCACATCTCAAAATCCCATTCCCTCTCGCGAGCAATCACCCGTCGATCCACCGCCTCCATCTCTTCCCTTGGAGGCGGCGGTGAAAAAGTCTCCGATCTCATCGTGAAGCTCACCGCGATCGATCCTGATGGCCTGAAGCGTGACATCGTTGGCCTCTCCAGCCACACTATCCTCAAGGCACTGGCGAACCACGGCATGATCAACTCGCCACGGCATGATCAACTCGCCACGCCTCACCTGGAGGACATCGACGCCTATTTCTATCTTTCAGAATACAGGCTCAAATATTAGGCTGTATTTCAAATATTAGGCCCTTGACTGTTAATTTTTGAGTAGATATTTTCTTTCAGAAAATTTTGTATGTTAACAAAAGAGTATGTTAAGGTGGGGGTCAAATAAGAGGTTGACATGTGGCCACTCTAATTTGGGCAAACAGTCAAAGTTAACTTCGTCTGACATTCCGTTTCTTTTTTATTTCTCTCCCATACTTTTTATTTTTTCCTTTTTTGACCCGTCTCTTTATTTTCATCCGCCCAACAGCTCTTCCGCGCCCAAGTATCACTCTTCTGCGCCGGCGGGAGAATCCGTACGGGAATGGCCGGCGGGAGGCGGGAGAAAGCAAACCTCTGCGCATTCCTATTATTAAAGATGTAACTATTTTAGCAAATCGCTCTGAAGAGAAATGCTCGAGAAATGCATTTCTTAAAAACATGATAGTGAAAGTGAAACAGGATAGGCACAAGGCATGGATGTTTTTGAAGCCTTTCACCAAAAACATGTGGCTTGCAACGTTTCCATCATGTTCTACTCCATGTTTGTTGTTTGGTTCATGGAGCACCAATCCAACCCTGACTTCAAGGGACCTTGGAAAGACCAGCTTAGAACTACAATGTGGTTCGCCTTCTCCTCTCACTTCTTTGCTCACGGTAAGTATTTCACAATTTTGTATCACTGCAAAGGATCTTCACAAAGTTGTACACCCAACATGTCAATAAAATTGAGTTCATCATAAATGTTTTTTTCCTTGTCAACAGGAGAGGACATACGTACAGAGCAATTACAGTAAAGCAGTGCTGGTAGTGTGGCTATTTCTGGCGTTTACACTTACCTCGAGTTACGAAGCAAACCTAATTTCAATGCTCACAGTTCCAAGGCTGGAGCCAAGTGTGACCAATATAGAATGGATAAGGGAAACAAATGCAGCTGTTGGATTTGATGGTGATTCTTATGTGAAACACTACCTCAAGGATGTGTTGGCTTCAGCTCAGGAACATCATGACCATAACTACCCCTGAGTGTTACCCCAAGCAGCTTAAAACTGGCAATATCACAACTGCATTTCTCGAGCTGCCATATCAGAGAGTTTTCCTGCAAAAATACTGCAGAGATTATACGGTGACTAGACCCACTTACAGCAATGGACGCCTAGGATTTGTAACTAGCACTCCATATCTTTTTTTTTATCCTCTTTCAACATTATATGGTTTTGTTCTGAAAGAAGAAATCTTGCATTTATTTGAAGGTGTTTGAGAAAGGTTCTCCAATAGCAAGGGATTTTTCTAAGGCTATTCTGATGCTCCTCACATTTCCATCTTCAGAGCGATTAGGGAAATGTGAGGAAAGAGTCAGGAAGGAAAAACAGAAATGCAGTCTAAGGAAACTATATGCAATTGTTTCCGATGTTTCTTTAAGCTTCCTAAAGGTTATTTGAACAGTTTTTGCATCAAATGGAAGTAATATAAGCTTAAAAGGAGCATGGATAATTACCTAAAACACCCGATTTAGACTAGCTATGTGCTCAGATTTCAGATACCCGGACTTTAGAAGCTCACAGAATAAGAAAATCATATCCAAGCTCAAGTTACTGGTTGAAATGTTTTCAACAATAACTGTAATAGAAGCTTGATCAAATACAGTGGCCATCCACTCTGGAGTTCTCTTTGATTTTATCAAAGCCACAACAACATTGATTGCAAGCTTATGATAGCTAATGAATGGCTTTGAAGCTAGGCGCGGGACTCTTAAAGACATGATCAGTTCCTCGACTATCACCCTGCACCAGAGGTTGTTTGCAACTGCAGATTCATCAGAGTTCTGATCTCCCACTCAACGAGCAAAGATAGACAGAGTGAACTATTTACTGAGACACTGACATCACAAGAAAAAATCAAGCCTTCCAAAATAGCCTTTATGGAGGATAGGTAACCTCTTCTAACATATGATTTTTCTGATATCATGCTTTCAGGATCTGCATTTCTTTGCAATATCTCCAGCAAGAAATAAGACGCAACAAGCACGAGGGTGGAAAGCTGCGTGATTGGACATATAGTAATTTGGCTGAGTAACCAGGTTGGGCGCAGAGGTTTGCTTTCTCCCACCTCCCGCCGGCCATTCCCGTCCGTACGATTCTCCCGCCGGCGCAGAAGAGTGATACTTGGGCGCGGAAGAGCTGTTGGGCAGATGAAAATAAAGAGACGGGTCAAAAAAGGAAAAAATAAAAAGTAGAGGGGAGAAATAAAAAAGAAACGGAATGTCAGACGAAGTTAACTTTGACTGTTTGCCCAAATTAAAGTGACCACATATCAACCTCTTATTTGACCCCCACATTAACGTACTCTTTTGTTAACATACAAAATTTTCTGATTTTCTTTAGAATTTTTTGCTATCATCTGTCCTTGTCTTACTATCTGTCTTTGTCTAAACTATGCTGGTCGAAGGCTGCAGGGAAAAGAAAACAAAGAAAGTCCATACCTGGCAGATTCATGACTACAATATCTCTCATTGCAAATAGCGAGAGTATTTTTCGTGGGAAATATTCTTCGAGATCAATCACACATGTACACTTTATTATCTTAAATATTCGTAATATTTTGTTTCTTCTCTTAGTTATAATGAAAGTTGTAGCAAACTGAAACTCTACCTTTCATGCTAGTATCATTGTTATCCAGGTATTAAAATTCCAGGGATAGTCTATATACAATTCACTCTTGTACTCGTATATATCAAAAAATTATCTTTTGCAGTGCTAGTTCATTAGGATAAGTAACTAGTGCATATACACCATAGTCGGGTAAAGTTTACCTCTCAATCCTATAATATATGCACATCGATTCATAAATAGTGTTTGTTTGTTTTTTAATCATCAATTTAAGTTGTTTTTTTACAGAATGGATGACAATGGTAGGCGTGCTTTGTATAATCATTGCATTGTTGGAGTTGAAAAAATTACTCGAATATATGGTACATCCTTCACCTGAGAAATTACCGCTGAGACTTGGAGGTGAAACGGGTGGTGAATACATACATAGATTGATGAATGCTCATCCAAACCTGTGTAAAGAGGAACTACGACTTCATAGATCTATCACTAGTGGAAATTGGTAGATGCGCAGGGCAGAAGCACGGCGGGAAAAAGGAAAGTTGTTTTTCCCGCCGTCCTTTGGGTTTACGAAATCGGAAATGTAATGGAACCCAATGTATAAACACCTTGGAACGATAAGCACGGCGGGGTTTTAAAACCCGCCGTGTATTGAGAAAATTTACGAAATTGGATATGATTTCCGATTTCGGAAACTACCCGGAAAAGGAATTTCCAAATGATTTCCGATGGAGGAAACCAGCCGCAAATATTTATGATTTTCCGGATGATTTACGATGGAGGAAACTGATTTCCTCTCTCCAAAAAAGCTCTCTACCCGCCCCACCCTTCTCTGCCCAGATTTCGCCGTGGGGAGGCTCCGGCCGGCGCCTCTCGCCGGGCCAGAGGTGACATCCCCTCCCCCTAACCAATAAATTCAAACCACCCCCTCTAACCCCTCTACTCGAAATCACCGCTCTTGATCGACAAATTACAGTTCCAAAGTTTGAGATCTACTCTTCAATGGCCATGGCCGGCCGGAAGTTGCCCAGTCAGTACAGACCCACAGATCCGGACCGGTAACATCCGTCGGAGGGAGCGGGTCGCCACCGCTCCCAAGCCGCCGTCAACCGCCGCCGGAAATCAGATCGGGCTCGCCGGAAACGATCGAGCCTGCTTGGAGAGCCCCATCCAGAACATCGTCGGAGCACAGAGGAGCAGTCCGGTCAACCACATCGGAACTGATCGAAGCTGTCGGACAGCCCAGACTCGCCGGGGATCGGCTCCGACCGACAATACTGGGGGACCGCCGACGGCCAGGCGTCTCGGACCGGAGAGCCGAGCTGCCAGATCTGGATCGGCTAGGCGCACGGAACCGCAAAAGAGGCCGTGACCGGAGATGCAGAGCAGATCGGGGCTGTTTCGATCGACATCCGGGGAGACTCGCAGGTCAACAGCTTTGGTCGGCTCGATCTGGCTCGGTCAGTTCGGGTCGGCTCGGTCGGGTCGGCTCGGTCGGGCTGGGCAGATTTGGACAGGTTATACTGGAACTGGCACAGTTAGACTGAGAAGGTGGTTTTACTTCTTTTTCCTTTTTTAAAAATTTATTTTCAGTTTTTTTTCGGGTATATATTTATTGATGTTTGTACTTAGATATTGGATTGAATGTGATCTGCCAATCATAGTTTTTCTGACGGGTCCTTTTGCTCAGTTAAACTTTGATTAGTTTCCGATCTAGTTAGTACAGTTAGGAGAAATCCAAGTCACATTAGTTTTGAAACACTATTGATGGCGATACTGATACTAGATTTGTAGACCGATTAGGCTTTAAGCTTATATCGAGTTAGAGTACATTTGCTCTATCCTGTATTTAGCCACCAGCCAATCAGACCAGGATTGGTTGGGATTGCTTTAGTACCGATATTAATTTATATATATATATATATATATATCCATTTTTAGATTTTTGTGATTTTCTTCTTAATGTTGCGCTATGGAATATCGCCTTATAAGAGAAATCTTTATAGCAATCTCTAGTTAGGCTCTTGATGAAACTTTCCTATTAGTATCATGGCTAGATAGAATAACTCGGTATGCTTTACATACTACTTTGTTGTCCTACCTTGTGAAGACTTGCTATCTTCCGGTGGTCCATTGGCCACCGGGCTCAATGGGTAGTCGGTTGAGGTTCAGGTAGAGAGTATTTGCTATAATAGAACCGAGTTTTCTGTTTTGTCTGTGAGAAAGTGGGATGGTGAATTCTAACGAGCTCTAAAATGCTGTACTTGGTGATGTCTATACGTGGCAGAAGGAGGGAAGTCTGGTTTTAGCTATGCTGTGACTGGCATTGATACAGAGATGACTTAGTTTTCTTGTACTATTTTTAGACACATCTCTGATATATCTCTTTGCTCCCGATATTAGATCGGAACATAGCCTTCGGGCAACAAATTGCCACAGTTACCCCAAAAGGGTTTCATGTGTAATATTGGGTTTCAAACCTGATCATGTAATTTTATTGTTTTTATTTGGGTTGAGGAGCCGTGAATAATCCTCCCGTCCACTTGGATGGTTTTAACTAAAAAAAAAAAAAAAAGATCCGGAAAATGATTTCCGGATGATTTACGATAGAGGAAACTGGCAGGAACAGAAATTTTAAAAAATTAATACATGATATCTTAATTGTTACCTAATAAATATCCATATATATATATATATATATATATATATATATATACTTATTTCTTTTTTTCCATTAACTAGTGTTTTCTTTCTCCCTTTACCCTCCACCATTTATCCCGACCTATTAAGTTTAAATTATCAAATGACAAATTTTACTTTATTTTTTGTGAACTCTAAAACATGTGTAACTAATCAAAATCAAATCTTACTCGACTCTCTATAAACGCTAATTAAATATAACATAACATATCAATTGAAGAACATAAATTACTTTTTTTTTGTATATTAATAACAATTTGTAATCGAATATCTCTATATATACAACTTTCTATGAAAATTAAATTGAGTCTAACTAATCAAATATCAGAACTTACTTGACTTTAGAAACTAATTGTATTAAATTTAACCAATCAAAGTCAAACTTCACTTATATCTATGTGAACGCTAACTAAATCCAGATTACTTAATCAAAACTAATATACTTTCTATATATATACATTACCATCAAACTAGAATCGATGGTAGTTTAACTAATCTAATATGAGAATAACATTCATCCGGATGATCCTGATATAGGCCTTATCAGGCACCAATAAGATAATGACACGTGTACAATTGTAATGTTTTAATTGGTTAAGATATTTTTAGTAAAGTTCTAAAACCCTAATTTAGAATGCCTAAACCCGTCTGGGTAATGATTGAACACGTGGCCCAATCATAAATTAGTTAAAAATGATGTGTCGTTATTTAATTGGTGCCTGATATTGCCAATATCAGGATGATCCTGATATATATTAAACTGATCTAATATCAAACTTACTTGTTTCTTCGTAAACACTAACTAAATCCTTATTAACTAATCAAACATTACTTTACTTGTTACATACTTTACTTATCAAATATCAAAACTTAAGTGACCTTAGACACTAACTGTATTCAATTTCACTAATCAAAGTCAATCTTACTTGTTTCTCTGTGAACACTAACACAATTCAGATTAACTAATCAAATATATTACTTTACTTTCTCCATAGATACCAATAAAATTGAGTATAAATAATGATTTTTATTAAATTTTCCATAAACTATCTAATAGAAAAATTTAATTGAGATTTTGTAAACACTATTTAAAAGTATAAGTAAATCAACTTTATATATTTAGTTATCAACTCTTATTTAAAATTTTAAAAAGTAATAT
Source organism: Sherardia arvensis (assembly GCA_948330725.1). Classification (NCBI taxonomy): domain Eukaryota; kingdom Viridiplantae; phylum Streptophyta; class Magnoliopsida; order Gentianales; family Rubiaceae; genus Sherardia; species Sherardia arvensis. The sequence goes on from OX415236.1 coordinate 28,626,613, forward strand.
ATATATTCCATAGGAATTTTTAACTTGTTATGAATGTAAATCATAACAAAATAATATTTAATCCCCTCTTCTCCTCCTATCGCTGTCCGCCTGATTCTCCTCCTATCGCCTCTCCTCAACTACTCATCTTCAAACGGTTCCGATGATCAATCCCCCTCTTCTTCTTCTTCCCCGTCGAAATCATCGCCGCCTCCAATTCGAGTCGAATTTATAGAGGCGGACGGCCGAGGAGTTTTTGCGACGCGGAGAATCGACGCCGGAAATCTCATCCACACAACTAAGCCCTTTGTCTGCCATCCTACTCTCTCTTCTCTCCACAGCGTCTGCTATTTCTGCCTGAAAAAGCTTCCCGCCGTTGATTCCGACGATGTGCGATTTTGCAGGGACGAATGTGAAGCTCAATCTGCAGTAAGTATGGTTATTTTTCTCAAGAAATTGCGTACATGTGTGCTCATAATGATATGCAGATGAATTGGGCGTGAAAAATCAATGAATTGAGATGCTCACTAGGTGTTTGTCAATATGCTTCTTAGACATTTTTTTAATTTTGAAATTGATTATACGCCGGATTGTCTCCGACTATGGCTTCGTCGCCTCCAAGTTCAGTGCCTTTCCCAAGTTTCTTCAGCAAGATGAAGGCGAAGACCAAAGGTTGATGCCGCCACTACTGTGGGGGATTCCTGGTTCAGCTGTGCTTCTAATCAGGTGAGATAGAAATGAAAAAAAGATGATCTTTTTATGATCTTTTGTTTTGAACTTTGAAAAAGTTTATTCTTTTTATTTTTCGGAGAAAATAAGGCTTTTTTTTGGTGTTGTTGTAGGTGGCGCAGGTTCTTCAGACGTTGACGTTGTTGTAGGTGATTTTGCAGGTTTTCTATGGCCTCATGGGCAGCTGGACTGCTTATTCAGGTTTGATTTCATTCAGCCCCTTTTATTGTTCTTGCATTACTGTTTCTGGATTTTTTACATTGAACATAATGATGAAAATTGGTTCTGGTATGAACATAATGATGATCTGTGTGTATGAACACAGTGGTTTGAGTAAATGCCTTCTTTGTTCTCTCGGGGTTTATGCATTGTGCAGGATGTTCAGCAGTTTGAATGATATGTACTGCATATTTCTTGGGAGCTTGAGCAACCTGAGCTATCTCAACAAGCAGTTTGAACCATATAACCTGTGAACAAGCAGTTTGATCTGTGAATTGCTGGCTCAAGTGCATGCTGCTTGAACCATATAACCTGGAATTAGAGCTAGGGCTCTGAAATGATTTCTCTTTCCTTAAGCGGTATCATCCAGGAAGGGTACTCACAGTAGTTTATCAAGCTGTTAGTAATGTAACTATAGTTATACTTGTATACAATGAGGCAAAGATCGATACAAGAGCACGCAATTTGGCAGCGTTTGTGCTTTTCTTCCTCAGCACATTTGCACTTCTAATGGTAAGTTTTTAGTCCTTTCTTTCGCGTACATTTTTTTGTTTACCGGGTAGATATATAGTCTGCCATAATATCAGAGTGGCTGCAGTAGAAGCACTAGCTGCAGCTTTGGATGAAAAGCCTGATTGCATAGGTTTGTTTCAAAATTCTTCTTTGGATTTCCAGCATAGCCTATGCTCTAATTCAACCGTTTAAATATTTCAGGAGGTTTACGCTGCTGCGAAAGCGGTGGATGCTGGGCTAATTGATTATTCAGGTGATAATCCTATTGTGCTTGATAAGAAGAAGATTGAGCCTATTGCAGCTCTTGATCACAGTTCAATTCAGTGTGAGGCGTTCAATAAGGATTTTACGAGGAGAAGCCTTCGATTTCAGGTACTTAGCTGCTCTCCATTTTTCTTTTGCTCAATAAAAGTATAACTCAGGTAAAAGGTGCTGTTTTTAAACCAAAGGCAATAAAACAGTAGTCTTTCTAGGGTGGTGCTAAGTTTAGAACGTTAATTTGATTCAAATGGTGTATTCATTTACGTCGATTTATGTTTATGTAGGTGTGACTGAGTTGGAAGTTGCTGATTACCGGAAGAGTGTAGCAATTCGGGTTTCTGGTGTTGACGTCCCAAGGCCTTTAAAGACGTTTGAAGATTGTGGGTTTTCTGTAGAGCTTATGAGAGCTATTGGAAAGCAGGGATATGAGAGACAACCCCGATTCAATGCCAAGCTTTGCCTATTGTGCTTTCTGGAAGAGATGTTATTGGTATTGCGAAAACTGGTATTGCAAATTTAGTGAACTACTTTATTGGATGATGATCTTGATTAAATATGACCCAGTTCTCCTTTTGATTTCACCGGCCGGAATTGGCCGGTGTTTTTTTTTAATCAATTTCCTTTAGATTTACGATTGAGTAAACCGTACGGAAATGCCTTTTCCGGAAGGACTTTCGATTGAGGAAACGGTCCTCAAATGATTTTTCCAGACAGATTTCCGAATTCGGAAATTTGATTTCCGGATGATTTCCGAAGTCGGAAATTAGAAGCACAGCGGGGAAAAAACCGCCGTGCTTCGCGACCCCGCCGTGCTTTCCCAAATTCCCCGCCCTGCTTTGTGTATTCCTCCACTAGTGTATGTTTGTAAGACTCGTTGATTTAATGATTGAAAGAAGATTGTTGTCAGATAATAGATATATAGTCGTAGCAGAACAACTTGGAATATGTTTATGTCTACTGGGCAAGGGAACTACATATTGTGACGCCGCAGAAACTTTTAAACATTCGATAAGCACTATTAGTACGTATTTTACAGAATTTTTGAGGGATTTGGTTACATTTTCATTCAACATTGTTAGACCAGATATATATATTTCATTGGTACCTACAAAGATAAGAAATAATTCTTTACATTGGCCCTTTTTTGAGGTAACATATCTTTTTATCATGCTTATATTTTTCTCTTTTGTATAAATGGTCTTGAAGAAATATAAGAGTACATTTTGAAAATGGACGAACTGAATTGCAAATCTGCTTATTTCTTCTTTCTTAATTATCCATTAACTTTTTTGGTAATTTAGGATTGCGTTGGAGCGATAGATGGTGGGCAATCTCATTTGATAGGATCTTTACATTCATTAATGTGGGGTGGGAAAGAAGCGCTCATGATATTGCTGTGTGGAGAGATTCTATAATGTTTTCAAAGTTTAATTTTCCACACACACCGCAAGGTACGTATGTAATGTTGTTGCTTATTTAACTCACATACTATTATATTCTACTCAAATTTTATCTTATCTTAAATTGTAGGAAAATATTATTTGGTGGATTTGGGATATCCAAATACAAAAGGATATTTGGCTCCTTTTATAGATCCCAATGCAAGTTACCATATAACGGATTTTCAAAAATAGAAATCTTAGAGGAATTTTGAAACAATTTAACTATCGATATTCTTCTCTACGAAACACTGTGGAAATGTCATTTGGCAACTTGAAAAATAGATTGCGCATGCTTAAGGCGATGCCTCAAATGAAGGAGGAGTGGCAAATGACCATAATAGTAGCAAAAATCACGCTTCATAACTGCGTGAAGGTAAATCTGAACAAGTTTGGAATTTGGTAGGTGGTGATACTAGTGAAATTAAACCATCAGATGATAGTGATTAGTATTGAATGCAACCGATATGCATTGTGGGAATAGTTGCTCGAATTGTTACTTTCGAGTATAAATTAATTTCATATATTCTCGATTACTAAACTAAACATGTCAAAAAGTAAATTTATTTGATAAATCAAAAGAAAAATATGTCATTGACATTTGATAAAATGTAACTTTATTTCAAAAAATTAAATTAAAAAAAATTGAAGTTAGCTGAAACACGCTGCAGTTAGCTAAAGCTAGCTGCAGTTAGCTGAAATTAGCTGAAGCACGCTGCAGTTAGCTGAAGCACGCTGCAGTTAGCTGAAGCACGCTGCAGATTGCTGAAGCACATTGCAGTTTGCTGAAACTTGCTGAAATTAGCTTAACTTAACTGCAAGATGCCAAAAATAAGCTGAACTTGACAGAGCTTATATGCGAATGGAAAACCTTGGGATACCTATTGTAGAGCATGACGATAATGTTCAAAGAACGGCGGATAAGGAATTGCTCAGCCCTCAAAGGAAGGAAGAAATGAATCAAGTTCGACTGAATATAGCAACAAGAATTTTGCAGTGTATGCCCTCGTGATGAAGATACTGAAGTGAACTAAATTTCATTATTTTGAATTGATTTGATATGATTTGAAACTGAGTTGATTTGAATTAAAATTAAATGTATGACAACAGAGTAATATTACTTCTGAATTAGTACGACCGAACAACATTTATTGATTTAGACATATTTAAATAGCATTATTTTATCAAATGTCAATGACATATTTTGTTCAATATTATTTCAATAATTTATTTGATGCTACATTAGGTTGAATAGCATCAACGATAGCTGGCAATTTGGAACACGACACGAAAACCCGACCTGAACCGAATACGAATTTAGTGGGTTTGGGTTGACACGAAACACGGCATGGGTCTATATTGGGTTAGACACGAATGACCCGAAAATAAATGGGTTAGGTTCGGGTCAAACCCGTGGGTTAAATGGGTAACCTGTTTGACCCATATATTTAAGGTGTAATTGTGCAAATGATTAAAATTGCCTTTATAAATGGAAACAAATCATCTAATTCCAAAACCATTGAAATTATTCTACTAATTTATGATAAAATTTAGAGTTAATTTTATAATTCTTGATTTAGTTTCCATATGACATGATCATTTGAGCTGCATAAAATTTAAAATTTAGTCTCATATTCAGTATCGTTATTAATAAATGGGTTTCGTGGGTTGGGTTTGGGTAACCCGAATTTTTACCGGGTCGGGTTTGGGTCAAGGTTTTGTGACCCGAAATATTATTAGGTTGGGTTTGGGTTTAGCATTTCCAACCCGCAAACCCGCCGACACGAACTCGCCAACCCGCCAACCCGACCCGATTGCCAGCCCTAATCAACGATGTTAAAAAACTTTGAATTACTATGAAATGAACAAAAACTAAATATACTGAAATTAGCATGACTAAATTATTTTGAATTGAATCAAATCACATTTTGAAAAAATTAATTTTCTGATCTGATCTGAATTGAACTGAATTGAAAAAACAGTATAGAGTTATAATAAAATATATATAGGAAATTTACTGAATTGAAAATTGTATAATTTTTTTTTGAATGAAAAGAAATACAAAAATAATTATCTGAACTAAACTGAACTGAAAAATATGAATATATTTAACTGAAATGAATTGAACTGAAAAGATAAAAAATATTGAACTGAACTGAATTGGAAAAAAATAAAAAAAATATTGAATTGAACTGAAAAAAATCATGAACTAGTTTACAAAAAAAAAACTCTGTCAAACATGCCATTATTTATATATATGGACTGGTTCGCTAATAGTGAATGTGGTTTTGTAGAGCTAGTAAGTAAATTTAATGGATTTGATATAGTTGAGTAATTAGTGAATCAGGCTCTTAATTGCGTTTATCAATCAGGCTCTCAATCAAATCCCGAAAAGCCATCTTTAGAGATAAAGTCACATTAACTGAGTTTGTCAAGGCAAGAAATCAGGCGTTGCCTTTCAGCAACTTCCAAGTTCGTTTGAACACTTAAAGTGGGTTAAAAGCAAGATAATATCACCATTTTCCATATCCATCCATCCACATTCAAATTTTCTTAGAAGCTCATCATTACGAGTCAATCCATTCAAACATTGCTTCTGACATTTGCATTAGCTCATACACAGTCATCACCACACCTATAATTTCAGCAATAAATAGCACACCTCCTGAGCTCCTAATGTACCACAAAACCAACAAAAATGATGCCTACCGAATTCAGCACAGTCACAGTCCTGTTCTTGCTGCTAACTTGTTGTTCATCTTTTGTTGCCTCAGACACAAACCTAGCAGACAAGTTTTTCCAGTGCATCAATCTCAACTCTGATCTCGACATCCCTTTCTCTGATGCTTTCTCCACACCAAACAATGCATCATTTGACACCATTCTGAAATCCACAGCTCAAAACCTTCGATGCTTGGCGCCTTCACAGCCCAAACCCGAGCTGATTTTCACACCATTAAGTGAATCTCACGTTCAGGCGGCGGTAATATGCGCTAAGGAAGTCGGAACTCAGATCCGAATGAGAAGCGGAGGCCATGATTACGAAGGTCTTTCATTCATTTCCAAAATGAACACGTCCTTCATCATCGTCGATCTCAGCAAGCTCCGAGCTGTAACCGTAGACATCGACGAAAACAGCGCTTGGGTTCAGGCCGGCGCGACAACCGGCGAGGTCTATTACAGGATCTCAAAGAAGAGCAAGAGCCACGGTTTTCCAGCTGGACTCTGCCCTAGCTTAGGATTTGGCGGCCACATAACCGGCGGAGCATATGGAACCATGATGAGGAAATTCGGGCTTGGTGCTGATAATGTTCTCGACGCTCGCATTGTGGACGCCACGGGACGAATCCTTGATAGGCAGTCCATGGGAGAAGATCTTTTTTGGGCGCTTAGAGGCGCTGGAGGAGGAAGCTTCGGCGTCATTCTCTCATGGAAGATTAAGCTAGTCCCGGTTCCAGCTACTGTCACGGTTTTCACTGTCCCCAAAACCTTGGAAGAAAACGGTACCAAAATCCTTTACAAATGGCAGCAGATTGCTGATAAGATCGACGAAGACCTGTTCATCAGGGTCATCATCCAACCTGCAGCTGCAGCCAAGAAAGGTGAGAAAACCATCCAAACTCTCTACAACGCGGTTTTTCTTGGCAGCGCCACCAGGCTGCTTCAGATCATGAACCAAAGCTTCCCAGAATTAGGGCTGACCAGAAAAGAGTGCACGGAAACCAGCTGGATTAAGTCGGTGATGTACATCGCCGGATTTCCGAGCAACGCCACGCCAGAAGTCCTTCTTCAGGGGAAGTCCCTGTTCAAGAACTACTTCAAAGCGAAATCAGATTTCGTGAAAGAGCCCATTCCTGAAGAGGGGCTGGAGGGGCTGTGGAAGAGGCTTCTGGAGGAGGATTCTCCATTGATGATATTCAACCCATTTGGTGGGATGATGAGCAAGATCTCAGAGTCTGAAATCCCATTTCCTCACAGGAAAGGGGTGATTTACATGATCCAGTACTTGACGCTGTGGCAAGACGCAGCCGAGGGAGCTGGAGCCAAGCACTACGATTGGATTCGAAAACTCTACAACTACATGGCTTCTTATGCATCCATGTTCCCGAGACAGGCGTATGTGAACTACAGAGATCTTGATCTGGGAATGAACAAAGATGGAAATGCAAGCTTCATCGAAGCAAGCGTTTGGGGTACAAAGTACTACAAGAACAACTTTAACAGGCTTGTAAGGATAAAGTCTAAGGTTGATCCCGACAACTTCTTCAAGCATGAACAGAGCATCCCAACGCTCTCATCAATGACCACCACCACCAGAGGAGCTAACTAGCTCTCACTCTCAGTTACACAAATTCACAGTGTCCTTTTATTGTTAAACCTGCTTCTGTTTTCCCTTTCGTCTTTGAGAAAATGACGGAAATAGGGAAATGTCAGATTCCTTTCCCACTTTCATGAATTGTACCCAAATCCTTCCCAACTTTCAGTCAAATGCACCATATTAGTTCCTTCGTCACATGATGACCCGGTCAACACTTTAGTCAAAGTGTTATAAATTAATAATAGTACTTCTTAGGTAGTCTCACTACTACAAAATCAGCCCATTTAAGGCAGTACATTCTTCATGTATTAAGGCAGAAAACAAATGTCTTGGGTGGTTGTGACTTAAATGAGAAAAATCATCTAAAACGGTTCCTCTTCCGCCTTAGATGTTTTAGGGTATAAGGCATTTATTTCCGCCTTAAACCATGGTGTATACGCCTTGCCCAACTCTTGCGAAATCGCAAGTATTAATGTCAGCTTGATATGCTTTTTAAAGTTGCGAAATCGTAAGTATGTAACACAAATACCAAACACATGAATACTTTTGTAGTTACGACACAACTAACGGATCGCCAGTTCAAAAACTTGCGAACTCGTTAGTTCTGTAAGACTAGATTGTAAAATATATGGGACCGAGACTGCTTGTGACAACTGACATGCGTATCGCTAGAAAGTAGTCACGATAGCGCAGGACAGGCAAGCATCTCCTTTCTTAAGCTTATAACGAGACTTGTTACGACAGTAGGTAGCGATTCGCTGGGTCAAACATTGCGAACTCGATCGCTAGCTTGCAAAGCCAACATTTCTGGTTGGCTTGAATGAGACTAGTGACGACAGTGACATGCTAGTCGCTAGTAAACTGTTGCGATAGCGCAACTAGACCAGCATATTGATTAAAAATTGTAGGTACTCGAGACCTTACGAAATCGTAAGAAAATCGCCTGTATTTGTACTTGCGAGCTCGCTAGTCATGTCGTTAGTTTAAACGACGTCGTTTCTTAATTTGGTGGGCGAGAAAAAAATGTAGTTGCGAGAGAGCTAGTGAATACGCCAGCTCTTTGCGTGCAACGTTACGATATCGATAGTTCTCAGATTTGAGAGGCAAATAAGAACGAGCGATTGGGTAGCGATGACGCAAAAAAGAAGCTACGAAATATGCTTTTATGCGAGTGTAGTTGCGACGGCACTAGATCATTGCCTGAATTTAAGGTCACAGGCGAGGAAGCTTACAAAGTCGCTGGTTATTCGTTGGTATCATTAAATTATAGTATATGAGCCATTTACACCCAAATCAAAAGCATTAGGGTTTCATTATGTTAAACTAAGCTGACAATAGCAAGATAAGTGGTCTCTTAGAACAAAACATGAACGTCAAACACTAACAAGCCACACTTTATAAACTTATTGAAGTAATAGCACTCAAAAGTATAGGTATCCAACCATAAACAAAATAAACTAGCTTTTATCGGGTACGTGAGGCCTAGAGATGTACCGAGATCTAATAAGGACCAAGTTTCTAGCAAATGCATCTCTACCGTCCTCCAACTCCTTTTTGGTGTATGGTGCATGATTTTCCTCGAGAATCTACGAATAGAAAATATTTTTTAATACTATTATAGTCAATGTAAATAGTAATAGGTACAATAAGTAGGTTGTAAGCATGCTTACGCGATGTAATTCCAAATTATCATCAAAAAGGCTAGCGCCGCACTCGGTGGCATACAACATCATATAGTAACTGCACTCCCAATTTGACAATTGCTTTCGGTGCTGAAAGTGAAGAAGTATAACAAATGATTTGAAATGAAATGTTAGTGGAAATAAATGAGCATGGGATTTGAAATGTCACCTGAATTTGTATAAGGTTGAAGGGAAGTAGTGTGTCGTCATGTGCACTATGCATAGCAACCTCTAATAAATCTGCAAATTTTGTAGATGGACCAAAGTGTAGCGGGTCCATCCAATACACTCGCTTCAATGATGGTATCATAGCTATAAAACTCCAATGGCCACTACATATTTTAAGAAATGAAAATGTAACAACCCGCCTCGAAGATTTCAATGTTTACAAAATGTAAATATCCAATTGTAAAAAAGAAAACTAACCTCTCTAGATATGGGCCTATGTAAATTGTCTTGGTCTTGTCACTAAGGATATTTGAAAGATAAGCAAGTCGTGATTGATTACTTTCATTCATTTCTTGCAGGCATATTGGGTGCAAAAAACCAATGAAAGTCTTTGTGTTAGTTAGCGCAAGGTATTGCATGTACCTAAATAAACCATACAGCGGAGATGAACGTATATTAGTGCATAAGTATATGAACATTTGTAAGTTGCAATACGCAAGAAAAGATGAGAACAAGTAGCTTACATATTATAAGGATTGTTTCGGGAAGGGTTTGATAGTGCCAGAAAAGGGCAAAGTCTTCCCATGGAATGACTAATTCCCTCGCTTCACCGAATACCTGTTTATTGGAGTAGAAATGGTAAACGGATTCACGACTATGGTGGCCCACCATATCATAAAACGTGCGAACGAATCCCGGTAGGGCTTTCATGAATCCAACTTCTCCCGCCGACATCGGGTTCTTAGCTACCGGGAAGTTGAGTGGGTCTAAGATGGGTGATGTTTTCTTTCTATTAGTTAGGATATAATTCGAATTTACATCAACCACCAACCATTTGGGCCACACAAAGATATGGCCCAAACCTTTACCCACTATCGTTCACTCTTTATCCGCGACAGGTACCAAGGCATCCTAGACTAACACATGTAGTATAGAAACCCTAATGAAACCAATAGGGACTTTGGCTTCATGATGTAGTGTCATGTGAGGATATGAATTTCCCATTGCAACGTGGCGTGGTTTAGAATTCGTCCCACATTCAACGTACAACTTGCAAGAAGGGGAATTCTAAGATACAAATAAAGCATGTTTAATTAGGTAGAATTAGATATATGTAGAAACTAAGAGTATTTCTATAAAATAGCAAGATTAATGAGGTGTGTAGAATTATTCATTTGATTGTGGTGAAGGTAAATAAACGTACCTTTGGTTTGGGATCAGATGGTTGTATGTGAACTTGCTCTTGGATAGGGGCCAAAGGTGTGAATATTTCCTTGTTGGGTTCAACAATAGGTTGGTCAACAATAGGTTGGTCAACCTCATGTTGTGGCGGGAAAGGATGTGATCCTCTAGACGAGGGTCCATTGATTGGATTGGTGTCACAAAAATCAGATGGAAGAGGATAATTTACAAAAGAACACACATTAGCCAAAATTGTTTTCAATTTCTTGACCTCTTGGTCGGATTTTTTCGCTCGACTCAATGCTATTTGGAGTTTGGATGGTTTAGACTCTCTACCACTACGTTTGATACCAAACACCTCTATTTGAGTAACATAACCACCAATTCCCTTAACTCTTCCCGGATGCTCGGCCTTCCCAAGTGCTTTTCGTATCACATCGTGTTTACCGACCGGGATGAACAAGCCCTCTTCAACTTCACGCTCGACCTCGTCCTAAAAAAGTAGCATTGTAAATTCAAAGTTATTATTGTCATCAATTGTTGTGTTTGATGGTGTGATTGTCGATACTAAAATGGAACATGGTATGGCGTAGTAGGTAAAGCGTACCACTCGATTAGCCACCCGTTTTGCCTCATCACTTGAGAAAGGCCCGTCTTTTTTAATTCTACCCAAGACGAATAATTGTTGTCTATTATATGTTGTAGGGTCTTCGGGAATGATTAGCTTGTTCGCCTCTTCCGCGTCCATGCCCCCATCCACAAGCTCTTTCACCTTGTTTTTTTTTGAGGTCTTCTTCCCCACACCCAAGTACCCCCTACCCCCGGTGTAAGGCATAACATTTTCGATAGTGGCTTTGCGCTTCCTATCCCCCAAACCCTTTTAAAAATTATATGTTATTTTAAGAATAAAGCACTAACGGAAACAATAATATTTGACAAATTAGCATGAAACTATCATTGCAAGATGTAGTAAACTAACCTTTGCGTCATTTTCTAACCATCGCTTCTTGAATGCCTCCCAAGTAAGGGGTACAATGTGATCGTAACGAGTACTTAGATCTTGCCCAAACCTCTTGCCCTTTGGTTTGATATAATCCTTGGCAAGGGTATATTTGTGTTCTCGATGAGCCTTTGATGCAATTTGAAGAGCCTTCTTCTTCACTTGATCATAGGATTTTGCCTCGATAATAAAGGGGTGCTACAAATGTGATCATATAAATAGTCACATGTAAAAATGTCTATTGAAATTAAAAATAACAAGTGTGTAAAAACTAACCTTGCATTCCTTCCATATATCATTTTTGATGTCGATGCTTAGTAGCCTCCAATCCTTTGTGTCTAATGGCACACGTATCCTACCCATCTTAGCACACCAACTCGACCATCGCGCGGCATCATCGTCGGGTGAAATAGCAACACCAATGTTATTAAACTTGACATGTGTTAGTATTTTGTTATCAATCCTAATCTCTATTTCGCGACAATGTGTGAGCAATTGTGCTTCCTTCGATGCGAGACTCATTTCTCGTTGTCTTTTAACCTCACTCTTGAACCGCCAACCACATTCCCCCCGCCCCCCCCACTTGAGTCGGAGTCACCGGAACTTGAATGACTATCCATTAAACTATCATTGTTTATTGAAATATGTTAATGACTAATGCAATACTAACGAGTCCAAACTAATATGGTATAGTAATAAGAAGATAAAGGTAAATCCTTAAATTGTGGCTAATTAAGCTTGCAAGTCAAAATACTAAAATATAGCCTCGATTCTAGAGATATGCTTCTGACATGATAATTAGTAATAGCATGATAAATGGAAGTGGTATGTTCAACAAAAACCATTTTTTATCAAACAACCATGAAAAAAATCGCACCTTTATAAATTACACATTTTTGTCATGAGACTTGATTGTTTTGGTGGGGGATGATGTACTTTCTTTTTCCCTCTCCTACCCACAACAAAGGATGTTATCAAAATGAACAAGTACAAGTTAAGATTGACATTAATTGAAAAATTGCAAGGGAAAAAAGTGGGTGAGAATTTATTGCTAAACTTGCCAATTGTTGCATACAATTAGTGCCAAATACCACTTTGTATTGACACAATTGATGTGTTCAACATGTATAGGATGGGTTATTGAGATTTGATGTGAAAAAAAGTGAAGAGATGTGAGAACATGTGAAAAGGTTGGAATATTTTTGAAGAAACCCGTGAGATGTGATGGGTAAGATGCCAAAAAGAGTTTGTTTTTCTGATCTTTAACGTGTGTTGCTTTTCTAGCGACACTACTTGCGAAATCGCAACAAGCTCACTAGATCAGGCGATGAGCTACAAATATCGCAACATGTGTATATGATTATATTTTTTAAGTAACTTTGTTGGCTGCGAATTCGCCACTACCCAAGTAAACCCAAGTAAATGGATATAAACCCTAAACCATAGGAAGAGTGTAACCATCCAAACCTTTGCAAGCTCATAAGTGAAAACACTTGTAAGCTTATACAGTTACGAACTCGCAAGTATATGGCTCGGTCTTGCTAATAATTTGGTACATATTGAGAGCGAGACCGATCACGAGCATTCGTGAAAAAGAACGACATTAGATTGATGATTTGTGTTGTTTATTCATTTTATTATAATTAACTTTGTAGTTGATCAAATGATAGATCAAGATCTACGGTTTGACATCATGCATTGATCATTTGATCGATTCTGTATACATTTAACGATTCGATCACAAGTCTGTCACGATCATTGTGATTTTTAAACGAGTCGATCACGATACTGAAATATGTTGATCGCTTCGAGCGTGATGTATTGTGATCGACTAAAATTTTAAATGATCCGATCATGATCATATTGATGATCGTGATCGGATGTGCATCAGTTATCACCCACATGTAACATCACTGACCAGTATCATATACGTGTTCCTATTCCATCTTCTTCCATTGATCATCTCCATCAGAAGTGTCGATGGTTAAATCCGCCAGTTGTCATCACTCTTTATATATACTATACCCTTGTTGCTTCTAACTAACTTGTATGCTTGGGTACTAGGATGTTTACTGATCGACTAACTATGTTGATCAATACTAAAGTTGATCTCCATTATGCAATTGAAATTCATCTAGTGTAACTTTTTAGTTTATGAACGTGATGTTAAGAAATTGAAATTAAATAAAATTCAAGATTTTTTGTGACATATGTGATTAGGCGTAATGAATTGCGAATTCGCTAGTCTACAAGTGAATGGATATAAACCCATGTAAAACCTAAACCCGTTACCCAAACCCTTGGCGCGCCAACTTGCGAAATCGTAAGTTATGAGCATAAACAAAAAAGGGTTTTGGGCTTGGGGGCCAATAGGTGGGCTAGATACTGGGCTGTATTGATAGTAGTATAAGTACTGGGCCATGCTGGCAATATCGTAGTGTATTGGTGTTTCATGTTCAATTTGCGCAGGTCGGCGACTTATCGATCCATTGAATAGTGTTAGACAATATATACTGAAATTGAAACATCTAAGCAGCCGATGTGGGAAATTTGTTAGCGAGCCAGGTTGCGAACTCGCCTGTAGAAAGCTTGGCGTTGCTAAGAATTAGAGTCTTGGTCGTGCCGATGTCGTCAATTTCACTCATGCCCATCTAATTAAATCTCAAAGCTGTGAGCGAGCTAGTGACGAAGTCGCTGGTATGCTCGTCTGTGGTTAACGATGAAGCTTGCGAGTTCGTAAGTTGTGCAAGTATAAATATAAAAAAAGGGGACTGGGATAAATTAATTTAGCCCCAAATTGGAAACTCTTCTAAAACCCTCAATCTTCTCCGACCAGATTCACCCCCGATTTTCGCCTGAATTGCAGCTTGATGGCACCCAAAACCAGAGGAATTGGAAGAGGAAGAGGTATCGAGCGAGGACGGGGAGCAATGGGAAACAAGCGAAGACGGACTGATTATGAGGCTGAGGTTGAGGAGCCGGCTGCCGCTCCAGAAGCACCTGCTCAGGCTGTCGTCGGAAATGGGGGTAGCACCGGTGGTGAGCCGTCCAACAATCAACCAGATTCTACTCAGGAAGAAGAAGAACCGATTGAATTCTTCAATGATGCAGCAAGGGCTAGGTATGGACGCATGAACTCTCGCCAGATTATAAACAATAAGGTTTTTGATAGCTGTGTAGTCCCAACGCTTAAACTAGACTATGTGTTAGACCATTTTAAGTCACAACATCTAGACGGCTTGTTTCAACTCCCTGAGCCCGTATATTATGAGGAGGTTTTACAGTTTTATGCTAATTTAGGCTTAGAGGAGGGGGTGGATGATATAAAAACAATTTTGCGAGGGGTGAGGTTTAAGGTTGATAAGTTCATGATCAACTCAGTGTTGACGTGCCCTTACAAGTCCCGTGCCGATCTTAGGCCTGCAAAGAAAGATGGTCCATATAAGGTTTATTATGAACAGAGGTTTCCATCGGTTAGCCTTAAACAACCACTGAAGGCGGGTGAGATGGGTAAGAATTGGTTTGGTAGGACTTCTAATCGGTTGGGTATAGCTAGGACATACCCGATCCATAGGCTTATAGAGGAGCAACGTTTAGTATTTGAGTTAATCTGCGGGAATGTTTTGCCATCACTCGGCCACGCTTGTGAGCCAACTGTGAATACCCTCATGCTTTCTACTACATCATGGAGAAGCTGCTATTCAATCCAGGATTCACAATTCTTACACATATGATGAAGATGACAAGGCACAAGACTGCGGCTATCCCATACGGCGATTTGGTTGTTGCTTTGATCTGGAGAGAGGGAATTTTCCCAAGAGGCCGTCCGATGCAACTACCCAAATACGACAAGGAGTGGCTCAAACGCAAGAGATTAGAATTGAAAGCCGATGGGAAGTACGGGAAGAAGAAGGAAGCTAAAGAGGCTGCTAGAAGGGCACGGGGTGGTGTATCTGGTATGCATCTAAATTTATACAAATTTTTAATTTTTTTTATATAGTAAATGATATACTTCTGCATTACTGATAACGTGTTTGTATGTGTTTTAGATGCAGTATTTGATGCCCGTGCTCGACTAATTGTGTCGGTGGGGCAGTTAATGAATGAGGTTGAAATAGCCGAGAAGAGGTCGAAGGCTAACAATGATTGGCTCAACAAACTGATTCTAGGTGGGGTAGTCGAATGAGAGCTTAGCAATGAGGAAGAAGAGGTACCTGATTTCCTCACCAAATTTCCCCGGACAAACGCTTCTGCAGGGCCAAGCATTGCACTACCTAAAGAGAAGGAAGCCGTGGCTGCGAAGGTGGTCAATGAAACAGATGGTGATGAAGAAGAAGAAGTAAGTGGTGGCGAGGATTGTGACTCATCTGTGATAAGTCCATGGTTCGTATTCGGACCTCGTTCATACTAGGACCAGGGCCCGAGAAGGGTCATGGGCTCGAGATACGCGGAGGATGGGTCCACGGGTCCGTCAATCCTAATCCTTATAAGGAATGCGTATATTATGAATGTTCTACAAGGAATATACATCTTCTCAAAGATGGTAATTCATCTATCCTAAACATGGTAATACAACCATGTCCGAAATATACTTCTATTATACATGGTAATACAACCTCTATTTCCATAAGAGTTGTATTCATACCATAAATACATATCTTGGTGATCTACGGATTGTAGCCATATAAATACCTTAAAGGTTTGGTAGACCTCTCATCTAATCTCATACTTAATACTTTACGCCTTAAGCAAATATACTGACTTGAGCGTCGGAGTGTCTATCCCCGGGACACCCGGGGCCTTTGTCTTGCAGATCAGTTTGTGAGAAGGGTTCGTGATCAAGTGCGGGTCGTAGACATCCATCAATTTGGCACGCCCGGTGGGACCCACAGGCTGATCTTGAGCTATACGACCTTCTAACTCATGGCTGATCCGGCCGAAAACCTTCGTGGGAGTACACGAATCCGTTTCTCGGTCCCGACAGGAGTAAGAAGCATCAACAACGACGAGACAAGCAACGCCAGCAACCAGAGAGCAAGAAGGAGCATCAATGGTGTGCATCGATCGGCACAAGAAGCCTCTCCCTGGGAATGGGAGAGCAAAAGATCTCGCTCGGACGGAACAGTTACTTTTTCATCTGGAGATGCAGTTCCTAATCAAATTCCCCATTCAGATCCCCTGGTGATTACAGTTGACATAAAACATAACATGATCATAAGGGTTCTGGTGGTTGGAGGAAGCGAAGTAGAAGTTATGTTTCTCAGTTGTTATGAACAGCTGGGATTGAACAGAAATAACCTCACGCCTACAAGCCCTATCTCGGGATTTACTGGCAATCCTGTCAACACTTTGAGGAAAATTATTCTACCGGTGCAAGTAAGAGATGGCTCTCGGAGTATAACCCTACATTGCACCTTTACAATCATCGATTCCAGGTCACCATATAACATAATCCTTGGAAGACCCTGGATGTACCAAGCACAGGCTATCTGGTCCCCCTACCATTTGGTAATGAAGTTTCCTACCAACAAAGGGATTGCCATAATCCGAGGTGATCAACAATTAGCTCGAATATGCACAATTCAAGATATCCGAGAATCAGGAAAGGAGAATCTTGTACCAGCCAAGTACTCCGAATCCGAGCCGATGCAACTCGGAGAATCAGGAACCGTTGAAGTTGGAACTCTCTTACCCCCCGAGATAAAAGCTAAACTACGAGATCTTCTCAACCAATACATAGACGTTTTTTCCCGGGACATTAACGACTGGGTAGGAGTATCCCCTCGTTTGGCGGAACATTACCTGAATATCAATCCCTCGCAAAAACCCATCAAGCATAAACGACACATCTTTGCACTAGATCGAGTTGAAGCTATTGGAGAGGAGATACATAAGTTACTAAAAGCCCGTATAATCGAAGAAGTGCAGTACCCAGAATGGATAGCTAACCCATTGATGGTCAAGAAACCAGATGGAAAATGGAGAATGTGCATCGACTTCACCAACTTGAATGATTGTTGTCCTAAAGATAGTTATCCCTTACCCTCAATTGACCGATTAGTGGAAGCAATTGCGGGGTATCAAGTAGGGCTGTACAACGGGTCAACCCGGCCCGGCCCGGCCCGGTTGGACTACTTCTTGAACCGGACCCGGTCCGGAATATTTCCGGGTTTGACCCGGATCGGACCGGTTGACCCGGTTATAACCTCTATTACATTTATTTTTTTACAAAAAGAGTGATTTTGTTAAGAATCGAACTATATAGACCATCGTGTTACAATCTTCTTACCACTACACCACACTTTTTTTTGTCAATAAATTGTATAATTAATAAATATATACAGATGTTAAATTTATTTTAAAAACAAAACACAAAAGTAATGCTTTTGGTGAGGTTTGAACTCTAGTTGTATGCTCCAAAATAGCAAGTCTTACCACTAGAACAAGATTAATTATGTATAATAATTGCAAATGTATGATATATAACCGGGCTCCCGGGTTGACCCGGAATAATCCGGGTTTGACCCGGATCGGCCCGGAACCCGGAATGTGCAAAAATGGTGACCCGGTGCCCGGCCCGGAATGCAAAAAATCCGGGTCTGGGTCACCAGTTCCGGTCCCGGGCCGGGCCATTTTTCCGGGTTGACCCGGTTCATGTACAGCCCTAGTATCAAGTACTAGCCTTCTTTGATGCTTTTAAAGGGTATCATCAGATCCCTATGGCAGAGCAAGATAAAGAAAAGACCTCCTTTATAACCGACCGAGGAACTTTCTGCTACAAGATGATGCCTTTCAGATTGAAAAATGCCGGAGCTACTTACCA
Source organism: Sherardia arvensis (assembly GCA_948330725.1). Taxonomy (NCBI): domain Eukaryota; kingdom Viridiplantae; phylum Streptophyta; class Magnoliopsida; order Gentianales; family Rubiaceae; genus Sherardia; species Sherardia arvensis. The sequence goes on from OX415236.1 coordinate 28,644,926, forward strand.
GCGAATGGTAGAGAAATTATTCAAATCTCAAATAGGGCGCAACCTCGAGTTTTATGTGGATGACATTGTAGTAAAGAGCCGCAACTACGATGCCTTCTTTGAAGATTTAAAGGAAACTTTCGACACATTACGGGCCTCCAACTTGAAGCTGAATCCCGCTAAATGTACCATAGGCGTGGAAGCGGGAAAATTCCTGGGGTATATGGTATCCAATCGAGGAATCGAAGTAAACCCCGAGAAGATAGAGGCTTTGCAAAACATGCAACCCCCAAAAACCGTCAAGGATGTGCAGAAGCTAACATGATCCCTTGCAGCCCTTAGCCGTTTCCTATCCAAAGGAGCAGAAAAACATCTACCCTTCTTTAATATTCTTAAGAAGGCAAACCAATTTGAGTGGTCTCATGAATGCGGAGAAACTTTCCAAGAACTTAAAAATCATCTTCTGCAACTTCCGACATTATCGAAACCAGATAAAGGAGAGACTCTTTACTTATATATATATATCTTCATCCCAGCTAGCCATCAGCGCTGTATTGGTCAAAGAAAAGGAGGGATCGCAACATCCCATATACTATGTAAGTAGGGCCTTACAAGGGCCCGAGACCAGATATACCCCTCTCGAGCGCTTGATATTAGCCCTCGTTCACGCTTCTCGGCGGTTGAGACCATACTTCCAAGCACATACAATAGTCCTCCTAACCAACTATCCGATCAGGCAAATTCTCCAAAAGCCTGATGCTTCGGGGCAAATGATGAAGTGGGCCATCGAATTGGGAGAACATGACATACAATATAAATCTCGGACAGCCATCAAAGGCCAAGCCTTATCCGATTTTATAATGGAGTCTGTTGAACCAGTGGAGATCGACAAACCGAACCCAACTCCGGATTCCGGAAAATGGCAACTATATGTGGATGGATCCTCCAACTCGGGGGGAAGCGGTGCTGGAGTATTACTCAACAGGCCCGAGGGAAAGGATCATCCTTACGTTCTCCATTTTGATTTTCGAGCACTAATAATGAAGCAGAATATGAAGCCCTCATTACGGGGCTAAAGCGAGCAAAGGACCTTGAGGTCGAGGACCTTGAAATCTTCAGTTACTCACAAATCGTGGTTCAACAGGTTAAAGGCGAATACGAAACTCGAGAGTACAGTCTCTAGAAATACCTTGAGATAGTAAGGCCTCTCCTAAATCAATTCTGACATTATGAGCTAAATCATATCCCCCGAGAAAGCAGCAACAAGGCTGATGCACTTAGCTAACTTGCCTCCTCGGACCTCAACATAAGGTCTTCTCAAGAATTGCTAATGGAAACCCTGGCGAAGAGAAGTTATGAAGAGTGTAGCATCATGGCTGTTGACATCTCAGACACATGGATGAACCCCTACATTGAATACCTTCAAACGGGTACGCTTCTCGAGGACAAGCACCTGGCACGGAAGGTCCGAATTAAAGCTCCGAAGTATGTCATCCACAACAGTATCCTATACAAGAGAGGATACCTCCAATCCCTCTTAAGTGTGTCGGGCCTTCCGACACGGGACACTTAATACAAGAAACACATGAAGGAGTCTGTGGTAGCCACCAAGGCCCACGTACCGTCACCCGAAAGCTCCTGCAGATGGGTTATTTCTGGCCTACGATGCTACAAGACGCCAAAAGATATATCAATTCTTGCCATCAATGCCAGAGATTTGCCAAGATGATCCACGTGCCACAGGAAAATATGATTACCATCCAAGAATCCTGGCCATTTGTTCGATGGGGCATAGATCTCGTCGGACCTTTTCCTACGGCCCCTGGTAACTTCAAGTACCTCATTGTGGCCATCGATTATTTCTCAAAATGGGTAGAGGCTAAAGCCATAACCAACATAACTGGCAAGACGGTTATTAACTTTTGCTGGAAGAATATCGTGTGTCGCTATGGCATCCCGAGATACATAGTTACCGATAATGGAGCACAATTTGCTAATGATCCCTTCAAGACATGGTGTACGAAGTATGGCATACACTAGAAGCTCACCTCGGTTAATCATCCAGAAGCTAATGGCCAAGTAGAGGTTACGAACTGTACCTTGGTAAGTGGTATCAAGAAGCGCCTTAAAGGAGCTAAAGGAAACTGGATCAAAGCGTGATCTGGACCCATAGAACCACGCCAGCTACAACAACATGAGAGACTCCTTATAGCTTAGTCTATGGGTCTGAAGCGGTCATTCCCATGGAGATTGGGGTCCCCTCGGCCCGTACTTCTCAACCAACTGACGAAGATGGCACGGTCAATGAAGAAAACCTTCGTCTAGACCTTGATCTCCTAGAGGAGAATAGTGCAAATGCTACAATCCACGAGGCCAAGGTAAAAGAAAGAGTCAAGCGCTATCATGATAGGAGAGTCCGCTTGGCCACTTTCATTAAAGGAGACCTGGTAATGAGGTTGAATGAAAAAAGCAAGAAAGAAGTGGAAAGGAAGCTAGCCCCGAACTGGGAAGGTCCATATCGAGTCCTAGAATCCCATCCAGGGGGAAGCTACCTCTTGGAAACCATGAAGGGGGAATCTATACCACGAAGATGGAATGTGATTAACTTACGAAAGTATCACGGAAGATAAAAACTCAATAAAGAGCCTCACAAAGGTTCGAGACTATCAAGAACGTCCGAGAAGCCTCATCAAGGTACGAGACAAATATGCTCTAGCACAAACGGGTACTCAAACTCAAACCCACTATTTACTTTACTTCTATTCTTAAAGTTATAAACTCAGATTGAAGTCATGATATTTTTATACCTATCCTTATAATTAGCAATCTTAAATTCCTTTTATAAAAAGAGGATTTTTGTCCTAAGTATAAAATTGATTGATATTCAAAACTATATACCTTATAAGGTATATGATTGGTCAACTTATAAGTTGTTTGGATCTAATATTCAAAAACCAATCGTTTTGAATAAAGGAGATAGGTTTGAGATAAAGTACTTCAAAAAAGTGCTTAGATTGAGGTCTATAGACCAAAAGGGCAGACGTGCTCGAGAATCAATCATCTCAACATAAAGAGGAGAAACCTCAAAAACAAAAGTTGAAGATCATATCAAAGGTGTTATTACATCAGAATATGATACTTCTAAACAAGACCCTCAAAAGGGCACACATAGAGAAAAAACCTCGAACCTAAAAAGTTAATATCAAAGGTGTTATTACATCAGAATATGATACTTCTAAACAAGACCCTCAAAAGGGCACATAAGAGGCTAAACCTCGAACCTAAAAAGGAAATATCAAAGGTGTCATTACATCAGAATATGATTCTTTTAAACATACCCAATGGGGTTTCCTAGGACTTCACCAGAAGTGACACTACAGAGATGGGCTATTGTCAACTTTTTGCACGCTGATGAATTAAAGACCCTGTCAAAGGACACCCAAGGAAGAAGCCCAATAACATTAAGACCGCAGAGTAGTCATCATGGATAATTGTGAGGACTTAACAACTAAGGCTGGTGCTCCTTTCCAGTAAATCATAAAGACCGAGGATGACCGAAAGATGCCAGCAAGTAAGGTAGCAAACCTGCTAGAACTACTAAGTTGAAGGATTAAGCACCTCTTCAAGAGAAGGTAAGTAAGGATACTTGGCTCTAATAAGCCTCAATAAATCTCCTGATGTTACTACCTTCTCGGAGGAACTCAATGCATCCAAGAACTCGGCCCCAAGAATCCAGCGTTTGGCAGTCAGAGCAGAGAGCTTATCAGCAGCATCTGGATGAGAAAAGATTTCCTCCATTAGCTCTATCTCCTTCTCTGATTCGCATAGTTTCAATACGCCACCTAAAATCTCGTGCAATTCAGAGGAGTGGAATAAATCCCCATACTCCTCCCTATGGCTCTGAAACTCGGGGCTACAAGCAATGAATGCACTCCAAAGTTTTAGGAGTCGTTTGGTCTCCTCTGGGTCATTCTCCACAGCTTGATTTCGCGCTAGCTCCTCTTTAATATCTCGATAAGTCTCCGGCTCTTTATTCTGGAATTTATTTGCTAATAGCAAGTCCTCTTTCTCGGCCTCCAGTTGTATAATCCTGGCTTCCAGTTGAGTCACCGCTAATGGAGCCTGAACAGGATGAGTAGGTGCTGCAGACTCGGTCGTCAGAGTCGAAAGGGTGACCTCCATCTCCTCTTTCTTCGCCCTGAAGGCCCGGCACTTGGCATGTAACTCCATTACAGAATCAGACAAGTACCGGATCACATCATTAGCTCGACCTCCCACCGTGGACAGATTCGCCATCAACTGTAAAAGTAGAAGACACATGAAAACTCGATAGCTGAGAAACTCATATAGCAGAATGGAAGAGATAATTACCTCAGCGACGAAGGGATACTTCTTGGAAGACCTCTGGGAAGCCTGACCATCCTCTTTCTCTATGCAGTTCAGTTTTTTCAGGGAAGTATCTTCAGACATTACCAGCTTAAGGTCAGATTCATCATCATCTAAGGACTCCCTAGCCTCCACTTCCATCTCTTCTACCTCCTCATCTATGACCTGGAGGTTGGCCTTCCCCTTCTTGATCTTTTTCTTTGGAGGAGAGGCTATATACACAAGGAAGAGCGTAAATACGCTAGATAAAAGAAGTATATCAAACATCTAAGACGATTTGAAACAGAAATTACCCGAAGAAGATTGACTGGAAGAAGATTCACCCTGGCCTCGAGGTGATTTCCTAGAAGCCCGTTTCTTGCCCCTCTTCTTTTCTCCTTGGATTTTATCAGGGAGGGTCCAGTCTCGATCCTTTTTCAGGAAACTAGACGTAGACTTGGACGGTGGAACGTCTAGCAGATAAGAATAGGTGATAGCAGGCCACTGCCACACCGAGCCATGAGCCCCCCGCACAAAACCTCATTCCCGGAAGACAATCCTCTCATTCAAGAGCTCCTCCACGATGCCGTTCAGGTGAATAGGCATCTCAAAGACATCAAAAGGCACAACGTCCTTTGGCTTCGGATTCCAATCAGGAACCTCATATTTTGTTCGGTCAAAGGTTAGCCGAATGTCCTCCCACTTGCCACTATTGTCGGGAAAAGTAAAGACCTTGCCCTTTCGAGGAGTAAGAGTAATGTGCTCGCGATCCTTGAAGCAGAACAACTTAAACAAGCTCCTAAACAGATCCAGGCTTGGCTCATAGTCCTTCCGGGAGCACCAGGAGATGAAAGCCACCATTGTCACCACCACATTGGAATGAACCTGACAAGGGTGAAGCCGATGATGCTGAAGGAACTGGGAAAACACAAGGGGAAAGGGAAAACTCAAGCCCTACTGCAAGAACCGGCCATATATAACCCCTCGAGTGGGGCTCACAAGATCCTTGATCGGAGTGGTCTTGTCCTCGAGCCTCAATTCAGCCTCGATGGGGTACGACAACCTGCATGACTTCAAAAATTGCAGGGTATTTTCGTCGACCACCTTGGTGACATCATTCACACATTCGGCGGCTGAAACCCGTTTATCAACATTGGGCTCCACATTAGGGTCTACCTCTGACCCAAAGGCACCGTCGCTCGCCACTACAGCTACCACCTGTAGCGGCGTAGCAATGGTAACTTCCCTCAATTCATAAGACTCAACCTCCAGGAATAATGTGCGTAAGTCACGAGCCGTGGGGACATTCTCTCCATTGCCAGAGAGGACACTAGAATTTGTTGATGACATGGCAATACAGAGAATGAGGGGAAAAAGGTTATGAGAAGAACACGATGAAAAAAGACAAGATTTTGGTTGCAGAGATGAAAACGAAAATTATTTGGATAAAGATTGATGATAAACACAAGGAAAATTACTTGGTTATATAACCAGTAATTAGCATGCATATAATAGGAGTAATTTCCTCGACTCGCAAAACGATACAGGCAATTGGAAGGTTGGTCCTCCTCACCGCCAGAAGATACAATGAATCAAGACCACGTGTCAATCTTCCAGAATTCAAGAAGGCAGATTCAGATCCAACCGTCCATATATCTGATGGAATACGAAAATAGTTTGAAGCTAGATATTCAGAAGGGTAAGCCCGAAAGGACAGTCCTAGACGGATACCTCGAGCTTAATACCCCGAGTTATTCTCCCTCGAGTTATTGGTCTTCCCTCGAGAAGCAAGTCTCTCATTCAACCTTCGAGATGGAGCACTCTATATTCTGAAGATCTACCTTGGGGCTACTGATAAGTCCATGGTTTGTATTCGGACCTCGTTCATACTCGGACCAGGGCCCGAGAAGGGTCATGGGCTCGAGATACGCGGAGGATGGGTCCACGGGTCCATGAATCCTAATCCTTATAAGGAATGCGTATATTATGAATGTTCTACAAGGAATATACATCTTCTCAAAGATGGTAATTCAGCTATCCTAAACATGGTAATACAACCATGTCCGAAATATACTTCTATTATACATGGTAATACAAACTCTATTCCCATAAGAGTTGTATTCATACTATAAATACATATCTTGGTGATCTACGGATTGTGTAGCCATATAAATACCCTAAGAGGTTTGGTAGACCTCTCATCTAATCTCATACTTTATACTTTACGCCTTAAGCAAATATACTGACTTGAGTGTCGGAGTGTCTATCCCCGGGACACCCGGGGCCTTTGTCTTGCAGATCAGTTCGTGAGAAGGGTTCGTGATCAAGTGCGGGTCGTAGACATCAATCTGATGGAGATGATGAGTTAGCTAAATATGAGATGAGGAGAAAGGATAAATTGATCGGTTAGGAACCCGAGGAGGATGAAACACCATGCAAGGAACTCGGGGAGAACCAAGAGAAGCCGGTAGAAGACCAAGAGAAGCCGGAAGAAGTCCAAGAAAAGGCTCAAGTTGACCAAGCGAAGTCTAATGAAGACGCGCCCTCAGAGAACATTTCAAGTGATGATTTACAGGCCCTTTTGGTTGCTGGTCTATGATGTAATAGACTAATGTAGTAATGTATTGCTATTTTGGAGATTTGTTAACAACATTCTAAATTCGATCAAATATAAACCACTATTTTGGACACAAGACATGCATTTTATACTACACTGAATGTTATCAATGTCTTCATGTTCTGTAATTGTTTCTTGATTAAGTAGCGAGGTTCAAAATAGTTAAATTTTTCTTGTTAGAATAGATATATAGCGACATCGCATGTCCCTCGCTAACATAACAATGGTACCTAGGGATGCAACTAGCGACATCTCAAGTACAACGTTTGTGGCTAGCGATATCGCTACAAAGACGTCTATGAGTTTCTGTTGAAGTTGTACGATGTGCTGCGAGCTCGCTGGTGGCATCGCATCATTGGCGAGGTACCTGAGAACTCGCTTCTCTATCTATAAGTTCCATTTAAATTAGAAGAACAATACACACAGTTGCGACGTCGCCAGTGCATCATTTACCACTAATGGAAACATGATACTAGCGATCTCGTTAGATCTAAGAATCATAAGACAGGGCCATCCAAGCAACCTAGTAGCGAGATTGTAACCAAATTATAATAATAAGTTATGAATTATATATGATACGATGTCGTTTTTGGTAGCTAGCGTGTCTAGTTCCGAATTCGCTACTAGGTTTAATATACAAGAAAATTTTGGGGATCTTTTCTAATCAGAATGGGATTAATTCTTTTTATCTCATACATCACAAAACCCCAACCCTTGCCCCCAAAATTTCCCGACACACATGGCTAGGACTAAGCTCAAATGTGCCAAGTCGCCAGCAAGTTCAACAGCCCTGCTTCAGCTCAAAGGCCGGCGTCAGGGTCGTCAGCGGCGACTTCAGGTTCCAGTGCTAGTCCCACAAAATATGACAAGACAAAATTTGTAAGTGTCGATGCATCTAAAGCATATTTCAATTATATGGAAGATTGTAAGCTTCTAGATTGTTATGTGGTAGATTTTGAGCAGATTAAAGAATTAGGGCTAGAGAAGGTTATGCAAGTCTTCCAATTTCACGATTTGACTGAGCTATTAGGGTTGAACTATGCGGCACATAAAGATGAGACGTGCTAATTTTACGCAAATTTTCACCAACTAATTGAAGAAGAAAAGGAAACGGGGAGGTGGTTTACTTGATTGAATAAAAAGAACTATGAGATAGGTGAGGATTTCTTCAACAAGGCCTTAAATGTGTCGTACGCTATCGAAGAAGTCAGCAATATTGAACCCCCACCTGGTTTCTACACCAGAGAACAGTGGCCCAACAACAGAGTCCTAGATCTGGAGCGTGTGGCAACATATGCTGAGAAGTATTTTGGCCGGTCGGCGGAGGATTTAGGGAAGCCTAGGAGTTATAAGTTTGATAAATTGAGTTGTCAGGAAAGGATCACTTATGAGATGGTTTCTAGGACTGTGGTGCCTAAAGGCGGGTGGATCACCGAGATGAAGTACACAACGATAAGCATATTTTACTGTGTAGTCGAGAAGATTCGGTTGAATCTGGGGCATGTGATATTAGAGCACATGAGGAATGGTGTGGTCGAGAATGCAAGAACAATCAAGAAGCTCCCATATGTTAATTTTATACCCATGTTTTTTTACCACTGATAACCCGAAGATGAAATTATCTGCTCAGGCAGAGGAGTTTTGCTTCTACACAATGCAATACTTCGAGAGGAATGGGAAGTGGGAGTTGGTTGATGGAGAGTGGGAGGAAAGGTCGGATGGACCCAAAAAACCTCTGGAGTTTATTCCCGAGGAAGTCAGATCAAATGTTGAAGGTTAGCCACAACAACCCATATTTTAAATAGATTGTTCAATTTTTTTTAAAATTTTATTTGCTATGAAAGAGTTCAACTTAATTCACTTCCATGGTGTACCCTCAGTTGCATACTACAAGGGTCTAGAAGACACCGTCGATCTTTTGAGAAATCGAGTCTCCAAAATTAATCAAGAGTGCTGGATCACGGAGAAGGTGATACGCGGAATAGAAAGGGCGCATGCCAAAAAAAAAGCAAGGGGGAATGATCCAGCAGCGACACCAAAACCGCCTCCTAGCAACAAGGATTAGATTAGCATGTTTTCATGTGTTTTTACTTGACACTTTTGTGTTCGCAATTTTGCCAAGGGCAAACAATGTTTACTCTTTATTAAATTGATTCATCATTTTATGGTTCGACAAGTCTTTTCATTGATTCAGTAAATAACTATTTTTATTATAACAATTGAAATTGGTACCACAAATTAATTACCTGATGCTATGTTTAAGTTTTTACATTGTGAGCAAACAAGCCCCTTGCGATTTCTCTAGGTAAACAGCTAAGGCATTTATATTACCTACGATGCACCAGCGTTATCGTAATCAATCAGAATGAATGGACAAGGGCTACTTGGCGATTTTTCACTTATTATTTACGAACTCGCTTCAGTTTCGCTAGACTAGCGAGCTCGCTACTTACAAGTCCATCCAAGATTTTATTGAGCTAGGAAAGTTGCGAGTTCGCTACAACTAATGTTGTATCATTTTTATTTGATCCAACTTAATTAGTGTATCACATTATAGTAAAATTCAACACAAAATAGACTCTAAAAATTATTCTTAGGGCAATATTTTGCGCATAAACAATATTATTACATCAACAATATCCAAATCACTAATCAACAAGTTGTGAAGAAAATGCTACCTATGTTTTTTAATCTTTTTAGTCTTCTTGTTCTTCTTTGGTTGCCTCCCCTCCCTCTTTGTAGTTTTCCCTGCAGGATTAATACACATGCCTTCTTCATGATCCATTCTGCACACACTCGCACAAACAATGTTATCATCCTTCTCCAGAGTTTCGTACAACGAGGGCGGAATGGTGTCTTTAGAAACAGTGCAGTCATCAACGTACAGGCCATCACCATAGGTGAATGTTTTCTTTCCATCAACAACGATCTCCCAACGATCATCAATTGGATCTTCCACATAGAATACCCGATGAGCTTGAGCCGCCATGATGAATGGATCTTCCCTAGACCCAAGAATTCCTCTATTCACTAGAGTCATCCCTAATCCCTCTGTGCGCACCCCTTCAGATTGATCAACCCACTCACATTTAAACAATGCAATTCGGACATGAACAAAGTCCATTTCCCATATATAAGTAATGGTACCAAAAAAACAATTATCACCCTCTCCAGGTACTGATACGCCACTATTTTGGGTTGCAGATCTGTCATCACTCCACTTAGTACCAAACATGTATCCATTGATGTCATACCCGCTAAACGACGTAACTGTGCCGAGGGGTCTTTTGGCAACCCATTTTACAACGTCGGGGTGTTCAATGCCATTCTGCACATGTATTTTGAGCCAACTAGTAAAGTCTCTGCAACGAGCTTCTCGATTCTAGGTTTCGACCAGCTCGGGTGTGTTGACCTAATATTATTAAGGTGAACATCAACATAAGGACTCACTGCATAATGGTTGCGCAGAATGTACTGATGGGCTGTATATATTTCATCAGAAGAATGGCTAAATTTAGACTTATGACGTAGTCCGACACCATCCAATCTACCATCGTGTCTAGAGACTGGCAGTCCTATAGTAGGTAAATCCTGTAAATAGTTGGTACATAATTCTATTACCTCTTCTGCGACATATCACTGCACTATACTGGCATCTGGTCGATAACGATTCTTAACAAAATGCTTGAAAATGCTCATGCACCTCTCAAATTGATACATCCATCTCAAGTATACCGGTCCACACAGCTTCACCTCCCGCACCAAATTAACTATCAAATGAATCATTATGTCAAAAAATGAAGGGGGAAAATACATCTCTAGCCCGCACAATACTTCAAATACCATATCCTGCAATTCATCCAACTTACGCCGGCTTACTCTCTTGTGACATATATGTTTAAAAAAATAACAAAGCCTTGCAACCGCCTCTCCAACGTGAGAAGGAAAGCAACCGCTCAGGGCAATGGCATTCAAATCCTGCATTAGGTTGTGGCAATCGTGCGACTTCATTCTCACTAATTTCAACTAGGCGGTAGATACACAACTACTAATGTTTGAACCATATTTAGAAGGCACCTTCACTGATTTCAGAGTCCTACAAAAACTCTCCTTCTCCTCACATGACAAGGAATAACAAGCAGTTGGTAAGTATGTCATACCTACTTCTTCTTGCACGGGAGCAAGTGACGTCCTTATGACAAGATTGACTAAATCCTTTCTAGTTTTCAATCCATCCTTACTCTTGCCCGGTGTATTCAATAGCGTCCCAACCAAACCTTCACATACATTCTTCTTTATAAGCATGACATCTAGACAGTGGCGCACATCCAAGTGCTCCCAATAACCGAGCTTGAAAAATATCGAACATTTCTTCCAAATCGTAGTTTGAGTGCTTTTCTTTTTTCCATTTCCCAATACAAACTCATGCCCACTACTTTTTCCAATATTTCAGTACCTGATAATGGGACGGGGGCAACACTATGCTCTTCCTGACCGTTAAACCACTTCTTTGCACTCCTCCACGGATGACTGCTAGGTAGATATCGTCCATGACCTAGATAAACAGGCTTACCACCGTGCTTTAATTGACAATGACTGGTATTTCTCTCACATACTGGACATGCAAAATGACCTTTCATAGAACACCCTTCAAGGTTACCCAAAGCAGGGAAATCATTGATGCTCCACATCAACATGGCTTTAAGTTTGAATTTCGCGTCCCCCCGACTTCCGTCAGGAATATGAATCACATGTTTAAATTAGGATTCCAACTCCTCAACAAGAGGAGCTATATATACATCAATGTCATTACCAGGTTGCTTTGGCCCCGAGATGATTGTGTTCAAAAGCACATGCTTTCGTTTCATCATCAACCATGAAGGTAGATTATAAATAACAAGCATCACTGGCCATGAACCGTGGGTGCTAGACATGTTGCCGAAAGGGTTCATTCCATCAGTAGAGAGTCCTAGTCGCACATGCCTGGGTTCATTACCAAATTTTGGGTACATAACATCCATCTTCTTCCACTGATCACCATCCGAAGCGTGAGATATAATATCATCTTCCTCTCGAACCCTATCAGCATGCCATGTTAACATTTTGCATCAACCGGATTGGCATACAAACGCGTCAATCTCGGTTTCAAAGGCATGTACCACATCACATTAGCAGGACTTTGCTTTGTCGATGTTGTCACTGTTTCTCCACATACCTTGATTTTTCCCTCCTTTTTTTTCCATCTAGACTCACTGCATACCTTGCAATCATCCCTCAGAGAATCAACACCCCCTTGTACAACATACAATCATTCGGGCATGCGTGAATCTTAGTGAACTCCATGCCCATAGGACACAATATCTTCGCGCAGCATAAACCCTGTCAGGACATAAGTTGTCCTGAGGAAGTAACTCTTTCACCAATTCTAGCAATTCCGTCATTCCTTTATCAGAAATACCATGCCTTGCTTTTAGGTTCATTAACAACAATGTTGCGCCCAGTCTGGAATGTGAAGCCCCAACATATAAGCTTGTCTTTTTTATCGTCATACATTGCCTCCAACATACTTTTCTTCCCAACAAACTCCATAACAACATCGTCACACATGTCTGAAAGCTGTTCATTATACTGCAGGATTTCCTCGGCGCTTCCCTACTCCATCTCAACCTGGTCACTTCCATAATAGCCTTCCCCATGGAAAATCCATTCAGTGTAGGATTTGTCAAATCCTTTACAAATTAAATGTTCGCGCACTACAACAATATCTTCAAATATGGCGTTGTTTCTACACTTGTTGCATGGACATCTAACCCCTCCTATGCTATTTAGCCTAGAATGTCGCAAGCCAACATCTAAGAAATTTTCAACGAAATCTAAATACTCCTTCGATAATCGAGCATTCTCGTTCATTATTCTTCGCGGTCCATAATTCACAAATCTTACAAACAACTACTCAAAAGCCTAGAACCTTCAACAATACTACTAACCCACTGACTTCTGATGGATGTCTACGACCCGCACTTGATCACGAACCCTGCTCACAAACTGATCTGCAAGACAAAGGCCTCGGGTGTCCCGAGGATAGACACTCTGACGCTCAAGTCAGTATATTTGCTTAGCGTAAAGTATAAAGTATGAGATTAGATGGAGAGGTCTACCAAACCTTTAGGGTATTTATATGGCTACAATCCGTAGATCACCAAGATATGCATTTATGGTATTAATACAACTCTTATGGGAATAGAGGTTGTATTACCATGTATAATAGAAGTGTATTTCGGACATGGTTGTGTTACCATGTTTAGGATAGCTGTATTACCATCTTTGAGAAGATGTATATTCCTTGTAGAACATTCATAATATACGCATTCCTTATAAGGATTAGGATTAATGGACTTGTGGATCCACCCTCCGCGTATCTCGAGCCCTGGTCCGAGTATGAATGAGGTCCAAATACGAACCATGGACTTATAAGTAGCCCCAAGGTAGATCTTCAGATTATAGAGTACTCCATTTCGAAGGTTGAATGAGAGGTTTGCTTCTCGAGGGAAGACCAATAATTCGAGGGAGAATAACTCGGGGTGTTAAGCTCGGGATGTCCTTCGAGGATTCTCTTCTTGGGCTTACCCTTTTGAATATCTAGCTTCAAGTTCTTTCGTATTCCATCAGGACACGTGGACGGTTGGATCTGGATATGCCTTTTTTGAATTCTGAGGAGACTGACAGGTGGTCTTGATTCATTGTATCTTCTGGCGGTGAGGAGGACCAACCTTCCAATTGCCTGTATCGTTTCGCGAGTCGAGGTAATTACTCCACTTAAATGCACGCTAATTCCTGGTTATATAACCAAGTAATTTTCCTTGTGTTTATCATCAATCTTCATCCAAGTATTTTGCGTATTAATCTCTGCAAAAATTATCAACTAAATTCTTGTCTTTCTTCATCGTCTTCTCCTCATAACCTTTTTCCCCCCATTCTCTGTATTGCCATGTCGTCAGCAAAATCTAGCATTCCCTCTGGCAATGGGGAGAATGTTCCCTTGGCACATGACTTGCGCACTTTATTCCTGGAGGTTGAGTCTGGAGAGTTGATGGAGGTAACTATGGCGACACCGCTGCAGGCAATAGCTGTAGTGGCAGATGACGGTGCCTCCGGGTCAGAGATAGACCCTAATGCGGAGCCCCAAGTTGATAAACGGGTTCCGTCTGCCGAAGGTGTGAATGATGTCACCAAGGTGGTCGACGAAAATACCCTGCAATTTTTGAAGTCATGCAGGTTGTCATATCCCATCGAAGCGGGTTTGAAGCTCGAGTACTAGACTATTCCGGTCAAGGATCTTGTGAGCCCCACTTGAGGGGTAGTATATGGTAGATTCTTGCAACAGGGCCTGAGTTTTCCTTTTCCCCCTGTGTTTTCACAGTTCCTTCAGCATCATCGGCTTCACCCTTGTCAGGTTCATTCCAATGTGGTGGTGACAATGGTGGCTTTCATCTCCTGGTGCTCCCGGAAGGACTATGATCCAAGCCTGGATCTGTTTAGGAGCTTGTTCAAGCTGTTCTGCTTCAAGGATCGCGAGCACATTACTCTTACTCCTCGAAAGGGCAAGGTCTTCACTTTTCCCGACAATAGTGGCAAGTGGGAGGACATTCGGCTAACCTTTGATCGAACAAAATATGAGGTTCCTGATTGGAATCCGAAGCCGAAGGACACTGTGCCTCTTGATGTCTTTGAGATGCCTGTTCATTTGAAGGGCATCATTGAGAAGCTCTTGAAGGAGAAGATTGTCTTCCAGGAGGGAGGATTTGTGCGGGGGGCTCACAACTCGGTGTGGCAGTGGCCTGCTATCACCTATTCTTATCTATTAGATGTTCCACGGTCCAAATCCACGTATAGCTTCCTGAAAAAGGATCGAGATTGGACCCTCCCTGATAAAATCCATGGAGATGAGAAGAAGGCCAGGAAACGAAATTCTAGGAAGTCACCCCAAAATCAGGGTGAATCTTCTTCCAGTCAATCTTCTTCAGGTAATTTCTGTTTCAAAACAGCGTAGTTGTCTGGTATATTTCTTTTACCTAGCGTATTTACACTCTCCTTTATGTATGCAGCCTTTCCTGTGAAGAAAAAGATCAAGAAAGGGAAGGCCAATCTCCAGGTCATAGATGAGGAGGTAGAAGAGATGGAAGTGGAGGCTAGGGAGTCCTCAAATGATGATGAATCTGACCTTGAGCTGGTAGTGTCTGAAGATACTCCTCTAAAGAAACTGAAATACTATCTGAACTGTCCAGAGGAAGAGGATGGTCAGGCTTCTCGGAGGTCTTCCAAGAAGTATCCCTTCATCGCTGAGGTAATTATCTCTTCATTCTACTATATGAGTTTCTCAACTATCGAGTTTTAATATGTCTTCTACTTTTACAGTTGATTGCGAATCTGTCCACGATGAGAGGTCGAGCTAACGATGTGATCCGGTACTTGTCTGATTCTGTAATGGAGTTACATGCCAAGTGCCGGGCCTTCAGAGCGAAGAAAGAGGAGGTGGAAGTTGCCCTTTTGACTCTGACAGCCGAGTCTGCCGCACCTACTCCTCTTGTTCAGGCGTCATCGGAGGTGACTCAACTGGAAGCCATGGTAAAACAGCTGGAGGCCGAGAAAGAGGACTTGCTGTTGGCAAAGAAATTCCAGAATAAGGAGCTGGAGACTTATCGGGATATTGCAGAGGAGCTGGCGTTAAATCAAGATGCGGAGAAGGACCCAGAGGAGACCAAACGACTCTTAAAGCTTTGGAGTGCCTTCGTTGCTTGTAGCCCCGAGTTTCAGAGCCATAGGGAGGAGTATGGAGATTTATTCCATTCTTCTGAGCTGCATGCAATCTTGGATGGTGTTCTGCAACTGTGTTAGTCTGAGGAGGAGGTCAAGATGATGAAGGAAATCTTTTCTCATCCCAATGCTGCTGATAAGCTTTCTGCTCTGACTGCTAAACGCGGGATCTCTGGGCCGAGTTTTTGGATGCATTGGATCCCTCCGAGAAGATAGTAACATCAGGAGATTTATCGAGGCTTATTAGAGGCAAGTATCCTGAATTACCTTCTCTTGAAGAGGTGCTTGATCCTTCTACTGGCAAGGTTGAATAGTCCCGGCAGGTTTGCTACCTTACTTGCTGGCATCTTTTAGTTAGCCTCGGTCTTCATGATTTACTGGAGAGGAGCACTAACTTTGGCTGTTAAGTTCTCGCAATTATCCATGATGAACACTCTGCGAGCTTAATATTGTTAGGCTTATTCCTTAGGTGTCTTTTGACAAAGCCTTTAATGTCACAGTGTGCAGAAAAGTTGACAATAGCCCATCTTTCCAGTGTCACTTCTGGTGAAGTCTCAGGAAACCCTATTGGGTGTATTTAAAAGTACCATATTCTGATGTAATAACACCTTTGATATGTCCTTTATAGGTTCGAGGCTTAGCCTCTGATGTGCCCTTTTGAGGGTCATGTTTAGAAGTATCATATTCTGATGTAATAACACCTTTGATATGAACTTTAACTTTTGTTTTTGAGGTTTCTCCTCTTTATGTTGAGATGATTGATTCTCGAGCACGTCTGCCCTTTTGGTCTATAGACCTCAATCAAGCACTTTTTGAAGTACTTTATCTCGAACCTATCTCTTTTATTCAAAACGATTGGCATTCGAATATTGGATCCAAACAACTTATAAGTTGACCAATCATATACTTTATAAAGTAAATTGTTTTGAACAGCAATCAATGTTATGCTTAAAACAACAATCCTCTTTTTAGAAAAGGAATTTAAGATTGCTTGTTATAAGGATAGGTATAAAAATGACTTCAATCTAAGTTTATAACTTTAAGAATAGAAGCAAAGTAAATAGTGGGTTTAAGTTTGAGTACCGGTTTGTGCTAGAGCATACTTGTCTTGGACCTTGATGAGGCTTCTCGGACATTCTTGATATTCTCGAACCTTTGTGAGGCTCTCCATTGAGTTATTATCTTCTGTGATATTTTCGTAAGTTAATCACATTCTATTTTCGTGGTATAGGTTCCCCCTTCATGGTTTACAAGAGGTAGCTTCCCCCTGGATGGGATTCTAGGACTCGATATGGACCTTCCCAGTTCGGGGCTAGCTTCCCTTCCACTTCTTTCTTGCTTTTTTCATTTAACCTCATGACAAGGTCCCCTTTAACGAAATTGGCTAAGCGGACTCTTCTATCATGGTAGCGCTTGAATCTTTCTTTTACCTTGGCCTCGTGGATTGTAGCATTTTCTCTCTTTCGAGGTGAGCTTCTGGTGTATGCCATACTTCGTACACCATGTCTTGAAGGTATCATTAGCAAATTGTGCTCCATTGTCGGTCACTATGTATTTCGGGATGCCATAATGACACACGATATTCTTCCAGCAAAAGTTGATAACTGTTTTGCCGGTTATGTTGGTTAGGGTTTCAGCCTCTACCCATTTTGAGAAATAATCGATGGCCAGAATGAGGTACTTGAAGTTACCAGGAGACGTAGGAAAAGGTCCAACGAGATCTATGCCCCATCGAACAAATGGCCAGGATTCTTGGATGGTAATCATATTTTCCTGTGGCACGTGGATCATCTTGGCAAATCTCTGGCACTGGTGGCAAGAATTGATATATCTTTTAGCGACTTGTAGCATCGTAGGACAGAAATAACCCATCTGTAGGAGCTTTCGGGTGACGGTACGTGTATCTTGTATTAAGTGTTCCGCATCAGAAGGCCCGACACACTTAAGTAGGGGTTGGAGGTATCCTCTCTTGTATAGGATACTGTTGTGGATGACATATTTCGGAGCTTTAACTCGGACCTTCCGTGCAAGGTGCTTGTCCTCGGGAAGGGTACCTGTTTGGAGATATTCAATGTAGGGGTTCATCCATGTGTCTGAGATATCAACAACCATGATGCTACTCTCTTCGTAACTTCTCTTAGCCAGGGTTTTCATTAGCAATTCTTGAGAAGATCTTGTGTTGAGGTCCGAGGAGGAAAGTTGGCTAAGTGCGTCAGCCTTGTGGTTGTCTTCTCGGGGGATATGATTCAGCTCATAATGTCGGAATTGATTCAGGAGAGGCCTTACTATCTCAAGGTATTTCTGGAGACTGTACTCTCGAGTTTCATATTCGCCTTTAACCTGTTGAACCACGATTTGTTAGTCACTGAAGATTTCAAGGTCCTCGACCTCAAGGTCCTTTGCTAGCTTTAGCCCCGTAATGGGGGCTTCATATTTTGCTTCATTATTAGTGGCTCGAAAATCAAAATGGAGAACGTAAGGATGGTCCTTTCCCTCGGGGCTGTTGAGTAATACTCCAGCACCGCTTCCCCCCGAGTTGGAGGATCCATCCACATATAGTTGCCATTTTCCGGAGTCCGGAGTTGGGTTTGGTTTGTCTATCTCCACTGGTTCAACAGACTCCATTATGAAATCAGATAAGGCTTGGCCCTTTATGGCTGTCCGAGGTTTATATTGTATGTCATGTTCCCCCAACTCGATGGCCCACTTCATTATTCGTCCCGAAGTGTCAGGCTTCTGGAGGATTTGCCTGATTGGGTAGTTGGTTAGGAGGACTATTGTATGTGCTAGGAAGTATGGTCTCAACCGCCGAGAAACATGGACGAGGGCTAATATCAAGCGCTCGAGGGGAGTATATCTGGTCTCGGGCCCTTGTAAGGCCCTACTTACAAAATATATGGGATGTTGCGATCCCTCCTTTTCCTTGACCAATACAGCGCTGATGGCTAGCTGGGATGTAGATATATATATATAAGTAAAGAGTCTCTCCTTTATCTGGCTTTGACAATGTCGGAAGTTGCCGAAGATGGTTTTTAAGCTCTTGGAAAGCTTCTCCGCATTCATGAGACCACTCAAATTGGTTTGCCTTCTTAAGAATATTAAAGAAGGGTAGATGTTTTTCTGCTCCTTTGGATAGGAAACGGCTAAGGGCTGCAAGGGACCCTGTTAGCTTCTGCACATCCTTGACGGTCTTTGGGGGTTGCATGGTCTGCAAAGCCTCTATCTTCTCGGGGTTTACTTCGATTCCTCGATTGGATACCATATACCCCATGAATTTTCCCACTCCCACACCTATGGTACATTTAGCGAGATTCAGCTTCAAGTTGGAGGCCCTTAATGTGTCGAAAGTTTCCTTTAAATCTTCAAAGAGGCATGTCGTCCACATAAATCTCGAGTTTGCGCACTATTTGAGATTTGAACAATTTGTCTACCAGTCGCTGGTAGGTAGCTCCGGCATTTTTCAATCCAAAAGGCATCATCTTGTAGTAGAAAGTTCCTCTGTTGGTTATAAATGAGGTTTTTTTTATCTTGCTCTGCCATAGGGATCTGATGATATCCTTTAAAGGCATCAAAGAAGGCTAGTACTTGGTATCCCGCAATCGCTTCTACTAATCGGTCGATCGAGGGTAGGGGATAACTATCTTTTGGAAGGACAATCCTTAATGAAACTGCGACTGCAAGCGGATGTCTTACGATATCGCCACTATTCCGCTGAAACATCAGTGTAAGTTGCGAATTCGCTACAATTCAATCACACAAACATGCACCGTAGTTCTTATTTGGCGTGTCTAGTCACGACATCGCTACCTTCTCATTCATTCACTTCCGACCCAGTTGCGACATGCAAACATATACAAGCCTACCTAAAATATGAGTCAAATAAGTTACGAAATCGCAACAAACAAAGTTTTGAATCATATTACTGACGATTTTTTGTTCCAAACTCGCAAGAACATCGTTTGCCTTTCTGTAATGGTGGCGATGTTGTGACGACTAATCACCTTTAAGGCGGAAAAACTTTTTCCGCCTTAATTTCATATATATTCACGACACAACCCACTTCCGCCTATAACCGGTGATTTACGTCTTAAATATATTTTACTTTTGCTTGCTAGAGAAGCTTGCGAACTCGCAAGTATGTAGCAAGGCGGAAAAAACCACGCACCCATCAAACGCCTTAAATATGTGTCTTGCATCAACCCCTTTGTGGTAGTGTCTTTTGCAAATACTTGTATAAATATATTTAAAAAAATACAAAAGAAAATTGGGCTCGAAATACGATCAAACTAATTTACACATCCTTCAAACCATAGCAAAAAAATAGTATAATATATCAAATTTACGTGTGTTAACTTTTGACAACTAAAACTTATGAAAAAGTTAGAAAGCCTATCATATGATATAAATTTGCATGAAAATGATTATTATAAAATGTCGAAACCAAACAAATTCGATTACGAGTATCAATTATCACATGACAAAATCATCCAAAATACTATGCACATGAACGTTTAAGGCTCATTCCTTTTACACTTAATAAGAACAAAGATTAAGCTGTCTTTGGAGCAAAAGAATCCTAATTCACTGCAGCACTAGCTAGCATTTTCAACATCTTTACATGCTCAACGATGCATCATCCTTCAAAAGAGCTTGTACAAATGGTCGATGGGATGAATGTTGAAGAAATTGGGCACACTACTTCAAAAATTGGAGCAGAAAAGACTCCAATAAACTGTAAAAAAAACATAAATGATGATTAAAATATGATAAGCATACTAAGTACGCAGCAATGGGGAAAAAGAAACTAACATTCTTATTTGCTTGCTCAATCTTGGGTTGTGCTATGTAGGGATGATTCACCAAGATTCTTATAAGCAGTTTCAGTCTACATAATAGATAAGAAAAGAGAACACATATTCGTGAGGGTTGTAGGAGACAACTAGAAGGAGCAAAACCGTACAAAACCTTTGAGTTTATAGCCGAACTAGGTCGATTTGTTTCTTCACGTAGATCCTAACATTAGATGGTTTAGTTTTCATCTCTTTAATCTTCACTTTGTCCTGTTAACATGCAAATATTGAAGTCATCATATACATATATGTGTGTGTATGTAAATATCACCATAAACAGGTAAAAATAACATACTTTCTTCCTAGCATGTTTAGAAAGTGGAAGAATGTTTAGAGCAGCTGGAGCTGAAATACACATCAAAACTATCCTGTAAATATAAAAGACATAAACAATAAGTCATAGTTATAAATTGTAAAACCGTAAACATATAAAAAGGTCATGTAAAATTTACATTTGCAGCTCCTGAATCGCTAGCTTCAATTTGACCTCTCTTATTAACCACATCAATTTTCTCTCCAATGACAAATTAATGGGATGTATCCCTAAAATTTCTGTAAGTGTTGGAGTTTTATGCACAACCTATAATAAAAGTGTTCAGGTCACACATCTATATACATAACCTTCAACAACATAACCGAAACTTTTACCTCAACTGTCATTTCGGGCTCTTGTATAACCTGGTCCAACTGCTACAAAGTATGAAAATAACATCAAATATTGGTCTTGTGAAGGCATAAGAAAAATAGTGAACCCAAAAAAATAAAAAATAAATATACTCACATTGTGAAAATCATGTAACTCACGAAACATTTCTTTAGCAACTGATGTTTCATCTACAACATCCTAATCAACCAAACAAAAAGTTCAATTATGATAATTAAAAATCATTATAATTATATTGAACATATTTAAACAGAATGTTACATGTCTTACTTTGTTTTCTGGTACAGTTTGTGGCTTAAACATAGGCCTTGCCTGAAATCCTTGCAATTCTGTCATCTTAAGTCCAACTTCATATATTTTTTTGTCCAAGCATGACACCTGATTATGACCTATTTCTCCACAAAAACCACATTTTGTCTTTGATCCCGATCGCTTAACCTTTTTCCCTTTGTTCTTTCCCTCGGCAATCTCTACATGTGACACTCTTATCTTCGTTGTTGGTTGCCATTTCTTCTTAGTGGAGTATCTTGTTGGCTTGAGAGCACTATTTATTGTTTTTACCCACTTCTTTGGTCCATTAATAGGATATATGCAATGTTCATAGCATCTTAGGTATGTCTCCACACTATACCAATCTTTCACAGAATCCTAAGGAATTTGTTCAGCTGCCCATAGTACAGCAATACCATGTACACATGGAATGCCTGTGAGTTGCCATTTTCGACACCACAATTCCTCTTATTTTAATCTACATCATAGTACATGTATTCATAGCAACACAAAATGTCCCATCTATGATCAGTTGACGCACGCAGAACACTCTTTGAGGCAGATACACAAAGTGACTCCATCATTTGAAAGAACCTTGGGCATATGGCACTGTTATTCCATTTCGTTCTTGCCTTAGTTCTATTTACTTGCATCTTTTCCAGCATATACAATCTGAGCGATTCAAACATTGTCATGATTGGTTGCTTCCTTGCCTCCGAGATCTTGCTATTAAAAGACTCACCTAAATTATTCAGGAGTAAGTCACATTTAGTGTGAGTACTAAAATGAGACCTACTCTACTCTTCAGGTGGTTTATCTGCTAACCACACACCTCCTCAGAATTTACTTCATGCAAATGATTAATAAAAGCTAAATATTGAGCAAATGTTGTACATTTTGATGCTGCCCACAAAGCTCTCTTTAGCTCGACACCTCTATGACCCGCATGCACCATATTATCATGCAAATGCTTCACACGGTATTTGTGAACTGCATTTGAAAACACCTCTTTGCATGCTAATATCAATCCCTTTTGCTTATCACTCATTATCGTCCAAACATGATCATTAACAATTTCTAAATCAGCCATAAGAAGTCTCAAAAACCAAGCCCGAGATTCAAAATTTTCACCCTCCAAAAACTACATGAGCTATGGGATATATCCCGTTATTCAGGTCAGGTCCCACAGCTGTAAGGAGAGTACCACCTCCAAACCCCTTTTGAAAAAGTTCCATCGACACCAAACCATGCTCTATATGCAGAAATAAAACCTTTTTTCACACCAGCGAAGCACATGTACATCCTCTGAAATCCTTGATTAACGAAACCTCTTTTGGTATGCTCATCAACTACCTAAACTGAGACGGTGCTGCCATGGTTTTTTCCGAATAATCTCTCCCGCGTAATCATAAAGTTGCTCAAATTGTGTTGCTTCAGATCCTCGAGCAAGTTCTAAAGCCTTTCTTTTACATCCTTCAGCTCGACTTTGTGTCCCGTATTTATCTTTATGATGATGTCGCCTCGGCCAATGATCTTGCTAGTGACCCATCTTCACAGTACCGTAGTCTCCGCGATTATTGGACGAGAAGAGCCCTTCATGTGGGGTAACATGGAAGGATGCACCAGAATCACCGAGCCATAAGTTGTATTTGTATGCGAGATTGACATAGTCGTCAATCATGAAAACTTCGCCATTCTCAGCTGATGCAGCTGTCGTGGTTCTTTCTTCTTCGGGTTTGAACCGGTCTTGTTTGACCGTACCATTCTTCTGGTCTCTCTTGGGATTGAGACATTCATCTCTCTAGTGACCCGCCTTGCCACAATAGTAGCAGGTAACTCAGGAGCGAGACTTTGATCTCCCTCGTGATATGTCACGTCCGCCACCTCGCAATATTCCACGGGATTCATTCCTTCCTCGATTCTCGATCACATTTACCTCCGAGTAGCTTGATGTGCCACGTTCCTTTTTCTGTGTTTCTTCATTTATCAGGTTATCGGCTACGCCGTCCTTGGTAAGCTTTCCTTCTGGAGCTGAGTTTCTAAGCGTGACCACCAAAGTATCCTAACTTTCAGGTAGTGAGCTTAGGAGCAACAAGGCTTGCAACTCGTAATTGATCTTCATCTCGATCTTCCCCAATTGGTTCACGAGCCCCTTGCAACTATTCAAGTGCTCGATCATATTTTGGCCATCTTCGTACTCCAACTTTACCAAACACCTCACAAGGTGGGCTTTGTTGCGTGGTGTCTTCTTTTGAATTATGGACTCAACACTAGTGGACGCAACTAGGAAGGACGGCGGGGATATAGGGATAGCACGGCGGGGTTGTCCCGCCGTTACTTGGGCCGCGGGACAGCCCCGCTGTGCTACACATTTCTGTTTTCGGAAATCTCTCGCCTCATCCGGAAATAAAACTTTCTGAAATCATAAATCTAGTTTTAGGTTTGGATTTGAAATCTCCTTCCCAAAATCGTAAAGATGGATCACTGGCCGTGAGCTAATGGATACGGTGTCGGAAATAGATTTGAGAACAAAGTTTACGGTGTCAGAAATAATTTTGTGCGAACACATTTCCGACGTTGGAAATTAAAGCCGGAAAGCATATTTCGGTACCATTTATGGTTTCGTAAACTTGAGTTTTAACTATTCTTTAAATCCATTTCCGATCCCGTAAATGTATGTCGGTATTGGTGTTGTTTTCTTCTTTACGATAACGGAAATAGGTCTGGAGGTACATTTCCGGACAGGCTTTCCGAAATCGTAAATGCTTGGAGCGGCTCAATTCCGATTTCGTGAATGTGGGACCATTAGGGTGGTCTGTTTACGACCCGGACGTCGTGCCGGGTTTCCCACTATTTTTTTGATGTTGAGGAAACCACAATTCTTACGACGTCGGAAAGCACCCGGAAAAATTCGTAGAATTTGTCTTTTGGTTTTCGAACTCGTAAATAAGGCGGGGTGTGTAAAAAAAATTTAATTTTGAATTTTCTTTACGCGATCGATGAGCGTATAATCGAAATTAGATATAATAACAATAATAAAGAACCTAATCCTTGAATATTGGCTTTAACGAGCCAAAAAATGGTTAATAGCAAATGTATACACCTAGTAGCTCATAACACTATCTAGTGCACAATCAAAAATTACGCGGCTATGATGACTCACAATTCTGTCGTTGGAGCTGGGTGCTCTATGCATGAAGCGCACTCATCCAATAGGAAGGTTGCCAATGCACCCCTTGCTGCGTTCAACTCTTGTAAGGTGTAGGGGGTATAATCATCATCGAAAACCTGCGATTTGAAAAAGTAGAGCATGTTGGTATTAAATTTCAAGGATTTACATTAAATCAAATAAGGAATGGAAGAGTAATCTCACACTATGAATGTTAAAGTTTGAAAGCCTTGCACGTGCAACCAACCTCCATGCAAACATCATGGTGTAGTAACCGCATACCCAATCATTATCTTGGACCTTGTACTAATAGTGACAAAAGATACACAATTTAGGTACTAATAAGGTTCAAATATGAAGGTTCAAATATGAGGAATAATAAGAATAGATTACCCTAATTTGGTAGCCTTAAATTTGGATGATTTAGGATTTACGAAATTCACGGCTTCCTTGATAATCTCGTTAAATGATTGGCTTGGAGCAATGTTAAGCGCAGAGCCGTCCTTGTAAATTTGGGGGCCTAGTGCAAAAACAAAATTTTGGGCCCCTCAAATACACTCATTCGATAAAATTTATAAAAATTCATTATGAATGTGATCATTAAACGAGCAATAAAAATATTCAAAATTTCACTTATATTCTCAGAAAATTTCAAATATAATGCACCTTTATGTTACTATAACTCTCCACCCAACAGATGTGTTAAGAATGTAAGCAAAACAATTTTATATTAGGTCATGCCCGTAGCCTTCATATACATCATCATATTTATCTTCAAAATCCAAGCACCACACACGGAAAATTAAAACGTATGTATTCTGAATTGCTAAAGTATGGCAATAACGAAATTCATAGAAACAATAATAATTGATTATCTTGTTTTAGTTTCATCAAACTTGAGCACATTCAGAGGATTGGAAAAATTTTGGATAAACAGTGCAGAGCGAAGAGATGAAACCTTAGAATCGTTTTCTTTGATGAAATTCGAACTAGTAAAGTTGAGAGGTCTCACCATAATACCACCGCTCCGACCACAGACGCAGGTAAAAAGAATTCAAAAAAAAAATCACCATCGGTGCTTGTCGGCTATGCTATACCTGTTGTGCAGAGTCGCGGAGAAAGTAGACGAATGATTTTTATGGAGTCTCACAAATTTGGAATTTATTTGAGATTTACAAAATTTATTTATTATTTTTAGGAACTAATTATTCATTTACCATATTTGAAAAGGAAAAAAAATCCTAAAATATATATACTTAGTAAAAAAAATTGGGGGCCCCCAAAATTTTGGGGCCCAGTGTAACTGCACGTACTGCACATGTCAATGAACGGCACTGGTTAAGCGGATCAATCCAATATAATTCTATGGAGGTCGTGTTTATCGTCACCAAACGCCAATGTTCGTTAATCCACAAGAAAATTTGTATATGAGTATTCGTTGATGGAAACATCAATGTTAGGTAAACACCAAAAAAAATAGTAATGTATGAATGCTACTTACTTTTCAAGGTATGGACAAATGAAGAGGTATTTCGTTCGATCTCCTAAGGCAACCTTCAAATAAGCTAGCCTCTCCTCTCTTGAGTGGGTCCCCACTTGTACGGAGTCGGGGCATATGAAGCCAAGAAATGCCATTGACCGAATTTGTGCCAAATGATGCAATTGTCTATAATAAATTGTAGAGATAGTGTTACTATGTAGTCGATTGTAGTTGGAATATAAAATAGTTTTTATTTTGGAAAATGAAGACTTACAGTTGAACGAGGAACATTGTCGCAGACAATAGCCTTTGAGGTCGCCATATATCGTCAAAGTCTTGCTTGCATAGTACTACTAATTTTTCAACACCAAAAACAGATTTTGGTGTGGGAAAGTTATATGTACTAAGTTCAGGATGCTTTGACAACTTGTCAAAAAGTTGGCGGAGTGACGATGAAGGTTGGCTATCTTCAAATGGATGTGAAGGATATGGAATTGTGGTTGGCGCCTTGGATTTAGTATATGGAGTTGTGGTTGGCACCTTGGATTTAGGAGATGGAATTTTTGTTGGCACCTTGGATTTAGGAGATGGAATTGTGTTTGCCCTTTGGATTTATGAGATTGAATTGTGGTTGGCACCTTAAATTTATCATTTCTAGTTGGTGGGCAAGGATTTTGTGGTTCCTTATCGCCTTTACTAGTAATTTGTACTAATCTCCAAGGCCACAGGAGAAGTTCTCCCCTTGATTTGGAAACTAGTTTAGGTGGGCCTTTTTGAATCGGGACGTGGGCATCACCACATATCTCTTTTGTTATAGACACCTCACTAGTGGAAATTGGCAGAAGCACAGCGCAGAAGCACGGCGGGGGAAAGAAAACTTATTTTTCCCGCCGTGCTTCTGGTTTTCGATTTCGTAAACAATCCGAAACTGGAGGTCAAAATCAGGTCAGCGGCTGCCTGACGTGAAGGACAGCGGGAAGCAAAAACCCGCCGTGCATGATGACAAACAACGCTGAGAATGCACGGCAGGAACGATTTCCCGCCGGGCTGGCCAACGTTTCCGAGGTTGGAAACGGTCCTGAACTTTGGCCATGGGACTTGCAAAGCACGTGCCATTATTTCTGGTTTTAAATTCATGCGTCCGGCTTGTTTCCGAAATCGGAAATAGACCTGAGATTGTACTCATAATTAGTGGCACTGGTTACGATATCGGATACCACTCGCAAAATGTGTAAGGACTGTTTACGAAATCGGAAATAAGCCGGTCAGATGTCGTTTTAAAGTCTGTTCTCTGCATTTTTTATGTAGGGAGCTAGTTTAGAAAATTTCAAAAAAGGGGAAATTCTTGGCTGTGTGCGTTGATTGAAGTTTGCATCGATAAGGTATGTCATCTCATCTTTAAATCTTCCGTTGTTAAATTGTGGAATGGATGTTCTCGATTGTTTTGTTAAGAATGGCATGTGGAGATTACATTGACATGCATGTCTTTGATATATGAGAGAAGTTGAAAATGTTGTACATTGATATACAACTTACTAAATCTTTGTTGTACTAAATCAGTCAAATAGTGTTTACCTAGGGTTTCTACGACATTACCAAGCAACAAATACTCCACATCATCACGTTCAACATAATAACTTTTAAGAATATTGCATGTCAATGTAATATCAAAGACATTTTCAACTTCTCTCATACATCAAAGACATGCATGTCAATGTAATCTCCACATGCCATTCTTAACAAAACAATCGAGAACATCGATTCCACAATTTAACAACGGAAGATTTAAAGATGAGATGACATACCTTATCGATGCAAACTTCAATCAACGCACACAGCCAAGAATTTCCCCTTTTTTGAAATTTTCTAAACTAGCTCCCTACATAAAAAATGCAGAGAACAGACTTTAAAACGACATCTGACCGGCTTATTTCCGATTTCGTAAACAGTCCTTACACATTTTGCGAGTGGTATCCGATATCGTAACCAGTGCCACTAATTCTGAGTACAATCTCAGGTCTATTTCCGATTTCGGTAACAAGTCGGACGCATGAATTTATAACCAGAAATAATGGCACATGCTTTGCAAGTGCCATGGCCAAAGTTCAAGACCGTTTCCAACCTCGGAAACGTTGGCCAGCACGGCGGGAAATCGTTCCTGCCGTGCATTCCCAGCATCGTTTGTCATCATGCACGGCGGGTTTTTGCTTCCCGTTGTCCTTCACGTCAGGCAGCCGCTGACCTGATTTTGACCTCCAGTTTCGGATTGTTTACGAAATCAGAAACCAGAAGCACGGCGGGAAAAATAAGTTTTCTTTCCCCCGCCGTGCTTCTGCGCTGCGCTTCTGCCAATTTCCACTAGTGAGGTGTCTATAACAAAAGAGATATGTGGTGATGCCCACATCCCGATTCAAAAAGGCCCACCTAAACTAGTTTCCAAATCAAGGGGAGAAATTCTCTTATGGCCTAGGAGATTAGTACAAATTCCTAGTAAAGGCGATAAGGAACCACAAAATCCTTGCTCACCAACTAGAAATGAGAAATCTAAGGTGCCAACCACAATTCAAACTCATAAATCCAAAGGGCCAACCACAATTCCATCTCCTAAATCCAAGGTGCCAACCACAATTCCAACTCCTAAAT
This sequence comes from Sherardia arvensis, assembly GCA_948330725.1. Lineage (NCBI taxonomy): Eukaryota > Viridiplantae > Streptophyta > Magnoliopsida > Gentianales > Rubiaceae > Sherardia > Sherardia arvensis. Next base: position 28,673,777 of record OX415236.1, read on the forward strand.
CTAAGGTGCCAACCAAAATACCATCTCCTAAATCCAAGGTGCCAACCACAACTCCATACACTAAATCCAAGGCGCCAACCACAATTCCATCTCCTTCACATCCATTTGAAGATAGCCAACCTTCATCGTCAATCCGCCAACTCTTTGACAAGTTGTCAAAACATCCCTCTCTTAGTACATATAACTTTCCCGCACCAAAAGAGGTTTTTGGTGTTGAAAAATTAGTAGTACTATGCAAGCAAGACTTTGACGATATATGGCGACCTCAAAGGCTACTCTCCACGAGAATGTGCCTCGTTCAACTGTAAGTCTTCATTTTCCAAATATAATTATTTTATATTCCAACTACAATCGAATAGGTAGTAACACTTTCTTTACAATTTATCATAGACAAATGTATCATTTGGCACAAATTCGTGGAATGACATTTCTAGGCTTCATATGCCCCGACTCCGTACAAGTGGGGACCCACTCAACAGAGAAAATGCTAGCTTATTTGAAGGTTGCCTTAGGAGATCGAACGAAATACTTCTTTATTTGTCCATGCCTTGAAAAGTAAGTAAGTTGTATATAATTCAATGATTTTTTTGTGTTTACCTAACATTATACTCTCATGTAAAAATTTTCTTGTGGATTAGCAAACATTGGCATTTGGTGACGATAAACACAAACTCCAAAGAAGCATGTTGGATAGATCCACTTAACCGTCCTCCAATCCACTCATTTAATGATATTATCAAGGAAGCCGTGAATTTCGTAAATCCTAAACCATCCAAATTTAGGTTCTACCAAATTAAGGTAATCTATTCTTATTATTCCTCAAATTTGTACCTTATTAGGACCTAAATTGTGTATCTTTTGTCACTATTAGTACAAGGTCCAAGATAATGATTGGATATGCGGTTACTACACGATGATGTTTGCATGGAGGGTGGTTGCACGTGCAAAGCTTTCACACTTTAACATTCATAGGGTGAGCTTACTCTTCCATTCCTTATTTGATTTAATGTAAATCCTTGTAATGTGTTACCAACATGCTCTACTTTTTCAAATCGTAGGTTTTCGACGATGATTATACCCCCTACACCTTGCAAGAGTTGAAGGCAGCAAGGAGTGCATTGGCAAGCTTCATTTTGGATGAGTGTGCTTCATGCATAGAGCACCCGGCTACAACGACATCATTGTGATTCGTTGTAGCTGTGTAAGTTATAATTGTGCACTAGATAGTGTTATAAACTACTAGGTGTATACATTTTTCTATGAAGCATTTTTTGGCTCGTTAAAGCCAATATTGAAGGATTAGGTTCTTTGTGATGGTTATTATATCTAATTTCGATTAGACGCTCATCGATCGCGTAAAGCAAATTCGAAATTGATATTTTTTTGGCACGCCCCGGCTCAAAATAGGAATTTTTTTTTGGCACGCCCAGGCTCATTTACGAATTCGGAAACGAAAAGAAAATTCTACAAGATCTTCCGGGTGATTTCTGAAATCGTAAGAAGTGTGGTTTTCTCTATATAAAAAAATAGTGGTAAACCCGGCACGTCGTCCGGCTCGTAAACAGGCAACCATATTGGTCTCCAACAACTACATTTACGAATTCGGAAATTAGCCGCTTCATAGCTTTACGACTTCGGAAAGTGTGTCCCGAAATGTATTTTCAGAACTATTTCCGTCATCGTAAACAAGAAAGCAACATCAATACATGCATCCATTTACGGTATCAGAAACTGATCAAGAGAACATTTAAAACTAAAGTTTACGAGCCCAGAAAGTTTACCGAAACGTGATTTTCGGCCTCCATTTACGAAATCGGTTATTTTTCCGCCCAAAGTAATTTCCGACGCCGTAAACTATTTTCTCAAAACAGTTTCCGATACCGTATCTATTAGCTCACGGCCAGTGATTCATCTTTACGATTTCGGAAAGGACATCACAAATCAAAACCTAAAACTACATTTACGGCTTCGGAAATGTTTATTTCCGGATGAGGCTAGACATTTCCGAAATCGGTAATGAGTAGCACAGCGGGGTTTTCCCGCAGTGCTTCGCCGAGGCGAACACGGCAGCCCAAATAACGGCGGGACAACCCCGTCGTGCTTCCCCCTTTTCCCCGCCCTGCTTCCATGTTCCGTCCACTAGTGCCTTAACCAAGCCTATTGGAATGTCTTTCCCATGGTGTAATTTAATGGTCTCCTCATAATTTCAATGGCTACTAATTTAGGGGGTTGGGTGGTACTCACATCGATGTACAAATTGCATGGACAATCTACCTAGATATTGAAATTGTAAGAGGAAATACCAATTAATTTTACACAAGATTATATGTCGGAGATTGAAATCATGTAATTGTAGAAAATTGGAAAAGAAAAGAAAATATGTGGCACATAAGCGCAAGAAGACTAACCTTTTTGGGAGTAGAAATCTCACCCCCACTTGCCGCGTCCAAGGGTGTTGTGACAAAGGGTAGACTAGCCACATTTAGTGGCTCATCAAGGTCATCTTGTAAAGGTTCGTTGCACGATCCCGAAGAGGGGGGTTCCAAATCTTCACCTAAATCCTCGAAATTGGCGGGTAAAATGATTTCATGTTTGCGAGCAAACCACTTAAAACCATTTTCCATGGTTGTTTTAATGGAATCAATTTCCTTCCTCACCTTCTTGTACTTGGCATCTTGAGCATTATGTGAGGCTAAAGGATATTTACCATACACATCCTTAGGTCGGACATGAGAACCATACCCTCTAACGGTGCCAGGATGATTGTCCCCCATCGCCTTGTTCAATATGTCACACCTTTCCGTAGGGGTGAATTTTCCATCGACTTCCTCTTGTTTAGCCAATGCCTAATTTTAAAGTGGGCGAAACCATGACAATAATTTGATTAGATAGATAAAAAAACATTTCTCTACTACATATCATACAAACACATTTTCTAATTGACTTACAATTTTTTTGGCAAGTTCAAGAGTTTCGTCGGCTTCATAAACGCCACTAGGATTTTGTCTCAATTTAAGGAACGACTCTCACCTCTCAATTTGGTCGAAATTCATCCTAGTAGTGGTCTCCCTTGCCTCCTCTTCCGCCATACCCTCGTCCATTTTTTATTTGACACGATCTTCATATTCCTCCTCTATGAAGTCCTCCTCCGCTCCATAATATCCCGAGTGACTATAGTTATGAATCATTTTGTTTGGTTTCGCTAGTTCTACCATATCTTCATGAGTGCCCTATTTTAAAAGCAACTAACATAAGTAGCAACATCGAACACTATAGTATAATTTGAAAAGAAGAGAAAAAATACTACATTGTCCAATAGCTCTTGTGCATGGATTTTGAAGATTTCCCAACTCTCGGGTTAGATGTCCTTATACACCGTCCATGGCATGATGTTCTTCTTATTTCCGTAGATATGCTCATTCCTTAGCATAGACCTATGTTGACGTGCACACTTATGTCGAGGATGACATAACCAATTGCTCTTTTGTGGATGACTTGACCTTCTTCTTCGTAGGAATTTTCTTTTTGTTTTGTTTACATGTAGGAGCCATGATTAACAAATTAATCACTAATACCAAATACAAGCACTTGTCCACTAATTCACCTACAAATAACAACAACTAAAAAATTTCAATTTCACCGACAATAAAATAGCTAGGGTGCATTTAACAAAAAAAGAAGATATTAGTATAAAGATTTAGCTAACAACGAAAATGACAATAACATAAATTAACCCTAAAATAGATAATTAATGCATCAACTAGATTAGGGTTTGGATTTGATAATATTTGGTTACCCCATAACCCATATGTTTGTTTGCATCGCACGTGACAAAGCAATACAAATGTATTTATAATGGTAAACAATTGTACCTCTATTTTGGAATGAAACACCCACAAAATAGTCGAACTTGTAGAATAAATGTACAATTTCAACTTTTTGTGAGGTTCTTTAGTTGGATTCTTGGATTTGGGTAGTGTGATATTGTACAATTGATAAGATATTGAGAGGGAAGTGATGGATGTCTACAACCCGCACTTGATCACGAACCCTCCTCACGAACTGATCTGCAAGACAAAGGCCCAGGGTGTCCCGGGGATAGACACTCCGACGCTCAAGTCAGTATATTTGCTTAAGGCGTAAAGTATAAAGTATGAGATTAGATGAGAGGTCTACCAAACCTCTTAGGATATTTATATGGCTACAATCCGTAGATCACCAAGATATGTATTTATGGTATGAATACAACTCTTATGGGAATAGAGGCTGTATTACCACGTACAATAGAAGTGTATTTCGGACATGGTTGTGTTACCATATTTAGGATAGTTGTATTACCATCTCTGAGAAGATGTATATTCCTTGTAGAACATTCATAATATACGCATTCCTTATAAGGATTAGGATTGATGGACCTGTGGATCCACCTTCCACGTATCTCGAGTCCACGACCCTTCTCGGGCCCTGGTCCGAGTATGAACGAGGTCCGAATACGAACCATGGACTTATCAGTAGCCCCAAGGTAGATCTTCAAAATATAGAGTGCTCCATCTCGAAGGTTGAAGGAGAGGCTTGCTTCTCGAGGGAGAATAACTCGGGGTGTCCTTCTAGGACTGTCCTTTCTGAATATCTAGCTTCAGGTTCTTTCATATTCCATCAGGACACGTGGACAGTTGGATCTAAATCTGCCTTCTTGAATTCTGAGGAGACTGACACGTGGTCTTGATTCATTGTATCTTCTGGCGGTGAGGATGACCAACCTTCCAATTGCGTGTATCGTTTCGCGAGTCGAGGTAATTACTCCACCTAAATGCTCGCTAATTACTGGTTAGATAACCAAATAATTTTCCTTGTGTTTATCATCAATCTTTATCCAAATAATTTTGCGTTTTCATCTCTGCAACCAAACTCTTGTCTTTCTTCATCGTCTTCTTTTCATAACCTTTTTCCCCCCATTCTCTGTATTGCCATGTCGTCATCAAATTCTAGTGTCCCCTCTGGAAATGGAGAGAATGTCCCCGCGGCTCGTGACTTACGTACATTATTCCTGGAGGTTGAGTCTGGAGAACTGATGGAGGTAACTATGGCGACACCTCTGCAGGCGGTAGCTGTAGTAGATGACGGTGCCCCCGGGTCAGAAATAGACCCCAGTGCGGAGCCCCAAGTTGATAAACGGGTTCCGGCCGCCGAGGGTGTGAATGATGTCACCAAGGTGGTCGACGAAAATACCTTGCAATTTTTAAAGTCATGCAGGTTGTCGTACCACATCGAGGCTGGTTTGAGGCTCGAGGATAAGACTACTCCGGTCAAGGATCTTATGAGCCCCACTCAAGGGGTTATATATGGCCGGTTCTTGCAGCAGGGTTTGAGTTTTCCCTTCCCTCCTGTGTTTTCCCAATTCCTTCAGCATCATCGGCTTCACCCTTGTCAGGTTCATTCCAATGTGGTGGTGACAATGGTGGCTTTCATCTCCTGGTGCTCCCGGAAGGACTATGATCCAAGCCTGGATCTGTTTAGGAGCTTGTTCAAGCTGTTCTGCTTCAAGGATCGCGAGCACATTACTCTTACTCCTCGAAAGGGCAAGGTCTCACTTTTCCCGACAATAGTGGCAAGTGGGAGGACATTCGGCTAACCTTTGATCGAACAAAATATGAGGTTCGTGATTGGAATCCGAAGCCGAAGGACGCTGTGCCTCTTGATGTCTTTGAGATGCATGTTCATCTGAATGGCATCGTGGAGGAGCTTTTGAAGGAGAAGATTGTCTTCCAGGAAGGGGGTTTTGTGCGGGGGGGCTCATGGCTCGGTGTGGCAGTGGCCTGCTATCACCTATTCTTATCTGCTAGACGTTCCACGGTCCAAGTCCACATCTAGTTTCCTGAAAAAGGATCGAGACTGGACCCTCCCTGATAAAATCCAGGGAGAAAAGAGGAAGGGCAAGAAACGAGCCTCTAGGAAATCACCCCGAGGTCAGGGTGAATCTTCAACCAGTCAATCTTCATCGGGTAATTTCTGTTTCAAATCATCGCAGTTGTTTGATATTCTTCTTTTACCTAGCGTATTTACGCTCTTCCTTGTGTATATAGCCTCTCCTCCAAAGAAAAAGATTAAGAAAGGAAAGGCTACCAGGCCATAGATGAAGAGGCAGAGGAGGTTGAATCTGAGGCTAGGGAGTCTTCAGATAATGATGAATCTGACCTTGAGCTGCTAGTGTCTGAAGATACTCCTCTGAAGAAACTGAAGTACTATCTGAACTGCCTCGAGGAAGAGGATGGTCAGGCTTCTCAGAGGTCTTCCAAGAAGTATCACTTCGTTCGCTAAAGTAATCATCTATTCACTTCTGCTATATGAGTTTCTCAGCTATCGAGTTTTCATACTTCTTCTACTTTTATAGTTGATGGCAAACCTGTCCACGGTGGGTCCTAAAGCTAATGATGTGATCCAGCATTTGTCTAATTCTGTAATGGAATTGCATGTCAAGTGCCGAGCCTTCAGGGCAAAGAAGGAAGAGATGGAAGTCGCCCTTTCGACTCTGACGATCGAGTCTGCAACACCTACTCTTCCTGTTCAGGCTCCCTCAGCGTTGAGTCAACTGGAGGCCAGGGTAAAGCAGCTGGAGGCCGAGAAAAAGGACCTGATTTCAGCAAAGAAATTTCAGGATAAAGAGCTGTAGACTTATCAGGATATGGCAGAGGAGCTAGCGCGAAATCAAGCTGTGGAGAAGGACCCGGAGGAGACCAAACGACTCCTAAGACTTTGGAGTGCATTCATTGCTTGTAGCCCCGAGTTTCAGAACCATAGGGAGGAGTATGGGATTTATTTCATTCCTCTGAACTGCACGAGATTTTGGGCGGCGTCTTGAAACTATGCCAATCAGAGAAGGAGATGAAGCTAATGGAGGAAATTTTTTCTCATCCAAATGATGCTAATAAGCTCTCTGCTTTGATTGCCAAGCGCTGGATTCCTGGGGCCGAGTTCTTGGATGCATTGGGTTCCTCCGAGAAGGTAGTAACATCAGGAGATTTATTGAGTCTTATTAGAGCCAAATATCCTGACTTACCTTTTCTTGAAGAGGTGCTTAATCCTTCAACCGAGTAGCTCCAGCAGGTTTGCTACCTTTCTTGCTGGCATCTTTCAGTCATCCTCGGTCTTCATGATTTACTGGAAAGGAGCCCCAGCCTTAGTTGTTAAGTCCTCACAGTTATCCATGATGAATACTCTGCGAGCTTAATGTTGTTGGGCTTCTTCCTTGGGTGTCCTTTGACAAGGTCTTTAATGTCACAGCGTGCAGAAAAGTTGACAATAGCCCATCTCTGTAGTGTCACTTCTGGTGAAGTCCTAGGAAACCCCATTGGGTATATTTAAAAGAATCATATTCTGATGTAATAACACCTTTGATATGTCCTTTTTAGGTTCGTGGTTTAGCCTCTTATGTGCCCTTTGGAGGGTCTTATTTAGAGGTATCATATATAGATGTAATAACACCTTTGATATGAACTATTTGTGTTCGTGGTTTTTCCTCTATGTATGCCCTTTTGAGGGTCTTTTTTAGATTCGAGGTTTTTCCTCTATGTATGCCCTTTTGAGGGTCTTTTTTAGATTCGAGGTTTTTCCTCTATGTATGCCCTTTTGAGGGTCTTTTTTAGAAGTATCATATTCTGACGTAATAACACCTTTGATATGAACTTTAACTTTTGTTTTTGAGGTTTCTCCTCTTTATGTCGAGATGATTGATTACCGAGCACGCCTGCCCTTTTGGTCTATAGACCTCAATCAAGCACTTTTTTGAAGTACTTTATCTCGAACCTATCTCTTTTATTCAAAAGGATTGGTATTTGAATATTGGATCCAAACAACTTATAAGTTGACCAATCATATACTTTATAAAGCATATTGTTTTGAACAGCAATCAATGTTATACTTAAGACAACAATCCTCTTTTTATAAAAGGAATTTAAAGATTGCTTATTATAAGGATAGGTATAAAAATATCATGACTTCAATCTAAGTTTATAACTTTAAGAATAGAAGTAAAGTAAATAGTGGGTTTTGAGTTTGTGTACCCGTTTGTGCTTAGAGCATATTTGTCTCGGACCTTGATGAGGCTGGACATCTCGAACCTTTGTGAGGCTCTTCATTGAGTTTTTATCTTCCGTGATACTTTCGTAAGTTGATCACATTCCATCTTCGTGGTATTGGTTCTCCCTTCATGGTCTCCAAGAGGTAGCTTCCCCCTGGATGGGATTCTAGGACTCGATATGGACCTTCCCAGTTCGGGGCTAGCTTCCCTTCCACTTCTTTCTTGCTTTTTTCATTCAACCTCATTACAAGATCTCTTTTAACGAAAGTGGCCAAGCGGACTCTTCTATAATGATAGTGTTTGACTCTTTCCTTTACCTTGGCCTCGTGGATTATGGCATTTGCTCTCTTCTCCTCTAAAAGGTCAAGGTCTAGACGAAGGTTTTCTTCATTAGTTGTGCCATCTTCGTGAGTTGGTTGAGAAGTACGGGCCGAGGGGACCCCAATGTCCATGGGGATGACCGCTTCAGACCCATAGACTAAGCTATAAGGAGTCCTTCTGTCGTTGTGGCTGGCGTGGTTCTATGGGTCTAGATCACGCTTGGTAGTTCTTTGATCCATTTTCCTTTAGCTCCTTCAAGGCGCTTTTTGATACCGCTTACAAAGGTACGGTTCGTAACCTCTACTTGGCCATTAGCTTCTGGATGATATACCGAGGTGAGCTTCTGGTGTATGCCATACTTAGTACACTATGTCTTGAAGGGATCATTAGCAAATTGTGCTCCATTGTCGGTCACTATGTATCTCGGGATGCCATAGCGACACACAATATTCTTCCAGCAAAAGTTGATGACTGTCTTCCCAGTTATGTTGGTTAGGGCTTCAGCCTCTACACATTTTGAAAAATAATCGATGGCCACAATGAGATACTTGAAGTTACCAGGGGCCGTAGGAAAAGGTCCGACGAGATCTATGCCCCCATCGAACAAATGGCCAGGATTCTTGGATGGTAATCATATTCTCCTGTGGCACGTGGATCATCTTGGCAAATCTCTGGCATTGATGGCAAGAATTGATATATTTTTTGGCGTCTTGTAGCATCGTAGGCTAGAAATAATCCATGTGTAGGAGTTTTCGGGTAATGGTACGTGGGCCTTGGTGGCTACCGCAGACTCCTTCATGTGTTTCTTGTATTAAGTGTTCTGCGTCAGAAGGTCCGACACACTTAAGAAGAGGTTGGAGGTATCCTCTCTTGTATAGGATACTGTTGTGGATGACATATTTCGGAGCTTGAACTCGGACCTTCCGTGCCAGGTGCTTGTCTTCGGGAAAGGTACCCTTTTGAAGGTATTCAATGTAAGGGTTCATCCATATATCTGAGATGTCAACAGTCATGATGCTACTTTCTTCATAACTTCTCTTCGCCAAGGTTTCCATTAGAAATTCTTGAGAAGACCTTATGTTAAGGTCCGAGGAAGCAAGTTTGCTAGGTGCATCAGCCTTGTGGTTGTCTTCTCGGGGGATATGATTCAGCTCATAATGTCGGAATTGATTCAGGAGAGGCCTTACTATCTCAAGGTATTTCTGGAGACTGTACTCTCGAGTTTCATATTCGCCTTTAACCTGTTGAACCACGATTTGTAAGCCACTGAAGATTTCAAGGTCCTCGACCTCAAGGTCCTTTGCTAGCTTTAGCCCCGTAATGAGGGCTTTATATTCTGCTTCATTATTAGTGGCTCGAAAATCAAAATGGAGAACGTAAGGATGGTCCTTTCCCTCGGGGCTGTTGAGTAATACTCCAGCACCGCTTCCCCCCGAGTTGGAGGATCCATCCACATATAGTTGCCATTCTCCGGAGTCCGGAGTTGGGTTTGGTTTGTCTATCTCCACTGGTTCAACAGACTCGATTATGAAATCAGATAAGGCTTGGCCCTTTATGGCTGTCCGAGGTTTATATTGTATGTCATGTTCCCCCAACTCGATGGCCCACTTCATTATTCGTCCCGAAGCGTCAGGCTTCTGGAGGATTTGCCTGACCGGGTAGTTGGTTAGGAGGACTATTGTATGTGCTAGAAGTATGGTCTCAACCGCCGAGAAGCGTGGACGAGGGCTAATATCAAGCGCTCGAGGGAAGTATATCTGGTCTCAGGCCCTTGTAAGGCCCTACTTACATACTATATGTGATGTTGCGATCCCTCCTTTTCCTTGACCAATACAGCGCTGATGGCTAGCTGGGATGTAGATATATATAATTAAAGAGTCTCTCCTTTATCTGGCTTTGACAATGTCGGAAGTTGCCGAAGATGGTTTTTAAGCTCTTGGAAACCTTCTCCGCATTCATGAGACCACTCAAATTGGTTTGCCTTCTTAAGAATATTAAAGAAGGGTAGATGTTTTTCTGCTCCTTTGGATAGGAAACGGCTAAGGGCTGCAAGGGACCCTATTAGCTTCTGCACTTCCTTGACGGTTTTTGGGGGTTGCATGGTCTGCAAAGCCTCTATCTTCTCGGGGTTTACTTCGATTCCTCGATTGGATACCATATACCCCAAGAATTTTCCCACTCCCACACCTATGGTACATTTAGCGAGATTCAGCTTCAAGTTGGAGGCCCTTAATGTGTCGAAGGTTTCCTTTAAATCTTCAAAGAGGCATGTCGTCCACATAAATCTCGAGTTTGCGCACTATTTGAGATTTGAACAATTTTTCTACCAGTCGCTGGTAGGTAGCTCCGGCATTTTTCAATCCAAAAGGCATCATCTTGTAGCAGAAAGTTCCTCGGTCAGTTATAAAGGAGGTTTTTTCTTTATCTTGCTCTACCATAGGGATCTGATGATATCCTTTAAAGGCATCAAAGAAGGCTAGTACTCGGTATCCCGCAATTGCTTCCACTAATCGGTCGATCGAGGGTAAGGGATAACTATCTTTAGGGCAACAATCGTTCAAGTTGGTGAAGTCGATGCACATTCTCCACTTTCCATCTGGCTTCTTGACCATCACTGGGTTAGCTATCCATTCCGGGTATTGCACTTCTTCGATTATACGGCCTTTAAGTATCTTGTCTATCTCCTCCCCAATGGCTTCAACTCGATCTAGTGCAAAGATACGTCGTTTTTGCTTAATGGATTTTTGTGAGGGATTGATATTCAAGTAATGTTCCGCCAAGCTAGGGGATACTCCCACCAAGTCGTTGGTGTCCCAAGAAAAGACATCTATGTAACGGTTGAGAAGATCTCGTAGTTTAGTCTTTATCTCGGGGGGTAGGAGATTTCCAACTACAACGGTTCCTGATTCTCCGAGTTGCATCGGCTCGGACTCGGAGTACTTGGCTGGTTCAAGATTGTCCATTTCTGGTTCTCGGATAGCTTGAATTGCACATATTCGGGCTAATTGTTGATCACCTCGGACTGTGGCAATTCCTTTATTGGTGGGGAACTTCATCACTAAATGGTAGGGGGACCAGATCGCCTGTGCCTGGTACATCCAGGGTCTTCCAAGGATTATGTTGTATGGTGACCTGGAATCGATGATGGTAAAGGTGCAATGTAGGGTTATACTCCGAGAACCATCTCTTACTTGCACCGGCAGGATGATTTTTCCCAAAGTGTCGACAGGATTGCCAGTAAATCCTGAGATAGGGCTTGTAGGCGTGAGGTTATTTTTATTCAATCCCAGCTGTTCATAACAACTGAGAAACATAACTTCTACTTCGCTTCCTCCATCCACCAGGACCCTTCTGATCATGCTGTGGTTTATGTCAACTGTAATCACCAGAGGATCTGAATGGGGAATTTGATTAGGAACTGCATCTTCGAATGAAAAAGTAACAGTTCCGTCTGAGCGAGATCTTTTGCTCTCCCACTCCTAGGGAGAGGCTTCTTGTGCCGATCGATGCACACCATTGATGCTCCTTCTTACTCCCTGGTTGCTGGCGTTGCTTGTCTCGTCGTTGTTGATGCTTCTTACTCCTGTCGGGACCTAGAAACGGATTCGCGTACTCCCACGAAGGTTTTCAGCCGGATCAGCCATGAGTTAGAAGGTTGTATAGATCAGGATCAGCCTGCGGATCCCACTGGGCGTGCCAAATTGATGGATGTCTACGACCCGCACTTGATCACGAACCCTCCTTATGAACTGATCTGCAAGACAAAGGCCCCGGGTGTCCCGGGGATAGACAATCCGACGCTCAAGTCACTATATTTGTTTAAGGCGTAAAGTATAAAGTATGAGATTAGATGAGAGGTCTACCAAACCTCTTAGGGTATTTATATGGCTACAGTCCGTAGATCACCAAGATATGTATTTATGGTATGAATACAACTCTTATGAGAATAGAAGTTGTATTACAATGTACAATAGAAGTGTATTTCGGACATGGTTGTGTTACCATATTTAGGATAGCTGTATTACCATCTTTGAGAAGATGTATATTCCTTGTAGAACATTCATAATTACGCATTCCTTATAAGGATTAGGATTGATGGATCTGTGGATCCACCTTCCGCGTATCTCGAGCCCACGACCCTTCTTGGGCCCTGGTCCGAGTATGAACGAGGTCCGAATATGAACCATGGACTTATCAGGAAGAGTGGTGTTGGAGGAGAAATAATGAGGAAGAGACAAATGGGTTGGAAAGATAATGAATGAATGAACCCACGTGGTGGGTTTTAGTCTGATCTAAAGCTAAACCGGATGGTTTACGAAATAGGAACTGTCACTCTTTTTAAATACAAAGTCATTTCCGAAATCGTAAAGTGACTTGTCCAAAATATTTACGATGGCGCAATTAGACCGGGTTGACTTTTTTAATCAAGCAGATTGAAGCCATCTTAATCTTCCCTTTACGAGATCGTAAATAGGTCGTAAGCATCTTTTCCGGATGGGGCACAACGTTTACGAAATCCTAAACCACCCGAAACAAAAATGTTTACGAGCCGGAAGTGTAGCCGGGTTTGTCACTGGATTTTAATTCTCGGAATTTAATTATTTTTTTTAGCTTAGCAATTCCGAAATCGTAAATGGGTCGTAAAGATATTTTCCGGATGGGGCACTACATTTACGAATTCGTAAACCACCCGAAAAAAATGTTTACGAGCCGGAAGTGTAGCCGGGTTTGTCACTGGATTTTAATTCTCAACATTTAATTTTTTTAGCTTAGAAATTCCGAACTCGTAAAGTGGCCGGTTAAATGCAATTTTCCCCAATTCAACTTATTTCCGGACCCATTTCCGATTTCGGAAATAGAAAGGATGTGGTTGCGGGTGATTTACGATATCGTAAACTCGAGATGATATATATAGTCAACTGCGTTTTTGTGATTCAGAAAAGCCCCAAAATCACAAACTCACAAACCCTACCGCCCCATTGAATCAATTCCGGCGACATAATCATGCCTCCAGCCAGGCTGAAGCACAAATCTAAGAGGGGCGCCCCTACATCACCCGATACTCAATCACCATCCCCACCACCAAACCCTAAGCCAAAGAAGCTGAAATTGAAGAAGCCCCCCACCCCACCTGAAATTGAAACCGAGTCAGAAGATGATGAGATGGCTGGGTTGGAGTCTAGCAGTGAGGAGGAGGCTGAGGGTACCCATGGAGAGCGTGGGGAATATGTGGAAGAGAAGGAGGAGGTGGAGGAGGAGCCGCTAAGAAGGCCGGTAATGCTCGGGCGTGCCCAGCGGCATGAGAGAGGTGGCGATGAGAGCAGAAGACCAGGTTACAGCCAGCAATTTTACGATTCAGTGGCCGAGCAGAACTACGTCAAATGGATTAGGCGTGGCATGTGCGACTCAAATGTGCTAAAATCCAACTCTGTTTGTGATTTAGGTTTTAATGAGTCGATTAATTATTTTCGTCCTAGTTATTTGCATAACCTAATCATGTGTGATGAGCCTACCTACAAAGATGAGGTTAGACAGTTTTATGCTAATCTAGGTAGATGCACAACCACTAGGATGTCGAGTAGGGTGAATGGTGTGTTAGTACCCTTTGATGAGTTTGTGATTAATGAGGTGCTAGAGTGCCCGTGGGTTGATTCTACTCATTTGAGGCCTCAAAATAAACAGGGGCCCTATAATGTTTTCACATTCAATAGGTGGGCGACAAAGTCTAATAAACAACCTTTAGACATGGCTGAAATGGGCCATAAGTACTTCAAGTTAGATGAGTCGTTGGGCAAAGTGACTGCAGAGACTGATTATAAGATAGATGTGTTGAACCTAGAGCAGAGGTTGGTTTTTGAATGGGTTTGTTATAATGTTCTGCCCACGGGAGGGCATGCCACCGAGCCCACCACTGGTCCCCTGTATTCTACAACCTGATGGAGGGCATCCAATAAATCCTGGATATACCATCTATGAGTACATGAGAAAGTGTGCTCCTTTGTTGGATAAAAGGTTTCCATACGGTGGGCTTATCACTGCGCTTTGTAGGAAAGCCAATGTGCCTCTCTTGGATCGACCTGAAGAATTAGGTGTTTGACACCAATACATGCAAATTCAAGGAAAAGACTCTAAAACCCGGTGCACAGGCAAAGGTGGCAAGGAGAAAACAAGCTCGCGAGGAAGCCGCCGCTCTAAAAACTGCTGCAGGTGAGTTCCACTAAATTCAGTCATTATAGTTGTTTATGAGTTTGATTTTGGTCTTTTTTTCCTAACCAATTAAGTGTCTGAGTTGTAGGTGAACGGAAGGAGCTTTTTACAAAGATCTCGAACTTGTTTTGTTGTTTTTCTTGCCAACTAGAAACGACGAATAAGAGACTGGATGCGATCAAAGCGGATCAAGAAGCGTACATCCAAGAGAAGGGTCTCCAAATTGTGGTGAGTGAGGATGAGGAAGATGTGTACTACGGCGACCTTGCGCAAGTGAGTGAGGATGAAGAGGCCACACATGATGCCACACATAATGCCTCAACTTCTAATGCCGCGTCGACCTCACAAGCCCCCTCAACTTCCCAAGGCCCCTCACCTCCCCGTGGCCCCTCAACTTCACAAGACCACGACTTCACCCAGCATGGTTTGTTTCAAGGATTTGATCGCTAGGTTTATTCGTAGATCTTTTGAGTTGTTGAAACATTTGTTATAAATTTCGCTTAAGATATTGTGTCCTTTGAATACTATTACAATTTGATCATGTGTTACAAATTGTATGAATTAATTACAATCTTTTTAAATCAATTTGCGCCATCAAATCAATTTTAAATTGTCATTATCATCTGTAACAAGCTGGTCATGTTTTTTTTTGTGTTAGGCAGAGGTTTACGAACTCGTAAAGAGGCCGGAGAGAGTTTCTTTTGGTATACAATATTGTAAATCACTTGGAACAAGTCTATTCAAATGAAAAAAACTTTAGCTATTCCGACAGCGTAAAGAATTATATAATTATGAACATGAAGAATTCACGATATCGGAAACTGGCTGGAACGGCATTCTGAGGGCTGTTTCTGAAATCGTAAACTAGACGGTGCACACTGTTTCCGAAATCATATAAAGCTCATTTTAGTTGAACAAATGAAATTAAAGACATGAATAAATTTGGAATGAATAAATTAATTATGTTACTAGTAGCAAGCTAAGTTTGATTGGTCATATTGTCTCGTAGAAACTGATCAAACAGTAAAGAGAGGGAAACTGTGACACTGAAGCGTCCCATATTATATTTTGCACTTATTGAATACTCTACATACTATCTTATATCCATTCATGGCGGTTTGCCTATAATGACCCAACTTGTAATTCCGCCATCTTGAATATTGAAATGTAATTGATTACAACAACCTTTTCCGATTCCAGAGATAGTCAGATAGAAATTCACTGCAACAGATCCCTTTAATAAACCAGAATTCCTTTATGTCTTGAAACGTATGCGGTAGTTCTTTGTGAGTAATTACTTTACACCGAAATAAGATCAAAGAATATGGGAATAGGACCGTCGTATGGGCAAATTTTACAAATTGTTCAATTGTCATTTTCAACTTAGACAATACTCTACATCTTATCTTCTAATCATAAAACATTAGCAACTGTTACTGGTTACTTCTTCTCTCTGATGGCCATGGAAGAACCAGAATCTGACGTCATTCATTCCGGTTCACCCTCTTTCAGTTTGCGATAATGTTTCAGTGAAATACTTTGTTCTATTGATTTCTTTTATTTGTTTACAATTCAGTTAGTTGGTAGTCTGATTCTAGTAGCTTGCTACTAAGTTTGATTGTTCATAATATAGTTTGAATTCCAGATCGTTACATACTATGGTTACATATTTTACTTAGATACCAAATTTAATTGAGGTTGTCTTGCGATTTGTATGAAATTCATGATATGTAGCAACCTTATATTTAATTAGATTATGTTGTTAAACTGAATTAGCATCAAAAGTGTAATTACTAAATTAATTTTGATAAATGTGACTTATTTACGGCTTCGGAAACCAGCCGGATTAACAATTATTTTATATTTCCGATTTCGGAAATAGAATTGGGGAAAAAATTGTCCCACTGTGAGTGCTTTACAACACCGAAAATAGGAATGGGTTAAATGAATATAATTTCGTGTTATTTCCGAAACCGTAAAGTGCTCGAAAAGGATTTGCGGGTGGTTTACGATTTCGGAAACGGGAGACATATAAAACAAAAATTAACTTATCTGTAGTCTTATTTCCCAAATCAGAAATCTCAAAACTCAATCTCCACCTTCAACCCCTATCTAGAGTCACCAATCAGCCGTCCAAATCCATCAAGCTCGGCTTTTTACCACATTACCAGTTCCGACACCGTAAATCCATGGCACCCAAGAAGTCAAAAGCCAAGGCTCTACCAGTCCAGGAGGAAGAGGAGGTCGACTATGATGATTCGATCTTTTTCTCCAAGGCAAACGAAGAGAGATATGAGTACATTCGTGATCACTGCAATATTCTTGATAGTTATTAAGTTGATCGTGATGATGTGGAGGATTTGTTGCTTGGTAATGTTGTAGAAACCCTAGGTAAACACTATTTGACTAATTAGTGTTTAATAGTTGTGAGACTTATTCTGAGGAGGTATGTCAGTTTTATGGTAATTTGCATGAGTTGGAGGATGGTAGTTGCACGACAGGGGTGAATGGTATGAAAAAATGAAAGTTAGTTGGAATTCGATAAACCAGGTTTTAGGTTGTCCTTACCTGAAACTTGAAGACTGCCACCCTCAGAAAGAAGATGGCCCTTACGATGTCCATTACAAGGGTCATATGCCAGATCACCCCGATAAGATGCACGGCCTGGATAAAGTATCTTTAGCTGAGAAGTACTTTGGGCGCCACAACTCCAACCCTGGAGCTGCAGCCAACAAGTTCAATACAAAGTTCATGGCTTTAGAGGACCGTGTTTTGTATGAGATCGTGCTCAAGACCATACTGCCAAGTGCAGGTTATTCCATAGAGCCAAACACCACCACTGCCATGGAGTTCTTCTATCTTGCAGAGAACAAATTGACAAACCCTGGATTCACCATCTCAGAGCATATGAAAATGGCTGTGAAGGGGAAAAGGCCACGGGATAATCTACCCTATGGTAGTTTTATAACTTTTTTCAGGCCGGAAGCTTTATGTTGTCGTACAAGAAACCTTTCCCATTTAGTTCTCCGTCGGATATTAGGTCGAAGAAGTTAGACCTAGATTATTTTGACAGTAGAGGGGTGGTGGTATTTGATGGAGCTTGGATGAACAAGCCACCCAAAACAAAGAACTAGACGATGCAAAATGTTGAGAAGCAAGGTAATATTCTTTAACATTTGTTTGTTGTTGTGAATTTGTTGTTAGTTTTTACTTAGTTATTAATATTCTTTAATATTTTATGGCAGAAATCGACCAGAATGTGGGGTGGAAACAATTTTACAAGAGCATGAAGTCAAAATCCCAGATTTCTTGTACGTGAGTAAGGAAGCACGGTTGGTTGAAAAGCGGGAGCGCGAGGCGATGATGCGGGGAACGGGTGGTGGCGAAGCGGACGGCTCACAATCGAGGCCGGTTACTGGTGCCGAGGCAGATGAGGCACATGGACACCAAGATCCGGCTGATGAAGACAAAGATGACAATGATGTGATGAAGAACATCACCTTCTAAGTAGTTGGACTGTTCCTAGCATCAAACATCATTTCATTTGACATTCGATAATACAATATTATTGCTTTCATTTAAATACATCCCTTGTTTTCACTTGTTATTTCATTCGTAATGTATTTCACTTGTAGAGACAAAATCATGGTTTTCAACTTTTTTTTTAAGAGTAAAGGATTGGTTTCCGAAGTCGGAATCAGTACAGAACACCTTTTGCTATCCATTTCTGATCTCGAAAATGGTCCGACTTTTAAAACTTTACGAGCCGGAAGCCCATCCGGGTAATCCACTGGATTTAAAAAAGACACAAATTAAATTCTGGTCTAAGCAATTCCGATTTAGGAAATGGGCAGTAAAAACATGCATTTTTAGGCCAAAAATGAAGAGGCCTTTCCGATTTCGGAAATCATCCGTAAGAAGAAATGTTTACGAGCCGGAAAGGCATCCGGGTAATCCACTGGAGCTAGCTAAATAATATTTCAGGAAATATGATTTATTTATTAGATTATAAAACCATTTCCGACATCGTAAATTGGCCGGTAGAGTGTTTTACGATCTCGAAAATAGTACGGAAAATGTGTCACTTAAGTGATACTCACCAATTTATTGGGTTTTCACAATTCTAATTACACAAGGAGTACCCTATAAGGATAAATAACATAAGAACACAAATTCTATTACAATATTAGACGTAATATACATTAAATGCTCTAGACCGATGTGTTTTACATTTACGAAACGCGCATATTTTTACTCTTTGACCCCTTTGCCTTAGGTGGTTGTTTTTTCTTTGGTATCCCCCGCTCATCAAACCACTGCCATTCTTCATGATCCAACCTGCACTGGTAACGGCGGAGATTTGCTGTAGTTTCATGTAAGTTTATATTGTCTTCACCATCAAAAGCTATTTTAAAGGTATCCACATCGTTCAAGCATTCTTCTTGACTCTCTCCACCAATAAATGCTCTCTTCCCGTTCAGTACAATCTCCTGGTGAACAGAAGCAGGGTCCTTCACGTAGAAAACTGCAGAGAAGTCACTCCCATTCCTGAAGATCCTCAAGGGTAGCATCGGGCCAAAAGTTGTAATCTAATGGGGCCAAGCCGAAGAAGAGGCGTTCATCAAACTGAAGAACTGTTTGAAGGAGCTTCCGGCCATGTCCCCACCAGTGCAAGGTGAAACCTTGTATTTATACCTCGCAGCCGGGATGGAGGTGATTAGCGATGCTTTGGTCAGGGAAGTAGCCAAGATCCAACGACCAGTTTACTATGTCAGCCGGACGCTGCAGGGGGCCGAGCTAAGGTATAGCGCCCAGGAGAGGTTGGCCATGGCGTTGGTCCATGCGTCGAGACGCCTCAGGTCATACTTCCAGGCTCATCCCATCATGGTGTTGACTAACGAGCCGCTCAAAGCAATCATGACGAGGCCAGAAATGTCAGGCAGACTGGCACCTATCGAGTTCGCCCCGAGAAAAGCAATCGAAGGACAAGTAATGGCCGATTTCCTGGCAGAGTTGCCATCCCGGATCAAGGCGGAGGATGAGATCACCGTCAGTGAACCAAGTAAGCCAGTTGACAAGAAGACACGCCGCGTTGACAATGCGGGATGGTGGAAGTTGCATGTGGATGCGCTTCCGGCGTGGAGGGATCAGGAGCCGGGCTGATAGTGACGGATCCTGACGGCACCGAGACAACATATGCTCTAAGATTTCAATTCCCTGCTACAAATAATGAGGCTGAATACAAAGCACTGATAGCAGGCATTGAAATTGCAAGAGCGTTAGGAGCAACCAAGCTAGACGCATATAGAGACTCAGCACTGGTCGCGAACCAGTTCAACGGGTCATACGCGGCTAAGGAACCATCCATGCAGAAATACTTGGCCAAGGTGAAGAGTTTAGCAGTGCAGTTCGAAGGATTTGAGGTGACTCGCGTCCCTAGATCCGAGAACACAAGGACGGACGCCCTCAGCAAGCTGGCTTCGACAGTAAGTAGCCATCGATCCAAAGGGGTGCTAGTGAAGACACTGCCAACCAGGTCAACTGATGGGATGATCGTGTCGGTCATGATGTAGAACCACCATGTTGGTTGCACCGATGCGGAATTATTTGCTCAGCGGCGCCTTGCCAACTGACCAAAAGGAAGCAAGAGTTTTGGAGAGGAAGGCGTTGAATTTCGCACTCGAGAATGGGGTGGTGTACAAGAGAGGTTACCTACAGCCGTGGTTGCTTGACACCCAGATAAGCGGAGAGGACTTTGAAAGAACTCCACGAGGAAAGCGGCGGCAGCCATTAGGGAGCCCCGGACGCTTGCGTTGAGGGCAACACGAGCATGATACTATTGGCCCAACATGAGGGTCGACGCTGACCATGTGGTCAAGACATGCCATCAGTGCCAGGTACATGACCGCGTTTCATCCTAACCCGGCCAGCCCATGAAAAGTATAACAGGCCCATGGCCATTCGCGAAGTGGGGCATCGACATAGTTGGCCCATTCCCCCAAACCAGTGGTAGCAAAAGGTTCCTGGTGGTGGCGGTTGACTACTTCACCAAGTGGGTTGAAGTGGAACCTTTAGCAACCATCACCGGCAAGAGGATGACCAGTTTCGTCTGGAGAAATATCGTATGTAGATTTGGTTTACCCATGACTATCATCAGTGATAACGGACGTCAGTTCGAAGGAGGAGTCTTCAAACAATGGTGCCCCCAGATAGGCATCGAACAGAGTTTCACCTCGGTAGCGCACCTGCAAGCAAATGGTTTAACCGAGCGAACAAATGGAACGATCGTGCAAGGACTGAAGAGGAGGCTAGATGGCGCCAAAGGGAACTGGGTGGATGTGCTCCCATCCGTGTTGTGGGCTTACAGGACGACGCCACGCACGGCAGCTGATGAGTCGCCTTACTTCCTCTGCTTCGGTAGCGAGGCCCTCATCCCGCCAGAGTTGATCACCATCACCGTAATCGGCCATCCCGACCACTGAAGGGGATAATGAGAAGCGTCTGAGAGAAAGTTTGGAGGACTTGGAGCGAGCAAGAGAGCAGGCCACGATCAAAGAGGCCGCATACAAGTCATATGTGGATCAACGTTACAACACGAGAGTACGCACCAGGAGCCTCCGGCAGGGTGAGCTAGCCCTTCGAAAAAATGAAGCTAGTCGGGTTGAAGGGCTGAAGAAGCCGGATGTTACTTGGGAAGGGCCATGTCTGGTTGCAAAAGTGCTAGGAAATGGCCCATACAGGCTGCAGACCATGGCGGACGAACCGGTCCCAAGAACATGGAACATGGAGAACCTCCGTTTGTACTACGGATGAGCAGACCATGAGAAAGGTATCATTCAGTTTGTACATAATGGAGAAATTCTTTTGGAAAACGGGTTCCTAATGAGATCGCGACTTTTGCCCTCATAAGGGATACGATCTTGAGGAAATCTTGTTTTCTCGCGCAATATTGTATGTTTTGTATTCTCCCCCATCATTGATGTATTTCAAGTGTTAAGTTCAAGAACATGTTTCCTTTTTGGCTGTTCATTCAAGTCTTATTTCGAAAGTCGAATGATAAACTCGGAATTGATAATAATGAACACAAAGGATGGATGGTCAACCCACCGTTCCGGCCAGCCGGACCGGACGGTAAGAACACATGACACATTTCACACCTTGGCTATGAAGCATCCAGGGTGCACTTTTGTTAACGAGCCAGGAATGCTACCTGGAGAAACAAGGGGGTACTTCTGGGCATTTCACATCCAAGGACAAGTCGGTTGACATGTTTACGATCATGACCGTCGGGCCGAGATTGAGGCTTAGCCGCTCTTCTCGGACGCCGAACGTAGGCGTGGTCCTGTTCAAATGCAAACGCGCAAAAAGAACAGACCATATCCTTTCCTTATTACGGGTAGCAACCGTTTTAGGAAAAAGTGGGTTCTTTCTTCGGTGAAAACCCATGCCGGACACGGACCGATTAACAAAGTTCGTGACTTAGCAGCTTTAACTTTGGAGAAATACCAGGAACAGAATGACCATTCCAGATCTTGGTGGCTTGGAAAAGGTTTAGCAACCACCAAGTTTTCAGACAACTATATACACGAATCATGCCACACGCGGTTGCACTGATCGTCCATCTGGACAGTCCATCCGGACGACTCATCCCCTTTCCTCAAAAAGGCAACCCACATGGAAGGATGACGCATCCCATTTGACGAACGGTAAATAAAACAGCCAGTATATAAAAAGCATACAAGGTATGAACCAAAGAAGAAGTGCTAAAATAATACAAAGCCAATAGGTTACAATGAAAATATGAAGTGTTTAAAGAAATACAAAGCGTAGACCAAATATGCTCCCTTACGGGTTACTACAAACCAAATAGATTGTTCAAAAGCAGAAATTCAGGAAAGCAGGAAAGGAAGATCAAGGTCAAGTCAATGGTTCTGGGCAGAAACCACAATGCCATTGCCAGCATTCACCAAGTCCTTGACAAGTTCTTCGTCGACCACAACTTGACCATCAATGACGACTAGCGGAACTGCAACATCCGGTTCCCAGGCCGAAAGCTCAGCAGGGGTCATCTCACCCGACAGCGATGAGAAGTATTCAGAGAAGGTATAGCCAACGTAAGCACTGGTGAGCTCAGAGAAGGCAGTTGAGTACGCCGCAGTGTCCTCATACACGCGGTCCAGAGCATACACTCTCCTCAAGAAAGCAGAAGTGCGTGCAACAGCGCAAATCTTCACAAAAACCTCACGCATACCTGAGGTCACCAAGGTCCGGTAGTCATTGGCGAGAGTTGCTTTGTCTTCCACCGCTTTCTTCAGCTGTGCCTCAGATTCGGCATAACGAGCTTGCAGGGCGGTCAAGTCATCAGCTACCTCAGTCATTATCTCAACCTTCCCAATGGCTTCATCCAGACGCCCCTGCAGCTCAGTCGCGGTCTTTTGCGCATCCAGCATGGCAGCATCGCTTACCTCTTTTTCCTTTTTCAGCTTTTCCCCATCCGAGATGGCGGACGCTAGTTGAGCATTGACGTCATCCAGTTGTTTCTTTTGCGTCTGCTCGGATTATAGCCAGTTGTCCAACGCCTCGGGAGCCCAGTCCATCTTGGCAGCAGGTTGATGTTTAGTTATCTCAGCGTCAGCAAGGGCCAATTGTTTTTTCACCTCGGCGAGCTCAGCAAGGGTAACAAGGTGTGCTTTCCTCTCTTTCTCCCGCTCCCGGCACAGGACGCTGAGGTCAGAAAGACGGCAAGGGATGGGCACGCACCCTGTCAAGCCACTGCATGAAGTTGAGATGTCAAAATGAATGCATGACAAAGTGTTAAAAGTATGCAAGAAGATGTACTTACGTCGAAGACGGATGAGATGAGGTTGTTTGCGGTGTTCTTGACGCCATGGAGGTTCAGTACCGGATTTTTCGCCCAAGCCTTGAAGTGATCAATATGCATCAACTCGGTGAGGTACTCCAACCGACCATCAGGCGTGTTCAGGAAGACATTGGAAGCACGAGTTTTCCCTTTACCACCATCAGACTGGGGAGGCACACGACTGTCGCTGGTATGAGGGGGAGCTCGGCCACCTTGCTGCTGGGCGGTCACCTTTAGCTTGATGATTTGAGGGCCAGTCATTTGTTCCCCAGCCACTTGCTGGAGAGATAGAATGTTCTCAAAATCCGTAAACCCATCGCGACCTCCAGTCCCCATCTACAACAGCTGATCAGGGGTCAACCCTCTTGACGATCCAGTATCCTGGTATGGGACGGTGGAACCACCAGCATTGCTATCCTTGTCAGTTTGGAAGGACTGACTAAGAGACTGGTTGGATTGGTTGGGGCCGCTACTAACGTCATGTCTCCCACATTTGGATGGGCGATCAAACTTCGACACATCAATGGCAAGCTGCCGACGAGACATAGCTGCAAGAGGCGAATGTTAAGGGAAAAGAACAGCACACATACATATATTAAAAAAAAGGCCTAACTACATGCCTTTGTTAGTCTGGCCAGATTCCGGGATGGGAGTCTCAACATGCGGGACGACAGGATCATCATCCAGGATGACAGTTTCCTCATCCTGGACGGCAGGAAGCACCCGCCGGTGAGGAAGGCCGGAATCCCGCAGCCTCTCATCCAACTTCAATACGTCCCTCTTCTCGGGTTTCTCTTTCAAGGCCCTGATTGAGGCAGCTAGGCGGTTCTGGGACACGCTGTCTGGAGCATGGCCGTGGGTATCAGGATCACCCACGACTCTGCGAGGACGGGAAGCAGCGCGACCGTACACTACATCTTCATCAACAAACATGAAACGGACTTTCCCCTCCCGCGATTTAGGCATGCCAGTCAAGATGTGTAGGTCAGCCTTAGGCCAGATTTTGATGTGACCCTAGCCATCCTCGTTGTCTCCACCACCGGTGTAGAAAAACACCCTGAACAAAGTGACGGAAGGGACAACTCCACGAGCACCACACAACGTTTCAAACCCAATCACGTTGCGCACGGCGTTCGGAGTCATCGATCCCAGAGTCATGTCAAAGTAGCACAGGATGGATTGACAGAAGGGGGTAAGTGGAAATCTGACGCTGCAACGGGTCAAGTGTTCGTAATACACCGGAACTTTGCCCTCCGGGACGGAATTGATGGTGTCACCAGGCCCAGGTCGAACGATGGCAGACGAAATATCAGGAATCTGCAGGCCTTCAGTGTCTCGGCAGATTTGGATGAACTCAGCTACTTCGTCGTCGGTGATTTGACAGAATGCGCCGGAAACCGGAAGATCCATAATCCCGGAACCGGAGAAACTCAACAAAGGCACGGACAAAAAACACAGAAAGAAGAAACTAAAAGGTAAATGCAGAATACCTGAAGATGAAGAGAGCGAATTTGTGAAAGGAAGGAAGAAATAAAGTGAAGAGCAATTTTGAATTTTAATGAAAAGGGGGGAGTTATTATTTGGGCAGTTAAAGCAATAATGGCGGTTTCCAAAAAGCTGCACAGTAACTGAGATTAACCATCTGCATCCCCGAGGAAAAGTGATGACACGTGGCAGACATGCAGTTAAGTCAATAGGCCCACTACCGCACAGATTTCATAGTCCATTTAAAGCCCCACACTCGAACCGTCATTTCAAGCTGGGACTTGGGGGACTTGTTTGGGCCGGACATCTCACCATCCTATATGGCTCATCCCGACCCCTCATCCTACATGGCGACCGGGTCAGACCCGACCGCAGACTGGAATGTTACCAACCCTGGCAGGAGAATCTTCCCAGACCACCTAACGGGGTGGTCTGATGTGACCAGGGCCAGTTTCCAGCATTATAAGTATCTCTCTAGCACACTAGAGAGAGGTAAGTTGACTAAACACAATCAGATACACATCTACTCTCCCGACAACTTTTTGACTTAAGCACCGGAGCGGGAACGACAGTTAGCCGCCCCGCCCTGAGTGAGAGTTCCTTGTTCTTAGCAGGTTCTCTTCATCCACCATCGGGACGGATCATCAGGACGTGAATCACGACTGTAACACCAGGGTTATTGAAGTTTTTGATGCAAAGAAGGGATATTTGAATGTCAAAATTGATGAGGAGACATATGATTTCAGTGACGAAGAGAGGCTTTCTGATTAGGGTGTGTGTAGTGCATATGTTGACCTACATAAATCTTTGGAGAAGATTGCAAACATCAACCAGTCCTAAGCAAAGAGAAGGAAACGCTAGTTGAAAGTAGTCGACAGTCTAATGTCAAGGTTGCAGAAATGGAAAACGAAAATGAAGAATTAATAAAGAAGCTCAAAAGTCTCATTAAACAAGCTGAGAAAGCAGAGAACTCAAATCATCGACTCAACACTGGACGAACCATAAGAGTTGAGTCAACACTGGACTACAATTCCTCTAATTATGGGAGTACAATTGTTGTCACCATAAGAGTTGTATTCTTACTCTAATTACAAACCATGCAGATCTACATATTGGAACTCTATAAATATAAAGGTTAAGTAGACCTCTCTATTAATTATCGTACAGACACTATGCCTTACACTTATAGGATTTATAAAGTTGTCCCTGCCTTAAGCATCGGAGTGACTACCCCCGGCCACCCTGAGGCTTTTCTTGCAGATCAGTTCGTGAGCTCGGTTCGAGGTCAACCGCGGGTTCCAGACAACCAGCAAGGCTTACAGAGTCCTGCACTTGAAGGACAACATTGTTATAGAATCATATAATGTTGTTCTTGATGATTCTGAGAAGTCTGACCAGATAGAAGAAGAAGTTCAACTTATTGGTGCTAAGAATGAACAGTCTGGTCCGGACATTTTAATGTCAAATGATCAACACGATGCATCTGATATTATAATGTCAAATTCGAATGATACTGGTAGTTGATGGATGTTTGGAATCTGAGATTGACCTCGAACTGAGCTCACGAACTGATTTGTAAGACAAAGCCCCGAGGTGGCCGGGGGTAGACTTTGCAATTTTTGAAAAAAATACTCACTGTTCACGCGATTACATAAAAGTAGAAGCATTTTGTAAAACCACAATTACACAGTTAAAAAACAAGCATTTAATTCTAAAAATAAGACAATTAAGACTGAAAAGATAGAGTATAAAAAACAAGCATCTTATTCTAAAAATAAGACACTTTCGACTGAAAAATAGAATTTAAAAAAGAAACATTTTATTCTAAAAATAAGACAATCGAGGCTGAAAAAAAGAAGCATTTTATAGAAGCACAATTACACAATTAAGAAACAACCATTTTATTCTAAAAACAAAAACTTTCCACTGAAAAAATAGAATTTAAAAAACAAGCATTTTATTCTAAAAATAAGACATTTTAGATTGAAAAACAAATACTAAAGATCAACACATTTAGATATTTAGAAGCATAATTACAAAGTTAAAAAACCAAGCATTTTATTCTAAAACTAAGACACTTTAGACTGAAACAAGTATAGTTTAAAAAACAAGCATCACCACCGAGCCTCCCCGCCAATCTCCCTCCTCCTCCTCTGCATCACCACCGCCGAGCCTCCCTACCATCGAGCCTTCTCCTCTGTATCACCACCACCGTCCTCATCCGCCTTCCGAGCCTCCTCGTCGATCTCCCTCCTCCTTCTCCCCTGCATCACCACCTCCAAGCCTCCACACCGATCTCCCTCTTCCTCATCCTCTCCGCCGCCTTGCTCCTCTCGGAGACCACCGCGATTCTCCCTTTGTCGATAGATCTGTTCTTCACGATCGGCAGAGCAGTGTTCTTCCTCAATTACTCGATCTCTGTGGGTTATGTTTTGTTCCAGACATTTAATCTCCAGGCGGAGTGTGATGTCGTCGCTGCGGGGATCCACACGCTATCCACCGGCACGTGTGTGGTACTCGCTTTTACACCGCAGTTGTTTGTGGCAGACACTGCTTTGGCTGCCTCCGTGTGTCTCTAGGCGGTGTGGGTGTTTCAGATAAGGCTCTTGCTCTATAATGTCACGTTTATCCCTAAGGGGTGCCACAAGCTGCTAGTTGTTATCAGTGGTGTGGTGGACTCGACTAAGTGTGATCTCGATGACTTAAGCTCAAGGCAGTTGCGATACTTGATTTGTCGTTCCTGTTCCTACTCCACGCCTTCCAAGCCTCCCCGCCAATCTCCCTCCCCCTCCTCTACATCACCACCGCCGTCCTCTTCCACCGTCCCCGACGCCACAGAGGAGCTCGTCGACGCCACAGAGGAGCTCGTCGACGATCTACGATCACTCCATCGAGGGTTTTGGATTCGGGGATGTAAAGAGTTTCTGATTGCTTGATTAGAATAAGGCAGAAGCATGCCTATATATAGTTACGTACAAGGGCCTAAAGCTAAATACTGAAGGTAGCTAAACCCTAGGCACATAAGTGCAATATACAAAGTACATACATAATTAATAAATCAGTCCTCCAATTCTTCTTATATTGTCACACCCCCTTCAAGCGAAGCGTCGGATTTACTGAGACGCGAAGTTTGGACCGAAAAAAGTCAAACAGCGTACGATTGAGCCCCTTGGTGAAGATATCCGCAACTTGTAAGGATGTCGGAACATGACCAACTCGAAGTTTGCCAGCACTAACTAGCTCTCTCACAAAGTGATAGTCAATATCGATGTGCTTAGCTCTCTTATGAGCAACTGGATTCTCCGCAAGAAAGATAGCGATGTTATTGTCACAAAGAAGCATCAGAGATCCTTGAAGTGGGAAGCGCAGATCCCGAAGAATATGCAACAGCCACACTACCTCCGAAGCAGTGTTCTCAAGAGCTCTGTACTCCGATTCAGAGCTTGACCGAGAGACTGTAGGTTGCTTCTTCGCACTCCATGAGACCAAGTTACCACCAAGGAAAACTGCATATCCATAAGTAGAACGACGTGTCTCCAAGCAGCGCGCCCAATCAGCATCAGAGTAGGCTAGTATCTCCGAAACACCATTAGCAGTAAACGTCAATCCACAATGTTGCGTGCATCGAACATATCTGAGTATACGAGTGACTGCAGCAAAATGATCATCCCGTGGATCCTGAAGGTATTGACTCACAGAGTTGACAGCAAAAGATAGGTCAGGACGAGTGATGGTGAGGTACTGAAGTGCTCCTACAAGAGAACGATACATTTTCGGATTGTGAAATGGTCCACTGGTACTTCTGTGTAACTGAGACAACGGAAGAAACGGTGTAGAGACCGGTGTAGCATCAAACATCCCAACTCTCTGAAGAATATCCCCAGCATACTTGGCTTGACCCAAGAACAACCCGGTAGAGGTGGGTGTAACCTCCAAGCCAAGGAAGGAGCTGAGGTATCCAAAATCCTTGACAGAGAACTCCCGATCAGCCCGAGCTATGAAACTCTGAATAGCAACCTTATCATTCCCGGTAAGAATGATATCATCGACATAGATGAGAAGGTAAAGGATGACTGAGCCACGGGTAAACACGAACAGAGACGAATCCGACAGACTGCCAACAAAGCCAAAACCTTTAACAAAGGCACTGAAGCGATCAAACCATGCCCTAGGAGCTTGCTTAAGACCATAGATGGCTTTCCTCAAAAGACATACATGATTATGACGTGCAGGATCCTGATATCCAGCTGGTTGCGCCATGTAAACTAGGCCGTCAAGAACACCATTCAGAAAAGCATTCTTGACATCGAGCTGATGAAGCGGCCATTTCCTCATAGTAGCAATAGCAATCACTGTACGGACAGTAGGAGCCTTGATAACTGGACTGAAGGTATGATCAAAATCAAACCCCGGAACCTGTGAGAATCCTTGAGCTACCAGACGTGCTTTGTACCTTTCAATAGAGCCATCCTGTTTGTACTTCAATCGATAGACCCACTTGGAACCAACCACATTAACATGTGGAGGGCAAGGCACCAACTGCCATGTCTGTTGCCGCTGAAGTGCATCAATCTCCTCATCCATAGCAGTAACCCATCGGGAGTCCTTAACTGCAGCCTTGAAGTTTCTCGGTTCCTTCTGTACCAGTAACTCAACAACTAAACCCGTAGCCACAAAATCAGGTCCAAGACTGCGAGCTACTCTTGTTCCATCCTGATGACGAGTGACCATCGAGTGAGCTCGAGGAGCAGGTGGGGCTGCTGGAACCTGTAGAGCTGTGGAAGCAGGAGGAGTCAAAGTACCATTTCCAGAAGAGACTGAATTACCAGGTGAATCGGAAGAACTCGAGAATACTGGAGAAGGCTCTGGAGTGGCTGGTTCAGTTTCATCGGCGATTGCTGCTGGTACAGTCGAAGAAGGCTCATGACATACCGTACAGGGCTGCTGTGGTGGAATGATCTCGACAGAAGATGTCTCTACATCAGGATCAGTGGGGTCAACAAAGGAAGAGACATCCAAAGAGGAGAAATGAGCCTCTGTGGATACTCTCGAGAATGGAAAGTGACCCTCATCGAAGCGAGCGTGACGAGACATATAAATGCGACCAGAGGCAGGATCCAAGCACTTAAATCTTTTGTAGTGTGCACTGTAGCCCAAAAAGACACATGGTAGACTGCGAGGGGCTAATTTATGTTCAGATGTAGGCCGAACATACGCAAACACACGGCAACCAAATGGATGAAAGTTTGAGTAGTCAGGCGAACGTCCAAAGAGTACTTCAAAAGGAGACTTGTTATCAATCACCGGAGTTGGCAACCGGTTGATAGTGAAGACAGCAGCACTAAATGCATCATCCCAGTGAGACAGCGGCAGGTGTGAATGAAACAACATGGAGAGGGCCATCTCCGTGATGTGTCTGTGCTTGCGTTCTGCTCTACCATTCTGCTCAGGTGTATATGGGCATGAGACTTGATGATGAATACCACGAGTTCCAAAGTGAGACTGCAACCTGTTGTTGATGAATTCAGTCCTTCCTGTTGTTGATGCGAGATGAGAATTGGTTCTCTACGAATGCTTCAAACTGGAAGTAGACATCGACGAAGTCTGACTTACGACGTAGAGGGTAGAACCACGAAAAACGCGAATAATCATCCACAAACAAAGCATAATAGGAGAAACCATTTCCCGAAACAACCGGAGATGGCCCCCACAAATCACAATGAATCAAATCCAAAACATTCTTAGCCCGTCTGGGGTTCTCAACAAAAGACAGTTTGTGGCCTTTAGCCATAGCACACGGTTCACAAATACCAGGTTTTGGAAGTACAGAAGTAAAAGACAAAAATCCATGTTTGTTCAATAAAGAAAGAATAGCAGAGGACACATGTCCTAATCGAGCATGCCACACTTCAAAAGATGCTCTATTATTGTTCTTCTTCACCACTGAAAGAAGTGCTGTCTCACCACGGTCCAGCACATACAGCCCATGCTCAATGTGTCCCTGCCCCAGGATTGCCCTGTTGAGCTTGTGCTGAATAGTAAAAGACTTGTCATCGAAAGAAATAATAGCTCATAGCTCCTTGGTAAGCTTACTAATTGACAACAGGTTTTTAGTAATAGCAGGCACAACAAAGACATCAGATATATGTATAGAAGGGCTAACTCTAGCATCACCAACAACAGTAATAGGAATAGAAGCACCATTACCAACAGAAACAGAGATGTTAACATTATATGGAGCCAGAGCAGTCAAGTTCGAAGGAGTGGCACTCATATGGTTGGTAGCCCCTGAATCAAGATACCAGTCTGAACCTGTAGGAGCAGTAGCGGGTTGAGTCTGAGGAGCCTGGTAGGGCACATACTGCGGTGCATACACAGGTGGCTGAGGAGCCACTGCCGCAGGAGCAACAGGAGAAGCATAAGTTTGAGCAACAAGAGCCTGAGGAGCTGATGGAGGCTGTGCCGGCTGAGGAACATAAGTTTGGTACTGCTGCTGACCATAAGGCTGTGGTGGTGAAGTCACATAACTCGGCGTAGAGTTTCCACAAAACCTAGAGATGTGCCCGAAGCCTCCACACGTGTAACACTGAATCTGAGCACCCAAAACACCAGATCTGGACACACCAGGACCTCCAGAAGCTGCCCAGGGACGACGACCGCCAAACCGGCCGCCGCCGGCCGCGCGTGGGCCCCACGTGCCGCTGCCACGCGCGGCCTGTCCAGGCGCGTGAGCCCACGCGCCGTCATCTGCTTGCTGGGCGGCCGGGGCAGGTTGCTGGGCGGCTGCTACAAAGGCTACCGGCCCCGCCGGAGCCTGTACCTGCACATTCGTTTTCTCCAAATTTGCCAAAAAGGCCTCATAGCCCTTGGCTTGATCCACAACAGTAATGTACGGGGGCAAGGGATCAAGAACAGCAACAGGTGCACTAAAATTTTTATATTCTTGACCAAGGGCAGTGAGAAACCACATAAGTTTGTCGCGGTTATCCGCAGGTTGGCCCATAATGCTTAATTGATCAAAAACTTTAACCAGAGACAGATGAAGATCATGAATCGTACCAGTCTTGCGAAGGAGGTTAGCTTGCTGTCGGAGGCTGAAAACACTAATCGAGGTGCTGTGTTGATAGGTGCTGGCAAAAGTGTCCCACATCTCCTGAGCAGTGGTACACCCGGTGATCTCATTCAACACATCCGCAGTGCATGAGGAGAGAAGCACACTACAAAGTCTCTGATCATCCACGATCCAGGATTTGTAGGCAGCAAGGGCAGTGTCGTAGGCGGCCTGCTCCTTCTGGAGAACGGCAGAGTCCTGGTGAGGAGGACGAAGAAGCGGCCGTTGGCGGCACGGGAACGGGAGGGCAAGGAGTAGAGCCATCCAGATGGCCAAACAATCCTTGAGGCATAAACACATACTCTACCTGCTTCTTCCACTGCAGGTATGTTGAAGCTTCCAACTTGGTATTGAGAAGATGAACCATCGTGTTGATTGAAAGAGTATCATCCCTGGTAGCAGCCATCGTCGTGTGAACAACAAAAAAGAGGGCAGAAAATTTTTGAACTGAAGGGGGAGGGAAGAATTTCGTGCGTGCGTGAAGGAGGAAGAGAATGAAGGCGGCGGCGGCCGCTGAAGGAAAAAAGGGGGAGAGGGTTTAAGAACCCTAGGATTTAAGGAAAGAGGATCGTCAGGCGACTGATACCATGTAAAGAGTATCTGATTGCTTGATTAGAATAAGGCAGAAGCATGCCTATATATAGTTACATACAAGGGCCTAAAGCTAAATATTGAAGCTAGCTAAACCCTAGGCACATAAGTGCAATATACAAAGTACATACATAATTAATAAATCAGTCCTCCAATTCTTCTTGTATTGTCACAAGCGAGAGTTTTGGATTTGGGGAGCGAGGGTTTTGCAACGACAAAGTCATTTCTCCTTCAACATGAGGTCATGAGTTCGAGTTGTGAATGCAACATTTTTGCAAGAAAGGAAAAAAATTGGAAACAAACGTGGTGGATCCCACTTAATTACATGCGCACGATTTAAGAAGGGAGGAATAAGTTTTTAAAATTGTAACTAAGTCCCTCCATCGTTGGCAAGTAAGCATCTTCATATTTTTCTAGTTAAAAATAGCGTAGTCTAAATTATAGACAGTTTCTTTTGAGAATTTCTATTACAGAAAAGGATCTATAGAATATATATTTGCAGAAAGATCCCCGTGTTCATAATTTCTTTGCATATGGACCCGTCTATAAAGATAGACGGTGTATTTCAAAACTATACCTTTATAATTTGACTATAATAATAAATTGAGTTCTCCTGAGTGACAGTCACTATATAGTGACGAAGCACTATATTAGAATATGAAAGGAAGGAGGTCCTTATTTGCAATTTTGACAAAAATGTACTATTCACTCACGCGCATTGTTCACGCGCACTATTCACTCAGTCTGAAAAACAAGCATTTTAGTCTAAAAATCAACGTTAGCAAACATATCCACATAGTCTAAAAAACAAGCATTTTATTCTAAAAAACAACATGTTTGGTCTAAAAAACAAGCGTTCAAGTGTGAAATTCAAGCATGCTCTATAAAACCATCTTTTTTGCTTCAAAATACATGCACTCTAAAAAACAACCTGTTAACTGTGAAATGCAAGCATTCTCTAAAAAACAACCTGTTAAGTGTGAAATGCAAGCATGTTCCAAAAAACAACCTGTTTGGTCTAAAAAACAAGCATTCAAGTGTGAAATTCAAGTATGCTCTATAAAACCATCTTTTTTCGCTTCAAAATACATGCACTCTAAAAAACAACTTGTTAACTGTGAAGTGCAAGCATTCTCTAAAAAACAACATGTTAACTGTGAAATGCAAGCATTCTCTAAAAAACAACATGTTAAGTGTGAAATGCAAGCATGTTCTAAAAACAACATGTTTAGTTTAAAAAACAAGCATTCAAGTGTGAAATACAAGCATGCTCTATAAAACCATCTTTATTTTGCTTCAAAATACATGCACTTTAAAAAACAACATGTTGACTGTGAAATGCAAGCATTCTCTAAAAAACAACCTGTTAACTGTGAAATGCAAGCATTCTCCAAAAAACAACTTGTTAAGTGTGAAATGCAAGCATGTTCTAAAAAACAACCCGTTTAGTCTAAAAAACAAGCATTCAAGTGTGAAATACAAGCATGCTCTATAAAACCATCTTTTTTGCTTGAAAATACATGCACTCTAAAAAACAACCCGTTAACTGTGAAATGCAAGCATTCTCTAAAAAACAACTTGTTAATTGTGATTGCAAGCAAGTTTTAAAAAACAACCTGTTTGGTCTAAAAAACAAGCATTCAAGCGTGAAATTCAAGCATGCTCTACAAAACCATCTCTTTCTACTTCAAAATACATGCACTCTAAAAAACAACCTGTTAACTGTGAAATGCAAGCATTCTCTAAAAAACAACCTGTTAAGTGTGAAATGCAAGCATGTTCTTAAAAACAAGCATTCAAGTGTGAAATACATGCACATTCTAAAACCAACCTGTTTAGTTTGAAAACAAAACTGTCAAGGATGAAACCCTATCCTACATGCAATTCAGCATAAGCTACACGCAATTGAACATGAAAAAATAGAGTTTATAATAAAGCATCTGATTCTAAAAATAAGACAATTTAGATTGAAAAAACAGAAACATTTTACAGAAGCACAATTACACGGTTAAAAAATAAGCAATATATTCTAAAAATAAGACACTTTACACTGAAAAAATAAAGTTTAAAAACAAGCATTCTATTCTAAAAATAAGACATTTAGACTGAAAAAATAGAGTTTAAAAAACAAGCAATTTATTCTAAAAATAATACAATTTAGACTGAAAAATATATAGTTTACAAAACAAACATTTTATTCTAAAAATAAGACACTTTAGGCTGAAAAAATAGAAACATGTTATTTAAGCACAATTAAAAGTTAAAAAACAAGAATTTTATTCTAAAAATAAGACACTTTAGACTGAAAAAATAGAATTTAAAAACAAGCATTTTATTTTATGGCCCATTTAAAAAAAAAAAACTCACAGCTTGGGGCTGGTCTTAAAATCCAATGAAGATTAAATGGCCCAACATATCTCCAAAAACATCCTACGTACAGATACATATGGAGAAAGGAAGGAGGAAATAATGTTAAACACGCGTCCACGTTTTAGAAAGTGTCGCGCGCGTGGAATCATCCAATTTTTAAAATTTACAATTAAGGGGCCTCCTGAATTTTATTTACATTTAGAACCTATCACTATATAGTACCGTCACTTCTAAAACTAATATTAATAAATTTTACATTTATAAACTAAAAATTGGATAATTGTCGCACCTGAGCTCTAATTATAAAGTCAACGGGGAGGTACTAAGTTTTGTTTTGTTTTTTGAAGATACTG
Organism: Sherardia arvensis; assembly: GCA_948330725.1. Taxonomy (NCBI): domain Eukaryota; kingdom Viridiplantae; phylum Streptophyta; class Magnoliopsida; order Gentianales; family Rubiaceae; genus Sherardia; species Sherardia arvensis. The sequence goes on from OX415236.1 coordinate 28,709,152, forward strand.
TTAAAGTTTTGAGTAAAACTTGTGGTCAGGTTGTTTTGTACCAACAAAAACAAAAACAAAAACGAGCGCGACCCACCACCAGAATCACAAACCCCCAGAGGCAAGAAACCAATAAAAGGTATCTGTGTTGACGATGGTGGCCTTGTTGTTGAATTAAGAGGAGAAAGAATAAGTGATGGATCCAGAACAAACATTTATCAGGGTCCAAGAACGGTTCTCAGAAATGCTGACGCCCAAAATCCGTGTCACGCTTGAATACTTGTACCTTCTCATTGCCATCACCCTTTTCTGTATCCTCGTTGTTATGCACGCCAACTACGTCCAGCAGGTATCCATCCTAACGCTCTTCAGCTCGCTGCTTGTTTTTTCGATTTTGATTCATAGACTTTTTTAATTAACTAGTATAATGAGTGATTCAGTTCTTGGTTTTTATGTTTCTGGTGACATGTGTCATGTTCTTGCAAATATTTTTTAGAGCAGTCCTGCATACTATTTGAACTATTTCTGTTTATCCATATCATAAATTGACTTCTTTGTGTGTTCCTGTTATTTTGTAGCCTGGCTGTTCTAGTGAACTTTCAGGTATTGACTTGTCAGAAGTCCAGCTTATTCAGATTAAGGTACGATCCTCTCTCTCTCTCTCTCTCTCTCTCTCTCTCTCTAATATTCCTACTGGACTCCAAAGTACTGATTATAACCTTCTTCTTATCAATGTTTTAACTATTATAGTAAATAAGAAGATGAATGCAACAGGTTGCAATCTTACCTTGTCTAAGTTTCTCATTTTGTTTGTGAAATCTGAATCCAGTGTGACTGGTATTACTGAAGGTTTATAAAAGGTGGAGAACTCTAAAACTGTTAATTTTGGTTCAAGATAGAACCTTTAAAGAATAAAACCCATAAGTTATCTCATGTCTCAGTTCAGTAATACAATCATTTTGTTGAGATATAACAATGTGAAGATTGTATTAGTTGACCACTTATTTTAAAGTTTTGTGCTTTTGCTCACAGGTATCTCTGTTTAGATATCTCCATGTCATTGTTTTAAAAGTTTTCGCTTTCAATTTTAGACTGATTTGTTTAATTTCTGCTGAGCTATTATTAAAGATGTAGGTAAGCAATCTATGTTAACTACCCGACAAACCCTTATTCCATTGTTTTTTTTTTTTTTGCATCTCTAGTACAGATTTCTAGTGTTGGTTCATGGATGCAGAAGGAAGCTGAGCATGATATCAAAATTGCAAATGAGAGTCAAGAAAGTGAAGCAGACCTGGAAGTTAAAAATTTAGATGGATGTGGAACTGCTCTTTCATCTGCAAAGTTATGGTTGGAGTGGCTTAGCTCTGGTGCTATGAAGGACAAATCTCCGTTAAAGCACTGGAAGACTAGCAATGAATTTTCAGAACCTCAAACTGAAGGTTCAACCCTAGTTGAAAACTCCATGCAGCCCACTAATGATGAAATCAACAGAATCAAGACAGACGGTTCATGGAGTAGGTTTTCACCTAGGGAATCACTTAAGGCACCAGTGGTTCACCTGGGAAAAAAGTGGTATGGACGCATATCTTTATTTGGGAGAATCACTAAACGAATTCTTGGAGGTTTATGGGTGAGTTATTATACTGCTTAGTTTGTCCTTTTCATTATTAGTGCTGCTTAGTTTGCCATTACCATCATCCACCTAAAGAGTGAAGCTCTTCCTGCAAGTCCTGTATACTAGTCTGTAGGTCCTAATGCACGCCTAGTCTGTTTGTCTGGATAGGAGAATTCCGTACTTGTGCAGTGATAGTTGGTAATTACCTCATTAAGCTGCAGACATACACTCATTCTCATTGAATCATCAGAATGAGAAGAATCAATCTGTTTGTCCTCTGTGATGCCTCATTGGAAATGTTATCTGCACTCATGAGTATGATTTTTTTTGGGGTCTTAGTGTTTCAAAGCTAGTTCTGTGAACAAGGCATGTTGCTTAAGTAGCTTGTGGAATGAAGTATTGTCATTAGAATTCTTTGACTGAGGTTTATGTTACTCCATTAGAATTCAAGCGATAAATTAAAAGAATTCTGCAGAATTGGAAGACCTTTTGTTGGCGATGTTTTTAAGTTAGCAATGGTAATAATACTTCTTATGAATATACTTCATGGATATATGATTTCAGGATTTTCAAAAAGGTAGCTAAACTTACGTTCTTATTTGTTCAATTACTTTTCACAATCTATCTATATATGTATATAATAATACTGGAAATTGACTAGCTTCTAAATATTCTCAAACTTGTTATACAACCCTTTGAACACTTTCTTCTAACATTTTAAGGTTTATCAAAAGAGTAGGCACACAAATTAAGGCAAGGGAGTAAAATTTGTCATTGACTTGGTCTGCTCTCACCTCATGCCCAAATTTTCTTCTCTAGTAAGGAAAGTGATGAATTTGAACCCTCAAGGGATCCTATGGAGAAGTTTTTGAACACCATATTCCGCTGATGAGTTTTAGGCATATAAAATTTGATCTGGTGGTCTATGGGTTTCTTTTAATTTGCTTTTATATATGATATGTGCAGGACATTGCAGGAATTCATCTGAATCTTGATATTCCGAAGTGGCTCAGAGTTTTTCATTTAGACAGGCTGAACTCTTATGCTGGTAAAGTTGCATGCTTCAATTTGTGCATTATGCTGTACTGTATGCAAAAACTACGTGGAATATAAATATAAGTGTTCTCTGCTAACCAAACTGATTTACTCCTGTTCTTTGAAATCATGAAAATGCCATTTTGTTCTACGATGAACAAGAATTTTTGCTATTGAAGTTCTACAGAAGACTGATTGATTAAAACATTTGACACTGAGAGTCAATGTAAAAGCCAATTTGAGAAGGGCCTACTGAGTCATGCTTGAGAAATGCATAATGGTTGAAAATCCATGTTTACATTGCCACTCACCCTAGATTTAAACAACAATTAGTTACCAGGATTAGTTGTAATTGGTATTTTTGATTACTATCTTTGGTGATAATGATACCCGAGCAGAGTACTAACTAAAAGGATAGTTTAAGAGGGAAACCCAATCTGAAAATGTTAGAGCACAGAAAAGGCTACATTGAAATGGTAGGCCCTATCCCAGTGATGCCTCTTTATATAACTGGAGTAAGCAGAAATAAGAGTAGCTCGTCGAATCAGGGTGAATGTTCCTGATAATCGACTTGTTGCTACTTATTTTTTTAATTTTAAACAAGCACCGGCAAATCCTAGTTTGTAGTTGCAGATACCAGTTGGCCATGTTTGGTTTATTTGGACCAAAGATCTCCTTTCTAGTTTATTTATATTTAATAATCTGCTTCCTTAAGGTGTTTCTTGTCAATTGTTAGATGTCTAAAGGCTATTGTTGTTTCACAATAAATTCTTGTCAACACTTCAGCATACCTCTTTCTTATCTTACACTTACTGTTATTATTTTATAACAAATCAAAATGCAAGCTTTGACAAAACTTTGTTTCCCTTGTATGCTGCAATTAATGTTGATTTTGTACAATCTTTTTGTATGCTGAATTATAATATAACCTGTTTTTTTTTATGTTTCTCATATTTTCGCTCATGTTTGATCTTAAAATTTCAGTTCAGTGGCTTGGAACTAGAAGCAAAAAATTTGAACCGACTTATTTATATACTATGGAGAAGGTACGAAGCTATTTACTTCTACAATCTTCTGAATTGACTTCTAATTGTTTATTATATTGATTGGTAATGATCATATAAATCTGATAAATTTGTAATTTTATAAACATTACAATACGGGACTTGTATATAGCTCACCCGTTACTCTCAAGTTTATGGATCATAGCACCACTTTGTCGTATAGTCTTAATTTTATACATGTCTTATGGAGACACATAAGGGTCTCCTACATGCATCACGAAACTATGTTGATGTAATATCTTTTATTTTTCAACTATCATGGGCTAGTTTGCTTTGTTTCTAATAATCTCACTGTGCATTCTGTCTATTCCTGCATATTATTACAAAGACACATCTAACCATCTGAACACTATGAGAGTTTTAATATATCCTTAGATAATATACTCCTACTTATGATAATCTAAATTGACCCAAGCGGCAAGAGGCAGCTCTCGATGTTTTCTTCAATAACAGAAACAGCTTTTTCATTAAGATCAACAATACAAGTGCAACATTTGTAGCCGTCACTCTAAGCCAAGGACAAAAAAAAGCAAGTAGACATTTACTCACAATCAGAGCCGAATTCAACAAGATTATTTTAAACTAGATTTTTTTCTGGGGTACCAAAAACAAATGCCATGTTCAACTAGATTTATTTTGCTTGATATGGATAGGAGTATGCCATGTTCATATGAAAAAGTGTTTCATTTTAATTTCATGTTGGATTTTCAGGGCTACTTCCTGCTGCCAGAAGAATCAAGGTCAAAGCACAACATAGGTACCATAAATGTTAGTATCTCAGCATGGCATCCTTGTTTTGGGAACAGGTATTATCAGTGAATATGGTTTTCCCAGTATACTTGTTCTTTTGAGGGATTCTTTTTCGTCTGTTTAATTCTTTCCATACAAGTATATGGGACACCATGTTTTTAGCTGAAGTTTCTCAACTTAAAAATAAAATAAAAATTCAGAAGGGGTTTTCTGTTGCTCCAGTGTTGAATATGGTGTTGAATATTTTTTTGAACCTAGTTCACGATGCATCTCATGCATTAATTTAAGTTTTCCTTTAAAACCAGACATGCTAGAGATAATGAATTACGAATCAACGGTAATTAGATTTTTTTATGGTAAACTGCTAAACAAGTATTTAAAATTTCTTGGTAAAATTTGTTGGCATGCATGAGAGGTGCTAAATATGTAAAAATTATGATCAGGCCTTCAAAATAACCAGCAAACTTTTAAGGTCATATTTATATAATTATACACCTAAAACTTTTTTCTTTAGGTTTCTTATTTTAGAAGAACTTTGCTTTTTCCAAAGTAATCTAGAAGATCATATATATGAAAAAACTATTAGGTGTTTTTCTCAGTATCTATTGCGGTCTTCTTCTCTCTAATTCAGATGTACTCTTACATATCTAATTTATCTACCCATTTAAATCAAGCTCACTCTAGGTCTGGCACATAGAGAATTATAAAGCACTAGATCTGAATCTAACAAACATTAGGATCCAGAGGTGTGATAAATAGTCATCTCCTGGTAGTTTGTGGCCTAATGACATGAAGAAGTTAGATGATTGAGCAAGCAATCTAAAGTCGTGGTTGTGTTGATTATATGTAATACTTGGGATGGTAGGAGTAAGTTCTTTAATATGCATCATGAAAAAAAAATTAAAAAGTTTATTTTGTCTTTCAAACATTTGAAATGTTTAATTGTTTTTTTCATGTACAAGAAAACAAATAGGTCAATAGTCAAAAACAAATGAAAATGAGAAATGGTAACTATTTATTATCATTTTTTTCAAACAAAGTAGAATAGTAGCAAGTAAGGATAAAATTGTAGTTTTTAAAAGTCACTCTTTACTTGAAAAGGCAAAAATAACTGTATTTTAATTTAGTAAAACCAGTTCCTCACTTGTGAATTTTGCACCTGATCAGTTCGTTATTTGTTGCATGCAACATAATTATGTTTTTCTTTCTCATTTTCTTCAGGTGGCAACAACTTTTGATAAACAGACTAGTGGGATATGATACTATATTGATGAATAGTCTATTGAATTCTCCTGGTCAAGGTATTTAGTACTTTCACATATGTACAGTTGGTTGTATCATTAACAAGTCTGTTTAGTATCTTAAAGCAGAGGGGGAATTTCTTCCTTGTGTCTATAATTTAGAAAGGTTTACTTTTTTGTTTAGAGCTGTTATGGCCAATTCTCTCATTCTTAAAGTATATGATAAATCTTTCTTGTCTTCATAAATTTTTTAACACTTTCCAGATGTATATTTCCATGATATTCAATTTAGGTAGCCTGAAGCTTTTATTTTGATTTTGTCTTGTCATTGCTGCTGGCTGGATAAATGTTTTTGATCTTTGATGTTCTGGAATGATTTAAACTTCATGCAGGATATCTTTATAATTTTCAAACCAATGAGTTTTACAATCTTACGTATGCACACAAGCAACCTGAAAGTTCGGCAGGATTCGGAGGTTGGTTATTTTGGCTTATGGTTGTATTGCGTGGTCTTGGATTAACATAGAGATATATAGCTTGGTTGGAGGTGTTAATATTTTAATGTGAGCCCATGTACACTCTTATATAAAGATGAGGATCTGGCTAAATCTAATCTCTAGCTTTATAAATATTAATATTTACGCATATTTTCTTAATTTTTTTGAAAAAGTACTTCTAAGGTGGGATGAGGTTATAGTATTGTCTAGTTTTTATAATCATACGAGGAATTGATAAGAATATATTAGTCCTGTAATGATCTTTAAGAGAACCCTAGAGGAAAGTGAACGAGAAACCTTAAAAGCTGATACTTCCTCAATATAACAGCATTTTGTTCAATTATTTTGCAGATTATCTCGTTACAAAGTGTGGTGTTTTCATGATGTCGCTATTTGTTTTTTTCACCACGACAATGTCGGTTTCCTTCACGTTGAGAGAGACACAAACACGCATGTTGAAGTTTACAGGTCTGACTCATTTTCTGTTAATTGTAGAACTCTGCTAGCATATCTCAAGAGAATCTCTAATTATGATTCTTGTTATGATTGTGTTTTTTACTGGTTCTTCTCAATAATTTGCAGTTTCACTGCAACAACATGCTCGACTTCGGCTCCCAACATTCCAGTTGATATTTGTCCACGTGATTGAATCCCTCGTCTTTGTACCAGTAAGTCAAAGAGTGTAGTGATAACTTGTAAATTAATATTTGGCGTGATTTGAAATGGTACTTTCTAAATTTATGTTATTTGTTTCAGATCATGATTGGGATTCTATTTTTCCTGTTCGAATTTTATGATGACCAACTATTGGCTTTTATGGTTCTAATTCTGGTTTGGCTATGTGAGCTGTTCACTTTGATCAGGTTCGTCTCTCTGCTCCCTCTTCACCTCTTTCTTTCTCTATATCTTCGTGTGAAACATGTTGTCTTGTATTTTTCTCAATGCATACAAAAATGGTATGAAAAGGTATGAAGGGCTAAAAATGAATGGCAAACAAGTCTTCAAAATATTCTAGTTTAAATGTCCTTGGTTGAAGACTTTAGGCTCCTCTTGATAGAACTGAAGTCTGAAATCTAAGTCTGAACAAATAAGTGCTGAAGGCTGAAAAGCTAAAACTAGTAAATTAACATGTTTGAATCTGAAGTTTGAATGAGAAGAAGTAAACTAATTTTGCATGCATTAAGTGATAAGTGAAAACCAAATCATTTATTTGGAAGAGTCCATTTGTGCTTGACAATTAAGATCCACTTTTCTATTCAGATGTCAATTTTATCATTATCAAACACCTCAAATTTTAGTACTTATTCATTAAGTTAGCCACTTAATTGGGTTAGCCTTAGTTATGTGCCCTCAGATGCACTTTTTCTCATTGTTCATCTTTTTAAAGAAATAGAAAAAAAAAGAAGAAAAATCATTGTTTACCTAGTAGTTAAAAGTACACCATGATGTTAGGGGTATCTGGGTATGCACCATCCACTCACCACTTCGATCTTCACGTTACTCTTTCCTTCAATAAAGGAGAAACAAGAAAACTAATTGTATCACCGCCCTTTCATTTCAAGGTTTTACTTATTCATTGTAGAATGTTTTTGGAATAACATAAGTCAAATAAAAAGTGTCATATAGCTTTAGTTTGAATGAAGTCGACCTTTTTTAGGGCAAATGGGATTTTGCAAAGTAGTAGACTCTATTTCTGGAGGAGAGTGAGTATATTAATGGATGGTTGGATGTTTCTTATAGTTCAACCGCCCTCAAATAATTTGAGTCTTGTGACTGTTCCCAATAACTAAATCATTTTAAACTTATTTTAAGTCCCTTATGTCCTTAGTGTAAGTATATATATGTAAAATGAAATGTGTCACCAAAGCAAAAACAAAAATTAGGGATCCAAGTTATAGGAAATAATATATAGAAACTAAACCTAGGATCTCTATCAATCCAGGTTATTATCTGTTCTAGTTATATGTTCGACAACCTTGAGTAATAAAAACAATTAGAGAGTTAGCAAGTTCCTTTTAAAATCTTAACACTCCCCTAAAGTGGGTATGACCAAATTGCATTTGCCATCATCAGATGGATCTATAATTCTTTTTTCCCAGTACATTGCAATCTGTTGTGATAATGTTACAAATCTCATCATCAAGTCTACTTCATTATATGTCTTCAATCCCAACGTGCTTTCCTATCATGTTGTTCTTGACATCGATGCAGTTCCCACTTAAGAAGCCATCCCCCACTTCCTACCAAGTAGCGGCCAGTAAAAAATTAGCTATCATAGAGAGCAACAACCTGATTTTGTTAACTGTAGCCTGAGATTTGATTCCAAAATATTTTTTTCCATATGCTTAAGTCCCCTAGCTAGTAGGCCAACCTATTTTCTCAGATTCTGTGGTTCGTTATTACTTTACTGCACTTACACACAAATCATTAATTTTTCCCCCTTTGGGCAAATCCTCCAATTCCCATGTATAGTGTATAATTCTTTTCCACTACACCTGTGATGTAAAAGCATAGACTTGAGTTCAAAGGCTTTTTATAGGACACAGAATTCAATGAAGAGTGTTTTGTACAGGATCTAACTCTTTCAAGACCAATAAGAAGGGCGATTCCATAAAAGGGATCTGAATTACCTGGGAAATTCTAATTTGAACCTTGGGGATAAATGATTTGGGCTTCATGGTTTGACTTCTGAATATGGATTGCCGCTCCGAAACAGGATAATAAGGATTATTGTATCACTATCTACCAGGATCTACTTATTCCCACTAGTATAGAATTTTACTGATGCGTCAGTTTCAGTTATAGTTCATTAGCTTGAGAACTCACTGTACTACGTTTATTCCCCCAAAAGATGTGGTAGTAGCCTTCTAGTACTCCTCTTAGGTTATATCCTTACATTTTAATCTTGCAAAACTTAGAGCAAATCTTGTTTTGTTCAAATTAGTTGTCCCAATAAAAGCTTTTGTAAGGTTAAACTAGCCTATGTGTGACATTTTTTGTTTCACTTGTAGTTTTCAATTGGGGATCATGGTAAAAGAAAAAAATATTTTGGACCATATTCAATTATAGTAGTAAGGTTATGGATGAAAGGTTAACTGTTTGTAGAGATATGCTTGCAAACACAGCTCTTTTCTATTCCTTTAATACTATAGTGTTTGCTTTTCATTGCAGTGTGCGGACACCGATATCAATGAAATTCTTTCCCCGCTTCTTTCTGCTCTACTTCCTGGTGTTTCATATATACTTTTTCTCATACACTTATGGTATGGTTGAATGCAGCTGAATTAGTTTTGAACTCTTGCTGCGAGCCTGTAAGTGGTTTAATCTGATGCAAATTTGATTTGAATTGTCTTTGCTTAGGTTTTTCTTATCTAGCACTCTCCACAACAGCGGCATTTATGCAACACCTTATTCTGTACTTCTGGAATCGTTTCGAGGTAATATATATTCGGCCATTGGTGTGATTGTTTCTGTTTGTTTGATGAGAGTTTTCCTATTAAAAATCGTTGGTATACTTTTATCTTTATCTCATTTACTCTATGATTCATGCAAGCTCTTTAATGTCACATGTGATAAATAATTTCGGGACTTTTACATTCTTAACATATGAGTTAGATTTGTAGTAATTTGAACAAAATAAGCCACTTGGAGAATAGGAGAGGTTAGATAAATGCTTACTAGTAAGAGCAAATGCCTAAAAAATGTTGCAATCTGTTGTTAACAGGCTTATTTTTGGACAATATTGAAATGTTAAATGGACCACTATGGTGAAGCAGATGGAGTAATATCTGAATCACTTCGTATAACTTGCATACAATATTCAAAATGGTTAGATCTGACTGGTTTCCCTGTTTGTTTTAGTTAGCTTATATGAGAACCTGTATGTGCTATATGGGTTTTTCTTGGTGAAAATAGTACTAGATATTAAAATGCTTTAATAGGTGCCTAAGATACTTTGTAGTCTTAATCCTGATACACTGGCCGAGTTCTTATGGTCAGATGAATTATACTCCCTCTGGCTGCCTACTCTGGGCATGTTACGGAGAATCTAAAGAATCTCTCACGGTGTATTATTAGTTTATATACTCCTGCCTTGAAAAAGTTAAGGTTAAAAGTGAGGCAACCAGAGGAAGTATTAGGTAAGTGCAGAAACTAAGTGCAGTTCTAACAGGCTACTGTTTGATTTTATGGTTCATTGCCAGAATATGAGGCTTTCTTTATTGTTATTCAGCTGGTTATATTCTTCAGACAGCCCTCCACTTTGCCTTGAATAGTTTGTGAGATTCAGAACCAATGTATAAGCTAGTAGGAGTTTAAAATTCACCCTACTGTTTAGACATTTCATATGAAGTGGCTAGCTGTTTCACTGCTTTGTGAAGTAGTTTTACTTGCTTTAGTTTATTTAAAACATGTAGATGGTTTTGGTGAAATTGATGAGATCCTTTATTTCCTCAAAAGAATGTATCAAGTTTACCAATTAGTAAGTTAGCGAATGTACCAATTTGCAGGTTCCAGCCCTTCAAAGGTTTGTGCAGAACCAGCGATTTCAACAACACCCCGATTTTCACATTACATCACAGACTTTATTCGCATCAACACTTCGTATTACAAGGTTGGACACAAGGACATCAGGTACACTGAATCCAGAGTCGGCTTCTGGGCCTGATATGCGAGCTGGAGCTGGAGCTGGGTCAGCAGAGCCTGTCAATAGTTCAGCTGGTTTTAATGAACTTCAAGACACAGTAAATAATGGCAACCCAGGTAGATTAGGAAATCCTCTCCATCTGGATCTTCGCCAATCAGATGCTACTGGTAACCCTGGGTCAATGAACTCCTTCAGTTCTTTACTGTTGTGGATTCTTGGAGGCGCATCTTCTGAGGGTTTGAACTCCTTTCTTTCAATATTTCGAGATATACGAGACCAGGGTCAAGTTTTCACTGCCCAGCAGGAAAATCATATAACTCAAAGTGCTGAATAAGATGGAATTTGTTTCCTGACCTTCTCATACATTTTGTAAAACTACGCTGGAGACACAACAAATAGGGTACATATTTAATCATGTAGAATTGTGCCTTTGCCAAAGAACGGCCAAGTGAGAACATCAGTCGATATGTATGCATGATTATTTTATGAATCATGATTATTTCATGATTATTTAAAGTAAATGATTTGTCAGAAATTTTGTTAAGGTAGTGTATGACTGCGAAAGCAATTTTTCATTATTTTTTTTAAACCACTTGAGAAAGTGGAGTGAAATTTATTAGGCTCACTAGACCTTTAAAAATGCCTAAAAATAGGCGAATGTATCAGTTTGAACAATGTGCTTAAACTAAATATAAATGAGCCACAAAATAGCTATTATATTTTGAATAGGTTAATATACAATGTGCTCCGCAAAGTCCAATTTTGCCGACTAGAAGACTCAATACTTACAAGCAAGTTAGGGATCTTTATGTTGGGAATTGGATTGAATCTTAATCTTAGTCTGTTTTGGATTTATTAATTATGGTAAATCTAATTCTGTTTAGGAAGGGATTGGGTAGTCCTGTTCCGCATCTGTTTAGGATTCTGTTATTTTGGTGTTTATATATACCATCGTTGTCAATTGTAATCGTGTGTGAGATCTAAAACATCGTCTGATATCTCTCACCATCTGTGTCTGAGTCTGTGTTCGTTATTAATAAAGCTGTTTGTTCTGTTGTGGAGGTAGCCAATTGGTGAATCACGTTAAATATCTATGTTTTGCGTTTTCTTCTTTGTTATCTTGAGCTGCGCATTGGGATTGATTTCCCAACACGTTATGCGAATCCCAATTCTGCTTATAAGTACGGGGTCAAAAAAACTATTATTCACCCTATACAAGTCATTGCATTAGCTGCTCCAATAGTATGCATTTGATGCTCGACAATATCCTTTCAGTATGCCTTCTCATCCAGTGGCTATGCATCCCATCTTACATGTGCTTCATCTCATTACTCATTAGCCCAGTATCAATTTGTTGATAAACAATCTCCTTTCCTTCTGTTCCTGAAGCACTGCACCCCAGCAATTGAGGAGCTTCAACTCTGCCCTCAACTTGCAGCTTCCTAGTTCTGCACACAAACTCAACAGTAAAAAACTGATAATTTGTAGGGAACTTTCATACTGTGTAGTAGAACTAATCCTTTAATTTGAGTAGGTAAAGTAGCATGTGTTGTGAGTGTCATATTTGAAGTACTTGCTGATTTAGCTAGTCTATCAGCCACTATATGAACTTCCCTATGAATATGAGCAAATGATATTGTGATCTCACCTACCAGCATCCCGATGTTCCCGATAGTCTGAACCAATCTCCACGAGATTGATATATGTTTTTTTAATCAATTTCAGCTGCAACAATGAATCCATCTCCACCTGCAGGTTAAGAAGATCATTAAAATAAGCTGCTTCTTTCCCAAGTGCTAGTGTCTTTGCCTCTGCTTCCAGGTTGTTCAGTGCTGTTAATGGTAAGTTTTGGCAATTAGTACTCTTCCTGAGATGTCTCTTAGCACAATCTCTGCTCCAGCTCTACCATCCCTCATAAAAGACCCGTCAGTGTTTAGTTTATAAACACCAGTATTAGGCAAATTACATTTAAGAACTTCTACTGTAGGAATGCTCCCAGAAGTATTCTTTGCTTTGAACCAGGTCTTATATATGGTGAATCTGAATGATAGATGATATCACTTCCTATAGCCGTTTGCATATATTGAGTTTATTTGGTGTAATTGCATCATACACATATGCTACTCTTCCACACCATACATACCAAATTGTCACTACTGGCAAGGCCTTAGCTATATTTGACTTCAAATTTGAACCTGCATCCACATTCCAATAAAAGAATAATGGATCCCATAGAGTTGCAAGTCTGTGATAAGTAATATCAAAATTTATGCTGACTGATTTCCATATCCATTCCACAGTAACGCAATCATTGAAACAATGATTCAAGTCATTTAAATAATTGTGACAAAATCAGCATATGGAAGGTTGGCGAATGTTTAAATCTTCTAAAATGTTTGCAGTTGGAATCATATTGACTAACCTCCATCAAAAAACATACATTTTCTTAGGCCAAAAGGTTACTACAATCATTTAAACACACATATGATTAAATGATTGTACTTGCATTCTCTTAGGTCTAATAAGATCACATGCAGAAGAAACTGTGAAATTTTATAGTAGGCTCCCATATCATAATTTGTTTATAAGCATCAAACAGTGGAAAACCATTAGCATTAAGTGACACATAATTCGCACACAATCCATGTTTCATGATATCAACATAAAACTCTTGTTGTAAACAGAATTCTTGAACAGTTATATCAGGATAAGAAACTTCTCTATCTTCATCCCAGATATCAATGAGGGTTGCATCACCAATCCATTTAGCATGCCAGAATGAAACCTCCCCTCCGCCTAGCTGAATCTGGGTATTCTCAGAAGAAATCTCCTGCACTTCTTAAATCCTGCGCAAGTCTTAGACTTTTTGGGACTGTTAGGCAATGACCACATGAAAATAGCCCACAAGCTGTCTCCTTTTTGCAGTTTCCACCACAGTTTTAAGGAGAAGATTTTAATAGTCAAATGTAAATCCTTCACCCTTAATCCATTTTTCAGATCTGAATAACAGATATAAGACCAAGATCTACAAGTTTTTTTTTCTGGCCATACTCAGATGATCCCCATAGAAACTTATAGAATAGAATATGCAGCTTCTCAACAACACCTTTGGTAGGTTTAATTACTGTTAAAATATGCAAAGGTATTGCTGAGAGCACATGCTTGATAAGGATCAATCTACCTGCTTGATTAAGCCACTTATTTTTCCATAAAGACAACTTAGTAGCTATTTTATCAAATAGACTTTGGAAATATGATTGCTTAGTCAAACCTGTACAGATTGGACAACCCAGATATGTGAAAGGAAATGAGCCTTCCCTTATACCAGAGACAGTGTGAACCGGTGCCTTCACTGAAGATGTTGCATGCTTTGATATGTAATAAGCTGACTTCTCCAAATTGATTTTCTAACCTGTTGATTTCTCATAACTGATCAAAAAATTCCTTAAAGTTTGTGAGAATATTCTTATTAGCATTCAAAAATACAACTGTATCATCTGTAAAGTTTAGATGTGTTACATTTTTTGAATTATGTGGAAATTAGAAATATCCAATTCTAGATTATTGATAGAGAAAGCTTAGATTTTTTGAGAATACTTCTGTTAGGAGTAAAGAGGAAAGGAGATAAATGATCCCCTTGCTTTATACCCCGAGAAACACTAAAAAACCCTTTAGGCTGCCCATTGACCATGATTGAGAACTTTGTTGCTGAAATGTTGCCCATGATGTTCTTTAAAAATAAAGTATGAAACCCCATTTTTAATAGAAATCTTTTCAAGAATGACCATGAGACTTTGTCGAAAGCTTTGACCATGTCAAGTTTTTTTTAAAAAATTTAAAACCACCTAAAGTGGGTTGAAGAGGTCGTATTTTACAATATTGGAGAAATTTACATAATAGTAAAAAATTAAAACTATTAAGTAAATATTTTTTATTCTAAACTTGACTCTAGTATACACCCTTGTCGACATTCTCACAAGCATTTTAGGGTTTGCTAAGCGACACACCCAACTCTGCCGATGAGAAGACTCATAACTCGCAAGTAATTTAGAGATCGCCGAAGCAAAACCCGACTCTACCGATGAGTACGGGGTTCCCCTAGAATCAACAATGAATCAATCAAAAAGTTCCAGGATCCTCAGCTTTGAACTCCTATTCCCAGCTTGCTCCTTTCTCTCCTTGCTATGCTGCAGTCTAGTGAGTAAGACAACTTGTAGCTTCCTATTCTCAGCTTGTAGCTTCCACCCTGTCAGACAAAAAACACAGAGCAGTCAACCTAGATAATCACACTCTCCTAATATAAGAAGTGTGGTTTCTATCCAGTTCAACTAAGCCTCTAATATTCCTAGGAAAGGAATTATAAGAGTAGTTGATTAAGATGTCTGATGAACTAGCTATTTTGGACAATGCATTAGCTACAAAGTTTGGTTCTCTATAAATATGATTAAAATAGATATTGAGTGATGCAGGACGGATAGCGCGGGTTTTATGTAACAGATCTTAGGGTTCCAACGTGGTGAATAAATGGCTAAATGGTAGTTGATGAATGTAGAATAGATGTATAAGGTAATTTGGAAACTAGTAAGTAACGATATTGTTCTTCCACAAAGTGGTTAAGGAAAAAAGAGCCAACACTCAAATCACAAAAATCAAAGATAGGCAAGGCATATGGACCACAGATCCAAGTGTGATCCAGGAGGAAGAAATTCATTTTTATACACAACTCCTGAATGGCAATGATTCTGACAGACAAGGATCAGAGCATCACACTCAGAAATTTCTGGATGAGATTCCAAAAATTATACAAGATTCAGACAATGTTCTCCTCTTGCAAGAAGTAGAAATGGAAGAGTTGAGAAATAATGTCTTTGATCTAAGTAAGGACAGTGCACCAGGGGCAGATGGATACTCAGACCAGTTTTTCACATATTGCTGGGAGATTGTGAAAAATGACCTTCTGGAAGCTGCCAATGAATTTTTGAAAGGGGCAAGACTTCCTAGAGCTATATCAAGCACATGGCTTGTGCTAATACCAAAAGTCTCATCCCCAAGCTCCTACTCAGAATTTAGGCCAATTAGCCTCTCCAATTTTATTAACAAAATATTCTCAAAAATAATAATGGAGAGAATTAAACCTTTTATGCCTAAATTAACATCTATGGAGTAATCAGCCTTCATAAAAGAAAGGGATATTGCATACAATATTCTTTTAATGCAGGAAATGATTAGACTGACCAACAAAAATCCCAATCATAAGAACATTATAGTAAAGCTTGATATGGAAAAGGCCTTTGACAGAGTGGCTTGGCCTTTCCTTAAATCAGTTCTAATATGTTTTGTATTTCACTCTGACCTGTTACAAATCATAACGCAAAACCTGCAATCAGCTTGCTTCTCTATACTTATAAATGGAGTAGCAGTGGGTTTCTTCATAGCCAGCAGAGGTATAAAACAGGGTGATCCTTTATCCCTTTCTTATAAAATATGGTAACAGAAGCTTTCTCCAGAGGGCTAAAGAAACTAATTCTGATTTAGTATCTAGAGAGTTTCAAAATGCCAAGGGGAGTGGAGACTGTCACACATCTAATGTATGCTGATGACACATCCATCTTCACAAAAGCAACAAAAAAGAATCTGGAAAGATTGAGGGAGTTTTTAGAAGTGTGTGTGGGAGCCTCTGGACGGAAAGTAAACTTCTCTAAATCAGAATTCTACATCAATACAAATACACATTCTAGTAGAGTAAGGATGATTAAGAGGAAAAATGGAATGAAAAAGGGCACAACACCTTTTAAGTATTTGGGGGCACCAGTCTTTACAGGAAGGAATAAAGTGAGATATTACCAACCACTGATGGACAGACTGGAAGGCCTTTTGAAGAACTGGAAGAGCAAATGGTTATCTGCTGCAGGCAGACTAATCTTGATAAACCATGTTCTGATGTCAGTACCAATCCACATTTTCAAGTACTTAATCCACCCGTGACTGTAATAAAAAAGATAGAAGTTCTTTCCTCCAATTTATTTTGGGGGGAGTCACAGTATGGGCAAAGGAAAACATGGAGAAAATGGGAAAAAATGGCACTTCCCAACACAGAAAATGGACTAGGGTTCAGAAGTATTAGAGCAGTGTGCAAGGCTTTTGCTTGTAAGATGTGGTGAAATTACAGCAAAATAACACACTATGGACATCATATGTCTGGTCCCTGCCACAAACCTATAGGAATTCTCAAGCTTGGAAGAGGGTGTGTAAAAGCACAGAGCATGCAAATATGAACTCTAAGGTGCTGCTGGGAAATGGACTTTCACATTTCTGGAACTCAAATTGGAGTGGAATGGGAGCCTTATGCTATCTATGGCCTGACAATTTAGACCTTCCCTTCCCTAACATATCAATAGCTCAGAACTGTGCTAATAAATCCAAATTTTTTACATGTAATGGAGTCAGAAATGGCTACCAATATTATCTCAATTTTGCAGGATGTACAGATTCAACACACTCACTCAAACAGGATCATTTGGAAGCCACACAAAGCTAGACACTTTACAATCAAAACAACATACCAGACACTCAGACCAGTTGCTTCAGATGCTCACTCCATAAAACAGGTATGGTCTCAAACAATACCTACATAATACTCTATTCTGGTATGGAGAGTGTGCAACAGATTATTGCATTTTGATGATATTCTGATTAGGTTTGGCATACAACTCCCATCTAAGTGCCCTTTATGCAATCATGTAGATTCTATAGAACATTTTTTCAACTCATGTGAAAAGAATGTTGAAATTTACAACTATATGCATTGCATTTTAGGCATGCCTGTTCCTGTTTTCACCTCAGCCAACCATAGGGTCAGATTCTACTTTACATACAAAGGAAAAACCAAATTGTATACTAGAGTCTCATATACTACCATGCAAGTGGTGATATGGATGTTGTGGTGTAGGAGGAATAATTTTCTCAAAAATAACATAGCTACCACTAACCAGTCAATGGTGGAAAACTCTATTAGAAAAGTCAGGCTCATTTTTTCTGCTTTCCCACAAGTTGGGTCCATAGTTAAGCATGAGGATTTGATAACATCAGGACTTATTCCCAGTCTAAAAAGGAAAAACCTAAACTAGTCAGGTCTGTAAAGTGGGAACCCCCTGATCTTGGATTGAAGATCAATGTGGATGCCTCCTTTTTAGGCCAGGATAAGGTTGGTTTAGGTTTAGTTATTAGAGATACAAGGGGTACAGTCAAGTCAATGAAAATGAAGTTCATTACTGCATCATCACCTCTCCATTCTGAAATATTAGCAATACAGTTTGGCTTACAAATAAGAGTAAATTAGGCACCCATTTTTCAATACAATCTGACAGTAGACTAGCCATTCAAGGTATCAGTAGCCCTGAACTAGTTGACTGGAAATGTTTTAACTTATGTAAATCTGTTCAAACTGAGGTCAATGGACTAAAATTGAGCATATTTTCAGAGAAGGAAATGGGGTTGCTAATTACTTAGCAAAAAGAAGTGCTCAGATGCACTTTTTTGGGAACTTAATTTACTCTCAAGCACCCCCTGATTTGAAAGGAATAATAAGACTAGAAAAAATGGGGGTTCCAAATCTTAGAAAGGGGTAACACAGTTACACATGAACACATACTGCTGCCTTTCTTTAACTTCTTCAGGAAGAAGACCCACTGGATGGGAGTGCCTAGTGAGAGTCCATCCAAAGCAACATAGAGGGACTCAGGCAGGACAAACAAAAACCTCAAAA
Source organism: Sherardia arvensis (assembly GCA_948330725.1). Lineage (NCBI taxonomy): Eukaryota > Viridiplantae > Streptophyta > Magnoliopsida > Gentianales > Rubiaceae > Sherardia > Sherardia arvensis. Next base: position 28,727,743 of record OX415236.1, read on the forward strand.
TCCAAGCTACATCAACTCAGTCAATCTCTACAGAGATGCACCTCTCACTATGCAAGAATGGCTCCATATCCCCCCCACCCCTAAACAACCTTTGGCAGACTTGAGTTTGGGTATTTGATTACCCATTCACTAATATGCTCGAAGGTTTAAAGTAAGCGGAGGAATCAGGAGCCATGCAAAATTGTAATACTTAGCTTATATTTTGGATGTAATCCATGTACTGTGACACAACAATGTAACAAACTATATTTGGTTGGAAGGCCTGGGAAGCTAATAAATTCCCCCACTCCATGAGTGTTTTTAAACCAAAAAAAAAGATATTGTCCTTCCACATCACGCTTCAGGGTATGTCAAACGTCGCATCTGTTGGGTAAGTTTGAGTCACTCGCACTTGAAGATTTACGATTTTTGTCGCAAAGGAATTTTATATATCAATTGTCTGAATAATTCTCCATAGGAGATTACATTATATATTACCTAAGAAAAAGTAAATCTAAAGAGGATTAAGATTTCCTCTATTTTCCTATAATAACAATGTCCTAAAACTAAAAGGAAACAAATAAAACATACTTAAAACAAACCTTCTAGAATCATAGATACCATTTTTAGATTATATGAATAATATAAAAATAATCACTTCTCATTCCTCATCATTCTCACCCGCTTGAAAAAACTCGACTCCCGGCGAGTTAAAATCATAGGTCATCTCCGAAGGCTCCAAATCTGTAAACCCTTGAACATTCTGCACGTGGATGTCACTTCCATCGAACGAGATACTTCCAACGAACAAGATATTTCTGGCCATATACTAATTTTGGAATTTTTCTGAGACGTAGCACATCCCTACTTCCACCATGCGATACTGCAGAAACTACCTTAGGCAACTTTGGAAAATGCTTCACTTGAGTTTTGGTAATTTTCTTAACTCCTCCAAAAGACCTAAATGCAGATATAGTGAGCTTGTATTTCATTTGCTTCGAGCAATTTGGCATATGAACCTTTTCGATAGATCGCATACATGATATTACCTGACCTTTCAACGTCAGGAAATAGTAGCTGATCTTTCAACGTTTGTCTCTTCTGCCACAATTTCTTCACTCTTGAAAGCCTCTTTGTCAGGTGTCTTCTCAAATATTGGCCTTCCCATCCTCTTCAACCACTTTAACATGTTCAAGGGTTTGACTATACTGCTTATCCTCTTCAGCATGCTCTGTAACATGTACATTCTCTAAATTTTGATTGCACTTTTTATCTTCCTTGCTTGCTTCAACCTTCTTAGTCATTACCTTAGCGCTTGTTGGCTTTACGAATTTCTGCAAACTTTCTGGACTCAAGGACTTCAAGACAATGTGCTCATTGTTGAAGTTAAAAGAGTAAGTGTTTGCATGACCATTATGTGAAACATTCCGATCATTTATCCAAGGATGACCTAAAAGAATATGAGTAATCCCGGTAGGCATGAAATCACACCAAACAGAATCTGAATACCTACCCTTGTTCAAGTGTACTAAACATCTTCTGTTTACCGAAATAATTGTGTTGTTCATCCAAGCAACTTTGTATGGTTCGGGATGTGATTCAGTTTGAAGTTCAAGCCTCTCAATTGTAGTTTCCGAAATCACATTTATATTACTTCTCCCGTCAATGGTGAGTTTCCGGTACTCCCTCCCACAATTCACAGTAGTCTGAAAAACTGTTTTCGGGTCCTTAAAGATCCTTTCTCTCAAATTCAACAAAGACTTATCTCCATTCTCTCGTTCTTCAACACTCGGTGATTCGAGTTGGGACTCAGTAATTGCAGTTTTTGTATGCCTCTCTGGAAGTGTAAACCTCTTTGCAATCCATTATCGTGTAGTGTTCACCTTAGTGAAAGAAATAAATTGCACATTCTTCTCAGATTGAAGAGCTAGTTGAAAGGCTTCAGTGACAGTACCAACTGGTGAGGTATCATACAACTTTAGATCTCTGGCTTATGGCCTGACTTGAATCTAGCCAAAGCCATCTCTTCGCCCTCATGAACTCTGCAATGTACCTTCAATTCCTTAAATTTGTTCATATATTCTTTGACTGTCATGCTTCCTTGTTCAAAATTCGCAATGTCTTCAAATTTTCGAGGGCTAAATCTAAGATCTGGAGGTTCATGAATGTGTGGCCACTTCGAGTTCACCATGTTCGACCTTGCTCTTGATACCAAAATGATGCAGGACGGATAGTGCGGCTTTTATATAACGGATCTTAGGGTTCGAACGTGGTGAATAAATGGCTAAATGATAGTTGATGAATGTAGAAAAGATGTATAAGGTAGTTTGGAAACTTGTAAGTAACGATATTGTCCTTCCACATCACGCTTCAGGGTCCGTCAAACGTCACATATGTCAGGTAAGTTTGAGTCGCTCGCACTTGAAGATTTACGATTTTTGTCGCAAAATAATTTTATATATCAATTGTCTGAATAATTCTCGATAGGAGATTACATTATTTATTACCTAAGAAAAAGTAAATATAAAGAGGATTAAGATTTCCTCTATTTTCCTATAATAACAATGTCATAAAACTAAAAGGAAATAAATAAAAAATACTTAAAATAAACATTCTAGAATCATAGATACCATTTTTAGAATATATGAATAATCTAAAAATAATCACTTCTCATTCCTCATCATTGAGTTCACCTGATAGAGACCAAATGTTCCTTATGTAATTTATCAGCTTCCATGGAGGCTTGATCTACTTATGAACCATTTTTTAGAGCAGTTGTGAGTCCATTTCCATTTCTAAGTTCTCATAACCTTCATGATAAGCTGCTTGGAGTCCCAGTGATAAGGCCAATGTTTCTGCTTCCAAACTGCTAGATGCTTCCACCATTTGAGCTCTTGCCAATAAAATTCTTCCACTAATATCTCTTATAGCAATTCATGCACCTGCTTTTCCATTGGCCCGAAAGGAACCATCCACATTTAGTTTAAAAAAACCTTGTGCAGATAATGTCCAATGCACCAATATGATTCGTCTTGGTGAAACACTACTTCCAGTTGAATGGTACTGCATAGGCATATCCTTAGCCCAGAACATAGCATGAGCTGTGAATATAGACTGCATCATGTCCTTTATTTGTCTGATATAAACTGTCTTGTTAGGAGAGACATTATCATAAATATAACTTGTCCTTGCACACCAAATATGCCAAATAATTACCACAGAGAGTATTCTAGATATATTCATCTTAAAAGATGAACCATCCATAAAATTCCAGTAGTAATATGATTTATCCCATAAGGATTCACAGTTCAGATCTACCAAATCATAACTTATACTAACATCTTCCCACACATTTTGAATGAATGTGCAACTGTTAAAACAGTGATGCAATTCATTAGAGTGGGACAGGCAGAAACAACAAACTTCAAGAACATCTGGAATGGGGATTAGTCTGTTCACAAGCTTCTAACAGAATAATGTCATCTTTTTTGGTATAATCTTTGACCACCATGTATTTATAAGAAGGAACTGGGATCCTGTTAGGCCTTAAGATCTCATAAGCAGAAGAGACAGAGAAGTTGTCTTTAGGGTCAGGTTTCCAAATCAAAGTGTCCTCATAATCCTCAAACAAGGGAAACTCAGTTGCTAGCATATGATGATATTCACTATTAAAATCATGCTTCATAATATTGAAATTGTGTACCTGATGGGCACAAAATTCACTTACTGTCAAATGTAGACTTGGAAGGTCTAGATCATCATCACATAAGTCAATCAAGGCTTGATCAAATAGCCACTGAGAGTTCCAAAAGGAGTTATCTCCCTTTCCAATTTGTATACCTATGTTCTGAGCAGCAATATCATCAATCTCTTTAATTATGCGCCAAACTCTAGATCTTTTTAATTAATTAGGCATAGACCACATAAACTCAGACCATAAATTATCATTTAGTTGCAACTTCCACCACAATTTTAAAGAGGATGCCTTTATATTAATATGCAAATCTTTAACCCCTAGTCCATTCTCCAGTGGTGGATAACTCAGCCTTGCCCATGATCTCCAGACTCTTTTTTGTCCAACTTCAGTTGAACCCCACAAAAATCAGTTCAATCTATATCAGGATCATCCTGATATAGGTAATACCAGACACCAATTAAATAGTGACACATCATCTTTAACTAATTTATGATTGGGCCACGTATTCAATCATTACCCAGACGGGTTTAGGTATTCTAGGTTAGGGTTTTAGAAATTTACTAAAAATATCTTAACCAATTAAAACATTACAATTGTACACGTCATTATATTATTGGTGCCTGATAAGGGCTATATCAGGTGATGGATGTCTACGACCCGCTCTTGATCACGAACCCGGCTCACGAACTGATCTGCAAAACAAAGCCTCGGATGTCCCGAGGGTAGACACTCCGACGATCAAGTTAGTATGATGCGTAAGGCGTAATGTGTGTGAGATCTTAGATAGAGAAGGTGTACCAAACCTTGTGTGTATTTATATGGCTACAATCCGCAGATCACCAAGATATGTAAATATGGTAGGAATACAACTCTTATGAGAATAGTAGTTGCATTACCATGTATGGAAAAAGTGTATTTCCGTCATGGTTGTATTACCATGTTTAGGAGGATTTATATTCCTTGTAGAACATTTATAATATACGCATTCCTTATAAGGATTAGGACTGATGGACCCGTGGATCCATCCTTCGCGTTCCTCGAGCCCATGACCCTTCTCGGGCCCTGGTCTGAGCATGAAAGAGGCCCGAATATGAACCATGGACTTATCAGTAGCCCCAAGATGTAGAAAATCCAACGTTCCCCCTGGCAATGTAGAAAATGTTGTTAAAGAGAGAGCCCCGGCTGCTTGTGATTTGAGTACTTTGTTCTTGGAGGTTGAGCCTGGGGAGTTGATGGAGGTGACCATTGCTCACCGTTGCAGGCTGTAACTGCGGTAACAGATAATGGTGCCTCTAGGTCAAATACGGACCTGAATGCGGAGCCCTAAGTTGATAAACATGTTCCGGGTGCTGGTGATGCAAATAGCGTCACCAAGGTGGTTGATGAAAAGACGTTGCGTTATCTGCGGTCATGCATGCTGTCGTATCCCCTCGATGCTGGCTTGAAACTTGAGGATGGGGAGATACTAATTGAAAACCTGGTGAGCCCCACTCAGGTGGGGGATTTATGGGAGGTTTTTGCAGCAGGGAATAAGCTTTCCTTTTCCTCCTTTGTTTCATGAGTTCCTACAACACCATCGGCTACATCCGAGCCAAATTCACTCCAACGTAGTGGTGTTGATTATGGATATGATATCCTGGTGTGCTCGGAGGATGACGATGAATCTGACCTTGAGCTGGTGATCTCTGAGGATGAGCCTCTGAAAAAGTTGAAGTATTATCTGAGTCGCCCCGAGGAAGAGGACCGTCAGGCTTCTCGGAAGTCTTTCAAGAAGTATCCTTTTGCCTCTAAGGTAGTGATTCTCCTTGTCATATTCTGTGAACTTTTAAGTGTCACATATCAGATTTTTATATATCTTCTATTTTACAGCTGATGATAGATATATCCACGCTGGGACGGCTGACCAAAGGTGAGATCAAACACATGTATAACTCTGTGGAGGAGTTACATTCCAGGTGCCGGGCTCTCAAGGCCAATAAGGAGGAGATGAAAGCTATTATCGACTCTTTATCAACTGAGTCAGTGGTGCCTCCTCCATCTGTCCCTGCTCCATCGGATTTGACTCACTTGGAGGATAGGGTGAAGCAGCTCGAGGCTGAGAATAAGGCCTTACTTTTGGCAAGAGAGTCTGAGCAAAATGAGCTGAAGATGTATCAGGAAACTGTGGATGAGCTGACGCAGACCTTTGCTTCGGATGAAAACTCAGAGGAGCTGAAACGGCTTCTTAAGCTTCGGGGGGCCTTAATTGTTTTTAGTCTCGAGTTTAAGGATCACCGGGAGAAGTATGGGGACTTATTCCACGACTCCAAGGAGTACAGGATTTTGGATATAATCTTGGGGTTGTGTCAATCTGACGAGGAGGTAGAGGTTAAGACGTCCATCTCTTCTCATCCGGACGCTGCTAATGAGCTCTCTGCCTTGACTACTAGTGACTGGGTTCCTGGAGCCAAGTTCTTGGATGCATTGGGCCCCTCCGAGAAGATAACGACATCAGGAGATTTATTAAAGCTCATTGTAGCAAGATATCCTGACTTGTCCTTTCTCGGTGAAAGGTTCTCCATTCCTTCAGGTAGTAAGGAAAGTTAGCTTTAGCTGGCTCATTGGCATCTCCTCGTCAGCTTTAGGACTTGGTGTTTACTCCTTTGCACATGAACCTCGGTCTCATGGTTTAATGGAAAGGATTTCCCGCCCTATCGACAAAGCTGAGGTACTCGGGGATAAGGTCTTCGCAGTTGTCCATGATGAACACTCTGCGAACATATTGATGTTGAAAGTCTTGCGGATTTCCTCCTTAGTTCTTTTCTGACAAGGCCTTTAATGTCACAGCGTGCAGAAAAGTTGACAATAGCCCATCTCTCAAGTACCACTTCTGGTGAAGTTCTAGAAGACCCTATTGGGCATATTTAGAAGTATCATATTCTGATGTAATACCATCTTCTTCATGACCTTTGTATCAAATTTCGAGGTTTTTCCTCTATGTATCCCTTTGGGAATTTAAAAGTATCATATTCTGATGTAATGACACCTTTGATATGAACGATTTGTGTTCGAGGTTTTTCCTCTATGTGTCTCTTTAGGAATTAGAAGTATCATATTCTGATGTAATAACACCTTTGATATGAATTTTAACTTCTGTTTTTGATGTTTTTCCTCCTTATTTTGAGATGATTGACTTTCGAGCACATCTGCCCTTTTGGTCTATAGACCTCAATTAAGCACTTTTTGTGAAGTACTTTTAATCTCAAACCTATCTTTTTTACTCAAAACGATTGGTATTTTGAATTTTGGATTCAAATAACTTATTTTATATAAGCTGACCAATCATACACTTTATAAAGTATAATGTTTTGAATAGCAATCAACATCATACTTTGTGATAACAATCCCTTTTTTTTATAAAAGGAATTTTAAGATTGCTCCTTAAAAGATAGGTGTAAAAATAACATGACTTCAATCTAAGTTTATAACTTTAGGAATAGAAGTAAAATAAATAGTAGGTTTGAGTTTGAGTACCCGTTTGTGCTAGAGCAGAGTTGTCTCAGACCTTGATGAGGTTCTCGGACATAATTGATATTCTCGAACCTTTCTGAGGCTCTTCCTCGGATTTTATCTTCCGTGATACTTTCGTAAGTTAATCACGTTTCATCTTCGTGGTATAGGTTCGCCCCTTCATGGTTTCCAAGAGGTAGCTTCCCCCTGGATGGGATTCTAGGACTCGATACGGACCTTCCCAGTTCGGGGCTGGTTTCCCTTCCACTTCTTTTTCTCGTTTAACCTCATTACAAGGTCTCATTTGACGAATGTAGCTAAGCGAACTCTTCTGTCAAGGTAGCGCTTAACTCTTTCCTTCACCCTGGCCTCATGAATAGTAGTATTGGCTCTCTTCTCCTCCAGGAGGTCGAGGTCGAGACGGAGATTTTCTTCATTGGAAGTGCCATCATTATCGTCTAGTTGAGAGGAGCGAGCAGAGGGGACTCCAATTTCCATAGGGATGACCGCCTCGGACCCATAGACTAAACTGTAAGGTGTTTCTCTAGTTGCTGTGGCTGGTGTGGTCCTATAGGTCCAGATCACGCTCGGTAGTTCTTTGATCCAGTTTCCTTTAGCTCCTTCTAGGCGCTTTTTGATGCCATTTACCAGGGTTCGATTTGTCACCTCCACCTGTCCATTAGCCTCTGGATGATATACCTAGGTGAGCTTCTGATGTATGCCGTAATCCTCACACCATTTCTTGAAGGGGTTGTCAGCGAATTGTGCTCCGTTATCGGTCACTATGTATCCCGGGATGCCATAGCGACACACGATGTTCTTCCAACAGAAGTTAATAACTGTCTTGCCAGTTATGTTGGTTAAGGCTTCAGCTTCCACCCACTTTGAGAAGTAGTCAATGGCCACAATAAGGTATTTGAAATTACCAGGGGCTTTAGGAAAAGGTCCGACAAGATCTATACCCCATCGGACGAACGACCAGGATTCTTGAATGGCGATCATATTTTCTTGAGGCACATGGATCATCTTGGCAAATCTTTGACACTGGTGACAAGAATCAATATATCTCTTGGAGTCTTCTAACATTGTAGGCCAAAAATAACCCATTTGTAGGAGTTTTTGGATAACAGTGCGTGGACCTTAGTGACTAACACAAACTTCTTCATGTGCTTCTTGTACTAGGTGTTCATCGTCGGAAGGCGCAACACATTTGAGTAGAGGCTGGAGATGTCCTTTCTTGTATAGGGTGCCTTCATGAATAACATATTTGGGAGCTTTAACTCGGGCCTTCCGTGCCAGATGCTTGTCCTCGGAGAGGGTTCCCGTTTGAAGGTATTCAATATAGGGGTTCATCCATGTGTCTGAGATGTCAACAACCATGATGCTGCTTTTATCAGAACTGTTTTTCGCCAGGGTTTCCATTAGCAATTCTTGAGAAGATCTAATATTTAAGTCCGAGAAGGCAAGTTTGCTCAGTGCATCAGCTTTATGGTTACCTTCTCAGGGGATATGATTCAGCTCATAATATCGGAATTGATTTAGGAGAGGTTTAACTATCTCGAGGTACTTTTGGAGACTATACTCTCGGGTCTCGTATTCGCCTTTGACCTGCTGCACCATGATCTTTGAGTCACTAAATATCTTGAGGTCCCTAACATCGAGGTCCTTTGCCAACTTTAACCCTGTGTTGAGGGCTTCATATTCTGCTTCATTATTAGTAGCTCGAAAATCAAAATGGAGTACGTAAGAATAGTCCTTTCCCTCGGGGATGGTGAGTAAGACTCCAGCACCACTTTCCTCCCGAGTTGGAGGATCCATCTACATATAATCGCCATTTTCCTGTGTCTGGAACTGGGTCTTGTTGGTTTATTTCCACTGGTTCAACAGACTCCATTATGAAATCAGATAAGGCCTAGCCCTTGATGGCTGTCCGAGGCTTATACTGTATGTCATGTTCCCCTAACTCGATGGCCCACTTCATCATTCGAGAGGTGTATATCTGGTCTCGGGCCCCTGTAATGCTCGGTTTACATAATATATTGGGTGTTGTGATCCTTCCTTTTGTTTGACCAACACAGCACTAATGTCTAGCTGAGATGCAGACATATATAAGTAGAGAGTCTCCCCTTTGTCTGGTTTCGATAGGGTCGGAGCTGTCGGAGGTGGTCTTTAAGTGATTGGAAAGCTTCTCCGTATTCACGGGACCACTCAAATTGGTTTTCCTTCTTAAGGATGTTAAAAAAGGGGAGATGCTTTTCGGCTCCTTTAGAGAGAAATCGGCTAAGGGCCGCGAGGGATCCTGTCACCTTCTATACGTCTTTGACAGTCTTTGGAGGTTGCATATTTTGCAAGGCCTCTATCTTCTCGGGATTTACTTCAATTCCCCGATTATACCATGTATCCTAAGAAATTGCTTGCTCCAACACCAATAGTACACTTAGCAAGGCTCAGCTTTAGGTTGGACGCCCGTAATGTGTCGAAGGTTTTCTTTAAATCTTCAAAAAAGGCGTCGTAACTGCGACTTTTCACTACCATGTCATCCACATAAATCTCGAGGTTGCGTCCTAACTGGGATTTGAATAACTTGTCTACCAGTCTTTGATAAGTAGCTCCGGTATTTTTCAATCCGAAAGGCATCATTTTGTAGCAGAAGGTCCCCATGTTAGTTATGAAGGAGGTTTTTTCCTTATCTTGTTTCGCCATAGGAATCTGATGGTATCCCTTGAAGGCATAAAAAAGGCTAGTACTTGGTATCCAGCGATCGCTTCAACTAATCGGTTGATCGAGGGTAAAGGATAACTATCTTTAGGACAACAATCATTCAGGTTGGTGAAGTCGATGCACATCCTCTACTTCCCGTCTGGCTTCCTGACTATTACTGGGTTAGCTATCCATTATGGGTACTGCACTTCTTCGATTATGCGGGCTTTAAGTAGCTTATCCACTTCTTCTCCAATGGCTTCAACTCGATCTAGCGCAAAGATACGTCGTTTCTGCTTTATGGGTTTTTGTGAGGGATTGATATTCAGGTAATGTTCCGCCAGACGAGGGGATATCCTACCAGGTCATTGGTATCCCAGGAAAAGACATCTATATACTGGTTGAGAAGATCTCGAAGTTTGGTTTTTATCTCGGGGGGTAGGAGAGTTCCAACCTCGACGGTTCCTGATTCTCCGAGTTGCACCGGCTTGGATTCGGAGTACTTGGCTGGTTCAAGATCCTCCTTCTCCGGTTCTTGGATAGCTTGGATTGTGCAGACTCGAGCTAATTGTTGATCACCTCAGACTGTTGCTATGCCTTGGTTCGTAGGGAACTTCATCACCAGGTGGTATGGAGACTAGACGGCTTTTGCTTGGCACATCTTAGGTCGTCCGAGGATTATGTTGTATGGCGCTCTGGAGTCGATAATCGCGAAGGTGCAACGAAGGGTTATACTCCGAGGACCATCTTTCACTCGTACTGGTAAAGTGATCTCTCCTAAAGGTGTTATAGGATCGCCTGCAAATCCCGAGATGGGGTTTGTGGGTACGAGATTTCTTTTATCCTGTCCCAACTGTTCATAAACAGCTGAGAAACATGACTTCTACTTAACTTCCCCCATCTTCCAGAACTCTTTTGATCACATTATGATTTATGTCTACTGTGATTACTGAGGGATCTGAACGAGGGAATTGATTAGGAACCGCATCCTGAGGTGAAAAAGTGACAGTTCCGTCCAGGCGAGATCTTTTGCACTCCCACTTCCAGGGAGAGGCTTCTTCGGGCGACCGGTGTACACCGTTGATGCTCCTTCCTGCTCCCTGGTTGGTGGCGTGGCTCATCTCGTCATCATCGTCATGGTCGGCATCGATGCTTCTTACTCCCGTCGGGGCCAAAAAACGGATTCATGTACACTCACAAAGGTTTTTTGCCAGATCAGCCATGAGTTTGAAGGTCGTATAGATAAAGAATGACAAGCGGGTCCCACAGGACGTGCCAAATTGATGGATGTCTACGACCCGCTCTTTATCACGAACCCGACTCACGAACTGATCTGCAAAACAAAGCCTCGGGTGTCCCGAGGGTAGATACTCCAATGCTCAAGTTAGTATGATGCGTAAGGCGTATTGTGTGTGAGATCTTAGATAAGGTGTACCAAACCTTGTGTGTATTTATATGGCTACAATCCGTAGATCACCAATATATGTAAATATGGTACGAATAAAACTCTTATGGGAATAGTAGTTGCATTACAATGTATGGAGAAAGTGTATTTCCGTCATGGTTGTATTACTATATTTAGGAGGATGTATATTCCTTGTAGAACATTCATAATATACGCAATGTTTATAAGGATTAGGAATGATGGACCCGTGGATCCATCCTCCGCGTACCTCGAGCCCATGACCCTTCTCGTGCCCTGGTCCGAGCATGAAAGAGGCCCAAATACGAACCATGGACTTATCATCAGGATCATCCGGATGAATGTTATTCTCCTAAAAAATTTAGAAAGTAAAACATGCATCTTATTTACTACTCCTTTTGTAGGATTTATAACTGTAAAAATATGTAAAGGGCGCAGATAAAACATGCTTTATGAGCACTTGGTTTTGCCATAAAGCCAATTTTGCAGCCATTTTATCAAAAATAGTCTGAAAATAAGAATGCTTAGTTTTCCCCATATAAATTGGACATCCCAAATAAATAAAAAGGAAGTGACCTTCCCTAATACCTAAAACTTGGTTAACCATTGACTTTACAGCTCATGAGGCATGACTGGTTATGTAGAAAGCAGATTTATCCAAATTAATCTTCTAACCAGTAGCCCTTTCATATGTTATCAGAAAGTCTTTCAGATTGTTAACACATTTCCTTGTAGCTTTAAGGAAAACAACAGTTTCATCAGCAAAATTAAGATGTGTTATTTTCCTAGCTGAATGTGGCAACTTAAAGTACCATATACTTGCATCAGAGAATAGCTTACTAATATTTCTTGAGAAAACCTCAGTAAGAAGTACAAACAAAAAAGAAGAGAGGGGGTCCCCTTATTTTATACCCCTAGAGGTTCCAAAGAAACCATTAGGTTTGCCATTTACAAGCAGCACTTTGTTGCAGCAATATTGCCAATAATATTATTAACAACCCTATTGTGAAATCTCAATTTACTTAAAAAAATTCAGATAAAAGACGATGAACACTCTATCAAAATCTTTGACCATGTCAAGTATAAACAGAATGCTACCACCTCCAGATTCGTTATTCAGAAAACCAGTAATTTCTTGCATTAAAAGTACATTTTCAGCTAGTTCTCTTCCATGAACAAAAAAGCTTACTGTTCCTGGGAGATAATACTAGGCATTAAGGGCTTTAGTCTCTCAGTATAGAGTTTAGTGATTATCTTATTAAGAAATTTTGTGAGACTAATTGGTCTTAAATTTGAGAAATGTTTTACCACTGGTTTTTTGGGTATCGGTGTTATATATGACGAGGCAATGGCTCTGGGAATCGGTATCCCTGCTAGAAATTCATTAACTGCATTCAAAAGATCAGCACATATTGTATCCCAACAAGCTGTATAGAAAGTACCAGAGTAGCCATCTGGACCAGGTGCAGAATCACCATCCATAGAGAAAACCAAAATCTTCAGCTCCTGCATATATCTGTACACTTAATCAAACCAATATTAATCTCATCAGATATCTTTTTTTTTTTTAAAGTAGAACCACCATAGGTGGGGGGAATTAATTGGCAACCCAAACCAAAAGAAGCCATTTCTGGCATGATAGTTTTACAGATATGAGCTTCAACTCAAAAGCTCTAAGCTTTTCAAAAATAACCTAACGTGGCTATTCTTAGTTTCTAGTACTATGGATATATGAGACCATTCTTGAACCAGATAGCTTTTGGGAGCAGATCAGTGATTGAGCCTGTAAAGGTCAAAGCACAATTTAGCCACCCAAAGACTAATTGCAAGAATGGTTATCCATAATACTAGTCTAGATTGCCAAAAGAATTGCTAATCTAGTTAGTCAAAATTATGTATACAGGAAATCTTGGCTCCACATATGGTGATGTGCAGCTTCTATGAGTAGTTTTCCAGTTCCTGTCAAAGTAGATAGAATACTGATTCCTTCCTTTCCAAGAGATCCCATTCCATATTGTTGTATGCTTCCTTATGCTTCCTCATTGATCTTCCTTCCTGTATATAGAAAATAAAAATCAGCAGTACCATTGTTCTTGATTGTATCTACATGGAGAATCTTAGCTGTGGCAATCCTATTTGATCAAGTTGGATAATTGCAGCCAATTTGCAAGGGATCATATTCAGGGGTAGTTCAGCAGATGTTTTCTGATCAAAGCACATATTAGCTATATGATCTGCAGCAATGTTACCTTCCCTTATTGTATGCTTAATAGGGTACATAGTACTAAATTTATTGAGTTCAAAGCATACTGAGAAAAATTTCCAGTCTATTGTAGTAGGATTTTTTATTCCATTTGCAGCTATCAAACAGTCAGTCTCAACTTGGAAATTTTCAAACAACATTTCAGTTCCTGTATTGTACACTAGTTGAATAGCACATAGTTCAGCATGAATAGGGGAAAAGCAAGTAGTGTATTTCATGAGCATCCTCATAGGAACTCCAATGCTGTTTCTTACTATGATTCCTATGCCAGTATGGCCATCATTTGTGTAGCTAGCATCAACATTTATTTTAATCCAACATCAGGAGGAATCCATTTTATTATTTTAACTGGTTTAGGCCTTTTCCTCTTCATAAATGGGGATAGAACAATTTCCACAATAAAATTGTTCCTAATCGGAGATGTAGTAAAAATGGCTGACACTTGTCTGATGATCTGTTGACATAATGTTTGAGCATAAAAATTTTTATTGTCATATAAAAGCTTATTCCTCCTAGTCCATAAATTCCAGATAGCTACCATGGTAGTTACCTCTATGACAGAATTATGTACTTTGATAAACCTACCGCATTATCTGACCAATAGATCTAAATTCAGGAACTCTGATAGCCAGCAATCGTGTATAAAGTTCCATATAACCATACTGGACACACATACATTGAAGTAATGATCAAGATTATCTGTGCTACTACAAAAAGGACATTTAGATGCCAAATTTAAACCAAACTTAAGGAGAACATCATCAAATGGAAGAAGATTATTTTTGATTCTCCATAACAAAGTTGATACTTTAGGAGGGAATGGTTTTTTCATACCTAGTTAAGAATGATCATCTCAGCCCCTCTTCTTCTTAGTGTGTTGTATGCTGATTGTAAAGTCCCCATTTTTTGATGGCTTCCGGATCATCTTATCCTCATGAGTGTATAAGATCTGGATTTCCTGCAAGATAGAGATTGTGTCAGTAGCTAGTGTTATATCTGAAGTTGACCAAAGTGGACATCCTTCTCCCCAATGAAATTAGCTAGTGTTAGATCTGGGAATGGCATCTCTATTAGCTCAGGCCATTGATAGTATAAAGCTCCATTTCCTGTCCAGTTAGAATCCCAGAAGGAGCAGCTTCCTTTGCCAACATAGATAACTGAATTTGCATTTGCAATCTCTGTTACCTGGCAGATCCTTTGCCAGATGTGAGAGTTTTTATATGATGATGGTAAGCTCCATAAATACTTAGTCCAGATGGTGTCATTTTTTTGTAGCTTCCACCATATTTTGCAAGAGAAAGCCTCAACAAATGCAGCAAGGTCTCTGAAACCAAGTCCATTTTCTGCCTTAGGTAATGCAACCCTCATCCACTTTCTCCATATCTTCCTAGGTCCATAGCTTGATTCTCCCCAATAGAATCTTGTACCTATCTTCTTCATTTGTCTCAATACTATCTTGGGAGGTTTTAGAACTGAAAAATAGTGTACTGGTATGGCCATTAGCACATGATTTATGAGCACCAGTCTACCAGCACTAGTCAACCACCTATTTTTCCAGTTTTTTGTTGCATACTCCATCCTCTCTTGAATGGGATGATAGTACTTCACTTTGTTCCTCCCACCAAAGATAGGTATTACAAGGTACTGAAAAGGAATTTTCCTCTTTTCATTCCTCGTGTCCTCTTTATATCCCTTATCTTATGCCTTGTGGTGTTAGGGTGAGAATAAAATCAGACTTGGAGAAGTTGACCTTTTGTCCAGACACAGACTCATATGCTTCAAGAAAGTGCTTAAATAATTTCCTCATATTTCCATGTTTAGAATTGATGAAAAGTGCCGTGTCATCAGCATACATCAAGTGTGTGACTGTATCAACACCCCGAGGCATAATAAATCCCTGAATGTACCTATACTTCCCAGCTTCCTAATTCCTCTAGAAAAAGCTTCAGTAACTAGGTTGTATAAAAATGGGGACATTGGATCTCCTTGCTTAATGCCCCTAGTGGATGGGAAAAATCCTGATGCTACCCCATTTATCAATATAGAAAATTTTGCAGCTGCAATATTCTATAGAATAATCCTGACAAAGGTACCAGGGAAATCCAAAGTTTAGTAAAATAGAATTCAGAAAACACCATGAAACTCTATCAAAGGCTTTTTGCATATCTAATTTAACTATTAAATTATTGTTCTAATTCTTACATAACAGTCTTGACATCTCAAGCATTTGAATGATATTATCTGAAATATCTCTGCCTTTAATGAAAGATGACTGCTCCTGTGAAATAAGCTTTGTCATTAGGGGTTTAACTCTCTCTGCTAAGAGTTTGGAGTAGATCTTATTCAAGAAATTGGACAGACTTATTGGCCTAAAGTCTAAAAAGAGGCTGGATTTGGCTTTTTTGGTATTAGTGTTAGCCAGGTGCTAGATATTGCCTTTGGAATCAGTGCACCTCTGAGAAATTCATTAACTGAATCTAAGAGGTCCTCTTTGATTATCTCCCAAGAATTCCTATAAAATGCCCCTGAAAGTCCATCAGATCCTGGAGAACTGTCCTTGCTCAGATCAAAGACAACCTCTTTTATTTCTTCTCTGGTTGCCATTTTTATTAAGGCTCTGTTACCAACTTACGTATTTGAGAGATAAAGTGCTCAATATATGTGCCAGCATCTTCATTTCCAGTCTCCGTCAATAAATTTTGGTAAAAATCGATACCTTCTTCCTTTATTGTGACTGGATCTGAAATCCATTTGTTATTTCTGTCTTTGATCTTACAGATTCTAACTTTCCGAATCTTTTCTTTCACTGAATTGTGAAAGAATTTGGTACTTGCATCCCCTTCCTGTAACCATTTTATGTTGGATTTTTTCTTCCAAAAAATATTCTCCTCTCTTGCTGCTCTTTCCAGTAGAATATGTCCCCTGTTCAGAGCCTCCAGGTCACTATCCTCACCTGTTATCTGAAATCTTTCTTCCAAGTTGGCAACCATATTTTCAGCCATCATCAAATTCCTATGAACATTTCCAAAATGATCCTTATTCCAATTCTTCAAAGCACCCTTAAGCCTTTTGAGCTTGAATACCATATTGGACATTCCTAGGTACTGGCTTGGTTGGGTCCAGCATTCTGTCAGAAGGGTTGTGTAATCTGACCTATTCAGCCACATCTGTTGGAATCTGAAAGGTTTAGGAGTAACCTCAGTAGAGTCTTGGATGTTTAATAAGAGAGGGTTATGATCTGCGGTTGACCTATTCAATATTTGGATGGAGCTATGTGGGAATATACTGTTCCATGCTAGATTACTTAACCCTCTATCTAGCCTCTGTAACAAATCATTCTCAGTCCTTCTGTTTGACCCAGTGAACCTATTACCAACTATGTGTATTTCTTGTAGAGCCAGACTATATATGAAACCATTAAACTCTGCTATGCTTCCTAAAGGTGGTTTAGTCCTACCTCTCCTCTCAGTAACTGATGTAACTGTATTAAAGTCCCCAACATATATTGTTGGGGCATCTGTTAAACCTGCTAAGTCACTCCATAGGGTCCTCCTCAATCCTCTAAAAACTTTAGCATATACAAATACTGCATTCCATTCAGTTAGAGTAGATGCATCTATAATTTTAGTTAATACAAATTGATCACTTTGGGCTATTATGTCTACTGTAAAATTATTGTTCCACATAAGCCATATTTTTGCATGTTGTGCAGGGTATGCATGTTGAAAATGTAAAACATGTTGTAATGCAGCAATCATGTTATTATCATGCATTGGTTCAATAACACATAATAAAGATATGTTATGCATCACAATCAAAGTTTGTAATCTGTCAATGGAGGTTCCTAAACCTCTTAAGTTCCATATCAGCATATGTCCTATGATTTTGTGACTAATCTTTAAACATGATATTTAACTTTTTGTTTTGGTCTCAACAATCTAGTAACACTGTCACTAGATTTCTTTGATTTTTTCTTTTGGTCCTGTGTCACAATTTCTGTGGATAATATACTATCTGAAAAATGCATATAAGTGTCAACAAATGTACTAACATGCATGTCAGGCTCAACCTCTTCTGGCAATCTAACTTGTATTTCATCATGTTACACAGTTTCTATAGCACATATATCATAGACATTATGCACATTATTGTTCATGCTCATTTTATTTCCATACTCACATTATCACCTTTTAGCAAGTTGGTAGATTTACCTGTCTTACCATTGTGACTTTCTGAGGTGATTTCAAATATCTGAGCCTTGGCATAGCTGCTGTGTCCTTTTGTTGTGGTCCTTGATTGGTTCATGTCCTCTAGTTCCACATCACTTTCCTCTGAGCTATTATCAGAGTCCTGCAAAATAGAGAAAGGATTGGATACTTCCAATGGTGAGTGATAAGGGATCATGTCAAATTTAGAGTTCCTTTTTTTATTTTTCATATCTGCTTTGAACCTTAAGACATGCAGGTCATCATATGCATAAAAGGATTCCGTGGATGCATTCCTTTGGTTTTCTGATTGGCTGGTAAGCAGGACAAAGGTGGAAGGAAAATCCTTTTTCCTTGTTGCTTGATCAGGCTTTCAAAAATAATCTCACCAAAAATACACCAGGCTTTACCATCCAAACCTTCTGCACTTTCTGATTCCCCCAAATTCTCCTGAAGAAACCCTTCATGACTGCTAGTGGTGGAAAGGAACCTATAACCTTACAAACCACTGTGCTGTCCCACTCTCTGATACTCTCCTCTACCCCAACTTTGGATAATTTTTACCCATCACCATTCCTTCTACTTCTATGGTGTCATAATATTGCACCCCAGATTGAGAGTTATCAAACAATTTCCCCCAATCAAGGGTGGTTACTCCATCAACACTATGAGCCAAATTCAAGGGGGGGGGGGGGGGGGAGTTACCTTGCTGGCCAGATCTGAAGTTGAAACTGTACGAACCCCTTCTGAGGCAGATCTCTCCCCAAGTTGCTGTGTAGAACCAGTGCCTGTCACCAGATCTCCTTTATAGAACCACAAACTTACTTTCTTTCCCAGGCGTTTCCTGCAAACCAGTCACCATCCCCTTAGCACTCGTCGGCGCTCTTGCTACTAAAAAGTCCCGATCCAATTCTTGTACGCCATGTTTTCTCCCTTGCTTGGTGACTTGCTACCCATGGGTGGCAGAGAATGGCCGTGTGGGAAGTCGGAAGTACGAGCTAAGAAAAGCGAGGTAAGAAATCGTACACACTAACGGTGAAATCGTCACTTAGTGTGGTATTTTTCTAACTATATAGCAACCTTTTAAGTTTAGTATTGATATAATATAATTTGATACATCTAGCCATATTATTATGATTCTAAATATATTAAAATTTTATTTTAGTATATTTAAATTCAATTCAATTCAAATGAGAAACATACACAAACTACGATTTTTACTAGTCTTACAAATGTTAAAGTAGATCCTATGTCATTAACAAGGTGCACAAATGAATGAGTTGCACTCAATTCTGTACTTTACTCTTATAGTTTATACGGTGTGCAAGTATAAAAATGGCTTTGAATATTTTGGTTTTTGACAAATTGGATAACTTATATGGGATAGTAATGTCATTTCATTGGTACTTTGTGCGCCAAGTAAAATACTGAACTGTGTATATCACTTCAGTTTTTAAATCCTGGTAATTATAAAAACATCGATAAAAATTTGAAAGATTAGTTATAGTCCGTTATTTTACATCATAGTCTAAAATATTATTAAACTTACAATAATATCCCTTATAGATTGCTAGGCTTCTCCATGAACATAAAAATTGATGATATTTTCATACTTCCATACAATATTTTAAACTATAGATTAAAGTGCAAAATATGGCCCCTAAAAGTTTAAAATGTATTGTTTGTGAACCCTAAAAATAAAGTATGCACTTTATGGCTCATAAAAATTTATTTTGTGTGTTTTGTGGCCTCTAACCATATCCTGTTATAACTTAATCGTTACTACTCGTCGAGTGAAATAAAATAATATATTTATAGGGATAATATTGTAAATTCGTAGTATCATCTTCTTCCTACAAATGATCAACATGATGCATCCGATAGTCTGTTTCCTGAAGGAGGCAATCAGAGACTTTGCCTGAGCCTGTGGTAGTTGATGTGGAGCCTAAAAGGAAGCATCGTATACAACCGAGACAAGCTGAGCCGATCAACTATAAGGAGGTGGCTGGAAATTCTTGCTTTATATCCACCTTGGCTGGATATTCTTGTTTCATGAATATCTATGATTAAGGCCACGAATGTGAAAGATGAAGTATATGTTGGGCAACCAAAAGGCTTTGAGGATCCACGTTATCCAGATCATGTCTACAAACTGAAGAAGGTTTTATATGGATTGAAGCAAGCAGCTCAACGAGCTTGTTATGAGCGTTTGACACACTTTCTAATTAATAAAGCCTACAAACGAGGGGGAGTAGATACAACTACTTTGTTTGTGCTTCAACAGTCTGGACATAGTCTCATTATTTTTGTTTCTACATCAATGGCTCTTGTGGAAGGATGTGTGGAGTTGATGAAGTCAGAGTTTGAGATGAGCGTGGTTGGAGAGCTTACTTATTTTCTGGAATTACAAGTGAAGCAGGAGAAAGCTAGAATTTTCATCAACCAACAAAAGTATGCTGGCATTTTTCACCAAACCTCTTGATGGTGAAAAGTTTAAAGCTCTCAGGAAATAATTAGGTGTGTGCAGGATGTGAGGTATTTTATTCTATGCATTTTGTAGTGTCTATTAGATTTACAACTTTATGTAGTTATTTTTCTATACAAAACAAAAAATATATAGAAAAAGAAAAAGTACTAAAAAAAGTTGGATGTATATTTCGATAATCTACTGTCGAAATAAGTTGTTATGAAGAGTTGAATGATGTTTAGACATTTTAATGTCTACGTGACTGTGTCGAAGAGTTGAAGGATGTTTATACATTATAATGTCTATGTTTATCTGGCTATTGCTTTCGGGAAGATGCATATTCATGCCATAAATATGTTTTTCTTTAGGGCTTTTAAAATTTGAGAACAAAGGCCGCCCTCTACTTTTCAGATTACTGTGATTTTCTTTGCACAAAAAGTAGAGTAGAACATGTTTGTGGCCCTATGACTTGACCAAGTTCCATTTTTTACAAATGCTACGATCACTTTTTCAAATTTCTCATCCAAACAGCCCATTTAAATAGAACAAAAACATCTCATTTTGCATCAAGCATATATTTTTAAACTTGTAAGGCACTGTGTTGGTTCATGAGAAGGTCAAAGACTTAAAGGATTCAATCAGCTCTGTGGACTTGACGGGCTTGACTATGCCGCTGATGTGATGACTATATGTTGTTTATTCAGGGTTTTATAATGTGCTTTTACGAGATTAATATGCACTTTAGATGTGTTTTCTATGCAGACTTGGCTGATAGAAGAGATTGGAGCTAAATGCACAAAGAATGCGGTTATGACGATTTTTGGAGCAATTTGGAAGCTGAAAGGATGCAAATCCAGTTGAGCCTTATTCCAGAATCCTTCATTTGGCAGAGTTGTGCTTTATAACGATCACTAAATTGCTCGGTGAAGTTGACCCGGACTGAGGTTAAACTGATGGAGGATTTAGAGCTTAAAAGAAGTGGATTCATATTATACTCTTTTTTCCCACCGGGTTTTAACGAGGTAGCGATCCAATATACTCAAAGAAGAGAAATAATAAGTTGGCAATATTGAACAACTGAAGTGAAGACATTGAAGAATTTCGGCTCAATTTATTTGGGCTGAATTATTACTAATTATTATTCTTATTTATTTTTAATTAATTATTAAATAAGTCTATGGGCCGGGCCGTGTGATTAACGTGCGTGTGAAATCTTGGTTATTATTTTAGCCAAATGTAAACACGATCGATGTAGTAATTATGTTAGGTTAAACCAAGTGGGCTAGCCCACTTGGCCTAAGACCAAATCATAAGGTCTCGGCTAGGCAGAGTGATGTATGCCGGACACCAACACTTTGACGACAAACCAGGCTCTCGAACTGATCTGCAAGACAAAGGCCCCGGGTGTCCCGGGGATAGACACTCCGACGCTCAAGTCAGTACATTTGCTTAAGACGTAAAGTATAAAGTATGAGATTAGATGAGAGGTCTACCAAACCTCTTAGGGTATTTATATGGCTACAATCCGTAGATCACCAAGATATGTATTTATGGTATGAATACAACTCTTATGGGAATAGAGGTTGTATTACCATGTATAATAGAAGTATATTTCGGACATGGTTGTATTACCATGTTTAGGATAGCTGAATTACTATCTTTGAGAAGATGTATATTCCTTGTAGAACATTTATAATATACGCATTCCTTATAAGGATTAGGATTGATGGACCCGTGGACCATCCTCCGCGTATCCTTATAAGGATCCTTTATGTCCAGTGTTGCTCTGCCGCATGTGCTGATTTGCAGGTCAAGTATGAAGCTGTCCTTCAAAAGAACGAGAAACTGGAGGAAGATCTGGATGACTCCAAAGGCTGTTTCAGCATTGTGCGGGAAGAATGTGAGAGTCTTCGAGGTGGGCTCAAAGAGGCTTTGAAGCGAAGAGATGAGCTGAATCAGGAGTTGAGTGATCTTCAGAAGAGATATAAAGATCTAGAAGATGCTTACGACAAGGTCGTGGCCACAAATAAAGACTATGACCAAGAATGGAGAAAAATCAAGAGTGACTTAATGAAGGTCAAGGGTGAAAGTCATGAGAAGGATCCTCTTATTTCTAGACTCCGATATGAGACTATCACCGTGAATCACAAGATTGCCTCCAAGATAGATGAGTTGAGAATGTACCAGGCCGAGGTTAACGCTTGTAGGTTCCAAATAAAGGAACTAGAAGTTCAAGGTGTGTTTGTCATACCTTCAGGGTCTTCAAGGAGGGAAGTAGGTGGACCTTTTGGTGTCCCATATTCAGGACCTTTGATAAGGCCTCATGCCCAAAGAGGTGTATCTCGAGGGCTCCCATGTGGAAGGGGCAGAGAGATGACACCTACTCCTAGAGCTCGTGGCTCTATTGACTCTCCTGCTCGACCTGTGGAAAATAGAATTGGGTCCCATACGCCCTCTCAGTTGATGAGGGTGGCAAAGGAAAGTAATTGGGGCCGTGGCCTCCAGAGTGTTCGAGATCGTGCCTCTACTTCTTCTCGCGGTTGGGGTCGTACCCCTATATTTAAAGACCTTCACGAGGGTGTAAGAAGTTTCGTAGTGTAATAAAACTTTTTGATTTTGCCTTTATAAAGGTCTTCATATCGCAATCCTTGAGAAGATTGACTCTTTAGACTTATGAATAGCCTTAATAGATAGTGATGTGTACCCTAATAGGAGTATCACGTAGAGAGTCGAGTTCCAAACTTTGTGAGTTTGCATGACTCATATCATATTGGTCTTTGACCATATACTTTTTATAAGTATATTATTTTATTTTGGCCTAAGATAATTGTAGTTCAGACACGTAGTCTAAATAGCTCATATTAGATAAGCATCAATCGTACACTTATTAGCGTATGGATCTTTAGGCAGCAGTCTTTACTTATGCTTTGTGAGGCATAGTTTCTCTTTGTATTTAGAGAGTATGGACTGCTTCAAAATAAAATAGAAGATATATATATCGAAAAGAAATTGCATTCTTCGAACTTGAGAGTTCGGTAAAATTGTAAAAGACAACCTCGAGTTTGGGAGCTCGGGTATAAAAATGTAAAAAGATGAAAAGAAAAAGAGCTTAGCCCGTAAGCCTTATTGAAGTAGTTTCTCCTTATATGGAGAAGGTCTACTCGGTTTTAGCTCCGAGGTACCTGCGTAGGAAGGGCGCCATAATGACAGGGTCCAAGTGCTCTCCTTCGCGTGTTTGCAAGAGGTAGAATCCACCGGATTGTGCTGCGGAGATTTTGTATGGTCCTTTGGTCCTTGACTACAGCGCTCCTCCTAGCTTGTTGGTGCACCACGGGCCAACTGGCATTACCAGTTCCCCCACTTGGAACGTTTGGTGGTGTCGTTTATGCCATAGTGCAGTCATCTCGTTATAGGCCTCTTCTTCAAAATGGAACACCATGGGTTGTTCGAGATCGGGATCGGGTACCAGATCTCCTAGAATAGTGTTGACGGTCGAGATATTGCTCACTTTTCTGGCATCACGGATGGCCGTGATCATATAAGAGCGCGCCACTCCTTGGTCTCCCTTGATTGAAGCTACTCCTTGTGGTGTTGGAAACTTCAGTATCAGGTGGTAGGGAGACCATACAGCTTTAGCTTGGCACATCCAAGGTTTGCCAAGGATAATGTTGAAAGGTGTGACCGTGTCTACTACCACAAATGTGCAGTACAAGGTTAGACTCTTGGCTCCTTCTGCTACTGTGACGGGGAGTGTGATTTCCCCGAGAGGTATTACTGGATTTCCTGTGAACCCCGAGATCGGACCCGTAGGTTTAAGGTCATCTTTAGTAAATCCTAACTTCTGGAAGCAGTCTTAGAACATTACTTCTACCCCACTCCCAACATCTATGAAGATTCTTTTTACTAGAGTATCTTGTACGGTTGCTGAGATGATGAGAGGATCCGAGTGAGGCATCTGATTTGGCACGGCGTCCGCATCTGAGAAGGTAATGGTTTCCTCGGAGCGGAGCCTCTTGTTGACTGGCTCAGTGTGGGGTATAGCTCGCACACTATCTTTTAGCTTGGTCCAGGAAATTGCTTCTCCTATGTAGCCATTGATGCCGTTGATGACTCGGTTGGTTCCGTTTGGCGGTGGTAGAGAAGGATCTTGAGGGTTGTTGCCTCCGTCGCCGTGGTTGTTATTGTTATTATTGCGGTAGCCATCCTTTTTCTTCTGCCAGGGCTTTCTCCCATACCTTCTCTGGGTCCCCTGGTTATCGTCAGCTATTGAAGGTGCGATTTGTTGCACAATTCCTTGACGAATTAGCTTCTCGATCTCATTTTTGAGCTGGTAGCACTTCTCCGTGTCATGCCCCTGATCTCGGTGATATTGGCAGTATTTCGGGGACCTTTGACGTTCGGCTGATTCCTTCATGGCAGGCGGGTCCTTCAAAAGGTGCCTGTGAATAGATAGAATTTCGGCCCGAGATCTCGCCAGAGGAGTGTATGTCTCGAAGGTAGGCTTTGGAGAATTATCAGTCTTTTCGACCTTCGGTACTTTTGCCCTGGATTCTTTTCTGTCCATCAGGAATTCTGGGGGTCTTTTGCCCGTCACATCATTTGATTGTTAGAGTAATTTTCCATGATGGCCTGAAGGTGTTGAATGGTTGTTGGGTTCTTTGTTGCCAGCTTCATCCTTAGAATGTCATCATCCACGCTCATCCGGTACATATTTATCAGGAGGCGTTCATCTCGATCATAGCATTCAGTAGCTAGATCCATGTATCTATGATAGTGTTCTATCACAGTCTCTCCTTCGAGGCGGGCCACATACCCCAGATCTCCGAGGGACTTGGTGAACTTCTTCTTCTGGAAGAAAGCGTGGAGAAGAAATTCGGCGAAATCCCAGTAATCATATAAACTTTCTGGTTTCGTCTGGGTAAACTAGGTATGTGCTTTTCCTCGGAGGTAACTGGGGACGATCTTGCATATCTCCAATTCATGGAAGTTCCTGGTTTCTAAGGTCTTAAAAAAGACCGAGAGAAATTCTCTAGGATCACTAGTGCCATCATATGTGGGTAAGTGCTCTGGGACCTTCTTGTGGTTATCGAAGGGGAGATTCACAATATGCCGCGAGAAGGGCGAACGAGCAGCTTGTCCTCTGGGTCCGAGGATACGTGTGATTTCTTGGTCAACTTCGTATTTACCTCGGGTAGGGTAGGCTCCATCTTGTGAATAGGGCCGATCAGTGCTATTTTTCCATTCGCTTCGAGATCGCTCCCTCTTCTCGCGTCTGAGTTCTTCTTCTATGTTGAGGATACGCATCCTTCTCACCTCCTCCCTACTTAATCCTGTGCCTTCACCCAGATAATTGGATACATTAGGAGGTGGTGGCAGACTACTCTGAGCATTATAAGGTGGCAGATCCTTGGATAAATTATTGAGCAGTCTTCGCTCCTGAGTAGGATCAGCAGGTGGTGTAGTTTGGGCTCCTGAGACAGATACTCGGTTGGGAGCTTCATGCATCTATGCACTGAGTTGTTGACTTGAGTTTATCAAAGATGCGACAAAATCAGGATATTGGGCTTGTAAATTCCACATCAGCGTTCGGACATCATCAGGGATCGTTCTCGGAGGGTCAAGGTTGATATAAGTTGGCCCGGAACCTGGAGGGTTATGTCCTACAGTCCGGCTCAAGGTTTCCCTAAGACGTCTTTGTCTTTCCTCCTCCTGTTGTTTTTCCGTGAGGATTTGTTGATCTCTTAGTGCTTGTTCTTCTGAGGTGAAGATCGAATCAGGTCCGTCATATCCAAGCTCATTCTCTGGGTCGAGGCCGTCATCGCTGTAGTTCATGTCAGTCTGGATCGAAATTCTTGGTCCCGAGTTCGGTGCTTCAGATCCAACAGGATTTGATCCAGAAGGTGGTAATCCTGACGCAACAGGATTTGATCTAGAAGGTGGCACTCCTGACACAACAGGATTCGGACCGGAGAGGGGTGTTCCAGATACGACAGGATTCAGACCAAAGGAGTTTGGAACGTTGGAGTTTCCTGCCCCCACGGTAGAGCCTGACGGTGGTTCAGAGGTGGAGCGTGTGCGAGATCCTGCGGGTCGACTGCGTCCTCGTCCTCGTCCTCGTCCTTAGGGGGGTTGTTCTGCTCCTGGATTCTCCTCCGGATTTTGCCCTAGCACATGGGCGCTTCGTCTGGGTTGCTCGGCTTCAGATATGTTGTTGGAGAAGTTGCTTCTTCGGGTGCATTAGACCAGATCGGAAACAAGGTTCGGCGACGTCGTCAATGGGTGTGAGATGTCCTACTGGGCGTGCCAAATTGATGAATGCCGGACACCAACACTTCCACGACGAACCAGGCTCTCGAACTGATCTCCAAGACAAAGGCCCCGGGTGTCCCGGGGATCGACGCTCAAGTAAGTATATTTGCTTAAGGCGTAAAGTATAAAGTATGAGATTAGATGAGAGGTCTACCAAACCTCTTAGGGTATTTATATGGCTACAATCCATAGATCACAAAATATGTATTTATGGTATGAATACAACTCTTATGGGAATAGAGGTTGTATTACCATGTATAATAGAAGTATATTTCGGACATGGTTGTATTATCATGTTTAGGATAGCTGAATTACCATCTTTGAGAAGATGTATATTTCTTGTAGAACATTCATAATATACGCATTCCTTATAAGGATTAGGATTGATGGACCCGTGGACCCATCCTCCGCGTATCCCGAGCCCATAACTCTTCTCGGGCCCTGGTCCGAGTATGAACGAGGTCCGAATACGAACCATGGACTTCGTAACGATCACTATTTCTCGGTGAAGTTGACCCGGACTAAGGTGAATTTGATGGAGGATTAAGAGCTTAAAATAAGTGGATTCATTATACTCTTTTTTCCCACCGGGTTTTAACGCGGTAGCGATCCAATATACTCAAAGAGGAGAAATAATAAGTTTGCAATATTGAAGAATTGAAGTGCAGACATTGAAGAATTTCGGCTCAATTTATTTGGGCTGAATTATTACTAATTTTTATTCTTATTTATTTTTAATTAATTATTAAATAAGCCCATGGGCCGGGCCGTGTGATTAACGTGCGTGTGAAATCTTGGTTATTATTTTAGCCAAATGTAAACACGATCGATGTAGTAATTATGTTAGGTTTAACCAAGTGGGCTAGCCCACTTGGCCTAAGACCAAATCATAAGGTCTCGGCTAGGCAGAAGTCCTGGGTTCAAACCCCACCTCTCCCGCCCCCTGTGGCTTTCTCCTAGTCTCAAAGTCTCCAGTCCCGCAGAGGCGTGCTCATCTCAAAGCAGTGAGTAACGGGAGCCATCAGCTGGCGCATGAAGTGCAAAGAAGCGAAGTGCATCAGAGGGTGTCAACTGGGACCTTCACCCCATTCACAGCATAAAGTGGAGGACTGAGTAGAGGATCAGTAAATTAGGCTAGATTAAGTTAGACTAGGATAGTTGTAGGAGATCCTTATACTTGTAATAAAAAAAATTATGTTAGGTTTAGAATTGGCTTCCTTTTTCCATTATTCTGCTGGCTATGTATATATTTTCAGCCGTGAGTGATTATGAGTCAGTATGTTTTAGGTAGTTAGATTAATAAATAAATAGTTAGGGTTTTTACCTTCTGGGAGGCCACGGCCGGCTGGGCATATTGTACGTACAATTCATCATCGAGCAATGCCGATCGGTTTGATTTCTTTTATATTTTATATTATCATTATGTTTAGCTAATTATTTGTTCGGCGTAGAATAATGAATTGCTAGTTTTATGATTTGTGAGATCTAAATGTGTTTATAATGATATCCATGGATTCTTTATAGTTCTTGTATGAATTTATACCCGGTGTTTTGAGTCTGATCAACTTGAATACTATTAGGTTAAATCTAATTAAAGTAGCAAAATTATAAACACATTTGATACAGACTATATAACAACATGGATGTGGAACAATTAAGTGAGCAACAATTAAGTGAACAATTATGTGAACAAGGCATAACTTGCGAATACTTGGGTGATTGTTTATATTGGGTCCTTTTAGTTCTTCATACTGTTGAGATGTGTATCTGGTTTAGCGAATAATTTTGGGGGGTATCTTAATTAGAGAAATAGTGGGTTCAGCAAATTCTTGCCTTCTATCGAGAATGTAAGGAAGGATTGGTATGGTTTAGCTAATACTTGCTGTCCTATAACTAATAGATTCATGGGTGTTAATTTATTTCTGAATTAATGATCGATCATAATAATTAGTGAGGAATTATTCGAAGCCGAATGTCTTTCGTGTGGTTATTTGATATTTTATTTTAGTAGTTAATTTATTTTATTTATTTGTCTCTATTTAGTAGTTAGTTTAGTTTATTTTATTTTATAGCTGTTAAAAACAAATTTTTGAATATAAAGTGTGGTGACCACACCAAAGTTGATCTTAGGAAATTGATATTTTTATTACTCCATTCTCTGTGGGATTCGACCCTGCTTACCATTGTGCTAGTTTATTATATAATCTTAGCGAATTGCAGGAATTATTTGTGTGAGTTAAACGATGCTCACCAAATTGGCACCGCTTCCGAGGAACGGTTGTTAGTTTAAATTTCTTTTTCCTATTGATCTCGGTTACTTTTGTTTTGTGTGAACAGAATCTGCAGACACTCATTTGCCCAAATCGAGCCTGTCGTCTGGCAGAATATTTTGAGGAAGTGTCACCTAATCGAGTTGTTATGGCGAGCTATTGGAAATGTTATGGAACCCATCCATCTCAAAGATTCTGCAGTACTTGTCAATATTATGGTCATTGGAGCTATGAGTGCAATATAGTTCCTCAATTCACCACTCCACCAAGTAATACATTGTGGGAAGATGCAATCTTCAATGGAGGTTATGAAGATTATGGAGGTTGTGGGGATTATGGAGGAGCATCATATGACCAGGATTTTCAGGAGGCAGAGTTTTACCAACATTCTCAATGTCAACCAAAACAAGATGAGAACTCAGTGCATGAGAAGTTGGATCAGATTCTTGCTTTACTGGAAAGCATGAATGAGAGGAAGCAAGAAGGTACTGAAAGGGAAGAAGAACACAAGGAGTTGTTGGATCAGCCAAAGTCTTTATTCTTTGCCCCTGTTGAGGAGATTGAAAATTTTGAAGATAGGTTGGGATCACCGGATCTTCACAGTAGCAGCAAACTTGAGGAAGCCTATTTGGTTGAACGTAGCCTTATAGTGGATGAGCAGAACTTGGAGCCTGAGGCAGACAACCTCTGTTTGCCCAAACGGAGCCCTATTCCTGAACCATCGCCACCAATCTATACAGAGTTGGACTATGTTCTTGAGTTTGATGATTTTTCTGAAGATGATGAGACTGAGGTTGGGAAGTTTCAACTTCAAGAATTGAAGGAATTTTAAGAGCCGCAGCTACGACATGGTAGTAAAGAGCCGCAGCTACGATGCCTTCTTTGAGGATCTAAAGGAAACCTTCGACACGTTACGGGCCTCCAACTTGAAGCTGAACCCCGCTAAATGTACCATAGGCGTGGGAGCAGGAAAATTCCTTGGGTATATGGTATCCAATCGAGGAATTAAAGTAAACCCCAAGCAGATAGAGGCTTTGCAAAATATGCAACCTCCAAAAACCGTCAAGGACGTACAGAAGCTGACAGGGTCCCTTGCAGCCCTTAGCCGTTTCCTATCCAAAGGAGCGGAAAAATATATACCTTCTTTAATATCCTTAAGAAGGCAAATCAGTTTGAGTGGTCGCATGAATGCGCAGATGCTTTCCAAGAACTTAAAAACCATCTTCGGTAACTTCCGACATCGTCAAAGCCAGATAAAGGAGAGACTTTTTATTAATATATATCTGCATCCCAGCTAGCCATAAGTGCTGTATTGGTCAAGGAAAAGGAGGGATCGCAACATCCCATATACTATGTAAGTAGGGCCTTACAAGGGCCCGAGACCAGATATACTCCTCTCGAGCGCTTAATATTAGCCCTAGTCCATGCTTCTCAGCGGTTGAGACCATACTTCCAAGCACATACAATAGTCCTTCTAACCAACTACCCGATCAGGCAAATCCTCCAGAAGCCTGATGCTTCGGGACAGATGATGAAGTGGGCCATCGAGTTGGGAGAACATGACATACAATATAAACCTTGGACAGCCATCAAGGGCCAAGCCTTATCTGATTTCATAATGGAGTCTGTTGAACCAGTGGAGATCGACAAACCAAACCCAACTCCGGACTCCGGAAAGTGGCAACTCTATATGGATGGATCCTCCAACTCGGGGGGAAGTGGTGTTGGAGTCTTACTCACCAGCCCCGAGGGAAAGGACCATCCTTACGTTCTCCATTTTGATTTTCGAGCCACTAATAATGAAGTAGAATATGAAGCCCTCATTACAGAGCTAAAACTAGCAAAGGACCTTGAGGTCGAGGACCTTGAAATCTTCAGTGACTCGCAGATCGTGGTTAAACAGGTTAAAGGCGAATACGAAACTCGAGAGTACAGTCTCCAGAAATACCTCGAGATAGTTAAGCCTCTCCTAAATCAATTCCGACATTATGAGCTGAATCATATCCCTTGAGAAGGTAACCACAAGGCTGATGCACTTAGCAAACTTGCCTCCTTGGACCTCAACATAAGATCTTCTCAAGAATTGCTAATGGAAACCCTGGCGAAGAGAAGTTACGAAGAGAGTAACATCATGGCTGTTGACATCTCAGACACATGGATGAACCCCTACATTGAATACCTACAAACAGGTACCCTTCCCGAAGACAAGCACCTTGCACGGAAGGTCCGAGTTAAAGCTCCAAAATATGTCATCCACAACAACATCCTATACAAGAAATGATACCTCCAACCCCTACTCAAGTGTGTTGGGCGTTCCGACGCGGAACACTTAATACAAGAAACACATGAAGGAGTCTGTGGTAGCCACCAAGGTCCACGTACCGTCACCCGAAAGCTCCTACAGATGGGTTATTTCTGGCCTACGATGCTTCAAGACGCCAAACGATATATCAATTTTTGTCACCAGTGTCAGAGATTTGCTAAGATGATCCACATACCACAGGAGAATATGATTACCATCCAAGAATCCTGGCCATTTGTCTGATGGGGCATAGATCTCGTCGGACCTTTTCCTACGGCCCCTGGTAACTTCAAGTACCTCATAGTGGCCATCGATTATTTCTCAAAATGGGTAGAGGCCGAAGCCTTAACCAACATAACTGGCAAGATAGTTATCAATTTTGCTGGAAGAATATTGTGTGTCGCTATGGCATCCCGAGACACATAGTGACCGACAATGGAGCACAATTTGCTAATGACCCCTTCAAGAAATGGTGTACAGAGTACGGCATACACCAGAAGCTCACCTCGGTATACCATCCAGAAGCTAATGGCCAAGTAGAGGTTACGAACCGTACCTTGGTAAGCGGTATCAAGAAGCGCCTTGAAGAAGCTAAAGGAAACTGGATCAAAGAACTACCAAGCGTGATCTGGACCCATAGAACCACACCAGCCACAGCAACAGGAGAGACTCCTTATAGCTTAGTCTATGGGTCCGAAGCGGTCATCCCCGTGGATATTGGGGTCCCCTCTGCCTGTACTTCTCAACCAGATGATGAAGATGGCACGGCCAACGAAGAAAACCTTCGTCTCGACCTTGACCTCCTAGAGGAGAAGAGAGCAAATGCTACAATCCATAAGGCCAAGGTAAAGGAAAGAGTCAAGCGCTACCATGATAGAAGATTCCGCTTAGCCACTTTCGTTAAAGGAGACCTCGTAATGAGGTTAAAATAAAAAAGCAAGAAAGAAGTGGAAGGGAAGCTAGGCCCGAACTGGGAAGGTCCATATCGAGTCCTAGAATCCCATCCAGGGGGAAGCTACCTCTTGGAAACCATTAAGGGGGAACCTATACCACGAAGATGGAATGTGATTAACTTACGAAAGTATCACGGAAGATAAAAACTCAATGGAGAGCCTCACAAAGGTTCGAGACTATCAAGAACGTCCGAAAAGCCTCATCAATATCCGAGACAAGTATGCTCTAGCATAAACGGGTACTCAAACTCAAACCCACTATTAACTTTACTTCTATTCTTAAAGTTCTAAAATTAGATTGAAGTCATGATATTTTTATACCTATCTTTATAACAAGCAATCTTAAATTCCTTTTCTAAAAAGAGGATTGTTGTATTAAGTATAACATTGATTGCTATTCGAAACAATATACTTTATAAAGTATATGATTGGTCAACTTATAAGTTGTTTGGATCCAGTATTCAAATACAAATCGTTTTGAAAGAGATAGGTTCGAGATAAAGTACTTCAAAAAGTGCTTGATTGAGGTCTATAGACCAAAAGAGAAGACGTGCTCGAGAATCAATCATCTAAACATAAAGAGGAGAAACCTCAAAAACAAAGTTGAAGTTCATATCAAAGGTGTTATTACATCAGAATATGATACTTCTAAAAAAGGTCCCTCAAAAGGGCACACATAGAGGAAAAACCTCGAACACAAATAGTTCATATCAAAAGTGTTATTACATCAGAATATGATGCTTCTAAACAAGACCCTCAAAAGGGCACATAAGAGGCTAAACCTCTAACCTAAAAAGGACATATCAAAGGTGTTATTACATCAGAATATGGTACTTTTAAATATATCCAATAGTGTTTCCTAGGATTTCACCAGAAGTGACACTGGAGAGATGGGCTATTGTCAACTTTTCTGCACGCTGTGACATTAAAGGCCTTGTCAAAGGACACCCAAGGAAGAAACCAAACAACATTAAGCTCGCAGGGTGTTCATCATGGACAACTGCGAGAACTTAACAATTGAGACTGGTGCTCCTTTCCAGTAATTCAGGAAGACCAAGGCTGACTAAAAGATGCCAGCAAGTAATGTAGCAAACCTACTGGAATTACTCAACCTTGCCAGTAGGAGGATTAAGCACCTCTTCAAGAGAAGGTAATTCAGGATACTTAGCTTTAATAAGCCTCAGTAAATCTCCCGATGTTACTATCTTCTCGGAGGGATCCAATGCATCCAAAAAATCAGCCCCAGGGATGGAGCGTTTAGCAGTCAGAGCAGAAAGCTTATCAGCGGCATCTGGATGAGAAAAGATTTCCTTCATCACCCTTATCTCTTCCTAGGATTGGCATAGTTGCAGGACGCCACCCAAGATCTCATGCAGCTCAGAGGAATGGAATAAATCTCCATACTCCTTCCTATGGCTCTGAAACTCAGGGCTACAAGCAATGAAGGCACTCCAAAGCTTTAGGAGTCATTTGGGCTCCTCTGGGTCCTTCTCCGCTTGATTTTGTGCTAGCTCCTCTGCAATATCCTGATAAGTCTTCAGCTCCTTTTCCTGGAATTTCCTCGCCAACAGCAGGTCCTCTTTCTCAGCCTCCAGCTGTTTTACCCTGGCTTCCAGTTGAGTCACCTCCGACAGAGCTTGAACCGGAGGAATAGGTGCAGCAAACTCGGTTGTAAGAGTCAAAAGGGCAACCTCCATCTCCTCCTTCTTTGCCCTGAAGGCCCGGCAATTGGCATGTAACTCCATTACAGAATCAGACAAGTACCGGATCACATCATTAGTTCGACATCCCACCGTGGACAGATCCGCCATCAACTGTAAAAGTGGAAGACATATAAAAACCTGATATCTGAGAAACTCGTATAGCATAATGGGAGAGATAATTACCTCAGCGACGAAGGAATACTTCTTAGAAGACCTCCGAAAAGCCTGACCATCCTCTTCCTTTGGGCAGTTCAGATAATACTTCAGTTTCTTCAGAGAAGTATCTTCAGATACCACCAGCTCAAGGTCAGATTCATCATCATCTGAGGATTCCCTAGCTTCCGTTTCCATCTCCTCTACTTCCTCATCTATGGCCTGGAGATTGGCTTTCCCTTTCTTGATCTTTTTCTTTGGAGGAGAGGCTATATACATAAAGAAGAGCGTAAATACGCTAGGTAAAAGAATATATCAGACAACTACGCTGTTTTGAAACAGAAATTACCTGAAAAAGATTGACTGGAAGAAGATTCACCCTGATTTCGAGGTGACTTTCTAGAAGTCCATTTCCTGACCTTCTTCTCATCTCCCTGGGTTTTATCAGGGAGGGTCCAATCTCGATCCTTTTTCAAGAAACTAGACGTGGATTTGGACCGTGGAACATCTAACAGATAAGATTAGGTGATAACGGGCCACTGCCACACCGAGCCATGAGCCCCCCGCACAAATCCTCCCTCTTGGAAGACAATCCTTTCCTTCACGAGCTTCTCAATGATGCCCTTCAAATGAACAGGCATCTCAAAGACATCAAGGGGCACAACGTCCTTCGGCTTCGGATTCCAGTCAGGAACCTCAATTTTGTTCGATCAAAGGTTAGCCGAATGTCTTCCCACTTGCCGCTATTGTCGGGAAAAGTGAAGACTTTGCCCTTTCGAGGAGTAAGGGTAATGTGCTCGCGCTCCTTGAAACAGAACAGCTTGAACAAGCTCCTAAACAGATCCAGGCTTGGCTCATAGCCCTTCCGGGAGCACCAGGAAATGAAAGCCATCATTGTCACCACCACATTGGAGTGAATCTGACAAGGGTGAAGCCGATGATGCTAAAGAAACTGTGAAAACACAGGGGGAAAGGGAAAACTCAAACCCTATTGCAAGAACCTGCCATATACTACCCCTCGAGTAGGGCTCAAAAGATCTTTGACCGGAGTGGTCTTGTCCTCGAGCCTCAAATCAGCCTCGATGGGGTACGACAACCTGCATTACTTAAAAAATTGCAGGGTATTTTCGTCGACCACCTTGGTGACATTCACACCTTCGGCGGCCGGAACCCGTTTATCAACTTGGGGCTCCGCATTAGGTTCTATCTCTGATCCGGAGGCACCGTCATCTGCCACTACAGCTACCGCCTGCAGCGGTGTAGCAATGGTAACCTCCAGCAGTTCCCCAGATTCAACCTACAGGAATAGAGTCCGCAAGTCACGAGTCACAGGAACATTCTCTCCATTGCCTGAGGGAATGTTAGAGTTTGTTGACGACATGGCAATACAGAGAATGGGGGGAAAACGGGTTATGAGAAGAAGACGATGAGGAAAGACAAGAATTTAGTTGGGAATTTTCGTAGAGATGGAAACGCAAATTACTTGGATGAAGATTGATGATAAACACAAGGAAAACTACTTGGTTATATAACCATTAATTAGCATGCATTTAAGTGGAGTAATTACCTCGACTCGCGAAACGACACAGGCAATTGGAAGGTTGGTCCTCCTCACCGCCAGAAGATACAATGAATCAAGACCACGTGTCAGTTCCCTCAGAATTCAAGAAGGCAGATTCAGATCCAACCGTCCACGTGTCCTGATGGAATACGAAAGAACTTGAAACTAGATATTCAGAAGGGTAAGCCCGAGAGGAGAGTCCCTAAAGAACACCCCGAGGTTAACACCCCGAGTTAGTCTCCCTCGAGTTATTGGTCTTCCCTCGAGAAGCAAGCCTCTCCTTCAACCTTCGAGATGGAATACTCTATATTCTGAAGATCTACCTTGGGGCTACTGATAAGTCCATGGTTCATATTCGGGGCTCATTCATACTCGGACCAGGGCCCGAGAAGGGTCGTGGGCTCGAGATACGCGGAAAGTGGATCCATAGGTCCATCAATCCTAATCCTTATAAGGAATGCGTATATTAATTATGAATGTTCTGCATAGAATATACATCCTCTCAAAGATGGTAATACGGTCATCCTAAACATGGTAATACAACCATGTCCGAAATACACTTCTATTATACATGGTATTACAACTACTATTCCCATAAGAGTTGTATTCATACCATAAATACATATCTTGGTGATCTACGGATTGTAGCCATATAAATACCCTAAAAGGTTTGGTAGACCTCTCCATCTAATCTCATACTTAACGCCTTAAGAAAATATACTGACTTGAGCGTCGGAGTGTCTATCCCCGGGACACCCGGGGCCTTTGTTTTGCAGATCAGTTCGTGAGCGGGGTTCATGATCAGGTGCGGGTCGTAAACATCCATCACAAGTGATTGTTGATGTATGGGGAATTGATTGGAGAGTTCAAGGGGGGATGATACCAACTTTATTTATGAAAGGAGACTTGATATCATGCTCGGGAAGTTTGTTGATTAGCCGAGGAAGAGAAAGTTTGAAATGCTGATATTTTTTACCAAAGTCCGAGTAGTAGAGTCTTATTTTCATATGTTGTTTTGTTTGTTTAATTTCTTTTGATTTATTTTCTATTGAGTCAGTTGAGGGGATGGGAACTTGAATAAACAACTGTGCTTGTAATTTGTTCATATCATACATGAGGCCAAGCATGACTCAAGTGTGAGGATCCGCCAACAGATATCTCTAAGTATGCTTATTCTTAATCTTTTAGGTTTCAAGCATTTTTTTAATTTCCTGTTTAAGTTGCTGACATAATTCCCTTGTAAATTACCCTTTGCTCTATTTTTTTATACAAACAAAAAATCGAATTTTCTTTAATAAAAATGATTTTGGCAGAAGAAATAACATATTGTAAACTTCTTGGATCAGTGGATCCTTCAAAACACACAATTGGGCCTGAACTGGTTTGTGCATTTGTCCTGAGCTTTCTTATTGCATTATTTTCCTATTGGCGAGGTTTTGAAGAGAAAACATACAGCTTGTGTCATTGCTCAGGCTTTGATGGCGTCGGTTAAAAAAATAGTTGTCTATTCAGTTCAAATTTTCCATGCATAGACCTGATACTGAGATCGGCTGATAATTGCATTGTGTTTGCTAGACTAAATGTTTCGTTTGGTTCATGTGGGAGTGAAATTCCTACAGATTTTCTTACTTCCCATGAATTTATTTACTCTATAAAATACTCCGATTTTTACAAAACTTGTTTGGTTAGTGACGTGGGAAGTTAGAATTTTTAGGATTTACTTTATGTGATATTATTTGGTTGAAAGCATCTAAATACTAGGAGGTAACGAAAAGACGGAGGTAGTGGAGGGAAGTGAAAAATTGTGCACGTTACTGATGGAGGGAAATAAAAATCCAGGTGCCACATATGAGATAAAATGGTAATTATATGGGTAAATAACGATGGAATGCAAACTATCTAGGTTCAACTCGGTAAGAAAAATCTCACGTTCCGTGGAAAGTTAAAATTCCGTGTATTCCTATATTCCCCACATCTATTTAAATATGCAAACCAAACAACACGAACCTATTTAAAATAATGAAATTTTAAAATTCCACCGTTTTGTAGTTCAACCCAAAAGACCTAAACTTAACAATGTTACTTCTCAGTTCCATAACTGGTGAAAGAGATCCTTAGGGACCACAACCTTTGTTTGCCCTAATCTAGCAACTAATTCTAATTTTTAAATAAAAACAAAGGTTAATTTATGATAGTGATGAACTGCATTAATTCACAATTATATTGTGTTTCGTTAGTAAAGAAAAATGGCTGAGGAAATAAATGATAATAGCATAAATGATTTTGTGTGTGTCGCAATATATTTTCAACGCTCTCAAGTCCCAAAACGCTCTCAATTTCAACACCCCCACTTTCCTCATATCACTGTTGATCCGGCATAGATTTCATCAATTTCTATCCGTTCAACGGTTTTAATTCCATCATCCCCACCCTGAACGGCTCTTACGCCGCCACCGCTCCGCCGTCATGGCGGAGCCAATCCCGGCCAATGGCCAGAAAACCTTTCTCACTGCTCTGAAATCCAAATCGCCACCACTATCCTCTTCCCTCCCGTCTAACCCAGAAATCACAGCCACTTCTGAATTCAAGGGTGAACTCGCCTGCATCTTCATGCCTGATCAAATTGAAGTCCTCAGTCGACCATATCGCAATGCTCTGATTGGGAAATTCAGCAGAGGCAGACCGGCCATGCCTGGAGTTGAAGCTGCTTTCAAATCGGCTGACTTCGTCGGAAACTACCAACTTGGAGCGATAGATCACCGACACATCCTCATTAGGTTCGCCAAAAAGGAGGATTTCCAGCGCTGCTGGATGAAGGCAAATTGAGCGATTGAAGGTTATCCAATGCGCGTACTGAGATGGACACCGGACTTCTCACCGGAAACTGAATCCTCCATCGTTCCAGTTTGGGTAACTCTCTTCAATCTCCCTGTCTACTATTATAATGATGCAGTGCTGGAACAACTAGGAAACCGTATTGGCACTTTCATCAAGGTTGATGCTGCAACACAGCTAATCACCAGGCCCTCAGCCATCAAATTGTGTGTAGAACTTGACCTTCAACAGCCTATACCATACCATATTAGACTTGGATCCACTGAGAACAACCTCAAAGTTAAGCTAGAATATGACAACCTCCCCACCTATTGTTGTCATTGCATAAAGGTTGGTCATGACTCTCAAATATGTAGGAGCCTACACCCTGACCTCAAACACAAAAACACTCAGCCACCTCAAGCCAACTTAGCCAAAGCTCCCCAAAAAGATAAGGTCCTCCACAATGCTACTGATACTTTACCCCCAAACAAGCCTGCTTCTGATACTCTCCCTCCATCCATCCCAGCTATGAAAACCTCTACTCCTCCTAATAATGCTCCTCCAACACTGTCATCCACCACCCCTCAGGATATCACTTTTGGTCAAAGAAGACTACATAGAGTCAAAAAGAAGAAACAAAAGAAGAAACAAGTTGTTGCCCCTGCAATCACCAAAAAACAGTCAGGCCTTGAAAAGATCATCAAAGTTACAACCAATCCCATCACAGACCCTACCTTATACAATCACCTTAGTACATCCAAACATTCTTCTGGCACTGACTACAATTCTGCCTCTTCCAACCCTATCACACAGAGCCAAAAACCAACCTACAATGTCCCTCCTTCACACATATCCATCCCTAGCTCCAGCACATCAACCTCAGTTCCCTCCAAACCAGCCATCTCAGGGACAACAGACACCTCATCATCCAGCTTCTCTGGGTTCAGAAGAGAAACAATGCCCTCTAAGAAAGTATCTATACCCCAGGACCAGCCTTACATTTTGGTTGCATCAAGGCCAAAAATCAGAAAGCAGTATGCCAAGGATGATACCTCCATCCCCTCAGGTTTGAACAACATCTCACCTCCTCACTTTCAAGCTAACAATTTATTATTCCTGTCTCAAGATAGAAATAGGAATAGATTCTCTCCACTGCAACCATTGGAAGATGACAAACAGGCTTATGAAAGTGATTCTGTATCTGAGCAAGGAGAAGACAACCCTCAGGTATTGCCTTCTAATCTCCCAAAAATTGCATCTTCCCGAAAAGTTAAACTGAAAAATTTCTTTACTCAGTTTAATAAAACTCTTTCATTTTCAAGGCCCTCCCCAAAAAGCCCTAAACATTTGTTTTAATGATTTTACACAACCATAAAATCAAAAGTTTAGCTTGGAACATTCAGGGGATTGAAACTGCATTAGATAGACTCTCTGCACTAATTTCTGATAATCATATTGAATTATTGTGCTTAATTGAACCTTGGCACCCTATTTCAAAATGTGATCACTACAGGAACCTGTTGCATTTTACTCATTCAATGTCTTCTACAAATGGTCAAATTTGGTTATTTTGGAAAGACTCAATTTCTGTCTCTTTACTTCAAGATCATCATCAATTTCTCTATGTGCATATTTTTCAAAAATCTTTAAACATAGTTTTAAATGGTGTCTTTGTGTATGGGGAAAGATCCAGAAAAGGCAGAAAGGCTCTGTGGTTAGATCTGCAAGCCTTGCCTGACACTGACAAATTTTACATTGGAGATTTCAATGCTATGCTCTCAGTATCTGATTATAAAGGTCCATCTACTCCCAAACTGGGAAGCATGATGGATTTTCAGAAATTTATTGACAAGCTAGCATTGATACATATCCACACTGTAGGGAATGATTTTACCTGGACCAACAAAAGACTCAGACCTACTATAGAAAGGTTGTATAGGGCATTGTGTAACCATTCTTGGAATACACAATTCCCAAATTCCTCAGTCTTGGTTCTAAATAGGGAAAACTCAGACCACTCTCCTTTACTTTTCCAAATAGATACACAAGTGCAGACTGTACCAAAATCCTTCAGATTTATTAATACATGGTACAAGAGAACTGAATTTCACTCCTTTATTAGAGCTAACTGGGAAGAACCAATCTCAGGGCAGGGTATGCTCAAATTCTTTTTAAAGCTTCAGAGGCTGAAAAAAGTTTTAAAAGTGTGGAATAAGGAGGTTTTTGGTAATGTACATAAAAATGTAGAAAGAGCAGAAGAAGTTTAAGGGTACAGGAGATAAGTTATGACCAGAATCCAAGTGATTCAGAGGTTATTGCCCTAAAACATAAAAAAGCACTTCTTAAAAAAGCTCTGAAGGAGCAGAAGCACTTCTGGAAGTATAAGACACAACTTAGGTGGATCAAGGAAGGGGATGTAAATTCCAAATTTTTCCATAACTCACTTAAGGAAAATAGATCCAAATTGTGCATTTCCAAGATTAGAAGTACTGCAGGGATCTGGTTAGAGACTGAATCTGAAATTCAAACTGAAGCAATTCAGTACTATTCATCTCTTCTATCCAGTGAGCAGTCACAGGAAGATTTACATTTTGCATCACACTTTTTATCAAAAGTTCCAGAATGTATTTCCACTGAGCAAAATAAATTTCTGCAAGGAAAAGTGGACCTGTCTGAACTTAAAAAAGTGGTTTTCTCCTTGAATAAAAACAGCACACCTGGCCCTGATGGCTTTTCTGCTTGTTTTTACATCAAGTCCTGGGATATCATTTCAAATGATTTGATTGAGGCTGTGAATGACTTTCTAAGTGGCACTGCAATCCCAAGAGGCATTGCTGCTACTTGGATAACCTTGATACCAAAAAAAGATACTCCCATATCATTTGATGACTACAGACCAATTAGTCTGTCCAATGTCATAAATAAGATATGCTCAAAGGTGATCATGCACAGGATGAACCCCCTAATGAATGAGGTGATATCCCCTAATCAGACTGCATTTTTAAAAGGTAGAGATATTGCTGATAATATTCTCTACCTACAAGAACTGGTTAGGCACCTCATAGAAAAGCCAGAGAATCTAACTGTATTATTAAGTTAGATTTGAGGAAGGCTTTTGATAGAGTTAGTTGGCCCTTTATAAAGATGATTCTGCTCAAAGTTGGTTTTCAGGAACCACTGGTCAATTGCATTATGAACAATCTTGATCAGGCTTGGTTTTCAGTCCTCATAAATGGCAGACCAGTTGGATTTTTCCAATCAACTAGAGGCATTAAACAAGGTGATCCCTTGTCTCCACTGCTCTTCAACATATTTACAGAATCATTTTCAAGAACTTTGGCACACATTTTTAGCACAGGCAAGTAATCATATTTCAATTTACCAAGAAATGTAGCACCTGTGTCACATCTGTCTTATGCTGATGATATTGTACTTTTTATCTCAGTAAATAAGACTACACTGGTCAATCTTAAAGCTTTTCTGGCAATCTTTGAAAAAGTCACTGGTCAAAGGATCAATTTTGACAAAAGTGATTTTTTTCTTAGTAACAAGGCCACTTTAGCAAAGAAAAATATGATCAGTAATATTTTAGGTATGAATGAAGGATCCTTTCCTTTTAAATACCTTGGCTGTCAAATCTATCAAGGGAAATTACTAAATGCATATTTTAGCCCTCTAATAGAACAAATCAGTAAAAAACTGAGCTATTGGAGATACAAGTGGTTATCCACTGGAGGTAAAATTATTCTGATTCAATCAGTGCTCTATGCTATACCTCAGCATGTCTTCACTGTAATGTCTCTTACAGTACATATTTTGGAGACTCTGGTTTGCTACCTTTTTATGGGGCTCTACTCCTGTGAAAGCCAACAAAAAATGGAGGAGGTGGTCTAGACTATGTTTCCCTGCAGAACAAAATGGTCTAGGGTTTATATCCATATCTCATATTGTTCAAGCCTGCTCATTAAAACTCTGGTGGAAATACCATAATGCCTCAGCCCTTAGGACACATTTTATACACTCACTGCCCCCTTCATCTAGACACTCCCAGACTTGGAAGAGAATCAACCAAGTTAGCCATATTGGGGAAACATTTTCTAGAGTTATACATGGCAAGGGTCTATGCAAATTCTGGATATCCAATTGGACTGGCAATGGTCCTCTTGAAGATCTCTTTTCCCCTTGTCTTACCACCATCCCATATGACTGCTCTGTGGCTGAATTCATTCAGAAAAAAGATGCATTTTTACCCCAGCTCTATGGTTTACTACCCTCCACTGTATACCATTGCCTTCTCTCAGCCTCTATTTTCAGTCATAGAGATGATAGACTAGTATGGAAACCTGAGCTTACTGGTCATTTCTCTTTCAAAACATCCTATCAGGTCTTTCATGATAACAGACAAGTCTCACCTACACTTTCTAAATTGTGGAAGGTCAAGATACCTAAAAAGATTATTTTCTTTGTTTGGAGACTTTTCAATTGTCTGTTACCTTTTGATGAGGTTCTCATGCACTATGGTTTCCACCTAGCTTCCAAATGTCCTTTCTGCTGCCACCAGGACTCTATTGATCATTTTTTCAACTCTTGTCAGCTAACTACTTCTGTCTGGTGTACCATGCTTGCTACAATTGGCATCAAAGATATACATTTCAGGGCTATCTGGGACAGACTATCCTATTATCTTACATATACTAGCTTATCAAGTTTTCAGACAAAACTGATAAGGATGTTATGTTCTATAATAGTTTGGTGTCTCTGGAAAGCAAGAAATAGATTTGTTTTTGAACAGATCAAGCCTTGCAAGAGCTTCATCATCAATGAGATCAAGCATCTTCTTCACCTCTCATTGGCAGCACATCCACCTAGAATATCCCAAGAGTTTGATCTCTAACTTGAAGCTGAAGCTCATATTCCACATACTCTTAAATCTCCCAGACCAACTGCTAGTCTGGTCATTTGGGAGAGGCCTTTAACTGGCTTTAAAATTAATGTTGATGGAGCTTTTGATGGTTATAACTGTGGTTTAGGGATAGTCATCAGAGATTCTAGTGGACATGTCCTGGTTGCAGGTACAACTTTTACCAAAGCTTCATCACCACTTGAAGCAGAAATCAAGGCAATTCTGGTAGGCTATCAGTATGGAGCCTTCTATGGACACCACAGCTTCTGTATAGAATCAGACTCATTGGTTGGGATCTCTATGGTGCTCAACCCAATCACATCCCACTGGAAACTTTTTGAGTTGGCTGACTCTGCACATCAATACATACAGGTACCACTCACTCACACACTCAGACAAGGGAATCAACTAGCTGATGCTCTTGCTAAATTAGCCCTTCAGCAAAGGTCAAATGCTACCTTCACCCGGGAACTATTGCCTCCTGCAATCAAAGCTATAAACTTGCTGGACAGAGCTGGCTTACCTTCCATCAGAGTTCAGCCCTCTGGAACTTAACAGACCGTCACTTTTCAGCCTCACTTTTCAGTTCATCTTTATCATCATTTACTTAGTCTGATTAGCTTTTGGCTAGACCTAATATGGTGCCGCACTGAGTTTTGCTTGCAATTCTCTAATAGGTTTCGTTTTAGGTCTGGTTTTCTATTAAAAGCCATTCTTTTGTAGGTTTCTAACCTATTTTTTGAGAGCACTTGGTGCT
Organism: Sherardia arvensis; assembly: GCA_948330725.1. Classification (NCBI taxonomy): domain Eukaryota; kingdom Viridiplantae; phylum Streptophyta; class Magnoliopsida; order Gentianales; family Rubiaceae; genus Sherardia; species Sherardia arvensis. The sequence goes on from OX415236.1 coordinate 28,771,694, forward strand.
TCTGATGTATTATTGCACCTGGTGCATTCTGATGTAATCTGCAGTCTTGACTGCATGAACAAATTATTTGGCCCTTATTGGCAAAAGGTTTGGGATGCCTAATAATATTATCCCCACCCTTGGTGGTTAATTTTTTTTTAAAAAAAAGATTTTATTTGTGTTGTTTGGTTTGAAAGTAAGGATATTTATAGCCATTGATGGTATTGAGTTTCTTCGGTGACTGCTAAAAAACGAAATTTGAATGAAAAATCTTTACTTGTTTGATGAACTTAATCTTGACGAGTCTCTTGAAGATGGCCTTGTTCCTTAGACTTTAACTTGTTCAATTGTTTTCTGTAACTAATCAGTCTGACAACAACGCTGCATGGCATTTATTAGTTTAAAAATGCACTGCAATTTTCTTTCACTTATTTCATAAAAAGTTGTGCTCTTCTTCTTGGTACCCAATACTAAGATTTCATCAGGAACGAGTGATGATTTGACATGTTTTTATCTTTTATGTTTTATTTTGTCAATCAAAATTTAAAGAGACCAAATCTCCTGTCTAGTTGGTCTAATTGTCACTGATTATAGGCCTTGATGGGAGATCCAAGGAGAAGAATTCATTTTGACCTAATGGATTCACCAAAGTTCCTGAAATGTTCTTGCTGCAGAAAAGATGGTCCATTCTTGCATGATACTGCAATAATGGAAGCGTTGTTTTAGTCTGCTTCTGTGTTCCTGTCTCTATTAGTTTGAATTCATTAGCTTCCATTTTAACAGTCAGAACAACTAAAATGGATAGCGTGGCTGTAGCGTAATACCAGCTGAAATACCTTTCTAGGACCCACGGATTTTCTCGACTTGTGCCTCCTCTCGACTGATCAGCACCAAAGGCTAAGGATGATGATTTGATGCCTCCCGTTCCAAATGACATGAGCCCAAAAGATGCGCACAAAAATAGCATTTGTAAAGTTATTGGAGAGCCACAGAGATAACCAGATTCTAGTTAACCAGATTTGATTTAATTATAAAATATCCATGTTACATACCTTATAAAATTCTAATTTCTAATTATATATATAATTTAATTTGAAATTTATGAAGGTTTATTTTATTTTTTAAAAAGAAACCATCCAAAGATGGGGTACCGTAAAAAACCAAAAAATGATTTTGGTAGTAGTTTTTTACTCCCATTACATGCAATGGGAGTCAAAAGAATAAAGACCTAATGGCTCAACACACATATGAAGCAAAAGAGCTTCCAAAAATGGTGGAACCGATATACTCTAAACAACTAAAACAATTGTAAAGAAATAGACTTGATCGAAGTCAAAACCTAAAGCCTATTAGCGAATTAATTTCTTAAAACACAAGGCGACACTGGGTTGATTCGGATGAGTCTCAAAATGGTGTAAGATAGGTCTGTACTCCTTCTGGAAACAGTAAGCTTTGAAGTCTGCCAGAGAGTCACCAATTTGTTGAAACTGGTGGTGAATTAATCATCTACAAGTTCCAGATGGTCCCCTTTGTTTATGTTTCAGTTGTACCTGCAAATAGAGCAAAGCAAACTAGTGAGCGTAGCAGCTGAACTATGGGGGATGAATTCACTAGTAGAATGTGGCCGGAAAACGGCGGTTCCGCGGGAAAATAAGGAAACCGCCGTCCTTCTAGATTTACGAACTCGGAAAAACGGGTTCTCTAGCCGGATGGCTTATTACACGGCGGTTGTGATGCAACCGCCGTGTAACATATATTTTTGCTCGGCGGTTGCGTAAAACCGCCGACTAGCCTACATTTCCGACACCGGAAATGGCTAGCCGGAACTTTCCCCGTTGACCGGCTTGACTTTGACGGTCAAGTCGACGGGGCAAGTTTCTGATGTCGGTGGAGTCAAGTCAAAAAGTCGTCTGGGTAAGTTTATGATATCGTAAACATGTCCGGATAGAGGGAAAAATTCCCGGGGAAGATTTCAGAACTCGGAAACGTCCCCGGATGAGCTAAAACAGGGTGTTATAAAACGAGAAACGGATCCTTTTGTTCTATCTACTCTATTCCATCTTTGTTTTGGGTTGAAGGACGCAGAGAATCTCCTAATCTTTGGGCTCGCTGAATCCTAGGCCGCGATGAGGTAATCTCCCGCTAAATTTAGTATTGATGGGCGGATCTTTGTTAATTTCAAGCATGAATATATATGTGTGTCCCTAATTTCATTGAATAATATATGAACTTGCATGTTGATTCCTAGTTATTTGTGTTTATGAAACCATATTGTATTTGATATGTTGTCAAGTAGCACGATGTAGATGAATGAATTCATTAATATTTGCTAAAATTTATGAAAAGAGGTACACAAGTGTTATGGAACGGAGTAGGATTATTAGGGAGAATCGTCGGACCTCACCAGATTATATGGGACTGGTTGAATATTTCATTGATGTTGCTTCTGATAATGCAAGAGTAGAAAATCAGCCGGCCATGCGGTGCCCTTGTAAGGATTGCACTAACGATGTGTATTTAGGAGTTGAAGGTTTGCGTGAACATTTGATTGTTAGGGGTTTCCAAAATTCCTATACCACGTGGGTATGGCATGGAGAAGAACGTAGCACTGTTGTTGTTAATGAACCAATGGAGGTTGTAGGAGAAAACGAAATGGTTGGTAATTATGACGATAAATTGGATGACTTGGTAGATGATGTTGCCATGCATTTTTTTGGAAAACCAGAGGCGCTTGAAGCGATGTATAATGATAAGCAGACCCCTTTGTATGAGAGGTCAATCCACACTATTCTAAGCGCGACCTTATTGTTGATTAATTTAAAAGCCAAGCATGGGCTTTCAGATAAGGCATTAACAGAGGCGCTGGAGTTGATTAGACAGCTGCTTCCCACTGATAATTTATTGCCTGATAGGGCATATGCTGCCAAGAGGATACTATGTCCAATGGGTATGGAACTTGAGAAAATTCATATTTGTCCTAATGATTGTATGTTGTTTAGAGGGGAAGATGAGATGAAATTGGAAAATTTTAGCGTTTGTGGCAAGTCACGATACAAAGCTATGTAACAAAAAGTGGATGTGGGAGGAGATGTTGTTAAAGAAACCAACAAACGTGTTCCCGCGAAGGTCATGTGGTATCTCCCCATTATACCTAGTTTTCAAAGGTTGTTTTCTAACAAGGAAGAAGCTAAGAACTTGACATGGCACGCTGATAGAGAGAAGGTTGAAGATGATGATGTGATTGCACACTGTTCAGATGGTGATCAGTGGAAGAAAATTGATGAATTGTATCCTGATTTTGGGAAGGAAGCTCGGAATGTAAGGTTGGGTTTATCCACTGATGGTATGAATCCGTATGGAGATTTGAGTAGTACACACAGTTCTTGGCCTGTGATGGTTGTTATTTACAATCTACCATCGTGGTTCATGAAGAGGAAATATGTGATGTTGTCGTTGATGATAGCAGGGCCAAAGCAGTCTGGTAATGACATTGATGTGTTCCTAGAACCTTTAGTTGACGACCTTCAGAAACTGTGGTTCGAAGAGAATTGGACGTGGGATGAATATCGGCAGGAATGGTTTAAGTTGAAAGGAATGTTGTTCTGCACCGTGAACGATTTCCCTGCACTTGGTAATCTAGCTGGTTATTCAGTCAAAGGTCATCTAGCTTGTCCTGTTTGTGAGGAGAATACTAGTTTCTCTCAATTAAAACACGGGAGAAAAACTGTTTATCAAGGACATCTTCGTTTCTTACCATGCAATCACGAGTTCCGTAAGTCTAAGAACTGGTTTAATGGGAAGGAAGAGAATGCACCACCCCCTCCTATCAGTGGCGAGGAGATATTCGAGAAAATCAAGGATATTGAAAATGATTTTGGGAAAAACCGTAGGAAGATTCCCATCCCCGGCCCTCGGAAGAAACGATCCATTTTCTTTGACATACAATATTGGAAGCACTTGGCTGTCGGACATTGTTTAGATGTAATACACATTGAGAAGAATGTCTGCGATAGTTTGCTTGGTACGCTGCTGAATATTTCTGGAAAAGGCAAAGATGGACTTCAAGCACGTAAAGACTTGGAAAGAATGGGTATTAGAAAGGAACTGGCTCCTGTAATCGAGGATGGGAACACTTTCTTGCCTCCAGCTTGCTACAATATGTCGTCAGCTGAGAAGACAAAATATTTGCAGTGCCTGAAAGATTTGAAGGTACCCTCTAATTTTTCCTCAAACATTGGTAACTGTGTCAATGTTAAGGATCAAAAATTGTTCGGGTTAAAATCACGATTTTCACACTTTGATGCAAGACTTGAACATAATTGCCACTCGTGGTTCTCTTCCAAGCCACGTTAGGATGTGCATCAGCAAGCTCTGCTTATTTTTTAAGGGAATTTGCCAGAAAACAGTTAGCCGTCGTAAGCTAGATAAGCTGCAGACAATGGTAGTTGAAATATTTTGCCAATTGCAGATGTATTTCCCCCCTTCTTTCTTTGATATAATGGTGCATTTGATTGTCCATATTGTGCGGGAGATCAAGGAGTGTGGTCCGGTGTTCCTCTGGTGGATGTATCCTTTCGAGAGATACATGAAGATATTTAAAGTCTTTTCACAAAATAGGTACAGACCTGACGCAAGCATTGTATCTAGATATGTCGCGGAGGAGGCGATTGAATTTTGTACGGCCTACTTAGATGAGGTTGACACGGTTGGACTACCCACCTCGAGGCATGATTTTCGTTTCAACGGGCATGGAACTAGAGGCACGTTGCATAACCCGCCAGCGGTTGATTTGCAGGCTGCTCATCTGTATGTGATTCGAAACCATGAATCGGTTCTCCCTTACGTTGACATTCATATGGAGGAATTGAGAAGTCTATACCCAACCCTAAAGCCTTTCCAACTACATGATGAGCATATTAGAACCTTTTGTGAGTGGTTAAGGGACACGGTAGAGATTGGTGACCATCCCGAGGACGTGAAATGGCTATCCAGACGGCCACTAACGACGGTTATCAGCTACAGTGGTTAAGATGTGAAGGGTTACTCGTACGGGACCAAACAGGGCGATGCTAAAGGTGTTTCGCAGAATAGCGGTGTGACTACATTTTCCGAATCAATCGCTGTGTCGCGGAAGAAAAATCCAGAAGGATCCTACTCATTTGATAGGTATTTCGGTACCATTGTTCAGATCTGGGAGTTAAACTATGTGGCATTGAAGGTGATTGTATTCAAGTGTCAGTGGGTTGATCAAAAGACAGGAACTAAGACCGATACTTTAGGGTTTCAATTGGTTGATAGGAAGAAAGTGGGATCAAAGTCGGATGCGTTCATACTTGCTGGCGAAGGTGACCAAGTTTACTATGTTCAGGATCCTTCTGATCGGCACTACGAGATTTTTCTTGATGGGAAACAAATGGTGTGTGGTGATGAGCTATTCGAGGAGTATGACAAACGAGCTGCTCACATTTTTGTGCCAACGAAGAAAGACGTGACTAATATGGAGGAAACAGAGGCAAACATGTCAATATATCGCGCAAGATCCGATCACGCCGAACGCATAGTGATAGATAGCAAAGGCAACGAACGGAAGAAGAAGTTGATTTTCAAAGTTAAGCCAAAGACTAAGTTCAGGCGTTAGTCGTTGATGTTTTTGTGTTATCTGCTATTCATAATACAACTATTCCAAACTTAGTTTGAATATGTAATTCATGTAAATATTTGGTTGCACCTTTGTTTGATCTATCCAATAGAATAGAAGGGAGTTGACAAATCTCAATTTTTAACATATCCGGGTACTTTTACGGTATCTGAAACATTCCCCGGATAGGGCAAACTCAGGGTTTACCTTCTTCCGGGTAACTATCCGGATAAGGAAATGTTGAACAACCTTATCCGGCTAAGTTCCCGAACTCGGAAACTGTTTACCCAGAAGTATTTTGGTTAGTCAAGGCTTTTTATTCAACTTCCAGAAGGGTTCCCTGGTTGCCATCCGGTTTAGTAAAGATAATTTGACTGATCCTGGTAGAATTCCGAGTTCGGAAATAGTAACCGGAAGTGTTATTGTTAGGCGAAAACGTGTGCGCACTCACTAATAAGTAGTTATATAAAATTGATACTGCAAACAAGTGTAGGAATTGAAAATGCACAAACATTTGATCAAAATCCGTAGCATTCAAACGTTACTGAAATCCAGTTAAAATGTAATATCATTCGATAAGGCAAATCAATACTGAACTAAAAATTCAAAACACATTGCACTTAATCAGGGCCCCATGTCATAGTCGTTGTCATGATCGCCGCCACCATTTCCCTTCGAGGCGTCCCCACTTGTGGAAAATCCTTCTGCACGCTTGAGGGCTCTCAACTCCTTCCTTGCCTCATAAGCGTCATTCCTAACGCCAATCAATGTGAGCACCTTAGATTTCATGCTAGCGTACATAGCTTTCATGTTGGAAACATGCGGTGAAGGCTCTCCATCGGGCACCTCCCTACCTAAAAAATGAAAATTCATATTTGAATTAAGATTTCATAAAAAGTAGCATAAATTGTGAATAAGGAGGTGAAGATGACTTAATTCTTGATGCCCTAGCCTGCTTAGCCTTTTGTTGCGCAGGCGCCACAATCCATTTTCCATCGGCCAAAGTCCATTTCGGCCTATGGTTTTCAAAGTAGTGGTAGTCGTATGGCTTTCAAGGGGTGGGATCATCTTCAAATCAGAAATTAGGGTCCAATTTCAAGACCAACTTAGTGATTAGGCTCCCGTAGAGTAGGTTTTACTTATGTCGCTCGTTAGCCCACGCAGTTCTCATCCAATTACATATTGTATAACCGGGATTGATAGGAACCTCCTTCACGACATAGTAAAATGTCATAACCGTGGCAACATTAGGCTCGCCGACATTTCCTCATGTGGGGATGAAACTTCTATGCACCCATTCGTACACAATGCGATCATCAATGGGGCAGAACGCCATTTTGCACCCATCGGCTGAACTTTCATCATATAGGTCCCGACCAAAATAATGATTGCCTAAATTCAGATAATTCAAGTACGGGAGTTTAATCATCTCCGTTCCGGGCCACGCATTAGCATAGAAGATATTAAGTGGACCATCCTCGAGGTTGGGATAAAGGTCCTCATCGGATTTGATAGGATTCCCCAACAACTCATTCATCACCCAACAATCAAACTCAAACCTTTTCCCATTAACCATGGTAGTGTACTTACCATCACTAGGTTCATCAAAATTAGCATAAAATTGCATCACCTCATCCTTATATGTGTGATCACTAACATCGAACAACAGGGCGTCACAAGTTTGAATAGCAAACTTCTCAACCATAGGGCCTAAACCTAGTGCCTCAACCCGATCTCTATCCAACACATATGAGTCTAGTATTGTTGCATTGTTTACAAGAATACCATAATACTTATAAGCATCGAGACTGATAAACTTGTCAGAATCATACCAGTTTGGAGGCTGCTTCCTCCCCACGGTCTTGCCTCTCGGTGCCATGGTTGATCGGGAATTGGTTGCGGTGGAACTGATTTGCCGTTTCGTCCGGGTAGGAGACGGGATTTCCGAACTCTGAATTGGGGGATTTGGGGGAAGTTTGTGAGTTCTGATCTGAAAAAAATGCAACCAGCCATATATATAAACACGTTTCCGAACTCGGAAACCTAGCAGGATGGAGTTTTAAACTGGTCCGGGTAGGTTTCCGGTATCTGAAAGTCTATCCGGAAGTAATTAAATAAAAATCCCAAATTAGCAACAAATTTCCCGAAGGTTTCCCTGATAGCCATCCGGATAAGTAAACTTTCTATCCGGATTAAGTTTCAGAACTCGGAAAGACTATCCGGAACTATTTAATTAAAATTCACATTTTGTGGTAAATTTTCCCGAAGGTTTCCCTGATAGCCATCCGGATAAGTAAAATATCCATCCGGCTTGGTTTCCGAGTTCGAAAAAAAAATTATAGCCATCCGGATAGTGTTTCAGATATCGGAAATCTAGCCGGAACTACACATAAACAGACATTTTCACCATCATATTTGCCTCTTTATCTAAACAAAATACATGAGTACCAAATTTCTTCATGTACAAAATAAATGACAATAGATTGAAGCACTGAAATCTTTAAAATCGATCAAGTTTACATACACATGAATAAGGTACTAGAATAGATTAGTTTCACAATCGAAAATAACAAATTCGATGTTTAAAAGTACATTGTTTGAAAATTATTAACTAGAAACAAAGCCCTACTCTCCAGGTTGTGAGGTTGTCGCCCTACTGCTGGATGGTCCCCCGGCCGCATCTTCTTCACTTGAGGATGGCAGTTGACCAAAATTCGGCTCATTCAATTCCGGGCTAAATTGGAGATCAAGTCCCTTCCGATCAATGTAAACCCTTTGTTCGGCACGGAGCATTGCTACTTCTTCTTTAGCCTTGTCGACCTGTCCGGTGAAGCATTCCCACATCTTCGAGAGCTTACACATCCACCGGCCCTCCTCACCTACGAAACAAACAAGTGATTAGCTTTCGAAAAAAAACACATTTTAGCCTGCGAAACTAAACAATAAAGGGAAATTATATATTCACTTACTTGTACCCGATGAACTCGCACCTCTGGCTTCTAGTTTTCTTGGCCTAGCGACTCTTCCTGCTGCGCACGAAGCTAAGGCCTTCAAGACGTACCTTTGAGTTTCTACATCCAGTGCAAAACCCTTATAATCAAACCAATCGCCATCGTAGTACTCTAGAGGCTCAGCACGATCAACAACACCTCCACCTTGCTTCTTAATCAGCTCAGTGACAAGTCCGGTATATGGAAATCATTGCCTCGACCCTCTCCCCACCTTGAACATGTATTCAACTATCGAGTGTCCAGGATTTATTTTCAACCCTTCCATCAAGTAATAGAAGAGCAGAACACGTCCACAAGAGGGTTCACAACTATGACCCCCCGATGGATACACATTCTGACAAACCCAGTCAAATACAATCCTCTGCTCAACCGTAAGCTCCTCAACATTAAAATCACCTGGACAACTACCCGCCCCCTGACAAGTAGTTTTGAAGTACTTACGTCCCATTGCTTCAAGGTCTAAGGGTTGGTTTGGCCGGGTTTCAGGAAATTTGTTGAAATTATAAATCTCATAAGGGCCTTGGGGGTGATTAGGGCGCAAGGATGAGTTATCAACATAAGGGCAGCCTAGGACCTCATTTATATGAAACTTAGTGACATGAATCAGTTTACCATTCACCTTAGTGCACATGTTATTTGACTCATACTCTCCTAAATTTGCATAAAATTGCACAACCTCATCTTGATGGCATGGGGATTCAAGCAAGAGCAATTTATCTAAATAACTAGGCTGCAAATGAGCAACCAAATACCCTAAATGCAAAGTGTCAATAGAGCTAGGGCTAATCACCTTGGTAGTGTGTGTTCTCCGCCCACACCATTCGACATAGTTGGACTCCGCCCTACGATTGAAGAAATTCCGGCTTGCCGATGCTTCAGGGGGTCTATCATGGCCTCTTTGCCGCTTTGTCTTCCTCGATTTGGCCTTGCTTAATTGGCTCCCACCCACGTGTTCTTCGGCTCTTGGAGGTGACTCTACCTCCTCGGAAGAGGACTCGTACACTACCTCTTGTTGTCGTTGGATTTCCGCGACTTGCTTGCTTGTGGAAGGATTTTTAGTCCTAACCATGGTGAGAGATTGGACTGAAAAATTGGTAGAGGGGCGGACTGGTTTGGGGATGAAGTTGGGGAGGGTTTGCAGATTTGGGGAAAAAAATCCCGTCTGCCCCTTTTATAATTAAAACATCCGGCTAGGTTTTACGAAATCAGAAACATAGCCGGGTGAGGTTGTTTATTTGTTGGCTTATCCGGCTAACTTTAGGATGTCGGAAACGTAGTCGGACAATACAAAAATCAGAATAAGTAACACTTAGACTATTTTCTTAGCTAGTCCTCTACCCATTCATCCCATTACAAACAAAAATTTCACTTTCCTCCCATCCATTTACTTTCTTCCACCAACAAAATCTTCTTCTCCAACCACCAAGAACACCATTACTCACATTGGCCCCATTTCTTGAGTTCTAGAACAAGAAAGTAGCTTCTTTGTCCATACTATTGGGGTTTTTGTTCTACTTAAAAAGGTATTTCTTGGAACTTTGCTTCATTTGCATAATCAATATTGTTTATTGGCTAATTTGTCTTATTTGTTCATGGGCTTTGCTTAATTATTACTACAAACTAGCTTTGTTTTATGGGCTACATTCTTGATTAATCAATTGGGATTATGGGCTATATTCTTCATTAGTCTTGATGGTCACTAGTTACGTTACTACAAATCTAAGGTTAAGTATGTCATATATGTATAAACTAATTTAATTACAAAGAATTAAGGGTGAAGCATGTGATAGACAATTTATATTAGTCTAATAGGATCCTATTAGACACTTTATTGTCTAATAAAGCACGACAATAAAATTCCCATACCCAAAGGCCTGTGTAAGGTTGTTGGACCGGCGGAAGGTATGTATTTACTTTGGCCTCGTAGGCTAATTGTTGTCGAGAGTTTAGGAGAGACTCAACCTGCTAGCCTATACAACCCAATTATGGGCGTTGCACACAAGGTTGATCCAAAAATTTCAAAACAAATTCCCAAACCTTTGACCGCCCCAAAAGATGTTGTAGTTAAATCTATGACACCGGCTATGAAGGTGTTGTATGACAAGTTGTCTAAACATTGCAAATTTGGATACTACGAATTCCCGGCTCCAACGGAAGTATTTGGTGGTATTGGAAGGCAAATTGTAATGTGTTGGGGTGATTTTGAGGATCTATGGAAGGGTGACAAGGCAACCGAGCCCCTAATGTCCTTATTCCAACTGTAAGTCATTTTAATGTCGAGACTATATTAAGTTATGTGTTTTCAACCACCATTATCCCCGTTGTTTTAACCATTCATTTTTTTTCCTTAAGTTCATTATATCAACTAGTTCAAAAACGGTTGAAGCCATGGATAGGCTTCCTATGCCCTGAGCGAATCCAAGAATTAGGTCATACTGATGCAGATTGTTTAAGTTACATGAAAGCGGCTCTCGGTGTGGAGGACAAATTATTCTTCCTAGCACCACTCATTTCCGGGTAAGAATTTCATATTAACTAATTCTATACATTATTATCTCATGTTAGCTTTTATGTTGTCATTATTGATGAACGGATATGCATTTTTTGTTAGTAAACATTGGAGATTGGTTTTGATCCACAAAAAAATCAAAGAAGTTTATTGGATAGATCCTCTCCATCGTCCGCCAATCCCGTCTTTCGAACACCTCCTTAGACAAGTTTTGAATCATGTCAATCCCTCTAGGAGGGAGTTTGGAATGACTGAGATCAAGATACTCTACACGTTTCTCCCTCAGTAATCACACTAGTTTTATCGACATCGATCGATTGTATTTAACAATTTGATCTACCTTTTGTGTTAAAGTACAAGAGACAAGGTAGCGACTGGGAATGCGGTTTCTATGTTATGTTGTATGAGCTCAAGTTGGTAGCGAAAGTTAACGAATTCGACAACGACCTTGAGCCCGTAAGTTTCAAATCTATAAGGGCATCTACCTTACACATATTCATATGTTTGCGTCATATATTGAATTGTGTCTGCTAATGCACAGATTTTCGAAGATGATACAAGCCCCTACTCACCTGAAGAACTGAATCGACCGAGGAGTAGTGTTGCGTCATTTGTCGTAACTTCGCATGAATCCGCTCTAGCTATAAATTGACACATTATGTGTTATTGGCAATTGTTGTTATATTTAGCGCATTCAAGTGATGTATTACATTATACATTCATTCTTAATACATCACAACCATTTGAAACATATAATTCTTCACTAGCGCTATTTAAATACTTTCTATTTTGTATTCAAAAGCCGAAATAAATAAAATTCAGATTTTTAATAGTAATCCGGGACACTTTTCCGATATCTGAATGCTGGCCGGACAGTTCTAATTTCTTTCGGCTAGGTTTACGGTGTCGTAATTCTAGCCGGACGAAATTACCTTCTTTTCACCCTTTTTCCCAAAGGTTTCCCTGGTAGGCGTCCGGTTAAGTAAATAATTCATCCAGCTTGGCTTTCCGGTTTCGTAATTGTAGCCGGAACTACCTATTTTCCGCCACCGTTTCACGGTGGCCGGATTACTGCCGGCGCCGGAATATTTCCCGGCTTATCATCCGGGAGCGCAAAAATGAACCTCCGGCTTACCGTCCGACCCGTAATGGCCGGTGTAGCCTCCTGCTAGCAGCGGGTGTTTACGAGTTCGGAAAGGCACCCATCCGGGTAGGTTTCCGAACTCGTAAACCTTACTCGGCGGTTTCAACCGCCGAGTAACGGTGGCGCCAATTGGACGGCGCCACCAAGGACGGCGGTAAAAACCGCCGTCCAACTGGGACGGAACCGCCGTGTTCCTTCCCTGATTCCACTAGTGATTCTAATCGATGGCAACTCCATCTGATCTAAATTAAGAAGTCCTCTAGTTTCTGGAGGGAGCTGGGCTACAGATAGGAATTGAGCAGTAGTTTTAACTATACATGCATGCTAAGCTAAGGAGTCAGAGACTTGGTTTGCCTCCCTAGGAATATAAGACAGAAGAATCATTAATAGATTGGTGAATGTCCTCCACCAGATTATACAACTTCCATTGTGCATGATTGGGATTGATGATCATTTTTATAGCTTCAGCACAATCTGATTCTATCTGAATTATCTGTTTATATGAGGGAGCAATAGACAGGGCTAGTCCAATAGCAAGAATTTCAGCATGAAGAGCAGATAGAGCATGAGTAAAGATATACTTAGCATAGACAAAATGACCATGTGTATCTCTAATTACTAAGCTAAGACCTGTATCCCCATTAGGAGGTTTCCAAGAGGCATCAACATTAAATTTTAGACCCTCCTGAGGCTTGTCCCATTTAACAGTTTGAATTTTAGGTTTCGGGAGTCTGGTCATTTTTGGAAAATAACCATTGTCTGCAAGTTCAATATCGAAAACAGAATTGATGTATAAAGGTCTTGCAGCAAAGGAATGATACACTAGGCTTTTGATCTCTTGAATCATATGGAGACTGACTGGGGGGATTGCATCAAAAATATATCTATTTCTGGCTTTCCAGATACACCAACAGGCAAATAACACCACATTATGAATCAGAATAGAATGCATTTTGGTTAGACCTAGTCTAGAGAGGTAGTAGCTAATTCTATTCCAGATAGTAGTGAAATATGGAGTAGAAATTTGAATGAAATGATTGATACCAGACCAGACACTAGATGCCACACTACAGTTATTGAAGAAATGATACAGATTATCAGTATGTTGACAGAAACAACATTTTGAAGCCATGTTAAATCCATAGTAGATAAGAACATTATCAAAAGGTTAAATAGAGTTTAGTACCTTCCACATAAAGATGGAGATTTTTTTGGGGACTTTTGTTCCAAATCTTAACAAGTGACATGGCAGTGCCCCTCTTGAATCTGATCAAATTGTAGGCAGACTTGAATGTCAAGCATCCTTTACTATCTGGCATCCAAATAAGCTTGTCTTCTCTATGCATCTTCAGAATAACTCCATGTAAAATTGGAATAAGACTTGAATCAGCAAGTGAACAGATTTGACTTATAAATTCTTGTTTATTCTCAAAGAAAGATGCTACTGTGCATTCTTCAGGAATTTGGGTAAGATGGGAATGGACACTGTCACATAAAGCACCAGTGCTAGTCCAATTGGACCTCCAAAAGCTGCATAATCAATTACCAATTAAGACTCTAGAATTGTGTTCAGCCAAACTATCAACTTTACAAATTCTTTTCCATCAATGTGATGTTCTGAAAGACATAGGCAGAGAGGCTAAAAATTGAGTCCAATGGGCAATTCCTAGTTGGTATTTCCACCATAGTTTGAAAGAAAAAGTCTTTACTATGGTGGAGATATTTCTAAAGTTAAGGCCGTTTTAGAGGAAGGGAAACAGAGATCATTCCATTTTTTCCAAGATTTTTTAGGCCTATTCTCTACTGATCCCCAGAAAAATACAGAAATCCTCCTTCAAATCAATTTCATAATATGCACAGTAGGTTCCATTATAGCCCAAATATGCTGTGGGAGAGAGTACAAGTAAGAATTTATAAGTATCATCCTACCTCCTTGAGATAACCACCAGTTTTTCCAATTATTCAACCTTTTGTTCAATCATTTCAATTAGGGGCTGAAAGAATATATTTTTTGTTCTTCCAGTGTAAATAGGAACACCTAAATATTTAAAGGAGAATGGACCCTTTTTCATGCATAATATATCCCTAATTTCCCTAATTTTAACCTGAGAGTTTTGCTTGCTAGTATAAAATTCACTTTTCTCATAATTAATTTTTTGACGACAAATTCAATGACTGAGAGAAAAGCTTTCATTTTTAAAAGGTTAGATTTGCTAGCTAGCATGAAAATGATGGTATCATCATCATATGTGAGATGAGAAATTTTTGCAGCAGAAACAAGCAGATTATAGTACTGTAAACTCCCATTTTCATATATATAAGCTAAACTCCTTGTGAGTGCTTCTGAGAAAATATTAAACAAAAAAGGAGAGATGGGGTCACCCTGTTTAACACTGATGTATGCCGGACACCAACACTTCGACGACGAACCAAGCTCTCGAACTGATCTGCAAGACAAAGGCCCCGGGTGTCCCGGAGATAGACACTCCGACGCTCAAGTCAGTATATTTCCTTAAGGCGTAAAGTATAAAGTATGAGATTAGATGAGAGGTCTACCAAACCTTTGAGGTATTTATATGGCTACAATCCGTAGATCACCAAGATATGTATTTATGGTATGAATACAACTCTTATGGGAATAGTAGTTGTATTACCATGTATAATAGAAGTATATTTCGGACATGGTTGTGTTACCATGTTTAGGATGGCTGTATTACCATCTTTGAGAAGATGTATATTCCTTGTAGAACATTCATAATATACGCATTCCTTATAAGGATTAGGATTGATGGACCTATGGATCCAACCTCCGCGTACCTCGAGCCCACGACCCTTCTCAGGCCCTGGTCCGAGTATGAACGAGGTCCGAATACGAACCATGGACTTATCAGTAGCCTCAAGGTAGATCTTCAGAATATAGAGTGCTCCATCTCAAAAGTTGAGGGAGAGACTTGCTTCTCGAGAGAAGACCAATAACTCGAGGGAGAATAACTCGGGGTGTCCTTCTAGGACTGTCCTTTTGGGCTTACCCTTCTGAATATCTAGCTTCAAGTTCTTTTGTATTCCTTCAGATATATGGACGGCTGAGATTAGCTTCTTTTGAAATCCAGATGGTGGATACATGTGTATGGTTGGATCTGAATCTGCCTTCTTGAATTCTGAGACTGACACGTGGTCTTGATTAATTGTATCTTCTGGCGGTGAGAAGAACCAATCTTCCAATTGCCTGTATCGGTTCGCGAGTCGAGGTAATTACTCCCTTTAAATGCTTGCTAATTACTGGTTATATAACCAAGTAATTTTTTCCTTTCATCCTCAATCTTCATCCAAGAAATTTTAATCTTTTCCTTCTCTGCATTTTCAAGTTTCGCAAAAAAATTTCTTCAAATTTATCTTCTTCTTCCTCATATATTCTCTTCCCCCCATTCTCTATATTGCCATGTCTTCAACAAGTTCCAGCGTTCCCCCTGGTAATGTGGAGAATGTTGTTGAAAACAGAGCCCCAGCTGACCGTGACTTGAGCACCTTGTTTCTGGAAGTCGAGGCTGGGGAGCCGATAGAAGTTACCGTCGCTTCACCGCTGCAGGCGGTAACTGTAGTGGCAGATGACGGTGCCTCTGGGTCAGAGATGGACCCTAATGCGGAGCCCCAAGTTGATAAACGGGTTCCGGCCACTAATGGTGTGAATGATGTCACCAAAGTGGTTGATGAAATGATGCTCAGGTATCTGCGGTCCTGCAGGCTGTCATATCCTCTTGAAGCTGGCTTGAAACTCGAGGATGGAGAAGTTCCTATCAAAGATCTGGTGAGCCCCACTAGAGGGGTACTTTATGGGAGGTTTTTACAGCAAGGGATAAGTTTTCCCTTTCCCCCTTTATTTCATGAATTCCTGCAACATCATCAACTGCATCCAAGCCAAATAAATTCCAATGTGGTAGTGTTGATCATGGCGGTGATTTCCTGGTGCGCTTGGAAGAACTATGATCCAAGCCTGGATTTATTCAGGAGTCTGTATACGTTATTCTCTTTTAAGACTTACGAGTACATTACCATTACTCCGAGGAAGAGAAAACCCATCATGTTTCCTGATAACAGTGGTGTGTGGGAGGCAGACTGTTTCACTTTCGACCGGAGCAAGTACGAGATCCCTGATTTGCATCCCCATCCGAAGGATGCTATAGCTCGTGATAGAGGTTTCGTCATCCCTGATCACTTGAAGGGCATCATTGAGGAGCTCCTAAAGGAGGACACATTACCCTTCAAAGAAAGGATTTTGTTCTGGGCTCTGCGTGGCAGTGGCCTAGTATCACTTACTCGTACCTGTTGGATGTTCCTCGGTCGAAATCTACTTCCAGCTTTTTGAAGCCCGATCGGAATTGGGCCCTCCCTGATAAAATCCAGGAAAGAAAGAAGAAGGCCAGGAAAGGGGGTCCGAGAAAGTCTCCTCGGAATCACGGTGAATCTTCTTCTAGTCGGTCTTCTTCAGGTAACTCTTCTAGTCATACACTATTGTCGTATAATATGTTTTTCTTGTGTCTTATACTGAGGTTTATCTTGATATATGTATAGCATCTCCTCCAAAGAAAATGATCAAGAAAGGGAAGGCTATACTCCGGGCCATAGATGAGGAAGCAGAGGAATCCGAGGAAGTGCAGTCCGAGGAGATGGAACCGGTGGCGGAGGGGTCCTCCGAAGATGATGAATCTGACCTTTAGTTGGTGGACTCTGAGGATGCTTATTTGAAGAAGTTAAAGTACTATCTAAGCTTCCTAGAGGAAGAGGATGGTCAGGCTTCTCGGAGGTCTTCTAAGAAATATCCCTTCGTTTCTGAGGTATTTATTTTTCTTATCATATTGTATAGATATCTTGAATGCCAGGTTTTAATATTCCTTTTATTTCGCAGCTGATGGCGGATCTGTCCACGGTAGGGTCTCGAGCCAATGATGTGATTCGTCACTTGTCTGATTCTGTGATGAAATTACATAGAAAGTGCCGGTTCTTCAAGGCTGAGAAGGTAAAAATGGAGGCTGCCCTTTCATCTGTGACTGCTAAGTCTGTTGATTCTAATCCACCCGTTCAGGCTCCATTGGATGTGACTCAACTAGAAACCAGGGTGAAGCAGCTGGAGGCCGAAAATAAGGACCTGCTGTCAGCGAGAAAGTCCTAAGAGAAAGATCTGGGGATTTATCGAGATATTGTCGAGGAGCTGTCGCTAAATCAACCCGATGAGAAGGATTCAGAGGAGGCTAAACGGCTTCTAAAACTGTGGAGTGCTTTCCTTGCTTGTAGTCTTGAGTTTCAGAGCCACAGGGAGGAGTATGGGGATTTATTCCATTCCTCTGAACTGCATGGGATCTCGGATGGCGTCTTGCATCTATGTCAGTCCGAGAAAGAGATGGAGATGATGAAGGAAATCTTCTCTCCTCCTGATGCTGCTGATAAGCTCGCTACTCTGACTGTAAAACGCTGGATCCCTGGGGCCGAGTTTTTGGATGCACTGGATCCCTCCGAGAAGATAGTAACTTCAGGAGATTTACTAAGGCTTATTCAAGCTAAGTATCCCGAATTACCTTCTCTTGAAGAGGTGATTTCTAGTTCTTCCATAAATAAGGTGGATTAGTCTCGGCATCTCCTCGTCAGCTTCAAAGTCTAAAATCCTTTGCTCATGAACCTCGGTCTCATGATTTACTGGAAAGGAGCTTATGCCAAGCTGAGATACTCCGGGATCAGGTTTTCGCAGTTGTCCAAGATGAACACTCTGCGTACTTGATGTTTTTGGGCTCACTACTGGACGCTACTAACAACGACGGCGGTCTGCCCCCCCCTACGGCGGCGGTTCTGCCCGCCGTGGGTGGCTGCGCCGTGGGTGGTCGATCTGCAATAAACGGCGGTCTTAACCGCCGTTGATATGGAACACTGGTTACGGCGGTCTTAACCGCCGTAACTGTGTTTTTTTATAAACGTCACATAGACGTTCCGGTATCGGAACAACTTTGACGGTGAGGTGTTGACGAGGTCGTTCCGGTGGCGGAACCTTACAAAAATGAGATTTTTTGGGTACATTCTTCCGGTATCGGAACAAAGAAAAGCACCCCACTAATTATCGTGGATCTTCCTGAAGCTGGCAGACGTTCGGTTCTGTTTTAAAGGTTCCTCTTCCGGAACTGATGACAGAATAGGTGACGTCATCTAAACTCTTCCGATTTCGGAAGTGCTTGTGATGATGACGTATGTGGCTACAATTTCCTGGTTTTAGTGGTTGTTATATATTTGGTTCCGTACCGGAAGGAAAGGAAACGGGGTCGTTTTGAATTCAAAATTTCCCTCCAATTTTTGAAGGTTCCGAAGGCATGCGATCGTTCGGATCCAAAAATTAATTGACGATTTAATCATGTTCCGTAAGAGGAATGTGAATGGAAATTGGTTCCGGGATCGGAAGAAAATTATGTAAAATCACATTTCGTAGAAATGGTGAATAAACCAGGCGTATACATGCCTTTATAAGTTTACATCACAGATGAGAGATTATTCAACAAACATCTCTGCCAACAAAAGTGCAGCCCAAAAAGCAACAACGCACAAAGGAAACAAGCGTTTTTTTCCTACTCGCATAAAGAAGCATACATTCATTGCTATAGGATGGATGGCTTACACGATGGGGGTACCAAGGACGTTAGAGCGAATGGTAGTAACGTAGTGTGCAAGGTTGTTCCGTACCGCATTCATCTCAGCTAAGGTGTAAGGGGTGATATCCTTCGGCAAAAGCTACAACAAAAGATATTTATATTTACTAGATTGACTCAAAAAAATGTGCATAAGGTAAAAAAGGAAATATAGAAGTTAGAACATCATACATTGTGTACGGCCAAGCTGTGTGGTTGCAAAATCCGGAGTAAATGGGTTGCAAACAACATAGTGTAGTATCCACACTCAAAACTACTGCTTTGTTTCTTGAACTAATAAGATTTTGCGATAACATGTTAACCACACAAACTTTGGGTGCGATGGTGAAATAACGAATTGAGATAAGAATTGTAGTAGTACCTTCACTTCAATCACCTCAACCTTGATAGATTTTTCCTGGTTGGTAGCATGTAGTGCCTTTGATATGAGACTTATAATCAAATCAGAGGGGGGGAAATGGAGAGGATCAATCCAATGTATGACCTTCGTTTTAGAGTTGATGGTGATCAATTGCCAATGATCCCTGAAAAAATAGAAGTGAAGGTTAGTTGATGTTCACAATGCAGTGACAACATTATATGTTTAGGGTAATAGAGAATTTACAGTTCAAGGTATGGGGCCAAGAAAAAGTGTTTATCCTTTTGACCAAATGCTCGTAGAAGATATTCAAGTCGATCTTTATCCGAGCAACCAAGATCTTGGATTGTGGTGGGGCATATCATTCCTATAAATCCTTTTCCCTTCTTTTTGGCAGAGGCATCCAAATATCTTATTTCCAACAATAGCAATATTTCTAGAATTAGTGAAATATCAAACACATGAGAATGAAAGTATGTATATTTGAAATGAAATACTTAAAACTCACATTTGATTGAGATCCATGATCGTGTCGGGAATGTCTTTGAATTGCCAAAACTCATCAAAATCCTTCCAACAAACTTAAGTCACGCGCAACCCCAAACACTCTTGGTGGGCTAGCGAAAACATAAGTAGATCGTTGATCATTGGTGCGCATCCAATTGTAGAGCACACCAACAAATTGTGGCATTGGTTCAAGACCGGGATTCTCCAAAATGGCTAAGGGGGATTTTTGTTGCTTTGTTGTTACCTCCTTAGGTTGGGTCATGGCAACGTATCTTGGTAGCCTTTCGTTTAGAGATAATACCCGAACTAATCTACGGGGCCATAGAAGAAAATGCCCTTCACCCTCACCAACCGTAACAATACCTTCCTCCGGTTTGGGAAGATTAGCACTTGGAACTAATGCTAAGTCCAAAGAAACGCGTACAACTCCATCGGAAATGGTGGCTCCGTGGTGAGAGATCATAGATGGCTCATACAATCCATTGCCAACATGGAGCGTGGTCCTACTACTTGGCCGATCCACATATAAGTAACATGGTAAAGGCTAATAGAGTAATTTAATTAGGGTGTTAGTCATTATAATAATAATAAATGCTCTTTATGTCATTATAAACATAGAATTCGGGATGAAATATACCTTGTTTGTCGGCATGCAAGGAACGGCGTTGTCAACCACTTCTTTTATAGGTCGCTCCATTGCTCCATTCACTTCAATGTCGATGGGGGAGTGATGAGAGCCTATAGATGGAGGTTCCCACGCCATAGTAACATCTTCCAAATTGTCCGGTAGTTCGACACCATCCTTTTTGAACAACTTCCGAATCAATAGATCGTGTGCATCCAAAGTTTTGTCCCGTGTTTGAAATTCCTTTCTCACTTGGTTTGAAAAGCCTTGTTGCGTGGGTTTATGAGGACCAAACACATCCCTATGATTTTTGTAATTTCCGTAACCTCGAACTCTTCCCGAGTGCTCGCTCTTTTTCGTTGCCTCAATAAGAATGTCATGGTTAGGTGTAGCTACCCACTCACCGGAAATTTCGCGTTGGCGCGCATCATCCTATGTAAGGAAAACATATAGTGAATGTATATTAACAATAGCTTGATCCTAGTAAGGAATAATGAGAATGTATATAGTAAAAACAAATCATTCCTCACCAAGTCCTTCATAAGCTTTTTGTTACCCTCATGTTGAACACTCCCATCTTTGGCTTGACGACCTCTAACAAAATAGTCAATTCGTAGGAAATCGGTTGGCTTCTTCCTCTTAGCCGTCACCCTTGCTTCCTCTTCACTCATGCCCTTGGCCATCAAGTCTTTTACCTCTATCTCATGATTTTCAACAACCAATTTCTTGCCAACACCTTTATACCCCGCGCGACCGGCCGTGTGAGGTGTTAAATTAAGCTTTGCAAGGCGAGATTTTTCCAAGGTTATCCCCTACACGCAAGGAAGATGTAAAGACAAAAAACATCAAGAGTGTCACTTCTATGACATGATAAAGACTTACATTTTCTTGTCGATCTTCGCATCTTTGCTTGAAAATAGCCCATGTCTCTTGTTGGATGCAAGGAAAATATTCCCACACAGGTCGGTCATACTTAGGCTTCCTCACAAAATCTCGTGATAATGTATTTCGGAAATCCCTAGCACGATTTCCCAATTTCATCAAGCACTTCTTCATCACCTCATCCATGTCGGGAGCTTGTATCTCAAAGGGATCCTATATGTGTATGTAAAGATTGAACCATCATTGCAAAATTAAATACATGAATAATATATAAAATTTCTCCTTACTATGCATAGTTCCCAAAGTGACATCTTCAAACTATCATCTTCCTTACGCCAATCCTCAACCGTAATGTCCACCCTTGTTCTTGCAATCCTACCACCCAACTTGACCACTTTGGTGCCTCGTCGGATATAGGTTCACCCTCGATATCGAAAGTGAGATGTGTTTTGATGTTGTTGTTCCTTCTCCTCTCTAGAACTCTACAATGATTTCTATCTCTAATCGAGACAATTGGATTGTCATTCTCACCATTTAGGTTGTTGTCAACATTGTCTTCCACATCGTCTTCCACTTCAACATTAACCTTTTTGTTTGTAGGCTTTTTTGATCGTCCCATGATATCTACAAATAATGTAAGGTATTTACATCTAACTCCAATTGCAAACACAATAGATTGTAAACACATAATACTCTCATGCTCTCCATATTGTCCACTTAGGTTTAGTAGACATAATATGAGATAATATAGCCCTTAATTGTGGTATTATTGATGTGAATATATGGCTAAACATGTCATGAAACTAAATATGAGGGAAATGAGATCCAAAAACAACCTTGTCGGTGAACGCATGCAAATCCCAGATCCATATTAGAGATTACTAGTGGGCAAGTAATAAAGCCTTGATTTTGATTCAAAAAGAACAAAGAAGAGCCAAAAAACAGAGATTCAAAAAAGTTCTTAAGCGGGCAAAACTCATAGAAACTTGACAAAATCAAGCTTTTGCTTGAGAAGAGACAAGATGTATGCATGTGCTTACCAAGTAGTTATGAGGATGAAAGAAGACAAGGGCTTTGGAGAGATTCCTTCTTTACTCCCGCCAAAGCTGCTCTCATTGAATGGATCTCAACCACATCCATAAAGCCAAATGCTGTCATACTTGTATTGGCCCGTGTAATATTTTTAATGAAAATGTGTTTGTTCCGATAGCGGAACATGTCTGTGGCCTATTATTTGTTAATAAAATAAGTAATAAAAAATAAGTAAGCTGGCGTGGCAGAGAGGTGAAACTTGTTCCGATATAGGAAGCACTTAATATTTTGGGAAAAAATTAAAAAGAAACTAAATATTTACGCAAGTCAACTCCCTTGTCCAGATCTAGAAAAGTGAACCCATCATTCTCATCGCAAGAAAACCACAAAGCTTCCCTCCGACCACCTAAAAATCCTGTGATTATTCGCCGGCGCCACAGCAAACAATGGGCAGGAAAACAATGGGCTTGAAAGGAGTAGGGCGTGCGACTGAACCGTCTGGGAAGGAGACCGATGTGCCCAGCGACAACGAGCTTCTGAGTCACTTACGAGCTAGGGTTCGGCCGGAGAAGAAATCACGCACAGAAAGGGGTCATCCGCCGTCCAGATCACATCCCGGCGGCAGCACAGATTTCTTCAATCCGGCGGGGACAGAACGTTACATCCGTTGGGCTTCTAGGCACGCTGTGGGGACCAGGCTCCTTGATCCAGCCAAAATCAGTGAGTTGCATCTGGATTATGTGATTTCTAAGTTTAAGAACAGTCATTTTGATAAGTTGATTACCTTGAACAAGCCCACCTATCGTGATGAAGTAGTTCAGTTCTATGCGAACTTAGGGACTGATAAGAATTACCCAGATGAAACTAAGGTTAATGGTGTGTTGATTCATGTTAATAAGTTCACAATCAATGAGGCAATAGGCTGTCCATACGTAGATTCTAGTTTCTTGAAGCCTGCCAATGCTGATGGCCCCCTAGAAATATGGTTTCAGCAAACTTGGCCTAAGAAGAATGAAGGTTACCCACTAGACCTGCTACAGATGCGCCAAAAGTACTTTAAGATAGATGGGAATGGACCTGTTAGTGCCGATAAATATCCTCTGGCTGCTTTGTCCATTGAGGATAGGCTGGTTTATGAGTTGATAGTGATGCATCTACAGCCATCTGGTGGCCACCCTAGTGAGTGTACCATAGGCAACCTGATGTTGTTCTACTGTGTTATGGAGGGCCTCGCGCTGAATCCAGGTTACACCATAGAAAAGTACATGGACAAGACTGCTGGGATTGACTATAAGGAATTTCCTTATGGCTCGTTGGTGACAGCGATGATGGAGAAATGTGGGTGTCTGCCAAGGAGTCAGCCTGAACTTAAAGATTACTATACCAAGAGCTGGCTGGATCACAAGCTCATTGAGTATGACGATGTGGGGCAGAAATTCAAGAAGAAGATTACCGCGGAAACTGCTGCGAGGAATGCTAGAAAGGCTGCTGCATCATTGGAAGCAGGTAAACTTGTGATTTTTGTTGGTGAGGTTGTATTTTATTTATGTCAATGTGAGTCTATGGATTAAGTTTCTGGAAAATTTGACTGAAATTCGAATATATCATGTGTCAGGACCGGAGGAGCGTTGGGTGGACAGGCTGTCAAAGTTCATGAGCTCATTGCAACTTCAACTCGATGCTGCCGGTTCAGAGATCAAGGGCCACCGATCAGAAACTCGCAGATTTGTTGAGCAAGAGGATATTACCTTGGTGTACAGCGACGATGAAGCCACCCCTGAGTTTCATACTCACTTTGTGGAGGATGAGCCCATTGTCCAACCAGAGAAGCAGACCCCACAGCCGCAGGAGTAGACCCCACATCCGCAGGAACCCGACACCTGTGCCATGGTGACAGAGGAAGAAGCTGGTGGAAGCAATGTGGTTGGCCAGCCAGGTGAAGGAGAGCCAATTGTTGAGGCTGCAGTCGCCAATCCGACTATGGTGCAACCAGAGGAGTTAGATGTCATGGATGAGTCCCATGCTTAATCTTGAGTGCTTTGCATCTGCTGTGAAAGCAACTTATTTTGTGCCTATTGAACACAGTTTCTGTTGGATAAACTATGACAGGCACCCTTTGTTTTAGCTTTGCTTTTTCGTTGTGAACAATGTCAATTTGGACAAAATATCATTGCTTTTTTAATGAAGTTAGAACATGTTTTAATGTATTATATGATTATGAAAGTCAGTTACTCATGCCAAGCTACATACTAATGTAGATAATCTACTTACTAATATAGATTAGCTATGGTAATATAGAAACAATTGAATGGGTATTTATAAGTGCTTATATAATAGTGTTTGAAGTGACATTGTTACCTTTACGCACATATTATAAACCTTCAATCTCAATCCAGATACTTGTTAAAATGCAAGCTCCACCCCAAACTTGTTGTTTTACATTTCATTTAGTTATTTTTAGAAATAGTATCAGTTACTTAAGCATTGGATATGAAATAAATTTTAATGAGATTGTGATATAGGTCGTAATATAAAAAAACCAAAAACATGTCTTTCTTATGGAAAATAAAATGGGTTCTATTGTGATAACTATAATCATCTTCCGAAAGCGGAACATGAAATAAATAAAAAAAATTAAAAACAACATTTAATGACGCAGACGGAGTGGGTGTCGTTTCGTTTATATCAGAAACCCAAAAACCCAAAACCCCCAAATTTCAAAAAACCCAGACTGTCTGAACGTTACATGGAGATCCATCTGTAAAACCCAAACCTGGTTCTTATAGTCCTAGCACAACCAGAATCAAGCTTCAACAACCAGAATCAAGATTGCGGAGGCGGTTATGGCAAGGGGGAAGGGACGCGGCGGCGCTGCCGGTGGGAAGCGGAAAAGGGTTCCGGTCAAGAGGTTCGTGTCTGAGGACGCTGAAGCGGAGTTCAATGAGCTTAAAAGCACTGGTAAGTTAGTCTCTGTGTACACTCTTGACAATGATGATGAAATTCTGCGTGCTTTGAATGGGGTTAGGGTTAAGTTAAATCTCCAGTACTTTGGCAATCTCTTGACAATGAATGAAGCTTCCCACTTTGAGGAAACATGTGAATTCTATGCTAATTTGGAAGCCGCTGCAGATGGGTCTGTCACTACCTTGGTTGGGGGGAAGAAACTGACCTTAGACCCTTGGAAGATTAATGGGTACTTAGGATGTCCGTACTCTAGCTTGCAAGACTGCTATCCTATGAAGCCAGATGGTCCACTGAACATCTATCACAGTGGAGGTTGGCCTACTCATGTTGAAGCCCCCCTAGTTAACCCTCTACCACTCTCCGAGAAGTTCTTTAACAGAGATGGAGTCCATCTGGGACACCCCGACACATACCGCCTCGACTACCTGACGTTGGAAGAGAGGATCCTCTTCGAGTTTGTTGGTAGAACCGTCATACCATCTGCTGGACACGTTAGCGAACCTACCATTGCTCTGATCATGCTATTCTACTATTTTGTGAATGATAAGAAGGTGAATCCTGGCCATGTGATAATTCAGCACATGCTGTTTGTAGCCAGAGCAAACAGGGACAAGAAGAAGCTTCCTTATGGCAATCTTATTTGCCGCATGTTGAAGACAGAGCTGAATTTCACCTTTGTCAGCGAGCAGAAGTTATGGAAGGTGTATGACAAGCAGTTCTTTGAAAGGAGGAGGATGATCGTTCATGAGGGGAGGTGGATTAGGAAGCCTCATATGGACACTAGCCTTACCAAACTTCCAACTCAAGGTATGCTTTTTAGCTTCAAGTATGTGAATCTCCACTTTTGCACAGTTTGCACACTTGCCATAAACTTTCAAATCCTCCATCGCAGCACTTATGTCTTTACATGTGTTATGCATTTTATTTTGTAGAGTCTGCTATAATAGGCAAGATGAAGCAGATGTATGATGTCATGATGAGCATGGAAGCCCAGATTGCTGACTTGAGGCTTGAAAACTACATGGCCAAGAAGGAAAACAGGGCTCTTCGTCGCCATTTCTGTGGGGCATCAGGCAGTCGACAACCTCCGGACCAGGCCTGAGACAGTTTGGGGGCCGCATGATGGTGCTTTTGAAATCCACTCTTCTTTTGCTAACATTAGGACCTAGATTTTTGACATCTACATAGGATGTGATGGCCAGTGTTAGAACTCAATCTGTATCAATTCTAGGAGTGGTTATCCTCTTGTAAAAGCTACAACTAAATATTCATATTTTGGTAGGAGGTGTTCTCCTTTTATTGTATTATGTTTTAATGAATGCAAACTTGTCCCCCAAGTTGACTGTTTTCACTCGGGGATGGTTGTCATGTAATTATGTTTTTGCCACAAGCAATTGACTTAATGTTCCTGTACCAGAACATCTTTATTGTCCATGCTTATCCATCTGCCTATCATGCTTGCCCATGTTCCGTAAGCAACTGGCATTTCGGTCCAAGCGACTGTCTTCTAAATGGTGCGTAATTCAAAATTAACATAATTCAGGTTAATTACGTTCCGAATACGGAACTACGTAGTCAAAAAAACTTATCAAGCAGGTATGCAATGTTCCTTAGTCGGAACTTTATCACGTAAATATGGTATGCAACATGTCTCAATATGCACAATATACAAAATTCACCACAAATTCACCGCAAATTCATTATAAATTACAAAGACATATATCGATTCAAAAGAAGTGGTGCAACACCATGTATCTTTTTTTTTTTGCTTCCCGTTCCTATTTCTTTTCCCCCCCTTCTTGGTAGACTTTCCCGATGGATCAATCCATGTACCTTCATCGTGGTCCGTCCGAGTATGTAGTGCTTTAAGGCTTGCTTCATCTTCCCCCACATTAACCTTATCAAGCGTACATTTTATTTCGTCATGCACTTCTCCACCTTGGCAAGTATAGCCTTCCTCATCCCCAAAAAAACTCTTCTTCCCATTTAGCACGAATTCCCAATTCTTGGCTGACGGATCTTTAACATAAAAAACTTGTTTTGCTTGACTTGCCATTATGAACTGATCATTTTTAGAGCCCTTCTTCTTACGGTTCACCAGCACTACCCCTAATGGTTCCCTCTTTAAACCATGTTGTATGTTCACCCATGTGCATTTGAAAACAACGACCTTCATGATGACATAGTCCAACTCCCAAATGTCTGTAATAGTTCCATAATGCTGGTCGAGAGATCCTATCTCACCCAAACCTTCAGCATACAACGTGACCCCACTATTCTGAATTGTACTTATATCATCAATTTGTCTAGTAGCAAAAGTGTAGCCTCCAATGTCGTACCCACCGTATGAATACACCGTGTCTAGCGGCCTTCTAGCCAGCCACTTAACATTATCACTATGCTCTCCTGTTTGCACATACTTTTTCACCCAACTTGCAAAAGTTCTTATATGTTCTAATTCCAATTGTGTGCCTGCCAACAACGGCCACCGCGCAGAAATTTCCGCCATATGAGCATCAATGTAGGGTTCAAATTCTGCATTATTTCTCAATACATACAAGTGAGCTGCATTCATTTCTTCTAAGGAAGGAGAACACAACTTCCTCTTCTTTAGGGGCCGACCACCAGCACTACCGTCATGTCTTCTATCGGGGACACCAACCGAATCAATTAAATCGAGAAATGCAGTACAAAATTCAATTGATTCCTCTGCAACATACCGATGCACAATACTTGCGTCTGGACGATATCTGTTCTTCACAAACAACTTGAAAATTTTCATGTACCTCTCAAATGGATACATCCATCGCAAGAACACGGGACCACACAACTTGACCTCACGAACAAGATGGACGATCAAATGCACCATGATATCAAAGAAAGAAAGAGGAAAATACATCTCCATCCTACACAAGACATCCACAACCATGGCTTGTAGCTCATCTAATTTTCCTCGGCTTATTTGTTTCTTACAAATGCATTTGAAAAAATAGCACAATCGAGATATGCAAGATCTCACGTGATTTGGTAGCGTACCTCTAAGAGCTATAACATTCAACTCTTGCATCAGGTTATGACAATCGTGCGACTTCAATGCACCCAATTTACACTCACCTTCTTTTACACAACTTCTTATATTTGAAGAGTACCCAGTCGGAACTTTGACATTTTTCAAACTCTCACAAAACGACTTTTTCTCTGCACTAGACATAGTATAGCATGCTGGCGGCAAATACGTCTTGCCTTCCACCAAAACCGGACCTAGCGAGTCCTTCACACCCATTTTCACACTATCAAGCCGGGCTTTCAATCCATCCTTACTCTTTACAGGATTATTAAGCAACGTACCGAGAAGACTGTCACATACATTTTTCTCGATGTGCATCACATCTAGGCAATGCCTAACATCCAAATGTATCCAATATGGTAGTTCAAAAAATATTGAACATTTCTTCCAACTTCCTTGAATAGGTGTTTTCTTCCTATTTTTCCCAAAATCATTTTCAATGTACTTCACTTTCTCCCATACATCTCTCCCGGTAATAGTAACAGGCGCAACACCATATTCTACACTACCATTGAATAATTTCTTTGCTTTCCGCCAAGGGTGCTTCTCACTTAGGAATCTCCTATGCCCTTGGTAAATTGTCTTCTTCCCCTTATCCAATTGAATAAAGTGCGTACCATCTTCACATACCGGGCATGCATAGTGACCTTTTACTGAATATCCTTCGAGGTTACCGAGTGCAGGAAAATCATTGATAGTGCAAAACAACATTCCTTTTAAAGGAAATTTCTCACCTCTAAATGCGTCAAAAACCCAATTTTCCTCGAACCATGGCTTCTTCAAATCCTCGATCAAAGGAGCAAGGTAAACATCGATATCATTCCCGGGTTGTTTTGGTCCTGAAATCATCAATGACAAGAGAACATACTTACGTTTCATCATCAACCATGATGGAAGATTATAAATTACCACCATCACAGGCCAAGAACTATGTGTGCTACTCATATTACCAAAAGGATTCATACCATCAGTTGACAATCTGAGCCTTAAGTGCCGAGGCTCATTCTTAAATTCAGGGTACCTTTCATCGAATTTATGCCATTGATCCCCATCAGAGGTGTGCTTTATCACATCATCATCAGGCCTCTCCCTATCATTGTGCCAAGTCATATGTTTCGCATCATTCTTGTTTGCAAATAAACGCCTTATGCGAGGTAAAATTGGCAAGTAGAATACAACTTTCACGGGAGTAGGTTTCTTAGGTCTATGGATGTTCTCCGCACCAACTTCTATGGACATAGTCTTCGGCTTGTACCTAGAAACACCACAAACTGTACATTTTTCCAAATCCTTATCGTGCAAACCCCTATACAACATGCAATCATTAGGGCACGCGTGAATCTTCTCTAACTCCAATCCCATCGAACATAATGTTTTTTTTGCACTATAAGAAGTTCGAGGTAGCAAATTTCCTTTTGGTAACATTTCTCCCAACAAAACCAATAATTACGTCATTCCTTTCTCGGTGAATCCATATTTAGCCTTTAGATTCATCAATAGTAATGTAGCACTTAAAATAGTGTGATTGGATCCATCAAACAATAAGGTCGCCTTGTCGTCTAACATGCTTTGAAGGACCTCGGGCTTTCCTACAAATGCCTCCACAACATCTTCCGCCATTTCGTCCCACCCCTCTTCGTAATCCATACGTCCCTCGACAACACTCTTCTCATCACCAACATTAATCGCTTCCTTACTTTCACCATGCCATGTCCAATTCTTGTAACTTTTATCAAAACCCCTAATCACCAAATGTTCCCTTAATTTTTCTTCCACAACAAATGCACTATTCTTGCAATCTTTACACGGACATCTTACACTCCCCACATTCTTTTCTCTTGCCCCTTTAAAGGCAAATTCAATAAAGCTCTCAACTAGCTCAAGGTAATCGGGCGACGTTGTCAACCCAGAATCAACAATTTTCCCTCGCACACTACTCATTGTACCTATAAATCTAAAGCCCACCGATTACACATACATACACGATGAACATACTAAACATATCACCATAATCACATGCATTTGAAGGAAATTTACTATATACAAACAATCGACAAGCACCACAATCATATTAGTTTTGAATATGGCATTAACTCACCTCAAAGATTGATGACCGTTGCTCCAAGAATGGGGTTCTTCCAAAGTAACAACTCTTTCTTCCTTCTTTTCTGATGTAGATAACCTGCCTAAAACCCCGCTTCATTATTATATATTCAGTCTTGTTCCGAAACCGGAAGGTAATCGTGTCGGTGTTCCTTTGCATATATATTAACATTCTCATGACATTGGTGGGACCTGCTGACTACAGCTCTGGTATCTCAATACTTCCGTCATCGGAACACATACTCTTGACGGCGTTCATGCCAAACCGCCGTTTCCTATGCACCGTTTAATATTAACCGCCGTTTCCCACACGGCGTTTATGTGGCAAACGCCGCTAATACATTTCCCGCGATAGTTACCAATGGTTCCGATATCGGAACCACAAAAAATAACGGCGTTCTTGAAGAACCGCCGTGAACAGCCGCCGTTAAAGGCGTGCATTCCACTAGTGGCTTCTTCCTTGGACATTTTTTGCCAAGGCCTTTAATGTCACAGCGTGTAGAAAAGTTTGACAATAGCCCATCTCTCTAGTGTCACTTCTGGTGAAGTCCTAGGAAACCCTATTGGGTATATTTAAAAGTACCATATTCTGATGTAATAACACCTTTGATATGTCCTTTTTAGGTTCGAGGTTTAGCCTCTTATGTGCCCCTTTGAGGGTCTTGTTTAGAAGTATCATATTCTAATGTAATAACACCTTTGATATTAATTATTTGTGTTCGAGGTTTTTCCTCTATGTATGCCCTTTTGAGGGTCTTTTTTTAGATTCGAGGTTTTTCCTCTATGTGTGCACTTTTTGAGGGTCTTTTTTATAAGTATCATATTTTGATGTAATAACACCTTTGATATGAACTTCAACTTTTGTTTTTGAGGTTTCTCCTCTTTATGTTGAGATGATTGATTCTCGAGCACGTCTACCCTTTTGGTCTATAGACCTCAATCAAGCACTTTTTTGAAGTACTTTATCTCGAACCTATCTCTTTTATTCAAAACGATTGGTATTTGAATATTGGATCCAAACAACTTATAAGTTGACCAATCATATACTTTATAAAGTATATTGTTTTGAACAGCAATCAATGTTATACCTAAGATACCAATCCTCTTTTTAGAAAAGGAATTTAAAGATTGCTTATTATAAGGATAGGTATAAAAATATCATGACTTCAATCTAAGTTTATAACTTTAAGAATCGAAGTAAATTAAATAGTGAGTTTTGAGTTTGAGTACCCGTTTGTGCTAGAGTGTATTTGTCTCGGACCTGGATGAGACTTCTCGGACGCTCTTGATAGTCTCAAACCTTTGTGAGGCTCTCCCTTGAGTTTTGGATCTTCTGTGATACTTTCGTAAGTTAATCACATTCCATCTTCGTGGTATAGGTTCCCCCTTTATGGTTTCCAAGAGGTAGCCTCCCCCTGGATGGGATTCTAGGACTTGATATGGACCTTCCCAGTTCAGGGCTAGCTTCCCTTCCACTTTTCTTTTGCTTTTCTCGTTTGGGATATGACAAGGTCTCCTTTAACAAAAGTGGCCAAGCGGACTCTTCTATCATGGTAGCGCTTGAATCTTTTCTTCACCTTGGCTTTGTAGACAGTAGCATTTAATCTCTTCTTCTCAAGGTTGAGACAAAGGTTTTCTTCGTTGGCCTTTCCATTTTCATCATCTGGCTGAGAGGTACGGACAGAGGGGACCCCAATCTTCCTAGAGATGATCGCTTCGGACCCATAGTCTAAGCCATAAGGAGTCTCTCCTGTTGTTGTAGCTGGTGTGGTTCTATGAGTCCAGATCATATTTGGTGATTCTTTGATCCAGTTTCCTTTAGCTCCTTTGAGGCGCTTTTTGATGCCGCATACTAACGCTCTATTCATAGCTTCTGCTTGGCCGCTAGCTTTTGGATTATATATTGAGGCGAGCTGCTGGTGCATTCCATACTCCTTGTACCCTTTCTCAAAGGGATCATTAGCAAATTATGCTCCATTATAAGTCACTATGTATTTCGGGATGCCATAGCGACCCACTATGTTTTTCCAGCAGAAGTTGATAACAAGGGCCGTAGGGAAAGACCCTACAAGATCTATGTTCCGTCGGACAAATGGCCAGGATTTTTAGATGGTAATCATATTCTGTTGCATGTGGATCATCTTAGCAGACCTCTGGCGCTGGTGGCAAGAATCGGTATATCTTTTGGCGCCTTGTAGCATCATAGGCCAAAAATAACTTTTCTGCGGCAGCTTTTGAATAATGGTATGTGGATCTTGATGGCTACTGTAAACTCCTTCATGTGTTCCTTGGACCTTCTATGCCAGGTGCTTATCCTTGAGAAGGGTACCCGTTTGGAGGTATTCGATGTAGGGGTTCCTCCATGTGTCTAAGATATCATTAGCCATGATGCTGCTCTTCTCGTAACTTCTCTCCGCTGGGGTTTCCATTAGCAATTCTTGAGAAGATCTTATGTTGAGGTTCGAGGAGGCAAGCTTGCTAAGTGCATCATCCTTATGGTTCCCTTCTCGGGGGATAAGATTCGACTAATAATGTTGGAATTGATTCAGGAGAGGCTTAACTATCCCGAGGTATTTCTGGAGATTGTACTCTCGAGTTTGGTATTCTCCTTTAACCTGTTGAACCAAGATCTGTGAGTCACTGAAGATTTCGAGGTCCTCGACCTCAAGGTCTTCTGTTTCAAGGTTTTTAGCTAGTTTTAGTCTGGTACTGAGAGTTTCGTACTCGACTTCATTACTGGTGACTTGGAGATTGAAGTGAGAAACCCAAAGATGGTCCTTTTTCTCGAGGTTGGTTAGTACACCTTTTAGTACCGCTTTTCCCCGAGTTGGAGGATGCTTTGACATATAACCGTCATCTTCTTTTCTGGGGTCACGAGCGGCCGTGATTATGCCAGAACGCGCCACTCCCTGGTCTCCTTTGATTGAAACTACTTCTTGTGGTGTTGGGAACTTCATCATCAGATGGTAAGGAGACCATACGGCTTTAGCTTGGCCCATCCAAAATCTTCCAAGGATAATGTTGAAGGGTGTGACAGTGTCTACTACCACAAATGTGCAGTATAAGGTTAGACTCTTGGCTCCTTCTGCTACTGTGATGGGGAGTGTGATTTCCCCGAGAGATATTATTGGATTTCCTGTGAACCCCGAGATCGGACCCGTAGGTTTAAGGTTATCTTTAGTGAATCCTAACTTCTGAAAGCAATCCCGGAACATTATTTCCACCCCACTCCCGCTGTCTATGAATACTCCTTTTACAAAAGAATCTTGTATGGTTGCCGAGATGATGAGAGGATCAGAATGAAGCATCTGAT
Source organism: Sherardia arvensis (assembly GCA_948330725.1). Lineage (NCBI taxonomy): Eukaryota > Viridiplantae > Streptophyta > Magnoliopsida > Gentianales > Rubiaceae > Sherardia > Sherardia arvensis. The sequence goes on from OX415236.1 coordinate 28,805,509, forward strand.
TTGGTATGTCATCCTTGTCTGAGAAAATAATAGCTTCTTCGGAATGGAGATTCTTGTTGACCAGCTTAGTATGTGGTAGGGTCCATACACTATCCTTCAGCTTAGTTAGGGAAATTGCTTTTCCAATATAGCCGTTAATGTTGTTGATGACTCGGTTGGCTCCATTTGATGGTGGTGGGGGAGAATCTTTGTTGTTTCCACCACCTTGGTTATTATTGTTGTGGGAGCTATCCTTCTTCTTCTTTTTCTTCCTCGGAGTGTTATTACCTACCATCATCCGGTACAAGTTTACTAAGAGGATTTCATCTTGATCATAGCGTCTCGTGGCGCAATTCATGTATCTATAATAGTGTTCTATCACAGATTCTCCTTCTTGTTGTCTATCTTCAAGGATTTTTCGATTTCTTCGTGCTCTTCCCTCCAGAGAGAAGATTGAGTTGGACCTACTATTTTCCCTCGGGGGAGTGTCCGAGGAAAGGTCAATTTGGAGGGGATTAGAGCCCCGCGGGCTGTGTTGTATGGTTTGGTTCAAGGATCGGGAGCATGTCCGTACCGCTCGTAGGCTAGATCGACATCTTCCAGCGGGGGTATCTGGGACATGGAGGGGGGAACTACGATCCGATTTAGAATATTTTTCCTCCAGTCCATAGCCGCCTGATAGGCTGCTGCCCAGACGCCGGAGGTCCTCTCGGAACTCTCCATCCAGCCGATGAGGTCATCAACCGCACGGGGAACATCGGTCAACAGGGGAATGTCGACCGCCCCCTGGCGCAGCCCTAGCAGGTGATAGGATAGATGAACCAGTACCAGTTGCTGCAGTAGGGTCCGGTTCCTAGTAGCCAATTTCTCATTTTCTACTTCGAGCGCGGTAGCATGTTTTCGGAGCTCGGTCTGGTTCTGCATTCGCATACACTTATTATAGTACAGTCGAACATCATGCCACACCTCGTCCAACTCCTTTTGGATCCGAAGCTGAAAGTTGCGGTGTTGAGCCTCCTGCTCGGATAGGACTTGGTCGAACTCGAGGACCTGATCGATGCTCTCAAAGGCAAGCCTATAGCACTTTGGCAGGGATCCAAAGTCCTCCTGGATTTGGAGCAGGCAGGTGATCAGGCAGTCGGCGTCAGGGAACTCGGAAATGAGGGGGTCGAGCCCTCCTTCTGACAGAAGATCAGTTAGGCTTGGACAACTGGTTCCAGCCGATACAGGGGAAGGAATCGGGGGGTTAAGGGCCCGAGATAGCTCCTGAACATGGCAGAAGCAAGTAAGGACGAAAATACAAGAAAGGAAAGGTAAAAACGAAGAAATAAAATAGGGAACAAAACAGGATCAATGAAGAGAACAAGTGTAACAAAAGAAGTCCTTTATTGATAAAATTGAGGCCCGGGTAACAAGATACAAAAAAATAAAGCAAAAAGAAAAGGGAAAAATCTAACTAACATTCTGCGGGGCTCCATTCCCTTGATCATCCCCACCGCCGCTGCTGTCACCGTCCGAGTCATCCCCGGAACCTTCAAAAACTAAAGCAGGAGAGAGGGGGGTCACAGCAGTCCAGGGGGTCTCCGGCCCGACCTTCGGAGACGAAGAGGACTCGGTTTCCAGATTTTTCGGATTGAACAAGCCCCTGTAGTACACGTACATGGTGCAGTACTGGGTGATGTTCTCGTCTTCGGGCAAGTCAGATCCGGAGACTGGAGCAGGAGGAAGGGGGCCCGGAAGCTGAACCCCATCAGTCAACCAGCTTCGGACATCTTCTGTCGACATCTGGTTCTCTCGCAGAGCATCCCATAACTTGGGGGATAGGCCCTTCATTCCACCCTTCTGAAGAGTTTTTACCAGATGCAGTTGCTGGTCCTTGGCGTTCGTATTGAACCATTGCCTCTTGAATGAAGCTCTGATCGTGGGATGAAACCAACCCCGGACTTGCATATAAGTATTATGGCATTGGTGGGCACTGGCGGCAAGATTGAGATCGGTCAGGCGGAGCGACAGGGTCTAACTCGCCAGGACCTTGTCAATAACAGCCTCGGCGAACTCCAGACGCTCTTTGTAGTTCGCCCCTCGAGCAGCCTCCAACTCCTTCTCAAGGTCGCCCACCTTTGCCCGAAGTCGAGCCGATGTTTCCTTCTCGGCCCGAAACTCTTCTTCCATCTCAGCCCGAAGCTCTTCCTCTCTGCCCTCCAAGTGACGAGTAAGAAAAGTAGAGAGGGCGGCCTAGAAGTCAGGAGAGTTGGCGAATTCGGAGCTAAGGACATGAACCTAAAAAGAAAAAGGTGTTAATAAAGAAAGTGTTAACAAGGATAAACAAGGTGAATAGTATAGCACTACCTGCTGGCTTGAAGAGGAGACAGAAGGAGTATTGGCGCGGGACAAAGGCGGAGTCTGGGACTCGCTGGTCCGAGACCTCTTCACGACCCTCTCAGAATTTTCTCCCTTCCTCTTGGTTGGGAAACAAGGGGGAGGGGGGGGGGAATCTCAGGGACAGAGATAGTGGTATACCTAGAGGAAGGGGACCTCCCGTCCATGGATGTAAACCATGAAGCCTTGCCACGATCGAGCGACAACCCCAGACGATTAGTATCCGAAATTTGTATTGAAGTGACAGGAGGCTGGAGCGGATTGAAAGGATTGTTGGCGTTGGTAGGATTCCGAATGGTCTCTTGCTGAGCCACTACTTCGGGGATAAATCCCTCTTGATCCTTCTACACGACCTCGGGCTCAGAGGTGATATCAACAATCGATATAGGACCAAGGTGGGGAGCCCCCGAATTAAGAAGAGGGTCCTAAACGGTCTCCCCCGTCTTGTTCTTATCCTGTTGACGCTCCTGCTGCGAGTTTGGATCGTCAAGCTTGTCCTTGTTCTTATCTTGCTGACCCTCCTGCTGAGGGTAAGAGTTGGCCAGCGGACTCTGAACGGTCTCCTCCGTCTTGTCCTTATCCTGCTGACCCTCCTGCTGCGGGATAGTTTCGACCGGGGGGTTCTGATCAATCTTGTCCTGATGATGCACCTGCCCCTGCGGGCCAGTCTTTTTCTTCTTTTCCTCTTTGGTTGCCTCAGACTCAGTCCTGGTCCCTGCCGTGGCGACCTTCTGGCCCTTCTTCTTGGAAACTGGCACCTCAGGATTGTTGTCCATAGTGGGAGTTGAATGGAGGAAGGTAGTCAGCCAGAGTTCAAGTTAATAAGAAGACGGGAAAATTGAAGAAAAAGATCAAGAGGTCTACCTAAAACGGGCAAGATAACGACCCAGCGGCTGTCCCGGAAAGCATTGACCGGGTATATCGCCCGGGGGAAGAGATAGAGAGAATTTCCAGCCAGCCAATACTGGTCCAGGTTAAGAGAGTCGGAGGCCGGGGCGGTGTGGTTGGCCAGTTGCGTGTCAGGAAGGAAGGCTTCCCGGACGTCGACTACAACATTGTTATTCCAGTCGGGGACCTTGTATAGCTTGGGGTTGACCTTCACATAGCCCTTCGCTTGCCAGTTCTTGGCCGAGTCTTTCTTGCTAAGGATGAAGTCCTGAACACCGGGTCGCGCTTGAACAGTGTATATCATCTCCTTACCCGGGCACCTGATGAGCTTGTAGAAGGACCTCCACAGATTGAAAGAAGGTTCAATCCTGCATCGGAGGCTCCTGACCAGAAAACCCATCATCACGGCGACGACGTTCGGATGCATCTGACACGGCGAGATTTTGTAAAACTCCAAGAACCGGGAGTATAGCGGTGGGAAGGGAAGACTTAACCCCCACATGAAGTGGATCCGGGGGATGCATTGGACAGATATCACAGACTCCTCGGCTGAAACGGAGGCCATCTGAGCGTCCAAGGGTACAGGGACCCCCATGCCGCTGAGACACTTAGCGGTCCAGACATCGGCTTGGAGTGAACGGGCCCGAGCGGTGTCTATCACTCTCTGAGCCCTTTTCTTGGAGCGCTTGAACTTCGGGACAGAAGGAGACACGTTACTGTAGAGATGAATCGGCTTGTAGGACGCCGATGAGCCAACAGAAGTCGAAGCAGAGGGAGCAGTAGTGTTCTGAAGAGAGTAGGTGACAACAACATCGGACTCAGTATCGTTGGATGCCATAGGGATGAAGAGGAGAGAGAATATGAAGATTTGAAAAGAAGGAATGGCAGGATAAGTTTGAAAGTTGAGAGAGATTAGTGAAAGCGATTGATAGGGAGGCCTATTTATAGAAGACGAGAAAAAGAAGGCGAAAAAGCAACGATTAAATGGGCTTGGGAAGCGAGAAAATAATGATAGCAATTATTAATTGTCCTCGAGAAAGGAGCACCCGTCCCATCGTTGTCGGGCAGGGAAGGAATACAGAAAACCAATCCTTCCGCTCTCGGATCAGAAGAGTTCTCACCCTTGGCCGAAAGAACCGGCTTCCGGGGGGTTAGTGGTGATACCAGGCCCGAGCCCAAATACTCGTTAGCAGTATGGGCTTGGCCCGCTGCGAGGAAAGGCTAGTTTGGCAGTATCCGGGTTCGTACAACTCGGATAGGGACAGATACGCTAGAGGACACTCGGAGCATGGACCACATGGAGAGTATGGGTTACTGTGTAAATAGTGCTCCTCAACACTATTCCAAGTAAGTATCTTCTCATTATTCTAGTGATTACCCTTTTTCTCTCTCGAGATCCATCTTTCATCATCACAAACCATCAAGGAGGATGCTTCTGAATGATATGAGGAAGATGAAAGCGGAGTTAATGAAGAAACATCGACTTATAGTTCTCATCTGCCATCACAAGGAGAAGTAGGTCTCCATGATGAACAAAGGCTGCTGGTGAATCAACTCACCCGGGGATCATTGGTAAGACCACTTTGGCTACTAATCTGTTTTGCATTACTTTTTTGTTCGTGCATGGACTCCTGTTTCACAGGTTGTAGACAAAAGGAGAATGATGCTGGGGCTCTTTAATCAAATTGATCCTGTCAATTCTGCTGATCCAGATTTAGCAGACAAACTGAGGAAGAGTTTGAAAGGAAGGAGGTATCTCATCTCTTTACATGATTTGTGGGACTCAGCATGGGATATCTTAAGAGAAGTGTTTCCTGATGATAATGTTGGAAGTAGAATTATTATAACAAGTCGTCGGCATGATGTTGCTCCTCATGAGCTTATGGTGGATGGTAAGCCCCATCCTCTTGGTCAACTCAATCAACGGGAGAGTATGTAGTTACTGCATAGGGTTTTTATCTGGTGCTGCGATGAAAATTGCAGAAATGTGCCAGGGATTACCTCTGATGATCGTCATTGTAGCTGGAGTTGTGAAGACCACAGGGCCAGAAGGTTGGAAACAAATTTTGGATGGTTTCAAAAGTTTATCAAGCACAGATATACAGGTTAGGAACACACTGGAACTCAGTTACCTACATTTATCTTCTCATTTAAGGCCGTGCATTCTCTATTTTGGGACATTTCTAGAAGATGCTGAGATCTCGGCCAGCAGGTTGTCAAGCTTATGGATCGCTCAAGGATTTGTTCCAAATGCTGCTGCTGCTGAAGGTTGCTTGAATGATTTGATCGGCAGAAGTTTGATTATGGTTGCCAAAGAAAGATCTTCTGGTGGAGTCAAAACATGCCGAATTCATGACTTGCTTCATGATTTTTGCATCGTTAACTAGCAGCAAAGCTCACGGAGGTTATGCATCCACACAGAGGTACGTCATTTCAAGCACTCCAAGTTGTTTTGTCCTTGTGCATGTGTAAGAATCTGGTTCAGAAACTGCCTCTTTATATTCTTCCTCGCTGTTTTAAATGCATATTCGGGTGCAGTCACCTCTCTCATCTTGACAATACCATATAAATATGAACTTGAAAGTCTTACACTTGGTAGAAGTTTAAGCACAAAAAACATCCCAAGTCTTACAGAGTACTCACTCATCCTAGACCAGAAACTTATGCAAGCCTTAAGATGACTCGGCCAAAAACTGATCTAACCTGTAGGCTATCCATCAAGGGAATCATTTGGTGCATTTTCTTCAATTGTTAATCAACTCAGAATCAAATTTATAAAAGATCACATGATCTTCATTTGCTTATCCATACCCCCAAAGTATGTTGTCTTTGCATTTACACCAATCTTATATCTCAGCGGTGTTTTTCTTCAAAATGCAACCTTTATCTAGCTCTCAAAAACATTTACAATCACAAAAAGCCATGAAAATCCCAGATCCAAAAAGTGATCGAGATCATAATATACAAAAAGTCAATCATCCATACTTCACCGTCTGAATATGGGACAAGGACTTGCCAACTTCTCGCTCGCACCATATGTCTCCTCTGTTATATCTTTTTCATCTAAGCTATTAAAGTAAGATACTGCAGAAAACTCTACCAATCAAGTCAATCTGCTCAGCATGAAAATGCCACTCTTTTCATCTACTCGGGCCCCTATTAACATAACATATTCATATGAACATAACAAATCAAGCAACATGTACACCACAGAAACAATATTCACCATAGTTAAAGATAAAGTTCAGAAGAATATGAACAACATAATAACCTTTCATCATCATAATCATATATAATTATTGGAAAATGTAATATAACAAAATAATGGAAAATAGAACAAGAATGAGTCAAAACCAACATCCCTTTTCATTATGATGAATAGATGCTGAAACAATATCTAAGAGCACCTGCAGTGGAAGGTTTTGAGAGAGGATTTATCACATCAAAATCTTTCACGTGCTCACAGTGGAGAAATTTGAGCCAGTTTTTCCGTATTTCAAGAAAAATCAGTAGCTGAAGGGTTCCAAAAATACAGCTCAAAATTTTTTGATACCAACCACCAATTCTTATACCATACCACAAGTGTATATACACCCACCTTTAGTATGTGTTTTACCTTAATAATTATGCATTCAATTAATAGCAATTTACATATACTATTTATAGAAATTATAAGTAAAAAGATTGACAATGCACAATTATATACATCAAAATGCATATATATAAATGTTAAAATGCACCTGGGGATACATACCCCAGGTGTAGGGTATAATTTGTGTATAACCACTCAGCAACTGCCACATTGCATGGTCCAACCTACATGGGGATATGTGGGGCGTTCAGTTTTCCCCATTTGTTCAGGATGTGTTTGGTTCGCAAGATTTTTGAGAGTCTGGATTTTGTTTTGGGTTTTTGAGAGTTTGGGTTTTTGTTTGGGATTTTGAGAGTCTGGTTTTGCAAAATCCTTGTTTGGTTGGGTTGAGTTTGTGAGTATGAAACAAAATTTTTGATTGGTTTTTAGGATTTTGCAAATCTGGATTTTGGAAAACTTGGTGAACCAAACAAGATTTTACAAAACTGGACTTGGATAATCCAAGTTTTGCAAAAACTTGTCCAACCAAACACACCCTCAGTTTTTCCCATTTGTGTCTTTAAATAATTATTATTTACTAAACTAATATCATTAGAATAAATATATTTGCATGTACCATGGTGTAACTTAACTCATTTATATACATACTTACCTAATTTTCAAATTCTTTATTAGATTGTTAATTGTTATTAGTTTCTTTAAGTGATCAAAATTAAAATTAGTCTTGAAATAGACCGTGTATACTATAGATATAATATAGACGGGTCTATTTTAAAAAGGAAATAAGAAACAAGGACGAAACTGTAAAGATGACTGGGAAGTAGGTCCTTAAATGCAATTAATTAACTTCACGCGCGAATTAACTGACCTCATACGCGCTCACACACTCCTATTGCATACAAAAATATTTATTTCCTGACCTCATAATCTGCTTTTTCGTCCGCGTATTTGTGGTCTACCATGGGTCCCACATAGTGAATAATTTCATGACTACGTCCATTTTCTCTAACTGGAGTTCTCCTCCTCATTCAAAACAATTTTTGAATTTTTGAATCATGCAAATTAAGCCTTCTAAATTAAAATATTGTATATTTAGCTTAAAATCTTCACCTTCTATATACAAAAATATTTATGGTTAAAAAATGTAAATTATAAGTTAAAATCAGGTGCATTTTAATATGAAATATTCATGATTAAATATCAAGCATTTTAAATTAAAATATGTTCATTTTAATATGAAATATTAATAGTAAAAAAATCAAGTGTTTTAAGTTAAAATATGTGCAATTTAATATGAAATATTCATGGTTAAAAACCAAGCATTTTGATTTAAAATGTGTTCATTTTAATATAAAATATTCATGTTTAAAACCCAAGCATTTTAAGTTTAAATATGTTCATTTTAATACATTTAGACGGTATGAAAAACAAATATTTTATGCTATAAACTAGAGTAATATAAAAAACAAGCATTTTATTCTAAAAACTAGACAATTTAGACAGTATGAAAAACAAGCATTTTATTATGAAAACTAGAGCAATATAAAAAACAAAAATTTTAATCTAAAAACTGGACAATTTAGACAGTATGAAAAAAAAAACATTTTATGCTAGAATCTAGAGCAATATAAAAAATAAGCATTTTATTCAAAAAGTTAGACAATTTAAACATTTTGAAAAACAGACATTTTATACTAGGAACTAGAGCAATATAAAAAACAAGCATTTTATTCTAAAAACTAGATAATTTAGACAGTATGAAAAACAGACATTTTATACTAGAAACTAGAGTAATTTAAAAAATAAGCATTTTATTCTACGATTTAGACAGTATGAAAAACAGACATTTTATGCTAGAAACTAGAGCAATTTAAAAAACAAGCATTTTATTCTAAAAGGTAAAATGAACAGTAACCGTGAATAGTGCGCGTGAACAGTGCGCGTGAATAGTGCGCGTGAACAGTAACCGTGAACAGTACTTTCCCCAAATTTTGCAATAAGGCCCTCCTTCCTTCTATATTCTAGTGTATTCCTTGGTGTATATTATAGGTATAATATAGACGGTCACTCCAGAGATCAACTCTCAAAATTAAAGCATGTAATTTTTTATTTTAATATTTTAAAAAATTAATTAATAAAATAAATAGTGGAATTAATTAATATGTTTGACATGTGTCCGATACGGAGACACGGCACTATACTGCCATGTCAGAGCAACACTAATGATGTGTATATAAATGATGATGTGGCAGACTGTATGAGTGTGAGTTGAAAACTGAAAAACTAAAGATTTATGACAAAGTTGGGTATGTAGCCAAATTTTGAGTTTTACCATTTCAATTGCTCTTGCATCAACTACATAGCAGTACTACTTTCTAAACATTCTTGTTTTCTCAGAAAACAGCATTTGTTGTCAGTGAGTGTGTCACTAAGTTGAGACTTGAGACACTCCATCCTCCGAGTGAGTTGGGCTACGGAGGAATAACACGGCCTCAAGATTTCACCATTTTGCAAGATTTGGGTTTTTGAGCCAGGGGCTTCTTCTTGCTTCTCCTCCACAATCGCCAGCAAGCTGTCATAAACCCAGTTGTAATCAATCGGTGCACGCCTCTGAATATCGGAAACCGGTCCGCCGATCCTCTGAATGACATTCGCCTTTTATTTTCGAATCTTGCCGGAACTCGGTCCGATTCGGTCAAAGACGCTGCCTTTTTGGGGTTTCATCCCGCCGGAAACTGGGCCGAGTCTTTGAAACACGCTCGCCTTTTTTTGGCCGCCGGTTACCAGTCCCAACTTCTGAAACACGTTCTTACTCATCGATTTCAATTGGAAAGATGGGGATTTTTTTTATCGAAGCAAGAAACGGATTTTGTATTGGGGGCTGGGAGAGATGAAGTAAAGAAGAAATGGAGAGCGAGGCGATAGAGGGTGAGCGTGGAGATGATTTGGGGACAAGACTGGTATTTATAGGGATAATCTGACTCTCGTTTCTAAACATATTAATAAAGGGAACTAAAAGAGTCAGTGTGGTTCTAAATGCAGGTCCACTTTACTTCTGCAGATCCAAATTAAATTTGAAATGACAATAATATCCCTCTTAAATATATATTATAATTCACGAAAAAATAATTTATAATTTGGACACGCGTTAAATCATTACATAGACGGGTTTATGCATTCAAAGTTAGGGTTTTAGAAATATATTTGTAAAAATTAATAAACGAATGAAGGGTAATTATGGTATTTTTCCACTTTTATTGGACCTGCAGAAGTAAACTGGACCTGCATTTAGTAAACACCAAGAATTATTGTTCCGGTCAATAAATAATAAATTAATAAAAAACATTAAAAGTGATGAAACTACGTAGTTTTAATTAAAACCGCCACATAACCACCGCAAGATCACCATATTCCGACGTCTACAATGTTCATACATTCCTTTTTGGTTTCTTTGAACATGTAATGCTAATTTAATTATTATAAAATGCCGTATATAAATTCAATTAATTACCATATTTTGTAATTATAACTACGTAATTATAAGTAAACTCCTGTCCAGTTCAACTTATTGCAGCATATTTTAGCACAACACAGCACTCATCAGCACAGCACAACACTCATCAGCACAACACAGCACTGGTCAGCACAGCACCTATTCAGCTCAACACATTTAAGCTCTAAATGGACACTATTTTTATGTTTTGTAAAAAATAATATTAATTAAGTGAACTTTTTAGTTCTTAAATAATAAACATTGTGTTTTTTTTTCAATTCAAATTAACACTATTCAACACTTTCAAAACTATTCAGCACAAGATCAGCACAACACATCACTCATCAGCATAACTCAGCACTCATCAGTACAACACAGCACTCATCAGCACAGCACCAAATAAGTTGAACTGGACAGGGCCTAAGTCTTCTGTTGTGATTATTTTAGGTAATTATAACTAGGTAGATTGATTAAATATATTTGTTTGTCGATTTTGCTTCTTTTCTTTTATGTGCACCCACCACAATTTCCATTTTTAAAAGTTAGTTTCCCCTATTATTTCTTTGGCTTGACCACACACATGCATGTTTTTGTTTGATTCTGTATATTTATGGTATAATTATGGTATTATTATATTTCAATATTCTTTGTGATGTTATGGTTTGATTGCGTATATTTTATTATGTAATTGTTGTATTATTATATTTCAATGTTCTTTCACTTGGATGTCGGTTTGATTGTGTAAATTTTGTTCTATAATTATGTTGATTGATTAATTATATAATGTTTCAATCTTTCATTCTGCAACCTCACTCTCATTCTGCAATCTTAATTTGTATTTCACGTTTATATAGGTTTGTAGTTAAAAAATAGTTTGCATGTTGATTTCACGGTTTGTTTCTTGATTTTTCAAGATTTGTAAGGTTTAAATAATGATGGGTTGACTATGTGTGTCTTGATTTTCCAAGATTTGTAAGGTTTAAATAATGATGGTGACTATGTGTGATAGCATGCAGGAACATGAGTTTCAACTTCCAAGGGAATTGTTCTGAGATGGCTGCAGATCTTTCACAGACAATCGATCTTGGCATTTTAGAAAGAAAAGGAGGAGGTATAACGTATGTGGATTTTTAACCTCGGATATTGTCACTGTGATTTCTTGGAATCCAGGCTACTCGACGCATCGGATATCCGATATTTTGGGTTTGAATCGCCAGACTACATTAAGGCCATCGATTGTAAGGCTAGGATTAGACTTACCTGTTTCGATTGTAAGGCTTCGGTTGTAATCAATCCAGTAAGGCTATCGATTGTTTGCTAGGATTAGACTTTGCCTGTTTCTAACCTCCACATATTTTGCTAGGAAGTTTATACCTTTACATGATATATATCCTTTTCTGTGTCCAAATTCGCCTATAGGCGTGTCTCGGGGGAAAGGTCAAGATCTGTTCCTCCGTTCTTTCTATGAAAGTCTGCAAATCATTCAAGACAGAAAACTAGAGGTTCCATCAGTTCATGCACTAATAGTTGGAAGTGACATGAATGCACAACCTGAGTTTGAAACTGATCAGTAACTTTGTAATGGAGTGTCCATTTTGTGAATAAAACCCTCAATGTATCCCCTTACGTTGCTTCCATCGATGTTCTAGTTCAAAACTCTTAGGTAATAATTTCTACGTTATATTCTACGTTATAAATCCCCTATCTCCAAACTATTTTCATCAATTGCTCATATTCTTAATCCATATTTAGGCTCGAGGAGAATGCTTTGGGAGAATAACAATTGAAGCAATTGCTTTCCGGTTATACCTGTACTGGTGAGCCTTTATTTTTTACAGCAGAAACATGGATTTGCACACCAACTAATTATATGGAAGCTTTTGGAAAATATATTTTAATACCACCGATAGTACAAATATGGTATATATATAGAATATATACATGGTAAAGATCACATATATATATATATATATATATATATATATATATATATATCATGACATGTTTCGAGATATTTTCTAAAAGCTCTCATTGCAAATGGCATTTCTGAATTGCTCTTCATTATGAATTATACACAGCTGATTGTGCTGCTGTATACCATTCTACTTTTCTTATCAGTAGTAGAATAGATTTGCAAAATTTGATTTTGCTTTCTTGAATCATATGTATCTCAGGGCACGGCTGCTGGAGGCACAACTGAGATAGTCGTGAATGAAACAACCAGATGGCTGCATCCAGTGGCAAAAGAAGGCGTTACACCTCTTGCAGATAACATTGTTAGACTCGCCTCAGATGTAAGACATTAGTTTTGAAACAAGTTTTACCATAAAGAAAAGATACATTGAATCAAATTCGACGTTATTATACGTGGTTGCTTGAATGTATCTTTCTGGATGACCCCGACTGATCTGCATCAAACTGAACTAAACTAACTTACAAATTATGAAGAGTTGGATACAGAGATTATTAAAAATCAAAAACAGTTTCAGAAAATTCGAGATCTTCATTGGGCTTTGATCTCGACATCCACAAAGTATTCAAATCGAGGGAGTTTCATCATGCGCTGCACCTGGCGTGGTGTTAACATGGCCCTAAAACATTGTCCATTGTTGGATCCATACGCCAGTCTTGGTTTATGGTCCGGATCCGTGTCCGCCGGGACGACGGGGATGAAGGAACTGTACCACTTGTTCAAATCTCGTGGTTTTAGTCCAAGAGGTTTTAAAACAATCATATATTTTCGTAAGCGATCAGGATCACTCAGATCCAGTTTCCGGTTCTGAGGAACTGCCGATCCCGACAACTCCAACTCCAGCTTTTCCGATTCCGACCGCCATATTACCGATCTCAAGTAATCGATCACATCATACAAGCAATCGATCACATCGTTAAATGAGAATAGTGAAAGCCTTGAGGGGTTAATTTCCGACTTGCTCTTCTTAATAGTGTCCTCCGTCGCAGCCATGCTTTTCTTCCTTTTCTTTTATCTGATGCTTATAAGAAACCCTAGATTTTATACAGGTACCTTTATTTATATATAGGAAGAGGACCACATGTAACCTTAATTAACCAATTGAGAAACATAAAGATCACAATACTAAATTGAGAAACATTTATTTTAGGGAAAATTTCTATTCAGGAATTAAAAGATTCAATTTTTTTTAAAACTATTTATTGTAAGGGAAATATTTGATTGTTTTTTTTTATTTGGACAATTACAAATACACATTTATAATAATTATTGTGAGGGAAATCCTTGATTGTTTATTTTATTTGGACGATTACAAATACACATCAGCTGTGGTTCAATTTACTCTCTACACGTAATATTAATGACCAAGTCCACTTTCCTCCTAATTAAACTGAGTTGAATTGGACTGAACTGAATTGAATTGAACTAAACTGATTAATCCATTAATCCGTGAATAATAAAGGTGTTATTTAAACCTTTTGCACAATATATATCCTAAAAGTAACTAGAAGAGTTATTTTTCCGGTAAATATAGATTAATAAAAAACATTAAACATCGTAGTTTTGATTAAAACCACAACAAAACATGTATATGGAACAATGAGAGCATAAATATTAACAGAATCAGCAACAAAAGGGAAGAAACATCCATGAAACATTTACAAATATTTGTACAGGTAATTCATATACATTATGGGTGCTGATATTGCCAGAGCAATATTTAGCATCCAGAGCAAAATTATTAGTATTTTCCTAAAATACCCCTTTACACATTAGTCTGACATTTTTCCCCCAAATTATCAATGGTGGTTTTGAAGCTTTCACTCCAATCTCTGCTTCTTGGGTCTTAACTTCCATGACAGTTTGCTACTCGAAGGCATCGAGGAGATCAGCACCGAAAAGGGCCATGGAATCAACCTCTCCAACTTCTTGAATTTGAATACTTTGAGCTCTCCAAAAGGTGAAGCTTTCTTCAGCTTCGAAACCGGCCTGGGAGAGATTCTACACGGCCGGAGTTCTCCTTGTCATTGAAATCCCAGCGACCGATCCTCTAATCCACCAGGTCCTCCTAGGTTTCCGTTCATCGGAAACCTGCTCCAACTAGATATTTCATGCCTTCACGAATATTTGTGGAAACTTTCACAGAAATATGGCTATTTGAGCTCTCCAAAAGGTGAAGCTTTCTTCAGCTTCGAAATCACTAGCTCAATAATATGCATGATCGCTTTTGGGAAGCAAATTGATCAAGATGATGAAGTCCTGGAAAAGATGAAATTTGATGAAACTTTACATGATATGCAAGCAATGTTCATGGGATTCTTCTCTTCAAATTTTTTCCCTTCAATTGGTTGGATTGATAACCTCACCGGGATGCGTTCTCGACTTGAAAAAACATTTCAAAAGCTTGATTCATATTACCAGGAACTCATTGATGAGCATCTTGATCCAGATAGGCCAACCTCCATGGATGATGGCATCATCGATATAATGCTTCAGTTACAACGAGATGATTCAACGTCTTTCTACCTCACCATGGATCATATCAAAGCAGTTTTGATGGTAACCCCCATATTATTCCAAAGTTATACATAGCCGAACTAGTACAAGTTATCGGTGGAAAGGGAAGTGACATGTGTAAAGGGGTATTTTAGGAAAATACTAATAATTTTGCTCTGGATGCTAAATATTGCTCTGGCAATATCAGCACCCATACATTATATATGGAGCAATTAAAGCATAAATATTAACAAAATCAACAACAAAAGGTAAGAATAACTAATATTCAGCTCATTCATGATATATATGTGATCTTTACCATGTATATTATATATATATATATGTATGTATATATATACCATATTTGTACTATCGGTGGTATTAAAATACATTCTCCAAAAGCTTCCATATAAGTTGGTGTGCAAAGCCAGCATAATTTAGACGGGTATAAATATATAAAATTAATAAAACCTTTTTTCAAACAGTAATCATCACCACACTAATTGAATAAGAATGTCCAGGTCCTCACTCTTTTATGAGTTTATTGTCTTTTTTGACCTTCTTTGCACGGTAATTATATCTAAATTTAACACATTTCATCAACTCTATTTGTCTTTTTCGACCTTTATGATCTCACTCTATTTGTCGAATTTAACACTTTTCATCAACTTTTAAAGATACCCTTATTTCAGACTTAATTTAGACAGCTTCCGAATTAGTTTCAATCTTCTTTTACTCTTTATTATTATGTAACTAGATTTTAGGCTATATCAGATTCAGCTTAAACTGCACATTTCAGCTAAGTTAAGATGACTTCATCAGACTTCAGCTGGTTTCAGCAGGCTTCAGCTGATTTCAGCTAACTTCAAAAAAAATCTCTATATCCAGTAAAATTTTAAAATAAAATTTCCTACAATTCAAAAATGTCCATGAAATACTTTTGTTTTAATTTATCAAATGAAGTTACTTGTGAACAAACGTTCTTCAATATATTTTGTTTTAATTTATCATATGAAGTTAGTTTTAATATTCTTTTCCAAATTTATATTTCATTATTTTTATTTGTTTTACAAACAAAATAATTATATAAGTACATTATATATCTAACTTAGGACAATTAGTCTTCGACGGATCACTCCGAGCCAGCGCCTCAATGGGGACATGTGCCTGGAAAATTCGCTCAAAAACACTCACCGGGACCCATGAGGTAAGTGGTTCAGATTTCTTTACTTGTGTTACACCTTTGCAGGCGGAGGCAGAAGCTTGCTGGAGGGCTCTTAACGCAGCTCGAAGGAAAGGTGTCAGAAGAGTCAACCTAATGACGGACTCGGTGTCACTTGTTACATCGGTTTTAAACCCTATTCATTCTCCTAGAGAAATCAAGGGTATTATTGTCAAAATAACTCAACTACTCTCTTCCTTCATGGAATTTGCAATCTGTAAGATACATCGGTCGTCGCTTAGCGAAGTCCATGATTTAGCTTATAGACTAGGACGTAGTATTTGCATGTATTTTCCTCATTGTAATAACTCTGCTTGATCCTTTCTAATTAATATATTTAATTAAAAAAAACAAACTTAGGACAATGCCAAATTAAAAATTTTGTATTGTTTCATATGATGCAAGCTAGCTAGGATAGAGAAACATATATGACATATTTTAAATTCTTTTATTCACTTAATTGTGAACCCTTAAACAACATTCATATTAATTATAGAATAACAAAACTGCTTTAAACAAATCGCGCAACGCGCGATGAAATTTAGCTAGTTTTAATTAATAATTATCTCGGGCAGGACTAAGTCAAAGCAGTTATTATTCTGCTTAACAAGTAAGTAAATATCTGTAACCGACTCGCACATCTGGACCGTTTAGAAACATTATCTGACGGTTCATAAAATACCAGCGCATCAATCCGGGCATGGATCAATAGTACTCAGGGGCAAATTTGTAGTTTTACTTAGAGGGAGTCCAGCCCACGTGGCCACCAGATATCGAGCCTTAGAGCATCTCAAATGCTGGGATGCAATATGTTGTGACACATGGACTGAAGTTGCAAATGATAAAAGCTTGGTAGTAAATTCTTCCTTGTTCAGGGGTATATTAGTCACTTGACCAGGTTCAACTGCCAAATAGGGCAAGTTGACCAACTGAGCGGGAAAGTCAGTTAGCTTAGCTAGCAAAGTTAGTTAGCTGATCTCAGTTCTGTTAAATACTCATCAGATTAGTTAGTTGTTGGATTTTTTGTTTTGAGGATCATGAATGTATTTTTTTCAGTTTCTATTGAATAAAACCACTTTCTCTCTCTCCTAATTCTGTAAAACCGTTTCTACCTTAATTCCGGTCAAATCTACCGAAAAACGTCGCCAGAGCACCCAAGCTTCACGACAACTTGGTATCAGAGCCGTCGCCACCGACCTGTGATGCCCAAATCAGTTCGGTCGAGTGCAATGGAGCAAGGTCTGAAGAGTCTTGAGGGGAAAATTGCAGATATCGCCGATGTTACGCGCAGACTTCAAGACAAGCTGGAGGAAGCGATCGGCAAACAAGAGATGGAATTCCGTGCGATCGTAGACAAGTTCAAGGAGACGTTGACTCAGGCGGATTTCCGTGAGCAGATGTGCCTCTCTTAGTTGGCAATGCAGCAGATCTTTTAACAGCAAATGGAAGCTCAAACTGCAAAGATTGATGGCCTCACTTGGCACAGAAATGTTTCTGAATCTACAGATGCAGGACCTAGCCATGGACCGCCACCTCCGGTGATCGGTAAGCTTCAACTGACTCCCAATTTGAATTGGTCAATCCTGCTTTAAGAGGTTCTGTGCCTATCATCAATAACCCTAGGATTTTGCATGAGAATAGACAGTCTGGTTCTGAGCCTAGGAGAATGCCTAATTTTGATGATAATGTTCATAATGTGCAATTGAATCAACCTGAGCCTAGGCCTAATTTGGATAGAAATTTTGGTATGCAAGCTCTTATGGGGGGACTTTTGAGGCTAGATAGAGCTGATATGTTGCTAGAGGATACTCAAGATTATTGGAGGGTGAGGTTTGGTAGATGTGGAGAGTCTCAGAGAGCTAGAATTGATCTGTGCAATTTTACTGGTGAGTAGGTGCAACACCTTTTTCAATTACTATAGGATTCCTGATCATCAGAAGGTTGCTGCTATAGAGTTATATATGGGAGACAAAGCCAGAATTTGGTTTCAGAATTCCATTATAGGCAAGGGCATTACTTATTGGGGGCTGTTTAAAGAACTTTTGTTGCAGAGGTTCTCCCCATTGCAATTAAGGGATGAGATACAAGACTTTAATAAGTTGTATCAAAAGGCTAGAGTTAGGGCTTATTTGAAGGAATTTGAAGAACTCGGAAATCTGTTGAATGACAGAAACTTAAGTCCTAGTGAAAAATACTATATTTCTACCTTTGTTAGTGGCCTAAAGGAGGATCTAAAGCCTGGTGTTATGATGTTAAAACCTACTTCATTACAGCAAGCTGTTGAGTTAGCTATGTGGGAGGAGAAGAAATGGGAAATCAACAATAGGAAGAAAGTTCAGTCTCATCAAGCAACCTACCATCAGGTTCCTAATGCCAAAGCAGTTGACAAATATTTATGGAAGGGGGGTCAGAAAGATAGAGCTGGTCAGGGAGGTCAAGAGAGGTTCAAGAAAATTTCACCTGAGTTGCAACAGTATAGAAGGGAGCATAGATTATGCTATAAATGTGGTGAGGGCTATTCTCCTGGTCATGTTTGTAAAATCATGGAAGTTCTTTTCCTGGAAAGTGAAGATCAGTTGGAGCCAGGGACTATTATGGTGGTGGAGGATGAGGAAGGTATTATGTCTATGCTTAATGAAGATTCCACTGAACAGCAAATCACCTTGAAGTCAGTAGGGGCTAATTTTCCTGTTGAAAGAAATACTGTGTCTAGTAATAAGCCCCACACCATGACTTTTTATGGATTTTTGTATGGAGAATTGGTTAGTATATTGCTTGACCCAGGAGCATCTGACAGTTTCATTGATCCTGTGGTGATTCAGAAGGTGGGACTTGGCACTATGCAAACAAGGCCTTTTGCTGTAACCATTGCTAATGGTAGTACAGTTAAGGGAGCTACATTGTGCCCCAGAGTAGTGTGGGAGCTAAGGAATCATAAATTTGTTTTTGACCTCAAAGTGATGCCTCTTGGTGGATATGACATTATATTGGGTGTTGACTGGCTGTCTAGATTTGATCCAATGACTTTTGATTGGTCTAATCAGAAAGTGGCCATACTCAATCAGGGTTGCTACTGGATTCTTGAAGGAAGCACCAATGGTTGTAGACTCAAGATGGCAGATACAGGAAGTGTTACTGGAAAAAGGAAGGCATTTGCAGTTGAAGCCACAGTGGAGGAAGGAATTTTGGGAGGTGTTTTAGCTATGGAGAAGCATCAACCTGAGAAGCAGAAACAAGTTAGGAAGAAATTGTTTGCTGAAGAACTGGAAGAACTCAACCTCCCATCAAAAGTAACTCAAACACTACTATCATTCCCTGAGGTATTTTCTTTGCCTACTGGTTTACCTCCCAGAAGAGCAATAGACCACAAAATATTGCTTAAGCTTGATGCTGTGTCTTTTAAACTCAAACCATACAGGTACCCTCATGCTTACAACGAGGAAATTGACAAACAAGGGAAGCAGATGCTTGACAGCTAGGTGATCCAACTCAGTAACATTGCTTATTCATCTCCTGTGATTTTAGTGAAGAAGAAGGATGCTACTTGAAGAATTTGTGTTGATTATAGGAAATTAAATGACATTACGATAAAGGATAGATATCTTATTCCTGTAATAGATGACTTACTTGATGAATTGCATGGTGCTGTGTGTTTTTCTAAACTGTATCTGAGGGATGGTTACCATTAGATTAGAGTGAGGGATTCAGACATTGATAAAATAGCTTTTTCAACACATCAAGGGCATTATGAATTTGTGGTTATGCCTTTCGGTTTAACAAATGCTCCTGCAACCTTCCAGTCATTAATGTATCAAATATTTGACAAATTTTTGAGGAGATTTGTTCTTGTATTTTTTGATGATATTTTGGTGTATAGTAAGAATGGATCAACATAAAGCTCATCTACAGTTGGTTCTGGAAGTATTACAAAATCATCAATTCAAGGCCGAGCTCTCAAAATGTACTTTTGCCAGCAGCAAAGTAGATTATTTAGGCCATCTCATTTCAGGAGAGGGAATTGCTGTTGATTCTCAGAAGATTGATTGCATCAGAAAATGGCCAATTCCCAGAAATGTGAAAGAGCTTAGGGGATTTTTAGGCCTCACTGGCTACTATAGAAGGTTTATACATAATTATGGCATTATCTGCAAGCCACTACATCTGTTGTTAAGGAAAAATGCATTTAAATAGAGTCCTGAAGCCACCATTGCTTTTGAAAATCTCAAGAAAATAATGTCCACTGCACCTGTTGTTAAGTTGCCTGAGTTTGACAAAGTATTTGTGGTGGAGACTGATGCTTCAGAGGTAGGGATGAGGGCTGTGTTGATGCAAGATAATCAGCCAATAGCTTATCTCAGTAAGGGTTTTAATCAAACAAATAAGGGCTTATCCACCTATGAAAAAGAACTGTTGGATGTGGTGTTAGCCATTGACAAATGGAAACATTATTTGGTAGGTAGCCATTTTATCATCAAAACAGGCCATCAGAGTCTGAAGTATCTCATTGAACAGAAGCTCACTCATGCTTTGCAACATAAGTGGATAACTAAGCTGTTAGGCTTAAATTTTGAAATCCAGTATAAGACTGGTAAGACTAATGTTGTTGCTGATGCTCTATCTAGGCATGCTTCTCTCTACACAGATTCTGATTCTGAGTCAAAGTTACAACTACAGCAGTTCAAAGGTACTAAAAAAGTTGATCTTCCAGATTCTGACAACAGGTTGGGTACAAAATTCACTGGTGCAGAAGTTACTGTCATGACCACTAGTTCTTCTCTTATTCCTCTTTGGATGATACAATTAGAAAAGAGTTATGAAGATGATAAGTGGTGCCAGGAGTGCATTACTAAGTTGATTTTGGATATACAGGGAGTACCAGAATTTTCTTTTAAGCAAGGATTATTAAAGAAAGGCCTCAAGATAATGGTGGGAAAGAATGGAGATATTAGACAGGAAATAATGGCTTCTATGCATGCTTCTGCTATATGGGGTCATTCTGGACAGACAGCTACCATCAGTAGGGTCCTATCTCGTTTTTATTGGCCACATATGAAGGAGCAGATTGTGCAATATATACAGTCATGTGCTGTTTGCCAAAGGTACAAACATGAAAATTGTTTACCTCCTGGTTTGTTACAACCTCTCCCTATGCCATCACATGCTTGGAGGCAAGTAACCATGGATTTTATTGAAAAACTACCTAACTCTCAAGGGTTTGACACTATAATAGTGGTGGTGGAAATATTTACCAAGTACAACCATTTTTTGAAGCTCAGTCATCCCTTCACTGCAGTGCAAGTTGCTAAAATATATTTGAATGCGATTGGAAAATTGCATGGCATTCCTGATTCCATAACTTCTGACAGATATAAGATTTTTACTAGCAATTTCTGGAGAGAGATAATGTCATTACTTCAAGTTAAACTTCAATTCTCCATTGCTGATCATCCTGAAACAGGTGGACAATCTGAGAGGATGAATCAGATATTAGAACAATACTTGAGGTGTTATTGTGGGGATAGACCTAAGACTTGGAGTGAATGGTTTGGGACAGCAGAATGGTGGTATAACACCACAGTTCATTCTAGAACTACAATATCTCCCTATGAAGCTCTATATGGAGTTAAACCTCTATCCTTACCACTAGGAATTTTGACTGATGTTGTGTTTCCTGCAACTCAGAATCTTCTTCAGCAAAGGGATAATGTTAATCAATTATTTGCAGAAGCATTTGCAAGAGGCTCAGACTAGGATGAAACAATTTGCAGACTTGCATAGGAGTGAAAGGACTTTGCAAGTGGGAGACTGGGTATATCTCAAGTTACAAAAATATAAGCAGCAGTCCTTAGCTCAGAGACAGAGTTTCAAGCTAGCTCCTAAATTTTATGGACCTTATAAAGTTTTGAAGAAAATTGGTGAAATGGCCTATCTGTTGCAGTTACCTGTGCACAGTAGGATTCATCCCATTTTTCATGTGTCTCTTCTTAAAAAACATGTAGGGGATCCTCCCTCTACTTCTATACCTATGCTAGTGGAAGATATGGAAGAACTGCAGCCCTTAGAGCTAGCCAAAATCTTGCACAGAAGACTTATTTCCAAGAATAATCAACAAGTGGTGCAGTGGCTGATCAACTGGAAGGATCTGCCTTTGGAAGAAGCTTTTTGGGAGGATGCTGAGTTTATCAAAAAACAATTTCCCTTGTTCAAAAGCTGAGGACAACTTGAAGATAAGAGGGAGGGGGTGTTGTGATACATGGACTGAAGTTGCAAATAATAAAAGCTTGGTAGTAAATTCTTCCATGTTCAGGGGTATATTAGTCAATTGACCAGGTTCAACTGCCAAGTAGGGCAAGTTGACCAACTGAGCAGGAATGTCAGTTAGCTTAGCTAGCAGAGTTAGTTAGCTGATCTCAATTCTGTTAAATACTCATCGGATTAGTTAGTTGTTGGATTCTTCGTTTTGGAGGATCATAAATGTATTGTTTTTCAGTTTCTATTGAATAAAACCACTTTATCTCTCTCCTATTCTGTAAAACCGTTTCTACCCTAATTCCGGCCAAATCTACTGGAAAACGTCGCCGGAGCGCCCAAGCTTCACGACACAATATAGAAAAAGTCATGGTCCACATCAAACTGATTGTGGCCCATATAAAAAAACTTCTCAAATGCAGGGATTCAGTATGACGAGGCATGTTTTTGCAAGCCACAACTTGACCCTCTAGATATAGAAGGCCAAATTGCAGTCCTCTTTTGTCCAGTCAGCCAAAAATTGGGCGCGAAACTAGAATCACCCCAATCGTCGGCGCCTAGAACTCTGCACATCCCAATCTCGACGCCAGAACTCCCTCGCTCTGCACACCAATCTCGGCGATTGAGCTCTACACAACCCAATCATCGGCGCCAGAAATCCCTCGTTCCACTCGTCTCGGTGGCGCTCGAGATTCTTCATGGTGGGCGACTGAACTTTGCACACCCCAATCATCGGCGCCGGAAATCCCTCGTCCTAGATGGAGGTATTTGTTTCTGAAAACTCTTCCAATTCTTGCTTCCCATCTGCCATTGTGATGGTGCCTGCAATATGAAAGTGGGTACTAATGTTGAACCAAGATCTTTCATAGAATAGGTGTTTGATCAGTACCTACGTTCTGGGGTTTGAGAATATTTATTAAATATATTGACATTATAGTGTTTTTGTTTCAGCAAAGTTGATTCAGTTTCTCTTGGTTGAATATACATACATGGCAACACCCCTGTACTTGGAGACTCCTCTTGAAAATCCGCTACTCTTCCTATAGGTCAAAAGAGGTAAAGAAAAGGTCAGTTTTTATCATGAGGGATTGACGGAGTTTTCTTGAAAATTTGGCCATATATATACCTTCTGAGTGATGCTAGGTATTCTTCTTTTGTCATGGCCGGCATAATCTCGACCTCTTTTTCATAATCAGTGATCAGCAAAACATGTTTTGAGTAAGGATTAGAGACACCATCCTTTAGATAATCTATAAATGTACTATGCTATACTGGAACTTGTTTTTTTTCATACCGGGAAATTAGTGAAAGTCGATGTTCCCCAATACTTGATTGCAGCTAAATCATACGCTCTCGCTGCAGCTTCTTCCTCGTCATATGCTCCTAAATAGACAGCACTATGTGTGTAAGAAACTTTATTTGAATGACATTGTAACAAGTATGTACTGATAGTTTGTTTTTATGTATTTGAACGCATAAAAAGTAATGTTTTTATATCTATAACTACCAGCTACTGTTCTTTGATTCTTTATATGATCGTCGATTGTTTGAATCCCAGAATTTCCTTTTTTTGTGATGAACCATGTTCTAATATTTGTCGCAAAAGTGTAATCTTTGTAGTTGAACCAAGATCTTTCATGTATAACCCTCTTCATATAGGTGTGATTAGTACCTTCTTTGCGTCATTTCAAGTTATGGAATGGTGTTCACATTCTGAGTTTTTCGTAAAACGGGTGGCGAAGTTGAATGCCTGAGTGCATTAATGGAATCTTTCTTGCTACTATAATGAGATATGTCACTCTTAGTTTAACGTGTTTGAAAGTGAATATGATCTTTTCATCTCTGCATTAGATGTAGAATGGCCCAATATCATTCTTATGTGTGTATATATATATATACATACATACATATATATATATATTTCCAGTTTCTTCAACAATCTGTATTGTTTAACTCCAATCTTATTGTCTTGCAGATTGTTTGGACTTATAAAGCGGTTTAATAGAGTCACCAAGAAACATTTGAAGACAGTATTCCCTTTTGTTTGATGATGCATCACCACATTATTGGAAACATAGACATTTCAGTTGTTGAAACTAAATCTACATCATATTTCTTTTAGAGTAACCGTGCTTCTTAGAAATCATTGGATCCCGACAAAGCTCTACGAACATTCATATAAATTTCTAGGTAATCTAAGTTTGTCAGATTTCCCATGTTCATAAACTGCAGAGTTCATAGTTGGTGGCTTTGATGTTAAATAATACTGGAAAAATTCCTACTTTTGACAATGTCAATATTTCTACTGGCTTATTCGATGCTGTTTTCACTGGCTTATTCGCCGGCGGCGCGGAAGTGTAATGAATTAACGGCGGTCGGAGAATTCAGTGGCTTCGTACATGGCCACCAGATATTGATGCATCTCCATAGCTAGAGAAAACCAGATTCTATGTTTTAGATCCAAAACCCTATTTTTTTCTTTCTTGAGTTGAGTTAAATTAGTTTAAGAAGGGGTTTTTGTTGCTGTTTGGCGAAATGGTCATTTGAGGTTTAGGGTGTGGGATTAGTGATGTTTTGAGTTATGGCACTGAGGTTGTCATCTCCCGAGGCGGTGAAGGTTGCTGTTCAGTCGATTGGGCGGGGGTATGATGAGTCGTTGGATCTCAGGCTCAAGTACTGCAAGGAGGACTCACATTTGATTGTGATTGATGAGAGCTTGGGCAGGGATGTGGTGCTACCAGGTGGAGTTTTCATTCCTGATGTCCCGAAAGCGATTCAATAAGGGGATTTACTCGACTCTGCGCAGACTCCGATAAACAGCTTCAGTTATGTGAAAGGGATCAAATCAGAGAATTTTGGGAGGGCGCTGAGAGAATGGCATGAGTACGAGGAGGCTGTTAAGAAGAAGGGCCTAGATCGAGCTCTCCGGTTCCTAAAGGACTTGTCGGTTCAGCAGCACCCCGGATGGGGAGAAGATTCACTGGTGAATGATTATGTCTCACCAAGGCAGCAGAGGGATTGTGATGTTTTAGACAAGTGCCTAAATGCTGGTGATATGAGGCTTGTTGGGAGTGCCTATATATTTCTCAGAGATCAAGGCTGATGTATGCCGGACACCAACACTTCGACGACGAGCCAGGCTCTCGAACTGATCTGCAAAACAAAGCCCCGGGTGTCCCGAGGGTAGACACTCCGACGCTCAAGTCAATATATTTGCTTAAGGCGTAAAGTATAAAGTATGAGATTAGATGGAGAGGTCTACCAAACCTTTGAGGTATTTATATGGCTACAATCCTTTGATCACCAAGATATGTATTTATGGTATAAATACAACTCTTATGGGAATAGTAGTTGTGTTACCATGTTTAGGATAGTTGTATTACCATTTTGAGAGGATGTATATTCCTTGTAGAACATTCATAATATACGCATTCCTTATAAGGATTAGGATTGATGGACCTATGGATCCACCCTCTGCGTACCTCAAGCCCACGATCCTTCTCGGGCCCTGGTCCGAGTATGATGAGGTCTGAATACGAACCATGGAATTATCAGTTGCCCCAAGGTAGATCTTCAAAATATAGAGTGCTCCGTCTCGAAGGTTGAAGGAGAGACCTGCTTCTCGAGGGAAGACCAATAACTCGTAAAGAATAACTCGGGGTGTTAAGCTCGGGGTGTCCTTATAGGACTGTCCTCTTCGGGCTTACCCTTCTGAATATCTAGCTTAAAGTTCTTTCGTATTCCACCAAATATATGGACGGCTGAGATTAGCTTCCCTTGAAATCCAGATGGTAAATACACGTGGCGTGCCTTCATTGGAAAATAGAGGCTGTCTGTCCCCCGTCTCTCCAATTACTTGCATCGGAAACAGAATCGAGGTAATTACTCGTCTTTAATACTGTCTAGGTTTGGATTAAATCTCCCAAATCATTCCCATTGTCTTCTCTTATTCGAAAATTTCTTCTTTCCAAGTTCAGAAGACGCACTAGTACTTCACCAATTTCTGAAGCCCCAAATTTCTGCTTTCTGCTTCCATCATCAGCAAGTGCTATCTCCTTTCTCTGCACATTTTGTCTATTTTTTCTTTTATCTCTGTGTGTGTATTTCCTCTCATACTCTCTGTAATCATGAGTGATGATAGTAAAATAAATCCCATCCCCCATCATGATGAGGGAGAGTATGCACAAGCTCAGTCCGAGGAGAGTAGCTCCCGTGACCGCCATAGAGCCGAGGTAGCGAGTGGGAAAAAACCCGTAATTCTGAAGAAGAAAGCCTCCGAGGAAGAGAAGAGGTTGAGGGCGATGGCCCGGAGGACTCAGATGGAGAGGAATAGCCCCATGGTAGTTCATGCATCCGGCGGTAGAATATTCATGGATGGTGAAGGTAGTAGTAAAAGGTTTGTGAAGGAGGATAAAGCACGCGCTGACGCTGCTATCTTCATTGAATGTTGTCCCTTTTTGATTCCCCAAGATGCTGATCTCATGTACTTTGGGAAAGATAAGTCTGCATTCGAGTTAGTAACTCCGACCCGGGGGGTCATATATGGGAGATTTCTGCAGCATGGGTTAGCCTTCCCTCTTCCCCCACTGTTGAATGATTTTCTTTGGTGTTATAAGGTGCATCTAGGGCAGCTACATGCCAATGTGATAGTAATCATTATGGCCTTGATAACTTGGTGTGCCCGTAAAGGTTGTAGTCCCAGTCTTGCTTTGTTGCGGACCATGTATAAGGTTTCCGTTGTTAAACAAATTGTGACTTTGACTTCTCTGGATACTTCCTTAGGTAAGCTTTTTGTGCTACCTATGAAATGCGGGAAATGGGATAAGGTAAACTAACCTTTGATCAGACAAAGTATGAAGTTCCTTCTTGGAACAAAGAGATCCAAAATGAGATATGGCATGAAGTTGAGTCTTCCCGTAAACTACTAAATATAGCTGGAGAGTTGGTGAGAGATAGGATTAAACTCAGAGAGGGTAAGTTTGTATCAGGAGATCACCAAATGGGTTGGTAGTGGCCTATTGAGACGTATAGCTGGTTGGATCAACTGCCTGGCCGAACTCTACAAAATTGCAGCTTCTTGAGGTTGACACATTTTGATCAGCCAAAAGGTGTTGAGATGGATTGGTATGAAACCCTTCTGTCTATGGATCGGGATCCAGTTGATACAGCCAAGGCGTTGCAGGCCTCTAGGGCACTAGAAGAGAGAACTGCTAGAGACGAGATATCCGAGAAAGAAATAGATGGGGAAATCTCGGGTCTGATGAAGGATGCTCGACGTGGGTGTCGGTTCAAAAGGCTGGTCCAAGGACCCAAGAAGGTGATTGAGGAGGCAAATTGCCTATTTGTTCCGGTGACTTTAGATCCATCAGATGAGGAAGAGGATGAGTGTTCTGCCCTAGTCCGATGTCCGAGAAAGAAGATGCCTCGGTCTTCTGATTCTCCGCAAGCCTTGTGTGGTAGGAACAAGGATGAATAGTCTTTAACTTCTGTAGTAGTGTCTGATATGGTTAATCATTCTCGCATGTATTATTTTATTTTGTCCGATGCTAACTCCATTCTTTTTGTTCTGCAGTGGGTGCTCCCAAGGACAAAAGAGTAGCGAACTAATTGGCTCAATTGTTACAGTCGAGAGGACAGCCGAGCGATGGTGATAAAAAGAGGGATTTTGAGACCTCAGGGGGCTCTGCTGATAGGTCTTCAAAAAAGCCAAGGGTCAAACTCGAACCACTAGAAGAGTTCGAGAAGTATGTGTCGCCTCCTCCTCCATAGGTCCAAATTGAGATGGTTCCAGGATGTCCCGAGATTAGCCAGGTACGATCAACTTAGCTCTTAATAGAATTGGAGGTGTAATTATCTAATTGTCTTTATCTTCTTTCACAGTCTTTAAATCATGTGAAACATATGTATGACTCCATTCGTACACTGTATAACCGCTCTCAAGAACATGCATCTGAATTGGAGCTGTTGGAGGAAGAGATGTCCAAGAGATCCAAGGAGCCTTCTGATGTAGTAAAATGCATCCAGGATGAAGTGGCGCAAGAGAGTACCAAGAGAAAGGCCTTGGAGAAGGAGAACCAAGCTTTGAAGAAGGATAAGAGGTTGGCTAATGGTTCCTTCCAAGAGCTGAAGAGGAGGATGGCTTTGGTGGAAGCGGAGAGAGACCGATATGCTGATCCTACTTGTCAAAGGAGGCTAGTTCGGGTGATAATAGATTTCTGCCTTAACTGCTCAGAGATGGAGGCCCATCGCCAAAAGTATGGCGAGTTCTACCATAAGTCCGAGCTTTCGGAGATGTGGGTTCTTCTTCAGGGAGTTATCAGCGAGGAGATTCAGGGATGGTTAGCTCCTGTTTATACCTGGCCGGAAGTACCGGAGGAGCTGAAGAAGTCCCGTGCAGAGTTTAGCCAGATTGGGGGGTTTGAGACTAGTCTATTGACTAGTCTGGAATCCTTGAAGAAGGCATTAACTCTTGAGGAATTTCAGGAGAAACTATGCAGTCTGTACCCTGAGTTGGCATACTTGGTGGAGAAGCCAGTTGCAGAAATTTCAACTGAGAACCCTGAGACTCCACATGGGGGACCAAAGATTGTAACTCCTTAGAACCTTCTCTCATTATTTAGGAACTTTTTCTTTCTTTATTCCTTCTTTTGATATCCATGTACTCTGAATAATATATTTCTTTCATGAATTTGATAATTCCATGTCTTCCTTTATGTCCAGTGTTGCGTAGCTGCTTGTGCTGAATTGCAGGTCCAGTATGAAGCTGTCCTTCAAAAGAGCAGGAAACTAAAGGAAGATTTGGCTGATTCCAAGGGCTATTTTAGCATCGTGTGAGAAGAATGTGAGAGTCTTCGCGGTGGGCTCAAGATAGCTCTGGAGCGGAGAGCAGAGCTGAACCAGCATCTGAGTGATCTTTAGACGCGGTATAAGGGTCTAGAAGATGAATATAGTAAAGTCTTGGCCGCCAATAAGAACTACGACCGAGAATGGAGGAAGCCAAGAGTGACTTGATTAAGATCAAGGGTGAGAGTCACGAGAAGGACCTTCGTATCTCTACCCTTCGAGATGAAAATATCACCGTGAATCATAAGATTTCCTCCATCTTAGATGACTCGAGGATGTGTCAGGCCGAGCTGAATGCTTGTAGGTTCCAAATAAAGGAGCTAGAAACTCAAGGTGTGTTTGTCACGCCTTCAGTATCTTCAAGAAGGGAGATAGGTGGGCCTTCTTCTGTCCCATATTCAGGACCATTGATAAGGTCCCATGTCCGAGGTGGTATATCTCGAGGGATTCCATGTGGAAGGGGCGGAGAGGCGCCACCTACTCCTAGAGCTCGTGGCTCAATTGACTCTCCTGCTCGACCTATAATTATAGGAAATAGAAGGGGATCTCCTACCCCCTCTCAATTGATGAGGGTGGCAGAAGAAAGTAATTGGGGCCGTGGCCTCCAAAGTGGTCGAGGTCATGCCTCTACTTCTTCTCGCGGTCGGGGTCGTACCCCTGTATTTAAAGACCTTCACGAGGTGTAAGAAGTTTTTAGTGTAATAACACTTTTTGATTTTGCCTTTATAAAGGTCTTTATATTGCAATCCTTGAGAAGATTGACTCACGGGCTTATGAATAGCCGGAATAAATAGTGATGTATACCTTCAATAGATGTATCACGAAAAGAGTCGAGTTCCGAACTTTGTGAGTTTGTATGACTCATATTGTGTTGGTGTTAACCATATACTTTTTGTAAGTATATTATTTTATTTTGGCCTAAGGTGATTGTAGTTCGGACACGTAGTGCAAACAGCTCATATTAGATAAGCATCAATCACACGCTTATAAGATTATAAATCTCAGGCAACAGTCTCTACTTATGCTTTTTAAGGCATAGTGTCTCTTTGTATTAGAGAATGTTGACTACTTTCAAAATAAAATAAAAGATATATATTGAAAAGAAATTGTATTCTTCGAACTTGAGAATTCGGTAAAATTATAAAAGACAACCCCGAGTTTGGGAGCTCGGGTATGAAAAAATAAAAGATGAAAAGAAAAGAAGCTTGGCCCATAGGCCTTATTGAAGTAGTTTCTCCTTATTTGGAGAAGATCTACTTGGTTTTAGCTCCGAGGTACCTGCGTAGGAAGGGCGCCATGATGACCGGATCCAAGTTCTCTCCTTCGCATGTTTGTTAGAGGTAGAATCCACCGGATTGTGCTGCGTAGACTCTATATGGTCCTTTCGTCCTTGGCTCCAGCGCTCCTCCTAGCTTGTTAGTGCACCACGGGCCAACTGGCATTACCAGTTCTCCCACTTGGAATGTTTGGTGGAGTCGTTTGTGCCATAGTGCAGTCATCTCGTTGTAGGCCTCTTTCTCGAAGTGAAACACCATAGGTTGTTCGAGATCGGGGTCGGGAACTAGATCTCCTAGGATAGTGTTGACGGCCGAGATGTTACTCACTTTTCTGGCGTCACGGATAGCCGTGATCATGCAAGAGCGCGCCACTCCTTGATCTCCTTTGATTGAAACTACTCCTTGCGGTGTCGGAAATTTCAACATTAGATGATAGGGAGACCATACGGCTTTAGCTTGGCACATCCAAGGTCTGCCAAGGATAATGTTGAAGGGTGTGACGGTGTCGACTACCACAAATGTGCAGTAGAGGGTCAGCTTTTTATCCCATCTGCTACTGTGACTGGGAGTGTGATTTCCCCGAGAGGTATTATGGGATTTCTAGTGAACCCCGAGATCGGACCCGAGGTTTGAGATCGTCCTTGGTAAATCCTAGTTTCTGGAAGCAATCTTGGAACATTACTTCTATTCCACTCCTGCATCTATGAAGACTCTTTTTACCAGAGAATCTTGTACGGTTGCTGAGATGATGAGAGGATCAGAGTGAGGCATCTGATTTGGTACGGCATCCGCGTCCGAGAAAGTAATGGTTTCCTCGGGACGAAACCTCTTGTTGACTGGCTCGGTATGTGGTATGGCTCGTACACTATCCTTCAGCTTAGTCAAGGAAATTGTTTCTCCGGTATAGCCATTGATGTCGTTGATGACCCGGTTGGCTCCATTTGGCGGTGGTGGAGGAGGATCTTGAGGATTGTTGCCTCCGCCGCCCTGGTTGTTATTGTTATTGTTATTGTTGCGGGAGCCATCCTTCTTCTTCTGCCAGGGTTTTCCCCCATATCTCTTCTGGGTACCCTGGATATCGCCGGCTATCGAAGGTGCAATTTGTTGCACGATTCCTTGACAAATTAGCTTCTCGATCTCATTCTTGAGCTGATAACACTCCTCAGTGTCATGCCCCCGATCTCGGTGATATTGGCAGAATTTCGGGGACCTTTGGCGCTCAGCTGACTCCTTCATGGCAGGTGGGTCCCTTAAAAGGTGTCTGTGAATGGATAAAATCTCATCCCGAGATCTAACTAGAGGAGTGTATGACTTGAAGGTAGGTTTGGAGGCGCTTTCCGTCTTCTCGACCTTCGGTATCTTCATTCTGGGCTCTTTTTTATCCATATGGGAGTCTGGAGGCCTCTTGCCTTTTACGGTGTTTGTTTTGCTAGCATACTTCTCCATGATGGCCTGGAGATGCTAAATGGTTGTTGGATTCTTTGTTGCCAGCTTCATCCTCAGAGTGTCATCATCTACACTCATTCGATACATATTGATCAGGAGACGTTCATCTCGATCATAGCATTCAGTAGCTAGATCCATGTATCTGTGATAGTGTTCTATCACAGTTTCTCCTTCAAGGCTGGACACATATCCCAAATCTCCGAGGGACTTGGTAAATTTATTCTTCTGGAAAAAAGCGTGGAGAAGGAACTCAGCGAAATCCCAGTAATCGAACAAACTTTCTGGTTTTGTCTGAGTAAACCATGTTTGTGCTTTCCCTCGGAGGTAACTGGGGACGATCTTTCATATTTCCAGCTCATGGAAATTCCTGGTTTCCAAAGTCTTAAAAAAGACCGAGAGAAATTCTCTAGGATCACTGGTGCCATTGTATGTGGGCAAGTGCTCTGGGACCTTCTTGTGGTTATCGAAGGGGAGGTTCACAATATGCCGCGAGAAAGAAGAACGAGTAGATTGTCCTCTGGGTCCGAAGATATGTGTGATTTCTTGATCGACTTCGTATTTACCTCGAGTAGGGTAGATTCCCTCTTGAGTAAAGGGCCGATCGGCAATGTTTTGCCATACACTTCGCGTTCATTTCCTTTTCTCGCGCCTGAGCTCTTCTTCAACATTGTTGATGCGCATCTTCTGCACTTCCTCCCTGCTTAATCCAGCGCCTTCATTCTGGTAGTTAGTTGGATTAGGAAGTGGTGGCAGATTGTTCTGAGGATTATAGGGCGGTAGACCCTTGGATAAATCATCTAGGAGTCTCCGCTGTCGAGTGGAATCAGCAGGTGGTGTTGTTTGAGCTCCTGAGATAGATACTCGATTGGGAGCCTCATGCGTCTGTGCACGGAGTTGTTGGCTTGAGTTTATCAGAGATGCAACAAAATCAGGATATTGGGAATGTAAATCCCTCATCAGTGCTCGGACATCTTCAGAGATCGTTCCGGAGGGGTGTCCGAGTCAAGGTTGATATAGGGTGGTTCAGAGCTTGGCGGGTTATGTCGTACAGTCTGGTTTAAGGTTTCTCTAAGACGTCTTTGTCTTTCTTCCTCATGCCGTCTTTCTGCGAGGATTTGTCGATCCCTTTGTGCTTGTTCTTCCACGGAAAAGATCGAATCAGATCCGTTGTACCCAAACCCATTCTCTTGGTCAAGGCCGTCTAGGTTGTTGACGTGTTCGCTGTAGTTCATGTCAGTCTGGATCGAGACTCTCTGACCTGAGTTTGGTACTTCAGATCCGACAGGATTCGATCCAGAGGGTGGCATTCCTAATGCAGCAGGATTTGGACCGGAGGAGGGTGCTCCAGATACAACGGAGTTTGAACCGAAAGAGTTAGGAATGCTGGAGTTTCCTGCCCCCAGGGTAGAGCTTGGTGGTGGTTCAGAGGTGGAGCGCGTACGAGATCCTCCGGGTCGACCACGTCCTCGACTGCGTCCGCGTCCTTGAGGGGGCTGCTCCGCTTCTAGATTGTCTTCTGGATTTTGCCCCTGCACGCGGGCGCTTTGTCTGGGCTGCTCAGCATCAGACATGTTGTTGGAGGAGTTGTTCTTCAGGTGCGCTTAGATCAGATCAGAGAAAAGGTTCGGCGACATCGTCAATGGGTGTGAGGTCCCACTGGACGTGCCAAATTGATGTATGCCAACACTTCGACGATGAACCAGGCTCTCGAACTGATCTGCAAAACAAAGCGCCGGGTGTCCCGAGGGTAGACACTCCGACGCTCAAGTCAGCATATTTGCTTAAGGCGTAAAGTATAAAGTATGAGATTAGATGGAGAGGTCTACCAAACCTTTGAGGTATTTATATGGCTACAATCCGTAGATCACCAAGATATGTATTTATGGTATGAATACAACTCTTATGAGAATAGTAGTTGTATTACCATGTATAATAGAAGTATATTTCGGACATGGTTGTGTTACCATGTTTAGGATGGTTGTATTACCATCTTTAAGAAGATGTATATTCCTTGTAGAACATTCATAATATACGCATTCCTTATAAAGATTAGGATTGATGGATCTATGGATCCAACCTCCGCGTACCTCGAGCCCACGACCCTTCTCAGGCCCTGGTCCGAGTATGAATGAGGTTCGAATACGAACCATGGACTTATCAAAGGCCGCCTTCCTAGCTTCGTAAAGTATCGATATACCGGTATTGTGTTTCTTCTTGTAGTCCATGCTCTAATGCAGCTTAGTATTTATGCGAATTTGTTGTGAAGTGGTTTATTTTTCCTCATTCTATGATAAAAATTTGATCTTGTAAAGTTTTTTTCCTTAATCTATGCCATGTATGCGAATGTTAGAGAAGTAGGTTTTTTCTTGTAAAGTAGTAGGCTCTAAATCCAGAGGTTTGAGTAATAATGGAGTGTATAGTTTGGTATATAGTTACTGGATTGTGGAATTGAATTTCATTTGAAAGCTGTTCAGAAAACATTTCATATGCCATAATCAATTGGCTACACACACAGCTTAAAGAGTGCCAAGAAAGTTCCTTTTTTGGAGAAATTGTGGCAGAATGAATACCTCAGTCGACCCTATTGATAGAGTTTCTATGCATTATCGTTTGGCTGCAAACAGCTTAAAGAGTGCCTAGACAGTTCCTTTCGTGGAGAAATTGGTGTAAAAGGACATACAGGTATTCTATCCAGTCGACCATATTCATGAAGTTGCTATGCATTATCCTTTGGCTGCAGACAACTTAATGAGTGCATATGCATTTCCTTTCGTTAAGAAATTGGTGCAAAAGGATACTTTGCAGGAAGAATCTCAAAAGACAACTATTTGGTAAGAATCATTTCCTTTTCTTTCGTTTGTTTCGTGTTTTGGTTTATGCTGCTCTGTGAATTAAGGATGTGATATGTTTGATTTATGCTGCTTTGTGAATTAAGGATGTGATGTGTTAGAATTGCGATATGTTGGCATAATGAATCGATTGATATAGAATCTTCATGATTTGGCATAAGTTTCTATATAGGTAATTAGAGTTTAGGAACGTAGGTCTTTGGTATCAATGGTTAGCTTATGATATTTTTTTTGTAGTGAATATTCATAGTCCGACATAGTTTTTTGAATTTCAAGATATGAATATTTTATCCATATCTTCATTGCACAATCTGTAGAAATTCACCGATCTGGTTTTTTTCCAGCAGGCGCGATGCTTTTCCGACGCGAAAGCTGACACTGATCATACCTCTTTCATCACCGGAACTCTCAGCCTCAAGGAGGAAAACGAGGTTGGAATTTGAATTTTGTAGTTGGTATCTTATAATTGGTTTACTGAAGAAGTTATGATTTGGTTAGGTGCATTGGATTAGGGTTTCGTCTGACGGTAGCAGTTATTTCGTGAGGGCCTGTTTTCGCATCTGAATAAGATTTGGGACCTGGCCTCCTGCCTGTACGATCAGCTAATTTTCTCCACAGTTTTCTCTGTTGGTAATTTGGCTAATATTTAGGAGTCATTCTGTTTTCATGTTTTATTTACTGCTACGAAAATGCTGCTGCTCATTCTAACTTGGTGTTTCAGAAAGGACAATGAGGCATCAAACTGCTATGGTTTCAGTATTTGATGTTGTTGATTCCATCAGTAGTGAGATGGCTATCATTATCCAGTCCCCGGTTGCAAATGATCTCGCTATAACTGTGAAAGAAGAGAAAACAGAGGAATTCATGGAAATGAATCAGGGTTTGCTTCAGTGTATGGGAGTTAGCCACGCTTCTATAGAAAGTGTGCTCCAAACCACACTAAAATACTAATTGGCTTCTAAGTTGACTGGAGCTTGTGGAGAAGGATGTGTGTTGACACTGCTACCAACTTGTATCCTTTCTTGGTCAATCTGAACATATTGTTGATTTAGCTTTTAATGTGTAGATTTTCTTTGTTGAGCTGCATGTGTCGGAAATCCATTTCACTGTTTTTCAAGTCAATTGGTTGTGAAAAGAAAATATGTAGAAATGCAACTCATAGGGAGAAAAAGTATGACTTCTGTGATATACTTTCCAGTGCCATCTCTAAATTTGGTTATGACAGACAAAAGGTATGTAGCTGACCTTTACTGCATTCTTTTATAGTTGGGATACATATATGATAAAATACCTAAGATTTTGGAGTCTGAAATGTTATATAACTGAGTATCAGTTAATTAGATGATAAATTTGGTGTTGTGGCATTCAGATTTTGTCAAAATGGTTGAAGAAAACGTAATTTATTTTTAAGCTCTGGGAAATTGTGTTGAACTTTAGGCCCTGTATGTTCTGGGTTTTTGTGGGATTTGGATTTTGAGATCTTGACACAGTACAAATCCTTGGATTTAGAGTGGATCTTGCAAAACCCAGATATGTCAAGACCTTGTATGGTATAAAGATTTGGTTTTGGGTTTTGCAATAATTTATTAATAAAACAATAGTATATGCAAATATTTGTATCTTTCTTTTTGGAGTAGTTATTTTGGAGTATATGAATTCGAGATTTGTGAAAAATATATCATAATATAATTTTAAAAAGTATTAATTAAATTATTTTATATAATTATATTAAAAATATAATATTTCATTTTTTTACATTTTGGATCAATGCAAGTTTACAATTTTTTTTTATAATTGGATGGGTCGAAAAATTATGAACTAATCATTTATTTTTATTTTAAATAGAGCGGAGTCGGTAATTTTGACACGACCCATTACAAAATTAAATAATTTTATATATAATATTTATAATGTTTCAATTTTGTTTCAGAAGTAAATATCAACATAAATAATATAATAATATTTTAAATATAGAACAAAAAATGTTGCAAAACTTGATTGGATTTTGGGTTTTACTCGTAAATCCCAAAAACCAAATCCTGTGCAAAACATACAAGGTCTTGGATCTTGGAGAGTAAATCCCAAGATCCAAAACCTTCAAAATCCTAGAAAATCCTAGTCCATGCCATTTTGTTTTTGTGTTATCTGTTGCCAAATGCCAATACTTGATCTGTGTCCTTGTGCAACCTCCTGAACTGAAAAATGCAGACTTAGAGTCAAGTGTATAAAGTAATTGTAAACTTAGAGTCAAGTGGATTCCGGTGTTTGATTGCTGGAATTGGTGAGAAGGGCATGGAAATTTCCTTCAATGGTGTTTCTTCCTGATCTCATGGATGAGAGCACTCCTAAATTTTCAATCTTGGCTACTTATAGTCGAAAGTTCACTTTTTGGTTATATGGTGTCTGCTGTATCTTGGTACAGTTGGGTTGAGTAGCGTTTGAGTTGAGTTTGAGCACCGTGCAGTAGCGTATGAGAAGATTTTGAACAGCGTTGCAGTAGCACTTGAGCTGAATTTGAGCACATTACAGCAGTGTTTTAGATGCATTTAAGCTTAGGTCTGCAAACAAAAAGGACACAAAAGAGCATTAGAAGCTCATAGAAAAACATGTATACAAGCTTGCTTTCCTTTCTTGTATGTTAAATAAAAAGGAAAATAAAAGAAAATGACTGTTGAAGAACCAAAACAAAGAGCTCTACGTATTAAACTTCACAGAATTCTTTTTATGTTGAAATGAAAACCTTTTTGCTCTAATACTGTTGATTCAATAAATCGATTGAGAGACTTTGCTCTCTTCATATGAACCACTAGTTTTAGTGCCCCGTGCAATGCACGACGACCATCTTTCTAAAGAAGTAAAATCCTAAAATATACGATGCTAGTATGCATTAGAAAATATATTTGAGACATTTTAATATCCCTAATTTGTGATAAAGACATTCTGAATACCATAACAATAATTAAGTACTTGTCATGAAATGTAAAAATAAGAATATGTAATACTAATTACATTCAGCAGTTAAAGTGAATATTTCACTAAATACTACATTAATAGTGTTCGTCGTGCCAAGCACGATCATTTCCCATTTTTATTGTTATATTATGTAAGTAAATATTTTAGCAATATATATTGTCTCTTATATTAACCATCGTCAAATGACCAATGCATATATAATTTTTTTTTGAAGCAAACCACTATAAAGTGGGGGAAATTATATTGGGCATCCCATACCACAAAAAATAGTAACAATGATACAACTAATGCCCCGGTAACAGGCAAGAATTGCACGGAGATAAACTCCAAAAGCATTAGAAATGCTTTTCAAAAGAGATTAGAGTCTATAAGCCCTATACAAAAAATAATGTAGTTAAAATTAACTGAAAACCTATTATAGAATTGCTAGGCAAAACTAAAAGTGGTACCCAGAAAATTAAAACTACAAATATCATCAGAAAACTAATGTGCCTAAGATCTCTGTATGAAGAGGCCTCTGAGAGTGGGATCTAGGCAAAAGTGTCTCAGCTAAGCAGATTGTCCATATAAGCAATTATGAGTCTGAAGTTCAGCATCCTGGTTGTGACTTTGAGCCCTGTCTGTCTCCTTCTTCTCCATTTCTCATCTGCATGATCATAGACAGAAATATACTGAGAGTAGCATTAATTCAAGGGGGATGTAATCTTAAAGATGGAGTTCCCTCTTTATCTAGAATGTATAAACCTTTTACTGAGAGAGGTAGAGACTGTTGAGAGTTGAAAGAAAGAGTCTGTTTGGTGTTTATAGCATGCTTAGCCAGGGAATCAGCAACCAGATTCCCTTCTCTAAAGATGTGTATAATTTAAGAATGTAGGCATGCTTGAGCAATGTCAGAAACTAGTGGAAACAGTCTCCATGGGGCATCATCTGGATATTTAATTATTTTTTATGCCTGTTTACAGTCAGTCTCATATGAGCATGTGAGGTTCATTTCAGTACTGATTTTGATACCCAGTCCTATGGCTAACAACTCAGCATGCAATGGTGAAGATGACTGAGTATACATAGAGTGAGCAACAACTAGAACTCCCTGTGTGTCTCTTATGATAACTCCTAGACCAGTTGACTGAGGATGCCAAGAGGCATCAATATTAACCTTAAAGTGAGAATCTGGTCTAGTCCATAAGACTTTAGAAATGATAGGCTTTGGGGGTTGGAGGCATTTTGGAAAATATCCATTTGCTGCCAGGTCAATATCATGATCAGAGTGTATATAGAATGGTTTGGCTACAAAAGAGTCATATATCATAGATTTAATATCATGGAGGATACTGGGGATACTAGGAGTAATATTATCATAGATAAATTTGTTCCTAGATTTCCAAAGGATCCAACATGAGAAAAGAGCCATGTTCTTAGTCATGAGGGACTGGATAGCAGAGATTCCTAGTTTTGACAAATAGTATGAGATTCTACTCCAAATTGTGGAGAAAGGGGGGTTCTGATGCCTATAAAATTATTAACACCCTCCCATACTTGGACAACCAGTTGACATTTATTGAAAAAATAGTCCAGAGAATCTAAATTGTTACAGAAGCAGCATTTAGATACTACGTTAAAACCATAATATTTAAGGACATTGTCAAAAGGTAGAAGAGAGTTTAAAATTTTCCACATGAATATAGAAACTTTTTTTGGAATTCTAGAGTTCCATAATTTGGATAGAGATACAGAAGTACCTCTCTTGGGCCTGATCTGGTTGTAGGTTGACTTGAAAGTGAAAGCACCATTGATGTTTGGCTTCCAGATCAATTTATCTTCTCTGTGCTCCTTGATTTTTGCTTCCTGTAAAAAATTGAGAAGAGCAGTATCAATGAAAGGGGAGATTTGAGGAATGTACAGCTGTCTGTTTTCAATAAATTGAGCAACAGAGCATGACTCAGGGATAGTAGTGGACTGTGAGTGAATAATATCAGTAATAGGGCCTCTATCTGTCCAGTTGGCATTCCAAAAATTACAAGAGCCTTTGCCATGAATAACCTTGGAGTGCAGTTCAGCAAATTGATTAACTTCACATATCCTCTTCCAGGTATGAGAGGTTTGTGAAGATTTTGGCAGTGAGGCTATGAAAAGGTCCATGGGGCAGAAGCATTTTGATATTTCCACCAAAGCTTAACAGAGAAGGCTGTGACTATAGATTTAAGATTCCTAAAACCCAGGCCATTCTCTGCAATGGGGTAACACATATCATTCCAGTTTTTACATGACTTTTTTGGCTTGTCATCCACTGATCCCCAGAAGAATATGGATATTCTTCTTTTTATCAGTTTCATAATATGAGAAGTTGGCTTCAGAACAGCCCAATAGTGCTGAGGTAGAGAATATATACAGGAATTAATAAGCACTAATTTAGCACCAGAGGACAGCCATTTATTTTTCCAGTTAAATAATCTATTATCAATCATTTCTAAGAGTGGCTGGAAAAATATATTTTTTATTCTACCAGAGAAAATAGGAACACCTAAATATTTAAAAGGAAAGGATCCTTTTTTTCATTCCAAGTACAGTGTTCATTTCCCTAATATTGGCCAGTGATGCATGTTTACTGATAAAATAATCACTCTTGTCATAATTTATTTTTTGTCCTGAGACATTTTCAAACACAGCAAGAAATGATTTCATCTTAGTGATGTTAGCTTTACTAGCTTGCATGAAAATTACAGTATCATCAGCATACGATAGATGAGAGATAAGTGCAACATTTCTGGGCAGACTGTAATATTGTAAACTACCAATCTCAAAAATATATGCAAGGCTTCTCGTAAAGGCTTCAGAATAGATATTGAAACGAAAAGGGGAGAGAGGATCACCTTGTTTAATGCCTCTTGTGGCTTGAAAGAAGCCAACATGACTACCATTTACTAGGACAGAGAACCAAGCTTGAGAAAGATTTTTAATAATTGAAAATATGAATTGACCATGAAAGCCAAATTTTATAAGTATACTGGTGAGAAATATCCAACATACTCTATCAAATGCCTTTCTCAGATCAAGCTTTAAAATTCAGTTAGGGTTTCTGCCCTTTTTGTTTGAAAATCTCACCATCTCATTGAGGTATAGGACATTATCACTAATGTCTCTATTCTTCAGAAAAGCTGTTTGATGAGGGGAGATGATTTTTTGCATTAGGGGTTTCAGCCTTTCCATTAACAATTTTGAGAAAATTTTGTTTAAAACATTTGAAAGGCTGATGGGCCTAAAATCACTAAAAGATGAAGGAGTTTGGATTTTTGGAATTATTGCAATCCATGTACTGGCAATCCCTTTAGGAATATTGGTACAGGACATAAAATCATTTACAGCACTCAATAAATCCATATGGATGAAATTCCAACCTTTAATGTAGAACTGAGCAGTGAAGCCATCTGGAACAGGGCTTCCTTGTTTATTTAAGGAGTTAAAATTCTCCTTTAGTTCCTGCAATGTGATAGGTTTAAGCAGTTCTATATTGTCATCAGCAGTAATTAATTTTGGGATCTGGGACAAAAAATGAGAGAAAAAAGTCTTCTGATCAGGATTATTTTCAGCTGTGAGCAAATCAGAATAGTAAGAGATTGCTTCATTCTCTATAGCTGCAAAATCATCAATCCATTGACCATCAGATTTTTGAATTTTAGTGATAGACATTCTTCCCTTCCTTTCCCTTACTGAGTTATGAAAAAACTTTGTGTTGTCATCTCCCTCTTTAAGCCATTTAACCTTAGATTTATATTTTCAAAAGTGATTTTGTTCGTTAATGGCTCTGGAGAGGAGAGATTTAGCTTCTTTGAGACTGTCCAAATTTATTTCACTTTGATCAGCATCATAAGCAATTTCTGAAAGTCTAAGTTTTTCCTCAGCAATTGTAACATTATTGTGCAAATTTCCAAAATACTTCTCTGTTCCAAATTTTCAGAAATTTTTTTAGCCTGAGAAGCTTTAGATAAAAACCTATCATACTAGTACTACCTATATTAGGTTCCCAGTTAGCCTGAATCACATCTATGAATTTTTCTCTTTTAAACCATGTGTTCAGGAACCTAAATGGCCTAGACGAAGATTTTTTATATCACTGCCAATACTTAGTAATAAAGGACAGTGGTCACTGGATAGCTTATTCAAAACTAAAATAGAGGAGTTTGGAAACTTTGCATTCCACTGAGAGGTACAAAGGCCTCTATCAAGTCTCAGAATGGTGGGGATTTTTTTCCTGCCACTATCACTGAGATCTAGAGGAATTTGATGTCTTCCATTGGACCAAGTAAAAGGATTTCCTACATTATAAATGTGCTCTAAAGCCATATCATCTATAAATTTTGAGAAATCTCTAATACTGTGCAAACTAGGAGTTGATGGACCCTTATATTCAGAAATTGAAATGATGGCATTGAAATCACCAATAAACATAGTATCAGGGTTTTTTATTTTCTGTAGATCAATCCATAGATCTTCCCTTTATTTCCTTGTTCTCAGTCCATAAACAAAAACAGCTTTCATTGAAGCATTTAATTTTTGGCTGTGGACTGAGACTTGTAGAAATTGAGGGTTATCTAGATTTAAGTGCAATGGAATATCATTTCTCCAGAAAATCCAAATTTGTCCATTTTGAGCATGCAAACAGTTATGGAAGCCTAAAACAGTCATATAATGGTTACATTCAGAATTATCATGCATTGGCTCAATAAGGAAAATTAAATCAAAATTGTAACTGGCAATGAGTTCATGAAGTCTTTCCATAGAAGTTTCCATCTCTCTGACATTCCATACAAGGAATTTGTTTTTCAGGGTTGTACTATTCATTTGGAAAAAATTTTAGGGCTATTTGTAACAGAACTGGCAATAATTTGATTTAATTGAGTGAAGTAAGTTTGGAGCTTAATCACTGGAGTGTTTTTTGCCATGTGTCTGTTGGATTTTCTTACCTGAGTTGTGTTTACCTGTTGCTCAACTTCCTGTGGTGAGGAGCAATTTGGTTCTTCTGACAGCTTGGGAGATTTCTGAGTATTCTCTTGATCCTCCAATTCCAGTTCTTCATCTTTAGTGAGCATCTGCAAGGGAAGAAATCTATTTTTCCTATTTTTCTCCTGGGAGAGAAATGACACTTTGTTAGTATTAATAGGTGAGGAATGAAGGGGGTCTGAGGATGGGACTGCAGAGTCATCTTTTTCATAATGCATAGACTTTGATTTCCCAGAAGCCATTTCTCAGTTTCAGCTGTGATCTCAGAGAGCATTTCTATATTAGTATCTTCCATAAATGGCTTAGAGGAAATGGCATCTGAGTCTAGGCTGGTTTCAGGAGTAGGATTAATGTCTGAGCTGGAGTTGCTGATGCAGATAGTATCATCCTAAGGGAAATTTCCATCATCTTCTGTGATCAGTATCAGTTTGTCTTTCCCTTTATCTTGGGTAGAGGTGTTGGTTGGGATGATAGGCAATGGAATAGGTTGCTGAGCTTTCTTGACATATGTCATGTTCTGGGATTTAAACAACCTATCTTTTTCTTTAATGGTGAGACCAGATCCCCCTTCTTTAGGCTTCTGAGACACTGTCTTAGGTAGAGGTTTAGGCCTACTATCATGCATGACAGGGATGGTTGGTCTAGGAGGGTGGCTAAGTTCAGGGTGAGCCTGCTTACAGAAGTCAATACAATGCCCCAATTTTTGACAATGAGGGAAGTAAAGGGGTAACTGTTCATAGATGATTTCAAGGCCAGCTAGCAAACCAGGCATGCCTATAATTATCTCAGAGTGGAGTGTTTTCTGTAAATCTATCTCTATGCAGAGCTTAACTGTAGATGGCCTAGTAAGAGAGGAGGTTGCATAGTCCACTTTCAAGAATTTTCCTATCCTATTTCCAATGAACTCAAGCATAGCTATATTGTAAAAGAAAATGGGGACATTTGGAATGGTTACCCATACTGGAACAACTGAGGATTCAGTGCCTGGGACAAACTCAGTCGACCATTTCAGAACTTTCATAGGCACTCCTCTGAAACTCCACGTGCCCTTTAGCCAGCATCTTTGATAGTCTTCGGGATCATGAAATCTGACGAGGATGTGTTTGAAATCCAGAGAACCAAGCTGGAATTTGGAGGTGAAGCCAATGGACTTGAAAGCTTCATTTAGCACCTCCATTGACGGCTTCCCGTTGTCAAACTTTCCGACGAGCGTGTACTGGTAGTGGGCAGCCAACTGAGAAGCTTGCTCCGGTGAAACTATGCAAGCTATTTTACCCTTAAATTCACCGATTGGCTGGATATCTGGATTACTAGGAAGTGTAGACGATATGGGGGGTGGTTTGTGAAGGACTGCTTGTGCAAATGATCGAAACGGAGTGTTGCCACCGCGGAGATGCGGTGGCTCCGCCATCAAATTTTCCGTTTTGTGACTGTTTCGGGTGGGGCTTTATGTCGGTAACGGAAATAAATGGTACTGTTTCGGGAATTGCATAGATTTAGGAAATAAAGGTAGAGAGGGGAGAGAGAATTGAGTAAGAGAGAGAAAGCAGTGGTCAACA
The DNA here is from genome assembly GCA_948330725.1 of Sherardia arvensis. Classification (NCBI taxonomy): domain Eukaryota; kingdom Viridiplantae; phylum Streptophyta; class Magnoliopsida; order Gentianales; family Rubiaceae; genus Sherardia; species Sherardia arvensis. Next base: position 28,849,724 of record OX415236.1, read on the forward strand.
ACTGATATGATGACCAATGCATATATAATATAAAACAATTGATTAACCATTCAATATAAAAACAATTAGAGAGAAAATAAGAAGGTTTAATATTGCTTGTGATCATGATGACATCATGAATATATGAATCTGACATGAAACATAGCCTCTATAATGCATAAAAGTAAAAATAAAATAAAATAAAACTAAAGCATACTATCTATGATTGTAAATAGTGTATCTTCACATGAAACTAAGCAACTTGCTAACATGCACCTGCGAAACCTTTCGTGCCACACGGATCTTCATAACAGCCTACTATTCCCAAAAATGAACAACGTATATTTTTTGGCATTTTGATTTTGATTTAACAAGAGATTGGCAATTACGAATAATTAATTCCAAGAAAAATACGAGTTTTAACATTTGATAGCTACATAAGCTGACATAAGAATTAATATATAAATCAATGTGTTGTAATAACATAGAGCTCATAAAATCTTACATCTTTTGATCGAAGGAGCCACAATGAAAATAGAGTTAGAAAAATATTAAAACATCGAAAAAGTTACAATATTTTTAATCTTAATATGAGTAAAAACCTAAAATATTAAAGCTTCATAATCAACATGCACATGTTGAATATGGTAATTTGATCACCAAAACTGATTAGAATATACTTCCATACTATCAACTGTATCAAGTGAACCCCTTATCCCTCCATTCAAAGCAAATACAACTCTTATAGAATAAATATATAATAAGATTCTAACTTTCAACTATGAAAATATAAACAAACACAAAAGACATGATTTTGAAATTTATTAGAAACAAATTAAAAGCCCTAATTCAGAAAATAGAAATGCATGCACAATAGAGACCTTATATTACTAATAAAATAATTTTTAAGCTACTTTTAAGCCCGTATATGCATCTAACAAGAATGATCATATTTAGCGGGTCAACAATTCCCCTTTTGAGTTTCTCGTTTTAGAAAACCTTTTGACACACCTACTTGCACGTTTTTCAAAGTATGGGGCGTCTTATGTTACTTCTTGGGATTCAATTCCACATTTTCTTGAGCAAACGATTTTGTACGTTTACTAGGAGAATGAAATAATCTTTATTTGCTTTCAAAAACGAATGATCATATTTTCAGATGTTCACAATAAAAATGAAAAACAAATTGACGAACCATGTTCAAAAAAACTGAACCTCATATTTATTAAAAATGGAAAAATAAAGCTAAAATCAATTGTCTGAATCCGATCAGAGAGACCACACATGTGATCATATAACTAATTCACTTCGTCCTTCATCGTCATTCGTCAGATGATGGCAAATTCTGAGCAAACAAGATGCATTTTCCAATTAATCAAGAAGCTGTCATAATTTAACAAAAATAAAATCAACCACAAATTGTTTTTAAAACTGTATACCTTTGATTTGTGTTTTCTACTACAAAAACCGGCTTTTAAAACTTCATTGTCAAAATATAAACCTGAGAATGCATGAATAGAATATATAAGATAATATCACAAAAGAAAAAACAATCAGCATAATCAGGGTGGGAAGATGAGAGATGATCATAATTAAATACAGGTTTGAAATTAGGACCATGAAAATATAACCCGTCAGAAGATACTGCTTGAAAGTATGATAACTACTCAAACATGGACCGATGGTTAAAAGAACGGATACCAAGGTTTACAAAAAGATACGGTTGAATTAAAAAGCAACCCGTGGGATGATGAGCAGAGATCGTGGGACACGAAGAGAATTACCGTGAAAGTTTACAGTAAATAGGGAGGGTATTCTAGGATGAATCACAACCATTGATCTAATCCAACGGCTGCAGTGGATTTCACTGGCACTTGCTAAGAGGAATAATATAGTAAGTTAGATAAGAAGACAAATTTGTTTATACAAGAAACACAAGGCAATGGCAGAAGATAATAGCCATGATATGTATGTCGATTTCTTTCATGGTAACTACAAAAGAATGGTTTTTGATTATTCAGTTTCTGTTATGTTTAGACTTTCAAATATTTTTTTATTTCTAATTTGTATATACATATTGGTATTTTGGATTGTTGTATGATAAAAATGTGCAATATCATTCTTTTGTTCAAATAAAGCAGCGACTTGTCGTTCCAAAGCAACGATGTTTCTAGTTTCTTTTGAAGCACGTTAAGCTCAATGAGCCTGGCCAGCTTATCAGCATTTGATGCTCCGCAGTACCATTCCTGAACCTTATGCAGTATCCCATGCATATGTATATTTAGAATAAAATTGATACATAGCATAAATAGTACACATCTCAAATTGGAATATATCAATCACGTATGAAATTTAAAGTATTTCACCTACCTCAAGTCTTAAGCAAGTCTGCTTTGTCTACTGTCAGACGTAGCAAGATATGTGGATCTCCGGTAATAGTAAGCAATCCTGCTACAAACTGTTGGGTAAAGGAAAGGGTAATTGTGATGTATCTGGATTTCGATAGAGTCACGTAAATAGTCTCGCTTTCCTTTGAGAATAATTCGACCCTTATAGCCTGGGTTACAGAAAGTCTCTCGCGGGATAAAACTATCGAACCTTCTTGCTTCTAGGACTGAAACAAGAAAATGCCTTTGAACATTTTGTTCTTGGACTGTAATTATTGGGTTGTGATTCTGTGTCCTTCCATGCACCAAAGCATGTGTATTTATAGGGAAAACCATCGGTACCGAACCACACCGTATTAGATAGGGATGAGCAACTATAGGTAACTACGAAACCTATCAAGAGGCAACTGCAGTAACTACAGAACAACCAAGAGGCAACTGCAGTAACTACACAACCAAGAGGAAACTGCAGTAACTACAGAACACACCCGATCCCATCCATAACGGTGAGTTAACCGCATGCATTCAATCCAATCCAAAGGAATAACTGCATGTATACGTACGTACCAAAACAATCATCCAATCACATGACCCAACCAAACACGTGTCAATTGATATACGTATACATTTCTGCATTAGTATCAATGTAACAATTTATTCCGAATTAGTCATACAAAAATGATTATTTCAGAATTGTGAGCTCGTGGATGGGTTTATACAAGTGTGCACTCCGCACCACAAACCTTGTTATAACGTCCCGAGCTCACCAATACTCAAATCCAATTATGCTTAAATGATTGTGTTTCATAAAACACCAACACAAACATTAACATATTGCTCTTAGAGCATCTTCTATGGTTATATTTTGGACTTACTTGACATTTTTTATAAAATATTTAGCTAGAGCTTACCATTGTTTTTCATTTCATAAGCTCTAGCTTTCACAAGCACTAGCTTCCACAAGCTAGTAGCTTGAGTCTTATTTAGTAGGTCTCACATCATAATTCAATATATTTGGATGTGTATTAGAAACATGCGGGGTCATACGAGTTAATATGTAGTATTGCTAAACATTGGAGATATTTGTACCTAGCTAGCTAATTAGCTTGAATTCATTTAAACTATAATGTCATATAGCTTACAGTTGAAGATGCTCTTATATAGATCTAATACAGACGGTCACTCCAGAGACTGATCCTATAAATAATTAAACATAATCAATTAGCAATATTAGGAAACGGAAAAAAGATGACGTGTCAATTAAAAGTATTTATTAAAACAATCTCTGAAATATAATCAATTATTTAAATTAGGAAAATTTTAAGATCGGAGAAGATGACGTATCATTTTCTGGTGAATCGAAAAAAATTCTAAACATTTAAGAAAAAGACACGTGAGAAATCATCATTTTGTTCTAAATAAATATATATATATATATATATATATAAATATATATATATATATATATATATATATAAAAAAATATATATATATATATAGATGTGCCTATAAACAATAAATCAATTCGGATGAACCCGTATAAGTCAAATAGACCTGACGGATGAGTATGGTGTTCTTTCAGAAGTTCTTTAAAGTGGTCAATAAGGGATGTCATCAAATCCGTTCTAGGTTTTCTCAACGACGGAGTGCTCGAACCAAAAACGAACTTTACTCATATTGTTCTGCTACCAAAGATGGAGAAACCTGAACTGGTCACACAATTCAGACCCATCAACCCGTGTAGCTGGTATACATGATAACTTCAAAGGTAATGACGTACAAGCTAAGGCCAATCATACTAGAGATCATATCAGAATCACAGTCGGGTTTCATTTCAGGTACGCTCATCACTGATAACGTGTTGGTGGCTCACGAAGTGCATCATGCCATGAAGTGAAGGAGAACATGAAAACTAGGTCACATAAGCGTCAAACTCGACACGAGCAAGGTGTTTGATAGTGTGGAATGGAACTTTGTCTTGGCAGTATTACAGAAAATGGGCTTTCCTCACTCATTTGTGGAGCTCATCCGGAAGTTCTTATCAACAATATCTTTCTTGTTCATCCTGAATGGAAATGAGTTGGGACATCTCCAACCACAGAGGGGAATTAGACAAGGTGACCATCTTTCACCGTACTTTTTCATCATTTGCGCTTAGAGGTCTTTTCTCTGCTGCTGAGTGACTTACAAGCGGTGGGGAGAATTCATGGACTTGGCACCTCTAAGTTCGATCCGAACATAAGTCACTTGTTCTTTGAAGACAACTCGCTACTACTTGGGGAAGCCACAGAGCAGGAAGCGCAGCACCTATAGTGGGTGATCTCACTTTTCGAAGAAGTATCGGGCCAAAGAATCAACTCAGAAAAATCTGGAATTATATTAAGTCCTAACACTGATAAATTAGGAAGGAGAAAGATCAGCGAGGTTCGGAAAATGCCAGAAGTGGGATCATATGGTAAATACCCAGGTCTTTCATCGGAGATAGGACATAAGAAGAAGCACATTTTCGAATATGTGAAGGACAAGATTCGGGCAAGGCTAGACGGGTGGAGCGAGAAGCATCTCTATAAGGAAGGGAAAGAAATTCTACTTAAGTCAGTATTACAAGGCATACCCAGTTATACTATGAGCTGTTTTAGCTTGCCAGGTAAGCTGCTAGAAGAAATTCGCATCATGATAACCAAGTTTTGGTGGGGCGGAGACAAGAACTTGAAGGGAAAGATACAATGGATTTCATGGTCATTGCTACAAAGGCAATGAGCAAAGGAGTACTCGGCTTTAGAGACCTGAAGGCGGCGAATACCGCATTGTTAGCCAAACAAGCATGGAGAATTCCGACGAACCCTAACTCTTTGATAGCTAGGGTTTACAAAGACCGATGCTTTTCGAACAGAACGATCATGGAGGCGGCGACATGACATAGGTCCTCAAATATGTAGAGAGGTATTCTTGAAGGAGTTCATGCTATGAAGCTGGGTAGCAGGAATCATGTAAAGAGTGGCAGAAATATTATCATCACCCAAGATCCCTGGATACCAATGACGAGAGACTTCAAGATTTGGGAGCCAACCCGTGTTCTAAGTGAGCTAGTTCATGTTTCAGACCTCATAAACGCAGATACTAGGATCTAGTTGGTTAATAAAGTACGAGAAAGTTTCGAGAAAGAAGATGTTGACATTATCCTAGCTCTCTAAATGCGTGGTCAGATGGGAAAAGATGTATGGATTTGGCAAGGCGGCCTGAACGGTAGGCTTACAGTGAAGTCAATGTACCACACACTTATTTTTTTGAGGAACCAATTTTATTTAAATAAACAAAACAAAAGTTTACAAAATTTGTAGCCTTAACTCTAGCTACACTACCAACTCCTTGCTTTGAAATTTCAACAAGAAACTACAGCAACAAAAACACACCTCACACCAGCAGTCTATTTAGGTTTTCTCCAATCCTTTCTTTCTTGTCCTTCCTCTTCTATTCTGGATTTCAAATCTTGTATTCCACATTGTCCATGTTTAAAGAGTCTCCCATTTCTTTCTGGTGTATAGTATAAGCTGCTGCTATTAACTGTTGGGCTCCAGATCTCCTGCTGCTCAAATGCTTTAATCTTCTCCTGAAATCTCTCATTGAGTTCATTCCATGCAAGCTTAAAGCTCCATACAGAGCCTGTGCAAACTCACACCTACAGAAGAGATGTTGTAGTGTCTCTTCCTCCTTCTCATACATAACACATATAATTCTGAGATCCTTCAATACTCCCAAACTTTTCAGCCTCTCAGTTGTAGGAAGTTTTCCCTAAGCAACATCCAAAGAAAAATGGAATACTTCGGGGGAATGGTAGAATCACGAACCACAGATTCCCATGGATCAAAATCAGTATGCCCTTTAGCAAATTGTAAGCCAAAGTGGCTTTAAAGTTACATGATCTGTCTATGCACTGAGGCAGCAACATCATCATCTTATCCTTAACTCTGATAAGTCTTCTCCAGCTCCAACTTAGGCCTGCAACAGAAGAACAATCTTGGATAGAAGTGCCTTTAAGATAGTACTCATGGAGTCATTTTATCCACAATAAGTATTTTTCCCTACTAAGTCCCACAGGTGTTTGCAGAGAACAGCTGTATTCCACACTCTTGGATCTCTAATCCCCCAACCACCTTGCTTCTTTTCTCTGGTCATAGTGTCCCAAGCCATAGGGTAGTACTTCCTCCTTCCCTCTTCCTTCCCCCAGATATAATCCCTACAAAGTCTTTATATGTCAACATGTACACCTTGGGGAATCTGAAACACTGAAGCCTAGTAATTTGTGATGCTGATGCAGGACTCGTGCGTTGATGAATCGTGGTTGTTGGAAAAAAGAACTCGTAACAAAATATATAATTAATCTTGGAAATCACACCTAGAAAAATATATATAAATCCTATGGCAATCACACTTCCGAGAAAACTGGTTTAAAACGCATGCTCTGAATTTTTATAAATCTCAAAATCTCTTCTCCTTTTCTCTATAAGGATTACAATATGTATAGCTATGAATGTAAAAACAAAATAGGAAAATAATATATGTCTTAATTCTATTCTAAAACTAAAAGAAAAACAAATATAATCATTTCCAAACTAAAATTCACCTTTCATGAATAGTTTTGGAAAATAGTTGTTTCCATTCCTCATTAGATGCTGAGCAGCACTGTGTTGACCAACTGCACCCTTCCTGCATAAGATAGGTCTTGAGCTCCATGACTTCAATCTGCTTGTAATTTTTCCCTGCAGTGCCCCAGAAGCAGCCTTGTCCCATCTGATACCTGAGATTGGTAATCCCAAATATTTGAGTGGTAAGGTCCCTTGTGACACCTGTAGAATTTTAGCAAAAGCATGCATCTCTGAATTCTCCATTGCTGAGAAGAAGACTTTAGACTTCTTCACATTCATAGCTAATCCAGCGGTGGCTTGAAATTTCAGTAGCACCTCCTTCACCCCTCTCATAGAATGCTCATCAGCCTTACTGAACACTGGCAAGTCATTAGCAAAGAGTAGACGGTGAATACCAGCTCTTTTACACCTCTAGTGATGCCCTATCTGTTTTCTTGCAAAAGCTAGTTGCATCAGTCTTATAAAATGCTCCATACAGATCACAAATAGGAGAGGAGAAAGAGGGTCACCATGTTTTACCCCTCTCCTACCTGCAAAACTCTTGGTCAACACACCATTCAGAGACAAAAAAAAAGTGGAGTTGGTTAAGGACCTTTGTATCCAACTAATGAAGGCATCTAGGAAGTGTAGAGCTCTAAGCCACCCAAACAAAAAATCCCAGTTGACACTATCAAAATTTCTCTGTGTATCAACCTGTGCCACACAACTAGGGGACATTTGCTTCTGTTTGTACATGTGCAACAATTCTTGAGCAAAGAGGATATTGTGTGCTATCATTCTCCCCTGGATGAAGGCACTTTGGTTATTTTGCACGGTATCATGGAGTATCTTCCCCAATCTGGCTCCCATCAGCTTTGTCACCACTTTATGGAGAACTGAACAACATGATGTTGGCCTGTAATTTGATGCTGCTTGATGATGTGCCACCTTGGGGATTAAAGTCAGTACATCCATGTTAAAATCCGCTGGTAATTCATCTACAACAAAAAAAATCTTTACAGCTCTCTTAAAATCCTCCCCAATAATCTCCCAACTGTTCTTGAAAAAAATGAATTGAATAGCCATCAGCACATGGGCTCTTATCTCCATGAATACTAGTTAATGCCCTCTGAATTTCTTCATCTGAGAAAGGCTTCACCAAGCTTGCCTGTTGTGCCAGTGTGATCACTCCACCCATACTTACAACCCCTGAATCAATTTGCATCTTAGAATTCCCTCTCACTCAAACTATTTTTTAAAGTGGTCCACTAGATGATCTTCTAAATCTTCTCTGCCATAAATCATTCTCCCCCCATCTTGCAAACCAAGTATATGCTTCTGGTATAACTTGGTATTCATGATTGCATAGAAAAGCTTAATTGGCTTGTCCCCCTCATTAAGCCATTTCATTTTTGTTTTCTGCTGCAAAAACAACATTTCTGCCTCCGTCAAAACCTCTACCTTTTCCTCAGAGCTTTTTCCCGTACCTGCTTCTCTCTGTTCATAGGATCCCCCTTCAAAATAAACTGAGCTCCCTCCCATTCTGCAGTGGCTTTAACCACTGCCTTTGAACATGATCAAATTCTTGTTTGCTAAGCTTCTGAAGTGGTTCTTGTAGCCTCTTGAGTTGCTCGTAGAAGTCACCCAAAGTGAGAATCTGTCAACTTCTCCAGACTTTCTTGACCAGATTCTGAAACTGTGGTGAAGTACACCACATATTGTAAAACTTTAAAGGCCTTTTTCCCTCCTTCATACTCTTCTAAACCAGAATCATCAAAGGGTGGTGATCAGAGGCAGAATGCAACTTGACAAAGCACTTAGCGTTCATGAGTTGCTTCATCCATTGATCATTGACAACCCTTTATCAATTTTGCTACTAACCCTGGCATCCCCCTCTCTTCTGTTACTACATGTGAACTTAGGGCCATATGTATTTAAATCATGGAGTTTGAGTTGGGCCACTACATCCCAAAAATCCATAATCTCATCCACGCTTACAGGGTTTCCTCCCTCTCTATCATCCAGATAAAATCGTGAATTAAAGTCACCATAGGCCAGCGGAGGAAGGTCCCGTTGATCTATGGCTTTTAGTTTCCTCCAAAGTGGTTCCCTTTCATATCTTTGCTTGTATCCATAGACAATAGTGATATAGCATTTGATGTTAAATTCTCTCAGTAAGCATTCAACATCTATCCATTGTTCTCCCATATCTAACAGTTTTACTTCAAAGTAGTCTGGCCTCCACCCAATCCAGATTCTAGCAGTGTCTATCACATCACCGTTTGTAATCAAATCCCACTTTAATCCCATCTTCTGCCAAACTTGTTGTATTGTTTTTTGATTTTTGTTTCCACCATGCCAAAAAAACCAATTTTGTGTACTGTATAATAGTCTCTGAGCTGCTTTTGCTTTGTACTTTTATTTACTCCCCTCACATTCCAAATTAGAATCTTACCGCCCATCAGGAGGTTTTGTTAAAACAACATTACAACTGCTTCCCCCTAATTTTCCAGTGACTGATGGCCCTCCTAAGTTCTCCCTTACCTCTACACTGCCAGCAGGTGTAGAAGATCTCTCAGAGCTGCCCTTTCTCCTTACTTCTGTGAACCTATGTTCCTTTGTTCTTGGTAAGTTTGCAATTCTAGTTCCAGCATTACTCCTTCCTAGTGTGCTTGGTATAGCTCTTTCTTCTTCCACAACTACCGTCTGAATTAGCACCTCCCGTGTCTTCTCTTCCAGTTTGACCTATGGTGGCTGCTGTTTTTTGGGCATGTATATTAACTTCACTGGCTGAGTTTGCATCTGCCTGATTCTCCTCCTGCAATGTTCATGTTTGTGGCCATACATGTTACATTCATGGCATAAGGTGGGCAACCATTCATGATCAACAGATACCAATGCCAATTACCAATGACGATTTTTGGCCGAAATTGTGGAAACTGCAGATTCTGGCAAGAGCGACGCACTGTATTTATCACTTATGCATGTACTCGCTACCTACCGATGAGAATCTTCGACGTAGAATGATACAACTCCCGCTTAAATGACAGCTCATGGATGACAGAACTACAAGGCACATTTTTTATAGCGATTATGTCAGTGTTATCCTTTGACAAGTGACATAAATGCCATCGTACCGGGCCCACAATTTAAATTTTTAATAGTAGTATATATTTTTTATATAAGTTATTATTTTTTTGTAGTAAAATGCACATTTATAATCAAATATGATAAAAGTGCATAATTATATTCTATTTAATAGGACCGTGTTTGTGAATCATAATTATTTTTAGTACAAAAGTTAAATTTTTGTGTATTTGAATAATAAATTTCAATAAAGAGAACAGACTAAACGATTCAGAGTTCTACCAAATCATAAAACATAATCCAAATCTTCGTCAAAACTCAAAAAATCCCGATTGGCCATCGAGTTTGCTGCATTACTTTTCAAATTAGTTATCTTCGGTCTGCCATGGTGCTGCGTCTCAACTCTGCCAATACGAATTCCGTTAAAGAAAAGGTTGCATTTAAATGTTTTGCTAGCTTACATTAAGTCATTAACTAACTTATTATATGATTATGCGTTATAATAGTTAATAGAATTCAAGAGGCTACTTTTTTATTTGCACTAGGCCCCCAAAATTACAGGGACGACCCTGCTTATACTAGAAATGTCTAGAGCACTCTCGGGTTGCAACAACAAATATTGGAAAGTGAAAGAGGTAGAGGAGATGTATGGTCAAGCATTTTATGACAGACAATGATGAGAAGTTGAAGGAGATAGTGGCGATGGTGTGCGACGTCCAATGTAAAACTAAGCTATTCCAAGATACCAATATATAAGCTTGCTCATTAGCTGCATCAATTTGGACGACTTTAATAGATTTGCATAAGCAAACACTTGCTCAGAGAGAGTGTTCGTGGCATTGGAGACTGGAAATCTTTTGAGACCTCCTGAACACGGTAGGAAAATCGGCGATGCTAGATTGGGGAATATCATAGCTGACATTGGAGTCGTAGCAATAGACAAGAATGAAGCTTTTGTTAAAGCATTGGCAGGGCGAACATATGGAGTCATATATGCCCTGTATGCAGAAGTAGCGGCATTGAAAGAAGCACTAAAAATGGCAGATGAGTTGGGGTGGTCAGATATAGCCATTACAGGCAACTCACTAAATCTAGTGCAAATAATTCACGGCGAACTAAAAGCGCTAGAATTGAGCTGCGACTTAGCGGAGGATATACGTTCGGATTTCATGAGAATGGAAATTAAATTACCTTGCTACCTAGGAAAGACAACACTGATGCACACTTGGTAGCTAGTTTTGGTAAGAATAGTGTTTCTGAGAACGTAAAATAGAATTCAGTACCAAAATTTCTTCTGTCAGACGTTGGTGGACGTTTTCCAACACGTTGAGATGATATAAACCTTTTCATTTCAAAAAAGAAGAAGACAATCAATCAATTTGACTACTTACATTTTTTGTATGGAAAAATATTATAATTTCAATAGTATTTCTATATAATAAGTAAATAAACACCGGCTACATATGATCAGTCTTCCAGATGAAATCTGAGGAAATTTTCGGAAATTCCAATTTTCTTAACTTTTGAATAAAGTCTTTATACATTTTAGTTTATACAGTGTACATTTTAATGTGAAGTTTATATTTGTTACTTAAATTATTTATTTTTTAAGGTTAAACCACTCAAAGAGTGTGGGGAAAATTTAGGTAATTGATATATGCAGTCCAACATTACTTACGCAGTCCATATTTGTATTTAAAGTTCCTTATATACCCTCATTTATGAGAATCACATTTGCTTTTGAATAAATAATAAGGGTATTAATGACACTTCATGAATAAATACGAACTGCATAAGTAAATACTGGACTGTATATAACAATGCCCAAAATTTATTAGACTTCCCACACCTATTGTGCCTTAAATGGCCAGAATAATAGTAGTTTTTACAAAGGGCAAAAGATATAGAGGCATCTTCTATACAAATGAATAGACCTATATCTAAGCCTAATCGAAATATGTTAGAGAATTGCACGCAAAACTCAAAGCGGCACCAAGAAGGACTAGAGATAAGGCCATTGTGGTACAAAATATAGTAGACTAGGATGGACCAAACCAGTGATGAGCAGCAGGTTAAAAAAAAGAGTGATAGAGCAAGAAATGAGCTTGAGTAGGTCATACTCTGATTGAAGGCATATCCGATTGATCTAGCAGGACCAAAGCTTTGATATCAGAAGGCAACACATCCCAGGAATATGTTGCAGTTTTTTTCATGGACAAGCCTAGTTTAGAAAGTGCATGTGCTACTAGATTGCCCCGTCTGAGAGTATGTTGCAGTGGTGCCTTAATGAGCAGGTGAGACTGATCACAAAAATGAAATAACTTCCAATGTGCAGTAATTGGATTCTTTATCATGGAGATACCAACCAGGGAGTCAGACTCAATACATAAATTGTTTTGCCCATAGAAACACCCAAATTGATATCCAGCCAATATTGCCTTTATTTCAGCCTCTAGTGGAGAATTAGCAGTTGAGAAAGAGTTACCTGCAGCAATAAAATTGGCAGATGAATCCTTTAGAATGAAACCAAAACTACAATCATGACCTGAGTAAGCAGCGTCCACATTAAGCTTGAAACCCATATTAGGCCTGCTCCACCTAATGATTCTCAGTCTAGGTCTTTGTGACATCTGTGTATGTGGAATGTGAGCTGCAGCAGCTAGTTGTAGATCATGCTCTTGAGAGAAAAACACAGTAATTGTTGCCAGAGACATATGTAAAATGTGCTTGACTTCTGTGAGGACATGTGACATGAAGGCCTTATATCCTCAAAAATAAACTTCCAGAGACACCATATTATTATACAACATAACAATCTGATCAGCTTGGCATGAAAGCTTGACAGACATGTATATGTGAAATAATAGGACAATCTGTCCCAGATAGATCTAAAAGCCATATCCTAGTTGATGCCAATAGTGACCAGTATCTCCTGAACTCCCAACTATTCTAACTTTTCATTAAAGTTTTTATACATTTCACCTTATACACTGTACCTTTTAATTTGAACTATATATTTTGTTACTTATATTTTTTAATTTTTACATAAAATTTCTTGAATTTTTGCATTAAAATAAGTTTTACTATATGTTTACTTTAAAATGATCAATTTTGTAACACAAAATTATATCACTTGAGTTTAAATATATAGTGGTAGTTCCATAACATTTAGGAAAGTTGGACTTTCAAAAGATTTTGCCGCATTTCAGACCATATAGGAGTTGCTAAAGAACAGTGATTTGAAAAAATGTTACTTAAAATTTTTAAGTTTTTACGCAATTTCTTAAATTTTTACACTAAAACATGATTTACTATATGTTTATTATTTAAATTATAATTAATATTTTTATACGAAATTGTATTATTTCAATCTTATTTATATAATGACAGTTTCATAGCGTCCAGGGGAAGTTATCTTTCAAAATAATTTGCAATAAATTCTTGTGCGCTATCCCCGTCTCGCGTCCGAATCTTTTGATTCCAGTATTACCACACGGAAAGCGAAAATCTCCATTAATTCTGCACACCTACCGTTCCAACGTTATTCTTCACTCCCATTCTGCAAGCCTCTCAGTTGCTGCTAATCTACGTACGGGTGCCAGGTACTCGTTCTCTCCCATTTTCTGGACTACGCCCTAATCATTCTCCCATCTTTTACGCCTTTGGGGTTTCAGTTTTTTGTCGGCTTTGTTGAGTATAGGCCATCAAGTTCTCATCATTTGGTTACAATGCTAGGCTCTTTTTTTTTTTTCAATTTATTAGATGGAATTAGATTGATGCATTTTTATTGTGTATTCTTTGAAGAGTTTAGAGTTAATTTGTGATCACTGATCATAGGCTGTCGGTAAAGGTATGGCTACTGTGAAGAAACCACCCCTTACGCCTAAGTCTATTATATTTCAAAAGTTCGGGAAGAAGGCTATTTATAGGGTTGAGGAAGTGGAGGAATGTTCTCCAAATGAATGCCCTGGGTTGGCAATCCAGCAGAAGCAGCCCTGTCTTTATCGCTGCTGCCTACAACTCCCAGAGCTTTCCGTTGTATCCGCAACTTTTAAAAGAAAAAAAGATGCTGAGCAAGCAGCTGCAGAGAAGGCTATAGAAAAGGTACTCTGATTTTTTCGGTCCTTCTTATATGCCCGAGGACAATGGGTATGGTATGTTTGAGTGTATGTGAAGATTGCGGAGCAATTTGGACATTGTATTCGACTGTTTTTAACTACTACTGTCACCTACTAATTGATGGTTAGAGGGAACATGTAGACAATAGTATTTGGCATGCTACTAGCTTCTATTGCATAGCATCATGCTTTTGTTACCTTCTCTTACACAAACTCCTTTTTGAGTTTCCCAAGTTCCTGTACTTGAGGATGAAACTACCGTTTGATATACATGTTCCTCTATGGGATATACAATATATCAATGACCTTCAGTCCTCTCCTCTATTCTGTGATACTGTCCATATAATGCTTTAAAATCAATATTACATTTTTGCCTGCAGTTTTATTTTTCTAAATGCTTCCTGGCTCGTTAAGAGTTTGAAACTGTTTTCATCCAATTTACCTTCCTTTTCATATCTGTCTATTGCAGTTAGGCATCCCTCTACAGGAGAATAATCCCACAGTTGAGGAAGCTTGGGACAATCTGGTTGATCGCCTATCATTTTTATTTTCAAGTGAGGTATGCCCATTATAATGGTTTATTGACATTATAATTAATTTCACTTTCCTTTTAAAGAATATTATGTCCCACTTCTTGGATACTTTTATAATGACTTTTATCAGTTTATGGGTTTTGACTTTTGAAAACAGCTTTGGTTTTTCTCTTCTCTGATAACATGTTTTGCAATGGATAAAGCTGAGGGTATTACTGTATATCTACTACGTTAAACTCCGGTGTACCAGATGAGTGGTGTTTATATAAATAATATCACATCTGTGATCAATTTCCTTTCCTCTGGTCTTGTACTCCTTTTTACATGATGAGGAGTATCTTTTGTTTTGGTGTCTATGGGGGGGGGGGGGGGGGGGGACTCCAAGTTTTAGTTCTGCTGAGCTGGATTGTATTGCATATGCCTGGCTTGGGTTTTGGGTTGTGTGGTGGTCTCTTCCATTTTGAAGTATTCTTTATTTTTTTTCATTTGCAGATTAGTTTACTCAAGTACTAACTCTTTTTTCCCCTGGTTGATGAAGTTCTTGACATCCAATCATCCACTCAGGGCCCACTTAAGAGCAGTTATGAAAAGAAAGGATCACTTCAGTGGTTGTCTTCCAATATCTGTTATAGTCATGCTTGATACAAAGTTATGTAATTTATGTAAAGTTATAAATCCCGGCGTGGAGTCAGACCCACTATTGGTCATGTCAATTACTGCGAGTGCTGCTTCAAGAATACCTGGTTCTTTGCTTCTGTGGGAAGATTCACTATCTCTAAAGAGCAAACACCCACATCCTCCTCACATTTTACAGTCTCAAGAAATTGGTGAATCTGTGTTACCTGATATCTTCCAGATTCAAGCACTACGCATTCCATCTTCCAAAGATGTGACTGTTGAGCCATTGGCTATTAGTATTTCTTCCGGCAGTTACTACCTTGATGTCATTGCACAAACATTAGATATTGCCGAGGCTTCTAAAGTTTTTATTTCCAAGTAAGAAAATGATACTTTCTTACTTCTTTATTTTTTCATTCATTGATGTGTTATTTTTTGCTCTGGTGTTTTTAAGTCATGAAATCTATCTTTACCTTCTTATTTCTGCCCTGGATGTCTTCAGTTTATTCAAGAAAAGGTTTTCTGTATTGGTTTTCTGTAGCCTACCAGTAGTCATTTATATGGGAGTCATGCATTTCTATGTAGTCTTCTAGTTGTTTGTCTTAAAGAGCTTATTTATTTATTTACCTTTTGGTTAGACTACTGCAATAAACATCTCACTTCCCTTTTCCATAATTACATGCTGCACTTCCTCGTAAAGAAGTTCTTTTAAATCTCTTTGCCCAATAGAACTGAAGATTTTATACACTCCATATTTATCTTTTGCTAGGACAATTGGAAAAGCCTCCTCTGAGATTAGATTATACTTCGGGTTTCCTAAGCACTATCAATCAAACCTCGGGCAATTATCAAAGCCTCTGGAAGTCCACACTCAACATGAAGGATCTTTAAATGTCAGGGCTAGCTATTTTGCAGGTCAAAAAGTGTATGGGGATGCTATTTTGGCATCTATTGGTTATACATGGAAGTCCCGTGATTTGTTTCATGAAGATGTATCCCTAAAAACATATTATAGGTACGTTTTGTTGTATCAGTTGGCTGTTGGTGTCTCAATTAGCTTTAAAGTTCTGAGTTTTTCCATTCTTTTACCTGAGATGGTTATGGGTCCTCTGTGATGCACTAGTTAGAACTTATTATTTGCAGGTTACTCATCAATAAGATACCAACTGGAATCTATAAGTTGTCAAGAGACGCAATACTTGCAGCGGAAGTGCCTGGTGTATTCACCACAAGAACCAATTGGAGGGGTTCTCTTCCAAGAGACATTCTCTGTACAT
Source organism: Sherardia arvensis (assembly GCA_948330725.1). Classification (NCBI taxonomy): domain Eukaryota; kingdom Viridiplantae; phylum Streptophyta; class Magnoliopsida; order Gentianales; family Rubiaceae; genus Sherardia; species Sherardia arvensis. The sequence continues at coordinate 28,866,348 of OX415236.1, forward strand.
TCTGCCGGCAGCATCGTTTGGCTGAACCTGTAATTTCTATTCATAGTAAGTCGTTGGAATTACAGTTATCTTGTAAGAAAATCAAGGTTGAAAGTTCAGGTGAAGAAAAAAGCAGGCTGAATGTAGTTGCTGCCGCTGGAGAAACGACAGATCCTGCAGGAGCAGTCCAGTGTGAAATAAAAATATTTTCCAAGCATCAGGATTTGGTTCTGCATTGTCTGCCTACAAAAGCCTACAATAAACAAACTGATGCTATTCAGAATGCTGCTTTGAATATTATTACATGGATAAGTGTCTGTATCAAAGAGAATGATGTACCAGGGGAGAAGTTGAGTTCACTTGCAAAGAAGCTTGACATCCTTTTCTATTCTGATAATTTGGTGAAGGATTTAATGGTACTCTATATGGTGCATGACTTTTGGATTAGTACTGCCCGTAGAGAAGAGGATTTGCAAAAAAATTCTTTAACCATAGGAGGACAAGCAGTTGGTGGTCTTGCATCTAGCGGTTCCTTGGCCTGTATAAACTACAGTGCATACTTAGTTAAAGATGGAGATTGTATCAAGGAACGTCTTGAAAGTAATGAGGACTTTGAGTTTGAGATAGGGAGTGGTAGTGTTCTTCCTTTTCTTGAAGAAGTGGTTACACAAATTTCAGTTGGTCAATCTGCATGTTTTAGGGTAGAGTTGCCACCTGAAGAGTATATTTTAGCAGTGGTAGATGATCCTCAAACTGCACTCTCATTATTATGTTCAAGTAAGTGTTTTTGTTTCTTTTCATTCTCAATATGCTTATGGGCCTGGGTTACTTATGTGTGCTATAATATTGTTGGATTGTGTTTGTATGAGTAAGCTGTGTCTCCTTTACTCATCTCTGAAGTTACTAAACAGGATTTGGATGATACTGTTGCTGATGATTCACTGTTAAATATTCTTCCTTTTGTGCAGGTAAATTCTCTTTGGAGTACAGTGTAACACTAAAATGTGTAACAGAACCCTTAGAGGACAGAATGGAGCAAGCTTTTTTCAGCCCCCCGCTTTCAAAACAGCGAGTTGAATATGCTTTGCAACACATAAGGGAATCATGTGCTCAGACTCTGGCAAGTTATCTTTTTTATATATATAACATGTTAGTGCAAAGAACTGTACATTTTTTTGTTTAATTTTTGTTTATTTCACTTCAGGTGGACTTCGGATGTGGTTCTGGAAGTTTGTTGGATTCTCTCTTAAATTATCCAACCTCCTTGGAGAAAATTGTTGGAGTTGACATCTCACCGAAAGGTCTTGCACGAGCTGCTAAGGTGTGAGCTCATAATATTAATTTGTTTTGCTGATGACTTTCAATTTTTACGCATTTCCTCTTATATGCAATTATTCCCATTCCTTTCCACTGAACCTGATAGTTGATATAACTAACCCAATAAGGTGATTATAACTGCTTCATTGTTAATGATATTTGTTCTTCTTTCAATTTTCCAATTGTTGGGTTGATACTGTTATGTGGATATGAAATTTGTCCAGTCGGAGAGATGTGATTCTAGCATATCATTGTTTTCCATGTTTATAATTCTTCTTCAATACTTCAGATTCTCCACTCAAAGTTGAAGGCAAATGTAGACATGAATATGCCAACAAACAGAATAAAATCTGCTGTCTTATATGACGGTTCCATTACGAGTTACGACTCTAGAGTGTGTGGATATGACATCGGAACCTGCTTAGAGGTACATGTTTCTTTGACCGATTGTATCATGTCTCATTTGTAGTCAATATATTCATCAGAATAAGTTCTCTTCATTTTGAATTTCATGCTCAGATATTTGCAAGCTCTCAGTACTAATGAAATGTACGTGTGTTCCAAAGAAATAAAGTGTAGTTTCGATATTTAGAATCAATAGCCCCTTCAGGCCTATAAAAGAAGTCTACTTTTAACAGGTGCAACGTTTAGTGTGAGATTCAGGGGTGTGGTGTAGATGGCATGTATTGTCTTTTAGTTACTCACTCATTTCAAGAATGAAACATATTCAGTTGGCTTTATGACCTTGTTTTCATAGGGTAATGCTTTGATTTATTCTGGTTAAATCCTATCTAATACAATTGAGACTCTTGCAAAGACTTTGACTGTCAACTATTTCTTTATACTCATGGACTTGTTGTTTTCCTATGATGTTTTAAATTCGGTAAATTTACTGCAAGTATATGTTGAATCAACTCTGCAAGATCTTAACTTTCTTGTGGTGAAAGAGTAATGCAGTGTAAATTTTACCTATTTGAATCCTGAAGTTTTGAATTTTATTTTTGGGAAAATTAGATGTCCTAATCACCCAAATTGAACATCAGTAGGAACTGAAAGTTAACATTGCTACCTTCAGTATTATGATAAAACTATTTTCTTTAATACTTATTTGTGGAACACTCTTGCACTAGTATTTTCTGTGATTGTTAGAGTTGAGCAACATATTGAAAGTTTTCAAATTCACTAATAACAGGTGATTGAGCATATGGAGGAATATGAAGCTAGCTCATTTGGTGATGTTGTGCTTAGCTTTATGTGTCCAAAGATTCTGATCATCTCCACGCCAAATTACGAGTACAATGTGATTCTCCAGAAATCTACCCCACAGAATCAAGAAGAGGATCCACAAGCCTCCAAGTTCCGGAACCATGACCACAAATTCGAGTGGACAAGAGCTCAGTTTTGTGAGTGGGCTACTAATTTATCCAGAAAGCATAACTATAGCGTTGAATTCAGTGGTGTCGGTGGTGTTGTTGATGTAGAGCCGGGATTTGCCTCTCAGATTGCTGTCTTTAGAAGAATAGAAGAAGAGCCTAAAAGTCTAGGCAATGCTCATCCTTATGAAGTTATATGGGAATGGAACAGGGAAAGCTTGTTACCATCTGCTCCATGAAACTGTTTTCGGCATGCTTGCCAATTTAGAAAACCTGCGTTTATAAACTCTGGAATTTATGGAGGCTATTCGAATTTCATTATTACTACGTGTCAGATAAATAGCATTTATGTCCTTTATTCGATTTGTAGAACCTTTTTTTTTTTCTTTTGAAGGAGTAGAACCTTTTCTTACTTCAGATACGAAATTATAATATACAATACGAATATTTCATGTGATAAATTTTGCGACTTAATTTTTTGTTGTTTTCAAAAGAAACAGCAGGAACTCAGTTACAAACACTAATTTTTTTTATTTTCGTGAATACACAAGCACTAACTGAAGCATAAAGAAAATATATAAAATTTTCTAATAAGTTAAGGGTGGTTCTATTAGAGCATTTGCAATTGTAAACTACAAGTTATTGTAATGCCATGTCATTCATTATTTTTCAAGCTATTGCCTTGACAAACTAATTACTCTTTGAATGATAAGCTACACACCCATTTAGTTTAATTGGGTTCACGTCAACTCTAAAAAATATTAACTTTTATTTCATTCATCACACCATAATAAGAATACATTATTTCGAAGTGTATTGAATTGTGTATTTTCAAGTGAGACCGACAAGTTCAGCCTTTTCTTTTTCTCTCTAGCCCAGGAAAACCTTCGAGAAACTCACTAAAACGTGCGCCAACGGGGAGGCTCCGGCCGGCACTTTCGCCGGTCCGGTGACCTCCCCCATAACCCAAAGCATCCCTAAACCACTCCTCTTCTCTATACACCGATACCCCATTCACCTCCGGCAAACTACGGTGTCGGTGATAATCCTAGTGAAGTCAACGGTCGCCAAATCCAGAATCACCATCGCGGCGGATACAGATCGATCTGTGGCGCCAATCTGCCGGGGACCTGATTGGAAGAGAGATAAGGTAGAGCTGCACAGCCACCGGCCAACTCAAACGCATCTGATCGAGATACCTCCCGACGACTGCGTCTTTGCCGGATCTACTCGGAGGAGGCGACCTGCTGGCCATTCAGAGGTTACGTGCCGCCGTGCCGGAAGATCAGGTTTACTCGCGCGTGCCGACACGCGCCGGCAAGTGAAACTGTTCCTCATGCATCTAGCCGGAATCTGCCATCAAGCCTGCAGCCATAAAAGAGTTTCATTCTTTTACTTTTTATTTTTATTTTGGGATTTTTCATTTTAGCTTTCATTTGAAATAATGGGATATGATCTAAAGTGGGTATTTTGATATAGTACTAGTTTGGTCTGTTGTTCGTTAGTGTACATTTTCCAACTAGTTTTTAATTGGAAAAATTACGCTAATTTCTTATCTGATTCTATAGATAGAAAGGATAAATCCAAGTCAAGGGAAGTATGACTCTCTCTTTGGCGACTCTGTCTGAATCAGATTTGTAGTATGTACAGGTAAAAGTGTCTATAAACATCTCTGCTTGATGCGGATGGGCAACTCACAGGTGTCCTGATAATGTGTGAACAAACTAGAAAGTCTCTTACTGTCATAGAGAGCCACACCGCGACAAATGAGATGATGTCCTACTTTAGTAGTTATTTCCGGCAATGGGATACAATGATGCATGAGACAGTCTCATACCGGCATAGATAGGACGATAGCATATAGCGAGGAGTGAGATTTTCTATGGAGTGACCATATTATTGGGGATGCCAAACTATTACTGTAGCCAGTATGCAGTTGGATAGTTGGATTGGGATTGTCTGAAAGTGCTGCTGGTTACTACCATGACACTGTTTACATCCCTCTAGTCTAGTAGTGGTTTTTATAGGCTATTACCGGCCAGTTTTTAGTTATGGTGTTACCGCCATTTGATGCAGAGAATGTCTAGCATATTTACATGTCCAGGAAATTCTCTGTAATCGCACTAGTTGCCTCCTTCTGGGAGTTATTCGTATTTTCTTTTCTGTCATTTACGGGTCTAGGGATGCCTAATAAAAATTCCCTCCACTGATTTCTTTGTGGTTTAACGTAAAAAAAAAGAATTGTGTACTTAATTAGTCGGTTAATTTTATAAATTGTATTTATTTGGAATATTTTTTCTCGATCAGACCATATTTTTTCTTATAATATTTTTATATTTTTCAATTTTGTTTATTTTCGTAATTGTTTTCTCACTGTCTCTAATTTTCTCCGATATTCTCAATTGATTTAGATAATTTTATATTTCGGTACATTCCATTTCACTCGGTATCTTTTCCTTAAATATGGTGTTTTATTCTCTGTTACTGTATCATTATAGTATTTCCTAAACCTTTTTAAATAAATAAATATATATATATATATATATACAATTTCTGAAATATTTATAAAATTTGTACATAGATACACTTTTTCTAAACATTTATAAAATAGATATAGATATACCACTCATCATTATTTGATTCAATTCATCGACTAATGATAAAATATATTTTTTTATAATTTATTGGTTACGTAGAAGGTTGAATTAAACTAAATAAATTAATATTTTTAATTAAATATAGTATAATCATTTCAAATTTAACATATTATCATTCATGTTAAGTGACATCTATTTTGACATATTATATTATAATTCTCAATATTATGGTTATTATATTTTCTATTCAACGTTCGGCGTAACACGCCGAAACCTAACATAGTTTTAAAAAACTAGGCTAACCGGACCGCGCGTTGCACGATTTTTATGATGTAATTTTAAAATAATATAATGAGTATGTCGATACAAAGTAAATATTCGATGCAAATATTATTGTAAATAATAAATTATGTCAATTGAATAGATGTTTGTATTATCAAAATTCTGAAAAATAAAATAATTGAAAATAACTAAATTACAATAATTAAGTTAAAGTTTTACTTTTAGTTTCCTATGTTTGACTTTTTATATATAATTGATCTCACAACTTATAAACTCAGCCATATCTTTTCATTTTCCTAGCTCCCTCCCTAGTAATATTCAAACACAATCCAATATGAAATCTGAAGCGATTTTTAATCGTAGTCCAACAACTTTGCTATTATAGCAAATTCGCTCAAATATGGAGAGTTTGAACCTTTTTTTAAGTCCAACAGATTCTCCATCCCATTCTCCATATTGGGAAATTGCAGAGAAAGAAGATTTGATTCCCCAAATTTGGAGAATGAGAAAAAGTTTTTAGAGAACCAACATTTAATGCTTCTTGGAAAATTTTTGATTATTTAATTCATTAATTGCTTCCCTTCAATAATTTTAAATGATAATATCTTAAAATAATTACAATAAAATTTTATGAAAAATACATATTCTAAAAATATGCATAAAAACGATTGTAATAAGATCTCATATGACTATTTTTACATGTACATATCTATTGATATTTAATAATCTAATATAATCTATTTTTCAATATAAATTTACTAAATTTTAAGTTCATAAATATATTTATTTTGACGTTTGTTTATAAGTCATAACGTCTAAATTAAATTATTTTTTTGGCAAACATTTTATTTCTAATGGTTGAAAATAATAACTTGTAACAAAATAATTGAAAAGAGACGAGTCTAATTATTCATAATACATTACAAAAATAATAATATTGTCATTCGTAATGTGTTATTTTTATGAAACGTTTTATCATTTTGTATTATGGAGTAAGAAATTTCAAATATGAAATATTATTGTAACATGTATTATAAGTTAATTATTTGTTTTTTCATCATTATTTGGACTTATTGAATATATGGTTAAAAAATAGAAGACAATAGGATAAATATGTACTAATAAATGCCAATAAATTATATGGAATGAAAAATGGAGAACTGTTGGAGTTGAGGCAAAAAAAATATGGGGTATATGGGATTTGCTTCCCTATTATAGAGACTGTGAATGGAGAAACTGTTGGACTTGCTCTTAGGTGAGACTGTGAGAGCGACTTACCAAAACCTCAGGCGATTTTTTGTGTTATCATTAACATTTCGGGGCGGTATTTTATTTAATATTTATCTATATGAAGAAAATGAAAAGACAGGGATGAGTTTTAAAAGTTTTGAGATCAATTATGTATAAAAAGTTATACTTACAATATATGTAAATAAAAACCCACAACTTATAATATCAAATACAAATCCAAAAACACTATAATGAATAATAAAAAAGAAAAACACTACATGTGAATAAGGTGTAGGGTCGTACATGTATCTGATAAGTTCAACTAATTGATAATTATACATATTATTTGTCAAGTTATTTTAATTGCAAAAGCGCATACCTTGCCTACACCACGTAAATAAAGACGATATCAATAAAACCATAGTCAGAGTCATATGCGACCTTGCATGCATGCATTTGTTCACCCATGCCAGCAATACGTTAATGTCTCCTTAATTTCTACATTCATATATTATTCTTGTTGCTGGGTGAACATATGAATGGTTGTTGCGATGATAGTTATGATTTTGGGTTAAATACAAATTAAAAGGAGGAGAAACATATATAATTTTTGCTATGTGCAGAACATCATGATCTTCATATAAATTATTTGCTTTAACTTTGTATCCTGAAATTCAACTTTGTATGAGTGGGTTTAGAAGAATGAGGCAATTATCAAGCAAAAAAGAAGTTTTTTCAGTTATTACAAAATTGTGTACTAACAATAAAACTATGTTGAGACAGAGGATTAATATTTTATCACAAATAAATGAACTCACATTAAGAGAATATCGTCCCACTGCTTAAAATAAAATATAAACATGAAACTGTTGTGCGTTATATGTATATAATAATAACAATAAATTATTGTCCCTCGTATGAAACTGTTGTGCGTCATAAATATATTATCTTTCATATAAATAATGTATAAACATGATACTGTTGTGATAATTAAAATAGCAACAGGAATTGAATATATATCAAAGATCTGTTGTGATCATGGACAACAGTTCATGATCACAACATCAGACTGGGAGCAAGAGGTTTTATGAGTAGGTTTGAGCGTCATAGTCAACCGCCACTGCTTCTCTGTCAACTCATTGCAGGCTTTCACTGGTTCTTGAGCCTCCTAACCAATAGCAGCTGCTTCCTCACAAAACAATAACTGAGCAACAAAAATCGACAGGAAAAACTCTTTACAAAAACAGCCACAAATATCTCAATGGTGAAAAAATCCACTGTCCGCACTTCCAAGAGCCATACTCTTCCTTAATGACTTTAAGATCGGATCTTCTTGAAACGCGAGATGCTTCTAAATTTCATGAATGGTGTTAAACTTGATGAATTTTTTGTAGTCCTGGAAATTGCTTTAAAATCTGACTGCTTCATATATTTAAGAGCCCTATGCAATTGCAATCATGATGTGGATTATAAATCCGATTGACTGGAAATTGCCTCATGACTGGTAATATATACATAGTATGATGGTTATCAGAAATCTCATCCCTGTAATCTGAAATTCCATCCTTGTAAATTCGATCGGTCGACCTTAAAACTTTCGACAGCGTTTAACGTATGCGAGCAATAGCATGTAGGCGATGGTTTGATCGGTGGAAAGCCTAACCTATTTATACGCATATAGAGAATTTTCGAGCAGGTGTATTTATAAAAGGTTTGGATTTAGAAATAGTAAATTAATAGATTTGATTCGATTTGATTTAATTTTATTAATTCAACCGGCAACAACTACATGATAAGTACTTTAATATGGTAAGGTAACTACATAGTAATAATTCAACATTTTTGTGGTAATTACATGATAAGTACGTTAATATGGTAAGATAACTACATGATAAGTACCTTAATATGGTAAGATAACTACATGGTAAGTACGCATGATTAAAAGTCAAGAATTTGGTAAATGAATATATATGATTTGATTTGATTTGGAAATTAATTCAACCGACGGTAACTACATGGTTAGTATGTAATATGGTAAGGTAATTACATAGTAAATACGTTAATATGGTTGATAAGTCCATGGTTCGTATTCGGACCTCATTCATACTCGGACCAGGGCCCGAGAAGGGTCGTGGGCTCGAGATACGCGGAGGGTGGATCCACAGGTCCATCAATCCTAATACTTATAAGGAATGCGTATATTATGAATGTTCTACAAGGAATATACATCCTCTTAAACATGGTAACACAACCATGTCCGAAATATACTTCTTATATACATGGTAATACAACTACTATTCCCATAAGAGTTGTAGTCATACCATAAATACATATCTTGGTGATCTACAGATTGTAGCCATATAAATACCCAGAGGTTTGGTAGACCTCTGTATCTAATACTTCATACATTACGCCTTAAGCAATATACTGACTTGAGCGTCAGAGCGTCTATCCTCGGGACACCCGAGGCTTTGTTTTGCAGATCAGTTCGTGAGCAGGGTTCGTGATCAAGTACGGGTAGTAGACATCAATCAATTTGGCATGCCCGGTGTGACCCGCTTGCTATTCTTGATTTATACGACCTTCAAACTCATGGCTGATCCGGCTAAAAACCTTCGTGGGAGTACACGAATCCATTTTTTGGCCCCGACAGGAGCAAGAAGCATCAATGCCGACCATGACAATGACGAGATGAGCCACACCACCAACCAGGGAGCAGGAAGGAGCATCAACGGTGTACACCGGTCGCCCGAAGAAGCCTCTCCCTGGGAGTGGGAGAGCAAAAGATCTCGCATGGATGGAACCGTCACTTTTTCACCTCAAGATGCGGTCCCTAACTATACCCTCATTCAGATCCTTTAGTAATCACGTTTGACATAAACCATAACGTGATCAGAAGAGTTCTGGTAGATGGGGGAAGTGAGGTAGAAGTCATATTTCTCAGCTGTTATGAACAGTTGGGATTAAACAAAACCCATCTCGTACCCACAAATCTCATCTCGGGATTTGCGGGCGATCCTATAACTCCTTTAGGAGAGATTACTTTACCAGTGCGAGTGAAAGATGTCCCTCGGAGTATACCCCTTCGTTGCACCTTCGTGATCATTAATTCCAGAGCGCCATACAATGTAATCCTCGGACGACCTTGGATGTGCCAAGCAAAGGCCGTCTGGTCCCCCTACCACTTGGCGATGAAGTTCCCCACGAACCAAGGGATAGCAACAGTCCGAGGAGATCAACAATTAGCTCGAATATGCATAATCCAAGCTATCCAAGATCCAGAAAAGGGATCTTGAACCAGCCAAGTACTCAGAATCCCAGCCAATGCAACTCGGAGAGTCAGGAACCGTCGAGGTTGGAACTCTCCTACCACCCGAGATAAAGACCAAACTTCGAGATCTTCTCAACCAATATATAGATGTCTTTTCTTAGGACACCAATGACTTGGTAGGAGTATCCCCTCGATTGGCGGAACATTACCTGAATATCAATCCCTCACAAAAACCCATCAAGTAGAAACGACGAATCTTTACATTAGATCGAGTTGAAGCCATTGGAGAAGAAGTGGATAAGCTGCTTAAAGCCCGCATTATCGAAGAAGTGCAGTACCCCGAATGGATAGCTAACCCAGTAATGGTCAAGAAGCCAGACGGAAAGTGGAGAATGTGCATCGACTTCACCAAACTAAATGATTGTTGTCCTAAAGATAGCTATCCATTACCCTCGATCGACCGATTAGTTGAAGCAATCGTTGGATACCAAGTATTAGCCTTCTTTGATGCCTTTAAGGGATATCATCAGATCCCTATGGCAGAGCAAGATAAAGAAAAAACCTCCTTTCTAACCGACAGAGGAACCTTCTGCTACAAAATGATGCCTTTCGGATTAAAAAATGCCGGAGCCACTTACCAGTGACTGGTAGACAAATTATTCAATTCTCAGATAGGGTGCAACCTCGAGATTTATGTGGATGACATGGTAGTAAAGAGCTGCAGCTACGACGCCTTCTTTGAAGATTTAAGGGAAACCTTCGACACGTTACGGGCATCCAACCTAAAGCTGAACCCTGCTAAGTGCACTATTGGTGTTGGAGCAGGCAAATTCCTAGGATATATGGTGTCCAATCGAGGAATTTAGGTAAACCCCGAGATGCAAAATATGCAACCTTCGAAGACCGTCAAAGATGTGTAGAAGCTAACAGGATCCCTTGCAGCCCTAAGTCGATTCCTCTCCAAAGGAGAGGAAAAACATCAACCCTTCTTCAACATCCTCAAGAAGGCAAATCAATTTGAGTGGTCCCACGAATGCGGAGAAGCTTTCCAAGCACTTAAAAAACCACCTCAGGGAACTTCCGACATTGTCAAAACCAGATAAAGGGGAGACTCTCTACTTATATATAAATCTGCATCCCAGCTAGCCATTAGCGCTGTATTGGTCAAGGAAAAGGAAGGATCACAGCATCCTATATACTATGTAAGCAGGGCTTTGCAGGGGCCCGAGACCAGATATACCCCCCTCGAGCGCTTGATATTAGCCCTCGTGCACGCTTCTCGGCGGTTGAGACCATACTTTCAAGCACATACAACAGTCCTCCTAACCAACTACCCGATTAGGCAAATCCTCCAGAAGCCGGACGCCTCGGGACGAATGATGAAGTGGGCCATCAAGTTAGGAGAACATGACATACAGTATAAGCCTCGAATAGCCATAAAGGTCCATGCCATGTCGGATTTCATAATGGAGTCAGTTGAACCAGTGGAGATCAACCAACAAGAACGAGTGCCAGACGCAGGAAGATGGCGGTTATATGTCGATGGATTCTCCAACTCGGGGGAAAGTGGTGCTGGAGTTCTACTGACCAGCCCTGAGGGAAAGGACCATCCTTATGTTCTCCATTTTGATTTCCGAGCCACCAACAATGAAGCAGAGTATGAAGCCCTCATTACCGGACTAAAACTGGCTAAAGACCTGGAAGTTAAAGACCTCGAAATCTTCAGTGACTCACAGATCGTGGTACGGCAGGTCAAAGGCGAATACGAGACCCGAGAGTACAGTCTCCAAAAGTACCTCGAGATAGTTAACCCTCTTCTAAATCAATTTCGACATTACGAACTGAATCATATCCCCCGAGAAGGCAACCATAAGGCTGATGCACTTAGCAAACTTGCCTCCTCGGACCTCAACATAAGATCTTCTCAAGAATTGCTAATGGAAACCCTGGCAAAAATGAGTTACGAAGAAACTAGCATCATGGTTGTTGACATCTCAGACACCTGGATGAACCCCTACATTTAATACCTCCAAACGGGAACCCTTCCCAAGGACAAGCACCTGGCACGGAAGGTCCGAGTTAAAGCTCCCAAATATGTCATCCCTGAAGGTATCTTATACAAAAAAGGGAACCTCCAACCTTTACTCAAGTGTGTTGGCCTTCCGACGCTCTTAGTACAAGAAGAACATGAAGGAGTTTGTGGTAGCCACCAAGGTCCACGCACCGTTACCCGAAAGCTCCTATAGATGGGTTATTTCTGGCCTACGATGCTAAAAGACGCCAAAAGATATATCGATTCTTGTTACCAGTGTCAGAGATTTGTTAAGATGGTCCATGTGCCACAGGAGAATATGATTACCATCCAGGAATCCTAGCCATTTGTCAGATGGGGTATAGATCTCGCCAGACCCTTTCCCACGGCCCCTGGTAACTTCAGGTACCTCATTGTGGCCATCGATTACTTCTCGAAGTGGGTGGAAGCTGAAGCCTTGACCAACATACCCGGCAAGACAGTTATCAACTTCTGCTGGAAGAATTTTGTGTGTCGTTATGGCATCCCGAGATACATAGTGACCGATAATGGAGCACAATTTGCTAATGACCCCTTCAAGAAATCGTGTAAGGAGTACGACATACATCAGAATCTCACCTTGGTATATCATCCAGAAGCTAATGGCCAAGTAGAGGTTACAAACCGAACCTTGGTAAGCGGCATCAAGAAGCGCCTCGAAGGAGCTAAAGGAAACTGGATCAAAGAACAAAACCAGCCACAGCAACAAGAGAGACAACTTAGAACTTAGTCTATGGGTCCGAGGCGGTCATCCTCATGGAGATTGGAGTCCCCTCTGCCCGTACTTCTCAACCAGATGATGAAGATACCACTGCCAACGAGGAAAACCTTTGTCTCGACCTTGACCTCCTAGAGGAGAAGAGAGCAAATGCTACTATCCACGAGGCCAAGGTGAAAGAAAGAGTTAAGCGCTACCATGATAGAAGAGTCCGGTTGGCCAGTTTCGTTAAAGGAGACCTTGTAAAGAGGTTAAATGAAAAAAGAAAGAAAGAAGTGGAAGGGAAGCTAGCCCCGGACTGGGAAGGTCCATATCGAGTCTTAGAATCCCATCCAGGGGGAAGCTACCTCTTGGAAACCATGAAGGGGGAACCTATACCACGAAGATGGAATGTGATTAACTTACGAAAGTATCACGGAAGATAAAAACTCAAGGGAGAGCCTCACAAAGGTTCGAGATTATCAAGAACGTCCGAGAAGCCTCATCAAGGTCCGAGACAAGTATGCTCTAGCACAAACGGGTACTCAAACTCAAACCCACTATTTACTTTACTTCTATTCTTAAAGTTATAAACTTAGATTGAAGTCATAATATTTTTATACCTATCTTTATAACAAGCAATCTTAAATTCATTTTCTAAAAAGAGGATTGTTGTCTTATGTATAACATTGATTTCTATTCAAAACAATATACTTTATAAAGTATATGATTGGCCAACTTATAAGTTGCTTGGATCCAATATTCAACTACCAATCGTTTTGAAGGAAAGAGATAGGTTCGAGATAAAGTACTTCAAAAAGTGCTTGATTGAAGTCTATAGACCAAAAGGGCAGACGTGCTCGAAAATCAATCATCTCAACATAAAGAGGAAAAACCTCAAAAACAGAAGTTAAAATTCATATCAAAGGTGTTATTACATCAGAACATGATACTTCTAAAATTCTCAAAGGGATACATAGAGGAAAAGACCTCGAACACAAATAGTTCATATCAAAGGTGTTATTACATCAGAATATGATACTTCTAAAATTCCCAAAGGGATACATAGAGGAAAAACCTCGAACACAAATAGTTCATATCAAAGGTGTTATTACATTAGAATATGATACTTCTAAAAAAGTCCCTCAAAAGGGCACATAGAGGAAAAAACCTTGAATTTTGATACATTACATCAGAATATGATACTCCTAAATATGCCCAATAGGGTTTCCTTGAACTTCACCAGGAGTGGAACTTGAGAGATGGGCTATTGTCAACTTTTCTGCACGCTGTGACATTAAAGGCATTGTCAAAAGATGCTTGGGGAATAAGCCCAATAACATCAAGCTCGTAGAGTGTTCATCATGGACAACTGCGAAGACCTGATTCCGGAGTATCTCAGCTTCGAGACAGGAGATCCTTTCCAGTAAATCATGAGACCGAGGTTCATGTGCAAAGGATTTCAGGCCTTGAAGCTGACGAGGAGATGCCAAGATTAATCCACCTTATCGATGGAAGAACTAGAAATCACCTCGTCAAGAGAAGATAACTCAGGATACTTAGCTTTAATAAGCCTCAGTAAATCTCCTGCTGTGGTTATCTTCTCGGAGGGATCCAATGCATCCAAAAACTCGGTCCTAGGGACCCAGCGTTCAGCAGTCAGAGCAGAGAGCTTATCAGCAGCATCTGGATGAGAGAAGATTTCCTTCACCACCTCCACCTCCTTCTCGGATTGACATAGTTGCAGGACTTGATCCAAGATCTCGTGCTGCTCAGAGGAATGGAATAAATCCCCATACTCCTCTCTATGACTATTAAACTCAGGGCTGCTAGCAATAAAGGCACCCCAAAGCTTAAGAAGTCGTTTTAGCTCCTCTGATTTCCCATCCGAAGGTAAGGTCCGCGACAGCTCGTCCACGGTTTCCTGATACATCTTCAGCTCTTTCCTCTCGGACTCTCTGGCCAGCAGTAAGGCCTTATTATCAGCCTCAAGCTGCTTCACCTTGTCCTCCAGTTGAGTCAAATCCAGTGCAGCTGGGACAGAGGAAGGAGGAACCATCGATTCGGTTATCGAAGTTGAAACGTTGTCTCTCATCTCCTCCCTCTCGGCCTGGAGAGTCCGACACCTGGAATGTAAATCCTTCATAGAGTTATACAGGTGTTTGATCTCACCTTTGGTCTGCCGTCCAACCGTGGATATATTTACCATCAGCTGCAAAATAGAGGACATATCAAGACCTGTATAATATGTGACATCTAAAAAGTTCACACAACAGGACATAGAAAATTACTACCTTAGAGGCAAAGGGATACTTCTTGAAGGACTTCCGAGAAGCCTGACCATCCTCTTTCTCAGGACAAATCAGATAATACTTCAACTTCTTAAGAGGCTCATCCTCAGGAATCACCAGCTCAAGCTCAGATTCATCGTCATCCGAAGAACCCCCAACCTCCGGTTCCACCTCCTCGGGCTCCTCCACCTCCTCCTCTACAATCTCGAGGACCGCTTTATCTTTCTTGATCTTTTTCTTCGGAGGAAAGGCTACGTACAAAAGGAGAAATATTAAAATACAATACGGAAGTAGCATTACTGCAGTATGCAAATCAAGATATGACCTGAAGAAGACTGATTAGAAGAAGATTCATCCCGAGTCCGGGGTGATTTCCTGGCAGCTCGCTCCTTGGCCTTCTTCTTATCTCCCTGGATTTTATCAGGGAGGGTCCAATCTCAATTCTTCTTCAGGTAACTGGATGTAGATTTCGACCGAGGAACATCTAGCAAGTAAGAATAGGTGATAGAAGGCCACTTCCACACTGAGCCATGAGCCCCTCACACAAATCCTCCCTCCTGGAAGACTATATTCTCCTTCAACAACTCCTCAACGATGCCCTTTAAATGAGCAAGAATCTCAAAAACATCGAGAGGCACAGCGTCCTTCAGCTTCGAATTCCAGTCAGGAACTTTGTATTTGGTTCGATGTTAGCCGAATATTTTCCCACTTACCGCTGTTATCGGGAAATGTGAAGACCTTGCCATTCCGAGGAGTAAGGGTAATATGCTCATGCTCTTTGAAAGAGAACAGCTTGAACAAACTCCTAAATAAATCCAAGCTTGGCTCATAGCCCTTCCGAGAGCACCAGGAGATAAAAGCCACCATTGTCACCTCCACATTGGAGTGAATTTGGCAAGGATGTAGCTGATGATGCTGCAGAAACTCTGAGAACACAGGAGGAAAGGGAAAACTTAGTCCCTACTGCAAGAACCTACCGTATACCACCCCTCGAGTGGAACTCACGAGATTCTGGACCGTAGTAGTCTCATTCTCGAGCTTCAAATCAGCCTCGACAGGGTACGATAACCTGCATGACTTCAAAAATTGCAGGGTCTTTTCGTCGACCACCTTAGTGACATCACTTGTGCCACCGGCCACCGGAACCCGTTTATGAACTTGGGGCTCCGAATTTGGGTCTAATTCTAACCCAGAGGTACCATCATCTACCACTACAGCCACATTCTGCAGCGGTGTAGCAATGGTAACCTCCATCAACTCCCCAGACTCAACCTCTAAGAACAAGCTACTCAAGTCACGAGCAGCTGGGGCTCTTTCTTCAACAACATTCTCTACATTGCCAGAAGGGATACTGGAGTTTGCAGAAGACATGGCAATATAGATAATGGGGGGAAGTGAATATATGAAGAAAAGAAGAACAAGATTGAAGAAATTTTTCTGAAATTGGAAACGCAGAATACTTGGATGAAGATTGATGATAAACACAAGGAAAGTTACTTGGTTATATAGCCAGTAATTAAGCACACATTTAAGAGGAGTAATTACCTCGACTCACGAAACGAGGCAAGCAATTGGAAGGTTGGTCTTTCTCACCGCCAGAAGATACAATGAATCAAGGCCACTGATGTATGCAGGACACCAACACTTCGACGACGAACCAGGCTCTCGAACTGATCTGCAAGACAAAGGCCCCAGGTGTCCCGGGGATAGACACTCCGACGCTCAAGTCAGTATATTTGCTTAAGGCATATAGTATAAAGTATGAGATTTAATGAGAGGTCTACCAGACCTCTTAGGGTATTTATATGGCTACAATCCGTAGATCACCAAGATATGTATTTATGGTATGAATACAACTCTTATGGGACTAGAGGTTGTATTACCATGTATAATAGAAGTGTATTTCGGACATGGTTGTGTTACCATGTTTAGAATAGCTGTATTACCATCTTTAAGAAGATGTATATTCCTTGTAGAATATTCATAACATACGCATTCCTTATAAGGATTAGGATTGATGGACCTGTGGATCCATCTTCCGCGTATCTCGAGCCCACGACCCTTCTCGGGCCATGGTCTGAGTATGAATGAGGTCCGAATACGAACCATGGACTTATCATTAGCCCCAAGGTAGATCTTCAGAATATAGAGTGCTCAATCTCGAAGATTGAAGGAGAGGCCTGCTTCTCGAGGGAAGACCAATAACTCGAGGGAGACTGACTCGGGATGTTAAGATCAGGATGTCATTCGGGGATTCTTTTCTCGGGCTTACCCTTCTGAATATCTAGCTTCAAGTTCTTTGGTATTCCATCAAATATATGAACGGCTGATATAAGTTTTCTTTGACATCCCAATGGTGGGTACACATGTAAGGATAAATCTGAATCTGGCTTCTTGAATTCTGAGGAGATTGACACGTGGTCTTGGTTCATTGCATCTTCTGGCGGTGAAGAGGACCAACCTTACAATTGCATGTATCGTTTCGCGAGTCGAGGTAATTACTCGACTTAAATGCTTACTAATTTCTGGTTATATAACCAAGTAATTTTTTCTTTCATCCTCAACCTTCATCCAAACAATTTGAATCTTTTCCTTCTCTGCATTTCAAATTTTCCGAAGAAATTTCCTTCAAATTTGTTCTTCAAATTTGTCCTTTTCTCCTCATATATTCCCTTCCCCCCATTCTCTATATTGCGATGACTTCAACAAGTTCCAGCGTTCCCCTTGGCAATGTGGAGAATGTTGTTGAAAATAGAGCCCCAACTGATCGTGACTTGAGCACCTTGTTTCTGGAAGTCGATGCTGGGGAGCTGATGGAAGTTACCGTCGCTTCACCGCTGCAGGCGGTAACTATAGTGGCAGATGACGGTTCCTCTGGGTCAGGGATGGACCCTAATGCGGAGCCCCAAGTTGATAAACGGGTTCCGACCTCTGATGGTGTGACTGATGTCACCAAAGTGGTTGATGAAAAGACATGAAGATATCTGCGGTCCTGCAGGCTGTCATATCCTCTTGAAGCTGGCTTGAAACTCGAGGATGAAGAAGTTCCTATTAAGGATCTGGTGAGCCCCACTAGAGGGGTACTTTACGGAAGGTTTTTACAGCAAGGGATAAGTTTTCCCTTTCCCCCTTTATTTCACGAATTCCTGCAGCACCATCAACTGCATCCGAGCCAAATACATTCCAATGTGGTAGTGTTGATCATGGCTGTGATTTCCTGGAGTCTGTACACGTTCTTCTCTTTTGAGACTTACGAGTATATTACCCTGACTCCGAGGAAGAGAAAACCCATCACGTTTCCTGATAACAGTGGTGTGTGGGAGGCAGACTGTTTCACTTTTGACCGGAGCAAGTACGAGGTCCCTGATTTGTATCCCCATCCGAAGGATGCTATAGCTCGTGACAGAGGTTTCATCATTCCTAATCACTTGAAGGGCATCATTGAGGAGTTCCTAAAGGAGGACATTACCCTTCAAAGAAAGGATTTTGTTCTAGGCTCACATGGCTCTGCGTGGCAGTGGCCTAGTATCACTTACTCGTACCTGTTAGATGTTCCTCGGTCAAAATCTACTTCCAGCTTTTTGAAGCCTTGTCGGAATTGGGCCCTTCCTGATAAAATCCAGGAAAGAAAGAAGAAGGCCAGGAAAGAGGGTCCGAGAAAGTCTCCTCGGAATCATGGTGAATCTTCTTCTAGTCGGTCTTTTTCAAGTAACTCTTCAAATCATTTACTGTTGTCATATAATGTTCTTCTTGTGTTATATGCTGAAGTTTATCTTTATATATGGACAACATCTCCTCCAAATAAAAAGATCAAGAAAGGGAAGGTTACACTCCCGGCCATAGGTGAGGAAGCAGAGGAATCCGAGGAAGTACAGTCCGAGGAGATAGAACCGGTGGTGGAGGAGTCTACCGAAGATGATGAATCTGACCTTGAGCTGTTGGACTCTAGAGATGCTCCTTTGAAGAAGTTAAAGTACTATCTAAACTGCCCAGAGGAAGAGGATGGTCAGGCTTCTCGAAGGTCTTCTAAGAAGTATCCCTTCGTCGCTGAGGTAGTTATTCTTCATGTTATATTATATAGATTCTTCAGATTCTAGGTTTTGATATATCCCTAGTAACTATCTTTCAGTTGATGGCGGGTCTGTCTACGGTAGGGCCTCGAGCTAATGACGTGATCTGGCACTTATCTGATTCTGTAATGGAATTGCATGGTAAATGCCGGTCGTTCAGGGCAAAGAAGGAGGAGATGGAGGCTTCTCTCTTGACTATGACAACTAAGTATGTCGCTTCTACTTCTCCTGTTCAGGCTCCATTGGATGTGAGTCAGCTGGGGGCCAGGGTGAAGCAGCTGGAGGCCGAGAAAGAGGACCTGCTGTTGGCGAAGAAGTCTCAAGAGAAAGAGCTGGGAACTTATCGAGGTATTGTCGAGGAGCTGTTGCAAAATCAAGCCAAAGAGAGGGATCCAGAGGAGCTCAAACGACTTCTAAAGTTTTGGAGTGCCTTCATTACTTGCAGGCCCAAGTTTCAAGACCACAGGGAGGAGTATGGAGGCTTATTCTATTTCTCTGAACTGCATGAGATCTTGGGTGGCGTCTTGCCTCTATGTCAATCCGATAAAGCGGTGGAGATGATGAAGGAAATCTTCTCTCATCCTGATGCTGCTGATAAGCTCGCTGCTCTGACTGTAAAACGCTGGATTCCTGGGGCCGAGTTTTTGGATGCATCGGATCCCTCCGAGAAGATAGTAACATCAGGAGATTTACTAAAGCTTATTAAAGCTAAGTATCCTGAATTACCTTCTCTTGAAGAGGTGATTTCTAGTTCTTCCATAAAGAAGGTGGACTAGTCTTTGGCATTTCCTTATCAGCTTCAAAGCCTGAAATCCTTTGCATATGAACCTCGGTCTCATGATTTACTGGAAAGGAGCTCGTGCTAAGTTGAGATACTCCGGGATCAGGTCTTCGCAGTTGTCCATGATAAACACTCTGCGTACTTGATGTTGTTGGGCTTCTTCCTCGGGCGTCTTTTGCGAAGGCCTTTTATGTCACAGCGTGCAGAAAAGATGACAATAGCCCATCTCTCAAGTGTCACTTCTGGTGAAGTCCTAGGAAACCCTATTGGGTATATTTAAAAGTACCATATTCTGATGTAATAACACCTTTGATATGTCCTTAAATTCGCGGTTTAGCCTCTTATGTGCCCTTCTGAGGGTCTTGTTTAGAAGTATCATATTCTGATGTAATAACACCTTTGATATGAACTATTTGTGTTCGAGGTTTTTCCTCTTTGTATGCCCTTTTGAGGGTCTTCTTTAAATTCGAGGTTTTTCCTCTATGTATGCCCTTTTGAGGGTCTTCTTTAGATTCGAGGTTTTTCCTCTATGTATGCCCTTTTGAGGGTCTTCTTTAGATTCGAGGTTTTTCCTCTATGTATGCCCTTTTGAGGGTCTTCTTTTAGAAGCATCATATTCTGATGTAATAACACCTTCGATATGAACTTCAACTTTTGTTTTTGAGGTTTCTCCTCTTTATGTTGAGATGATTGATTTTCGAGCATGTCTGTCCTTTTTGGTCTATAGACCTCAACCAAGCACTTTTTCAAGTACTCTATCTCAAACCTATCTCTTTTATTCAAAACGATTGGTGTTTGAATATTGGATCCAAACAGCTTATAAGTTGACCAATCATATACCTTATAGTATATTGTTTTGAACAACAATCAATGTTATACTTAAGACAACAATCCTCTTTTTAGAAAAGGAATTTAAAGATTGCTTATTATAAGAATAGGTATAAAAATTTCATGACTTCAATCTAAGTTTATAACTTTAAGAATAGAAGTAAAATAAATAATGGGTTTTGAGTTTGAGTACCCGTTTGTGCTAGAGTATGCTTGTCTCGGACCTTGATGAGGCTTCTCGGACGCACTTGATATTCTCGAACCTTTGTGAGGCTCTCTTGAGTTTTGACTCTTCTGTGATACTTTCGTAAGTTAATCACCTTCCATCTTCGTGGTATAGGTTCCCCCTTCATGGTTTCCAAGAGGTAGCTTCCCCCTGGACGGAATTCTAGAACTCGATATGGACCTTCCCAGTTCGGGGCTAGCTTCCTTTCCACTTTTCTCTTGCTTTTCTCGTTTAACCTTATGACAAGGTCTCCTTTAATAAAAGTGGCCAAGCGGACTCTTCTATCATGGTAGCGCTTGAATCTTTTCTTCACCTTGGCCTTGTAGATAGTAGCATTTGCTCTCTTCTCCTCTAGGAGGTCAAGGTCGAGACAAAGGTTTTCTTTGTTGGCCTTACCATTTTCATCATCTGGCTGAGAGGTACGACAGAGGGGACCCCAATCTTCCTGGAGATGATCGCTTCAAACCCATAAGGAGTCTCTCCTGTTGTTGTAGCTGGTGTGGTTCTATGGGTCCAGATCATATTTGGTGATTCTTTGATCCAGTTTCCTTTAGCTCCTTCGAGGCGCTTTTTGATGCCGCATACCAAGGCTCTATTCATAGCTTCTGCTTGGCCGCTAGCTTTTGGATTATATATTGAGGCGAGCTGCTGGTGCATTCCATACTCCTTGTACCCTTTCTCAAAGGGATCATTAGCAAATTGTGCTCCATTATCGGTCACTATGTATTTCGAGATGCCATAGCGACCCACTATGTTTTTCCAGCAGAAGTTGATAAGAAGGGCCGTAGGGAAAGGCCCTACAAGATCTATGCCCCGTCAGACAAATGGCCAGGGTTTTTGGATGGTAATCATATTCTGTGGCATGTGGATCATCTTAGCAGACCTCTTGTGCTGGTGGCAAAAATCGGTATATCTTTTGGCGCCTTGTAGCATCATAGGCCAAAAATAACTCTTCTGCGGGAGCTTTTGAATAATGGTATGTGGGTTTTGATAACTACCGTAAACTCCTTCATGTGTTCCTCGGACCTTCCATGCCAGGTGCTTATCCTTGAGAAGGGTACCCGTTTGGAGGTATTCGATGTAGGGGTTCCTCCATGTGTCTAAGATGTCATTAGCCATGATGCTGCTCTTCTCGTAACTTCTCTCCGCTGGGGTTTCCATTAGCAATTCTTGAGAAGATCTTATGTTGAGGTCCGAGGAGGCAAGCTTGCTAAGTGCATCAGCCTTGTGGTTACCTTCTCGGGGGATAAGGTTCAACTCATAATGTATGAATTGATTCAGGAGAGGCTTAACTATCCCGAGGTATTTCTTGAGACTGTACTCTCGAGTTTCGTATTCTCCTTTAACCTGTTGAACCAAGATCTGTGAGTCACTGAAGATTTCGAGGTCCTCGACCTCAAGGTCTTCTGCTTCCAGGTTTTTGACTAGTTTTAGTCTGGTACTAAGAGTTTCATACTCGACTTCATTACTGGTAACTTTGATATTGAAGTGAGAAACCCAAAGATGGTCATTTTTCTCGGGGTTGGTTGGTACAACTTTTAGTACCGCTTTCCCCGAGTTGGAGGATGCTTTGACATATAACCATCATTTTCTTTTCTGGGGTCACCGGAGGCCGTGATTATGCTAGAACACGCCACTCCCTGGTCTCCTTTGATTGAAGCTACTCCTTGTGGTGTTGGGAACTGCATCATCAGATGGTAAGGAGACCATACGGGTTTAGCTTGGCCCATCCAAAATCTTCCAAGGATAATGTTGCAGGGTGTGACGGTATCTACTATCAAAAATGTGCAGTATAAGGTTAGGCCCTTGGCTCCTTCTGCTACTGTGATGGGGAGTGTTATTTGATGGTGATGGGGGAGGATCTTTGTTGTTTCCGCCACCTTGGTTATTATTGTTGTGGGAGCTATTCTTCTTCTTCTTTTTCTTCCTCGGAGTGTTATTACATACCATCATCTGGTACAAGTTTACTAAGAGGATTTCATCTTGATCACAGCGTCTCGTGGCGCGATTCATGTATCTATAATAGTGTTCTATCACAGAATCTCCTTCTTGTTGTCTGTCTTCAAGAATTTGTCGATCTCTTCGTGCTCTTCCCTCCGGAGAGAAGATCGAGTTGGACCTACTATTTTCCCTCGGGGGAGTGTCCGAGGAAAGGTCAATTTGGAATGGATCAGAGCCCCGTGGGCTGTGTTGTATGGTTTGGTTCAAGGCTTCCCTGAGATGGCTCTGCCTAACGTCCTCCTGCTGTTCTTCTGCTAAGATTTGCTGATCCCTTTGTGTTCGTTCTTCTGGAGAGAAGATCAAATCGGGACCATTATATCCCAACCTATTTTCCCGATCCAAGCCATCTGAATGGTTAACGTTCGTGTTGTAACTATCCTTGTTTTGGATGAAAACCCTTTGACCTGAATTTGGTACTTCAGATTCAACAGGATTTGTTTTAGGAGGTTGGGTTCTGGATACAGCAGGATTAGGGTTGGATGCTGGAATCCTGGATGCGATGGGATTCGATCTAGGAAGTGCTCTAAAGATATCAGAATTTGGACCAGGGATTGTTGGGGTTATCCCTGCAAGAATTGGGTTGATGGATATCGGAACGTTGGAGTTTCTGGTACCCATTTTAGAGTTTGGTGCTGGCTGTGAGGCAAAGTGTGCCTGAGATCTTCTAGGTTGTCCGCGTCCTCGACCGCGTCTATGTCCTTGAAGAGACTGCTTTCTGGATTATTCTCTGGATTATGCCTTAGCAGACGGGCGCTTCGTCTAGTTTTGCTCGGCTTCAGACATGTTGCTGGAGAAGTTGCTTCTTCGGGTGCGTTAGACCAGATCGGAAACAAGGTTCGGCGACGTCGTCAATGAGTGTGAGGCGTCCCACTGGGCGTGCCAAATTGATGTACGCAGGACACCAACACTTCGACGACGAACCAGGCTCTCGAACTGATCTGCAAGACAAAGGCCCCGGGTGTCCCGGGGATAGACACTCCGACGCTCAAGTCAGTATATTTGCTTAAGGCATATAGTATAAAGTACGAGATTTAATGAGAGGTCTACCAAACCTCTTAGGGTATTTATATGGCTACAATCCGTAGATTACCAAGATATGTATTTATGGTATGAATACAACTCTTATGGGAATAGAGGTTGTATTACCATGTATAATAGAAGTGTATTTCGGACATGGTTGTGTTACCATTTTTAGAAATAGCTGTATTACCATCTTTAAGAAGATGTATATTCCTTGTAAAATATTCATAATATACGCATTCCTTATAAGGATTAGGATTGATGGACCTGTGGATCCACCTTCCGCGTATCTCGAGCCCACGACCCTTCTCGGGCCCTGGTCCAAGTATGAACGATGTCCGAATACGAACCATGGACTTATCAGTAGCCCCAAGGTAGATCTTCAGAATATAGACTGCTCCATCTCGAAGATTGAAGAAGAGGCCTGCTTCTCGAGGGAAGACCAATAAATTGAGGGAGACAGATCTAAGATCCAACCGTCCACGTGTCCTGATGGAATACGAAAGAACTTTAACCTAGATATTCAGAAGGGCAAGCCTGAGAGGACAGTCCTAGGAGGATACCCCGTGCTTAACACCCCGAGTTATTCTCCCTCAAGTTATTGGTCTTCCCTCGAGAAGCAAGCCTCTCCTTCAACCTTCATGACGGAGCATTCTATATTCTGAAGATCTACATTGGGGCTATTGATAAGTCCATGGTTCGTATTCAGGCCTCATTCATACTCGGACCAAGGCCCGGGAAGGGTCGTGGGCTCGAGATACGCGAAGGGTGGATCCAGAGGTCCATCAATCCTAATCCTTATAAGGAATGCGTATATTATGAATGTTCTACAAGGAATATACATCCTCTTAAACATGGTAACACAGCCATGTCCGAAATATACTTCTTATTTACATGGTAATACAACTACTATTCCAATAAGAGTTGTAGTCATACCATAAATACATATCTTGGTGATCTACGGATTGTAGCCATATACCCAAGGTTTGGTAGACCTCTCTATCTAATACTTCATACATTACGCCTTAAGCAATATACTGACTTGAGCGTCAGAGTGTCTACCCTCGGGACACCCGAGGCTTTGTTTTGCAGATCAGTTCGTGAGCAAGGTTCATGATCAAGTGCAGGTAGTAGACATCCATCAATGGTAAGGTGTACGCAGAATTCAAAGTAGTTTGTCTTATAATTAGCGGCGGCGGTGGTGGGGAACGCAAGATTGAAAGTCGTTTTATGTATTGTAGGCTGGTTTCCGGGGGCGGTGTTTTTGTTTTATATTTATATTTATACCGGCACTCTTTGCTATTTAATATATGCAGTAGAAGATAAGGAATGAGTTAATTTGGTAAATTAATATATTTAATCTGATTTGATTTGCTTGATTTTTGATTCGGTAAGTATATCAGATTTGGTAAATTAATACATTTTATTTGATTTGGTTTGATTTTTAATTTGTAAATTAATATTTAATTTGGTTTACATGTGTTGTTAATGAAACCGGAGCGGTTTTTATGGTATGTATATATATATATATATATGATTATGGTAAGTGTATATAAAATGAATGATTATCAATATATAAGGGATGAGTTTGCTTCCATATTAATTCCGGCGGCTCCATATTAATTCCGTCGGTATTGGGGCGGTGTAAGTAGGTAAAACGCGAATTAATAGTCGTTTTATGTGTTGTTTGTTAACATTACGGGCGGTGTTTCATTTAATATTTATTTTTATGCCGCCACTCTCTGTTTTTTAATATATACCTAGTAGAAAGATGAAGCATATTCAATTATAATAATGAAATAATAAAATCTAATCTCCTTACACTAATGAAAAAATTAAACGAATAAATTTTACTAATACTCAATGCATTTCACAAATGGCATAAAATTATAAATTTGACGAAAAATATATTTCTAATCTTGACTTCCACATTTATATTATAGTATTACTCCATTTTTTTTTTAGCAAACCACTATAAAGTGGGGGATATTATATTGGGCATCCCAAACCTCAAAAAAGAACAAGATACAAACTATGATACACCTAAGCTCCGAGAACAAGCTTAAGTGTATGGAGGTAAACTCCCAAAGCATTGGTGAATGCTTTGCAAAAGAATTTGAACTAAGTCCTATACAAAAGAATGTAGGCATGAAGATATTAGGACCTATTAGAGAATTGCTAGGCAAAACTCAATGCGGACCCAATAAAAAACATACACTACTAATATTTCTATATGATTGAGTCTGTAATTCCCTAGCTAGCATTTGCATTATAATTGCAAGGGACTAATTACAGGTCTTGTGCAGCAATTGTTAGCTTCAAAAAGTGAGATGTTCAAGCTGAGAAAGTGTTGTCTGGGATTTAAGAACATGTCTGGCAAGCTCCAATTCTCTTCCAGTGATAGTTATCTGCATTAGAAGCAAACAGAAGAGAACTGAGAGTAGTATCAATTCAAGGAGGATGTAGTTTAAGAGTAGGTGTACCCTCCTTGTCTAAAATGTAAAGTCCAAACACAGAATGAGGTAAAGACTGAGCAGAGTGAAAAACTGAAGATTGTTTAGTCAAAATGGCATGCTTAGCCAAAGCATCTGCAACAGTATTTCCTTCCCTGTAAGTATAGTGAAATTCAGAATCTGAACATGCATGTGCAATGTCATGAACTAGGGAAAATAGTCTCCAAGGAGCAAGCTCAGGATTTGTGATCATTTTTATTGCTTGCTTACTGTCAGATTCATATGAGACTGGGAGACTCATTTCAGTACTTATCTTTATACCCAATCCTATAGCTAATAATTCAGCATGCAAAGGGGACATTGACTGAGTATAAACATTTTTTGCTACCACTAGATTTCCATTTGAATCTCTAATAATTATGGCCAGCCCTATTGCATCAGATTTCCAAGAGGCATCTGTATTCACTATAAAATTGGTTAAAGGCTTGGACCAAGAAATTTTGGAAATTCTAGGTTTTGGAGGTTTTAAAAACTTTGGAAAATATACACTATCTGCAAGTTCAATGTCACGTACTGAATGAATATAGAATGGTTTTGCTACAAAAGAGTCATAAATCATTGCTTTAATCTCATGGAGGATACCTGGGACAGAAGGAGACAGATTATCAAAGATAAATCTGTTTCTCACTTTCCAAAGTATCCAACATGAGAAAAGAGCAATGTTATGTATCATTATAGATTATATAGCAGAGATACCAGGCCTGGTTAAGTAATGAGATATTCTGTTCCAAATAGTGGAAAATGGAGGAGTTTTAATGCCAATAAATGAATTTACTCCCTCCAAAATCTGAACAGCCAAGTGACAGTTGTTGAAATAGTGGTCCAAAGAATCTAAATTATTACATAAGCAACATTTAGATACCATACTGAAACCATAGTATGACAGAACATTATCAAATGGGAGCAAAGAGTTCAGATTTTTCCACATAAAGATAGATATACTTTTTTGGGAATTCTTGCATTCCACATTTTAGAGAGAGATGCAGAGGTACCTCTCTTTGGCCTGATCTGATTATATGTGGACTTGAAATTGAAAGCTCCAGTGGTGGCAGGCTTCCATATTAGCCTATCAATCCTGTGTTCATGAATGACTGCCCTTGTAAAAATTCAAGTGAAGAAGTATCAATGAAGGGAGAAATATCAGGGATATAAACATGCTTCTGTTCTACAAATTCAGCCACAGAACAATTAGCAGGGATGGAAGTAAGGCTAAGGTTTAATAAATCTGTGATAGGGCCATGGTCAGTCCAATTTGAATTCCAAAAGTTACTATTTCACTGACCATGTATGACTCTGGAGTTCAGTTCACAGAATTCATTAACCTCACATATTCTCTTCCAAGTGTGTGAAGATTGTGAGGATTTGGGAAGAGAAGCTATAAAGACAGTCCATGGAGCAGAGGCTTGTTGGTATTTCCACCATGGTTTAGCTGAGAATGGAGTAACAATAGTTTTTAAATTTCTAAAACCTAGTCCATTCTCAGCTATAGAATACACATATCATTCCAATTCTTCCATGATTTCTTTGGTTTATCTTCAACTGATCCCCAGAAGAATCTAGAAATTCTTCTTCTGATCAGTATCATGATATGCACAGTTGGCTTCATAACTGCCCAATAATGTTGAGGTAAGGAATAGATGCAAGAGTTTATTAAAACTAGTTTAGCACCAGAGGACAACCATCTATTCTTCCAGTTCAGAAGTCTACTGTCTATCATCTCTATCAGAGGCTAAAAAAATATGTTTTTGATTCTACCAGAGAAAATGGGAACACCTAAATATTTGAAGGGAAAAGATCCCTTTTTCATACCAAGAATAGTGTTCATATCTCTAATATTAGCCACAGAAGCATGCTTACTAATATAATAATCACTCTTGTCATAGTTAAATTTGGGTGGTTCTAAATGCAGGTCCACTTTACTTCTGCAGGTCCAAATTAAATCTGAAGTGACAATAATGTCCCTCTTAATTATGTATTATAATTCACGAAAAAATAATTTATAATTTGGACACGTGTTCAATCATTACATAGACGGGTTTATGCATTCAAGGTTAGGGTCATAGAAATATATTTGTAAAAAATAATAACGAGTGAAGGGTAATTATGGTATTTTTCCACTTTCATTGGACCTGCAGGAGTAAATTGGACCTGCATATAGCAAACACCTTAATTTTTTGGCCTGAGACAGACTCAAAAACAGCAAGAAATGATTTCATTTTAGTGATGTTGTCCTTGCTAGCTTGCATAAAAATAACAGTTTCATCAGCATAAGACAAACGTGAGATTAAAGAGGCAGTTCTAGGCAAGTTATAGTACTGTAAGCTTCCTATCTCGAATATATATGCCAGACTTCTAGTAAATGCCTCTGAAAAAATATTGAAGAGAAAGGGAGAGAGAGGGTCACCTTGTTTGATGCCCCTAGTTGCCTGAAAAAAGCCAACTGGACTACCATTGACTAAAACTGAAAACCATGCATTGGATTTTCATGATAAAATATATGAACTGGCCATGGAATCCAAATTTTAGAAGTATACTTGTGAGGAATTTCCAACACACTCTATCAAATGCTTTTCTAAGATCCAGTTTTAAAATGCAATTGGGACATCTACCTTATTTATCCAAAAACCTAACCATTTCTTTAAGGTAGAGAACATTATCACTAATATCTCTATTTTTTTTAAATGCAGTTTGATGTGGGGAAATGATCTTGTTCATAAAAGGTTTCATTCGGTTAAGAGCGACTCCAATGGAGTCCCGATCTTTATGTTCGTAGTACTGTTTTGTCTCAAATAGAACTGACCCAATGCGTCCAAAATTTATATGGTTAACAGACGCCTCTTAATTTAACGCGTTATGTTCCATCGTCAAACTAGTTTTCTGTTTCTATTTTTCTTTTGACAAATAATTAGATCAACCGGTCTTATGATAAGACATGACATAATTGTATATTTAAATATGAGTCTAATTATTAACTTGGATCTAAAACATAAAAAAACAATAGGCTATGGTTTAGCTTAAGGTCGTCTTATATGAGTATTTCCCTTCTTTTCCGCCCAGCATCCGCTTTTATTGTTTCTTTTCGTTTGTTATTATTTATTCCTTTTTTATGTTTTATACTTTCCCTTTTTTCAATTTTATGTGATTTTTTTGATGCCTAGTTTTCGATTCCATCTTTTATTCCCTTTTCTTAAAAGGGAAAATTTCTATTAAGCGTGTGAGAAAATTCAAAAGTATCATAAAGAACATAATTATTAAATATTTGTTATGGAGGGTGTTCTGATTGTTTTAATGATTATTTACTTGAAAAATTATGTTTATAACCTTTATTTTTGAAATCTATATTACATAACTTTAAAATTTAAAACCTTAAATTAAGTTTCCATTCTCCCAACTTATACGAAATTATATCATTTAGTTTTATTTAATTATTTCAAATATTTTTTTTAAAAAATTAAACCACACCATGGTGGAGTGAATTAAATTTGGCTCACCACACCCTAAAAGTACCAAAAAAAAGAGGTTAGTTTCAGAAACATACAAGTGGTTTGTGACTTATAGAAAGTCAGTACAAAAACTAGGAGTTAGAGAGGGCATGATACCTTGCGATCCAACGAGCAAATCAGTGAATCATCAAAACGAAACACAAGTTAGTCAATTGGAAGAAAATAGTCAAGATTTTGTATCATGCTCCCAAAATAAAATTACATTCCATTAGGAATATGGGAAAGAAAGCTATTTTTTCTCAGAAAGACATGATTGTTGATGTGCATTTGGACATGGTTGATGCATTAAAGTCTCCACAACACTAAAGATTTCTTCTGCACCCTTCTTTGATATGTCTTGGTGATGGTGATGTGCAGTTGCAGAAATACATCCTACAACTTCCTCCATAGCTCCTCCCGAGCTAAAAATGGCTTGGAGTAGTAAGTAGTTCACTGAATTCTCAAATTACGAACTCCCATAGCATCAGTAGCAATAAGGCCATACAGAGTAGCAGGAGCATCAATTAGTCTAATCTCTCCAGTGAGTGTCAAAGAGAGTGATCTTTTTTATAATAAATCAGCCACTATGTTGCACTCTCTTAAGAAATGATGTGTACATAAGTTTATACCTAGTGCATGCAAATCATAAGCTAAAAAAATTCCCAGTGAGCATGGAAAGGTTTTTGAATCTCTTTCACTGCATTTAGACAATGAGATTCAATCACAAAAGGTTCACATGACAGTGCAATTCCAACTATGTGACCAAATTGAATAGCAATAAGTTCAGCATGAAGGGAAGATGCATGGACATATTTCATATGCATATAAACAACTGCACCTCTACTATCCTAACAACAAAACCTACTCCAGTGTTTCATCAATGTATGAGATATTTGTGGTAATTTAAAGGCTATTTACTGGAGGTGACCATTTAACTACAAGCTTAGGTCTCTTTCTTTTCAGATAAGGAATTAGGCCAGTGTTTAGTAGGTCCCTGTGTTTCTTCAATTAAACCTGATAGTATATCACAATTATCGTTAGGATAATTGTGATTGATTTGTATATATTTATGTACCATATTTAGACTAGTCTAGATACATTATATTTGTATTCTTGTAATCCTATATATTTGACATAATACAGACAAACCAACTACGGTGAATTACATTCTCTCATGGAATAAGCCTATTCGATCCAATAACCTGTAAATCCGTCAAAAATCCAATTTCGAAAGATAAATCCCAATCAAGTTCGGTCCTCTTTAAACTTTTGATTGTGGTGCTATCGTTTTGGTGTTACTTCATCCTTTTCCGCTGCTCCATTTGTGTATTGAAGTTCCCGTTATCCACGATCTATTCGGTGGTTGAGAAAAAAAACATCTGCCCAGATGGACAACCGGAAAGCTGCCAAGCAACACAGCAAGGCGCGTGAACCTCACGCGCCGCCGCAGCTTCAGGCGCGTGTGAAACACGCGCCACCGCATTCTCAAGCGCGTGTGGATCATGCACCAACTCTCCATCCGCTGTCTCCATTGGCGCTTGTGTACCACGCACTTACATCATGCCAGACAGCTTTCCGAGCGCGTGAGACCCACACGCGGGCCCTCACCGAGGCGCGTATGCAGCACGCGCCAGATCATCAGCTCACAACTCCTCAGGCGCGTGTGTATCACGCGCCTGCTTCTGTTCACTCGCCAACCATCACGCGTGTGGAAAACGCGCCCGCCAACCAACTGACTACTCCTTTGGCGCGTGAAAGTCACGTGCCGGCAGCAAAACGACCCTCTCCGGCGCGTGTGTTACACGCGCCGCCGCCTCAGCCGACTTTCTCTGCTTGCCGGAAAAGATGGAACCCAAGGTGTCAGTTTTGCGATGAGTTTGGCCATACCGTTCGGACTTGCTCCAGTCCGCCTGTGTCGGCGAATGTTGTCGATGCTTCCCAGACTTCAGCTTCTTTAAAGGACAAGGTTTCCAGTTGGTATATGGATTCTGGTGCTACCAACCACATGACATCAGCATCTTCTGGTCTTGATCGTATTGCTCCATATACTGGTAACTATCCTGTCTCTCTTGCTAATGGTCGTGATGTTTCCATTACACATGTTGGTCTTCATTAGTTTTCTCGTAATTTATTATTGTCGGATGTGTTCCCGATGTTACGAAAAACTTGCTCTCGATTAGCAAGCTCACAAAGGATTTAAAAGTTGTAGTTTCTTTTGATGAGTCTTCATTTGTGATTAAAAAACGGTCGAACAAGGAAATTTTAGGCCAGGGTCGATGTCATCATGGTCTTTATGTGCTTGAACGGAGTGGAGCTGCCTTTGTCGCTTACGTTCGATCAAATAATTATACAGCTTCTTTTGATATTTGGCATGCTAGACTGGGTCATACTTCTCATTCAGTCATTTCTTTATTGAATAAACTGAATCATGTTAAGGTCACCTCTTTGTCGCCCAAGTCTTCTCTTTGCTCAACGTGTGAAAAAGCAAAAGGGAAAAGGCTTTCTTTCGCGGACAATCCGAAGCGAGCGCAATCTATACTTGATTTAGTTCATTGTTATTTGTGGGGACCTGCACCAGTCTTATCTGCCAGTGGCTATTATTATTATGCCATTTTTATTGATGACTATTCGTGATTTACTTGGTATTATCCACTGAAGCAAAAATCAGATTTCGTTGAGACATTCCTACAGTTTCAGAACTTTGTGGAGAATCAGTTCTCTCGCACTATTAAGGTGTTTCAAAGTGATGGTGGCACTGAGTTTACAAATGCACGGTTGCGCTCTCACTTCGCAGCTAGGGGCATCTTTCATCATATTTTTTGCCCGTATACTCCTGAGCAGAATGGTAGAGCCGAACGGAAGAATCGTCATGTGACAGAAATGGGATTGTCTATGCTTCATCACTCTCAGATGCCAGCTTCTTATTGGGATGCATCATTTGTCACTGCTACATACACCATTAATAGGCTTCCTACACCTGTTCTTAATAATGTCTCGCCGTATTTTCTGGCTTATGGACGTCATCCGGACTACTCAAATTTTCATCCATTTGGCTGTTTGGTGTATCCATATATTTGGCCGTTCTCTCAGCACAAGCTGGCTCCTCACAGTACACCTTGCATTTTTCTTAGTTACAACTCTCAGTACAAGGGTGGTATATATACAGGCCTAAATCCAACTGAATAGAATGGGTTAGGCCCAACTGATCATAATTATATCAGAACAGCCCAGGCCCAACTGAACACTCGTATTGTAGAACGGTTAACAACCCAGGCCCAACTGAACACTCGTATTGAAGAACAGTTACAAATGTTCAGTGATCACTTGTAATGCAAAGCAGTTAGATCCAACTGAGTACGTGGTCTAGTGGAGCAAGGCATGACGCCACGAAATTAGGGCTCCACGACCCAAGAATGTCGGACACGACCTCAACGCTCTACCTCTATAAATAGAGGAGAGGGAAGAAGAAAGAGGTAAGCTCTCTAGTCTGAAAATATACAGTACACTCATAATCTCTACTGACTTGATCGTCGGAGTTTCTATCCCCGGAAACTTCCGGGGACTTTTCTTGTAGGAAGCGTTCATCATCGGAACCTGGAAGATATCCGTAATCAAGGAGAAGGAAGGTCCCACTTCAGTGGCGCCGTCTGTGGGGATCTTGTTTTTCATTGATTATGGTGGTTACCAGGAGTGGACGTAGCGGTAATCATACACAACAACAAACAACTAGGAATACTCCCAATCGCCATCATGCTATGAACGAAAGGGAAGAAAATCCTAGGGAGAGTGAACGGGAAGATGGGGCTGAATCCTCCCCAAATGATCAGCAACGTAGAATAGCGTTTGAAGCCTTCCTTGAAACTCAGAAAGAGACCTTGTATGCACAATTTATACAAGCAGTCGTGCCGAAAAATGATGAAAATAAAGGTGAATCACCAACTGTTGAACGGAAAAAGGACAAGCAACTTTTACGAGAGGAAGAAGGATTAAAGTATGGAGAGGAACTGAAAAACATCGTGGCAGAAGACGAAGGTGATTTTTCACCTCTGTCGATAGAAATACAACAATATCCTATGCCAGAAAACTTCAAACTACCATTACATGTGAAAATATATGATGGTAGTTCAGATCCAAAAGACTTCCTTCACTCATATCGTAATAGCATGCGGTTCAGAAATGTTCCCCTACCGTTAGTATGCAAAGCCTTTCCCATCTTTCTTACAGGACCGACAATCACTTGGTTTGAGGGATTTCCTAAAGGAAGCATTTTCTCTTGGGCACAACTCTCAGATACATTCTTAGGTCGGTTTTATCGTAATCAAAAATTCGTAAAAACGATTGCCGATCTAATGAACATAAAACAACAAAGCACGGAGATGGTAGGAGATTATCATGCACGATTGGTATTGGAAAGTTTGCAAGTCAAGGACTTGACCTATCAGATGTTCTTAGGCGCATTCATGAATGGCCTAAAACCAGGGGATTTCTATAAAAAGTTGAGGGAAGAAATGCCTAGCAACGAAAGAGAACTCCAAAGATTGGTGGAAAAATACGTTCGCACGGAGGAAGCGAACAATAAGAAATGGGAGAATGAAAGGGGAGAAAAAAGGGGAAATGAAGATGAGCAGAAATCATTTGCGAAGAAAGGAAAGACCACGTCTTCGACAAAAACGAAGGATGTAGATCGAAGTAGAGAAGTTCATGATACCCCCTTGATGAAAAGCAGAAAAGAAATCTGGCAGAGTAACAAAAGTCTTTTCAAGGACCCTCGTCCTATGTTGGCACCGCCAGACAAGAGATCAAAAGAACGGTATTGTTCATTCCACAGGGATCATGGCCATGATACTGAAGAATGCTTGGACTTGAAAAGGCAAATAGAAGAGAATCTTCGCCAAGGACACCTATTACAGTACAAAAAAGAAGGAGGACAGGGGTCAAAGCCGGAGGGGTTTGGAAGCCGACCTTCACACACAAATACAATAGGAGGAAGTCAACCTAAAATCACTGCGGCTGTAGCACGTGATAATGACCAACAGTTTGGTGTGTCAAACAGAGTCATTTTATCCATTCATGGCGCTACAGAAGTAATGTCAAACCATGCTTGGAAAAATATGGCAAGGTACGTTCCACCCCAAGAGCCGAGTGAAAAGAGATTTAAGGTGGGAGAAACAATCACATTTAGTGAGGATGATGCAGTACCCAATGCTTCAACCCACAATGACCCGTTGGTAATTGTGGCAAAGATTGGGAATTCTACGGTACATCGAGTGTTTGTAGATGATGGCAGTGCTGTAGATATATTGTTCGCGGACTGTTATGATAAGCTGGGTTTTCAACGATCAGACCTGAAAAAACCGACATCAGCCCTAGTTGGTTTTACCGGCAAGTCAGAGATGCCACTAGGCAACATCAGGTTACCAGTCACTATTGGGGAGGACAACAAATGTTGTACAGTTTTATGTGACTTCGTTGTGATGGAGGCACAAAGCCCGTTCAATGCTATTATAGGCAGACCTTGTATGAATACAGCACGGGCAATATGGTCGCCATATCATCTAGTAATGAAATTTTCGACACCATTAGGAATCGCTACTGTTCGCGGAAATCAGCAAACAGCGAGGCAGTGTATGGCGATCGCTATGAGACCATCAAATAACACTGTGGTAGAACAGTCGCAAATGGTGCATGCAGTTTCTATGGAAGATAGCACAGACGAACCAGATTTGATTTTAGGGGAGGAAGTCGAGGATTTTATGATAGATGAAAATGACCCATCCAAAATTATCAGGATTGGAAAAAATCTACCCCCAAAACAAAAAGAAGAAGTAAAAGCTGTGCTTCGGAAGCATATCGATGTGTTTACTTGGTCCTTGAATGATATGGGAGGTGTTGACCCCAAGTTAGCAACCCATATTCTAAACATAGACCAATCAACAAGGCCAGTTCGGCAGAAACAGAGAAATTTCGCATCAGACAGGCAACAAGCAATCGAGCATGAGGTACACGAACTCACGGAAGCAGGAATCCTTAGAGAGGTCAAATACCCAACATGGCTTGCCAATCCGGTAATGGTTCGTAAAGCGGATGGAGGTTGGAGAATGTGTGTTGACTATACGAACCTAAACAAGCATTGCCCAAAGGACTGTTACCCATTGCCAAAAATTGATCAGCTAGTCGAGAAAATTGCAGGTTACACGACAATGGCGTTCCTAGATGCATACAAGGGGTATCATCAAATATTGATGAATCCAGCTGATGCGGAAAAAACAGCATTCATCACCAGTTTCGGTGTATTCTGTTATGTGAAAATGCCTTTTGGTTTAAAAAATGCAGGTGCTACTTATCAAAGGGCAGTTGATTCAATCTTCAAAAACCAAATAGGACGGAATATGGAAGTGTATGTCGACGACATGGTGGTTAAAAGTAAAAGAGTTGCACGGTTCGCCGTGGACTTGAATGAGACATTCGCGACTCTTGCATCCGTAGGAATGAAGTTAAACCCAAAGAAATGCACGATTGGAGTTGGGGCTGGTAAATTCTTGGGATACAAAGTATCCTCAAAAGGAATTGAAGCAAATCCAGATAAGATCGATGATATCCTAAGCCTACCCACTCCATGAACAGTAAAGGATATTCAAATCCTAACTGGATCACTGGCAGCTCTGAGTCGATTTGTATCGAAGGCGGCGGAAAAACATATGCCATTCTTCAACATCTTGAAGAAAGCAAACAAGTTTAGCTGGGATGATCGATGTCAAAATGCTTATGACCAGCTTAAACTCGAAATAAAAAACCTTCCAACATTAGCATCGCCAATCAGAGGGGAGCAACTATATGTTTACCTAGCAGCTTCCGATACAACGATAAGTTCGGTTTTGCTCAAGCAAGAAAAGACAAAACAATTGCCAGTGTATTACATCAGTAGACGACTGCAAGATGCAGAAATCAACTATTTACCGATGGAGAAGTTAGTCTTAGCATTGGTTCATACAGTCAGGCGATTGCGAACTTATTTCCATAGCCACCCGATTGTGGTCTATACAGACTTTCCACTTAAGCAGACTATTCAAAAGCCGGAAGCATCAGGAAGACTGATGAAATGGGCAATTGAATTGGGTGAGCATGAAATACAGTTCCAACCACGAAAAACCATCAAGGGCCAAGTGCTAGCTGACTTCATTGCAGAAATGACAAATTGTTCGTCTACTGCAATTCTCGCATTGACGGCAATCGAGCAAGACAAAGGCAAAGGAAAACTTCATGAAGTGGCGTGGAACTTATATGTTGATGGCTCATCTTGCAAAGAAGGGTGTGGGGCAGGCATACTGATCGTTAGCCCCGATGGGGAAGAGTACAAGTATGCATTGAGATTTGACTTTCAGGTAACAAACAATGAGGCGGAATACGAAGCACTGATATGTGGATTGGATTTAGCAATCAAGATGAACATTACAAGTATCAAAGTGTTCAGTGATTCCCAAGTTGTGGTCAACCAGGTCCTGGGAGACTACGAAGTTAGAGATAACCAATTGGAAAAGTACCTGGGGAAAGTCAAACAGCTAATGAGCTATTTTGATTTGTTAAGTGTTCGACAGATTCCGCGAACAGAAAACACCAAAGCGGACTCCTTGAGCAAGTTAGTGACTGCTGGATACAAAAATTTGAAGGCTCAAAAGGATGTTACAGTCGAAGTGGTGTCAATTCGGAGTACAGCAACGACGTTGGTAGCATGTATCGGGGATGAAGAAGATACGTGGATGACACCGCTTGTGTCATTTCTTCGAGGAGGAACACTACCAACTGACGCCAAACAAGCAAGGAAAATTGAAAAACAGTCATTGTCATTTTCCTACATTGATGGAGTACTCTACAAAAAAGGGTATTTAACACCATGGTTGAGATGCATCGGGCCGGAGAGAGCTAAAGAAGTTATTGAGGAGATGCATGAGGGCATTTGTGGAGCACATCAAGGAGCTAGATCTATTGCAAAGAAAATAATGCGAGCGGGTTACTACTGGCCTACTCTCTTTGATGACACACACTCATTTGTACAAAAGTGCCGAACTTGTCAGATAAATTCAAATGTGAAGGGTAAACCACAATCAAAATTTATTGGGGTATATGGAGCTTGGCCATTTGAAAAATGGGGAATTGACATTGTAGGACCATTTCCTAGAGGCTCGGAGAAAGCTCGATTCCTGATAGTAGCAATCGATTACTTCACCAAGTGGGTAGAAGTTAAACCCCTACCACGAATCACAGCGGAAGCTGCACGACTGTTTGTATGGCAAAATATTGTTTGCAGGTTCGGGTTACCCAAAACCATTGTCACTGATAATGGCACACAGTTTACAAGCGATGCTTTCAAATCTTGGTGTACTGAGATGAAGATAACCCAGAAATTTACGTCGGTTGCTCACCCACAAGCGAATGGTCAAGTGGAAGTCACTAATAAAACCATTGTTCAAGGAATCCAGAAGAGGCTGGAAGGAAAGCAAACTGGATGGGTGGAAGAAGTCCCTACAGTATTGTGGGTTTACAGAACTACACCAAGAACACCTACTGGGGAAACTCCATACAGCATGACGTATGGACAAGAAGCCATGTTGCCGATAGAAGTCGCCATACCAAGCATTAGAGTAATTTCCTTGGAAAAGGAAACCAACGAGGAGAATTTGAAAGCCAACCTTGACATGCTTGACGAAAAAAGGCAAGCTGCTGTTATACGAGAGGCTAGGTATAAAGAGAAGATGGCAAAAGCTTACAATCTTAAAGCGAAAGCAATAAGATTCGATGTAGGTGATTTGGTACTTAGGAAAAATGATGCGAGCTTGGCTGAGAAGAAAGGAAAATTATGTCCCAAATGGGAAGGACCGTACAAGATAATTGAAGCCTATCAGTCAAACTCCTATAAATTGGCCAGAATGGATGATAGTATGGTTCCCAACATGTGGCATGTGACTAACTTGAGGAAATATTACATCTAGTTGAAAAACGCTCAAACACCATGTATAGGAGCCTTGAAATTATCAATGGCGGCATTCCCATTTCTGTATTTTCGTTTGTCATTGTGATATGATCACAACATGTGAATATATATATCTGAAAAGCCAAATTTGGCACCAAACAACCGCCTATTTATGTTTTTTTCGTTTTAAGTAACTTACAGTAGCATAAGATGACAAACTCATGCTAATTTAAAAAAAAAAAAAAAAAAACTGAACGTCATGTCGATCAGTTACAAGAAAACACATACTGAATGCAATGTCGATCAGTCAAAAAAAAAAAAACTGAACGTAATGTCGATCAGTTACAAGAAAACACATACTGAATGCAATGTTGTTCAGTCAAAAAAAAAAAAAAAAAAAAAAACTGAACGTAATGTCGATCAGTTATAAGAAAACACATACTGAATGCAATGTTGTTCAGTCAAAAAAAAAAAAAAAAAAAAAACACTGAACGCAATGTGCGTTCAGTCAAAAAAAATGAACTGAACGCAATGTGCGTTCAGTCAAATAAAAAAAAAAAAAAAATTTTGAACTGAACGCAATGTGCGTTCAGTCGAAAAAAAAAAAAAAAAAAAAACGCTTACAGTCAAAAATGCTAACAGTTGGAGAAGCATCAAAATGCTAACAGTTAGAGAACCACTAACAATCAGAAAAGGCAAACAATAAAAAATGCTAACAGTCAAGAAATGCTAATAATCATTTATGCTAAAATGTATATAGCAACTCACAAAGCTAACTGTTAGGGAACGAATAGTACCTAACCAAATAGCAAAGTACAGTTGTAAATGCCTAAAAGCAACAATAGTTGTTATGGTAAACGCCCGAACAATTCAAACAATCTTCATGGGTTGCCATCAAACTGAATAAATACCAAAAGCAACGAACAGTTGCTAGGTAAAAATATCCAAACAGTCAAACAGTGTGAGTTTACTAACAATTCACCTGGTTTTCTTGCAACTGATTGAACAGTTGCAAACAAGTGGGACATTTTCTCAATAGAGTAACAACACTGAGGCATTTTCTTTTTGGAAACATCCAAAAATTAATGAACAGTAAAACGATGAAAGTGGGAAAATCACCCAATAAGAGCGAACGCTCAAACAATGATGTCAAAACAAACAGTTATGACATGAGTTCGCAAAATGAAATAATTAACAAAGATGGAGTTCACATTATTCTTATTCGAAAAGACAAAAATAAAGTATAGCAATCAGCGACGCCATTGCCGATGGTGATTCCTGCCGCGGCCTCGACTCGAAGGAGGACCATGTGATTCACGAGATTGTGGTCGCGTCTGAGCAGTACTAGCCCGATGGGAGGGAATGCGACCTGATCTCTCTGCGTAATCTCTTTCACACTTCTTTATGTCTTCTAAATGATACTGCATGTGAATATATGCAGAATGCCGAGTACAACCTTGCTTTTGCATTTGGTCCATATAATGCTGATAATAAGATTTGTAGTCAGTGATGGGCCCAAACTCATCGCGATCCAACTGCATGCTCATTAAGTTCACTGTTTTCTCATATTCTTTAAGGAGTCGTTCATCACAGGCAACTTTTTGGCATAACTGATTTTTTTCAT
This sequence comes from Sherardia arvensis, assembly GCA_948330725.1. Taxonomy (NCBI): domain Eukaryota; kingdom Viridiplantae; phylum Streptophyta; class Magnoliopsida; order Gentianales; family Rubiaceae; genus Sherardia; species Sherardia arvensis. The sequence goes on from OX415236.1 coordinate 28,906,969, forward strand.
CTTCGATCGCCTGAACATGTGCAGCAATCACATCCTCGACACGAGTATATATATCACCATTTTTAACTACAAGTTCAACACGATTGGCAGCTAAAGTTTTGTCTTTTTCTTTGAGCTGTTCCTTCAGGTTACCACACTCTTGCTCGAAAGCTTGAATACGGTAGTCCAACTCTTGACAGTCAAGCGAAAGCCTCTCGTTGTCAGCAATTATTTTTGTACTACAGGCATACTGTTCGTCATACTTGATTTGCCAACCTTTAGCCAAGGTCTTATACTCTTCACATTCATGTCCGCGAAGAGATAGCAAATTTTCAACTTGCCGAAGACGTCTTGAATGCTTAGCAATTACGGCAGCTTGAGTGGAAATATCTCGATCCTTATCTGCCAAAACGCGTCGCCACTCTTTTTCTTGGTCAATTAGAGTGTTAATCTGAACGCCACATCGATGAATAACTCCATTTTGCTGAGTACAAAGTTCATGCCATTCACTTTTCATAGATTCAACATCTACCATCACTTGAGCCCAATAATCTTCACGGCCAGACAGTCCAGCTAACAAACGTCGAAGATGATCCCCCAATTTATTAAACCACATTCGAGGTTTAGCAGGTACAGGTAGTGTGGATGCATAATCAGCAACAGCATCAATGTCTAACAAACACCTGGTTATAACTTCATGAAAATTTCCTTCATGAATATCATCAAAAGAAGTCCCTGGAGAACTTTCATCATCCAGCCGAAGACTACCCGCAGAGCTAACAGTCTCACATGCTTTCGAATTCGCTAACAGTCGAGGAGTTACGATATTGTTGTTACGCTCAATAGAGAACAATGGAGCCTCACGATGGTACAATTTCCTACTTGATTCAGTAAAGGCTGCAAATAATTCCTCCACATTGACACATATTCTAGATATAGGAGTAAACACATGTTTGGGGGAAGATATTAATCGCTGAGTATGCAAACTGTCATAAAATGCTTGATCAAGCATAGAAGACATGGCTAAAATCTGCAATGGCCGCAAGAACTAGTGTAAGAAAAAAATATATATATATATAAAAAAAAAATATAGTGATAATATTAATGATAAAAACTTAGAGCAATGTGAATCAGTTCAAGGATAAATAATAATGTCTACACACAGTGTCACAATCATTCGAATTAGCAAACATAGTACAATACTCAAACACTAACATCAGGGTCATCCATAGAATTGTGGTTGCCAGTGTCTCGACCATCATCCTTGCTCCCAGAGTTATCTCCATCATGCTCAATTGTGACTCCAACAACAGTAGCCGAAGATGAAGGTCTCATCTCAGAAGGAAGCTCCTCATTGTAGTCTACACTACATGCCTTCAACTGTTCGAGGGAAGGCAGTTCTCCAAGCATCTCTAAGTGTTTCACAAAGGGAAAGTCATACCCACCAGTGCGAATGCTTGAAATAAAAGCCGCAGTAGCTTTGTCTGAGTCTTCGGCGATGGCTGTGTCCAGATCCTCAATGGAAGGGAATTCAGCGCCCACCACGTTACTTTCCCTATACCCTTTTAAACCTTCACTGACACCAATGTCTTTACCAAGACTGGTAGTGTTGACAAAGAACTCATAGAATGCGTTTTTTTTCATCAAACGATCTACGACAAGGGCAGGGTACTTGGGTGACAGTGCACCAGTAGCCTTGTGGGACTCTAGCTCTCTATTGGCAACATCCAGCTGGCGGAACGCAGCAATCTTCTGTTCGCTCTCAAACTTGCTAGCCTTAAGTGCCTTATCTCTGGCCTTCCTCATTCTCTCAAGCTCCTTCTTCATTTTTTCAAATTCCTCACGAGGTACAAAGTCATCAAGATTGCTACCCACATTTTGCATAACCTTGGAAATCTGAAGAGGAAAATGTCATATCAACATATTTATGTTCAGTAGGGTTGATTACATACAAATAAAGGAAAATCAAACTGAATGAGCTGACTTACAGTGAGGATGGATTCCTTGGGGGATAGTTCAGAGAAGGCAGCAAGAATAGAGGTTTCCACTTTGGAAGCAGTCTCAGTTGTAGACCTAGGCCTCTTCAAATTAATACCCTGACGATCACTAGTGTCACCACGACGGCCCTTATCCTTGCGACTCATTGTCGCTACAGTTTCGTCCACAAGATTGTCGCGAACAACCACATCTTCACTAGCATGAAGAACAGTAACTTCATTAACATTAGTCATCTCCTCAGCGGCAGACAACTCAACAGTAGATTTCCTACCATAAGCTCTGAGTTTCGTAGGACCTTTACCGATATTCATAACACCTTCAAAAAGAGAAATAGATATTAGTACATAAACAATAAAAAATAAAAACTGAACTTCATACTTAGGATAACACATAAGTGAATCACATACTCAAGCAAGTTGCAGGATCAATACTCAAGCAAGCTGCAGGATCAACAGAATGAGGAATCAGTTTTTGTATCTCTTCATCACTGATCAACAAACGCTCAGACATTTTGAGACCCTTACACTTCCCTGTTTGATAACTCCAATTAGGAGGCATAACATCTGTCCTACTATCATACTTCACGAAAAAATACCTCTTCCTAAAAAGTCCAAAATTACCAGGGTAGGAACCGGGCTTAAGGAAGCGTAACTGCGGATGATATGAATAAAATGTATATTCATCACTCCTGTCTTTCACAGACTGCAACCGCATCATCCGACGAACAAGGTTGAAAGAAAAATCAACCCCAGCCTTCTAGCAAGCCTCATACAGTGCTCGCAAGACCAAAACACCTTTTGGGTGTAGCTGAACCAAACTAATGCCGAATCCACGAAGGATGTCAATAAACCACATCGGTATAGGCAATGTCAAACCCTGTGAAATATAGGCAGCATACAAGGCAAAGTAGTCCGGAGCTGGACTCTTAACTACCTCTACAGGAAAGGGACATTGCAACTCACGACCGCTAAGAGTCGGGTGAGCCCTCTGAAATGTCTTTAAGGATTTAGTAGTAAAGACACTGGCATTAGGGTTTACAGTTGCAGTCGCTAACAATTGGCGACTCGACTCTGAATCATCAGGATCACCAACTGAACCTAAGGAACCTACACCACTACTAGAAGTGGAATGAGCAGGTGAATCAGTCTTATCTTCTCCATCACTACCATCAATATCCCTATCCTCACCACCATCCTTAAACCCAGAATATACTACATCTACAACTTCATTCCCAGACCCAATCAACAGGGTAGCCGAATCATCCATACCATTAATTTCTCTAAAGCCAGTTTCGTCAACCATGCTTAATCAACAATCATAACACCTAAACGCAGAACAAGAGATCGAATACTGAAAAGCTCAGATTCATATCAAATTAAACAACTAATACATTTATAAGAAACCAGCAGAGCATAGAGTTTAACACAATAATCACATATATTGAGCATGAACTATCTTTTACCTTTCTATAGCTGCAACAACGATGAAAGTAGGACTCGAGCAAATGTCAAAAACAGAGAGTGACAAAGTATAATCCTCCAATCCACTAATATGCTCTAAGGAGAGAAAATCTGAAAGATAACAACAAATACTTATCCCTGATTCATAGCCAACATTATATAACTAATTTATGTTTAGCCCGATGTACATGGAATTTGATTTTCAAATTTCAGTTTTAAGCAGCCCTAACTTTCAGGGCCTAATTTTCAAATTTCAAAACAACACATAATAAATAAATAAAAAAGCCCACCTGGAGGAGATAGGCGGTCGCCGGCGTACGAGCTGAGAGAGATAGGCTGGCGGCGAAGACAACGGATCGAGCTCCGGTGAGGACAAAGGTCGAGTTCCGGCGGCGGATAACCAGATGGCGACGTACGGCCCTCTTCCGGTGACGACGAACCCAGCTCCGGTGACGTACGGCCCTGTTCCGGTGAAGGCAAACCCAGCTCCGGCGACAAACCGACTTCGACGAGAAGTGGCCCTGTTCAGGAAACCGACCTCGACAAGAAGGGACCTCGACAACGGCAAGCCTAGCTCCGGCGACAAACCGACCCAGCTCCAGTGACGGCTCTGTTCAGGAAGCCCGATCCGACAGTCAAACGGATCGGCGACGAATGGACAGGGCGAGCGACAGGTCGGCGGCGCTAGGATCCGAGAAGTGGAGCCGGGAAATCAATCTACTCCGGCGGCTAGGAGTATCACTGACGGTAATGGGTTCGATTCCGGTAACCGACGGCGAGGGCTAAACTCCGGCGAGAAGGCTGGTGAACGGCGTAGATCCGTAGCCCAGTTCCGGCGAGAGTCCAAAGGAAACGAAAGAGCAGAGTGATGGTTTCTGATTGGTAAGAATTGGGATTGCAAAAAATTCTACCTTTATTAATATAATACCATATACGAAGACACTTTACATATCTACAAATAAGTAACTTAATTATTTGCATGAAAATAAATAAAATACTAATACTAATAAATATATAGTTTGAAAAATTATATAATTATTTAATCTTTTAGATAAATAATGATACTATATATATATGTACTTGCACACACACACATATATATATATATAGATAATAAATATATAAAACATTTAACAACTAAATCGATAGAACAAATATTACTACCCCAACAATTAATTCTATCGTTGGGGGGTTTATGGTATATATACAGGCCTAAATCCAACTGAATAGAATGGGTTAGGCCCAACTGATCATAATTATATCAGAACAGCCCAGGCCCAACTGAACACTCGTATTGTAGAACGGTTAACAACCCAGGCCCAACTGAACACTCGTATTGAAGAACAGTTACAAATGTTCAGTGATCACTTGTAATGCAAAGCAGTTAGATCCAACTGAGTACGTGGTCTAGTGGAGCAAGGCATGACGCCACGAAATTAGGGCTCCACGACCCAAGAATGTCGGACACGACCTCAACGCTCTACCTCTATAAATAGAGGAGAGGGAAGAAGAAAGAGGTAAGCTCTCTAGTCTGAAAATATACAGTACACTCATAATCTCTACTGACTTGATCGTCGGAGTTTCTATCCCTGGAAACTTCCGGGGACTTTTCTTGTAGGAAGCGTTCATCATCGGAACCTGGAAGATATCCGTAATCAAGGAGAAGGAAGGTCCCACTTCAAAGGGTTTTCGGTGCTTGGACCCGGTCACTAAGAGAGTGTATCTTACACGCCATGCTCGCTTCGATGAGACTTCGTTTCCATCACTGGAACGTCACTCCTCCACGGCCCCTGAGTCTTTGGATATCTCTATATTTCTTGACTCAGATTATGATGATGCTCTGGATTTGACAGCACCTGATCAGCCTTCACCAGATCAGTCTATAGAGGCGTCTCCACCATCACCTGTCTCTAGATCACCACGTTTGCATGATTCTGGAGCGTCATCGTATCCCAACCCTTCTCCAAAACCAACTCCAGCCCATTCTCCATCGCCACCGCCGCCGCCACCGCCGCCTCGCCATTGTATGATAACTCGTTCTCAGACAGGTAGTATCAGTGCCAAGGATTACTCTGATTATTTTGTCACTGGTTTTCTTGCGGCCCTTTTGGCTGAAACTGAACCTCGGGGTTTTCGTTTTGCACTTAAGGATCCTTGTTGGGTGGCTGCTATGGATGAAGAAATGCATGCACTATGTCAGCAACGTACTTGGGATCTTGTCCCTCGTCCTTCTGGAGTCAATATTGTTGGTTCCAAATGGGTTTATCGACTCAAGCATCGACCGGATGGCACTATCGATCGTTACAAGGCTCGTTTGGTTGCTTAGGGATACTCTCAAGTTCCCGACTTTGACTTCACTCACACGTTTAGCCCGGTCGTGAAAGCCTCCACTGTTCGGATCATTTTGTCTCTTGCTACCATCTTTGGATGGCCCCTTCATCAGCTAGACGTTAAGAATGCCTTTCTTAATGGTCATCTCAACTCCCTGGTTTACATGGAACAGCCATCTGGATACACCGATCCTCATCATCCAGATTATGTATGCTGTCTCCGGAAGGCTATCTATGGCCTTAAACAGGCTCCTCGTGTCTGGTTTCAGTGTTTCAGTTCTTATCTGACTCGTTTGGGTTTTCGGTGCTGTTCGTCGGACACTTTTCTATTCATCTTCATGCGTGGCTCAAAAGTGTTTTATCTTTTGGTCTATGTGGATGACATGATTCTCACTGGAAATGATCCTCTTCTTATTCGGAAGTTTGTCGCTCGTACTGATCATGAGTTTGCTATTAAGGATCTTGGCTCTCTTCATTACTTTCTGGGATTAGAGGTCCCTCGCTCTTCTTCGGGGTTGTTTCTTGGGCAGGCCAAGTATGCCATGGATATTTTTCAGCTTGCTGGCATGACTGACACAACACCTATCTCTATGCCTTTTGTTCCTGGTTCACAACTCCTCACTTCCTCTAGTCCAGAGTTTTCGAATCCCAAGCTATATCAATCGCTTGTTGGAGCCTTGCAGTATTTGACCATTACCAGGCCTGATCTAGCCTTTGCAGTCAATTCTGTTAGCTAGTTCCTTCAGTCACCTCGTGATGATTATTATCAGGGGGTCACTCGTATTCTTTGCTACGTTTGTGGTACTCTTCATCATGGACTTTTCTTTAGACCATCTTCCAGCTCACTTTTGGTGTTAGGATACTCAGATGCTGATTGGGCTCGTTGTGTTGAAACTCGACGTTCCACCTATGGTTATGTCATTTACCTCGGTGGTAATCTTGTCTCTTGGAGTGCTAAGAAACAGCCAATTGTTTCCCGATCCAGCTGTGAATCTGAGTATCGTGTTATGGCCAACACTGCGGCTGAGCTTGTTTGGTTGTGCAATCTGCTCAAGGAGCTTTGTGTTCCTTTGAAGTCTTCACCCTTGTTGTTTTGTGACAAAAATAGTGCTATTTTCCTTGCTCAAAACCCCGTTGCTCACAGACGGGCGAAGCATATTGACATTGACTACCACTTTTTTCGAGAGTTGGTGGCTTCCGGCAGGCTTCGTGTTAGTCATGTTCCTACTTCCTTACAGATTGCTGACATCTTTACCAAAGGTCTCCCTGGTCCTCTCTTCACACTATTTCGATCCAAGTTTAGCATTGCTTCTCATCTGACGCTTCGCTTGAAGGGGGGTGATAGAATATCACAATTATCGTTAGGATAATTGTGATTGATTTGTATATATTTCTGTACCATATTTAGACTAGTCTAGATACATTGTATTTGTATTCTTTTAATCCTATATATTTGATATAATACAGACACACCAACTACGGTGAATTACATTCTCTCAGCCAACTGGTGGAAAAGTTGAGAAATATAGGAAGGTTTATTTGAGGAAGTTTAGGACTAAAACAACACTATTAGTCTTAGTGCTGTCAATAATAACCATGTTCTTGCATGTCAACAGATTCCATAGCAATGTGCAAATAGCTACTAGTAGAACTCTGGTATGGGTCTTGGATTTCCCCATATGCCCCAAATAAATATTGAATCTATGTTTTGAAGATTGGAAGGCAGGGGCTGGGATAGAGAATATATAGTGCAGATAATCAAGCAAATGCATGTTAAATGTGCATTCATTGAAAAAATGATCAACTGTGTTTGTGTGATCACAACACATACACTTTGATGGCAGGTTGAATCCCATAGATATAAGCACATCATCAAATGGCAAAAGTCTATTGTATAGCTTCCATATACAGATTTTTGGAGGAATTTTTTGGACCATATCTGTTGGATTATTGGATCCTGGAGCTGATATCTCTTGAAGACTTTGTATGCTGATTTAACCGTAAATTGTCCATCTGGGGAAGGCTTCCATACAAGTGTGTCTTCATGATTATGGTTGATGTTGAAGGCCTGTAACAAATTCAAAGTACTGGTAGCTATGACAGGCTCCAGTAGAGTGAGATAGTGATGTTTATTAGCACAAAATTCGGCCAAAGATATATTAGGAACAGGCAAATCAAATACTGGATCTACCATATAATATAAAGCTCCATTTCCTATCTAGTTAGCATTCTAAAATGAGGAGGTACCTTTTCCTATAATAACTAGGGGTGAGAACGATCACGAGCGTTCGTTAAAAAGATCGATATCGGATCAGTTAAAATCGGACCGAGATCGTTCATTTAATAATTGAACCGATCATGATCAAAATTTTATGATCGTTTATTAAATGAACGATCAACGATCATGAACATAAAAGCTCGATCACGATCGTGAACAGATCGATAAGATGATCGATCGATAAGGTGATCGAGATCGATCGATAAAAATAAAGTAATATAATTATATACATTAATAATGATGGAGAAATATTTTAATTTTAATATGTATGTCTATAATTTGTTGTGTATTTTTATTAATTTGATAATTTTTGAATTTTTTTAAATTAATTTTAAGTTGACCAAATGATCGAGTCATTGATCGATTATCTATAACGAGTCTATTATGAGCCGATCACGATCATTGTGATTCTTAAACGAGCCGATCACAATCATGAATTATTTTGATCGCTTCGATCGTGATCGATCGTGATCACCTCAAATTTTAAACGATCCGATCATGAATATAGTGATGATCGTGATCGGATCGGCTCGTTATCACCCCTAATAATAACCCTAGAGTTGTTGTTTGCCATATCTGTGACTGAATAAATCCTCCTCTAAGTGTGTGAGGTCATGTATGAGGATGGCAATGACCATAGAAAAGAGGTCAAGATGGTATTACTTTTCTGCAATTTCCACCACAATTTGCAGGAAAAAGCCTTCACATTAGCTCTGATATCCCTAAAACTAACCCATTCTCTGTGGTTGGAACAACCATTCTTGTGCAGCTTCTCCATATGTTCCTTTGACCAAAATTAGATTCTCCCCAGAAGAATCTTGCTGCTAGAATTTCCATATTTTTTTATCACAGATTTTAGTGGCTCCAAATTGAGAACATGAGTGTGGGAATGGAGAGAAAAATATGTTTTAGCAAAATGAGCTTTTCCAGCTAATGATAACCATCTATTTTTCCAGTGTAGGATGAGTTTCTCCAGTCTCTCCAACATAGGCTGGCATAATCTTGTTTCTTCCGGTGAAAACTGGCACTCTAACATATTTGAAAGGTAGGGAACCCTTCTTGATACTTGTAACAACCTTGATATTCCTCACATAGCAGTAGAGGATTGTGAATTTATATAAATCTTATTCTTCCTAGCATTTAAAAATGGCAGTGTCATCTGCATACGTCAGATGAGAGACCTGTTTTACACCCCTTGGCATTCTAAATCCTAGCATAAATTGAATTTCCAGTAAAGTTTTTAACCCCTAGAAAAAGCCTCTATCACCAGGTTGCATAAAAATGGTGACAGGGAATCACCTTGATTGATTCCCCCGATTGGACTTAAAGAATCCTGCTGCAACTCCATTTATAAGGACTAAGAACCAAGCAGATGAAATATTTTGGGTTATCAACTTAAATATTTTACCATGGAAACCAAAATATAATTTAATGATTTTAAGTTTATATTGAAAATTCAGTTAATTTTAGTTAAGTGCGGTTCAATTCAGTTTTATTTTCTATTCTTGAGTTTCAAATTTTCTATCATTGGGTAGAGATTGACAAATTCTCGATGCTATATCCATTTGATTTGGTTTCAATATAAATTTGATTTCAAACACTGCAATGAATTGTTTCTTCAATGTCGTTTTTTTCAATTTAGTTCAGTTCATTATACTTCAGTTCAATTTAGTTTATTAAACTAGTGTCAGTTTATTAAGTTCGGTTTTGATGAAATATGATATGATAAAATACAACTTCATTTAGTTAATACATTGATATTTCTTCAATTAAGTTCAGTTCAGTATGATTCAGTTCAATTCAGTTTAATAAGCTAGGTCCAATTTAAGTTCAGTGTTGATGAAATATGATTTGATTAAAACTTTCTAACTTAATTATACACTAGTGGAATTGGGGCAGAAAACGGCGCCCAAAGACGGCGGTTCCGCGCGAAAATAAGGACACCGCCGTCCTTCTAGGTTTCCGAGTTCGGAAACCATGGTTATCTAGCCGGATGGCTTTTTACATGGCGGTTGCATCGCAACCGCCGTGTAACTGCATACTTTGCTCGGCGGGTGCGTTTAACCGCCGACCAAGCTACGTTTCCAACACCGGAAATGACTAACCGGACGTTTCCCCGTTGACCGGCTTGACTTTGACGGTCAAATCGACGGGCCAATTTGTTGATGTCGGTGGAGTCAAGTCAAAAAGTCATCCGGGTAAGGTTCCAAATTTGGAAACGTGTCCGGATAAGCTAAAAATATCCGGGAGAGATTCATGATCTCGGAAAAGTCCCCGGATGAGCTAAAACAGAGTGGTATAAAACGAGAAACGGATCCTATTTGTTCTATCTAGACTATTCTATCTTTGTTTTGGGTTGAAGAAAGCAGAGAATATCCCAATCTTTGGGCTCGCTGAATCCTAGGCCGCGCTGAGGTAATCTCCCGCTAAATTTAGTATTGATGGCGGATCTTTGTTAATTTCAAGCATGAAAATATTATGTGTGTCCCTAATGTCATTGAAGATATATGAACTTGCCTATTGATTCCTAGTCATTTGTGTTTATGAAACTATTGTTTATGTGCTATGTTGTCAACTAGTACGATGTAGATGAATTAATTCATTAATATGCTCTAAAATTTATGAAAATAGGCACACGAGCGTTATGGAACGTAGTCATATTATTAGGGAGAATCGTCGGACCTCACAAGAGTATATGGGATTGGTTGAAAATTTCATTGATGTTTCTTCTGATAATGCAAGAGTAGAAAATCAGTCGGCCATGCGGTGCCCTTGTAAGGATTGCACTAACGATGTATATCCAGGAGTTGAAGGTTTGCGTAAACATTTTATTGTTAGGGGTTTCCAAAATTCCTATACCACGTGGGTATGGCATGGGGAAGAACGTAGCACTGTTGTTGTTAATGAACCAATGGAAGTTGTAGCAGAAAACGAAATGGTTGGTAATTATGACGATAAATTGGATGACTTGGTAGATGATGTTGCCATGCATTTTTTTGGAAAACCTGAGGCGCTTGAAGCGATGTATAATGATAAGCAAACCCTTTTGTATGATGGGTCAATCCACACTATTCTAAGCGCGACCTTGTTGTTGATGAATTTAAAAGCCAAGCATGGGCTTTCAGATAAGGCATTAACAGAGGCGCTCGAGTTGATTAGACAGCTGCTTCCCACTGAATATTTATTGCTTGATAAGGCATATGCTGCAAAGAGAATACTATGTCCAATGGGTATGGAACTTGAGAAAATTCACGTTTGTCCTAATGATTGTATGTTGTTTAGAGGGGAAAATGATATGAAATTGGAAAATTGTAGCGTTTGTGGCGAGTCACGTTACAAAGCTGTGAAACAAAAAGTGGATGTGAGAGGAGATGTGTTAAGGAAACCAACAAATGTATTCCCGCGAAGGTGATGTGGTATCTCCCTATTATACCTAGACTTCAAAGGTTGTTTGCTAACAAAGAAGAAGTTAAGAACTTGACATGGCACGCATATAGAGAGAAGGTTGAAGATGATGATGTGATTGCACATTGTTCAGATGGTGATCAGTGGAAGAAAATTGATGAATTGTATCCTGATTTTGGGAAGGAAGCTCGGAATGTAAGGTTGGGTTTATCCACTGATGGTATGAATCCGTATGGAGATTTGAATAGTACACACAATTCTTGGCCTGTGATGGTTGTTATTTACAATCTACCATCGTGGTTGACCATGAAGAGGAAATATGTGATGTTGTCATTGATGATAGCAGGGCCAAAGCAACCTGTTAATGACATTGATGTGCTCCTAGAACCTTTAGTTGACAACCTTCAGAAACTGTGGTTCGAAGAGAATTGGACGTGGGATGAATATCGGCAGGAATGGTTTAAGTTGAAAGGAATGTTGTTCTGCACCGTGAACGATTTCCCTGCACTTAGTAATCTAGCTGGTTATTTAGTCAAAGGTCATCTAGCTTTTCCTGTTTGTGAGGAGAATACTAGTTTCTCTCAATTAAAACACGGGAGAAAACCTGTTTATCAAGGACATCGTCGTTTCTTACCATGCGGTCACGAGTTTCGTAAGGCTAGGAACTGGTTTGATGGGAAGGAAGAGAATGCACCACCACCCCCCCCCCCCTATCAGTGGTGAGGAGGTATTCGAAAAAATCAAGGATATTGAAAATGATTTTGGGAAAAACCGTAGGAAGATGCCCATCACCGGCCCTTGGAAGAAACTGTCCATTTTCTTTGACTTACAATATTGGAGCATTTGGCTGTCAGACATTGTTTAGATGTAATGCACATTGAGAAGAATGTCTGTGATAGTTTGCTTGGCACGATACTGAATATTCCTGGAAAAAGCAAAGATGGACTTCAAGCACGTAAAGACTTGGAAAGAATGGGTATTAAAAAGGAACTGGCTCCTGGAATCGATGATGGGAACACTTTCTTACCTCTAGCTTGCTACAATATGTCGTCAGCTGAGAAGACAAAATATTTGCAGTGCCTGAAAGATTTGAAGGTACCATCTAATTTTTTCCTCAAACATTGGTAATTGTGTTAATGTTAAGGATAAAAAATGTTTGGGTTAAAATCACATGATTGTCATACTTTGATGCAAGACTTGAACATAATTGTCATTCGTGGTTCTCTTCCAATCCACATTAGGATGTGCATCAGCAAACTCTGCTTATTTTTTTAAGGGAATTTGCCTAAAAACAGTTAGCCGTCGTAAGCTAGATAAGCTGCAGACAATGGTAGTTGAAGTATTGTGCCAATTGGAGATGTATTTCCCCCCTTCTTTCTTTGATATAATGGTGCATTTGATTGTCCATCTTGTGCGGGAGATCAAGGAGTGTGGCCCGGTGTTCCTCCGGTGGATGTATCCTTTTGAGAGATACATGAAGATATTTAAATTCCTTTCACAGAATAGGTACAGGCCTGACGCAAGCATTGTATCTAGATATGTCGCGGAGGAGGCGATTGAATTTTGTACGTCTTGCTTAGATGAGGTTGACACGGTTGGACTACCCACCTCGAGGCATGATTTTTGTTTCAACAGGCATGGAACTAGAGGAACGTTGCATAATCCGCCAGCTGTCGATTTGCAGGCCGCTCATCTGTATGTGATGCAAAACCATGAATCGGGTCGCCCTTACGTTGACATTCATATGGAGGAATTGAGAAGTTATACCCAACCCTAAAGCCTTTCCAACTACATGATGAGCATATTAGAACCTTTTGTGAGTGGTTAAGGGACACGGTAGAGATTGGTGACCATCCCGAGGACGTGAAATGGCTATCTAGAAGATCGCTAACAACGGTTATCAGCTATAGTGGTTATTTTGTGAAGGGTTACTCGTATGGGACCAAACAGAGCGATGCTAAAGGTGTTTTGCAGAATAGCGGTGTCACTACATTTTCCAAATCAATTGCTGTGTCGCGGAAGCAAAATCCAGAAGGGTCGTACTCATTTGATAGGTATTTCGGTACCATTGTTCAGATCTAGGAGTTAAACTATATGGCATTGAAGGTGGTTGTATTCAAGTGTCAGTGGGTTGATCAAAAGACAAGAACTAAGACCGATCTTTTAGGGTTTCAATTGGTTGATAGGAAGAAAGTGGGATCAAAGTCGGATACGTTCATACTTGCCGGCGAAGGTGACCAAGTTTACTATGTTCATGATCCTTCTGATCGGCACTACGATATTGTTCTTGATGGGAAACAAATGGTGTGTGGTGTTGAGCTATTCGAAGAGTATGACGAACGAGCTGCTCACATTTTTGTGCCAACGAAGAAGGACGCGATCAAAATGGAAGAAACAGAGGCAAACATGTCAATCTATCCCGCAAGATGCGATCACACCGAACGCATAGTGATAGATAGCAAAGGCAACGAACGGAAGAGGAAGTTGATTTTCAAAGTTAAGCCGAAGCCTAAGTTCAGGCATTAGCCGGACATTTTTGTGTTATCAGCTACTCATATTACTACTCTTCCAAACTTAGTTTGAATTTGTAATTCATGTAAATATTTGGGCGAACCTTTGTTTGATCTATCAATTAGAATAAAAGTAAGTTGACAAATTTCATAGTTTAGGCTATCCGGGTAGTTTTCCGATCTCTAAATCCATGCCCGGATAGTATAAATATTTAGTATGCCTCATTCCGGGTAACGGTCTAGCTCCGGAAATGTTTGCCAAGCCTATCCTGCTAAGTTCCCGACATCGTAAACGGGAACCCGGAAGTATTTTTTTATGGCAAGTCGTCTTAATCAATTTCCCGAAGGTTTCCCGGATTGCCATCCGGATTAGTATTTTGATTTGGCTTATCCGAGTAGATTTCCAATGTCGGAAACGTGGTGCCCGGACAGGCATACGGATAAGTCAATTAATTTTACCTTATCCGGGTAAGAGTTCCGAAATCGGAAACATAAGCCGGAAGTTTTTTTTATGCGAACACGTGCGCACAGTCACTAATAAGTAGTTACATAAAATTGACACTGCAAATAATTGTAGGAATTGTAAATTCACACACACAAACCAATCTATAGCATTCAATCATTAATGAAATAAATTAAAAATGTAATAACGGTTGATCCTAAGGGAAATCCATACTTAGCTAAAAATTCAAAACAAATTATTCAAATCAAGGCCCCATGTCATAGTCATGGTCATGCTCGCTGCCACCATTAGGATCTTGTTCTTCATCACCATGTCCCTGCGAGGCATCCCCACCTGTGGTCCATCCTTCTGCACGCTCCAGGGCTCTCAACTCCTTCCTTGCCTCATATGCATCCTTCCTAACGCCAATCAATGTGAGCACCTTAGATTTCATGCTAGCGTACATATCTTTCATCTTGGAAACATGCGGTGGAGCCTCTCCATCGGGCACCTCCCTACCTGTAAAATGAAAATACATATTTGAATAAAACTATGATAAAAAGTAGCATTAATTGACCTAGGCTTAAGTTGTATCGTAAAGAGGTGAAGATGACTTACTTGTTGATGTCCTAGCCCGCTTAGTCTTTTCTTGTGGAGGCATCACAATCCATTTTCCATTGACCAAAGTCCATTCGGTCTATGATTTTCAAAGTAGTGGTAGTCGTATGGCTTGCAAGGGGTGGGATCATCTTGAAATTGGAAATTTGGGTCCAATTTCAAGAGCAACTTAGTGATTAGGCTCCCGTAGGGTAGGTTTTTCTTAATTCGCTCGTTCTCCCACGAAGTACTCATCCATTTACCAAATGCATACCCGGGATTGATAGGAACCTCCTTTATGACATAGTAAAATGTCATAACCGTGGTAACATTAGCCTCGGTAACATATCCACCCGTAGGTACAAAACTTCTATGCACCCACTCGTACACAATGCGATCATCAATGGGGCAAAACTTCATATTGCACCCATCGGCTGAGGTTTCATCATATAGGGTTCAACCAAAATATTGATTCCCTAAATTCAAATAATTCAAATAAGGGAGTTTAATCATATCCTTTCCCGACCATCCCTTAGCATAGAAGATATTAAATGAACCATGCTTGAGCTTGGGATGAAGGTCCAAATTGGATTTGATAGGATTCCCCAACAACTCATTGATCACCAAACAATCAAACTCAAACATCTTCCCATTAACCAAGGTAGTGTACTTACCATCACTAGGTTCATCAAAATTAGCATAAAATTGAAGCACCTCATCCTTATAGGTGGGATCACTAACATCGAACAATAGGGCATCACAATTTTGAAGAACAAGCTTCTCAACCATCTGGCCTAAACCTAGTGCCTCAACCCTATCTCTACCCAACACATATGAGTCTAGTACAGTTGCATTGTTAACAAGTTTACCATAAGACTTATAAGCTTCGAGATTGACAAACTTTTCAGGATCATACCAGTTTGGAGGGTTCTTCTTCGCCGCGACCTTGCTTCTCGGTGCCATGGGTTGATCGGTTCTTGGTTGTGGTGGAACTAATTTGGCGTTTGGTGGTGGGAGATGGGATTTCCGAACTCTGAATTGGGTGATTTGGGGGAAGTTTGTGATTTCTGATCTGAAAAAAGTCAACTAGGCATATATATAAGTACGTTTACGAGATCGAAAATATAGCCAGATGGGCTTATTAATTGGTCCGGGTGGTTTTCCGATTTCGGAAACGTCTATCCGGAAGGATTTAATTAAAAATCCCAATTTCTGTCAACTTTTCCCGAAGGTTTCCCGGATTGCCATCCAGATACTGAAAATGTCCATCCGGCTAGGATTCCGAGTTCGGAAAGTAGCCAAACCGGATGTGTTTATTTGCTCTGTTCGGGTAGGTTTACGGTATCTAAAAGTCAATCCGGAAGTTTTAAATTAAAAATCACAATTTTTGTCAAGTTTTCCCGAAGGTTCCCTGAATTGCCATCCGGCTTCTTAAATTACCCATCCGGCTAGGATTCCGATTTCGTAAATGGAACTTTGCGTTATCCGGCTAGTGTTTCAAATATCGAAAAGATACCCTAAACTAACCACAAAAAGCAATTTTCACCATCATATTTGCCTCTACATCTAAAAAAATGCCGACGACCTCACATTTGTGTTTAGAAACTAAATGACAACGGATTAAAATACTTCAAAATTTAAAATCAATCTAGTTTACATAGGGTTTAGGGTACTAGAGTAGCAAATGGTCATACATGAAAATAACAAATTGTTTGTTTAAAAGTACATTGCCAGAAAATGAACTAGATTGTCGCCCTACTCTTCAGGAGCCTGTGAGTTTGTCGCCCTACTGCTGGATGGTCCCCCGGCCTCATCTTCTTCACTTGAGGATGGCAGTCGACCAAAATCCGGCTCGTTCAATTCAGGGCTAAGTTGGAGCTCAAGTCCCTTCCGGTCAATATAAGCCCTTTGTTCGGCACAGAGCATTGCTACTTCTTCTTTAGCCTTGTCGACCTGTCCGGTGAAGCATTCCCACATCTTCGAGAGCTTGCGCATCCACCGACCCTCCTCTCCTACGAAACAAACACATTATTAGCTTTCGAAAACAAACACATTTTGACCCAAATTTGGATGCAAAATTTGACAAAGGCAAAATAGATATTCACTTACTTGTCCCCGATGAACTCGCACCTCTGGCTGCTAGTTTTCTTCACCTAGCCACTCTTCCTGCTGCACCCGGAGCTAAGGCCTTCAAGATGTACCTATAACTTTCTTGATCCAGTGCAAAACCCTTATGATCAAACCAATCACCATCGTAGTAATCTAAAGGCTCAGCACGATCAACAACACCTCCACCTTGCTTCTTAATTAGCTCTGTGACAAGTCCGGCATATAGAAACCATTGCCTCGACCCTCTCCCCACCTTGAACATGTATTCAACTATCGAGTGTCCCGGATTTATTTTCAACCCTTCCATCAAGTAATAGAAGAGCAGAACACGTCAACAAGTGGGTTCACAACTATGACCCCCCGATGGATACACATTCTGACAAACCCAGTCAAATACAATCCTCTGCTCAACTGTAAGCTCTTCAACATTAAAATCACCCGGATAACTACCCGCACCACGGCAAGTAGTTTTGAAGTACTTACATCCCATTGCTTGAAGGTCTAAGGGTTGGTTTGGCCCAATTTCGGTAGGAAATTTGTTGAAATTATAAATCTCATAAGGGCCATCGGGGTGATTAGGGCGCAAGGATGTGTCATCAACCCATGGGCAGCCTAGGACCTCATTTATATGAAACTTAGTGACTTGAATCAATTTACCATTCACATTAGTGCACATGCTATTCGACTCATACTCTCCTAAATTTGCATAAAATTGAACAACCTCATCTTGATGACACGGGGATTCGAGCATCAACAATTTATCCAAATAACTAGGCTGAAAATGAGTAATCAAATACCCTAAATGCAAAGGTTCAATAGAGCTAGGGCTAATCACCTTGGTAGTGTGCGTTCTCCTCCTACACCATTCGATATAGTTGGCCTCCGCCCTCATATTGAAGAAATTCTTACTTGCCGTTGGTTCGGGGGGTCTATCATGCCCTCTTTGCCGCTTTGTCTTCCTCGACTTGGCCTTGCTTAATCGCCTCCCACCCACGTGATCTTCGGCTCTTGGAGGTGACTCTCTTGGAGGTGACTCTTCCTCCTCGGAAGAGGTCTCGTACTGTACCTCTTGTTGGCGTTGGATCTCCTTGACTTGCTTACTTGTGGATAAATTTTTAGTCGTAACCATGGTGGAAGATTGGATGGAAAAATTGGTGGAGTTGGGAGTTTGGGGCGGACTGATTTGGGGATGAAGTTGGGGAGGGTTTGCTGATTTGGGGAAAAAAACCCGTCTGCCCCTTTTATAATTAAAACTTCCGGCTAGTAACAAACCCGGATAGGGTTAATTATTTTTTTGGCTTATCCGGGAGACTTTACGGTGTCGGTAACGTAGCCGGACTGTATAAAGAATCAGTCATATACTAGGTATATGAACCGAGGGAACCCTCTAGCCTTCTGATTCTACCTCATTATATTTAACTAGGCTACCTCGGTTCTATTATATAAAGGGTTTTGTACTGTAATTGGGCTTTCTAGTGAATTTCTTCATATACTAGGTTCTCATTGTATGCAGCTCTGCCCAACTTGAAGAAATTCACTAGAAAGCCTAGTTACTGTACAAAACCCTTTTGCTACTTAACTCTATAACTAGTGTGAGACAAGGCAGCACTTCATCAAGTTGTCCCAAACACAAGCTCATTTATTTGTTGATCTCCTGATCGTTGTTCTCGTTAGTCGTTGTCGATCAATGTGACCAAACCTCAAACTTGGCTCTAGCTTCTGCGTCGATTTTTCTGTGCAAAAACCTCAAACACCCGGCTTATGCTTTATGCGTTAAAGCTCCTGAATCGATGCTGAATATAGCCATGAGGCTCTGTATTTATAGATCATTGAATCCCTTGATCAATCGGATTCATCACTCTTCTTTTCCCTGTATGATTGTGATTTCCATATTTGCTATTTAATTACATAAGGAAAAAGAATTTTCTAATCTAGATCTAATTAGGAATAAACCATATTTGATTGGTTCTAACTTCTATTCCTAATATGTTTAATCTACCAAATAAAACAATACAATAGAATCTAGATTGGATTCGGCTGAATATCATCTTTCCATATTTGCTCGAACACCATATTCTATACCCTGTCAAGTTCAGCTGAACTAAAATTCACTTAAGTGAAGTTCGCTGAAGTCTGCTGAACTTCGCTGAACTTCGCTGAAGTCTGCTGAACTTCGCTGAAGTCTGCTGAAGTCCGCTGAAGTTCGCTGAAGTCTGCTGAAGTTCGCTGAAGTCTGCTGAAATTAACTACAAAATGTTTTAATAATAATAAAAATAATAATAATAATTATTATTATTATTAATTTGAGTTCAAACATTCAACTTCAAATTTGATCAAATAATAAAGATTTTAAAGTAATTATTTTATTTGTACAATGGTTTTTCAAAAATTACACATATTATACAAATCAAAAAATGAAATTCTTTGTTTCGCAGTAATTATTTGATCATATAATAAATATTTTGCAATAATTATTTTGTTTGTTAATGGACATATTCATAATTAGGGCATGTTTAATACGCCTGAACTGAACTGAACTGAACTGAATCGAATAAATATTGCACCAAATCAAATGGAAATCTCTATCTAATGGTAGAGAAACAGAAATTCAAGAACAGAAAATAGAACTGAATTGAACTACATTTAATTGAAATAAACTGAATTGAACTTCATTAAACAAAAGTGAACTGAATTTTCAATATAAACTTAATTATATTTTCGGGGAACTGAATTGAAATAAATTACAATTTCTCTTAATTGAATTGAATTGGACTGAATCATTAACATATATTTTATTTTAATTTTAATTAAAGTATAATGCACTGAACTGAAAATTCTGAACTGAATTGAAAAGAACTAAAAAGAACTGAACTGAAAAATAATGAACTGAACTGAAAAATATTCCGATAAGTTGTACTAAACAGGCCCTTATTGTTGAATTTGTTAATTTCGAGTATAAATTAGAACTTTTAAAAATAACTTTATTTGATAAATTAAAACAAAATATATTGAAGAAACATTTGATCACAATTAACTTCATTTGATAAATCAAAACAAAAGTATTTCATTGATATTTTTGAATTGTAGGAAATTTTATTTTAAAACAATTTAGTAAAAGCAGGGAATTTTTTTTGAAATTTTTTTTTTGAATTAAACCACCGTTGGTGGGGGGAATTTATATGGCTCCCCAAACCTATCAAAGATCCAAAAAGATCATAGTAGTTTATGTACATCAGGAGCACAGCTAATATAGCTGTTAGAGCTCACAAAATAATAATGAATAGGTTTCTCCTATCTCAAAATAATCAATGGACAAAAAATATTCTAACAACAAAAGCTTGATCGGGGTGCAATTTAGCAATTGAGTCAACAAAGACCAAAAGACAACTTAGCCCCCCGAAGGTTTTGTTATGAGAATAAATTCCATTGATTTTCTATCTAGCTTGCAGCCTTCTGTTCTTGATTGCAATGTTGTCAGCCATCTTCTCCAGTTTTTTATCCAGCCATGTTCTCCATTTGTCCAGTGCCCAGTGATCCTCTATCCCCATGTTGCTGCTGTACCTGCATTTTACACTCAAAACAGCAGTATCTTTTCTGACAATTATTAACTGGTTCTGACTGAGGGCATCCCAATCATATCCAGTGTGATCATCCCACCTAGATTCTCTGGGGTGAGATCTATTGGAATTTCATCAGATGTCTGCAATCTAAGGCATCTTTTTGCCAAAAAATCAGCAGGGATGTTACCTTCTCTATGGGTGTGACAGACATTGTGATTTGTGTGTAGTGTAAACAATTCAGCACATAATGAATAATATTTCCACTGGATACTAGCAGGCTTGTGAATTCCATTCACAGCTATAAGGCAGTCAGATTCAACAACATAATGGTCAAGGGAATTTTTTTTAAAATTTAGCTGAAATCCGCTGAAGTCTGCTGAAGTCCGCTGAAGCCAGCTGAAGTCTGCTGAAGTCTACTGAAATCCGCTGAAGTCTGCTGAAGTCCGCTGAAGTCTGCTGAAGTCTACTGAAATCCGCTGAAGTCTGCTTAACTTAATTGAAATGTGCAGAATTTAAGCTGAACTTGACAGCCTCCTCTTGAGCAGCATCCAGAGGAAAAATGCATGCTTGGGGTGCAGTCCTGATTTTCAGATTATTGCAGCCAATACATCCCTCTCAGTCACTCCTTTGAGCAAATTATATGTTGTTCTTGTTATAAATCTTCCTTCCTTATTCACACAGCCACTCAGAAAAGGCATTATCTTCTCCTTTTCAGCCACCAAAGTTTTCCAGCCCCAACTCAGATGATGAGCATCTCTGTGATATGCCAAGAAATCCACTCCTTTTAAATAGTATGCCTGAAGCCACTGAACCCATAAGATATCTGGCTTGTGACAGATATCACAAACCAGTTTACATAAAGAAGCCTGATTCCACAAGGAAGGATCCCTTAAACCAGCTCTTTCTCTCTGTTAAGAGATACACAGTGTTTCCCAAGCAATGGGGAT
This sequence comes from Sherardia arvensis, assembly GCA_948330725.1. Classification (NCBI taxonomy): domain Eukaryota; kingdom Viridiplantae; phylum Streptophyta; class Magnoliopsida; order Gentianales; family Rubiaceae; genus Sherardia; species Sherardia arvensis. The sequence continues at coordinate 28,928,584 of OX415236.1, forward strand.
TAACTTCCTCTTACCTTCCTCTTTACTCCACAGATAATTCCTTCATTTCTGCACAATAGAGTGATGAATGCTCTCAGGGATCCTAAAAACATTTGCCCAATGGCTGGCCATGCTAAGTAGGACAGAATTGATGCATTGCACCCTCCCAGGATAAGCAAGATTCCTGGATTGCCAATTGTTGATTTTTCTTGTAATTCTATCCACCAGTAGCTCACAAGTGTCTTTGCTCCATCTTCCAGTGGATATGGGAACTCCCACGTACTTCACTGGTAGCTCACCTTCCACAATATTCAATGTGGAAGCCAGGATGCTGCTCTCCATTTTTGGCATTCTGGTGAAGAAAACCTCAGATTTAGCCTCATTGATGGCAAGTCATGTAACCTGTCTGAACTCATTTAATGCATGCTTTACTCCTTCCATAGATCCCTGATTTTCCCTGCAAAAAATAAGAAGATCATCTGCAAACATCAGACTGTGAAGTCCCACTCTACTACACCTCTGATGATAGGCCACCTTCTTCTCTTGCATTGCCCGGGTTAGGTGCCTAGTGAGATATTCCATCCCAATCACAAACAACAAAGGAGAGATGGGGTCTCCCTGCTTCACTCCCCTCCTACCTTCAAAGCTGCTTGTATATGCTTCATTCAGAGATAGACAAAATGTTGTATTGAGTACATACTTTTTCACCCATCCTAGGAACAGGGCTGGAAACTTGAGCATCTCCATCCAGTTAAATAGAAATTCCCAGCTCAATGTATCAAAGGCCTTCTGTATATCTATTTTGATCATACAGCTTGGAATCATATCCCCTCAACATTACACTTTCTAAACAGTTCTTGTGTAAGAAGAATGTTGCGTGTAATGTTTCTGCCATTTACAAAAGCACCCTGGTTGCTATTGATTAAGGAAGGCCAGAACTTTTCCCAATCTTATACTCAGTATCTTTGTAACAACTTTATAGATAACTGAGCAACAAGATATGGGCCTGTACTCCTTGGCTCTTTGTGGGTTGGGAACTTTAGGTACAAGTGTCAGCACTGCCTTGCTAAATTGCACTGGCAAATCCACATCCTGGAAAAAACTCCTGATCCCTCTTATACAATCAGCCCCAATGATATGCCAAGTCTTCTTGAAGAAAAGACTAGAGTAACCATCACATCCACGACTCTTATTTGATCCAATTCCTTGTAGTGCCGTCCATATTTCCTTGTCTGAAATCTCCCGAATGAGCTGAGATTGCTGCTCCACTGATAGTAACCCTCCTTTACTCACCACTGCTGAATCTATTGCCTTTTCAATGTCAGATTTAACTCCCAGTTGACTCTTATAGTAGTCCATTAAATGCTTCTCTATTATTGCATGTCCCTCCACCACAGTATCTCCATCCAGCAAAGTACCTACATGATTTTGGTATTGTCTTCTTTTTATGGAATTATAGAACAGTCTAGTGGGCCTATCTCCCTCCTGGATCCACTTCTCTTTTGATTTTATCTGTACAAACAGAAATTCTGCCTCAGCAAGCTTCTCTGCCTTTTGCCTTGACTCTCTTTCCTAAGCTTGTAACTGTTGATTATGTACATCACCCATCCAAGCTTCATAACTTCTTTCCAATTCCCTTTTGCTTCAGATGCCCTTTTCTCTCTCTGAGAACTCATTCTTGTTGAGCTTGAGTAGTGTGAGCTTTAGGATCTCCAGTACCCTATACAAGTCAGTTAGGTCACTGATTGTATATTGCTTACAAGCCTTCTCAACCAAATCCATAAATAGTGGGGAGCCAAGCCACATATTATAGAACTTAAATGATTTCTTGACTTTTTTTCTCCTGTTTCTTCCATTGCAGCAACAAAGGTAGATGATCCGACACCATACTTAGTTGTACAACATAACTCAAATCAGCCCAGCCAATGATCCACTTATCATTTACAAAAGCCCTATCAAGCTTACTGTAAATAGTGTCCCCAGTTTTCCTCCTATTACTCCAATTATAGAAAGGGCCATGTATCTCATTTCTTGAAACTGTGCTTTATCTACTGCTTTCCTGGACTTGTGAACTTCTTCCAACCTCACTGCAGAACCTCTCAGTCTATCCTCCAGTTCTAGAGGGCAATTGAAATCACCTATAACTATCCATGAAAGGTCATGGTGAGCCATGGTTTTCAACTCCCTCCATAATTGTTTCCTCAGCTGTTCATCATTATGGGCATACACCAGTGTAACATAACACTCTGTCCCTCCATCCTTGGCCTTACAAGTGAAATCTATCCACTGATCTCCCATACTCAAAATAGTCACATCAAAATAGTCCCCTCTCCATGCCCACCATATTCTCCCAGTAGTATCACTGCCACAATTTGTCTCCAACTTCCACCTTATTGCCATCCTATCCCAAACATTTTTTTGATTTTTTCTTGTTACCTTTGTCTCCAAAAAACCAGAAATACCAACATTATACTGCAGGAAATAGCTCCTACAGTCCTTCTAATTTTGCTGCTTATTAAGCCCTCTCACATTCCACACTAGAAAATTACTTGTCATCAGGTGGATCAGAGAGATTAAACAGTTTTACCTCTGTTGGCTTCATCCCGGTCCTAGCTCTGGTAGCAGGTTTGATTACAGGCTGAAAATCTCCACTGGCTCCTTTCCTTCTCTATGCTTCTTTGCATCATGTTGTACAGCTACTGGTGTGACTTTTGACAGTGAAGTCTCACCTCCACTGGATTGCACTTTTGCACATCTTGGGCTACTGTCCTCACAGGATGTAGTTTCCTTACTGGCACATAGTGCTTGCCCTCAGTCTTCTTCCCATGCTTCATGTCTCTCAGTTTCTATTTACAATTCTCCTCCTTATGCCCAATGGTCTTGCACTTACCACATTGAACAGGCTTCCACTCATACACAACTGCCTGGTGCTGGATCACTTCATTTTCATATATGTATGGTATCTTATCAGGTAGGGGGGGCTAATTTTATTTCAACCATAACTCTGGTAAATCTCAGTATATCCATATCTCTTGTGGATTGATCAAGCCTAAGAGGGATGCCAATTGTACTGACCAATCTACTCAAAATACTTGGTTCCCAGTAAACCATATCCAATCCTGGGAGTTGAATCCAAACAGGCACTGATGCTGGTTCATCAAAATTCATATTCTACTTCCAAGCCTTCACAAGAACAGGCTTATTATCAAGTTACAATAGCCCCTTTGTTAAAATAAATAAAATGTATACAATAGGCACTTCAAATATATTATCAAAGGAAAATATTACAAGAGGTCCTACACGATATTTATAGGGTAATACATGAACCTCTAAGCTCGCATCTTCTGATGTGGGATAAATGCATACAAAGAATATTCCTAATACAACTATATAACTCTATATATATATAAAAATTCTTCTTTTATCTCTTTCCTTATTCCCAATACTCTCCCTCAAGTCGGAACAGGGGGATCAAAGCATGTCAGACTTGCGAAAAAGATCATGAAAAATCAGTCAGAAACACTACACTACCTCATTAAAAAACCCGGTGGAAAAAAGAGTATAGTGAACAAGCCTGAGGGGACGGGGGGAGGAGCCATCAAGGTGACCAAACAAACCCTGAGGTTTGAACACATACTCAACCTGCTTCTTAACATCCTTGCGTGCAGCCATCGTCGAGTGATAAACAAAAAAGGCAGAGAAAAATAATTTTTGAAGATGATAAGGGAGGGAGGCGGCTATGGAGAGCCTTGTGCGTGCGTTGAAAAAGTAAAAGTGAAGGGGGAGAGGCGGCGGCGGCCCCAGAAAAAAGAAGGATAGGGTTTAAGAACCCTAGGGTTTAAAAAAGAAGGAAAGGGTTTAAGAACCCTAGGGTTTTTGGTAAGAGGATCGTCAGGCGACTGATACCATGTTAAAATAAATAAAATATTAGGCACTTCAAATATATTATCAAAGGCAAATATTACAAGAGGTCCTACACGATATTTATAGGGTAACACATGAACCTATAAGCTCGCATCTTCCGATGTGGGATAAATGCGTACAAAGTATATTCCTAATATAACTATATAACTCTATATATATTTATTCTTCTTTTATCTCTTTCCTTATTCCCAATACCCTTGTCCACAGCCAATTCCCTCCGGACCTTCTGCAAAAATTTGACCATGAAAACCCCTGGCTTCACTTGCCAAACTTTCTCCACACTGTCACCCAACATTTCCTGAAAAAAGCTTCAGCAACTACCAATGGAGGGTGCCCACCTAACACTCTACACACATCAACATTTTCCCACTTTTTCAAACTATTCTCTACCTCAATTTTGGGGATTCTAGCCATAGAAATACCACCAATCAATTCAGGAGAGTAGAATTTTACCTTTTCTTACTTATTATCAAAAAGTTTGGCCCAGTTAATGACCGGTTTAGATCCAGAATTTGAGCTCAGCTTAGTAAGATCCATCTCTGAACCCTTCACCTCATCGGAATCCTTCAGACCCAACTCCTCCTCGTCCTCCAGGGATTGAACCCCAACCTCTGTCACCGAACCAGCCCGCAGTGCATCCGATTGTGGCACCGCAACCTCTTAATGGACTTTGGTGTACACAGATCCGTCAACCCCGCCAGGTCCGCATCCCGTCTGCAGAATATCATCCCGCCGTTTCTCCTCTTCTGTAAACTTTTCGTCCCCCTTCCTGTTGATTTGCTGCTTCTTCTTGTTTCCCTTACCCATGGTGACTGGATCAGCCTAGGCCAAACCGCCGGTCGAAACAATCAGATCTCACTTGTCGCACAGTGGATGGTGGAATCGCCCATACTAGGCGCCTCAATTTCATCCAGAAAATCCCACAAAGTAATTACTTAATACATCAGTTTATAAAATTTTGAAAATTAATATTTATATAAAATTTAAAATTACAAAAATGCTTCATACACGTTGCTCAATATTAATTGAACTTGGTGTCTACTTATTTGCTTTGGCATTTCTGATGATGAATTTAGATAAACATTTGAGTCCTGTAATTTAAATACATTTTCTATCTAAACAATGTGTTACTTTAAACATACCGTGCAACGCGCTGTCCAGTCTTACTAGCTATTTAAAAAAGTAAAATTTAAACATCAGTTTAAAAAACACAATATTTCAATTTTATTTCATCTTTTGATTTCAATTCCAAATATAATATAGTAATAATAATATACCTATCAAATTTATATTATTTAAACAAAACCCCTTTATCTCTATGATAAATGAGGGCATGAGTTTAAATTTACTTTTTGAAATTTAATTTCTTGTTAAATAAGAATAGAATAGATAAGGCCCTGTTTGCTAGAGTTTATTTCTTACTGAACTGAAAAAAATAAAACAAATACTGAACTGAACTGAAAAATATATGAAAATACTGAACTTAACTGAACAAAATAAAAAAATACTGAACTGAACTGAAAAATATTTAAAAATACTGAATTGAACTGAAAAAAATAAAAAATACCGAACTGAACTGAACTGAACTGAAAAAAATATAAATATAAATATATTGAACTAAACTGAAAAATATAAAATAGTGATCTGAACTGAAAAATATAAATATGCTGAACTGACTAGAATATGTTGAATTGAACTGAAAAAATATAAATACATTGAACTTAACTGAACTAAAAATATAATTTAAACTGAATTGAAAAAAAATTAAATATAGTAAAAAAAAATTCATTATTGACAAATAAAATAAGCTGAATTGTATAATACATAATTGAATAGAAATTGAACATAATAAAGTGTAATCGATCGAAATAATGACTTAAAGCAACTAATTTCGAATCACATTTTTTTTTATGGAAATAATATTGCATTAATAACCAAACAAAACAAGTACAATTTGGGCCTTCACTCCTAGCCATTACAAAATCAGTTAAGTATTAGGAAATCTTAAAGAAAACTTCCTATACTATCAAACTTCAATTTCAACAAGTGTTCTTCTGCATAATTCTTCAGCATTCAATCTCCTGTTCTGAAAAATTCTCCTGTTTCTCTCCAACCATAACTGATACAATGAATTCACAATGTCATGCATAGGCCCCTTGTTGACTCTACTTGCAAGACATCTGAGCAACTTCTTCAGACCTCTCATGCTTCTTCCCCATTTCAGCTTTCTTTTTTCCTGAAACTCAACAGAAAATGGACACTGGAGGAATAGATGGGCAGCAGTTTCATTCTCCAGTCCACATAGACAACACAGACTACTTTGGACTGAAGCCTATCAACTGTAGAAAGCCTCTTCTTCACCAACATCCAAAGAAAAAATGAGTGCCTTGGTTGCATACCTGCTCTCCATATAGTCCTTGAGAAGGCATCTTGCTGTTGCACTCCCTTGAACCAATCATATGCAGCTCTAGTATTAAAAGTACCATTCTTCCTGATGCAATTACTCAACTCAGGTTTAATCTTCTCTTTAATTCTCACTAACACCTTCCAGCCCCAACTCAGATGTGGTGAGACATCATTGTAATCCAGAAATTCCTTTTTCTTCAGGTAGTAAGACTGTATCCATTTCACCCATAACACATCTTTTTTGCTTGCCAGATCCCATACCAACCTACACAGAGAAGCTTCATTCCATAAAGATGGATCTCTCAGCCCAGCACCCCCTCTATTCTTAGCAATACACATGGTATCCCAAGCTACTGGAATTAGCTTTCTTGTACCCTCTTTTTTACCCCAAAGGTAATCTCTGCAACACTTGATTATTCCTTGATGAATGCTTTCAGGGAGCAAAAATGCATTTGCCCAGTGGCCAGCCATACTGAGCAATACAGAGTTAATGAGCTGAACTCTCCCAGGATAAGCCAAGTTTCTGCTGCCCCGTGAGTGGATCTTCCTAGTGATCTTATCAACCAGCAGTTCACAGCTCTGTCTAGACCATCTCCCAGTAGTGATTGGGATCCCTAGATACTTGACTGGGAACTCCCCTAAGACAACATTAAGTGTAGTTGTTAATAGGTTAATTTCCAGTTCAGACATTCTAGATAAAAACACCTCTGATTTAGCTTCATTTATAGCCAGTCCAGTAGTTCTCTTGAAGTCTTCTAGCACCTTTTTAACTCCAGCCATTGATTTCTGATTAGCCCGGCAGAAAATGAGTAAATCAACTGCAAACATGAGACTTTGTATTCCAACCCTCTGACACCTCTGATGATAATCAATCTGTTTCTGCTTCATGGCTAATTTGAGCTTTCTAGTCAAATATTCCATTCCAATCACAAATAATAAAGGTGACATGGGGTCACCTTGCTTTACCCCTCTCTTCCCTTCAAAACAGCTTGTGTAGGTTCCATTGAGAGAAATACAGAAGTTAATGTTTATAACACACTTTCTAATCCACTCAATGAACCTAAGTGGAAATTTTAGGATAGCCAACCAACGGAATAGGAAGCTCCAATCCAGAGAGTCAAAAGCTTTCTGGATATCTATCTTTACCATACAGCTAGGTACTAGATCCCCCTCCACCTTATATTTACTTAGCAGCTCCTGAGTCAATAAAATATTGTGAATGATACTTCTACCCTTCACAAAAGCCCCCTGGTTGCTATTGATCAGATGAGGAAGCACTTCTCCAAGTCTGTTACTCATGATTTTTGTAACCACTTTATAAATCACTGAGCAACATGAAATTGGTCTGTAATCCTTTGCCTTTTGTGGTTGACTTACTTTAGGGATGAGAGTAAGTACTGCCCTATTAAACTCATAGGGAGGAGCAACTCCATTGAAGAAGCTCCTAATTCCAGTATTAAAATCATCACCTAAAATAGGCCATGCTGCTTTGAAGAACTGACTTGAATAACCATCAAAACCATGACTTTTTGCTGATCCTATACTTGTAAGTGCACTCCAGATCTCCTTATCTGTAACTTCATGGATTAACTTCACCTGCATTTCAGCTGTCAGTACTGAGCCTTGCTGCACCACTAGGGGGTCAATAATCATTTCAGGTTGATAGCAGACTCCCAACTGTTCTTTAAAATACTGTACCAAATGTCTCTCCACCTGCTCCTGACCTGCAATCACTGAGTCACCATCCATTAGAGTTACAATCTGATTGTGATATTGCCTTCTTTTCATGGATGAGTAAAACAGTTTAGTAGGCCTATCACCCTCTCTGAGCCATCTCTCCTTTATCTTCTGCTGCAAAAACAAAAACTCAGCATCTGCTAGTAATTCTGCCCTCTTTCTAGCCTCTTGTTCTATATTCTGAAGCTCCAGGTTTGGTGGATCCTCCAGCCAATCAGCATAACTCATCTCCCATTTTTCAGAAGCTTCCATGGACCTTTTACCAATCTCGGAAAATTCTAACTTGTTCAGCTTATTAAGACTCAATTGAAGAAGTCCTAATGCCCTGTACAAATCAGAAATTGAAGTAATTGTATTTTGCTTCCAGCTCAGCCTAACTAAATTCAGAAACTGTGGTGAAGATATCCACATATTAAAGAATTTAAAAGGCTTATTCTGTTTCTTCTCCTTCTTCCTCCATTGTAACAACAAAGGCATATGGTCTGACATCATATGAGCTTTAACCTCATAAAATAAATCAGGCATTTCTGTCAACCAACATTCATTCACAAATGCTCTGTCAAGCTTGCTATGTATGAGATCTCCCACCTCCCACCTATTACTCCATGTGTAAAATGAACCAATACACTTCATAGGTTGGATCTGAGCCTTTTCTACTGCACTCCTGAATTTATGAACTTCTTCCAACCTCACATCATTGCCTCCCATCCTATCCTCCAACTCCAGAGGACTGTTAAAATCCCCAGCCACCAACCATGGTAGATCCTGGTGATTAGTTCTTTTTAGCTTTTTCCAAAGCTTTCTCCTCAACTTCTCATCATTATGTGCATATATGACAGTCACATAACACTTCTTACCATCTTTCTTTTTCTGACACAGACAATCAATCCACTGATCACCACATCCCAGTATCTGAATGTCATAAAAATCTGACCTCCACATAAGCCAAATTCTGCCCACTCCAGCCTCTTTACAGTTTGTAACTAGCTGCCAACCAAGCCCTAGTCCATCCCACACCTCTTTTTGTCTTTTCTCATTTACTTTGGTTTCCAGTAGACCAGCAAAACCTACATTATGCTGTAAACAGAATTGTCTGCAGCCAATTTGTTTCTGCTTTTTATTCAACCCTCTGACATTCCATACAAGGATGTTACTTCCCATCAGGAGGGTCTGAAGGTTTTGTAAACTTTTCTCCTTTTCCCATGACTAAATTAGCCCCAGCCATGGCCCTTGTAACAGGCTTAACCTTCTGAGGGAAAGGTTTCTCCACCATTTGCTCATTTCCTTCTCTGTGTGATACAGTGTCTTTAGGTGGTCTAGCTGCCTCCTTACTTGTTGAAACATTCTTATCTGTTGGTTTTGGAGTAGTGATTGTCTGCTGCTGACTGGCTGGATTAGTTTTAGTTGGAACTAGCACATAGTGTTTAGTAACCACTCCCTTCCTTCCCTTCCTAACAGGTCTAGGCTGCCATGTACAATCCTCCAATGAGTGACCCATAGTATTGCATTTTGAGCAATTGATTGGCTTCCATTCATATATGATTTTCTGATGCTGCACCACTTCATTCTCATCTATGAATGCCAAGTTTTCAGGGAGATTTGAGCCTACTTTCATTTCAATGAGCACTCTAGCATAGTTCATTCTGTCCAACTCTTGAGTGGCCTGATCCAATCTCAGAGGTATGCCCAATGTACTCACCAACCTACATAAGATGCTAGGTTCCCAGTACAACATATCTAAGCCAGGAAGCTGTATCCATACAGGAACTGAGTCTGGCTCATCAAAATCAAAGTTTTGTTTCCACTGTTTAACAATCACTGGCTTACTGTCCAAGAACAACATGCCCCTTTCTACAGCATCATCCCTATGAGCCCTGTTCAGAAATTTTACCATGAAAATCCCTGGTTTGACCTGCCATACCTTCTCTATTTGATTTCTCCAGTTCCTCCTAAAGAATGCCTCAGCAATTAACATAGGATGGTGACCCCCAAGTACCTTACAGACTACTACATTCTCCCATTTTTTCAAGCTATTTTCAACTTCTATCTTAGGGATTTTGGCCATCAAAATACCACCAACTAAGGAGGGTTGATAGAATTTTACCTCAGGCTGCTTCTCCAAGAACAAGTTCACCCATCTTGCCTCTTTCTGTACTTCCACCTCAATTTCCTCCTCCACAGATGCTTCTGTCTCCAGATCCACTGGCTCAGCCTCTTCCCTGTGCTTGCTCCCACTTGTCTGGGTCTGATGGATCCTCATCACAGCATTACTTTGCTGGTGCTGGCAAAGATCTTTCAAACCAGCTAGCTCCGCATCCCTGTGAGCTAAGAAATCATCCCTTTCTAGCTCTGATTCCGAAAACTGATCCTCCAGGTTCTTGTTTGCTCCCTTCGCCACGATCCCTCGTCTACTGGTTGATTGCTTCTTCTTGAGAGACTTCCCCATGGTGGCAGATCTGGTTCACCGGATCACCGGCCAATCAATCGAAAATCGCACACAGTAGTGGTGAAATCGCACACAGTCAGCATGTTAATTGTTCTTTACATTTTCTCGAATCACATTTACTTATAACTAAATTGAATTAAACTGAAGTAAAGTTTAATGTATTCAAGACAATAACAGTGTGACTAAATTAAACTTAAATTGATCAATATACACTTGTACATGATTGAAATAGACTTAATCTATACTATACTTTAAAAGATGATGATTCAGAATTTTCTTAGAATTTAGAATTATTTTTGGAAGGCTCACAAATTGACACGTGGATTTTCTTTTTCTTTTCCTTTTTTTTATTCCTTTTATTGGTCCCGTACGACCATTGATTTCAATCTCTTTCATGACTTCCGTTTTCATTCTGCGGAGATAAAAATTATCAATTTTTCGTCTGTTTCATATGTTTCACTCCTAATTGATACCCATTTCATCAATTACCCGTTTCCATCATCAAGTTTTGAAACATGCAATTGATGTCTGAGAACCGTATGAAACTGTGATGTTGTGCTGTTGTTAACTCACAAATTGTGCGGTTGTTTTGGTGGTGGGGTGGCGGCCGATGGGGGCTCTGTGGCGGTGAGAATGGTCTTGATGGAGCAGAGCGATCCAATTAAACCAGGAAACTTGGACAATATCATCGGAGAGGAGACCCTCTTTATCCTGGCGATCAGTTCCCTGAATCACCAAGCTTAAGGCTTCTGTAAAGAGTATCTGATTGCTTGATTAGAATAAGGCAGAAGCATGCCTATATAGTTACATACAAGGGCCTAAAGCTAAATACTGAAGCTAGCTAAACCCTAGGCACATAAGTGCAATATACAAAGTACATACATAATTAATAAATCAGTCCTCCAATTCTTCTTGTATTGTCACACCCCCTTCAAGCGAAGCGTCGTATTTACTGAGACGCAAAGCTTAGACCGAAAGAAGTCAAACAGCGCACGATTGAGCCCCTTGGTGAAGATATCCGCAACTTGTAAGGATGTCGGAACATGACCAACCCGAAGTTTGTCAGCACTAACTAGCTCCCTCACAAAGTGATAGTCAATGTCGATGTGTTTAGCTCTCTTGTGAGCAACTGGATTCTCCGCAAGAAAGATAGCACTGTTATTGTCACAAAGAAGCATCGGAGATCCTTGGAGTGGGAAGCGCAGATCCCGAAGAATATGTAACAGCCACACTACCTCCGAAGCAGTGTTAGCAAGAGCTCCGTACTCCGATTCAGAGCTTGACCGAGAGACTGTAGGTTGCTTCTTCGCACTCCATGAGACCAAGTTACCACCAAGGAAAACTGCATATCCATAAGTAGAACGACGTGTCTCCAAGCAGCGCGCCCAATCAGCATCAGAGTAGGCTAGTATCTCTGAAACACCATCAGCAGTAAAGGTCAATCCACAATATTGCGTGCCTCGAACATATCTGAGTATACGAGTGACTGCAGCAAAATGATCATCCCGTGGATCCTGAAGGTATTGACTCACAGAGTTGACAGCAAAAAATAGGTCAGGACGAGTGATGGTGAGGTACTGAAGTGCTCCTACAAGAGAACGATACAATTTCGGATTGTGAAATGGTCCACTGGTACTGCTGTGTAACTAAGACAACGGAAGAAACGGTGTAGAGACCGGTGTAGCATCCAACATCCCAGCTCTCTGAAGAATATCCCCAGCATACTTAGCTTGACCCAAGAACAATCCAATAGAGGTGGGTGTAACCTCCAAGCCAAGGAAGTAGTTGAGGTATCCGAGATCCTTGACAGAGAACTCCCGATCAGCCCGAGCTATGAAACTCTGAATAGCAACCTTATCATTCCCGGTAAGAATGATATCATCGACATAGATGAGAAGGTAAAGGATGACTGAGCCACGGGTAAACACGAACAGAGACAGATCCGACAGACTGCCAACAAAGCCAAGACCTTTAACAAAGGCACTGAAGCGATCAAACCATGCCCTAGGAGCTTGCTTAAGACCATAGATGGATTTCCTCAAAAGACATACATGATTAGGACGTGCAGGATCCTGATATCCAGCTGGTTGCGCCATGTAAACTGGACCGTCAAGAACACCATTCAGAAAAGCATTCTTGACATCGAGCTGATGAAGCGGCCATTTCCTCATAGTAGCAATAGCAATCACTGTGCGGACAGTAGCAGCCTTGATAACTGGACTGAAAGTATGATCAAAATCAAACCCCGGAACTTGTGAGAATCCTTGAGCTACCAGACGTGCTTTGTACCTTTCAATAGAGCCATCCTGTTTGTACTTCAATCGATAGACCCACTTGGAACCAACCACATTAACATGTGGAGGGCAAGGCACCAACTGCCATGTCTTTTGCCGCTGAAGTGCATCAATCTCCTCATCCATAGCAGTAACCCATCGGGAGTCCTTAACTGCAGCCATGAAGTTTCTCGGTTCCTTCTGTACCAATAACTCAGCAACTAAACCCGTAGCCACAAAATCAGGTCCAAGACTGCGAGCTACTCTTGTTCCATCCTGATGACGAGTGACCATCGAGTGAGCTCGAGGAGCAGGTGGGGCTGCTGGAACCTGTAGAGCTGTGGAAGCAGGAGGAGTCAAAGTACCATTTCCAGAAGAGACTGAATTACCAGGTGAATCGGAAGAACTCGAGAATACTGGAGAAGGCTCTGGAGTGGCTGGTTCAGGTTCATCGGCGATTACTGATGGTACAGTCGAAGAAGGCTCATGACATACCGTACAGGGCTGCTGTGGTGGAATGATCTCGACAGAAGATGTCTCTACATCAGGATCAGTGGGGTCAACAAAGGAAGAGACATCCAAAGAGGAGAAATGAGCCTCTGTGGATACTCTCGAGAATGGAAAGTGACCCTCATCGAAGCGAGCGTGACGAGACATATAAATGCGACCAGAGGCAGGATCCAAGCACTTAAATCCTTTGTAGTGTGCACTGTAGCCCAAAAAGACACATGGCAGACTGCGAGGGGCTAATTTATGTTCAGATGTAGGCCGAACATACGGAAACACACGGCAACCAAATGGATGAAAGTTTGAGTAGTCAGGCGAACGTCCAAAGAGTACTTCAAAAGGAGACTTGTTATCAATCACCGGAGTTGGCAACCGGTTGATAGTGAAGACAGCAGCACTATATGCATCATCCCAGTGAGACAGCGGCAGGTGTGAATGAAACAACATGGAGAGGCCCATCTCCGTGATGTGTCTGTGCTTGCGTTCTGCTCTACCATTCTGCTCTACCATTCTGCTCAGGTGTATATGGGCATGAGACTTGATGATGAATACCACGAGTTCCAAAGTGAGACTGCAACCTGTTGTTGATGAATTCAGTCCCTCCATCACTCTGGAAAACTTTGATGCGAGATGAGAATTGGTTCTCTACGAATGCTTCAAACTGGAAGTAGACATCGACGAAGTCTGACTTACGACGTAGAGGGTAGAACCACGAAAAACGCGAATAATCATCCACAAACAAAGCATAATAGGAGAAATCATTTCCCGAAACAACCGGAGATGGCCCCCACAAATCACAATGAATCAAATCCAAAACATTCTTAGCCCGTCTGGGGTTCTCAACAAAAGACAGTTTGTGGCCTTTAGCCATAGCACACGGTTCACAAATACCAGGTTTTGGAAGTACAGAAGTAAAAGACAAAAATCCATGTTTGTTCAACAAAGAAAGAATAGCAGAGGACACATGTCCTAATCGAGCATGCCACACTTCAAAAGATGCTCTATTATTGTTCTTCTTCACCACTGAAAGAAGTGTTGTCTCACCACGGTCCAGCACATACAGCCCATGCTCACTGTGTCCCTGCCCCAGGATTGCCCTGCTGAGCTTGTGCTGAATAGTAAAAGACTTGTCATCGAAAGAAATAATAGCACACAGCTCCTTGGTAAGCTTACTAATTGACAACAGGTTTTTAGTAATAGCAGGCACAACCAAGACATCAGATATATGTATAGAAGGGCTAACTCTAGCATCACCAACAGCAGTAATAGGAAGAGAAGCACCATTACCAACAGAAACATAGATATTACCATTATATGGAGTCAGAGCAGTCAAGTTCGAAGGAGTGGCACTCATATGGTTGGTAGCCCCTGAATCAAGATACCAGTCTGAACCTGTAGGAGCAGTAGCGGGCTGAGTCTGAGGAGCCTGGTAGGGCACATACTGCGGTGCATACACAGGTGACTGAGGAGCCACTGCCGCAAGAGCAACAGGAGCAGCATAAGTCTGAGCAACAAGAGCCTGAGGAGCTGATGGAGGCTGTGCCGGCTGAGGAACATAAGTCTGGTACTGCTGCTGGCCATAAGGTTGTGGTGGTGGAGTCACATAACTCGGCGTAGAGTTTCCACAAAACCTAGAGATGTGCCCGAAGCCTCCACACGTGTAGCACTGAATCTGAGCACCCAAAACACCAGATCTGGACACACCAGGACCTCCAGAAGCTGCCCAGGGACGACGACCTTCACGGCGACCGCCGAACCGGCCGCCGCCGGCCGCGCGTGGGCCCCACGCGCCGCCGCCACGCGCGGCCTGTCCAGGCGCGTGAGCCCACGCGCCGTCATCTGCTTGCTGGGCGGCCGGGGCAGGTTGCTGGGCGGCCGCTACAAAGGCTACCGGCCCCGCCGGAGCCTGTACCTGCACATTCGTTTTCTCCAAATTTGCCAAAAAGGCTTCATAGCCCTTGGTTTGATCCACAACAGTAATGTACGGGGGCAAGGGATCAAGAACAGCAACAGGTGCACTAAATTTTTTATATTCTTGACCAAGGGCAGTGAGAAACCACATAAACTTGTCGCGGTTATCTGCAGGTTGGCCCATAATGCTTAATTGATCAAAAACTTAAACCAGAGACAGATGAAGATCTTGAATCGTACCAGTCTTGCGAAGGAGGTTAGTTTGCTGTCGGAGGCTGAAAACACTAATCGAGGTGCTGTGTTGATAGGTGCTGGCAAAAGTGTCCCACATCTCCTGAGCAGTGGTACACCCGGTGATCTCATTCAACGCATCCGCAGTGCATGAGGAGAGAAGCACACTACAAAGTCTCTGATCATCCACGATCCAGGATTTGTAGGCAGCAAGGGCAGTGTCGTAGGCGGCCTGCTCCTTCTGGAGAACGGCAGAGTCCTGGTGAGGAGGACGAAGAAGCGGCCGTTGGCGGCACGGGAACGGGAGGGCGAGGAGTAGAGCCATCCAGATGGCCAAACAATTCTTGAGGCATGAACACATACTCTACCTGCTTCTTCCACTACAGGTATGTTGAAGCTTCCAACTTGGTATTGAGAAGATGAACCATCGTGTTGATTGAAAGAGTATCATCCCTGGTAGCAGCCATCGTCGTGTGAACAACAAAAAAGAGGGCAGAAAATTTTTGAACTGAAGGGGGAGGGAAGAATTTCGTGCGTGCGTAAAGGAGGAAGAGAATGAAGGCGGCGGCGGCCGCTGAAGGAAAAAAGGGGGAGAGGATTTAAGAACCCTAGGGTTTAAGAAAAGAGAATCGTCAGGCGACTGATACCATGTAAAGAGTATCTGATTGCTTGATTAGAATAAGGCAGAAGCATGCCTGTATATAGTTACATACAAGGGCTTAAAGCTAAATACTGAATCTAGCCCCTAGGCACATAAATGCAATATACAAAGTACATACATAATTAATAAATCCGTCCTCAAATTCTTCTTCTATTGTAATAGCTTCGGCTACAATGTGAGTTCATCGTTCTTATTCCTCTGACCTTTGCGGTACTATGCCGAATTGCAGTTTTTTATTCTCCTTTTTTATTCCGTCAGAGCCTCGAAGTCCCTCACCGTCGGTGCCGCCACCAAGAAGGCTGTCACAGTTCTCAAAGTCACCTCCGGCGTCATCACTCTCACTCAAAAAGACGAGGGTAATCCTTTGTTTTATCATCAGCACACTGAATTGTGAACTCCATTTAAACTGTTGTTAAATGCTCTTTGTATTGCGTGATGGCCCCGCTAATGTGAATGTGAAAATCACTGGGCTCGCTCCTGTGAAGCATGGGTTCCATTTTTTATAGATCACCACTACCATCACATAGCAACCTCCGCCGCAGTAATAATACACAATGAAGTGGTACGTCATTGCTGCGCTTCTCAGATACAGCAAATCATCCTTCTGTGTTTTTTTTGTTACTGTTAGTGTTTATGTTGTGTTTGTGTGTGAAAATTGAAATCAATTGTTCATATGCAGGAAATTTTGACAGACATTATCTCAGACAAATGGGGGATATAAGTATGGCTATACAACTGTGCCTTTTCTTACTGAAGTTTTAAAGGTGAGGTGTTTTTTTCTCCAACAACATTGCAGCTTCTGTGATTTTCCAAATGTAGAAAGTGATTGATGTTTTGTTAGTGTTGAAAAGATGCATTCTTGATGGAAAACATCTGGTGTGTTTAAGAATTCGCCAAAATAAAGCTTGAGTTTTGATTTTTCGATGAAGCATCAGCCATATGATGTTAACTACTAATGGATGTTGTGTTGGATTTCAATCTTTCAGTGCAAATGTATCTGAATTATAAAGTTCGAAAACAGAACAAGAATGAGCTGCATTTTGGAGGTTTTAGAGTTTATGAGTCTGTGTCTTTTTGAATTTTAATGGTTGGTAATTTTTTGTTGAAGTGCAGCATATTTATGACTAATTAGGGGTTGAAAAAATGTTTACTGATTAATAGCAGAAAAAGAAACATGATTGATATCAGCCTTGTGAGTGAATGAAACTGTGTATTTTGATTTTGGATGAGCTGAGATTGTGCATTAGTAATGCTTAAATGTTCTTTTGGCATAAGGCCTTGATTACAGTAATTGACTAAGCTAATGATAATGGAGAATTGAATTGTAGTTTGATGTGATCTTTATGCAGACATTCTCTGATATATAACGTGCTCTAAGGAAGTAGTATTCGTCACTGCTCTCACTTCGAGCAGTGCTATTACTCTTCCGGAAACAAGTACCCTTTCCACCTGCTGCAGCGATTATTAGTTTTATGAGGAAATGATTATTGTCACCGGAAGTCGCTCGAGGGAATGATCAGAGTTTTCCAGCGGATATCTGGGCATTGGGATGCACCGTCATCGAGATGGCCACTGGCGGATCACCGTGGCCTGATGCCACCAATGTGGAGTCTCTGGTTTACAGAATTGCGTTTTCCGGTGAATCGCCGGAGATCCCCGAATTCCTCTCCGATCAAGGAAAGGATTTTTTGAGCAAATGTTTGAAAAGGGATCCCAAAGTAAGATGGACTGCCAAAATGCTTCTGAATCATCCCTTTCTCAGGCGAACTGAAACTGATTGCCCTGTTTCAAAACAGAGTGCGCCGGAGTTAAACACAAGTTCTTCCACCTGCATTCTTGATCAGGATATTTGGACCTCGATTGGGGACGAGGCTGAAGCGTTAGCAAGCGGCTACAGTTATTGAGCTCCGGTTCAGAGAAGCCCAGCTGGGGTTTTGACGATGACGAAGAGCCGTGGACCGCGGTTAGGAGCCATGGATTTTGCCCAGCTCAGAGACTGCATTTACTGAGCTGCGGTTCAGGGAGGTCCAGCTCGAACTGTGAAGAAGACGAGGAAGTGTAGATCGCTGTTAGAGGGCGTGAATTTTGTGGGTCATCGACAGATGTCCATGGCGGTGGATTGAAGCTGGAAAGTTCAGGTGATGAGGAGAATTCAATGACCTTTTGGATGGACGCAGTAAAGTTAAAGGTGGAATTTGTAGTAGTGATAAAATTCCCTTCTCCAGTTGTACTGCAGAATGTGATGGCAGAGTTCCAATTCTTAACTCTTTCCATCCAAGATTTGATCAAATTCATTGTTGGGAGGTTCCTCTGCTAAGGATGTTTTCCCAGTTTCGAACAACAGTTTTGCTTCGGAGAAGGTTTTCGAATTCTTGTAGTGTTGGTCGTGATTGTGGGGCAGAGCCGCTTATCGACTGCTAAGAAAAATGAGTGCTTTATGGCTAAATATATGAACCACTAATAGGTAGCAGTCGATGATCATGTGATCATGTTATGGGGTTTTTTAAACACATTGCAAATGTTCGTTGACTTACGAACATTTCAATGTATGAATTTTCGAGGTTTCGTTTTGATTTAGTTTTGATTTTTCTCAGTAGATTAGAAAGAGAAGATGCTTGCGTTCGCTTAGAAGCTCAGGTGGTAGACCCAACAGAAGACGACACTGAAGTGCAGAGGTTCTGCGGCGAGGCTGGGGTGAAGAGACAGGTTTTTAAGGTTTGGATGCATAACAACAATAACTCATCCTCGGCGAAAAAGATAACAGCCCCAACTCATCCTCATCCTCAGGATCATCTTCACCATCATATGCAACCGCAGCAGCAGCAGAATCATCAGGACAACAACAGGACTCATCAAGACAGCAGGATTAATAATCATGAGTAGTAACTTGGATACATGACTTCAAGATTTTTGCAGTTTTAGTGCAATGAGATTTGTATGGGGATTAATGATTTATGATCATCATTATCGTGTTATGAATTTGTTTATTTATGTACTGCTGCTGTGATTTTTTTCTTGGATAATGCTGGATGGGTGTGTTTTTCTTTCTTGAATTGGATAACATTAACACTATTAATTTCTGATATAGCTTGGTAGGTGGAGTTTGGAATTGTTTTATGTGTTCTTTTCTTTTACTGATTTTTCAGCCTTACTTTTCATGGATTTCTTATTTTATTTCAAGATTTCTTACAACTATGAACTAATACAACTCTAAAAATTTGAGTGAATCATGGAATTGCAACGTTAGAATTAGTGAAACTAGCGTTTAGTTAATTTTCTAAAGTGCTATATGATATTTTACTTAGTATAGTCTAAATTATCATTAAAATAATAATACCGGCCCTAAATGTTGCTAAATTATTCAATAAACATGATAAATGAAAATATTTTCGTAGATATTGAATTGTGTATAACAACTTTAACTTTTCATTAGGGTGTGAAGCTTATTTTTTTTCTTCTAATAATTAGAAATATGTGTATTCGTAGAATTTTTGTTATGAATTGATTTTGTGAGTCCGTGACATGGTCTAGTGAGTGTCTTGCATGTATTTGCTTGTTATTAAATAGTAATTTTCAGAAAATATTTTTTCCATTGAAAGAGACATAAATTTATGATATTTAATTAGCTAAATGCACAATACAAAATGTAATGTAATTTTTTTTATAGTGAGCAAATTCCTCTTGTTCTTATCATGATGTTAATACACATGTACTTTTAGTTTAGTTAAGAATATTTTTGTTTTTGTGTGATACATTTGAGCTTTTTTGTTATTTTTTATCGATCTCATGTAGTGGCAGTATTGCACTAAAGAAGTAATATATTAAACACCTGAATATATATATATATATATATATATATATATATATATATATGATTTTCTTATTATGAATCTCATTAAATCGTTCAACCTGAATTGAAATTATACCCTCACCATTGCTTCACTTTCCAACAACAACAACAACAATAAGTGGATCTAAGTACAATTCAAAAATCCTAAATAAATATTTCAATTATTTCAATTCAATTTAGTTTATAGACAAGCTAATGGAGAAATAATCAATGGAATTACGGGTTTCGTACAAATTAGGAATGTCTAAGTGTGTCTTAGATGTATTTTCTAATGCATACTAATATCATACATTTTAGAATTTTATTTCATTAAAAATATGGTTGTCGTGCAATGCACGGCGGACACTAAAACTAGTATAACATGGATTATAATTGTCAAATCATTTTTCAATCATACAAAATTTGTATTCATAAATTACTAAAAAATATATATACATACAAATATAATCTTTAAATATAAATATCCGTGCATCGGCACGGGACATTATACTAGTTTTAATTTTAATTAAGTTCAACTGAACTTGTTCAAAAATGTTCAGAATATGATGGAACCACTAGTCTACAAAGATTGCTTCATTTTGTCGTATCCACAAACAATGAACTTGTATTCATGTAGTATTTTTTTTAAAAAAAATTAAGTCCACTCAAGGAGTGGAGGGAAGTTTATTAGGCTCCCTAAAACTCAAAAAAGACCAAATAGGCCCTGAGTTTTTCACTGTCAAAAGACAGTTACAACATGTAAGAGCCCTAGGCTCCTGAAGCATAGTAATGCTTCCAAAAGGGGATAAAAGAATAAGGGGGCAAAGTCTCTCCCTGAAGTATCTGTTGATCCACCAAAAACAAGTTTGAAGCCTATTAGAGAATTGCGTTGCAAAACTCAGGGCGGCACCAAAATTGAGATGGGGAAAAATAGATACTGTAAACAATACATCAGAAACACTATACAATAAGGTTTTCTGAGAACAAAAGCAGTATGTGACTGTGGATGGAGTTCTCCCCAGCAGTAGCTTCCAGCTGTCCAGTCCAGCTGAGAATTGCTCCATACTGTTGATGAAGCCATATCTGCAATATTATACATATCAGTAGCATCCATTCTGAGCAATTCTAAGAGATGGTGTTTCCCATTTGTCAAGATGTAACAAACCTTGAATCTGTGTAGGAAGTTCTGGATATGGTATAGCAGAATTCAGATGATGAGTGTAACCATGCTTTGCAAGTGCATCTGCAACTGTGTTACCTTGCCTTTTTGTGTGTACTATATTAGTTATCCTTCTCAAAGAGAGAGCTAACTGATATACTTTCCAAGGAGCTGCTAAAGGCTTATTGATGGCTTTAATGGCCAGTAGGCAGTCTGATTCAAGCATATAAGTGGAAGAGAGTTGACTCCCTATCAAATCACCTTTCTCAATGGCCATCAGCTCAGCCTGAAGGGGTGATGAAGCAGATATGTATCCACTATATGCTGAGATGAAATTGCCATCACAATTCCTGATAACAATACCAATCCCTGCATGGTTAGTATGATGCCAAGAGGCATCAACATTTATTTTTAGACCAGAAAGTGGTTTTAACCACTTGATAGCAGCAATGGATGGCTGTGGGGGTCTTGTATGTAGAGGTAAGAAACCCAGACTACATAGATCCCTGTCAAATTCAGAGATAGCTGGAAGAGGTCTGGCTGAATATGTTGTAAAAACAAAGTCTCTGATTTGTTTTTCCATCTGAACTAGGTTGGGAGAGATGTTATCATAGAAATAGGAATTTCTGACCTTCCAGAGGGTCCAACAAATAAGACTGGGGATAGTGGAAAAGAGATTAGAGTGTAATCTAGTTGATCCCTGATATGACCAATAGAAAGAAAGTCTAT
This sequence comes from Sherardia arvensis, assembly GCA_948330725.1. NCBI lineage: Eukaryota > Viridiplantae > Streptophyta > Magnoliopsida > Gentianales > Rubiaceae > Sherardia > Sherardia arvensis. Next base: position 28,950,376 of record OX415236.1, read on the forward strand.
CCCAAAGTGTGGAAAAACCCATGTCAGAAATTCCCATCATAGAGTGAAACAAAGACCACATGGTAGTTGCCAGACTACATTCACTGAAATAGTGTTCCAGTGAGTCACAGTTTGGGCAAAAAGGGCACTTGGAAGGCAAGTGAAAGCCCATTCTTACCAATACATCTGGAAAGGGGAGGAGTCCATTGATCAACTTCCAGAGAAATATGCTCACTTTTTTCTGGATCCTATTATTCCATAGTTGAGATAGTGATTGAGCTAGTGGTCTGGAGTGTGCAACAGCATTGTATGTATCCTTAAAAGTAAATTCTCCAGTGATGCTGGGAATCCATATCAATCTGTCATCCCTGTCAGAGAAGCATTCTATGTTCTGCACTTGAGCAAAGATGTCAGTAGGCAAAGAAGATAGGTCATGCATATATATTGCCTTATTCTGACAGAATGATTGGACAGTGCAATCTAAAGGTATCTGGGAGTTTACTGGATCCAGGAAATCACTTAAAGGACCAAAGGAGGACCAATTGGATGACCAGAAACTACACTTGCCATCTCCAACCATTACAGTGGAAAGAGTTTATGAAATGGCATTGACAGAGCTAATTCTTTTCCAGGTAGGGGAGGTTTTATAGGATGGAGGGAGAGCCCAGATAAATTGTGACCATAGGGTATTACCAGACTGGAATTTCCACCACAATTTAATAGAGCATGTTTTAATAATAGAATGGATGGATCTTATACCAAGACCATTTTGGCTTATAGGATAGCACAGATCAGACCATTTTCTCCAAACTTTTTTGGGTTTAAGTTCTGTCTCCCCCCAAAAAAATAAGGATAGTGCCTTTTCTAATCTTTTGATTACAGCCATAGGGGGTTTGAGTACACTCCATACATGTTGAGGAACTGAATAAATGCAAGAATTGATCAGAGTAAGCTTACCACCTGATGAAAGCCAAATATTCTTCCAATTAGACAACCTGTTTTCAATTCTCTGGATTAGTGGTAAAAAATGACAAATCAAAGCTCTGCCAGAGAAGATTGGTACACCAAGATAGGTAAATGGCATATGTCCCTGTTTCATTCCCAGAGTCTCCTTAACCTGTCTCAATTTGAAATTAGATGCATGTCTGCCCAAGAAAAAATCAGATTTCTCATAATTTATTTTTTGGCCAGTTGTCTGTTCAAAAACCACTAAAAAAGCCTTGATCCTGATCAGATTAGATTTTTTGGCTTTAAGAAATATGATTATATCCTCAGCATAACTTAAATGAGAAATGGGAGAAGGGCCCCTGGGAATATCAAAATATTCAATTTTTCCAGTAGCATACACATATGACAGGCTTCTTGTAAAGCACTCAGAAAAGATATTAAATAAAACTGGGGAGAGGGGGTCACCCTGTTTAATTCCTCTTGTTGGTCTGAAAAAGCCATTAGGGTTTACCATTAATTAACACAGAGAAATGAGCATCCCTAAGATTTTTCATAATACTATGCACAAATTTACCATGAAAACCAAAATGCATCAGTATGGTGTTTAAGTAGCCCCAACTGACTTTGTCAAAGGCCTTCATAAGGTCCAGTTTTATTATGCAATTAGGGGTTCTATTTTTTTTATCCAAAAATCTAACAAGTTCTTTAACATACAGTACATTATCTGAAATGTCCCTGTTGTGTAAAAAAGCTGATTGATTAGGGGATATGATTTTTTCCATAAGTGGCTTCAATCTCTCCATAAGAATTTTTGAGAAGATTTTATTTATACAGTTAGAGAGACTGATTGGCCTAAAATAAGAGAAAGAGGAAATAACTGGTTTTTTGGGAATAAGGGTGATCCAGGTGGCTGCTATTCCAACTGGGATCTGAGAGGAACTCATAAAATCATGTACAGCTATAAGTAAGTCCTCTTTAATTATGTCCCAACTTTTTGTAAAAAATTTGGAAGAGTATCCATCTGGACCTGGACTGCTGTTTTTATTAAGATTAAAAACAGTAGTTTTCAGTTCTTCCATTGTTACTGGCTGGATAAGAGTAGCATTATCCTCATCAGTAATTAATTTAGGAATTTGGCTCAAGAAATGGTCATGGAAAAGGCCATTTAGATTGCTCACTGGCTCAGACAATAATTCTGTGAAGAAATGAACAGCTTCAGTTTCTATCTCAGAAATGTTATCCAGCCAAATTCCATCTGCATTCTGAATCTTAGTAATACTAAGACCACTATGTTTCTCCTTAACTGTATTATGGAAAAACTGTGTTTTCATCCCCCTCTTTGAGCCACTTAACTCTGGTTTTTGTTTCCAGAATTTATGTTGCTCTTTGAGGGCTCTGACATGGATTGCCTTGAGTTTTTTCAGCTGAATTAACTCATGGACAGAGTTATTAGCATCATACACAATTTCTTGCAATCTGAGAGCTTCAGCAGCTTTTGACACATTAGTTTCTATATTGCCAAAAACAGATTTGTTCCAGCTCTTGATGGTACTTTTGAGCCTGTGCAGTTTGAGAAAAAATCTCAACATGCCAGTCTCAGGTAAGGGGATATTCCAGTCATTATCAATTAATGAGAGGAACTCATCCCTGTTAAACCATGCATTTATGAACCTAAATGATCTAGGTGATGATGGGATGCTACTACCTACAGTAAATAACATTGGTGCATGATCAAATGTACCCCTATTAAGAATCTGAATGGAAGATGATGGGAATTTTAACAACCAATTTTGACTGGCTAATCCTCTATCAAGTTTTTCAGTAGTTGCATGCATTGACCAGTTATTAGACCAGGTAAATAAATTACCAACAGTGTTAATATCTAACAGTGCAGATGAAGATATAAAGTGATTAAAATCTAGCATGCTTTTATTACAAGGCTGTGCAGGACCCTTATATTCAAAAGGTGATCTGATTGTATTAAAATCACCAATTAAAAAGGAATCAGCTAAATTCCTAGCAGATAAGGCATTCCATAAGAGTACCCTTCCAGGGACAGTTCTAAGTCCATAAATAAAAATTCCTTCCATAGAAGAGTTCAATCTATGGCTAAAGATATCCACAGCTAAAAATTGTAAATGATCCAGTTTAAGAGTTATGGTCAGATTATTGTTCCACATAAGCAAAATTTTTCCACTCTGGGAGTAGATTGAGTTAGCAAAATGTAACTTTCTTCTGAATATATCACACTTATGGTTCTTATGCATAGGTTCAATTATACATAAAAGGTCCAATTTGTGTTCTTGCACAAGGTCATGGAGTCTTTCTATAGAAGTTCTCATACCCCTAATGTTCCAGACTAGGTATCTGATTTTCATAGTGTTGTATGACATTTAAAACTTATCTCTGGAGCTTTTTGACCTAGTAAGAACTTTATTAGGTGATGGGATTTTGGTTAGCTTTTTTGGAGTGAACTTCCTATTAATTTGAGTGATAAAAGTAGCCAGTTTTGATTTAGCAGCAACCAGAGTTGAGGATGAACCAGAAGGAAACTGTTGATCAGTCAAAGAATTAGGAGTAGGGGTTGCAGTGAGTACCTGGGAGGATGAGACCACATTGTTATCATCTTCTAATGATTCAGATGAGATATCATATTCAGAAGCATCCTCTTTTTCTTTTGGCTCATTTTCCAAGTCCAGAAGAGGCAGGAACCTATTGCCTGAAGCTCCTTGGAGAAAGTAGCTTTGTTAGGTGAAACAGAAAAGTAAAAATGGTGAGCTTGCTTACCAGTGCCAATTAGAAGGTCATCCTTGGCATATATAGGAGGTATAGAGGCCTGAGGGGTAAGGAAGGTTAGTGGGGAGGTCTGAGTAGTAGTTTTGAAGGTAGGATTTTTTAGGATAGTAACAGTTTGGGATGAGATAGAGGTAGTATCTGTAGAGGAAAGGGATTGAGTGAGGGGTGGCTGGAGAGGCTGAGAGTGAATAGGTGAGGGGATGGATATTATTTTTTGTTTCTGTTTATTCTTGTGGAGGGGGACATTGAGGTTGCATGCCTCTTTGTTTTGAAGGATTGGAACACTGGGGAGGGCTGCCTCTTTATCTTTAGTGGAGGGAGAGTAGCCAGAAGGGCCTGCATTATCTGAGGTTGGGGCTTGTTCAGAGGCAAGGGTGTCAGTCAGCTTATCCTTAACAGCAGCTTGAGGGACTAGGTTCTCATCCCTTTTGTTAGCCTTAGATGGGGCCAGTTTAGTAGAGTCTGCCTGATTCTTCTTCACAGCTTCAGGGGTTGGCCTCAATTTCTGAGTCTTTCTCAATTCAGGATGGAGGAAACCACAAGCAGAGTCTTGGTGACCTATCATTGAGAAATGGTGGCAATAACAAGGAACATCTTCATATTCAATGGGGAATCTTTCAATGTTGCCATCCTCTATGCCTAATTTGATATGGGGCTGCAATTTCTTTCTGAGGTCTACTTCAACACATAACTTAATAACATTAGGCCTAGTGAGAGCTAAGGTTGCAGCATCCATCTTGATGAAAGTCCCAATTTCATCACCAATACACTTAATCATTGTATGGTTGAAGTAGAAAAAGGGTACCTTTTTAATTGTGATCCAAACTGGCACTATGGATGACTCGGCTTCAGGACTGAAATCCAAGGTCCACTTTAACACCTTCATCTGTGAACCCGCAAGGTTCCAGTAGCCCTTGAGCCAGCAGCGCCGAAAATCTTCAAGATCTTCGAACCTAATCAGTATATGTCGAAAGTCTATCGAGCCTATCTGATACTTCCCAGTGAAATCTGCTGATCTGAAAGCCTCATGGAGTCTGTCCATCGACGGTTTCCCCCTCGAAAATTTTCCGATAAGGGCATTTGTGTAGTGTCTGGCGAGGGTTTCAGCCTGTTGTCTGGTAACGATGCATGCAATTTCTCCTCGGTGTTGGTTAATCGGTGTAATTTCTGGGTTATCGGGAAGGGAGGTAGCTAGTGGAGGGGGTCTATTAGATAGGGACTGAGCAAAGCTCCTCCCAGTAGCAAGGCCACCGCGCGGTGGCGGTGGCGCCGCCATGGCACTGGGGGGGAAAAGAGCCGTTACCTATCCGTTGTGGTCGGAAAAGGTGAGAAAAGTGAAAAGAAAAGAGTCGTTATGTTGATTCCGATGAAAAGGTGAGGAAAGAGAGGAGAGAGATCAGAGCATTGATGGAGAGAGAGGAGAGTTGATATAATTAATCAAATGTTGTATTCATGTAGTAAACACTAATTGTATTCATGTAGTTTAATTTGATGCAATTCAATTCAGTTTATTTAATTTGATTATGAACAAATGTGATTTGATGAATTTCAGTTTCATTCAGTCGTATTATTACTATGATCAATACATTCAATTATATTCGGTTGTATTCATGTAGTAAACACTAATTGAACCGAATATAATTGAATGTATTGAACATAGTAATAATACGACTGAATGAAACTGAAATTCATCAAATCACATTTGTTCATAATCAAATTAAATAAACTGAATTGAATTGCATCAAATTAAACTGAATATAAACTGAACTAAACTGTAAAAACTGTAGAAATCTATAATAAAAAAATATAGAAGATATTTACTGAACTAAAAAAAGTATAAAATATTTATCTGAATAGAACTAACCTGAACTGAAAAATTAAAAAATATTTTTTCGAACTGAACTAAACTGAAAAAACAAAAATAAACATTGAACTGAACTGAAATAATAAATATATACTAAATTGAAAAAATAAAAATAAATACTGAACTGAACTGAAAAATATTTAAAAATACTGAACTGAACTGAAAAAAATAAAAAAATACTGAACTGAACTGAAAAATATTTAAATATACTGAATTGAACTTAAAAAATAAAAAAATACCGAACTGAAATGAAAATTATTTAAAAATACTGAACTGAATTGGTTTACAGAAAAACTCGGGCAAACAGGCCCTAAGTTGTGTAATTTCATTTCAGGGTTTGGAGAAAATAATTCCTGATGACAATATTAATATGATGTTTAAATGTAATTATAGCTGTACTTAACTGATCTCCAATATCCGTTGGGCGGTTAGTTACCGAAAATCAAATTCCTTCAAACAGAAGATAGCAAAGAAGTTTTCATGGCGATTGAGAGTCGAGTGATGGGTTGTTGCGTGGAAAAGAGTAGAATCAAAGGGTTCTTGACGCCACCCCCAATACGCACAAGGAATGGGTGCGCACCAGTTGTGCCTCAGTCGGAGAACAGCCATCTCTATCACAAACTCCCTGCTGGTAACTCTCCCTATGTCAAAGCCAAACGTGTTCAGGTAAGGACCCTTCCTTTCTGTCTATTTCAATTTCTTACGATATTTCGTGTTACTGGGATTTCTGGGACTTTTTTGTTTAAATTGAATGACGTGAGCGGATATGTGTATGTAATGTATGTATTTTGCTTATGAATTTGTGATTGAGGGTCATCTGATTTGTGAACAGGTGGTAGACAGGAACCCAGGCAAGGCAGTTTCCATGTTCTGGGCTGCAATAAATGCTGGTGATCGAGTAGAGAGCGCTTTGAAGGACATGGCAATAGTGATGAAACAGTTGGGCAGATCAGATGAAGCCATTGAAGCTATCAAATCTTTCCGCTACCTTTGCCCACTCGGCTCTCAAGAATCACTGGATAATATATTGATCGAACTCTTTAAGGTGAGTATCCTATCTGCAGTTTTCATTTTGCGCCTTTTGTCTCTTACATTATTCCATTGCTGCCATTTCCCTGCAGAAATCTGGCAGGATGATAGACTTGATCCATACGCTACAAGACAAGATTAAGAGCATTGAGAATGGAATTGCATTTAATGGGAAAAGAACAAAGATAGGCAGATCTCAGGGGAAAAGAATCCAGATGACAATTGAGAAGGAGTATTCCAGGTGTGTCATATACATCCCTTGCAATCTTCAGAAATTTCTTTTCATGTTTCTCATCAATATCATAATTTGGGAATTTACTTGTCTTCATTCAGATTGCTAGGGAACTTGGCATGGGCTTTTCTAGAGCTAGAAGATTATAAACCAGCAGAAGAAGCTTATAGGTATGTATGTATGTATGTTGCTTCTTGTCTGCTGACTACTTTTATTGGGCTATAATGGTTCCTTAGTAGCATAGTATTGAATGTTTCAGAAAAGCACTTTCAGTTGAACCAGACAAGAACAAGATGTGCAACTTGGCAGTTTGCTTGATTCACTTAAACAGGACTGCAGAAGCTACTCTTGTGCTTCACAGTGTCAAGGCCCTGTGTAACAATCGACAAAAGGAGGAATCTCATGCGAAATCCTATGAACGGGCTTCTGAGATACTGGATGACATTGAATTTCAAAGAAATGTGAAGCCTTTGGAGAAACAAGGGAGTGACCGGCCATTGGATCTTCCGACAACTCCTTTTACACAGCCAAGAAGGTGCTTATGGCCTCCCCGAGGAGATGAAAGAGTAAAGGCATCAGATTGTGAAAACTGGAGGAAATTGCTGCCAGAAGAAGCAGCAGCTAACAGCAGGCACATCCCCAGAAAAACTGTTCAGGATGAATTGTCACCGAGTGGGATTAGCAAGAGTCTGAAGCAGCTCTCTCTTGGTGATGGTGTTAAGAGTTCAGCAAGGAAGAAGAGTTGGGCTAAAAGGGTCGAAGAAGAGGAGCTGAGCAGTGGAGATGAAAACTGCGATGCCAATATCCTTCCGGAGACACCTGTGATATTGAAGAGTATGAACTTGATAAGGAAGAAGAGATGGGCTGATATGGTTGAAGAAGAGGAAAACGTCCTCCCCGGGACACCAATGGTATGGAAGGATGATGGCTACCACACTCAACCTGAGAGGAAGAACAGGTTGCAGATCTTCCAAGATCCAACACCCTAAATGTGTTGAGTATATAAACCTTAGTTTAGTAGTACTCTTTTGTTATTTCTAGTAATGCAAATCTTCGTTCTAGATGCAGTAACCTGTAGGTGTAGCTGTGGGGGTACATTTTGACTGCCCAAACATCATTGATCAAGTCATCTTTGGTTATATTCTGTGGAATGCCATAATGATGCTCATCTTGGTTTACATTGACTTTTTAGTTTGAAATGGCCTTCTTAAATTTTCATTCAAGTAAATTAAGAATGCTTCTCTTATTAAATGGGGCATGCTAGATGTAGTCCGTATTTTGCTTATTTTGCAGTCCAAAAAAAAAATACGTCTTCGATATATATGCTATGTTCAATAATTATGTATATCAGACATATGTATCATATATATTACTTCTATTGCATACACTTATAAATCAGTTATATATCATAATCATTGTATATATGATTATAAAACAAAAATACGGACTGCAAATAAGCAAAATACGGACTGCATCTAGCAGGCCAGTTCATCTCTCTAATAATAACAATGTAAACCTTGTCTTTATTTATATACAGCTTTTTAATGTACAAGGCTTTTACCCATATCCAGTAGACTACCAAAAGTGCCCCAACTCAGTGTCTCAACCTACAATTGATAGAGAAATTTATTTATTCAAACAGATTAAGATCTTCAGGCATGATTTACAACTGTCTACAAAGTCGCCAAACTGTCACGGCTCATGGATGAAACATATCAATTCCAGTTAGAAATCATAGCTCATCCTTCCCATGGAAGTAATGTCGGAAAACACACGAGAAATCTTTTGTTGCGTGGCCATTGTTACACAGCTCTGTGAATCTGGCAAGAGAGTTTCAGGTCAGGGTAAGATACAAACGGATTTCATGTTTAAGTCACAACTTAGTCAAAATAAAAACCACAGCTCACAACATCCATCGACAGATCTAGTTCAGAAACCCAGTTAAATCTCTCTATGATATTATGCTCAAGTTATCAGAATGAAATGATAGCATAGAAGTTCTCACAAGCAAAACAAAACAAAAAGGTCAATGGCATCAAGTAGTAGTACCCAATCCTAGTAAACATGCAGTCAAAGAATCCAGCATTAGACAATAGATATATCAACCATCATCCCACTCAATCATGGCTCATGAGTTTTTAACTACCTGACTCAAACTTAAGCTAGCCATCATGTAAATATGTTACGTAAAATTTAAATTGACACGAAAAAGGAATTCTGGCTCACATTTTTGTTGCTTGAGATGTAAGAGGAGATTCTACACCAACTTCTTTGGCAGATGCTAACACAAGGTGCAGATCTTTAGCCTGAACTCAGGGCAGAAAACAAGTTGCGATTAACATCATCCCAACAACAAATAACAAAGAATGCCTGCTAAATACAGATATGGTCTCAAGAGTAACTCTAGCTATGGGTGAAGCATTAAAACTAATTGAAGGATTCCCTTCAGTGGAAATAGAAAAGCAAAGCAAGTTTGCTTGACTAGACCTAAAATCATATTTCCTTACCATCAGCTTGGAAGCAAATCCACCCTCATAGTTCTTAGATGCTGGCACTGCATCCATCACTCCAGGCACTGGGTTGTATGTATCACTGTCATATGATACATAATTACTTTATGAGCAACTGGACGGTTTTACAATACGTACTTTAGAAAGAATGGGGATTTTTATTTTCAAATGCTAGCAAGATATTACAGAAGGCATGAGAAGTTCAATCCAAACTCCAGAAGTTACTAGAAGGCCACCTTCGGGGAAAAGACATCATAAAAGGCACTAAAACACGCATGAGAATTACAAGCAAATACCAGAATCAATCTTCTCTCTACAGACATGAAACTTGCACCACAGAAAGCAATCACAATGATCCATGAGAAAAGATGGTATCTTTGAAATTTTGTGGTTTCATTGCATCCAATTTGAAAATATTCTTATAGTTACATGATTCAGATACTTAACAACAGGAAAACTTACTCTTAGAGCATATTACTAGTACAATCACAGTATAGGCAAAGCAAGACAGGAACTAGGTATCCAGGAGCCCCATAAAATTGTTTCAGTGTTTAACAGATTTACCCCATGAGATAACAACGCATTGTAACAGACACTTCTTATCCCAATTCTACTATTGCCACTTCATACTGACAAAACAGTACTGTCAATGTAATGTGGCATACATCAAAAGATGGTCAACTTTGGCAGATACTTTCCAAAGCTGGACTCTTGCAAATCTAGACTTTTAGCAAGAATAAGAAGATGATGAAATTTAGACTTCCAGATATGAAGAAGTGGTCCAAGGATAAGAATAGCATGATTTATGTAGATATGGATTGTTTTGCACAACTAATTAACTCCAGTTCGACCATTGTTACCCCACCCGTGACAAACCAGTATTATCATATAAAATGAGGCATGAATTCCAAAAAAAATAGTCCATCGTCCACAAGACCTACACGCAACTTAAAAAAAGCTGGACTTGTGCTGCATTTGAGTTTTAAACAAGTTAGAAAAAGATATACAATGTGTGTGGGCTCAATGAAGACTCTGAATAAAATTGCAAATGGAGAACAAGGTCAGAATAGTAAACAAAGAATCCAACTGATTTGAACAACTAACTCCCTTAATAGTTCTGCCATCTTGGTATGGTCTTCTTCAAAAAAATAAAAAATAAAGACCATAGCAATTTCTTGTTATTTTGAATTTTCTCAAATTCTATTTCTTGTTATTTTGAATTTTCTCAAATTCTATTCATGTACCAAATAAAATAAATTGCATTACCTACTCCAAGAGCGAGCACTTGAGGAATTAAAGACACTGGTTAGAGTACTAGCATCAATTCCTAATTTCTGACCAAGAGCTAGGGCCTCTGATACACCAAGCATGCTCACAGCCATCGCCAAATTATTGCAGATCTTCGCAGCCTTAACATAATGCAAAGAGAAAGGGGGATATCTTAGTTGTCATGAGAGTCACGAAGAGTTTTAAATCCAACTTGCCCTTACATTTTTAAGCTTTGTCCAATTTAACATTCACATGTGTGGCTTGAGAAATAAGATAAATGAAATTCAAAAAATTAATGTGAATGAGTAAGGAGAAATGACATGGGGAACCAAAAAGTTTCCAGAAGAGGGATGGTAAGCTGTAGCAAGGCGGACATAAACTTCTTCGCTGTGAGTGCTAAGAAGTCAGGACTTCGTCAGCTACGTGTTTTGCTTAGCATTGAAAGACATATATCAGAAGACTTTTTATGGTTAAGCAGATGACATCAAATATCGATAAATCAGCAAATAAAAAAGGGAGCTTTGAAGCAATAATTAACATTGCTGCCATGTGGAGGTTTGAAACTTGGAATTAGTCTCTTACATTAACTACGCGAGGTAATTAGTATACATCAGGCCCTTATTGAGCAGAACTCTTCTAAAAAATCCCACATAGAGGGATTGGATAACATACTAATGTTGAAAGTTGATCAGTTAAAACTGCAACTGGAAGAAAACTCCGTATCTTCTATGCATTAAGTTTGAAAAATGGAAGTGGAGAAGGCAAACGTCAGACAATTTCTGAGCATATGCTCACCACTACATCATTAAAACAGTGTATAAAGAAAATTTACATGTAACTTACTGAACCATTTCCTGCTCCACCACAATAAATTGTGTTTTTCCCCATTGATAGAAGCAAAGGTTTTGCAGACAGATAAGCTTCCTTTAAGCCACCAACCTGAATCAATTGCATAAGCTGTTCATTTGCACAAAATTCTCAATGAAATTCTTATCTTTCGTTCTTTAAAATAAATAAATAAAAAAATTAAATTTAAAAATCATCTCACCAGAAGAAGTTTCAGAAAGGAATATGTAGTTCAAGCAAACGCTAGTAAGATGACATAAACATATTAAGCCACATAATCAAGATACAAAGGCAGAGTAAATGGCATGTGTTCTTATATTAATATTCTCACAATAATCTAAATGTACAAAGGCTGTACTTTCTCAGTACTTCAAGAACCTCACATATAAATAAGTTCACGTGCTCTACAATTTCTTTGGCGCTCCAAAATAACTAATGCCAGTTTGAATCTCTGCGCGCATATCATTAGATTTCCATGTTCTAAAAATTAAGCATCGGTTTTATTTCTATCGTTAAGACAGTCAAAAATCAATCGAAGTAAGTTTTTAATTTAAACTCACCAAAGTGAAAATGGTGTTGCACTTCTCTTTTGGCAATTTTACATAATCAACTTGCAAAAACAATTGAAGATGAGTATCAGGGAATCAAAATCACTTAGTGACTTGTTAATTTCACTTCTAATGACTATCTTTGACTTCCTTGCTAGGTCACTTTAAGAAAAAGAAGCAAGTTCGACTCCACGATTGTTTGCAATTGGTCCATCATGATTTCAGAATTTTAGACGTTTATAAGATTATAGAAAAATGAACTAGCAAGTTTGATGTTTATGAGATCAAGGTGAATACCATAAATGTAAGTGTTCCATTTTCTGCAGCAAGTACACCTCCAGATACAGGAGCATCCAACATAGCTGGGACCTCCCAACCCTCTGTGTTAGACATCACTGCTTTGTTAAATATCCAAACCTTAATTATGTAGCAGAAACCATGTAGAATTTACTGGTAGCAAAATAAAACAGAAGATAATTTCTTCAAGGAATAAGTTCAACTCAAACAAACCAACACAAGAGGATTTCTTAGGAGAAGATGTCTAATATAACCACAGAAACTAAACTTACACATAATACATGTAACTGATGTCCAACAGTTGAAAGTACAAGAACATAATCTTGCCACTGCTAAAATCATTTACAAATTATGAACAAATCATTAGGACTTCTGTGGGTCCATGTAATGGTGACTGTATAAAATAAATTAGCAAAATAATTTAAGCATACCTCTCTTTCCTTTAAGTAAAAGATCAGTTATTCTGGCAGAAATTTTTCTCGATGTTTGAGGGTCAATTGTTGAAGAGTCTATAAATAATAATGGTCTCACGAAATTGCCATCCTGAAGCAAACCATTTGCTCCAGCGTAAACATCTTGCACCTAAATCATACAAGAACTGAAATTTATTCTCATCAAAAACAGATATAAACATAAAGAAACAAAATAAAGGAATTTACAATAAGTAAAATGTTGGTGTTTATGAATGTCGACTTGAGACCACGGACACTCATAGAAAGTCACGACGTCCCCAGATAGTAAATTTATGAAGATTTCATAAAGGTCCCTTCAAGCACTACATTATAGTACATGAAAGTTATTGTTGTGAACTACTTCTGTTAAGTTCCAGTCAGTAAATTTTGGAATTTTTAATGCATGCCCTCAGATTCCTGGTGGTTTAAGAAGTGACTTCTCTTTTGAAGTAATAAAAGTATGAACTTTTAATGTCTAAATGTGGTATAAATATCTCAATCATCAGTTCCCAAATTTTAGTAGCACGTGAAGATGAAAGGAATTAACCTTAACCTCTAACTCACATGCGTTGAAGAAGGCAGCATTGTTATCACAACATCACTTGTTTCTGCAACTTCAAAAGGGGAATCTTTTGTCACAACCCCTTTCTCTGAGAAAATCCTCATCGAATTTTGGTTTCTGTAACTCAAGTAAAGGGGAAAAAACATTTAGAGACGTGTAATATTGGGCAATGCTATTTGCACGTTGTATTTTACTTTTGCAGTCCGTTTTATTTTCAGGAAAGACTAATAAACCCTCGATCAAGTGGCTAAAGTTTGAACGAGATAAATCAATAAGGATAATCTTGTCAGTTTCAATCAAAATACAGAGTGCATTAGTAAAAGAAGACCTGCAAATAGGAATTCCGTAAATATTCTAAAGGAACATTTATCTTTAGCCATTTAGGAAAGAGGACTTGAGCATGAAATAGCACGATCCTTGGCATCCCAAGGTTTTAAAATAATCAAAACATCCTTTCAGCTGAGGCAATATGTTCCTCCCAGGTCAAGATGAAACACTAACTATCACAATGATAATTGTAAAAGTAGAAACCACATTGAAATATGGACTAACATGTATAAGAAGTTGAAGCTGTTGTGAAAACTAAGAATAGAGTGAAGTGTCTTACACATCATGAACTGTGAGAGTGAAACCCTTGTTGATCAAGTTATTAGCCATTCGGGCTCCCATATTTCCCAACCCTACGAATCCTATCCTCTGCAATAAGCAAACTGAAGTTAGCCCGGGTCCAAATCGAAGAAAAATCATCGAGATTGCTAAGAAACTACAACACATACATGAGACTGAGAGAGAATTTTAGTGGATGAGCAGAATGATCGAGTCCAGGGCAACTCAACTGCTTTCAGAAGCTGGCGCCTTAACTTTAGTATGCTCGTCGTCATTGTTGAAGCCCGGCAAGATGTTTTTTTGTGCTCGTGATGCTCTCTCCAGAAAGTAAGGTGGTTACATCCTCTTTCGGAACACCCAGCTCTTTCATGACTGTCCGTTTAGTAAACTAAATATTTTTTAGTTCAACGTAGGGTGTATTTGGTTCGCCAAGGGTGCGTTTGGTTGGGCAAGTTTTTGTAAAACTTGGACTATCCAAGTCCAATTTTGTAAATTCTTGTTTGGTTCACCAAGTTTTTCAAAATCCAGACTTGCAAAATTCTAAAAACCAATCAAAAATTTTGTTTCATACTCACAAAATCCAACCCAATCAAACAAAGATTTTGCAAAACCAGACTCTCAAAATCCCAAACAAAAACCCAAACTCTCAAAATTCCAAAACAAAATCCAGACTCTCAAAAATCTTGCAAACCAAACACAACCCAAATTTTTGAAAAACTGGACTTTGAATCTTTGTTTGGTTGGCATGTTTTAGAAAGTTCAGGGTGTGTTTGGTTCGCAAGGTTTTTGAGAGTCTGGATTTTGTTTTGAGTTTTTGAGAGTTTGGGATTTTGTTTGGGTTTTTGTGAGTCTGGTTTTCCAAAAACCTTGTTTGGTTCATCAGGATTTTGCAAGTCTGAAACAAAAACCTTGTTTGATTCGTCAGGATTTTGCAAGTCCAAAACAAAAACCATATTTGGTTTGATTTAAATTTTATAATTATAAATTTTAAAACTTGTTTGGTTTGCGTGAATTTTGAATTTTGTTTTATAATTTAATTTTTAAAATATTCATTACAACGACAATTTGAATACAACATGACCTCTTTCATTTTTGCACTAATTTTCGATGACGGTTATGTTCAGTATGAACCTTCGAATACGCGTTGCATATTCATTATGTAGCATTCAAAATACAAACAAAAATAGCACTACGAAATCAACAATTTATGTTCAACAAGAATTGAATACGAAGAATATAATAATTAATATGACACAATCATGATTATTAAAAAAAATTTCAAAAGCATAACACATCTTTCAACGAGAAGTCTATCACTGCCCTACTTAGCATTCTCTTCGCATCAGGCTTTGACCTCTGATCATGCACACTGGCTCCTTGTTGTGCCTCATCATGCATGGCGTCCATCTGTTGGGGTTCAGCTGACGTCCCACGGTGGAGCTGGGATGCAAGCATGGTTTCAAGTACTATCGTAGTATCAAAATTAGAGAGGGAGCTATCGTCTAATCTAAACTTGGGTGCCATCAGAATTGGTCTGTTACAAATATAGTGTAATTAGGAGGAAAAACCAGCTTCAACAAAAAACTAGTCAAGGCACAAACCAGCAAACAAAAGTAACGATCTAGTTAATATCAACCTTAACCAGAAACAGGCAGATTAACCAGTAAAGAAAGTTTAGTCTAGACAGGCAGATTAGGCTACTATCCAACTACATGTGACCTTCACCTTAGTTCCCCTTGGTGCAAATTAAGAAAAGAGAAGACATAACTAAAATGATGAAATACATAAATAGTCATTGTAGAATTCAAAGAAGTTCCAACAACCTTCAATTCCTTCATTCCAAAAGTCACATCAACCGGATCCCCACTGTGTGTATAATGCACAAATTCTTCAGTAGGATCTATCCACAACTGAATGTGCAATGATGAATCATTATCTGCAATTAAAATCATAGTTCTGAGTCAAAGCCCGAATAGAGCTCCAAATATTTGCAAAAACCCATATCCATTCTACCTTTTGTAGGGTCTATATAGCTCCAAATATTTGCAAAAACTCATATCCATTCTACCTTTTGGGCATAGGCGACTGTTAGACGACGGGACGGCCTTCAGGGACAAATCAGCGGTCGTGCCACGTCAGCACCGCCGTGAAGGTGAGCTTCGGGTAACTCGATCCAGAGTATTTTCGAAAGCAGCAGCTGACTGAGAAGTCCGATGTTGGCCCTGTCGGCGTGGTTGTACTCAAAGATTGTGTGTACGGCCGGCGATCAACCCCGCCTTGTCGAGAGAGCAGGTGAACTTAGCAGGGACTGGTGGCCGGATGAGAGGGGAGGTTTTGAGTGGTTGGGGGTGAGAGCGGAGGTTTTGAACGATAAATCTGAACAAAGTCTGGATTTGGGAAAGTTACGAGACTCAAAAACAATTCTTGCCAAAGACTTTAGAACAGAAAAGTCAGGATTTTGGGTTCAAAATAGGACTCTCAAAATATAGCTGAACCAAACGCCAATTTTAAAAACTGGACTTTGTTAGTCCCAGTTTTCCAAAAAACAGACGAACCAAACGCAGCCTCAGATTATCCCATTTCCAAATCTGGTTTTTGTTTTTCCAAGTCTAGACTTACCATTTTTGATTTTAGACTTATAATTTTGGTTTTAAACTTGCAAAATCCTGACGAACCAAACAAGAATTTTGTTCTTGACTTGCAAAATCTCAATCCAACCAAATAAGGATTTTGCAAAACTAGACTCTCAAAATCCCAAACAAAAACTCACTCTTAAAATTCCAAAACAAAATCCAAACTCTCAAAATTCTCTCCAACCTAACACATAGTATTTTTTCAGCTCAGTTTAATATTTTTTAGTTCACCTTAGTTCAATGTATTGTATTTTATAATTTTTTTATACAAAATAAATGTTAATAGTTCTTTTCATATCAATCCAATTTAGAGAAAATATAATTTAATTCAATTGAGTTCAGTGAAAATATAATTTATTAAGTTTATATTGAAATTTTAGTTCATTTCAGTTTAGTGTATTTCTATTCAGTTTTATTTTCTATTCTTAAGTTTAGTTTTTCTTCCCTTAGGTAGAGATTCTCACATTCTTGGTGATACTACATCCATTTGATTTGGTTGCACAATGATTTGTTCTTCAATTTCAGCTTGTTCAATTTATTTCAGTTCAATATACTTCTAAACAATTTAGTTTATGAAACTAAGTTCTGTTTATTAAGTTCGGTTTCGATGAAATATGATTTGATAAAATTCAACTTTATTTAGTTATATTAATGCGATTGATATTTCTTCAATTAAGTTCAGTTCAATATGATTAAATTCAATTCAGTTTAATAAGGTAGGTCCAACTTAAGTTCAGCATTGATGATATATGATTTGATAGAATTTTGTTAATTTAATTATATCAATGCATGCATTTGTTATTTCAGCTTAATTCAGTTTGATTTAGTTCAATTCAGTGTGTTTCAGTTCATTTCATTTCATTTTATCAATCTAGGTTCAGTTTATTAAATTTGGTATTGATAAAATATCGCATAATTTGGTTATATCAATGTATTATATATTTTTTTCATCAATTTAGTCAATAATGTCCAATTCTGTATACTTTAGCTCAATTTTGTTTAATATATAGGGTTATTTTATTAAGTTCGATTATGATGAAGTATAATTTGATAAAATTTAGTTGATTTAGTTATATCAATGCAGTTATTTATTTGTTCAATTCTGTTCAATTCAATATATTTCAATGGCTTGTTTTGTAATCAAAATTTTTAATATAAACATATTTTATATAAAAAATTAAATTAATTTCAGTTCAATATTTTTCAGTTCAATTCAATACAACTTAATATTTTTCAGTTCAGAAGCGGGTCCTTAGTGAATTTAATGATGACTTGAAATGCATCTCATCTTCTGTTTGTACAAAAACAATTTTTAAAAAAAAAAATCGGACAACTTTCCCTTATCTACCATATATAAAAAGACAAACACTTTTAACAACACTAACCTCTTTACTTGACAAGTGGCATGACATCTCAGCTGCCAACTCATTTCCACATCATATTTTGCCCCATCCCTTTATTTTCTTGACCTTTCCCCTTCGAATTCTACAACCCTTCTTTTCTTCCTGATCTTGAATTCTCATCAGTTCTGAATTTTTATTCAACTTCAATTTATTCCAGTTAATGCCTTAAATCCACATCCGTTCTTCTTCTCATTCTTTATTATTCCTCTAATTGGAAAAATAATGAATGCTCTTTAATCCCCATGGTTGTTCGTCTTCTTTCTATTTAATTCCAATTGGTTCTTTAATCCTCAACACCTGAATCGAACTCCTCATTCTCCGGATCGCTGCCCTCTATTGATACAAAGCGTCGCGTAGTCATCGTAGTTGTGTGATTGTAGTATACGATTTGTTTATGTATTCTTTGTGATCTATTTTTTTCAACCATATATACCTACAGGTTGTGGTTGCAATGTACTTCAGTAGTAGTTTATGATCAGATTATGGTTTAGAGATCAAATGTTTCGTCGTTTTGATGATCGCGTGTATTTCTATTCCATGTAGCATTCCATTGATTCATTGATACATTCTATTATATAAGCCGATCGGAGCGTGACTCTTCTCATTAGAATTAGTGTTTTTTTTTAATTTTCTGCAATTCTCCTTCGGAAATGTCAGAGGTCTATCATTAAAAAACTGAGAATTTTTGCAATTCTTCTTCGAAACCACACCAATACTCCTTTTCTCAATCTCTAAGTGTGATTCTTTTGGAAAATAGTAGTTATTGTTAGTCGTGTGATTGTTATAATAATTTATATAATTTTAAATTTTTTAAGAACTTGATAAATTAAGGATTGAAATGGAAATATGTGATAAACTTGATAGCTTAGCCATCTGTATGCCACTCTCTTTTTATAAAAGTGGGAGCAATTTAAGAAACCCATGGAATGAACTGATTATCAAAATCAAAAGGATTGAACTGAAAATATGTGAAAAAAAAGTAGAGTATTCTATAATGACCTGCCAATAGTTTTATATTCACACGGATATTTCATTACATAAATAACCTCAATATTGTCGCAGTGAATTTTCGGTAATTCAATTCAATATCATATATATAAATAGTTGTGGTGAATATATATATATCAAAATTTAATTGTATTGAATGGACCAAAATTACATGATTAACCATATCAATTGAAAATTAGGAAATAATTATAAAAATGGGTCTAAATCGAATAATAATAATACATATAGAATCAAACAAATAGTAAAATAACATAATTAAAACTAATAGCAGAATAAATTATGGTATGAATGGAGAAAAATTATAAATGAATAATAAATACAATTGAAATTAAAATTACAAAATTAACCACTAATTAAATCTTGATTGAATACACTACAAAAGATTGTATTTTTATTAGGGTGTGATAATGAGGAAGGGAAGATGAACAAGAATATACATAAATAGAAACGTCAATTCATCAATCGGCCATTTAAAAGTACACATAATATCTATTTTTATTGATTAACATAAATGTTATACCTATTTTTTTTATAAATTATCATTTGACGTTAAAAATGTGTGTAATTATTATAAATCAATAATTGGGCAATGGTCGCGTCTTGCGCGACCTGACAATGCTAGTATGAAATACATGTTTGCTCATCTTCCTACCCAGCATGGTCCAATAGTCCCTCATTGAATATAGGCTGTCTCTTCATAGAATCTCTCAAATATGTAAGTTAATATTTGTGTTTTTTTAGGCAAAACCATCCAAGTTGATGGGAGAATTATTCATGCCATCTCAATCCTAAATAAAAGCAGAGAAATATATGATTGGGTGAACCCAATGTTACACATAAAACCAGTTATGATTTATGTGGCAATTTGAATGATATCACAGAGAATTTTCCATCCTACCTGTACTAATTCTCTACCTTGGTGATGCTGCTTTGACATAAAATGGGATACATCGTATGAAACCTAAGAATGACAGATACCCAAAAATATCCAAACTACTTGACATGTATAATATCCTTAGGTTGCAGCACAAAGTATAGAACTAAACGTTCAAAGTCTACAAGTCTAAGCACATAAACGCCAATAGTAAGTTGTCAAAACTACCACCACTAGGAATTCTCCTCTACTATAGTGCATAGACCGAAACCCAAAGGATCTTCCCTCTCGCTAATTAAGGGTTAATGGGGACATGAAAAATTATTGGGAATACGAAAAGAGATAAAGAATATATATATATATATATATTAATATATATATATAGTTATATAATTGTATTCGGAATATATTTACGGAGTTCCTATTTGCAGGTTTTCTTTTACTAATGCAGTCTGTATTTTGATTGAAACTGACAAGATTGTCCTTATTGATTTATCATTTGTTCAAACTTTAGCCACTTGATCGAGGGTGTATTAGTCTTTCCTGAAAATAATACAGACTGCAAAAGTAAAATACAACATACATGAAGCGTTGCCCATGTAGCCCTATATTTATTATGCATCTATCCCACATCACAAGATGCAAAGTTAGACGTTCATAACTATATAAAAATATTTATTCTTTATTATCTATTTTCTTGTTCCTAATACTAACAGATATGTAAGGATATTCAATAAATTAGTCAGAGTAATTTCACAAAAGCCCTAGTTATAAGCACATATCCCCTGCAAAACTAAGAAATCTAGGAAAACAAAATAAAATAAAAGAGAAAGAAAAAATAATAAACTCCACAATCCTAATTTAAAAGGCAATCTATGAAAACACAGGAGGGCCGTCGGCGCATACTCACGCACAAATCTAATGAGCGGTTGTGTGTCGGCGGCCTCTGTAGCAGTGTGATCCACTACCAGCCGCCTAACAAAATTGCCAGACTAGAAGAGCCTCTAACTTGTAGAAACTCTGAATCGAAACCACAGCTAGATCTGATGAAGAACTAAACCTTGGACCAGGAGCGATGAACAGGCCCTATCCGAGACATCGTCGTCGGCTCTGGTGGAGATGGGCTAACCTGAAAGTTTACAGCCATGGTTAAAGATGATGACCCAGATTGGCAAAGGGGAGATGGGATTTGGGTATAGGGTTGGGGTTAGAACCCGAGATTTATCCTAGGAATTGTACCGGGTATAGTGTAGATTTATCGTTGATGTTCTGGGATCAAAGGATTATACGAGAGTATGTCGGGACTACTCATTTGAAATGATGCCTCGTGTGTCGGAACACAAAATCTAGGTTGGGAATCAGCTTGCAAGTTCACCATCATCTCGGGATAATGGGCTTGGGGGCCTGCATCGGGCTCAGCGCAGTCTGAGCGATGGCAGCTCTTGATGAGCCCGAGGCAATTCCTATCTCAGGAGGGATCGAGCTCGGACCACCAGAGGGGGTTGGCCCGTTGAGAGGGGTCGAGATGTAGTTTGACCCATCGTAGCGGGTGGAGAAAAAACTTGTGTTATTTCTCCCCTCGGTGGTTGTTGGCTCCTCTCCAGTTCTCTGGAAAGCCGTCGGGCATGGGCTACATCGGTCCTCATCATGTACTCCTCGTATGTGGGGAACAGACCGCCGACTTCTTCTTCTTCGTCATCCCAGTCGGTGGAGGCTCCATCTCGGGGATCGGCCTCTCCGTGGTATCCGAAATCGATATGTGGTTCATAACCATAACGGGCAGGCCCGCTTGGAAAGGACCTGGGTCCGAGGTAAAAATTCCCTTTATAGCGGGGCCGGAAGATCCTAGAGTGGTGGGTCCCGCACCAGTAGAACCTGGAACATCGTAGTTTCTAGGATTTATGGTGGATGTTTGTGGAGGCTTGGAAGTGGAGCGTCGTGGTCTTCCTTGGGGTCAGGGGGCTCGGCCTCCACTGGCGTCCCCGCCTGCATCTAGAGTTCTCCTTTGGATGTGACTACTTCGGCAAACGTCATTGTTGGGATCCGACATGGCTTCGTCGCTCCGGAAATGTTGTCGTAAGGATCATATTTGAGCTCAAAATCGGTTTGATCAAGATGAACACGCGAATCCCACTTAGCGTGCCTAATTGATGGATGTCTGTAACCCGCGGTTGACCTCGAACCGAGCTCACGAACGGATCTGCAATAAAAAGCCCCGGGGTGGCCGGGAGTAGACACTCTGGTGCTTGAGTCAATGACAGCTTTGAGAACCTTATAAGAGTAATGTGTAGGGTGTGTAAGATAATAGAGAGGTCTACCAAACCTTTGTATTTATAGAGTTCCAATCTGTAGATTGGCAGCTTTTGTAATTAGAGAAAGAATACAACTCTTTTATAGTGATAACAGTTCTATTCCCATAATTAGAGAAAGTATATTTGCATAATTAGAGAAAGTGTATTCCTTGTAAGTAATTCCGAATATACATAGTCCTTATTTAGATTAGGTTGATGGACTCGTAAGCCCATCTCCCGCGTATCTCGAGTCTCAGACCCTCTCAGACCTCGGTCCGAGTCCGAACGAAGTCTAAAAGTGTGAACCATGGACTTATCAAAGTTCATCCTGAACTGGTGTATGATGAGGAAGTCAATTCGATCGTGGCACTCCATCACCAGGTTCATAAACCTGTGATAAAATGCATCGATGGTCTCGCCAATCTTTTGGATGACATTGCACATACCACTCATTGATCAAGTGACTTCTTCTTCTGGAAGAAGGCAGAGAACAATAACATTTTGATTCATCGATACGAAAACAAGCTCTCTGAAGGAGTCTTGTTGAATCAGTGTTGGGCCTTCCTCTTGAGATAAGTCGTGCCTATCTTGCAGATCCCGGGCTCGTGGAAGTCTCGAGATAGCATTCTCTTTAAAAACACCGTGAGGAACTCTCGGGGGGTCACTGGTTCCATCATAGGTTGGCAGGTGGTCCGGCACCTTCTTGGTATTATCATGAGGGAGATTCATGATATGTTGAGAAAAGAGGGATCGAGCTGCTTGACCTTGGGGTCCGAGCTGACGATCTAACTCCCAATTTATTTCTTCTTGGTCCTTGGTTTGGTACGTCATCTAGGGATTTGTAGGCTGATATGCATCGGGATTTTGTTGCCTCTGGGCCCGCTCACGTTCTCTCTGTTGTTGGAGCAACAAGTTTTGGTTGTGTTGAATAAGTAGTATGGGGCTATCCCCCTCACTTATATGCCCGGAGTTTTCGCCATAAGCTCCTACATAGAGTTCCAATATGGGGCGAAAGTTGTTGTTGTGAGCTCGAGTGGGCTATCCTATCCAAAAAATGCTGGCTTTAAGGTACGTTTCCAACTTGAGAGGGTGGTTGCCGAGAGGCTGAAAACGGGCCTGGAGTCATCACGCTTCCTCGTCCATATAGGAGATATATGTTTGATGAGTGCTTTGGTTCGCGATACCAGGATTTATCTCCTGAGTTGCTCCCATAGTAGGAAGGCTTCCCCGTAGATGTGCCGGAATCAAGGAATCATACGAGGTTGCTTCTACATCTGGGATGCTCGGTTGAGTTGGTGGTACATGGACCATAACTTGAGAGCCAAGTGGAGGGTCGACATGTAGGCTCTCCGCCAGATCAGGGTAGTAAGTCTGACAAGGGCGGATTCTGTGGGGGTCCAAAAGGGGCCGGGCCCACCCCATGATTTTGTCCAGAAATAGCTTATATATACTATTCATTCCTCATTAAATAATGTTTTGGAAAAAAAATTGGTGGCCCTTTTTTTTTGGAAAGCAAAATATATTTATGTAAGGAGAGTAGAAAAGTTCACTAAAATTAAACTTAAAAATAGTGGACCATCAGTAGGGACCACACATTTTGTTAATTTTTTATTAGTATTTTGTTTTTATTTTTTTAATTTATAATTCTTATCAGATATCATAATAGTAATTTTTTTGAGATGATCAAAGAGAGAAGAGTTAAATTCAAATAAAATTATATTTTCTTTAACTATAGTTGGTACTTTATATGTATGATTCTTTTATCTCTAAATAAATTACTTTACTATATCGTTATTTTTTATAATTTCATTAGTTCTTTCGAACTCAATTTTTTGTGATTAGTCTGGCCCCCTTTAAGGTAAAATCTTGGATCCGCCCCTGAAGCCTGAAGGATATTTATCAAGGTTAGTGCCGTTTGGACTATCGCTCCGATCGGTGGGCTCATATTTGTGCCTGATGCAAGTGGTTGAGTAGAGACCGGACCCGATGAAAGGGGCTGAATTGAATTTTGACCCATTGAGTGGGGTCGAGTTAAGGGTTGACCCGTTGAGTGGAGTCAAGTTGAAGTACAACCCGTCGAGGGGGTCGGGTCGAGGTTTGAATCCTCGCGTAAGGATTGGGGTTTCCTTTAGGTCGAGCGGCCCAACCCGACGATGGCGTTTCCGGTGAGTTCTTACGCAAAGGTCTCGTCAGCGGTTTGGGTAGCTTCCGGATGTATAGGTGATTCAGTGTAGAACTGCTCATGCCCGTCATCGTCAGTGTAGAGTGACCGTCTTGGTAGTTTATCTAGTCAGAGTAATGGAGGTCCGGTTGGATAGGCACTCGATCAGTCAGACTCGAGGTGGGTCCTCCCGAGACTTGAAGGGGGCTAGTTCTCGAGGTGCATGCTTGGAATAGCGGATCATCTTGAGAGTTTATAGTGGTGGTTCTAGGAGGCACGGAAGTGGCTCGAGCTCCTCTAGAACGTGAGTTGGCCTAGAACCAGCGTTCTCGCTTCCGGTGGGGGCTCGCCCACGAACTCGATCACTTTAGCGAAGGTTGTCGTTGAGATCGGACATGGCTCAGTTAATCAATGGGACACGTGAATCCCACTTGACGTGCCTAATTGATGGATGTCTCGGACCCACGGATGATCTCGAACCGAGCTCACAAACTTATCTGCAAAACAGACCCCTGACTTGCCGGGGATAAACACTCTGATACTTAAATCCGTAAACAACCTTGACAAACAATAAGTATAAAACATAGCGTATGTAAGATAGATAGAGAGGTTTACCAAACCTTTATATTTATATCCCCTCAATCCTTAGATTGACAAGTTTTGTATTTCGAATATGATTGTAACTCTTATGGTAATAACAGTTGTATTCTCATAATTAGAGGAAGTGTATTCCTTGTAGATGATTACGCAGTCCATGTTTAGACTAGTTCGGTGGTCCCGTAATCCTACCTTCCACGTATCCCGAGTCCAAAACCTTCCGGCCCTCGGTCCGGGTCCGAACAAAGCTCACGAATGCGAAGCATGGACTTGTCAATTTCTAAATTTTTAGTATCTTATACTACGTACTCAAAAATAAAACATTCATATTTTAACCCCAAATATTATACTCCAAACTAGAAATATGTTTTGTCTGGCCCAAAACTTATATTTAGGGGTACTTGTTAGCCCCTGCCTCACAAGTGAGATAGCCACACCAGAGATCTACTCTAATATTAATTAATTTTATTATAATAAAATCAAAAGCAAGACTTTGGGTTAAATCCAAGACTTGGACTAGATCTTGTGCAAAATTTGGACTTTCAAAATCAATGTTAACCAAACGGAAATTATTAAAACTAGACTTGCAAAGTCCAATTTTTACAAAATCAACACTTACCAAACTCGCTAGATATTTATTCCTATGTTATACTACTAAATAGACATTCTCACTTTTTTTAACCAAAGTTTCGTCCAATATTTAATTTCTTTTTCAAATTTTCAATGCCTTATCCCTTTATTTGGGAAAAATTTTACCCGACAAATTTTTATCATATTCCTGTTTTTGGGATAATTTTGAAACACGAAAGAACATCGTTTCACAGTTCAGATCCAAATCTGCAGCTCTCTCCGTGTTGTACTTGATTTCCACTTCCTCATCTCCTTAATGATTAAATCTTAAACGTTTCTCGCTTATTAAATTGGATTCTTGACCAAATTGATATTTACGGACGGTTGCAACCGGACCGAGGCTGATGTTCTAATGCAGCCCGTGAAGCCGAGGAGGATATCTTCTGGTCAGTAGAAGCACTTGTGTAAGGACTCAATCGACGATGAAAGTAGCTAATCTGGATACACAGTTCGATAATCTTGCAAGTATACACTATAATAAATTGCACATTAATCCTCCATCATACACATTATTAAACCTCAATTTCTTCGACGAAGATGAGTTAATTTTTGCTCCACTCGATTAGGTTTGCCATACTTTTTGAAGCTCATTCCCTCATGTCTGTGTAATTTCTACAACCCAATCTATGAGTTTGTTGATTAGCTTCGTTTTGGATTTTATGTAAAGAGATTTAAGTTGGATTGAGAAACTGAGAGGAGGAAAAACATTGTCATTCTTGAGGATCTGGTTTCAAATGGTAAGGTATTCATCAAATTAATCAGATCCTGACACTGGTAATCCACAGAAGACTTAACTTTCTTCGTCCCCATCTGGTGTCCCAACACATGCGGCATTGAACATCGTCCTGGGACGTATCTAGAATCTCCTGGGCGGTCAAGCGACATCAGCTTGATGTAATGTGCTATGTTTTAATATATTTGTCAATCATATCAGAAGTCTCACCTTTTCTCATTGAGTCATTGTTACTGAAACTGTTGCCTGGGCTAGAACTGATGAAAACTGATTGTTTATGTAATGTGTTTTAGTGAATATAGTTTTATCCTTCTCAATCTCACGTTTTGGTTATCAATAAATTGCTGCAACTATGTAGCATGCTGCAGGTCATTTGGAGTAGGAGGCAGGGTCAATTGGTTATCATACTGGTATAGCTTCATTTTGTAACTGCGCTATTTTTTATTTAATGTTTCTTCATCTTTAGTGCTGGAACTGGTATGGCTTCAAAGTCCTTCTTAGGCTCACAATACACACACACAAGATAACATTAGTTTTAATAACATCTTGGTATCATACTAGGCCATATGACAATGATCGAATGCAATACTCTGCTTACATACATATAAACGCACTCCGGTATTGCAACTATTGTGTTAAAATAAAATATAGGAAAAATATAACTACAAAAACATGTTTCTCTACATTTATTCATGAGCAGAATGTGCAGATTGTATCAACCATTGTTTCATTCACAAACACAAACATAAATTGCAATCCAGACATCCATAAGATGAAAATCATTGTGGGTATTGAAGAAAGAAAACAAATGCAGATATAAAAACGCCATAACTGAAAGAGTATATTTTAGGGTTTAGACCCCTCTTCTTTTCCTCTTGGAGTAGGCCTTCAAGGGCTGCTAGCTAAGGTTGGTTTCATGATAAGGTTAGGATTATACTGTTCATTTTACTGTTGGTTCTTAGTTCTTACACGTCTCTGTTGACTGTTTGTGTTGGAATTATGTCCTTTAATCAATGTGCACTTTCCTAATATAGTTGGAGGTTACGTTAATTACGGAGATAATTAATTCAGTCATTTAAGTGATTAGAATGTTTAGCTGGAAACCGCTTCTATCAGCTAGTAGCAGCTTATTATGACTGAACCTGTAGGGTCACACACAAGGCATGAAATTGGGAAAAACTAATTATCAATTAGACTTAGAGTCTAATTGTAATTATATGAGATAAGTCATGGAATCCAATCGGATTAGGATTATCTTATCCAATAGGATAGAGATTATCTAATCCAGTAGGATCGAGATTATCTAATCCAACTGGATTGAGATTATCTAATCCAACTGGATTGAGATTATCTAATCCAACAGGATTGGGATGACATGGACTAATTCAGCTTGGAAACTAATTCAGTTTAACCAGTATAAATAGATGGTACTGGGTTAAACAGAATTAATAATTTATTCTAGAGTTCATGTGTTGAACAAGCAGAATAAATAAACTCTGAAATTCTCATAAAACAACCTCATCGTAAATCGGAAGAAGGAAGGCGGTCGCCGGTCTTGCTTGCTGATCCGTTCTAAGCTGACAACGGTGTAGGCGTTCTGATCGTGCTGTGTGGATACTTATAGAGGAATCACACTTGAGGTTCTTGTCTCCGGAGTGGATTACACCTGAAGGAAGAACACGGTTGAAGAAAGTCCTTTGCTCCGCACAGATTTATTCTGTTCTACAAGGTAATTCTAAACACTCATTCAGATTCATATTAATGACATGCATGCGATCTTTGGTTTGGTAATTGATATTCCGCTAAATTAGATTTAATCAATTCCATCAGTGGTATCATGAGCTACTTGCATGTATTAATTTGATCTATGATTATGTGAATTAGATTTGCATGATAGGGGTGTTTATGTTATGTTCATAATTTTAAATCAAATAAATTATTGGATGATTTTATTTGATTTATTCCACTCAAAACTTTTTCAGTTTTATTATGAATATTAGTGGACTGATTTAGGGTTTAGAAACTCTAATTTGTTGGGCCAATTTTAGGCATTGGGCTAGGCCCATCCCTAATTTTGATTTTAATAATCTGGTTGGACCAGATTTGCCCAACATGCTTCATATCTATCTGGGCCGAACATAACTGGGCCGGGCCGACTGGGCCGGGCCTGCTGTTCAGTATTTTTTTTTTTTTTTTTTAAAAAAAATTCTGAAATTGAGTGGGAGTAATTTTGACTTTGGAAGTGCAAAATTAAAATTTATGAACATGGAATGTTGATTGAGGTTGATAACTTTAGAAATTTATCAACTTAATTAAAATTTAAATGAATTTTTATAAATTAAGGCATTGGATGTGCTTAATTATAAATGATTATATTTTTTAATTAAGACATTGGATGTGCTTAATTATAAATTATTTTATTTCTTAATTAAGACATTGGATGTGCTTGATTATAAATGATTATATTTTTTTTAATTAAGGCATTGGATGTGCTTAATTATAAAAGTTAGAATGTGCACACAATAATTTTTTATTAAGGCATTGGATGCGCTTAATTATCGAAATTATAAATTTGTGAAAAGTAATTAAGGTTAATAATTTTAGAAATTAGTTAACTTAATTATTTTGGGCATGTTTTATTATGTAATTTCATCCCACGTCATTGATATTTCAATTACCTAATAAGTTTCTTTAATAATTTGGAATTATTAAAATGTGACAGAGCAATAATTAGGTTTCATAATTTTGGAAATTGATGAACTTAATTATTCTATGTTGAGAATTATTTAGGTATTAATATCAAAATATGTTAATTTAATAATTTGGAATTATTAAGAAGTAACATTAAGTCTAATAATTATTGCATGATTGATTGTATGATTTTATCTGCAAATATTTGGGAATGCATGAAATAAATTCAGCATATATTTATGTGTATTTATTTGTCACATGTATTACGTGTTTTATATGTTGAATGCATGTGATTGGTTTATATGTGTGGAATGATTATGCGATTGTTCACTAGTAATCAAACAACATTATGAACCAAGTCCCAAAAGAATAATGAGTTATAATTTGTCTTTCCGAAACAAGTAACACCCATTAATCCTTCGATCATTAGTGACAGATTTCGCTAAAGCGATGATGTCATTTTTAATCTTGGGACAAATGCGGGTAGGCCTAGACTAAGGGGTCTACGTGTTAGTTTTGGTTTGCTCATCAATATCGGCAGAGGAGTCCTCGGATGTTGAGACAAAAGGAGATAGTGTTACATGAGATGTATACTCTATCAACCAAGAGTAGTATTGGAAACTATTAGCAATGGGATTGCTTACCTAAAAATCAAAGCATTTAAGACAAGGCAAAGCGTGCTTAAATTCTTGTGATTTAGGATCTTGGAATCATTTTATTAATGGGACAAAATTTATGAATAAAATGTTAAATAATTTTGATTGCTTGTGTGCTTTTCTTTATGTTATTCTGTTTAGACGGTTTTTATTGCATTTATTTATGTCATAATAATCATGTTTTACAAGTTGACAACAAACAACAACTCTTCTAATCTGTGTTCAATCCTTTGGAAGGATGAATTGAATGACAGAAACTTGGCAAAGGAACTTAAGTTTGTTCGATTGCAAGTAAAGAAGAAGTATGTCGTTATATTCAAATCATTGATGTCAAGAGTCTTATGATGAATAGTATTGAGTACAAAATTGCTAGGCAAGTTTTGAACTCGTATACTTACCATGTCAATATGGAGCTCTGAAATGTGATTCAGGAGCAGTCCATGATTGAGAGGTTTGAGCCATCTGAGACTATTCTTAAAAGTGATCTCATATTTTGAAAAATGATTGGATTATTTTGAAAAATTATGGAGATTAATGGTTTGCTCATGGTTGAGAGCCAGATATTGACATCATTTCTATTCATTTCATATATGGGTTTGAACCATTTTAGTGGAAATGAATACAATTTGATTGAACTGCATGAGATGCTTAAATATGTTTAGTCAAAACTGAGACTGTGAACGAGGTTCTATTAGTGCAGTGAAAAAAAATGGATTTGAATATGACATGGAAGATTGAGGAAGTGAAATAGGGCAAGGACAATCAGTGTGCCTATGCGCTTATATTCTAACACTTCTACTGTAATTGTGTATGTCATTTAGAAATGATATTCATATTACAGTTATCTACATTATAGACTATCTCTATTGTAATACAATACTTATTGGTATTGGATACCATATGGTTCTCATAGAAGAAAGAGACACCAGAGTATGAGTTAGATAATGAGATGTCAAACTACACCAGTGTAATGAAGCAATAGTTGCTGCATTGACAGTAGGAGTTTATCTATACCTTAAGATATTGCACTAGATCATATAATGGTTATTTTGATCTTAGTGGCACACCAACATGCTCATCATTTCTATGTTGGACATGGAAATGTTTCAATTATGTTGCAAGTTTGCAAAATTGGACAAAGGTCTTTATTTGCTAGCTATGGATAAACAAGTTTATGATGTAAATATCAAAAGGGCTACACAAATGATTCAAGTCTGGCATACCTCTGTCAATTAGGCCACAATGACATTAAGGATAGATGGTTACTCCATTTGGAGGGAACTGTGAAATCATTTGACTTGGAGTCAATTGATACTTTCAAGTTATTGTGTTGGGAATTGACAATAACCCTTCATAGTGATGGGTGATGGAGTAAATGAACGTTTTATTTACAAAATTGGTTTGTAGATGGGTTCAACTCAAAGAGGTAAATATGTCACTTCATTAGTTTCATCATGATTTGAGTAAATATGGATGTTTACTTCATGAGAGGAAATTTTGAATCCTTAATAAAATTTTAGGAGTTCAAAAATGAAGTTTAGAATCAATTTGGCAAGAAAATTGAAACGCTCAATTGGATTGAGATGGTGAATATTTGAGCCAGAAATTTGTTGACTATCTTATTGGAAATGAGTTTCCATGATGGTTCAAGCCAATCTTTCATGGATATATTTCTTAATAATAGTGTTCACACTAAATTTGGCCTTGTCAGAAGTTTAAGAAAAGACCATATGGCATATGGATAGGATTGGTTCCTTAAATGTCTTTTCTTATGAGATTTGAGGTTGTGAAGCATCTGTGGGATGTTTCCAGTAAGCTTTGCATCAAATCTGATATTTGTCTCTTTATGGAAATATTGAGATATGGGTTTTTCTTCTATATTCTGAGAACTATATATTGTTGCTCGAGAATGTGTCTTTTTGGAGAAGTGTCGTCTTTCCAAAATGACAAGTGGGAGAAATTTAGACCTCGATACTTTCGAGGTGAGCAACAATCAAAACCATAAACATTGATCCCTTCTTTAGATGTGGTGAAAGATGAATATGGAAAAGTCTTGGAGATTATTGAAGTTGCTCAAGCCCTATGTAAGCCAGTAAGGCATAGATTTCTTGCAAAGGCACATTTATGTCCTTGCAGCTGAAAGCTATGAAATCATACTTTTAGAAAGTGATGAACCTATACATGACTTACAGTTATAGCTTTGACAAGCCCTAACTCCGCAAAGTGGTTTAAGACCATGAAATTCGGAACAGATTCTATGTATGAAAATCAAGTTTGGAATTTGATTGAGTTACAAAGAAAGGCTAGGTTAGTAGTTAAAGAGTGTAAACAAATCCATGTGATGGATTGTGTTGAGACCTTTACTCTAATTGGAATCCTTGAGTCTATTCTAAATCCTGGAAAAAGCAGCTCATTGTGATTATGAAATTTAGTATATAAATTTCAAAATATACCTTCCTTAATTGGACTATGGAAGAAGATTTGTATGTCACAAACTCTGAGAGCTTTTATACTGCTGGGAATGAATACAAGTTTCGGTATCTATTTATGGATATTGAGGCAAGTATTAAGGAGTTAGAAAATATATTTCGATGAATCAATTTAGAGATTGACGCTCAAAGAAATGTGATCTTGTGCATACAAGGAGGTTAGTGGGAGCAATATTGAATTCCTAGTTCCTTATGTCGATGACATTTTATATATTGGAAATGACAATCTAACTAGAGTTCATGGAGACTTGGTTTGGAAAGTATTTTGCAATAAAGGACTTAGGAGGAAATTTACAGTGCATCTTGGGCATCGGTATCTAAGGTAGATTGAAATTGATGATTGACATATGTAAACACTTACTGAGTAGTGTGTTTGATATATTCAATATGAAAGATTGTAAAAGATTTTCAACCCAAGATTCATGGCATGACTCTTAGCAAGATTCAGTGTCTATGTAGACATGATGAGCGAAAGAGAATGAATATGACTGCTACTGCATCGGCAATAGAGTCTATCATGTCTGCTATGATATGTACCTGCAATGATATTTCATATACTTAGAGTATAACGGATATCAAATGCAATATACTGGGAAATGGTGCAATGGTGTGCGTCCAACAAAATTTCATAGTGCTTGAAAAGGACTATGGATAGATTCCTATGTCTATGTTGAAAATGAGTTGGTTGTGAAAAGTGTTGTTGATTATACATTTACACTGAGTACACTGATGCTTTAGAAGCAGCAAGATAAAGTGTTTGAATTTGGAATTCATCACTAGTTTGTGTATGGTGGTTCTTGACTTAGTCAACTCGATGACTAAAATGGTAGAGTCATTGCTTAGACAAGATAAGTCAATAGGACATCAAAGTCAAACTTTGTACTTGGTAAATTTCACATTCTTCAAATGTGTATTGAGAATGGTGAAATTGTTTTATGAAATGCAAGAATGGATTGTTAATCCATAACCTAAACCTCTTTCACAAATATTGGTTATGGCTCATATATTTGTGATAGGAATCAAGCACTTTGGACAGTGGCTGTGATTTCTATGATGTTCTAGTTATTACAATTCTGTAATTTAGACATTGAAGAATGGACCGTTTGAAATATTATGAGATTATTATTTTTTATTCATTTAACTTGGTTTAGTGTTAAATGAAAGTCCAAAACAATTTACAATCCAAATAGGTTATCAAGATAAGGTCTTGGATAATGAAACCCTATTAAGTGAACTGGAATGTAAAATTGTTTGAGTCCTTAGTCCAGGTCATTGAGAGTGGACACTAATGACTAAAGAAGACTAGTTTGCAAGGTGATTTATAGCGCTGTTTCTTGGGCTCAAGGACATGAGATGTCTGAATCAATTGCATGGATACAAGTTGGGAACTTGTATTGGACAGACCCACCATGAGAATACTTTAAGATATATGGAATGTTATAAGTATTTCTCATTGACTATGGGAACATATTCCTCAGACCTGAGTAATTCATTGTTTACTTACTTGTGGATTGGACATTTTAATTTCTGTCAAACGCCTTGCCGTAAAAGGGGGTTATAAAGACAGCTATTGGATTGCCATGAATCAAGTAGAGAAAACTTGAATGTACAAGATTGGGATTGTCCTCTCATTAACATGAGATTGTTGTCTTGTAGGCCTCTCGGAGAGTTGAGACTGTAAAACGCATGGCCATGCTCAGATGGATTAGAGATTAATCATCTGTCTTTAACAGTTCACTCTGGAATTCGAGAAATGCATTTGAACTTGATAAGGATAACATGTTATCTTACCTTATGTTCGAATGAAGACATTAAGTGATAAAGGAATATGAGTGCACACTTGTCTAAAAGGACAAGTGGGAGATTGTTGGAATTATGTCCTTTAATCAATGTGCACTTTCCTAATATAGTTGGAGGTTACGTTAATTACGGAGATAATTAATTCAGTCATTTAAGTGATTAGAATGTTTAGCTGGAAACCGCTTCTATCAGCTAGTAGCAGCTTATTATGACTGAACATGTAGGGTCACACACAAGGCATGAAATTGGGAAAAACTAATTATCAATTAGACTTAGAGTCTAATTGTAATTATATGAGATAAGTCATGGAATCCAATCGGATTAGGATTATCTTATCCAATAGGATAGAGATTATCTAATCCAGTAGGATCGAGATTATCTAATCCAACTGGATTGAGATTATCTAATCCAACAGGATTGGGATGACATGGACTAATTCAGCTTGGAAACTAATTCAGTTTAACCAGTATAAATAGATGGTACTGGGTTAAACAGAATTAATAATTTATTCTAGAGTTCATGTGTTGAACAAGCAGAATAAATAAACTCTGAAATTCTCATAAAACAACCTCATCGTAAATCGGAAGAAGGAAGGCGGTCGCCAGTCCTGCTTGCTGATCCGTTCTAAGCTGACAACGGTGTAGGCGTTCTGATCGTGCTGTGTGGATACTTATAGAGGAATCACACTTGAGGTTCTTGTCTCCGGAGTGGATTACACCTGAAGGAAGAACACGGTTGAAGAAAGTCCTTTGCTCCGCACAGATTTATTCTGTTCTACAAGGTAATTCTAAACACTCATTCAGATTCATATTAATGACATGCATGCGATCTTTGGTTTGGTAATTGATATTCCGCTAAATTAGATTTAATCAATTCCATCAGTTTGGCCAGAGACAGTCGAGTTCTGTTCGCTGTAGTGCAAGGCAGAAAGGGGCGGTGTTAATAATTCTCAGGCCATCTGAGTCCATGATTCCGCTTTAAGGACAAATGTCACTTTGATTTAACAAGTCATTAACAACATACTGTAAAAATTTATAAAATTCTATTCAATGACGAAATAAACTCAGCAAAATTATTTAATACACTTATGTTCAATTAATTAATAAATAAACTCAAGAAAATAAGATTAAATATGTCTCGAAAGTTTTATTTTAGCAACATGTAACACATTGTGTTCTAAAAGTATGTTATGAAACTATGGTTTTATGTTTGGATTGTCTCGGCCCTTAATAAGTCATAGTATGTTTACTGATGCAAGAAACTCAAGAAAATAAGATTAAATGTGTCTCGAAAGTAATATTTTTAGCAGCATGTAACACATTGTATTCCAAGCATGTCTAATGAAACTATGGTTTTATGTTTGGATGGTCTTGACTCTCAATAAGTCATTAATTCAGCAAAAGATAGATCTTCCATTCTTAAATCAGAAAAACTAATCTGGTTCGAAATTCAACACTGCATAAACACACAACATCAATAAATTCCGGTTCGACTTTTGGAAGGTTAGTTTTTATGGCTTGTTTAGTACAACTTATGTTAATACTTTTCAGTTCGGTTAAATTCAGTATTTTTCAGTTAAATTCAGTAATTTTCAGTTCAGTTTAGTATTTTTCAGTTCAGTATTTTTTCAGTTCGGTGCATTATACTTTAAAAAAATATTTAAACAAATTACATGTTAATAATTCAATTCAGTTCAATCCAACTCAGATAAAATGTAATTTATATCAATTCAGTTCCCCGAAAATATAATTTGATGATTTTAAGTTTATATTGAAAATTAATTTCAATTCAGTTAAGTGTAGTTCAATTCAGTTCATTTCAGTTAAGTGTAGTTCAATTCATACTTGTTAACAAAATCATACTTGTAGTTCAATTCTAAACTTAACAAATTGGACCTAACTTATTAAATTGAATTGAACTGAATAATACTGAACTGAATTGAACTGAATTGAGTTGAACTAAATTGAAGTATACGATCAGTGGATTGATATAACTAAATGAATATGTATTTTATCAAATCATAAAACATCAAAACTGAACTTAATAAACTTAATGGAACTGAAATATATTGAACTGGTTTAATTGAACAAAAAGAATTTGAAGAACAAATCAATGTAGTGTTTGAAATCAAATGGATATTGCAACCAAATCAAATGGAAATCTCTACCTAATGATAGAGAAACAGAAACTCAAGAATGAAAAATAGAAATGAATTGAACTACACTTAACTGAAATGATTTTGTTAAGTTTATCAATCTTACTTGTTAAGTTTAGGTGATCTCAAAGACATGGTTGATGGTATGGGAACTGAGCTTGAAAGGTCGGCCAAATACACCACACGTTTACATGAGTTTTCATGGCTTTTTATTGATAATGAACTTATACAGGCAAAACCAAGCATGTGGTCATCTATCTGGAGATGTCGATGAATTGAACTCAAGAGTGAAAAGAGCCAAAACACGTGCTTGCAAGCTGGTAAAATGAAGATTACTACTTTCCCATACATATAAATTGCAGCATTCTAAGATCACTTTTTTTTGTTACTTTAAATTATGATGTTTAGTTTGAAACATGCAGTGATTGAATTTCTAAAGTCTAGAAATTGGAGTTTTTATGTTTAGTTATATGTTCATAATCTCACATAAAATATGGATCCACTTTATAAGAGTTGAAAGGATTCATCTGCTATGTGATTAGTGTTTAAATCTATTTAAATGGTAAGATGGTTGATCAAGATATAATTTGTTCAGACAATTGTACGTTGTTTGTTAAATTCTTTTCTTTTGCATGATTCAACGTATGCAGGTACGGGGCGTGAGACATCTTCTTAGGTGAGATTTTAAGAAAATTGAGGGCTCGGCAAATGAACGCAAGTACGGTACTCCTTCATGCAAAAGCTAGGTTTAATGAGTATCGGGCCTGGATTATGATTTTGTTTTAAGCATGGGTATTTTGTTAATAATTTTTTCTGGCTAGAAAATTGTCCTATGGCTATAAGTTAGGATATTTATATTGATATTTGGCTCAATGAAATAAAAAGAATAGGGATTATCGTGTATCTTAAAGGAGAAAATGCTACTTGTGTGACTATAATCAAGCATAAGGAGACTAGTATGATACTTTCAAAAACTTGGATACGAGCAGGAAAGTCGCATTCACTGAATGCGACTTTAAATTAATAATAATTTTTAAAAATATTAGCTAAATTTCATCGTGCGTTGCACGATATATTTAATCTTTTTTATGTAAATATTATGAACAAACTTATGAAAATGAGGATGAATTGTGTTTAAAGAAAAACTAAGATATGTTTGTGTTAATATAGAAGGCGGAAACACCTTTGGTAAAAAAGGAATGAAATTTAAAGAAACAAAAAAGTAATATATGAAAATTATAAGCGCCGGAATATGGTGATCTTGTAGAATACAGAATATTTCCATGCATATTCCATATATCGCACATTCATGTTTTCCTTTTGCAGACGTATTAATTAGCATGATGGACTGTAATTGACTTGTAAATTAGTGTGTAAATTAGGGTTTTATAGGTGTAATGAGTTGTATTTGTAAAAATAAAAGGCGGAAGCTATTGTATTTTTATAGCTACAATATTTGTTCTAATTCAAATATTGTACATATACTTTTGTTATCTGTATCTTCACTTAGGTAAAATATAAAAATACGAATTTATTAAATATTATAAATATTTAGAATTTATTTGTACAATGCTATATTAATTTATTTCTGTTGTTCATATTTTTAAATATTCAATTAAATATAAAAATTTATTTTTATGATAATTATAATACATCAATAATTTATGATTAATTATTTTAACGACGATTAAAAAGGAGAGCACGTAAAAATTAAAAAGGAGAGTATACTCCTTAATAAAATTAAAAATGTTATTAAGAAATAAAAAAAGGAAGGCGCCGGAATATGGTAAACTTGTGGTGGTTATGTGGCGGTTTCAATCAAAACTACATAGTTTCATGCTTTTAATATTTTTTATTAATTTATTTATTGATCGGAGCAATAATTCTTATATTAGTCTTGTAATAGACCGTCTATATTATTGCTATAATATAGACGGCCTATTTCTGCAATTACAATTAGAAAAACGGCTCCTGTTTTGTAATTTAGAAATAAGCAAGTCCTTTTTAACAATTAGAGAAATTGCTAAAAAGCCCTCCTCCATAAATATATAAAGCAATTTCCTATTTTTTTATTTCCCAAATTTCACTCTGCAACCACCGTTCCCAATTCCAAACCCTCTCTTCCGAAACCCCCAGTCGCGCCGAACCGTCGCAATCCCAACCATCGCAGCGCAATCCAACCGGCGCAGTCCAACCGGCGGAATCCAACCGGCGCAATCCAGGTATTGATTGTTATTTAATGGTTTTTTGATCTGCATTTTTTGTATTGAGTTCTGATTGTTGCGTTTTCGTGTACTGCAGCGGTCCTCGCTCAATTGTTAATCGATTGGGTAATATTCCAATCTCTGAGTCAGGTATGTTAATCCGACTGTTCATTATTCTTTTCATGATTGATTGGTGTGATGTTTTGATTGATTGATTGTGTTTTGTGATTCGTGATTCGTGTTTTGTGTTCTGCAGTCTGAAAAAAATGAAGTCGTCTAAATCAGTGGAAGAAAACAAACCAGAGGGGGTGCAGAGAGGTGATACTTTCTGTCGCTGTGTTTTCCCGCTTTTTTGTTGTTTTTTTGATCTTCGTGACTGCTCTAGTTCGATTAGACTGTTTTGGTTGAATTTTTATGTGTTTAGATTGTAAACTGGACCGTTTAATGTGTTTTCTGTGTGCATGTGGATTTTTTAGTTTTTAACCTGAAAACTGTGGTGTTTTGTAAAATTTGCTTGTTTAATGTGAAAACTGTTATTTTTGAAAACTTGATCATTAAGGCTGAATACTACTGTGTTTGAAGAAACTATGTAGTTTAGTCTGGAAACTGTGGTTTTTCAAATTTTATTGTTTGGAAACTTTGATGTTTAGAAACTTGATTTTTTAGTATGAAAACTATAAAAATTGTGAAAACTTGCTTTTTTAGAATGAAAACTAAAGTGATTGTAGAACTTTGATTTTTACATGTGATAAATGTTGTTTTGTAAAAACTAGATTATTAAGGTTGAAAACTGTATTGTTTAGCCTGAAAACTGTTGACGTAAAACTTGACTGTTTAGTTTGAAAACTGTGTTTTTTTGGAAACTTGACTGTTTAATGTGTTTTCTGTGTGCATGTGAATTTTTTAGTTTTTAACCTGAAAACTGTGGTGTTTTGTAAAATTTGCTTGTTTAATGTGAAAACTGTTATTTTTGAAAACTTGATCATTAAGGCTGAATACTACTGTGTTTGAAGAAACTATATAGTTTAGTCTGGAAACTGTGGTTTTTCAAATTTTATTGTTTGGAAACTTTGATGTTTAGAAACTTGATTTTTTAGTATGAAAACTATAAAAATTGTGAAAACTTGCTTTTTTAGAATGAAAACTAAAGTGATTGTAGAACTTTGATTTTTACATGTGATAAATGTTGTTTTGTAAAAACTAGATTATTAAGGTTGAAAACTGTATTGTTTAGCCTGAAAACTGTTGACGTAAAACTTGACTGTTTAGTTTGAAAACTGTGTTTTTTTGGAAACTTGACTGTTTAATTTGGAAACTTGACTACACTTAATACAACATTATTTAACATAAACACCCTAGTTTTTATGTGTCTAAAATCTGAAGTTTATAATATGAAAACTTGTCTTTCTAGCCTGATTATTTATGCTTTTACAAGTGTTTAAAATTCAAAAATTATTATTACTGATTAGAAAAATATTTCTTTGCAGTACGTGTGGTGTATAACACGCGCTCTACGATTGGGGCTGAGCCAATCAATGAGGATCAGAGCGACAGCCAGAATTTTGCTGATACTGTATTGGCATCCATTGTTCCACAAATCAATGAAGACAATGCTGAAGATGATGTTGAAGAGCAGCTCACTAGAAAAGGAAAAAAGGGAAAAGAAGTGGCTACTGAATCCACATGCACTCATGGTATGATTTTGTTTTCCCTTCAATTTTAATGTAGTTTTTATCTTATGTAGTAGATTTTTAACATGTGCCAATGTTTATTTTGTTTTTTAATACAGGCAAGAGGAATTTGCGTAAAAACAAAAAATGCAGGGATTGTCCATCTACGGAGAAGAAACCTCCCCGTGCAGCGGAGAAGAAAGTTGCTGATGTACCTGAGAAGAAAGCTGCACCTGAGAAGAAAGCTGCTGCTGAACCTGTGGTGAACAAGAAACGTCAAGCAAAGAAACGTGTAAAGAAGATTTTAGTTCCTGCCTCGTCCCAGTCCAGCACTGTCGAGCCCGAGGTCACCACTGATGAGCTCCAGTCCAGCACTGTCGAGCCCCATGTCAACGTGCCTGAATCCCAGCCCCTACCCCAGCTGGGAGGGCTGTTCAACTTCGCCTCGTTCAACGAGGTCCCGTTCGAGGAGTCCCAGCCTCAGTCCTCCCAGCCCTCCCAGCCTCAGCCTCAGTCCTCCCAGCCCTCCCAGCCTCAGCCTCAGTCTCCTCAGCCCATGTTAGAGGAGTCCCAGCCTCTGTCCCCCCTGTTCAACCTATCCCCCTTCCAAAACGTCTCGCCCCTACCCCAGCCCCAGGTCAGCGAGCCCCAGCCTCGGGTCGATCAGCCCCAGCCACAGCCCCAGGTCAGCGAGCCCCATCCTCGGGTTGATCAGCCCCAGCCACAGCAGCCCTTGTTCAACGAGGTCCCGCTCAAGGAGCCTCAATCTCAGCCTCAGCCCCCCCAGCCCCAGGTCCATTCCCAGTCCACTGTCCACGACGTTCCTCCCATAAGTACAGTTAAATGTGCTGCAAGTGGTGTTCCAACTGACAAACGGAGGAAGAGGAAAAATGATGTGGAGACAACTGATGGTGAAGTAGTGGAAAAGAAGGCCAGGAAAAAGTCGCAGCATGTTTGCATTGTGGAAAATGATGAAATTAAGTAAGTTTTAAATTTAATTTTAGTTTTTTATATACTAACATTCGATAGTTGCATTTTAACTGATTTTTAAATGTTTAATTTGCAGACTGGATAAGGGCGTGAAAATAGCATGCCATTTAAGCATTGTTGCCAAGTTTTTAGCAAATCTGACCGAGGCTCAGAAGGCTGTTGTTGAGACAATTGGTTTTGGGGGCTTGTTGAAGGTGCAGATGAGCAAATTCCCGCTGGAAATCATCCCATTTTTGATTTCCAGTCTAGATGGCCATGGCAATCAAACCATAGGGTCAGTGACCTATAAGATAGGGGTTGATGAGGTTTTTGATGTGTTGGGCTTGCCGATAGGTGGGGTTGATGTACCTGTTGGTTCATTGTCTGGGAACATCGACGCTGATAAATCTGAGAAGATTAAGCGGGAGAGGCTTGCATGGAAGAGGAGGTTCAAGGTGAATGACGATGCTGACATCCCTCTGGATGCTTTGGTGAGAGAGATGGAAGCCCTTCCAGATGGTGGTGAAGAGTTTCTGCAGTTTTTTGTGCTGTTTATGCTCGGAAACTTTGTCAATCCTCTGCAAACCAGGTAGATGATTCTGAAAACTTGTGTTTTTAATGTGGTTTCTAATGCTTTAACACTGAAAACTTGTGTATTTAATGTATTTTTCTGGCTGGCATAAAATTTAGGAATGTCGATATGAAGATGATCCAGGCTGTCACTGACGTGTCTGAGATAGCAACCATGGATTGGTGCAAGTATCTCTTGGAGCAGCTACTGAAAGGGGTGACGAACTTCCACAAACGAAGCAAGAAACACACTGCTCTTGGGGGTTGTGTGTATGTAGTTCTGATCCAATATCTTCAACGGTCGCCATATTTAGGTATGTTTCTGAAAACTTGTGTGTTTAATGTGATTTCTAATGATTTAACTTTGAAAACTTGTGTGTTTAGTGTGATTTTTCTGTCTGACCTGGTATCTTTCCGTGTGTTTAAAATTTATGTATGCCGGAACCTATGACAGTCCCTCTTGCTCAGCACTGGCCTCAAGATAAGGTGGCTTCAAGGGTTAGTTGGCTCAAAATGAATGGCTTTGACAAGGTTCTCGTTGAGACCAGGTCGTACCCACTGACTCGTGCGGGGAGGGTCATTAATGCTGCTCATGGGGATAGGCCAGCCAATAAGTTTAATGGCAGCTTCGACCTTCCAGGAACTGGGGAGTTTAAAACTGATCAGGAGATAGCGGACCTTGGTTTGAGTGTAAGTTTTACAAAACGTCTTGGCTTTTTTTATTCTGAATTCCTTTTAACTGTTTATTTATTCTTCTACAGAATGCTGAACAAGCTTATGAGATTCTGAAAAGGGATATGGGACTTGTCACTGCGAAGTTCTTTGCAAGACTTAAGTCAGATAAAGCCGCTGCCAAGGTTCAAAGTCAGAATGCAGAAGAGCGTCAAACTCAACCACAAGAAGCTGAAGCCAGTAGCCAACCTGAAGATATATGGGAAAGTGAGGAGTTTTGGCAGGCGCCCGAGCTGCACAAGTGGTTTGATGAGGTAGTGAAATCTGCTATGCCGAAGGTCAAGGAAGCAATGCCAAGTTTTGATCTTCACATTGACGATTATGAATTTTGGGAAAATTCATAAACACCTTGGTTAGCATATCAAAATTTAGACCAGTATGGGATATTAATTTTTAGTTTTTCATGTTAAACAGTGCACTTTTGCTTGTTAATGACTCTTGTTTTAGTTTTATGAAAGTTTGTTCAGCTTTACATTTTCTATCTTAAGCATTCAGTTTTTAACTTAAACACATCAGTTTCTATCTTAAAAACAACAGTTTTTAAGATAGAAACCTTACACAAGTTTCTATAAACACAATAGTTTTCATCTTAAATATAACAGTTTCCATGGATGTTGTTTTGAGATCTTAAACACAACAGTTTTCATCTTAAAAACAACAGTTTCTAAGTCAATCACCTTTCAACAGTTTCAACAGTTTCCATTTTCCATCTAAAACACAACAGCTTTCAACTATAAACATAAAAAGCACAGTTTACACTATAAACACCACTGTTTTTAACACAAATATCCTTATTTCTAACACAACAATCCAGCAGTTTCAAATCCCAATAACATAACTCAATTCAAATCTCGATGGTATAATGTTTGGAAGTCTTTACCAAAAATCAAGAAAAAAAACAAATATGGAACTTAAAATAATCGCGGCTTTGGAGTATATGATCCAAACTCATTTGTTGGCTTTGCTTTAGGGCGCTCGATTGATGACTTGATTCTTTTACCTCTCCCTTTGGTGTTTGCTTTGTCTGGATCTTCAATTGCAAACTCATCATCTTCTTCAATTGGAACAGCATTACCGGATGAGCTCTTTGGATCTGTGACTTCTTCTTCTTCTTCTTTTCCTAGGACTTTTTGAATTGAAATCGTTTGCCTCTTTACCGCATCTTCTAATAGTTTTCTAGCTTCCAGATTGTCTTCACTTTGGGCAACCAGATGGTAGAACTGCCCTGTGATCTGATGCCGCCATGGAATTGAGTCCTTCAATTTCTTACCTGCCTCAGCATTCTTGTCTTCTTCAAGAAACTTATCCCAGATTTGCTTTTTCACATTCTTCGTCCATCTGCACACAATGTACTGTGGTGGAATCCTCATTATTGACATCATGTGCAATATCCTGATCATGTGGTAGCATAGCAAGCCTGTTTCTTCAAACATTCTACAGGAACAGTGAAACTCCCAGGACTTATTTGCAGGGATTGTCACCATAACTTCACCTGCAAGACCTTCTGTAAATACACCAGTTTTCAAAACAAATACACCAGTTTCTAACCTAAATACACCAGTTTTTAACCTAAGGATATCAGTTTTTAGCCAAAAGATTCTTCCTTCTCAGTTTACGTTCAAGAACCTAGCATGTGTTAAGAATGTGAATACTAGAGTGTTTAGTTTTTAAACAACTAAACACTCTAGTATTCACATTCTTAAACATGCTAGTATCTATTCTAAACAACATATTTTTTCACTTGTTGCTAATACAACAGTTTTATAGTCAAACACACCAGTTTCTAACCTAAAGACATTAGATTTCATCCAAAAGACTATTATATCAAAAAAAAATTAGTTGTAAATAAAAACAAACCTGCTGTATCAGGATCTGTTTCTAAAGTCACTACAAAGCATCTGATGTATCCACCATTATTCAGCTTGGATTCAGAAATCGATGTTGCCATTGCCCATCCAAATTCTCGCTTGAATTCCTCATAAATCTTGAGTGTGTAGACTTCGGATGCATGCTTCAAAAGGCCCCCTTTTGCTGACCGAGGTAGAAAACGTAGGCACCTACTTTCCTCTTTCTGTTCGTTCTTCCTCCATTTTCTAATCATTTTTTCAAAAGCC
Source organism: Sherardia arvensis (assembly GCA_948330725.1). NCBI lineage: Eukaryota > Viridiplantae > Streptophyta > Magnoliopsida > Gentianales > Rubiaceae > Sherardia > Sherardia arvensis. Next base: position 28,994,694 of record OX415236.1, read on the forward strand.
TTCTCAAACTGAGTCAACGATGTTGTTTTTGAGACCTTCATCTTGATAGCATGGTTTGCACTCTCACATCTTTGTGTAGCTAGTGTCCTAGCAGAGAAGAAATCTTTGCTGAACGCTGTACACCACTTCTCGCGCAAATTATACAGCCGTTCGAACCAGTCATCACCTTCCAAGTTGAACTCTATGAGCAAATTTCTCCAACAGTCTTCAAATTCTTGCTCGAACGAACAGCCGTATAAGCATCGCTGGAATGCTGACTTGAAAGGCCCGTCTTTTTTCAGCTCGCCAAAATGGGAAATTGCATTTTGCATAAGGTGCCACAAACATAATCGATGTCTCGTCTCAGGGAAAACCTGTTTTTGTTACAGAAGATTGTCATTAATTAGCCCAGGACAATATAAAAAACATGTTAAACATGCAGTATTAAGACTCTACCTTTTCGATCGCATTTGTCATCGCAATATCTTGATCTGTAAACAATGTTATCGGTGCTTTGCCTCCCATACTTTTCTTGAATGTTTTAAGTACCCACTCAAACGTTTCACTTGTTTCATCAGACATAAAAGCACAGGCAAACATCACATTACCTCGGCTGTTATTCATTCCAAGTATCATAGCAAATATCAAATTGTACCTGTTTCAGAAAAAAAAAATTCTGTAAATACAACAGTTTTTAAAGTAAACACACCAGTTTTAAATATAAACACACCAGTTTCTAAAGAGTCAATACTGTAGTCAGCTACAAATGTCATTTATAAGATTTAAACCTATTTCATAAAACATTCTGTAAAGACTATAGTTTTCAATGTAAATACACTATTTTATAATATAAACACACCAGTTTCTAAACAGTTAATACTAAACAGTTTTCCACAACAGTTTTCTAAATAAACACTCTAGTTTCTAACCTAAACACACCAGTTTTCAATGTTACCTGTTTGTTTTGAAGGTAGTGTCAAGTATTACACAGTCGCCATAAATGTTGTAATCTTCGTGCATCATAGAATCCCTCCAAAACACAGCTTTCAACCTGTTTTCATCTTCCGTTTTCAAAGCTCTGTAGAAAAAACCTTCTTGGTTCTTATTCTTTTCCTCTAGAGTTGCTATTAATGTTTTTGCGTCGCCCTTTTCAATCTCTTTCATTCTGAGTCTTCCAACAAAATTGATTTGGTCCCTGAGTTCATGACCCACTGCCTCATCTCCTCCCGCTAAATATGTGAGATAGTTGTATCCATCAGTTGGTTTCATTCCAGCATCTTCCATCCCCATTATGACCTGAAACAAACTCAGCCTCACACAATTTTAAAATATAGCAATCTGTGCTAAACATTTTTACGTTGAAATTATTCTATTTTTACCTTGGCTATTGCTGGAGTGATTTTGCGCTCGCTTCTTGCAAACTGCATCCATTTGGGCCTAAGCAAAGCATGATTATGCGTTAGGATATGATGTTTGACATGGAAAATTCCATCAACCAGCTTTACACGGAGTGAAGCCTTGCACTCTGTCTTGGTTATCGGATAGTTCTTGTGCTTTCTTTTTCTTTTCTTTGATGTTGAACTTTCAGGTTCATCTAACAGTAGGACTGGGGTAGGCGGTGTTTGGGTGGTTTCTTTTTTCGGCTTTCCTGCACAAGAGCAACTAAAATATTGTTCGCAGTGAACGCCTTGATGATTTCTCCTACTTGTTGATTTTCTATAGCAAAAACCAATTGCTTTAGCATGCAGCTTGTAAAGTGCTTCTAGCTCTTCAAGGGTTCTAGCACTGAGTCCATCAAAACTCTGCCTAAGATCAACGTCCTCCAAATTAGGCAGATCAGCATTGTTACCTAGTTTTCATGCTAAACAGTTCAGATTCCATCCTAAACAGGGCACTTTTCACAAGCATGCATTTTAAAAAGTATTATTTCATGGTGCTTACAATTTCAAACCCAGTTTTTATGCTAAACACATCAGATCTCAACCTAAACATTCCACTTTCCACAGACATGCATTTAAACAGATATTCATGATGCTTACACATTCAAATCCAGTTTTCATGCTAAACAGTTCAGATTCCATCCTAAACAGCCCACTTTTCACAAGCATGCATTCCAAAAAGTTTTATTCATGGTGCTTACAATTTCAAACCCAGTTTTCATGCTAAATACATCAGATTTCATACTAAACAGTCCACTTTCCACAGACAAGCATTTCAACAGATATACATAGTGCTCACACATTCAAATCCAGTTTTTCATGCTAAACACATCAGATCCCAACCTAAACACGACACTTTTCACAGATAAAACAAACTGAAAACTAAAGCAAACATCCAGTATCAAACAGAACTCCAGTATTTACCTATTGCTAATGAAGATCGATCTTCCTTGTCATCTACGCATGATCCTAGATCGGTAACAGCAGAATCTACACCTTCTTCGCCACTTATTGAAAGCTGTGGTTTATAAATTAAAAAAAAAACAACAATTAGCAAGGATTTGATGCATCGAATTGCTCATACATCAAAATTGATCGGAAATTCAAATTGGAACTCACCTTGCTTTGGATCTCCATGCCCGTAGCTTAAACCAGTGAATTCCAGCGTTTTTGCCCCAAATTATTCCTCGCGTTTTGCGTTCTGCTCTGTGAAATCAAGGTAGATCTGTGTTTCCGGTGTTTGCGTTTGCGGGGTTTTTGTGTTTTGCGTTTGCTGTTTCTGTGTTTGTGGCCGAAAATGGTGCAAATGGGTGTGTTTGTTATGACCCGATTTGGATCCACTTTTTGACCCGCGAAATTTTGCATATATTTACTATATTTGCAGCGTGGTCCCTGGTCTATATCATTGCTAGATATAGACGGTCACTCAGGAGACCGATTCAAAATCTTATAGTTTTCTTTAGGAAAAGGTTTCGCAGCTGACATGGCTTGCGAGTTGCTTGCGTGGCAATTGTTTTTAAAAGTTTTTTATAGCAGGCATTACTTCAGTCAAAACCACCCCCAAAATAAAAGACCCAAGTTGAGCAATCCAAAAAACAATTCAAAACTCAGGTGAGGCCATTCCCAGAAAACCAGATTCACTTCCGGTTGTCCGCCTGTCGCCGTTGCGCCTCCGGTTGTGTCTCCGTCGTCTCTATCGTCTCGGTAGTCTCGTCGTTGATCTGTCCTGAAGCCAGACACTCGTCGTCGTCGGATCTGTAGCGGTCGTCGTCGGAGCTGTAGCGGTCTTTGCCGTCGCTGTGCTAGACACTCGTCGTCGTCGTCGTCACTCAAGCCACCACTCGTCGTCGTCCTCGGATCTGGAGCGATCGTCGCCGTCGCTGTACCACTCATCGTCGGCGGAACTGTAGCTGCGCGTGTCTACAAGCGCCGGACTTCGTCAGCAAAACCACCTTCACGCGTCGTACTGGGTAAGTCTATTCACTGATATCATTATATTCTCGATTTCCTTCTCTTGAAACATCACCCATATGAAGGATTGCATATCACCGATATGAAGGATTGCATATCACCGGTATGAAGGATGCATTTATATGTAGCTCATTAGCTCGTGATATTTTCCCCTATGTGAGCAATTCTTACTGGCTGACTCAAACTTTAGTTGAAACCCTTGTCCTTTGGATGTGATTTGTGAACTTGGGATGAGAAGTGCGAATACAAGTATTATTTTATGTTTACTGTAAATATAGTCAGTTAGTGTTATGCAAAAAATGGTTAAATAGTGAAACCATAACAAATAGAGTAGTTTCCATTTGGTTCTTAATTCATTTAGTTCTAAATTTTAAATGTATGTCCTTGTTTTCTTGTTTTTCCTTCTGCCCAAGTAAAATCCACCCTCTAAGAATTATTAAAGCAATTCAAAAGGTTTACTAAAAAGTTAGTTAGCAAGTATGAATTTTGGTGTGAGCACGTTAAAGGTTGCTTAAGTTCTTAAATTAAGGAAGGGGTTAGACATGTTTCCGTGAAGACTATGTCTAACTTAAGGACAAGTGACGTCTATTTACTTTGGATATCCTTTCAAAACCTCTCTCTTTCTCTATGGTTCCGTTTTGGCATCTGTTCAGAGACTTCTTAATCTGATCCAAACTAGTTAAATTATCCAAACTAGTTAAATTTTAATTTCCATCCATCCATAAAGCATATTTCTATTACTATTGAACTTGAGTAAGCGAGTAATTCTAATCATTAAATTTGAAACCGTTATTTGGACATGAAGCTTATGTTTTTCTCTGTAAAAATATGATTTTGACTTGTTTTGTGATTTCTGTTATTGAAAAGCTATGCACAATTTGTTCAAAGTGATTCTTACTCTTGTCAGCTGGAAGAGAATGATATATTTTTTATGTCTTTGTCTAAAAAAACAAACTTAAAAATTGTGTAACATAATCCAGGCCTTCAATGCCCCAGTTTGCAAGTATGGTACTGGAAATGTTGATGCTTTTGCTTGCTTGAATACTGCACTACTCAGTTGAAATATTTGATGAAATAAAATCTGAGCATCAACCTAGATTTACTTGACCATGCATCTAGACCAAATTTTGTCAGGTTGGTCATACATAAAGTCCTCGTTTCTCTACCAAACTTTTAGCCCTAATGATTTGGTGACATAGATATTAGAGATAATAGATTGGTACCTGTGCAGCTAATAAAAGGCATAGTTGATGATTGCCAACAATCTGATTGCGCTCTGCTTGGAGGAGAGGTATATATTTTTAGTGGCTTTCTTTAGTTGATGAAAAAAATAAAAGAGTGAAAAAAGTCTTCCAACTATCTTGTCTATTGTAGCAGTAATTTTGGTAGCTTAGCTAAGTTGCATTGTTCAGTAATGATGAAGAACAGTTCCTAACTGTCTACCAACCCCTGACCATTAAACTACACGTTTCAACTGAATTGGCTCTTGAATTAGTTTGAGGGAATCAGTTTTTTGATAATGTTTGAAGAAAATACTACTTGAAGTACTAATATTTTCGAAGTTTTGCTCTTGCATTGAAACTGTTCTATGGTTGATGCAGACTGCTGAGATGCCAGACTTTTATGCTCATGGGGAGTACGATCTTAGTGGTTTTGCAGTTGGCGTTGTTAAAAAGGATTCAGTAATTGATGGGGAAAATATTATGATGGCTGGAGATATGCTCATTGGCCTTCCGTCTAGTGGAGTTCATTCAGATGGGTTTTCTCTTGTTAGAAGGTTTGGCACTCACTTTTCAAGTTTCATGACTTTTGTAGTTCCTCTTTAGTTGGTCTGATTATATTTGAGCTTGTCGTGATTATAGCTACTGATTCTGTTCATGTGTGACTGTCGCTGCAGTCATATGTTAAGCATTTCAACTTTGCAATCATATGTTTAGCATTTTAACTTTTGCATCCAGTTTTCTAACCAACTTCAGAATCTGGTGATTAACTTGATAGTGTTTACTGTAGACGATTTTACACAGTAACTTTTTTCGCCTTCTAGACTATGCAATTATTTTTGAAAAAGTTGGGTATTTTTGTTTTTGAGCAAGATTTGTTCCTTTGATTCCTTTGAGCAAGTGCGTGGAAATGATCAGATTAGGGCATATAATGGGTCTTGGTTATGCATGGTTCAAAATTAAAGAGAAATCAGCATACTTCTGATGCAAAAATAAAGTAAATTGAAGATTGTGTTCGTATTAAGAATCTGAAATGAAGAGGTTAGCTAGAGATCAGAGGTTGATGAACTGGAATCCGGTATGTGAAGAACATACTGTTTAAGTTTTACTTTTCTTTAAACTAGATTGCATTAAGTTAAATTTTGTTAAATTTAGTTTAGTATAGTTTTTGAATGATTTAACTTTTACTTGATAAATTTAATTTGATTAGTATCATTTTTGGTTCAATTCAAATAAAAAAAAAGGTCAAATGATAGATACGAATGAAATGAGTATAGAGCATAATTGTAGATTTAGTAAATCTATATTTATAATTAATTTTTTCGTTTGTTGATATTTTATCAATGGTGTGCCTTTAAAGGTGAACGTCTTGGAGAGCTTAATGACATAGGTTCAATAACCATGTTTGCTAATTACATAGACCCAGCAAATATCGAGCAACTTGGCGTGTTGAAGTACAGTTCATCTTTGGCTCACACCATTCAGAAAGTGACTGAGATTTGCTCTGGCAGTAAAGAGGAAGTAGAGTTGCGAGCATGCTCTCTATCCACGCAGTTGAAAAAATAAGAGACTTACTAATTCTTGAAAGCAGGTAAATTTGCCTTTCTTTTCTGTAATATTAACACTTTCTTCAGTCTTTGACTGGTTTTGCCATGTATCAACTATCTGATACCTATTTTTCATTGTACTTGGGTTTTGAGTGTGGAACTGGATCTCTGGCTATGGTCTGTAGATAAAAGTTGCCCGTCGTCTCTTCCGCATCATCGTATGCTTTCCATATAGTACTGATTGCTCTAGGGGGTGAATTTTGCGTCTGTCTCACCTCTATAATATAGGGTAGCTTTTGAATGGTTGGATAAATAGCTTCATTGAAGCTGCATAATTTGCAAGAAAAATTATACTGAATATACTTAATTATTTTATGTTGCACAATGATTACAATTTTAGTAGTATATGATTGATTTATAAAGTTGATTCAAAGCATAAAGTTTTAGTCAAAATTTTATCAACTATTAACGAGTACGAGTGGTTGATGTGAACAATTTTTTTTCCTTTAATTATTCTTCAATGCGAAAAAGACCATTTCAATTTCATTGAAATATAACAATTCAAATTCCGGAAGCATTCACTTCATGTGTTGATACGATTTGAACTAATTCTTATTTTGATCAAAGAGTAGATTTTCATATTTATACCTGTATATGTTTATGAAAATTTTAACTATAAAAACAATTCAACAAATCCAAAAAATCATTAGGATGTCTTTAATTAAATAATTATGTTATATGAGTATAATTTATAAAGTAACAATAAAAATTACAAAAAATTTGCACAATGTAAATAATACATGACGTCGCATACGGTGAAAATCGTTTTAATTTGAAAATTACCGAAAGTCGTATTCAGCGAATCAAGTAAAAAAAATTGCAAACTCACATTCAGCGAATGCGACTTTAATTAAAAATAATTAAAACCCCCACTATGATAATCGAATTTCGTCAGTAATTACAAATTCAAAATTAAACATGCAAAGTCGTATTCTATAAATGCGACTTTATTTTAAAAAATAAAAAATGCAAAGTCGCATTCACTGAATCCGACTTTAATTAAATATAATTAAAATCCCCGCTGGGTCGAATTTTATCAATAATTACAAATTAAAAATTAAACATAGAAAGTCGCATTCAGTGAATGCGACTTTATTTAAAAAAAATAAAAAATGCAAAGTTTAATATTTAAAATTTAACATAAATATTTAAAATTTAATATTTAATTGAAATCGCATTCGCTGAATGCGACTTTACGACACGTCAGCACCCACGTGGCGCCATGTCGCTCTCACCATTAACCCATCAGAAAATGAATTTGCATTTAAAATTAAATCAAAGTCGCATTCAGTGAATGCGATTATCACACTGGTTTCCATGTTTTCCAAATTTTCCCTATTTTGCCCATGGTTTTGCAAAAGCTTGCTACTTTAAGAAAGCTCTCTAAGCTCACTATGGATTATAGCACTTTTAGACTGCTCTTTGGTTTTGAATGAAGTATAATAAAGGTTCTAGCTTTGGACCTAATGAGACTTTCCTCAGCAAAGCTCCTTCTAGTAAGGAGCAATTCAAATCATTCCACTCCATCCAAAACGCGAAGCAAATCCCGAAATGTTGTGAATTCAATGGATAGCAAGTCCAAGTATTAAAGAAAGAGTAGTTCGGAAGCCATTTAAAGCAAAATTACCAAAAATTAGCAGTTGGAATTCTTCTGGGTAAATAAAAATATTAGGGTAAAGAGCTTATATAACCCTCAGTTCTAGTAATAGTGCACATATAACCCTGAGTTCTAGTTTAGTGTGATTATAACCCTCAATTTTAATTTAATGAATTTTCTATTAAGTCTTCATGGAAGACTAGCAAAAAGAAAAAAACAACCTTATTTTAAAAAAACAATGTTAAAAAGTTTGAAATTGTTGTCATGGTTTATGACCACGTTGCCGACGGTCAGACTCCCGGCGTCCCTGTGATCCATCACCACCGGCATCTTCTCCGTCGTTCTAGCTTGCAACGACTTCGCTTTAACTGACGAATCGAACGCAAAAGCCTACCGACCAAAGAATTGAAAGATCCAAAAACGGTCCAATTCAGTTCGTCGGTAAAAGAAAACACTTTACCTTGAGATTCTGCTGGGCGCTTATTCTGCTTCACAACGTCATCATTATCTCCGACGAGGGTCTTTCATTTGAACTTTGATTTCTTCTTCGTCGAAGCACCGGAGTGAGTCATGTGAGGCTGTTGGTGTTGAGTTTCGTCGTCTGCCATTGCCGGAGAAAGGGGTTAGCAAGATCGTTGGGTGTTGTTACTTTGCGCACGAGGGTTTAACGGGGCAAGATTACACAGGCGGGGAAGTTGTTCATCGAACGACATCGTTGCTTTGTGTAACTGTGTTGCTTGTTTCTTCCCTGGATTATAAAAATTGTGCAGAAGAGTGTAAATAAAGAACCAAGAGAGGATTTGGCCTACATAAAATAGGTTTCAGAGGCGGTGGACTAGTGGCTTGGTGGTTGCTGCTGTGAGGATTGATTACAGACAAGTGGTGGATGAGATCAATCATGGGACCAGAAGTTTGGGGATCATGATTATGTAATGGTGGCCGTTGGTGGTGAATCCGACCAGAGGGTGTTATTGCGATTTGGTGCACGTCGACGGGCTCCCAGGAGGGGTTGGAACGCTGATGAACAAAGCGTGACGGTGACGGATCGTGAGAAGGCGCGGACAGAGATGGGGTTTACAGCGGAGAAACGGAGGCGGTGTAGGTCCGGAGGATGAAGGAGGAGACCTTCTCCGGCATGGGGTCGTGGAGATGGCGGTGAAGGAGGTATAAAAGGGCGTTGGTAGGTTGAAAACTCAAAGGGTATTTGTGACATTAGGTATTAATTTTTAGCTGAAATTTAACTATTAAATTCGTTCATAGTTATATGTGCATAGACTAGTCCAATTGAGAGTTATAATTGCACTAAACAAGAACTGGAGGTTATTAGAGCATCTCCAATGGTAAGAAAATAAGGAATGCTTCTCAAATGCCACATCATCATTTTTGATAGAATCTAAATAAGGAGCAACCATCAACAACGGAATGGTTTTTAAGTTCCATACATCATTAATTATAATAATAATATTTATTATAAGAAGTAAATATGTAATAATAAGAATAATAAAATAATGACTAATTCAATTTTTTGTTGATGTATAATTTCAATTTCATATAAATTGAAAATGTAATAAAATAATTATAAGATTATTCTTTATCTAGTATAAAATATTAATATAAGTATATTTAGTCGTTTTGAATACATGCATATAAAAAACTATACATATTTATTTATATTTAATTTGGTTTGAATGAGGTGATTGATAGATATTTATTTATATGAACAATATATGTGATAATAATTTCCATTTAAATTGATTTTGAATACATATCTTTTACAATAGTTTCAAATTTAAAAATAATCGGACAATTCTTACAATATGCTAATTTGTATATATACCATCTAAAAAAAGTCAAAAACATAAAAGGAAAATAAGAAACATAAAAGGAAAATAAGAAATTACAATTATTATTAATTGGTGGGATCATTCTAATACTCCTTAAGTAAGGAGTAACTACTTAACAAGGAGTGCTCCTTAAAAATCCACAATGATAAAAAATGAATAAGGAGCACTCCTTATTAAGAAAAGTTGGGTTAAATAGCTTCATTGTGAATGCCCTTAATGCACTATTACCAGAACTGAGAGTCATATAAACATTTTACCCAAAATATTACCTCAAAAATCGTGCATCACATGGTTTGCCAGTGCTAGACTGCTACTCCTACTTCAGATTTGAAAAAAATACATAATTCAAAATCAAAATTATGATGCTCAAATTAATACGTATAACATTTCAAACGGAGCTAACATTTCACATTCAAATGTTTCACTGATCAAATGCGTTGCTAATTTCAAGTGATCGCAGAAGGTGGTTCTAGTTCTACAGATGATGAGGTGCGCGTGCATTGAAAGTATGCACCCACGCCACTCCATTCCCATGGTTAGAAATCAGCTCAGCAAACCAAACAAAACAAATTCCTAGCTTCCAACTGCTCTACTAGAATGGGAGGCCAATGAGCTAATTGATTCCCCCCACTAATAAAACTAAATGAACAAGCAAGCTAAATAGAAGAAAGATCCTCGTATATGGTCTTGATACCAGGCCTTTCAGCTACAGTTCGGATACACCGCAAAGCAATCCCAAGCACCTCCTTTATCCCCTTGTCTGTTGCGGGGTTCCCCATCTCGGGCACCAAAGCAGCATCAAAACAGTCTGATCCTCGACCTTCCGCCACCCTCAGTCTAACCCAATCCGTCAAGTCAACTCCCCCATCATCACCAGAGACCACATCACCCGCACACCTTCCAGTTATGAGTTCCAACATTATCACCCCAAAAGCATACACATCTGATTTGAACGAAGGCATTGGCTTTTTAGATGCCACCAACTCTGGCGCACGATAGCCTAATACCCCAGAATCAAGAATCTGCTCAATGGTGCCAGCATTTGTCATCAGACGGTGAAGGCTGTAATCTGCAACACGCGCATTATAGTCTGGTCCATCAAGAAGTACATTGTTTGCTTTTAGGTTTCCATGGGGCACTGCTCGGTCAAAATGGAGATAGTTCAGGCCACGTGCAACATCAACTGCAATTTTGAGCCTCTGAGCCCACGTTAGCGGGGGACCTCTTCTTCCTGGTCGGTCTGCAGAAAGGCATGTCAGAACAGAATATATACATATATAAAAACCAAACCTAGCAGTAAATCCTTAACCTAGCTCAAATAGCAATATGTTTACATTCATTAACTCTGCAGTCTGAGTCTGTAGTAATCAGTTATGCTTTCATCTGAATCTGAGTATTGATGCAAAATAACCTAGGACCAACTGACCATTTCAACAACAAAAGCATGATAATCATATATTCCCTCTATTCTACATGAAGAGACTTGTTTATATAAACAAAGGGATTACAACGGAGGCTTAATTTTGCTTACCCAGAATTCTATGAATACATAAAAGTAATCAATGTAGTTTAATAAATTTGTAGTCATCTTCTTCAAGACCTATTTGAACTATAAACTATACGTAAGCAATATTACGGAGCTGAACATGCTAAGACCATCTAACACAGAAGTACCAACTAGAATTTAAATAACAAGCTATGATTGAGGACCATAAAAATAAAACATGTTGTCCTTAAAGATTAAAAGCCATAATTGGTCAGATTAATTCAAATACTGCAGGGACTAAAAAATGCGATCACACAGGCAGTTCTTCAGGCTGGACAGCTAGGACATTGAGCAGTGCATACATCAACCAAAAGACATCTTCTTAGGGCATTGATGAGAGATATAGAGATACGACAAAAGCAAAAATTATTAACATAGATCAGATCCATAAAACCCGATGGAAAGAAAAATACATATTAAGAAAGTCAAATTATCTGATAATGAACAGAAAATTTACCATAGAGAAATGTTGCAAGACTTCCAGGAGAGATATAATCTGAAAGAATTAACTTCTCATGCTGTGTTGGTCCCCAATAGTAGCCTCTTAAAGTGACCACATTTGGATGGCGGATGTTTGCGAACTTTTTAGCTTCCTTAGCAAAGTCTTTTCTTTGCTTTGCTACTCCTTCTCTTAGCCATTTGACAGTCAAGAACATCCCGTTTTCCAGAGTTGCCCTATAGGATGTCCCATGACTGCTCCTTCCCAGGACTTCTGCTGGGGCTTTGGATAGTTCCTCGGGTGAAAATGACACAGTATCATCCAGGAAGTACAGTTCACCAGCCAAACGATCGGGGGATCTCACATCCAATCTTGTGAGGTTTTCAGCTGCAAATGAATCTCCTGACTCAGGTGACCAGGAAACATGGCAGGTCTTAGATGGAGAGAAGCCAGTCATAGCAGCCATTTTCTCATCAGGACTAATAATCTCAGACGATGAGCCCTTCCTTGCAGTCATAAGATCCTCTGCAGAAACTACCACTCCCCCAGCATTGTCTCCTAAGCCCCTTACAGTGGGAGGATTTTGCAGGGCCTGGCGATGATTGCTTTTGCTTGGTAAATCTCTCCTTGATATGCAGATGTGACGAATACAAATAGACAGGAGAATAAGTATCACAAGAGCAAGCACACAACTGACTATGATCACCACTTTGACAATGATTTTCATGTGCATCTTCCTCGAATTCTTAGCTGGACCCTGGCCTGAACCAGCTGGAGGGTTTGGAAACTGTAAATCTGAATTTCCAGGGTAGAAGGAAGACAAAGGGAATCTTCTCAAATTTTCAGGGACAGCTCCAGAAAGATCATTGAGTGATGCATTAAAGGCTTGAATCGTATCAGGCAGATCTTTTGGAAGTGGACCAGTAAAATGGTTCTGGGAAAAATCTAGGGAATTTAGTGATTTAATCTTGCTGATGGAAGCAGGAAAGGATCCAGAAAAGTTGTTTCCAGCAATATTCAGACCTAGAAGTCCAGTTAGAGATCCAAATCCATCAGATTCGCCATTGAACTGATTATGAGACAGGTCAAGTACTCGAAGATTTGATACATTTGAGGGTGCTGGAGGTGGGAATTCAATACTGCCACTCAGACTATTTCTCTGTAAATGGAGTTCTTCAAGTGTTTGTACAGTTAAGAGGCTACTCATAAAAGGTCCATCCAATTGGTTGAAACTGAGGTCAAGCTTAGCAATTTTAGGAAACTGAGCAATGACTTTTGGGAGGGATCCAGTCAATGCATTGTGGGAGATGTTGAGGTAATTCAAGCGTAAAAATTGAGCAGTTACCTCAGGGATCAACCCAGTCAATTTATTTTGGCTTAAATCAATGGACTCAATGTTTCCCCATTTCTGCATCCTAGTCAGGTTTCCCTCAAATTGGTTGCTGGATAAATCAATTACTGAACAACTTCCCGTCAACTGTGGAAGCTCACCAGACAGGGAATTTGAGGAGAGATTAAGCGTGTGCAGTGAGGTTGATGTTATCATACTTATTGCCCCTGGAATTCCAGTAATAACAATCATGTTAAAGTTTTAAAAAATACATATGGAGCAACATTTGTATGGTATTATGATAATATACTGATGATTATATGGAACAAAATTGTACCTGTGAGGTTGTTTCCACTCAAATCCAAATCAGTGAGGACTAAAGAACCGCCTTTCAAAAGGTCATTAGGAATAAAGCCAGAGAATCTGTTGTTACTGAGTTTTAAGACCTCAAGGTCATAAACGAAGTTAAAGGCTGGTAGCTCTCCTGAAAGCTGATTATAGCTGATATCCACAACCTTGAGGTAGCCAAATGATTGGGCCTCTCCGACGAGAGAGCCAGTGAGCTGATTGTGGCTGAGATTCAAATGCTTGACGGTGTCAGAAATTCCAGGCAAAAACTTCTGCTTCTGTGAAGCTGAGCTTGAAAGCGAATTAGCACTGAGATCAACATGAACTGCAGTAGTGAGCAGCAACATCTCCACATCCAAGTTACCCTCGAACATATTACCATGCAAATCAAGAACCTCAAGATTCGTCATCAGCTCAAATCCTTTAGGAATGGTCTTCGTGAACCCATTCAGAGACAAATTGAGATAAACCAAACTCATCAACTTCATGAAAGAAGAAGGAAGCTCGCCAGAAAAGGAGTTACCACTCAAATCCAAAGACTGTATTGAACGTAGACCGGAAAAGGTATCTGGAATAGGGCCGGAAAAGTTATTCCCAGCTAATGAGAGATTCCTCAAGGTCCCTAAATTGCCAATGGCTGGTGGGAGGGTTGAGAAAAACAGGTTGTTGGACAGATCCAAATACTCTATGCTCTTAAGGTCCCCAAGGGTGTCGGGCAATGTCCCGTTTATAGAGTTGTTAGCCATTGACAGTTTAACCAGCATTGTGAGGTTTGAAAACACAGCCAAATCAACATTTGCAGACAAACCTAGGTTGTCGAGGACGACAGCAGCAACATTGCCGGCGTTGCACATGATACCATTCCAGGTGGAGGGGCAGCCATTGAAATCAATGGACTCCTCATTCCAGGACTGGAGAACATATCCAGTAGGGTCGTGGGTTATCCCTTTCTTGAACTCAAGCAGAGCCAGTATGTCCTGGGAAGGAAGCTGCCCAATGGCACATACAGAGCAAAGTAGCAGGGTGACAAAACCAATTAGCAGCTCCATAAACTACTTTGAAAAGACACAATCTTTAAAGATCAAACTCAACGGAAACCCCTATACTGAAATTCAATCAATGGCTACAAAAGCACCAACAAAAGTACATTACAGCATAGATCTAGCAGTTCCTCATCATACAGTCTCCATTCAACCCCTAAAAAGCAGAAGAAAAGGGGCTGCACAGCTTCAATTCAAATGAAGTCACTTTGAGACAATCCAAGGCAATGCTGCCTCTGTCTCATCCAAGAAGAAAAATATTGAAAAAAGACGATCTTTTTTACTCTCTCCAAAAACCCTCAACTTTTGTTTTGCTTTTTGGAGCTTTAGTTATAAAAAGAGGAGCTTTTGGGTCTGATGATTCCCCCACTCTTTCGAGGTTAGCAGCATTAATTAAGCATAAAAAGACTTTATTAGGACAAGGAAAAAAGAAATGCTGAAAATAGCGGGAAAGTGGGATTTGATTAGTGCGTAATCGAATTATCGCAACCAGAATCTTTCCGCATAGTGGACGTCAAGAGGAATTATGAAATCTTGTTTTTAAGATTGTTTGGGGTCCTTTTTCTACTACTACTACTCAGCTTGGGGGAGAGTGTGCTCAGTCGGTCTCAGTGACATGTAAGAACGGCCCCAGTATTACCCTTTGACTAGGCCTTTCGCACTCCCCCAGTTTTTTTTGACTTATTTATTAACTAAATCTGAAAAACAAATTGCAATTAAAAACATATAACATCATTATAATTATTTATATAATACATAAATTTACTCTCAAACTTCCAATAGCATCTATTCACCATTTCACACTCATTTTATTTCACTTTATTTTATTGCATATTTTACATACATTTAAAATATTCTTAGAGTTGAAATAGTATATAGTAGTTTGGTTTTAGGTATGGAGAATGTCAGACTATCTCTTAACGTGATCTACCTTATAAATTGAATAGTAAGAGCAAGTGACATATTCTCCAACAATTTACCTATTTTATTTTCTGTAATAGTAAATTTGAAAAGAGAAGATTTATTTCCCCAAATTTGTAGAGAATAAAGTAATTTTGGTGAAAGAAATTTAATGTTACTTGCATAGTCTTACACTATTTTATTCATCAATTGTTTCTCTTCAATGTTATTCACTATTTAAATATAAATTTTAATTGATAATATCCAAAAATAACTACAATGAAATTTATTTAAATACATATTTTAAAAAATATGCATAAAAAATATCATATTAAGATCTCATATGACAATGTTCACGTGTACATATATTGATATGATCACATACAATTTGTATTTCCAATACTAGCTTTTGAGACTTTAAATATATTAATTTGACATTAGTTTATAAGTCATAACGTATAAATCTTTTCTTTAGTAAAGAAATTGTTTCTAATGGTTGAAAAAAGTAAATTGTAAAAAATAATGAAAAGAGATGAGTCTAATTATGCATAGTAAATTACTAAAAAAACAAAAGATATTATAATTCGTAATGTATTTTTATAATTTTATACTCCCTCTGTCTCAGTCTAATGTGCACTCTGACTTTTTGACACTATTTGATTTTAAACTTTTACCGCTTATTTAAATAGTAATCATGAATATTATCATATTTGGTATCGTTAGATTAATCGCAACATAGAGTATTCAAATATCAAATTTTTATTTGTCGATAGTATAAGTAAATAAAAATACGATTGGTCAAAGATGTGTGTTGGATAGTGTGAAAAGTCAATTGTGCTGATCTGAGTGAGACAGAGGTAGTATATATTATGGAGTAAGTAATTTAAAATATTCCTTTTCTTGTAAGGTGTATTATAAGTCCATTATTTGTTAACCACCTACGAATCTTTCCTCCTACCCAATTTCTACTTATGGCAAGTCCAACAGTTATGGTATAATAGAGTTTTTAGTCAAATTTACCTTTTTTATTGTCATATCTTGGCTTCCAACAACTACTCTATTTCCTATTCTAAAATAGTGATTTGAGAAAAAAGAGATATATGATAAGCATATGTGCTGATGTTGTTTGACACTCTTTTATTTATTTTACTAGGTATATATTAAAAAGTAGAGAGTGGCGGCATAAATAAACTTTTTTATAAATATGGGAAAAACTCACCGCCGATTGAAACTAAAGAAAAAAAACAACGTGAAACGACATGTAGTTTGCGTTTCATAACCGGACTCTGCCACCACTACAAATCAAGTCGCTTTTAGTCACATCTATTTTTTGTGACTAAATGTCAAAAAAGTGTGACTAAAAGTATTGGTCACACTCATGAACAAAGTGTCATTACTGCCAGTGTGGTTAATACTTAATCACACTCAAATGGGGTGTGACCAAAAGTATTCGTCACATGATTGATATGTGACCAATTTACTATTAGTGACCCTTACTCCCAAAAGTATAACTAGTGTGACTAATTATAGTTTTATAAATTGCAATTTTCGTCTCAAAGTTTTATATTTTCAAATTAACCCTGTAACTATAGTATTTACAAATATATCCAGAACTCTTGCATTTTTAAAATTGACCCAAGATTTTCACTTTATTATAAATTTGCCCCAAAACTATACGTATTTACACATTTGCCTCAAAAGCATCTGTATTTGCATATTTGCCCCACAATTATCTGTATTTACACATTTGCCCCAAAATTATCTATATTTACAATTTTGGCCCAAAATTATCTATATTTGCAATTTTGACCTGAACTATTTTCTGCACTGCTACTCTTCATTTCTCCAGCAGATTCTGCATTTCATCTGATCTTGCATCCAAGCTCCTCTTCAGTTTCCGGGACTTCTCGATGCAGTCAACGCTTCTCCGGGACCTCTCCAGTTGATCAAAAGACATTCTCAGTTTTTCAAGCTTGTCTGTATTGTTCGACTGGCTCTTCATCTTCTCCGGCTTGTCTGTACTGTGTCGTGGCTTCTCTCTTCTGTCCGTGCTCTTGCCCCTGCTCTTCTACACCAGCGCTGCCGCCGCTGCTACGGCCGGACATGTGTTCTCCGATCTTCGACATTGCCTTGCTGGCAGCCTCGGTCTTAGCCTTGATGGTTTCCACGTCACCGCCGGTCGACGCCTCTCTCAGCTCCCTGACCGCGGTTTCAATCTCAGAAACAACCTCAGAAGGAATCTTGTCCTTGAACTCGCTCAAGCTCTTCTCCACGCTGTAAACCGTGGAGTCGGCGTTGTTCTTAGCATCGATCAAGTTCTTCCTCTCCTCGTCCAGCTGCGCGTGAGCCTCGGCCTCCCTGACCATCTTCTCGATATCGGCTTCCGACAAACCGCCGTCCCTGTTGGTTGTCCTGTCCTTGGCAGAAATGATTACGATTCCGTTCGCGTCGATGTCGAAGGTCACCTCGATCTGCGGGGATCCCCTCATTGCTGGCGGGATTCCGGTGAGCTCAAACTCGCTGAGAAGCTTGTTGTCGGAGGCCATCTGGCGCTCTCCTTGCAGAGCCTTGATATCAACCTGAGTCTGGTTGTCTGCAGCAGTTGAGAACACCTGCAAATGGATAAAACATTAGAAAACCATGTATAAAACCTGAGTCTGGTAGTTTCTGATGGACAACAAGACAATTTTTACAAAAAACTCAAGTTTTAAAGCATAAGAAAACCATAAATCACACAATATTTTTTCTACCTCCTATTTAACTATCTAAATTGCTAGATTTGAAGAGATGTATAAATAAAAATGTCATTTTTTTACAAACTATCTGTAACATCAATCTTTTTTGTTAGTAAAAATGTCTTGAAGAATGTAAAAAAGTTCAATTTAGTCACATTCATAAACTATAAAATCAGAATATGAGACTAACCTGGCTTTTCTTGGTAGGAATGGTTGTGTTCCTGTTGATGAGCTTAGTAAAAACTCCACCCATAGTTTCAAGACCAAGCGATAACGGTGTAACATCGAGAAGAAGAATCGGGCAACTGACCAGTGGAATTTTGTCGATATTCTGCATGACGATGGAAACTCAGTTAGTATCTGAAGATACAATAGAATGGAGAGAAACGGAAGAGTGGATTACCTTGTAGATGTCAGACTATTATGAGCGTTTTACCGGATACATGACTCGTAAACCAGATAGAATAGGCATAGCTGGGACTTCCCTCTCAGCTTCCCTTGCCACCTGATTATAAAAACACAAACAACACAAAGTCAATGTTCTATCCCGGGCCATGCCGAAGAAACATTAGGATTGACTTACATTGTAGCTCCTTTGTCTTCCCAGTAGTGCACCGCTAATTTGCATGAGATTAGACAGAACTGAAAGGCATATTGGGAAGAAAAACACCGAGAGAAATATACCATTGGGAAAAAATTCATGCCAGGCATATTGCACACGACGAATTTCCATAATGTCTTTTGTCGGTTTTATCAGAGGCTTGATCTACGAAATGAATTAACCATCAAATTTAGGGAAAAAATGTAAAATACTGATTAACTGAATGCAAATACCTGGACAAAGTAGCTAAATGCAAACTTGCTGCACAAAAGTATCACCCAGAAGAGAGTATACCTGACAGAAGAGAGTATCACCCAGAAGAGAGTATATCTTTGCTGCACGTGTGATGTTCCCACCCTTAGCCTTGATATCTTCAGCCAACTTGTAAACCTGAAGACGTCACAAACAAGAGTTAAGCAAAAGTGATTTACATTATTTCACACAAAGAGGTTCAACGAATGGTGTACTTACGTCTGGGGTAGCAATAGCAAAATGGCCAAAGCCTGTCCCGATATCATACTTGTCAACTCCATAGTCTACAGTTAAGCATCCGAACGAATTACAACATATTTAAGGATGAATGGCAAACTCATTCATGTGAAGATTTTAGATATATAAAGACTCACTGTATGTCAATTCAACCACAAAATGAGACTCTTCAGGGCCAAACCCGAGAAAAGCGTTAGCATACTTCTCCTCTGGGACATCTCTCTTCCTCAACAATTTCATCCCCAATGCTTCTGTATAAAACCTAACAAAAATCAAGATCAAATTCATTAGATCACACAAATTTGCCATCTTCGCAAATTTATTCAGTCCATTTTTTTGTTGGGGAAATATACATACTTGATGGTCTTATCAAGGTCACCAACACGGTAGACAGCGTGCAGAAATCTGCGCTTGTCTTTCTTCGGCCATCCCAACAGCTCATCACTCGGAACAACTGATGATGCAGCAGTCTCAGCCATATCTTCTCACTTATCACTTACAATCTGCAAAATAAATACAGAATCTTATTCCCTAACCTCTCTATTCTCAAACTGAACAGCCTATGCAAAATCAAAACTTTCCCCTATCGGAAAGATAAATAAAACTGCTGCTAGCATGTTTGGCAGAAGGTATATAGCCACTGCCATGAGAACAAAGGTATGGATACCTGAGACAAATATAAGAGCCGGAGTATATCACGGCAGCTCTACATTACTTAAAACAGGCAAAAAGTGCTTAATCAATCTGACATTATCTCCATGTTCTTTTATCTTTGAATTATAGATTGTGATTTGCAACTGACATGATCACTTACAAGACATAAGAAACATCTAACTTCATTTATAAATAACAAAGTTGCCTTGAAATTAACAACAGTAACATTGCAGATTTGAAAGAGTCTCCTAAACATCCAACTGTGATAACGACCACATTCTCATAACCAAAAACAGTTCGATCATTCTGCTAATAAATAACTCAACATATTAAGCATACAACAAAGCACTACTTATATACTATTAATATACAGAACTTCCTGTGCCTCCGGCATAATGAATTGACAACTAATCCCTTCATTTCGTACATGCTTCTCATTCGCATTTTAAACTGCCTTCGAAAATTCGTGTTTAACCACTCACATCTTTACCTCACGAAAATTGAGAAAAATCGTCTATCATCAACGCTAAATGTACTCAATTCTCTACGGAAATTATTCATGATCAACAAACTAACAAAATCTTCAAATGCAAAAACTAAATCCAAAACTGAACAGAACGAGTAATTAGGTTAAGAGAATCGGAGCATTGACTGAACCTGAAGAAGCAGTGGAGGAGGAGGAGGTGAAGGTGGAGAAAGAGCACGCTCCGCGGGAGGACAGCGTCGATGCGGCGGCGGAGATACCAATGCAGTTTCCGTGGCTTCGTAACCGCCCCATTCTGCATACGCCGGCGATCACTGTGTTTACACACAGTCACGCAGTATTCGAAATCCTAGCAAGCAAACACCTAATCATAAACAGATCGCAGAACAACAAAACTGAAGCAAATCGTTCAAAATAACTCAGATCAACAGAGAATGCATCACAGTAGAAGGATTCAACCTTGAAAGAGATCGAACGGAGGCTCCGACGCGGTTAGGGATCGATGAAATAATTGGGGAGAATCAGCGAGGAGAGATAAATATATATTAATCCGTTTTAAAATTTTAATTTACAGTTTGATCCCCAATCTATTTTAAAGTTCATAAAAAAGACCCCACGCAGTTCACTTAAGTCCTCGATTGCATTGAGTTTCGCCCCTAACTTTATATTTATTGTTGATTTGTAATCATTAAGTGTATTAATCATAAATTAAAACTATTGGTCACACCACATTTCAAATTTTTATAGTTTAAAAATCAGTGTGACTAATACTAAATACTCACAGTTAAAATTTAATACTATAACTTATGTGAGTAAATTTATATTAGTCACATGACATGTGACTAATAATATTATTTATCACACTCAAATCTAAATAAGTGTGACTAATATTTTTTAATCACATCATTCAAATTTTGGTGTGATTAAAAAGTGTGACTAAAAGTACTTTCTTTTGTAGTGCACGGTGCCACCATGTCAATATAGGAAAACTAAAATGCTACCCAAATTTCCTTTTCCAACATATTTCTTACCTTTTCAACGCTACTCAGCTTTCTTGCCTTATTTTTTGTCCCTGCCCTTGTCCCCGTCCCTTATAAACAGCTCACCACCACAAACCCATCAAAAAATCACGCCGCTACTTTAATCATCGACGTCGATGATGATCATTGGGATGAACTTTTCAGGACAGCACCCGGATCTTTGGCATCTTCCACCACCGCCAGGCCGCCACATTCAAAGGTGCGTCGGATCATCTATATTCAGTGAATAGAGAAAGAAACAGAATTGGAGGTGGTGATCCACAACCCGTTCATCTGCGCGTTGCATGACTATCGGTATAGATTCTGATGCGTGCGCTCCCTTTGTTGGAAATTCCCTCAACTTAGTTGAATACGATTAACTTTGCCAATTTCTTGCCATTAAAGTTACGATCTTTGATGTTTTTTTGATATAATTAGTGTTTTTTAGATGAATGGGCGTGGAGTAAGCTTGAAAAACAATCTTAGAGGCAGTAGAAATCTAGGAGAGCCATGTGATGGTCCTGATGACTCAATAACACATATAGCACAACGACAGATACCAGTGACCAAAATCAGACAAGATGGCGCACCAGAGGGCATCCCACAGGCATGTGTAATCAGCTTTGATGGATCTTACAGGGATCACAAGAAAATAGGTGTAGCGGGATGTAGAATCTGGAAACTAGGTTGAAACTTAGAGAATGATATATCGGGTTCAGATTTCTTCTCAGCTGTTTCCCCTTTGCAGGCTGAGGCAGAAGCATGTTGGCGTGCCCTAAAAGCAGGAAGAAGAAGTGGAGTCCAAAAAGTCAATCTGGTAACTGACTCGATACTTTTAAAACAAGCAATCCTAAATCCTTGGTCAGCTCCAATAGCGATCAAAGGAATTATCAACAGCATTCGGCGACTGTTAGATTCTCTGGTTGAATTTGTAGTGATAAAGGTCAATCGCTCATTCTTAGAGAAAGAGCATAATTTGGCCAACAACCTTAGTAGGAATATATGTAACAATGCACTTATTTCTATTCCATAATTCTAGTAAATACATATAATTTTTTAAAAAATTTACAGTAGAGTTGCAGAATTGAATTTCTCAAAGTTTCAAATCTATACATCTAAACACTACTAACTACAATCACATCACATCGAAAATTTATAATATTAGTGAAAGAGATTGAGAATAAAAATATTTTGAATAGCATAAAGTAGAATTTCTTTGCGCATAGTATATTTTTTAATTTTAAATTTATAGGATGTCGATGATATTAATTTCTGAATACTAACAAATGACTCAAATTATTAGAGAAAGTAGTAGATTAATCTTGGAAATAGAATTTTGGTTGGGCATGTTTAAGGAATTGAAATGTTACAAAAATAATATGTGACTTGGTAGGGGGGAAATTTATAGTAAATAAATATGGTGTAATTTCATATTTAAATAATTGAATTATATAAGTTGGTACGGTAGGGTAATATCGTGGTATGTAAAATTCAATACCAATACCATCCCAACATTAATTTTTGGTACCGTATACCGTACCAACAATGTCGGTAACCAATTTAATTTGTATAGTTTGGTAATGGTACGGTTGGTAAGTCGGTTGGTACGGTATTTTTGTATAAAATTTCAGCCTTAATTCTACTATGATGGAGCTCGCTGAGATACTTCATTAGGCCGGAGCATTGCCACTATCACGACTAGTCTACCAGGACCAGCACGCACATCCACATCGTCTTTAACAGCTTCCAACCCAAGACCCGAGACCACTCTCGGCTGCTCATAACCCATTCCAAGAGGGACGAGAAAGCCTTTTCTACGGAGATGATCTTGACCAAATAGGTGGCCAGTCATGGGTCGATATTGAATCCTAGAACAAAGGGGAAACAGAACTCTTGGTGGGTGACATACTATGATTGAGTTTGCATTTACGCATTTACGGATGGGCAAGTATCTATTGGTTGCATATATAGGTCCACCCACTTTGGACTTGCACCTCACCGCCGCTACATATCTGCGGCTAGCATCTTTGGAAGGTGTCACGTGTTGGAGGTAGAAGCTTGTTTTATGGGATGGGGTAGTGAGTTTGTTCTCACCCCCAACAATACTCTCTTTACTTTAGTCTCATTTGTTTTACCCGCGTATGTATTTTTCTTTTGGGTTGTATATTATCTCCCCTATGCGACTATTAGTTTGGGTCTTGGGGATATAATTAGAATTTATTGTATTATACGGGGATTTAGCGTCAGTTTGTGTCCCCGTAGACTGTCCCACATGATCATTTCTTCTTTTACCATATTTACCAATGAGTTCCAAAAGTAGCATTCTCCTTTTCCATGTATAACCATGTTGTTTTGCTCACAAAAGTGATTTAACCTCACATATTTTCCAAGTCTGTGAGATTTGAGCAGATTTTGGTAGAGATGCAACAAAATATGTCCATGGTACCTTAGCAATTTGAAATTTCCACCATAGTTTGACAGAAAAACATTTGACAATGGTAGAAATATTTCTGAAACCTAATCCATTTTCAGGGATAGGGTAACATAAATAATTCCATTTCCTCCCTGTTTTCTTAGACCTATCATCAACGGTACCCCAGAAGAAAATTGACATATTCCTCCTAATTTGCTTAATCACATGCATTGTTGACTTCATAACAGCCCAAAAATGTTGAGGTAAGAAGTATAAACATGCATTTATGAGGATAATCTTAGAACCAGTAGAAAGCCATCTTTTTTTCCAATGGTTTACCTTTCTGTCAATCATTTCCAATAGTGGCTGGAAATATACATTTTTTACCCTACCTATAAAAATAGGTACTCCTAAATATTTACACATAAAGTGCCCTCTTCTGATCTTAACCTGTGTAGCATGCTTACTGACATAATAATCACTTTTGTCATAATTAATTTTGAGTGGTTCTAAATGCAGGTACACTTTATTTCTGCAGGTCCAAATTAAATCAGAAATGACAATAATGTCCCTCTTAAATATATATTATAATTCATGAAAAAATAATTTATAATTTGGACACGTGTTCAATCATTACATAGACGGGTTTATGCATTCAAGGTTAGGGTTTTAAAACTATATTTGTAAAAAGTAATAAACGAATGAAGGGTAATTATGGTATTTTCCCACTTTCATTGGACCTGCATATAGTAAACACCTTAATTTTCTGGTCTGATACATTTTCAAATATAGCAAAAAATGATTTCATCTTTATCAAATTATTTTTGCTTGCCTGCATGAAAATAATTGTATCGTCTGCATATGTAAAGTGATAAATAGGAGTAGCATTTCTTGGGAAATAATAATATTGGAGACTGCCCATCTGAAAAATATAAAACTAAACTTCTAGTGAAAGTTTCAGAGAATATGTTAAAAAAGAAGGGAGAAAGTGGATTACCTCGTTTGATACCTCTTGTAACTTGAAAAAAACCTACTGGACTACCTTTAACTAACACAGAGAACCATGCTTGTCACGGATTGTTTTGATGCAAAAAATGAATTATCCATGAAAATCAAATGTAATAGGTATTTTGCTGAGGAATTTCCAACAGACTCTGTCAAATGCCTTCCTCAGATCTAATTTAAGGATGCAGATGCAGTTAGGATGCATACCTTGCTTATCTACAAATCTGGTCATTTCTTTGAGATAGAGAACATTATCTGATGTCTCTATTCTTCAGAAATGTAGTTTGATGATGAGAAATTAACTTGTGCATATGAGGTTTTACCCTTTCCATCAAAAATTTTGAAAAGATTTTATTTGCAATATTGAAGAGACTTATTGGCCTGAAGTCACTAAAAGTGGATGGAGTGGCAACTTTTGGAATTACAGCTATCCAAGTACGGGCAACTTTGGGATTAAAGCTATATCCTAGTACAACTATTCATATTTTGAAATACATGACCCAAAAACACCACCGTGAGCATCAGCTCATCCAGAAGCATATTGATCAGCATCCACTGCAAGGGGTTGTGAATCCTATACTGTAGATATAGAATTTCTAACTACCCAGAAAGTACCTAGGTGAGTAAAGTCCCCATTGAGTGGGAAAATCAATATCCTAGAAAAATAAAATTCATGATTTTTACCAACCAAACAAATAATAGATACTTAGGATATGGAATTTTCAAATTACTACATCTTTCGCCTCCATGTTCCAACCAAACAACCCCTAAAGCATGCGTTCCCCTCTTGCAAAAATATCTATGTAAACAAGGTACTTCATTTCATGGGACAGATGGTATATATGCCGGAACAAAATAACATAAATAATCTCCAATATAAAGATATTTCTGGTACTCCAATCCATCCGATGTAGCAGAGTTAACATGCTGTAACTTCATCATATAACAATATGATCTCAGTAAGACTGCAATTACTGCGTTCATCTGATTCTTTAGTACACAAAATTTGCATAAAATGAAACAGTTCACCCAAAACCCAAGTGTCTACATTGCCATAGGAATTCAGATAAAGTGCACAATGCAATCCACAGACTTGACCATGTTACTTCTTTCCTCCACCGGAAACATTGAATTTAAAGAATATGATATCTCCATCTTGCACCACATACGTCTTCCCTTCCTGGCGGTACTTCCCAGCAGCCTAGACAAGCAAAACCTCACTACGTTTAAAGTTCCAAAAATTGTAAAAAATAATGGCCAGTACCCAAGGAAGCAATCAAACATATTACTACAGAATAGTGGACTATTTCAGTTTCAAAAATGTTTCAATGAAACTTTCAAGTACCTTCACTGCAGACTCACTACCAAGTTCCTTGAGATCTTCAAATTTCATGACCTAAAAAGTATCACAAATAATTCAAAGTAAATCTCAAGAAGATAAAAAATATATATACGACAGAGCATAAAATAAGATGAACATAATTATATATGATATCCAGAGTTTATTAAAGCCAATATGGTTCCAACCGTAAAAGATTCTAGATTCAATGCTGTAAGCCTGTAACAATTCCAAACAAGATTACCACATCATATACTCATGCTTATAGATACAAGCACCAGGTTTAGTTTTGACACAAAAATCACCAAGACTGGGGCTAATTGAGAAATTGATAAACTAAAGAATGGTACTACTGTATCAACAATGCCACTGCTGATGGCAGACGCATAGCTCAGAACTCAGATAACATAACAGGTGCAAAACTAAAAACAGAACAAAACATAGTATAATATGCAAATAGGACCTCAGCACAGATGAAACCCCTCTCAAAATCAGTATGAATTGTTCCTGCAGCTTGAGGAGCCTTAGACTGTCGCCGAATTTGCCAGCACTTCACCTGGAGAAACAGTACAAAACATAACTTGAGAATTTCTGAACACTACTTCCATAAGAGAAAAAGTAATTAATACATACCTCATCTGGTCCAGCTGTGAAGAAGTAGATCAAATTAATCGCTGAAAACCCAGTTTTTATGATTTTTGGAAGTGCACTGCAAATGGTAAGACTTATGTTAGAAATTTGAAAATGGTCAATCTCTATTTACAAAAATGCCGAGTCCTAGAGAGAAGAAAAAACATAATTATGGGCCAAAAAATATAGTATATCTCTTGAAATCAGGATGATTAAAAAAAGACCATTATGACTTTTCTATGGAAACATCTTCAGCTGAAACTATTTTCTAGTCCAACTACAGCTAAAACTCATCTCAATCCTCTATAGAGAAACATTTCCTCCAAATCTGATTGCAACTGATGCAGCATGAATGTGGGTCGAACTAATTATGGAACATGATTGCAGATGTAGGAATAGTGCTGAAAACATTTAAAAACTGTTAAAAAACTGATCTCAAGAAACCACAACAAGAACCCTCAAGACCTTAACAGATCACATTAAGGGCAAGCTGTATCACACAGTTGCTGCAAGAACTGTTCACAAAATTTGGGTCAGAAATCAATTCTTGGTTTGGTTGACATTATGACAATTATTCTTTATCGTTACAATTGACTTCTGACTCGACTAACAAAAGGTCATACGCAACTCCAATTGAAATTTTATATAAAACTTAAATAAAAAAAGGGCACTGTTGCTAACGTCCTCAGTCAGGACAGACTGCTTCACCTATTTCTCTTCATATTGTGTATGGATTACTATCAATTAATACCTCTAGGTATTTGAAATAAATTGTGTATGGATTTTCAAAATTTAGAATAAAGCATCACTCCAGGCCACAGGGTTAAGACTTGATTCAACTAACCTTTGAACCTTGTGCGCCTCACAATATTTTGCAGCTTCATCTGGGGGCAAGTCGGCAAAATCCCTCTCAAACGCACCACTGAAAGGAATTATTGTCTCACCTCCATGCTCCTGCACCCTGTAAAAAAAACCCATAGAGATTCAACCTACATTCAACACTAACAAAGAGATTGCTTTTATACTGTGCAGTCTGAACTTGGTTAAAACCTGCAGGGAACCAGTTATTGGTGTATGTGTAATTTTAAAAATACTCTTGTCCAGATATTCACTAAAAACACACATTGCATTTTTAGCCGTTTACATATGTATAAAAACACACTAGAGGAATTGCTCCCGGATTAAATGTAATCTTCAATTCACTTTCCAGGAAGATTTTACACCCATCACTTCATCAAAAGTCATTCTGTGCGCGAAAATTAATGTCATCACTCATCACAGATGCACTACACCTCACCACTCTATCAGTGGATGATATTTAATGCAAAGGGTCTAAATCCATCCCAACCCAAACCAAAAAACCCTACAGAGCACCAGTCAGAACAATTCAATCACACGCAGAAAGGATACATGTATAATCATATAATAGATCTAATTAAAGAGGGACAAAGCATATGTACCATGAGTGGATCCTGGGAAGAAACTTATTTTTTTTCCTTTGGTAGTCTTTCTCAGTCATGTTAACCTGCACACAGGTAAGCACAGTGTCATTTATATTTCATAATAAAATATAACCAACGTTATCATCAAACACTACTTCTACAGTAAGGTCAACGAAAAGTTAAAGTATCATATAGTCATAGGCCAACACAGGGTGTGCTGAGACAAAATGTTATGCATACACTGTGCACGACGAACTGCACTAAATTAATAACTAAATTTCAAAAGGATCGTCTTATTCACCTACCGGCAGAGTACATTAAATATAACATAGGCAAACAGCCATGATAATCATGAATTTTCATCCAGAGGTACTTTTGAGTCTTCTACTTAGGACTCAATATAGGAAGGCACAGCAAAGTCATACCAAGTCCAATAGCTCAACAAAAACTTTTACCAAGTCAATCGTGTTCGCTTTAAAAAAAAAAAAAAATATATATATATATATATATATATATATATACATATATATATATAGTAGAGCAATTGTTGGATTCCTTTAAAAAGGGTACTACTGTATAGAAGGTTACTGGAGCTTAAAATATGATTTCCTGTTGCTCTGGAATCAGAGCTACTTGTAGTTCAGTAAATATATACAATCTGTCTGATTAAAACTCAAAAATAAACCAGCGGGTCAAACCTTACTCGAATGATTATTCTATAAAAGATGACAAACAGTGAAACAGAAGTATTCTCGCAAAATCCTTCACACCAAACAGGCTATATATCACAACACCGCATCATTAAAAAGCGAAGAAAAAGCCACGCTAAAAGTTACAAACATAGATATAGAACATAAACTCCTTTTTAGAGAATTTACCAAGTATACAACAGGCTTGGCTGTCAACAGTTGAAGAGTATTCAATATTTCAACATCTGCAGCTTTCCACTCCCCAAGACGAATATCTTTTCCCTCCAGAAGAAATGCCTTAACCTACATAAGCACGCAAAGACGATGTTTAATTCACTTTTCTTTCATTTGAAGATGTCAAGTTAAAACATTTCAACTCAATACTCCATGTAGTACAAATGAATCATTTTTCATACATGGCCAAACCATACATTAATATTCTATTAAGCTCAATTGTTCAGCTAACAAGTCAGTTAATAGTGACAGATCATTGCATTTGACAAGAAAAACTAGGGGTGTACCCGTGAGGAAGCAAAAGATGTGATAGCCTATTTTATAACAAAATGCATAAAATATGACAAGTATAAGTCACCCCAAGCGGAATCCATCATAAGTAGACAGTGATACACTTATAATGCCCCAGAATTAGAAGGTTCTGTTTAACAATTTACGGTTATGGATTAAAATGTGATGAACAGATGCCTAATACTATAATCGCATAGAACAAGTTGATTCTAAACATACACCCAGCAGCAAGACCCACATGTGAAGGTAATGAAAAGATGCTTAAGCAAAACATAATTTGTTCTGAATTATTCAAACAAAAAGATCCTACCCTTTGGCATAACTCATGCTCTATTTTCAATTGCTTGTCATTGCTCCTCTTCATGCTCTTTTCAACATCCTCAATCCTCCTTTCCATGAATTCAATATCCTACACGATAAACGAGGATGAACTCAGAAAATAAATCATTGTCAACCTTTACAATAGATTGAATCAACACTGAATCAGACACCATATGTATCAGCAGTTTTTCAAATACTCAGTTTCATTCAAGACTTAATTGAGCCAGTTCTGTTCATTGTCAGCCATATAATTCATTTTGAGTACAGTTGGAATCCAAACACACACAAAAAATGGTTTATGAGATCAACAAAATCAGTACCATCTGCATCATATGATTTATACATCGGCTAAACTTTTCCCATTTGAAAACCACAGCCTATAGACTCTTTACATTTATTGCACCACCTGACACTTATACACCTATGTAGTATATCCATAATACATAGTGTCATCAGGGCAATACCACTGTACCCTTAATTCAACATAAAGAAAAAACAAACACACGCCACATGCATTTAACATTTCAGGAATTGCTAGAGCTCCTACTACTTTTTAAAAAGGCGTACCTTCAGACGCAACTCTTCACTTATAACCTCCAAATCTCTCACAGGATCAACAGTGTCATCAACATGAATAATATCTGGATCCTCAAATGCACCTGTTATCCATTGCTTATAAACTCAGAAACAATTTTGAGAAATACTCAATAATGTAAGAGGAGGATGCACACTTATGATGCATCGACAAATGTAAGCAATGGATAACATCAAGTTGACTCCAAGTTGAGCAAGTTGACTCTAGTTGAGCAAGTT
This sequence comes from Sherardia arvensis, assembly GCA_948330725.1. Taxonomy (NCBI): domain Eukaryota; kingdom Viridiplantae; phylum Streptophyta; class Magnoliopsida; order Gentianales; family Rubiaceae; genus Sherardia; species Sherardia arvensis. The sequence goes on from OX415236.1 coordinate 29,025,113, forward strand.
GACTCCAGTGAACAAGAATAATCACGCCATCATTTTGCGAGTGATATCAACATCAAATGCTTGAGTCAATAGAGGATCCAATCTCACATATGCTCTCTCCATGTTGGAAGTGTGATTGTGTGTATGATCCAACGTTTTAGATTAAAAAAGTAATCAGCGTATAAGTTTGCACTCTTCAAAAGTCTAATGAGGCTACAATAATTTATGTCCAGGGGCAAAAATCAACTTTATTTAAAACCTGGTGGTAAGAGGAGAAATATGGTGCGAATAAATACAATAATAATGGTGAATTAGTTGTTAATCATGCCTTCCAGAATATTGTAGTTGAAATAAATTCACCATCGTGTTGCTGATATAATTACCAAGATGAACGATTAAAAGGAATACCATCCTTTTTTCCAACTTCCAATATTAAATAAGAATTTTATCCAGAGACGTGAGGGATGACAATTACACAGCCACTTGTATCAAATAAGAATCAATCTTCACGCTTTATCAAAAAATGATTTCAACCAGGTGGATTTGTCAAAAGCTGAAGTCAGATATATTTACAAAACACATAACAAATAATAGGAGGTAACTAACTCACGTAAAACGTGGAATATGCCATCAACAGCACGAATATGGGAAAGAAAGCTGTTGCCCAGCCCTTGCCCTTCATGAGCACCTTTAACTAGCCCAGCAATATCATGGATTTCTAGGAAAGCAGATACCTGTAATATCATAACATGAGTAGCTGAAACTAAACAGTGTCCTCGGAAAATAAGAGTCAGTATAAGAGGTTTATGACCACTTTAAAGGATTAAAGCAACATCTTAACACCCGCAATATAACCCAGGAGAGAAGGGAGAAGGTTGCTTACCACACTCTTTGGCTTGAACAGATTGCAGAGCCACTCGAATCGCTCATCTGGAATATTTACCCTGGCCTCATTAGGCTCTATGGTACAGAAGGGGAAGTTTTCAGCAGGAATAGCCATTTTCGTGAGGGTGTTGAATAGAGTGGATTTTCCCACGTTTGGCATTCCAACCTGACAATAGAGTTCAGTGAACCACTCAAAAAAAAACTAAAATCTAACCAATACCATATGCAATTAAACATAATAACTCAACTGTTTTTTTGTTCCAGTTAGAAGCATAAATTCACAAGAGAAAAATAATAGCTTACGATTCCGATTTTGAGATGGGAGGAGAACCGGCCTAGAATAGGCCGTTCAGCGGAGGCATCTTTCGATTTTGAAGCTTTGGGAGGCATTTCTTGGCTTGATTAGAGAGATCCTCCGCCGGTGTGTGCGAACTAGTGACTAGGGTTTTCTGGGTCTCCCTATTTATCACAAGTGTGCTCGGTTGTGGCCGCTATCCATTTTTTCTTCTAATTATTTAATTCTCTAACTAATCTTCTTCTTTCTTTCTTTTATTTATGAAAAAATACCTCAAAATAATATGGTAACACACCGTTTATAATAGCAAACCCAAAAGTTACTTTAAAAATACCTTTATAATTGAGTATTAAATTCAAAAAATTCTATATTTTTTTACCCACATCCAATAGATACTCTATTTTACCATTATTTACATTTATTATCATAAATTATAATAAAATAAAATTTACTTGAAACCCCATGAAAGCAATATAACAATCGAACACGTTCTTATCAATATTTTCCCAATTCAAACACCATAAAATCATATAAAAATACTCATATTTATCAGGCACCGAAACACTAAATAGCCATTAAATTCATAGGGTTTAAGAAAGTGGAGAAAAACTCACCTTTCAAAAGTCAATGCCGGAGGAGATGAAGGGTCGTGATTGATCTAGGGAGCGATCTACGGTAGTGTGGCGGTGGGAGGAATAGGTAAGAAGTATGTTTCTTCCTATTCTCTTCCGATGAAGGGTCGCGCTTCTTGTTTCTTGCCTGAATAATACGAAGAAAAATTAATTATAGATTAAAAAGAAAAATCTATACTAATAACTAAAGTAGTAAACATTGGTATCACGTGTTGTCTTCTGATTAACTTAATTCCCGCCTAAAACTTGAAAGGATATCTCCAGCCTTTACTTAAATGTATCGGGCCCTCCGACGCCGAGCACTTGGTACAAGAAGCGCATGAAGGAGTTTGTGGTGGCCACCAAGGTCCACGCACTGTTACCCATAAACTCCTACCAATGGGTTATTTCTGGCCTACCATGCTAGAAGACTCCAAGAGATACATTGATTCCTGTCACCAATGTCAAAGATTTGCCAAGATCATCCATGTGCCTCAAGAAAATATGATTACAATCCAAGAATCCTGCCCATTCGTCCGGTGGGGTATCGACCTCGCCGAACCTTTTCCCACTGCCCCTGGTAACTTCAAGTACCTTATTGTGGCTATCGACTATTTCTCGAAGTGGGTGGAAGCCGAAGCCTTGACGAACATAACGGGCAAAACAGTATCAACTTCTGCTGGAAAAACACCGTGTGTCGCTATGGTATCCCAAGATACATAGTTACTGATAATGGAGCACAATTTGCTAACAACCCCTTCAAGAAATGGTGTGAGGATTACGGCATACATCAGAAGCTCACCTCGGTGTACCATCCAGAAGCTAACGGCCAAGTAGAAGTCACGAACCGAACCTTGGTAAGTGGCATCAAAAAACGCCTAGAAGGGGCTAAAGGAAAGTGGATCAAAGAACTTCCGAGTGTGATCTGGACCCATAGAACTACACCAGCCACTGCAACCGGAGAGACTCCTTACAGCTTAGTCTATGGGTCCGAGGCGGTCATCCCCATGGAAATTGGGGTCCCCTCTGCCCGTACTTCTCAGCCAGAAGACGAAGATGGCAGTGGCAATGAAGAAAACCTCCGTCTCGACCTTGACCTCCTAGAAGAGAAAAGAGCCAATGCTACGATCCACGAGGCCAAGGTGAAGGAAAGAGTTCAGCAATATCACGACCGAAGGGCTCGCTTGGCCACCTTCGTTAAATGAGATCTTGTCATGAGGTTAAACGAAAAAAGTAAGAAAGAAGTGGAAGGAAAGCTAGCCCCGAACTGGGAAGGCCCGTATCGAGTCCTAGAATCCCATCCAGGGGAAGCTACCTGTTGGAAACCATGAAGGGCGAGCCCATACCACAAAAATGGAACGTGATTAACTTACGAAACTATCACTGAAGATAAAACTCGAGAAAGAGTCTCACAAAGGTCCGAGAACATCGAGAAAGTCCGAAAGCCTCATGAAGGTCAGAGACAAGTATGCTCTAGCACAAACGGGTACTAAAACTCAAACCCACTATTTCCCTTATTTCTGTTCTTAAAGTTATAAACTTAGATTGAACTTATGTTATTTATAATTACACCTAACTTTATATTGGGCAATCTTAAATTCCTTTTCTAAAAAGAGGACTGTTATCCCAAGTATGACATTGATTGCTACTCAAAACAATATGCTTTATAAAGCATATGATTGGCTAGCTTATACAAAATAAGTTGTTTGAATTCAAAATTCAACTACCAATCGTTTTGAATAAAGAAGATAAGTTCGAGATATAAAGAAGATAAGTTCGAGATATAAAGTACTTCACAGAAGTGCTTGATTGAGGTCTATGGACCTAAAGGGCAGACGTGCTCAAATATTAATCATCTTTAAAAATAAAGAGGAGAAACCTCAAAAACAGAAGTTAAAGCTCATATCGAAGGTGTCATTATATCAGAATATGATACTTCTAAAAAATCCCAAGTGGATAACAAAGAGGCAAAACCTCGAACCCGAAAAGGTCATATCAAAGGTGTCATTACATCAGAATATGATACTTCTATAAAACCCCCAAAGGGATACATAGAAGAAAAACCTCGAAACTTGATACAAAGATCATGAAAAATATGTCACTACATCGGAATAAGATACTTCTAAATACGCCCGATAGGGTCATCTAGGACTTCACCAGAAGTGACACTTGAGAGATGGCCTATTGTCAACTACTCTGCACGCCGTGACATTAAAGGCCTTGTCAGAAGAAGCCCGAGGAAGAAACCAAACAATGTCAGGCTATATGCTCATAGAGTGTTCATCATGGACAACTGTGAGGACCTGATCCCTGAGTATCTCAGCTTCGTCAAGGGTATTAGCCACCATAGCCCTGTCAATAGAACAGTTGTATAGAGGCAGGGCTCCTTTCTAGTAAACCATGAGACCGAGATACAAGTCCTGAGTCCATGATCCAGAAAGTAAGGCTAAACCCTAAAAACCGATGAGGAGATGCCAGCAAGTAAGGTAGCAAACCTGCTAAAGTTAATTGGTCTTGCTGGTAGAAGGGCTGGAGAGCATCTCACCGAGGAAGGACAACTCAGGATATTTGGCTACAATGAGCCTCAGCAAGTCTTCTGATGTCATTATCTTCTCGGAGGGACCCAATGCATCCAAAAACTCGGTCCCAGGAACCTAGCGGCTAGCAGTCAATGCAGAGAGCTTATCAGCAGCACCCGGATGAGAAAAGACGGTCATCATCATGTTTCTCTCCTCATCAGACTGGCACAATAACAAGAGTTTGTCTAGACTCTTGTACTGCTCGGAGTCGTGGAATAAATCCCCATACTCCTCCCGGTGACTGTTAAACTCGGGGCTACAAGCAATGAAGGCACCCCAGAGTCTGAGAAGTCATTTTGGCTCCTCCGCATCCTTCTCAGAAGCCTGCTTCTCCCCCAACTCAGTCACGGTGTCCTGATAAACCTTCAGCTCACCCTCCCGAGACTCCTTAGCCAGCAGTAAGGCCTTATTTTCGGCCTCAAGCTGCTTCACCCTGTCCTCCAATTGAGTCATATCCAATGGAGCTGGGACAGATGGGGGAGGCATAACCGATTCAGTCGTTAAGGCTGATATAACAGCCTCTATCTCCTTCTTCTCGGCCTTGAGAGCTCGGCACCTAGCACGTAACTCCTCCACGAGTTATACAGATGCTGGATTTCACCATTGGCCCGACCTCCCAGCAAGGATATATCTATCATTAGTTGTAAAACAGAAGTCATATAAAGACCTGATATTTGATACTTGAGAATTCACCTAACATGACAAGGAAAATCACTACCTCAGAAACAAAAGGATACTTCTTGAAGGCCTTCCAAGAAGCCTGACCATCCTCTTCCTCAAGATGACTTAGATAACACCTTAACTTCTTCAAAGGAGCATCTTCAGGGATCACCAGCCCGAGGTCGGAATCAGTATCATCCGAGGACTCCCCAACCTCCAATTTCACCTCATCGGACAGCACTTCCTCGGACTCCTCCGCCTCCTCCTCTACGGCCTTGAGGACTGCTTTCCCCTTCTTGGTTTTCTTCTTGGGGGGAGATGCTACATACAGGAAATTGAACATCAATATATCATATAGAAGAAACATACTACATAACTACAGTATGATAATCAAAGAGTTACCCGAAGAAGACCGGCTCGAGGAGGATCCACTGTGGTTCCTGGGAAGATTGAACAACATCAATATAAGCAAGATTGAACAACATTCATGCACAAGAATTCAAGTTCATCAAATGATAATCCAAATCCAAACTTTAAGCATACAAGGCCCTCAAAGTTTCAAGGGAAGTGAATTCAAATGCTCCCAAGGATCAAACTAAGCTATACTACAATACATGGAATCAAACTACTAATCTAATGGAAAGAAATGGAAGAAAAGGGAAAGAGAGATGAAGATCTAGGGGTTCTACATGGTGTGAGACCATTTTTCTCTTGGAGGAGATAAGGGGGTATTTATAGAATGCAGTGCACGGGCCGTGCAGCAGCACTTGGCACACTTTGTGAAGGGCCGTGCACTTTAACTGTTGATCCGATTTACATTTTCTAGTAGTCCATTTCAAAACTCTTGATGAGAGGAATCCAACCGTATGATACATGTGCTCTAATTCCTATGAGAACATTTCCAAAATCAAGCTTCAAAACATTAATGCATCACTTGTTTTTCAAAATGTAACTTTGACAAGTTTAGCTTTAAAGCTCCTCACTTTGCACCAAATGCTACCCAAATTAGATCTCAAATGTCATAAAATGAGAGTATATTTAGGGCTCTTTACCTTGCCTTAAACTCCTAATCGGTTAAGTTTCACTGGGAAAGTGAGAGAGTTTTAATCCCTTGCATAGGAAGAAGGCAATCATATTCCACCACAAATAAGGACTGCAAGTTTAAACCCGAATAATATTCAGATTTAATTTCATGTAACTCAGCATGAAGAGGGGAACAAGCATGTACTACTTTCATAGTCATTTTAATTACCTTCTCTCTGATATCCCTAATTACCAACCCCACCTCTGTTCTGTCATGTGAATATGTCGCATCAACATTTATCTTATATCCTAAAGTTAAGGGTTGCCAATTAATAAGCATGACTGGTTTTGGCCTTTTCTTTTTAAGATATGGTACGAAGCCAATTGCAATATTAACTAGTTCCCTATGATTTTCAAAAGAGCCAACCGGTGGGAAAACTGAGAATTTTACAGATACCAGCTTTGCTATATTCAACTATAAAGCTTGCATAGAGCATCTGGCGGAAATTCGATTTTAGAAGATGAAACGTCAAGATGATTCAAGTGTTTCACCTTGCCAATAGCATTTGGAAAATTCTCTGTTTGTATGCCAAAAATATTTAACGCGCAAGTGCTGAAATCTCAGCAACACTTTATCGATATCTCACCCTTCACAATTTAGACCAATGTCGATCTTTCATTATACTGAATGTGATCTCAAGTAAGTGCAAGATGACGAACCCCGCCATCAATACGTTTCCTCTTTGAAATAGATTCTACTAAGTCATGAACAAGATCATGCATTTTACAAGTATCTTCTTCCAACCACTCGTCATCTAATTTCTCCGACAAAGAACTTTGTAATAAGACTATAAGATGAGTTTCACCGATTTCCTCTGTCACTAATCTCCTTTCAACACCCTATTGGAGAAAACCGTCATCCAAAGTTTAATTTATTCCCTGCCCTTTATTTTTGTACCCTTGGAATAAATTGAACAACAGGCAAACCATTCCTTAATCAATAAAGGTAAGAAGTCAAAGCCCGACTTCAGTATCAGTGTAATCTCACCCTCAACATTTTTACTAGCCTCTAAAATTTTATTTTTAGCGATTGAAAGCCAGTTATCTCTCTTTTGCAAACTCAATATACCTCCAATAACATTAGCAGCTATCGGAAGACCTTGACATTTCTCCAAAATCTGCTCTCTAAAACCATTTAACTCTTGACATCCCTTCAAAATTTGCTCTTTAAAAACATTCAAGTCTTGAGGCATATCTTTGTCTTTAGTTGCCTTTCTACAAAGAATATACCAACAGTCTTCATCTGCTAATCTACCTTATATAAAATGGGGAAAGGTAGACACAATTTTGGTTCTTTGTCGTAAACGAGTGGTCACTAGATAGTAGCTTCCACTTGTAGTATTATTAACTCCACCTAAAGAGGAAAAGAAGTTATTCCATAACGTTTGATTTTCATTCCAAACATCATCAAGAACCAACAGAAATCTTTTATCATCAAACTTATCCTGAATTGTTTGAACACTAGCATCTTAAATAGAATACTTCTCAATATTTCTCCCTTCTAACGATGCCAAAATTAATCGGAAGAGTTCCGTAACCTCAATATGGTCAGATACACAAACCCAAATCTTGTGAAAAAGTGACTTACAATCAATGGATCGTTATAAATAGATTTGGCCAAAATTGTTTTGCCTAATCTGGTGATACCAATATGACAATGAGAGAAATCGAAGCACTCATATTAGAGGAAGCCGAAAACAACTTGACAACTATTTCAGATAGTTCATTATCTCTCCCAGCAACAAACTGAAGGGGAAGGGAATTTGATTCTCTACCATCTACTACTACTTCACCTGTAGCCATAGTACCAACTTGGCACATTGAATCAACCATACTAACTAATCCTATATCGGGGGCGTCATTCATGAATATTTCAAATCTTAAATTGATCTCCCTAACCTTAGAACCCATTATCCAACAAAAACAAAGATCATGCTTAGATGAGGAAAAGAAGAGGCATACCTTTGCGGCCTTCTTGGATTTGTCTCTTGATTCAACCTGTCGGTAAAGACTCTTGTAGAGGAACTCATCCAAAAACAATTCAGCTTCAAAAGCTACAATTTCTACCTTGCGCAACCAACACAACACAACTGGTTTCTGAGGCTGCTTAATTAGTCTCAGCATCGGCTAACAATGGATGTTTTTAGCAAGATTTTGTACTGCTTGGATATCCTTGCGAAACCCCAACATCAAGTTAATGATCTCAGCTTTGAAGTGCGATTCTAAATTGGTAATGATGAATTGATCTTTAAATCAACAATAAATAGCTATGCAATGATAAATCATAAGTCATATATTTAATTGGACTGCAATTTTTAAAAACATTTATACATCATGTATACGGTTGAAATGTTACAAATTTTAGTAATATCTATAATTTAAATTAAATTGAACTGACAAAATATCAACTAAAATATTTTTTCACAATACATTATTTGAATTAAAATGCAAACAAAATATTTAATTGGATTAAATGCTATTATCTTTTTTAACAACCCAATTAAAATCATTTGGATCAAACAAAACAAAATTTAATAATACCGTGCAACGTTGCACAAAAATTATTGCACAATAAATTCAGGTCAATCCAAATATTGCATATATGACCAATATTTGGCGCAATCAATCCAGAAAAAAAATCAAAGACTGACTGAGTCTTATGTTGGGTTTGGCAACTAATCTTGTGTCAACGACTGTTGTTTTTGATAAATTTTTTGTCATGATGTTTGATTAAAAAATGCGTGTTTATTCTAGCTGATAAAATATGGGTTTGTTATTCATTCGATTTATTGACTGATGTTGGAGTTTTGATCAACATTGCATGTTTACTTTCATTGCTTGGCTGTGATTGATTGATATTGGGGTACTTTTTGAACAATGATTTTGATTTACCAAATGTGTCTTTTTGGATTTGCAGTTGATGACTGCATGGCTCTACGATCTCTTGCTCCAAACAACGACCCCTACATGGGAAAAGTGAGGAAAATCAAACCCACCCGCGGCCTGAACAACTATAACTTGGAGGTGCAGTGGCTCTACCGTCCAAAGGATACCAGGGGTGGTCGCAGGCTGTTCCATGGAGCAAATGAGCTCTTCTTGTCTGATCACATCGACACTCAGAGTTCATGTACCGTTGAAAGGAAGTGCTTTGTACACTCATTCAAGAATTACACCGAGCTCCCAAGTATTGACCCCAATGATTACTACTCGAGGTTCCATTCTCTCACGTGCAAGAGAGATAATTTTTATTATTTTTGAATAATTATATATAATGATTCAAACCCATCTATTGCAAAGATGTAATTTGTTTTTAGCATCTCAAGGATTTTCTATTATTCTTTCATAACATATATATTACATGTACACTAATTAATAATATTAAGATTTACTAAACGCATCAGGAATAGTTAATTATCACATTCAATTAGATTCTTTATTGACAAATGCTTATTTCTTTACTGAAACAAATGAAACTTCATCTGAAATATTATAAGAAAAATAAGACCCATTAAATTACTCATTTTTAAAAGACAAACCACTTAGAAAGTTGGGGAAAAGTATATTAAACTTTCCAAACCTATAATAAATAGATGAATAAAAATTACAAATCAGTGCCAAGAGTGGCAAGTATTGTAGGACAGAAGCCCTCAAAAGCATGAATAATGCTTTTCAAAGCATACTTAATGAATAGAGCTATACTCAAAGCAGGCAATTGACATGATCCATAATCCCACCTTATGGCATTGGAGATTTTATGGAATTCTGAACCTTATCTCAGAGGAGTTACATGCTTTTAAGTTCAGTCACATCTTTAGAGAGGCCAATCAGCCTTCTGATTACCTTGCTAAACTTTGTTATTCAAACCAGCTATCTCTGATCTATACTTGGAACTCCTTGCCTCCTATTGCTAAAAGCAAAATTCTGTTTGATGCTGCTGAATTTCCTACAAGCAGAATCTCCTCTTCTCTCAATTGATACTGCTAATTGAGTTGTTCCTCCTATATAGGTTGATAGAGATGCGCTCCCAGATGCTCCACTCAAGTTTCTCCAGCATGTTAAAGCAATCAGCTCAACTCAGATGGGACTAATATTAATGCAACTGGCTTAGATCCCCACTCTGCTGTCACCAACCTTAATTTTGATGTATAGTTTCTGTTTTATGCCTTCTTTTCTTGATCCTTAGGTCGCCTTGTGTTTTGTCTTGACAATTCACTAACAGACTTGAGGCAAAAAGAGTTTGACCTGTAGATCATTTTTGAGAAGCATTACTATGCTTCTAAGGGCTTTTGTCCTTGTGCCTATGTAGGTTGTACAAACTTGCTGCTTTTAAGGCACCTATTCTTTTGGTTTGGGAATCCAATAAATATTCCCCCATATTTTGATGGTTTTAATTAAAAAAAAAGCTATACTCAAAGCAAAAGAATGAATATGCAGCCTTTAACTCAAAGCATATTAGAGAATTGCAATGCAAAACTCAAAACGACACCAAGTGAAAGGTTTATTGTCTTAGTAATGTAACAGATCTGTTGTGCAAAGTACTCCATTAATGTTCCAGTGGTGAGAAAAATCCTCGTGGCATAAGGTTGACGCTTTCTTTAGGGGTAGAGAGATGATTTTATATCCCAGCTTACATCCAGTGAATCAGCTGCAAGATCCAAACTTGAAGCGCAGTCCATTCAGTATCCGGAGGAGAAAAAACACACAAAAAACAACTGAGATATAATGCAACTATTGAATTGAAATAGTTTATAAAATATTTAGCATTTAATTTTATCTTAACTGCTCGGCATCTACATCATCTTTATTCTCGGAGCAAAATAAGATAATTCTCGTAGGCTGATACTGTATATGGTTTCAGTTGCATATAGATCAAACTTTCATGCTAAAAAAAATGAAATGATAAACTACAAAACATGGAATTCAATTCCTAGCTAAGAATCTCTGGACTTCGCATTAGACCATTTTATTACTTTTAATTAATATCTAGTACTAAAATTATGAAGGGGGGAAAGCATCCATGTAAACGGAGTATAAGCATCGGTCCTAAAATCTTAATTATCATTCATGTAGAAAAACTGGAAATTAAAATGCAGCTATAGTCTTTATAAATGCCTATTAAAAAATGTCTTTTTAAATCTAAAAGGTCAGAATCTGAAGAGATGTAAAATTAAATCATAACAACATATCGTATATTGTAATATTAATAACATTGTGTGCAGCTCGAAACTCTAATTTAACACTCAGTCATATATAAAATATTACGGGACTGCAATTACTAAAAAATTAGAAGCGCATCAGGGCTGCACAAGATCAGACCTCTGGACAAAAAAAAATTACTCTAAAATGTTTTGCACATTTATGCATATAACCCCAACCGAAGTTAATAACTAAATTATAACAGAAAACCAATTGCAATGGAGGATCAGCAAGGTTTTGGTTAATTTTGTAAGAAGGTTTGGGTTTCCAAAGTTTAGGTTTTAAGAAATTATATAACATGGAAAACAAATAATAAAAGAGTAATAGAGGCTGCAAGAGTATATATTTAATGAAGTGATACTAAAATTAAAAGACGACAAATTAGACAAAAATAATGAAAGTAATCCAAAAATTACCAAAATTAGGTAAACATTACAAAATATGCCTATAATGACTAAAGCTCCCGATGCTCGAGGGGCAGAAGGAGGAGACGATGAAAGCTCTCGATGTGCAGATTGATAAGCTCAGTGATGAGATTGTCAACAAGGTTCGGCCTGTTACTTAGTGGACGAATAATTGTGTATATTTATATATTTATTCTTTTGCATTTTTTTGTGATATTGTAATCTTGATATGATAAAGTTGATACCAAATGTCCTAACTTATATATGCTTACATAGTTGTATACCTATAATTTGATGTTTCATAACCTCCATTTTTTTTCTTTTATGTTCTTTCATATCAACTTTAACTATAGAAACGAGACTTATGATGTAGAATGAACATAGTTGTAGAAACATGACTTTCTATGTGAAGGGAAGATGATCAGATTTTAGTTTGGCACTTTTGATGTGATTAATGTGGAAAATAATACATTTAACATTGATAACCTATGATTAATGATTAGATTGTTAAAAGATTGTCTCCTCGGCAGTAATTTTTTCTTGTTTTCTATTTGACTGTCTGCTTCTTTTATTATCAGTTTTATGTTGCTTTTTTTAATGCAAGTTAATTAAGAGAGATTTTAGGTAAATGGACTTTTTAATTTTGCAAGTTTGGTATTAATTTAAAATGTCTGTACTATTAATTAATTGCACGCCAATCGTCCTTATGCAGAAAGCTTACACGTGCATCAACAGTGCAAAATGAAACATTTACCCAAGGAAAACCTTTAGTGGGTTATGAAGCCAAATTTGAAACATTTAAAAATGGATATCAAAGATATAGGTGTAAATGCATGATTACTTGAAAAATATGTATGATAATGGAGATAAAATATGCTAAGAATGAACAACATGGAAAACAGAAAAATGTTGTAAAATTCAAAATATAGTATAGTAATGAAAGAAAGTCATGATGATAAAGATGGAATAAAGCCAGGTAAAAGATAGAAAGATAAAATCAAAATTTAATTACCTCTTTATCTTGTAAGGGATCTGCTTCGTTCAAATCAAATAATCCATTTGTTGTCTTCTTGCAGTGCTTTCTCTAATGCGTATAGAGCTTGAAACCACGTGGAGAAGGAAGTCCTCTAATCAACTTCTTAGCCTTTTCAGGAAGAACTTGCTTGCCCTTATTTTTACTTGTTGGAAGAGCTACATCAATATCAAATCTGTCGCGACATCAATATAACAAAATTTATATGCCCTTAAAAACTCCCGAACATATATAAAATTAATTTCCTGTTTAATTAGCATATATTTTTATTTTGATGCACTTGAATTATTGTAATATATTTTAAATTAAAGTTTCAATGATATTTCAATATATCATAAATTTATGAAATTACTATCATGCGTGCATGTTTAGTACAAATTTATTTCCCTACGTGCATACATGCACAAAAGAAATTTCATTTGTGAAATTCTCATAAAATGAATTTAGTATACATAGTTTATATAGAATTGAGAGCATAAATTTTTTAACCCATAAAAATAATGTACAAATGGGTTTTGACCTAATTTCCTAATTCGCTGTGAAGAATATTATTGTGAAAGAAATTTATATAAACTTATCTTATCTGTACTTGAATCTATAAGAAATGTATAGACATTTTTCCATCTCATTAATAAAGGAAAAACGTATACTAAGATAATGAATTCCAGGATATTAGGCTTGATAATGTGTCTTAAATTGAATGTGAGACTATCCAGTACTGCTCAGACTTATTTTTTGAGCCACCTTGTTTTTTTAAAAAGGTGATGTTTTAGACCATTTCCTAAGCTAAATCCCCAAACTAATAACTGAAGATGACAAAGAAGTTTTGGTCCAACCAGATATCATGGAAGAATTAGAAGACATCGTTTTTACTTTAAAGAAAAAGAGGGTTTCTAACCTAAATTCTTCAAAAAAACATGGGATATAATTAAGGATGATCTGCTAAAAGGTACACACGATTCGTTGCCAATTCGTTGAATTTTACACCATTTCCACCGAACAACTTAGTGATCGCCAAAACGAATTACAACTTAGTCAAATTGTAAAATGGTAGAAAAATTCCGCAGGCAATACATTTTTTGCATGAGTGGCGGTTTTCCTTTGCTATCTTCAGTTAGTCTGTGTGATCAACAATTTCCCATCAATTTGCTGAAGCCTGAAGTAGGACTCCTCTTCTAGGGGTCTTCGAATTTGCATAGAAACATACACACAAGCAGTTCAAACTGGAATCCTCAGATGTGAGATTTCATTTTCCTCTAAAATGATTTAAGGAGAGACAGTGGTGCATCACTCATTTCCAAATTTCCAGACAAGGCAAGTTTCGAGCTTCTTCGAGAAATGAAGTCAACCACACTATTTCCTTGTGACAAGCGATTTCCCACGTTGTTAAATGGGACTCCGCGAGACCAAAATAATATTTATAAATCACCTACATCTTCTAACTACTAGAGAGATGTAAATATGGAGGGTTTTGAGATTGGTTTTTATTACACTACGAAAGGAAACTAAACTATCATTAGCTAAGCTAAGGGGAAGATTCTAAGATTATGAGACCTTGGGAGGCAAATGACTTCAATTTCCAACTATCAACTTATCACCGAGCAAATGCAATTACAAGGAAGTTTCACTAGTGGAGAGAGGTAGCGCCAACGGTGGTAGATCGACATACACACGGCGGGTGGACCCATCGTCACTGGAAACGCCATCCATCGGCGTTCTAGTTTTGCACAGCGGAAGGACCCGCCGTGCAGGGTTTACGAACTCGAAAACTCAGAAGTGAAGGTTTTACTAAAAGAAAACTCTGAACATGGCGTTATGATCCCATAACTGAAACAAAAGTTATGAGTAGAAAGTTTGAGTTTGCGAATCCAAAATCCATCAAGTCAAAGAGTAACGACTCGTAAAGCTTCACTAAATAGCTTATCTTAACGAGTAGAAAGGTTAGTGTTTTGATTAGATTCGAGATCGAAAGTCATTGTATATGGTCAACTGGATTGTACCATAGAATGATATTGTTTGTCGAAGTTGGAGTAATTGTGTATCAAGAGCAATTTTCCATCCTGCACGCGTTATTGAAAGTGATCGATATTAGAATGTTTACGATTCTAAAAGAGGATGAACTGAATTTGAAAATGATTCTGAATAGGGCGTAACCTAGGGTTCTTGTACTGTCATGGGATTACGAAATCGAACACAGGGTGAAGAAACGCTCCATGATCACGATGTCGAAAATACTGGTTTTAGATTTGTAATTTGTAACATTCTCGGTCATGTGATAGAGTATTGATTTCAACATATTTCGAGTTCGCAAAGAGCGGGACTAGTTAGTCTATTTTTGATTTCCAGAAAGTGGTGTTGCTAATGTCACAGGTTGACTTTATCGGGTTTTAAATAGGGGATGCCACTGGAGGGGTTGTGATGAAGGAAGATATTATGTTAGAATTGGTGATAATTCCTTCATCATGAATGTTCAGCAACTTCTATACATATGTGTCTGTAAATGTATGCATCGTACTGGGGATATTATGAATCTTAGGATAAAATACCTAAGCTAGTACTTCACCAGAAATCCATGATGCATTGGAAGTATCTCGTTAGTTGGAAGTATCTCGTTCGTTGGAAGGGGCATCCTCGTGCCGACAATAATCGCAAATTCGTCCTATATCAGCCACTTCCACTTCAAAAGAACTCGTCCCGAGTTCATACCCTCCACCATTAGTCTTGAACCTCTCCTGCATATCTTCCAGATTAAGACTCACATGGTGCAATCCATAATCAACCAATTTGATATTGTCGGCACGAGAATGCCCCTTCCAACAAACGAGATACTTCCAACGCATCATGGATTTATGGTGAAGTACTAGCTTAGGTATTATCCTAAGATTCGTAATATCCCCAGTACGATGCATACATTTACAGACACATATGTATAGAAGTTGCTGAACATTCATGATGAAGGAATTATCTCCAATTCTAACATAATATCTTTGATTTCTTCAATTCCAATAAAGAAATTGTTCCTTTGAAAGATAAAGATGAACATATAAATATACAGTATGGAGTTGGAGATGGCATTGATATCATTGTTACTCCTGGGGCTGCTGATGGAGTTGCAGTCAAAGTTCATGAAGAAGTTAACATTGATTATCAGATTTGCGAGGGCTTTACTTTGATTATCTGTCATATTTTGTTGGGGAAAACTTGGCAGTATAATCATGAGGTTAAGCACATGAATGGTGGCAAGGTACTGTTGTTTACATGGGATATGCATAAAACTAAAATGGCTTCTATTCCGAACTTTGAACCTCCTTCCGCAAGTAAGAAGTCAGAGTCTCATGTTATGATTAAAAAAGAAGACGAGATAAATATAACGAAATCTGACAACTTTTATCCCGTAGTGATGAAAGAGTTGATGAGTGATGAGAATGATGAAGGAAGATATTATGTTAGAATTGGAGATAATACCTTCATCATGAATGTTCAGCAACTTCCGTACATATGTGTCTGTAAATGTATGCATCGTACTGGGGATATTCGAATCTTAGGATAATACCTAAGCTAATTCTTATGAGAAATCCTAATGTAAAACTAAAACGGAATAATAAAAACTATTCTAATTCTTAAAGGGAAAATAATAAAACTATTTAAGGAAGCTTTGTAAATCGATTCCTTCGAGGAAAGGGATTTGGCGTTAGACGAACACTGACAATAATCGCAAATTCGTCCTACATCAGGTTGGATAGTAGGACATCATATTTTCGAGGTCGTAAATGTTGAATACCTCAAGTTTTCGATTTCTGAATTGTACATGATGTAAATAGTTTTCTTGTAGGGTATTTATGAATGAGGGAAAAATTTGGCAATTTCATAATCGAATAATGCTAAACCCAATATAAACAAAACTAATTGACCCATATATAATCAAGCCGCCCAATGGCGATATCCAAAATACACAATGCACCATAGTATCTAATGAATCGATAAAAAAATGACCAATGTTGTAGAAAATGAGCGAATATTTGTAGGGCATCATGCCCATGGGAAGCAAAAATATATTCAACATTACAAACAAACAATCACACAATGTTTGTCATACGTCATGTTCTTACTAATGCGCTTTTGAAAGTCTTGACCCACGAACATTTAGCACGTACGATGCAAAATTGTTGATAACGGTCTTCATGTCATCAAGTGTGTAAGGAGTTGAGTCCTTCTTGGAAAGCTAGTCAAAACAAGAAGGTATATAATTTTGAGTTTAACAAGCATTGTCGGGAAAATAAGTGTATTAATTAAAGATACTAAAAACATAGTAAGTACTCACCGATTCAAAGTTGTTATTCAACTTAGCAGTAGAGACAACTTGAAATGCCGTCGCCATTACGAAATAACCACATTCCCAACAACTATTTTGCTTCTTGTACTAGTTAAAAAATAGAGCACTAGTAATTAGCATTGGTAGCTAGGCACATGTGCATTCTGAATCAAATTTACATAAATTAGTAGTGTAAGCCAACCTTGATTTCATGAACCCCGAAAGCCGATTGACCCTTGGGATTCACAAACTCCAATGCTTGCTTTGCTATCTCAACAAAAGAAGGGATTGGTGCATGGTGTAGAGAATCAATCCAATACACTTGTTTAGTTGTCTTGTTTATGACAACCAAACGCCAATGTCCCCTAATTCAACATATTTGAAAAGAATTTAGTAATCTATGGAGGCTTGTATGTAATGGAAAAATCAAACCTATACAGGTATCACTTACTTGCGGAGTAGGGGCAACAAGAAGAGTACTTTTGTAACATCACTTAGACCTACTTTCAAGTAGCCTAGTCGTTTTTCGCGAGAATGTACAACCTCTTGATTATGCCCGGGGCATACAAAACCAATCCAAGGCCGACCACGACTTTGTGCAACACTATGCAAGAAGCTTCATTCAAGAAAAGTACCAAGGATTGTTAACTAACATGTGCGGATTGATAACTTATAAAATAAAGCAAGTCGGAAATAGAAATTCTTCACAAGAAAACGTACCATTGAAATAACGACATAAAGTCTTCGTTAGCATGTCAAACCTCCACATGTCTTCAAAGTCCACCTAACATAGCGTAATTAGTTCGCCAACTCCAAATATGGGTTTAGGAGAAGGGAAGTCGTACGTCCCTAGTTGGTTGTGGTCGGATATCTTCTCAAACAATATTCTAAGGGAATGGGGCATGTCCTCCACATTGGCCTCTATTGGTTTTGTACTTGAATCAATAGCAAAGATGCGTTTAACCTTGACTAGTGGTGGAGGACATAGATTGGTTGGCTCATCCTCCTCTAAGCCCTCTGATGGATGTCTACGGCCCGCACTTGATCACGAACCCTGCTCACGAACTGATCTTCAAGACAAAGGCCCCGGGTGTCCCGGGGATAGACACTCCGACGCTCAAGTCAGTATATTTGCTTAAGGCGTAAAGTATAAAGTATGAGATTAGATGGAGAGGTCTACCAAACCTTTAGGGTATTTATATGGCTACAATCCGTAGATCACCAAGATATGTATTTATGGTATGAATACAACTCTTATGGGAATAGAGGTTGTATTACCATGTATAATAGAAGTGTATTTCGGACATGGTTATGTTACCATGTTTAGGATAGCTGTATTACCATCTTTGAGAAGATGTACATTCCTTGGGGAACATTCATAATATACGCATTCCTTATAAGGATTAGGACTGATGGACCTGTGGATCCAACCTCCGCGTATCTCGAGCCCACGACCCTTCTCGGGCCCTGATCCGAGTATAAATGAGGCCCGAATACGAACCATGGACTTATCAGTAGCCCTAAGGTAGATCTTCAGAATATAGAGTGTTCCGTCTCGGAGGTTTGAAGGAGAGATCTGCTTCTCGAGGGAAGACCAATAACTCGAGGGAGACTAACTCGGGGTGTTAAGCTCAGGATGTCCTTCGGGGATTCTCCTCTCGGGCTTACCCTTCTGAATATATAGCTTCAAGTTCTTTCGTATTCCATCAAGACACGTGGACGGTTGGATCTGAATCTGCCTTCTTGAATTCTGAAGGGACTGACACGTGGTCTTGATTCATTGTATCTTCTGGCGGTGGAGAAGACCAACCTTCCAATTGCCTGCATCATTTCACGAGTCGAGGTAATTACTCCACTTAAATGTATACTAATTACTGGTTATATAACTAAGTAATTTTCCTTGTGTTTATCATCAATCTTCATCCAAAGTATTTTGCGTTTCCATCTCTGCAAGAATTCCCAACTAAATTCTTGTCTTTCTTCATCGTCTTCTTCTCATAACCTTTTCCCCCCATTCTCTGTATTGCCATGTCGTCAGCAAACTCTAGCTTTCCCTCTGGTAATGGAGAGAATGTTCCCATGGCTCGTGACTTGCACACTTTATTCCTGGAGGTTGAGTCTGGGGAGTTGATGGAAGTAACTATGGCGACACCGCTGCAGGCGGGAGCTGTAATGGTAGATGATGGTGCCTTCGGGTCAGAGATAGACCCTAATGCGGAGCCCCAAGTTGATAAACGGGTTCCATCTGCCGAAGGTGTGAATGATGTCCCCAAGGTGGTTGACGAAAATACCCTGCAATTTTTGAAGTCATGCAGGTTGTCGTATCCCATCGAGGCTGGTTTGAAGCTCAAGGACCAGACTACTCCGGTCAAGGAACTTGTGAGCCCCACTCGAGGGGTAGTATATGGCAGATTCTTGCAACAGGGCTTGAGTTTTCCCTTTACCCCTGTGTTTTCACAGTTCCTTCAGCATCATCGGCTTCACCCTTGCCAAATTCATTCCAATGTGGTGGTGACAATGGTGGCTTTCATCTCCTGGTGTTCTCGGAAGGGCTATGAGCCAAGCCTGGATCTGTTTAGGAGCTTGTTCAAGCTGTTCTGCTTAAAGGATCGCGAGCATATTACCCTTACCTCTCGAAAGGGAAAGGTTTTCACTTTTCCTGACAATAGCGGCAAGTGGGAGGACATTCAGCTAACCTTTGATCGAACAAAATATGAGGTTCCTGATTGGAATCCGAAGCCGAAGGACGCTGTGCCTCTTGATGTCTTTGAGATGCATGTTCATCTGAATGGCATCGTGGAGGAGCTTTTGAAGGAGAAGATTGTCTTCCAGGAAGGGGGTTTTGTGCGGGGGGGCTCATGGCTCGGTGTGGCAATGGCCTGCTATCACCTATTCTTATCTGCTAGACGTTCCACGGTCCAAGTCCACATCTAGTTTCCTGAAAAAGGATCGAGACTGGACCCTCCCTGATAAAATCCAGGGAGATGAGAAGAAGGCCAGGGGACGGACTTCTAGGAAGTCACCCCGAAGTCAGGGTGAATCTTCTTCCAGTCAATCTTCCTCAGGTAATTTCTGTTTCAAAATAGATTAGATGTCTGATATATTTCTTTTACCTAGCGTATTTACGCTCTTCCTTATGTATATAGCCTCTCCTCTAAAGAAAAAGATCAAGAAAGGGAAGGCCAATCTCCAGGTCATAGATGAGGAGGTAGAATAGATGGAAGTGGAGGCTAGGGAGTCCTCAGATAATGATGAATCTGACCTTGAGCTGGTAGTGTCTGAAGATACTCCTCTGAAGAAACTGAAATACTACCTGAACTGCCCAGAGGAAGAGGATGGTCAGGCTTCTCGGAGGTCTTCCAAGAAGTATCCATTCGTCGCTGAGGTAATTATCTCTTCCATTTTGCTATATGAGTTTCTCAACTATCGAGTTTTTATATGTCTTCTACTTTTACAGTTGATGGCGAATCTGTCCACGGTGGGAGGTCGAGCTAACGATGTGATCCGGTACTTGTCTGATTCTGTAATGGAGTTACATGCCAAGTGCCAGGCCTTCAGAGCGAAGAAAGAGGAGGTGGAAGTTGCCCTTTTGACTCTAACAGCCGAGTCTGCCGCACCTACTCCTCTTGTTCAGGCGTCATTGGAGGTGACTCAACTGGAAGCCAGGGTAAAACAACTGGAGGCCGAGAAGGAGGACTTGCTGTTGGCAAAGAAATTCCAGGATAAGGAGCTGAAGACTTATCGGGATATTGCAGAGGAGCTGGCGCGAAATCAAGCTGCGGAGAAGGACCCAGAGGAGACCAAATGACTCCTAAGGCTTTGGAGTGCCTTCGTTGCTTGTAACCCCGAGCTTCAGAGCCATAGGGAGGAGTATGGAGATTTATTCCATTCTTCTGAGCTGCATGCAATCTTGGGTGGCGTTCTGCAACTATGTCAGTCCGAGGAGGAGGTGAAGATGATGAAGGAAATATTTTCTCATCCCAATGCTGCTTATAAGCTTTCTGCTCTAACTGCTAAACGCTGGATTCCTGGAGCCGAGTTTTTGGATGCCTTGGATCCCTCCGAGAAGGTAGTAACATCAGGAGATTTATTGAGGCTTATTAGAGCCAAATATCTTGACTTACCTTCTCTTGAAGAGGTGATTGATCCTTCTACTGGCAAGGTTGAATAGTTCCGGCAGGTTTGCTACCTTACTTGTTGGCATCTTTTAGTCAGCCTCGGTCTTCATGATTTACTGGAAAGGAGCACCAACCTTGGCTATTAAGTTTCCGCAATTATCCATGATGAACACTCTGCGAGCTTAATATTGTTTGGCTTCTTCCTTAGGTGTCTTTTGACAAGGCCTTTAATGTCACAGCGTGCAGAAAAGTTGACAATAGCCCATCTCTCCAGTGTCACTTCTGGTGAAGTCCTAGGAAACCCTATTGGGTGTATTTAAAAGTATCATATTCTGATGTAATAACACCTTTGATATGTCCTTTTTAGGTTCGAGGTATAGCCTCTTATGTGCCCTTTTGAGGGTCTTGTTTAGAAGTATCATATTCTGATGTAATAACACCTTTGATATGAACTATTTGTGTTCCCGGTTTTTCCTCTATGTATGCCCTTTTGAGGGACTTTTTTAGAAGTATCATATTCTGATGTAATAACACCTTTGATATGAACCTCAACTTTTGTTTTTGAGGTTTCTCCTCTTTATGTTGAGATGATTGATTCTCGAACACGTCTGCCCTTTTGGTCTATAGACCTCAATCAAGCACTTTTTGAAGTACTTTATCTCGAACCTATCTCTTTTATTCAAAACGATTGGCATTCGAATATTGGATCCAAACAACTTATAAGTTGACCAATCATATACTTTATAAAGTATATTCTTTTGAATAACAATCAATGTTATGCTTAAGACAACAATCCTCTTTTTAGGAAAGGAATTTAAGATTGCTTGTTATAAGGATAGGTATAAAAAGAACCCCAATCTAAGTTTATAACTATAAGAATAGAAGTAAAGTAAATAGTGAGTTTAAGTTTGAGTACCCGTTTGTGCTAGAGCATACTTGTCTCGAACCTTGATGAGGCTTCTCGGACATTCTTGATAGTCTTGAACCTTTTTGAGGCTCTCCATTGAGTTATTATCTTCCGTGATACTTTTGTAAGTTAATCACATTCCATCTTCGTGGTATAGGTTCCCCCTTTATGGTTTCCAAGAGGTAGCTTCCCCCTGGATGGGATTCTAGGACTCGATATGGACCTCCCAGTTTGGGGCTAGCTTCCCTTCCACTTCTTTCTTGCTTTTTTCGTTTAACCTCATGACAAGGTCTCCTTTAACGAAAGTGGTTAAGCGGACTCTTCTATCATGGTAGTGCTTGACTCTTCCTTTACCTTGGCCTCGTGGATTGTAGCATTTTCTCTCTTCTCTTTTAGGAGGTCAAGGTCGAGACGAAGGTTTTCATCATTGGCCGTGCCCTCTTCATCATCTGGTTGAGAAGTACGGGCGGAAGGGACCCCAATCTCCATGGAGATGACCGCTTCGGACCCATAGACTAAGCTATAAGGAGTCCCTCCTGTTGCTGTGGCTGGTGTAGTTCTATGGTTCCAGATCACGCTTTGTAGTTCTTTGATCCAATTTCCTTTAGCTTCTTCGAGGCGTTTCTTTATACCGCTTACCAAGGTACGGTTCGTAACCTCTACTTGGCCATTAGTTTCTGGATGATATACTGAGGTGAGCTTCCGGTGTATGCCATACTTCGTACACCATGTCTTGAAGGGATCATTAGCAAATTGTGCTCCATTGTCGGTCACTATGTATCTCGGGATGCCATAGCGACACACGATATTCTTCTAGCAAAAGTTGATAACTGTCTTGCCAGTTATGTTGGTTAGGGCTTCAGCCTCTACCCATTTTGAGAAATAATCGATAGCCACAATGAGTTACTTGAAGTTACCAGGGGCCGTAGGAAAAGGTCCGACGAGATCTATGCCCCATCAAACAAATGGCCAGGATTCTTGGATGGTAATCATATTTTCCTGTGGCACGTAGATCATCTTGGCAAATCTCTGGCACTGGTGGCAAGAATTGATATATCTTTTGGCGTCTTGTAGCATCGTAGGCCAGAAATAACCCATCTGTAGGAGCTTTCAGGTGACGGTACGTGGACCTTGGTGGCTACCGCAGACTCCTTCATGTGTTTCTTATATTAAGTGTTCCGCGTCAGAAGGCCCGACATACTTAAGTAGGGGTTGGAGGTATCCTCTCTTGTATAGGATACTGTTGTGGATGACATATTTCAGAGCTTTAACTCGGACATTTCGTGCGAGGTGCTTGTCCTCGGGAAGGGTACCTGTTTGGAGGTATTCAATGTAGGGGTTCATCCATGTGTCTGAGATATCAACAACCATGATGCTACTCTCTTCGTAACTTCTCTTAGCCAGGGTTTCCATTAGCAATTCTTGAGAAGATCTTATGTTGAGGTCCGAGGAGGCAAGTTTGCTAAGTGCGTCAGCCTTGTGGTTACCTTCTCGGGCGATATGATTCAGCTCATAATGTCGAAATTGATTTAGGAGAGGCTTAACTATCTCAAGGTATTTCTGGAGACTGTACTCTCGAGTTTCATATTCGCCTTTAACCTGTTGAACCACGATTTGTAAGTCACTGAAGATTTCAAGGTCCTCGACCTCTAGGTCCTTTGCTAGCTTCAGCCCCGTAATGAGGGCTTCATATTCTGCTTCATTATTAGTGGCTCGAAAATCAAAATGGAGAACGTAAAGATGATCCTTTCCCTCGGGGCTGGTGAGTAAGACTCCAGCACTACTTTCCCCCGAGTTGGAGGATCCATCCACATATAGTTGCCATTTTCCGGAGTCCGGAGTTGGGTTTGGTTTGTCGATCTCCACTGGTTCAACAGACTCCATTATGAAATCAGATAAGGCTTGGCCCTTGATGGTTGTCCGAGGTTTATATTGTATGTCATGTTCCCCCAACTCGATGGCCCACTTCATCATTCGTCCCGAAGCGTCAGGCTTTCAGAGGATTTGCCTGATCGGGTAGTTGGTTAGGAGGACTATTGTATGTGCTAGGAAGTATGGTCTCAACCGCCGAGAAGCGTGGACGAGGGCTAATATCAAGCGCTCGAGGGGAGTATATCTGGTCTCGGGCCCTTGTAAGGCCCTACTTACATAATATATGGGATGTTGCGATCCCTCCTTTTCCTTGACCAATGCAGCGCTGATGGCTAGCTGGGATGTGGATATATATAAGTAAAGAGTCTCTCCTTTATCTGGTTTTGACAATGTCGGAAGTTGCCGAAGATGGTTTTTAAGCTCTTGGAAAGCTTCTCCGCATTCATGCGACCACTCAAACTGGTTTGCCTTCTTAAGGATATTAAAGAAGGGTAGATGTTTTTCCGCTCCTTTGGATAGGAAACGGTTAAGGGCTGCAAGGGACCCTGTCAGCTTCTGCACGTCCTTGACAGTTTTTGGAGGTTGCATATTTTGCAAAGCCTCTATCTTCTCGGGGTTTACTTCGATTCCTCGATTGGATACCATATACCCCAGGAATTTTCCCGCTCCCACACCTATGGTACATTTAGCGGGGTTCAGCTTCAGG
Organism: Sherardia arvensis; assembly: GCA_948330725.1. Taxonomy (NCBI): domain Eukaryota; kingdom Viridiplantae; phylum Streptophyta; class Magnoliopsida; order Gentianales; family Rubiaceae; genus Sherardia; species Sherardia arvensis. The sequence goes on from OX415236.1 coordinate 29,049,753, forward strand.
TTGAAGGCCCGTAACGTGTCGAAGGTTTCCTTTAGATCTTCAAAGAAGGTGTCATAGCTACGGCTCTTTACTACCATGCCGTCCACATAAATCTCGAGGTTGTGTCCTATCTGAGATTTGAATAATTTGTCTACCAGTCGCTGGTAAGTAGCTCCGGCATTTTTCAATTCGAAAGGCATCATCTTGTAGCAGAAAGTTCCTCTGTCGGTTATAAAGGAGGTTTTTTCTTTATCTTGCTCTGCCATAGGGATCTGATGATATCCTTTAAAGGCATCAAAGAAGGCTAGTACTTGGTATCCCGCAATCGCTTCAATTAATCGGTCGATCGAGGGTAAGGGATAACTATCTTTAGGACAATAATCGTTCAAGTTGGTGAAGTCGATGCACATTCTTCATTTTCCA